>OZ026524.1:5197062-7597062 GCA_964019695.1 Loripinus fragilis
AGTAAATATCCAATTGGAATGCTTTATTTTCGAGCAGAACATACTCTAATTATCTATGTACAATATATAAAAGGTTCCAAGAGAAAAACTTCATATTTTTAGAGAAATTGTTGGAGAAAGATTTAGTACATTTCGTTTCAGACAGCATTTTTAAACGCTTAAAATTTGACTACTCATCTTCAGAGTCTGTTACAAATCAGAAAATTAATAATAAGAACTATTTTCTTGATGACTGCGTATTTCTGGAGATCAGACTAACCCATGGAAATCAATTATTACCCAATATTATGAAAAATAAATGAGTAACGGCATTTTCAAATTTGTTCTAATAAACATGAAACGCCTCTTGTACTGATGTTATATCCCACTCTTTTATAACGGTTGATAATTTTAATTAATAAGAGAAAACGAGCTTTTCAACGGTTCTCAATTGGTTTATAAAAAAGCAAGAAAATGTGAACATGTCCTCTATTGCAATTTTGGAAAGCCCCTTGAGGGTTAGCTTAGTGTTAGTACCTGCATCACCAGAGTATCCATCAACAGTCAACTTGAAGTTTGATGTCCGATCACCAACTTCGAATGTTGTATACCTGGCATATCTAGTATTGCCCTCAAAGTCCTCTAGCTCAACCTAAAGCTCGTACAGTCCTTGAGTTGATATTCTTGAGAGGAACTCATTTCCTGAAATGAGATGATTTTTGGCACAAAAAGAACAGACTCTATTGCACTGCGTTGTGTCCTTAAGCGAGGCGCTTTATTCCCTCGTTTGTACTGATTCAATCCAGATAGACAGGAAAACGTTCTAACGTGACTGACGACTTATTGACTGGGATGTGAACCATCAACACAAACAAACAAACATTCTAGCCAAGATATCAATTGGGGAAAATCCACCGTTATCTCTAATTATTGCTGTGTAATATTCTGCTTTGCTCTTTTTCGAGCTACAAAAATCAAACAACATGATATACTTTTTGAACATATTTTGATTGTGGCAGTTCCTGATAATACCTGCTTGTGTTTTTAATTAATTTATTGACAACTTCTTATTCAGATATTGTCATGTGTAATTTTTCTCTGACGACCTGTTTTAGTAACATTGCTGTTGGTTTATGTCTGAATTAAAGGCTGAATACCATTTACCAAATCAATATAATTGTTTACCTAGCCAGAATTCTCCATTCAAATCACCAAATCCTGAAGTATAATCATCCCAACCTAGGTAAAAATCTACTGATCCATCTAATCTTCGTTGAAATACCTAGAAAATAAGATGTGTTAAAACACACGTGCCCGAAGCTATATGAAATAGGTTTGCTATTTCAGCTTGTAAGGTTGTGTGGCCTAATATGATTGTTCTAATGTGGGCCTGTGTGGGTAACAATAATCATAAAAATTCTAATCATTGCATTTGATTAACATTTTTCATAAAAAATGGTGTGTTTTAGACTTTAAACTATGCACACTCTAGTTTCAGTTCTTTGGTGCATTCTTTGCTTCCAAAGGATACCCTTTTTTAAAAGAACATATTTACATCGATATAACGTTGATATTTTTTCATATTCTGGTCCTTCAGGAATATTGGGTTCTAACGGAAAGCAGAATACAGCTTAAGCCGGTGCTAGGGTGCATGAGTATTGTTGCACTTTCCATTAGTTCTCATGAACAGACTCAATAAAACCGAGTCTGCTGTTTTCTTTTAATGTATTCTCTCTATTCCTGAAGGATCCATTTTTTCCAGATTATTTGGTAGCATACTCGGCCCAACTTATCACAAAAATAATGAGACAATTAATCGATAAACTATAGCCAATAAACACCACCCAGACCCTCTTGACTCAACTCCAAAAGATTTGAAACAGCACATGAAAATATTTTGAATCTTATGGCATATGCGAGCAGTGATAGTTCGGAGAGCATGCACGAATTTAAAGTGTAGTCTCACCAGCATTTGCTGATCACATACACAAAGAACAAAAAGAAAGAAATGAAGCATTGGACCAACATATAAACACGTACCCCTACTACATAGCCAGGTGTACACGTAATGAAGCAATAGGGAAAGAAGGTTGCAGTTGACATAATAACGATGGTTCCTTGTAAAATGTACCGTATTCATTATACCTCTTTATTTCCTCTTTATCAGAGATTACGACATAGTGGACAGTTAAAAAGAATGAAAGACAAAATACATCAGAAATGTATAAACATATGATACAAATGTATGCTATAACCAACAAGAAAAAATGACTGCTAGGTATCGCATCATAAACAACATTTGGTACCTTCTAAAATATCTGACCTGGGTTCTTTGCTAGCTTGTACGCGAGGTAGCCTGAGGGGGGGGGGAATGATGGGCTAAAAAATTCAAATGCGATCATCCACTACTCACTTCATACTCAGGTAGCCCTGGTATAAAGAGGACAGTAGCTGGTTGCTTTCTTCGAAATGCAGTGTTATTGGCCGCTTTTGTTTCGCTAAGCCGTTTACTTGTAAAAACGAAATACAAGTGAGGGCATGGTGAATGAAACGGTTTACAGGATTTGTATAATCTTCATAGATTATGATGCTCTTAGATTCATAGGGTACCCTTTTCCTCCTCCAGCTGTTTAGCTGCATAGAGCATTAATTCATAGGGAATGCTCATTGTTACTTTGGCATGCCAAGCTGCAGTCCTTGCACTTGGACCATGCATTGACAGCCACATCAGGAGGACGAAAACCTAATACTTGGTCTGCCATATTTCATAAAAAATCCTGATGGTCTGACTCATGAATTCAATAAAGTTATACAAGAATGTATTAAAAAAGTATTTGAGTATGATCAAGAAATACCACAATCACAAACCGCAGACAACCCCATGGCACCACGAGGAAGAGCCACTCAACCATCACGAGACACCAGGAAGACAAATTAAACAAAGCAACCAGCTCCTCTTCTCCATCAAGATGAATGCAATACTAGAATGGACATAAAGTAACGTACAACAAAACATAGAACAATTACAGACAACCACAACGGGAGTAACAATAAACGAAAAGTCAACAACAACAGAACCACCGCCTTAGAACGGACAGCATCCCAAGCCACTGAGGGGCTTAAACGCATTTCACTGGTACCAAATCTTCGCCCTAGATTCTGCTGTTGTCGAAGTACAAGAAATGTTCAGCTCGCATGGAGGCCTTCTAACTAATGCAATGTATCATCATGTAGAAACACTCTTATAAAATTAACACACCATGATGAAACAAAGAAAAGTTGTTTTAACATTTTTGAAACATGTGTGACCTTTTGCTCCTAGCAGTGCACATAGGAATGATTCCATTTTTTGTACTGCGTAGGAAATTACGAACATCAGTGCATACCCGATTTTATATGAATCTCATGTAGGCATTCTCGTCCGTTAGTAAATCGTGGACATGCTGATACTATATGTTTGTATATATCAGATGCTACGGTGCCACAGAAGAGAATCGTTCTACTGTGGTACCAAAGTACATAGTTTGCTACAATGAGAGTTGAATGGAAGGATGACTTGTTGTGGCTATTTGTCCATATATTTGAAATTTTATAGCAGGATGTATAAGAGTTGAAACTCTTCTAAACGTTTCCTTTGTAGCACCTTCCAGATATAAGGAAGGTAGATTGAGTTTTATTCTCTCTCAGGACAAAAAGATTGAGTCGTTAGTCAAAAACTTTTCTTGGTGGCAAGTTAGGGGGTATTGTACATATATTTTGCAGAAATGAGAGTTTTATCTGCTCAACGTAAGACATCATTGGCAGCCAACCAAGCATTCCAAGTGCCATATCGGTTCTAATACGTGAAGGGAATCTCTGAATGGACTTTACTGCGAGGCATATGAGTTTTTCTTATTTGTAAATATCCGCAGGACACATATTGTGCCAAAATTCAACGCCATATATGACGATAGGAAAGCAGACCTTTGCTTCCAAGGGATACCTATTTAAGAACCTTTCTACCAGGGATGCAAATGTTGATTAACTCACAAAGCCAGTTTCTCTATCAATCTCCAGAAATGAAAACAAGGAGGCTTTACCTTTTTTAATTCTTGCATCGATTGATAAAGACCTATTCAGGGACTGGTGTAATTCAATACCAACGTGTGTAATGGATTCCTTTGAGTTATATTTGAGGGCCGAATACTACATATATACTCCTCAAAATAATTGAAGGACCACTACTATTAATTATAATATTAATGTATTTTGTGTTGAACGTATTTTGAAACTCAATTCTACGATCCAGTCAAAATTTTAAGGACATCTTTGAGGCCCTACTGCCAATTGGAACAGCAGAAAGCAAATGGTAGAAAATGTTACTGACATACATTAAAATTTGGCCTAATTGTATTGGAATGTCATTTTCATTTTTGTGTCTGATAAATGCCAGGCGACAGAAATGCATGAAATGAATGAATGAATGAATGATGCTTTTAGATGCTGATATCTCTGTTTTGCTTGATTTCATGGTGTTTTAATCTCATCGATACCACGGACCTCTTCCTGTGAGAGAATATTGCTCTTTTTGGCTGTGAAGTAATGACTAGCTTATGTGTTCAGACAGTCTGTTTTGGCATTTTATATGTGACAATCTTTGTACAATTCGTCAGGACATCTTTTAAACACTCAAAAGCATAGAATGACGATTAAAAATCTTATTCTTGATGACCAAGTGCAAACATTGTTTTCAAAAATAAAATGGTACCAAAAACTCCATTGTCAGAGTAAAAATGTTTGCTTCGCAGTATAATGAGCTGTTTAAAGAAATAATTTGCGTGTAAGATGACCTGTTTAAAACATAGTTTGATTTGATGTCACGTTCATTCTAACGTTATGACCACAGAAGAATTTCTTTATCCCACCGACTGCCTTTTGAAAGTGTATTTTGGGGGCATGTGCATTTGAGACACAGTTATGGCAGAAATAGGCATGGAATTTAGTCACATTAATTCTTGATTTATGGGCATAAACTGTGTAAAGATTTGGTCTATGTTTAGCAGAATTGAAATGTTTGAGCTAATTATACCCATGTTCAAAAGTTTTGTCCTTCAATTATTTTGTGGAGTATATATATTGGATGGTAGTCTACTCGGAGAGAAGACGATAACATTGCATTTATCTGGATTGAATAGGAATCTACATTGGCTGGCATATTCCTTTACAATAACAAGTGCAATGAAACAATAGAGAAAGTTCCTTGTAAAATGTACCATATTCATTTGATTCTTATTTAAACAGCATTAGAGTAAAAGCAAAATAGATAATTACTCATGTGTAAAGAAATATTGAAACACTTACCAGCCAACTTTCATTACCAGACGTCATATCACAGTAAACATCAAAGCTAGTGTATGTGCCTTCAGGTGTCACACTATATACTCCTGACTCTGTGCTGCCCGATTGTCTAACATCTTCACAGTCACGTGGTTCATAGATACAGCATCCAGGATAGGCTATAAGAAAGCATTCTATGAAGATTCAAGAGGTTATGTAATAGTTATACCATGGTTGTTTGCCTGTTCGTGGAGATAATCTACGAGCTTTATCAGTGGATTATCTTACGTACAGGCGGACAAACATGGTATAACTAATGTATACCACCTATATCAGTGTAGACCTTGCACATCACGAGATATATTCTGCCAAAGTTGGCAAGGGTGGTATAAATTTTGAAACCATTTATCAAGTCCAGAAATAGCCCATCAAGTGTCAATTTAACCTCTGTACGATTACCCAGGAGGTATTTATACAAGACTGCCAATGCCATAGTTGTCATACAAGCATTTTAAAAAAGACACAATTTGTTTCTCGTTAAATATTATGCTTGTTTAAAAATATTTTTGCAGCAGATCTTTGAATATGATATTACCTGGGCCCACTTCGAATCGAACTATAGTTCCTACTAAAGTCATTACGTTATAGGTGCGCGCGCAAGTTTACACCCGAACTGCTACAGTTGCGACTTTAGTTTGTTGGCAAGTAAACAAAGTGAATAGCCCTGTATAGATCACTTCAAGTCTATATCGTAGACAAAAAGGATGTGTATAAACTGCACAGCCTACTTTAATTAATACATACGAATAAGTGCGACCGCAAATAGAGCATATCAAGAATATATTTTGCAAAAACAAATCATTTTGAGGCTACTGACAGATCTTGAACCCAACTTGTTACATAGGTTAAGAGGAGGGAACCAGATAAGCTACTAGAGTATCGGTGCTCTGTCCCTCCGTTGATCTCTAGTAGGTTCGTGACGTCACTATAGTAGTGACTATCGATGTTCGAATCAAACTTAAGTTACTATAGTAGGAACTTAAGTGGGCCTTCGTCATTTTCACTCGTTCAGGGCGATTAAACATTTATTATCGCAACAATTGGAAACTATGATATCTTAACATTGTTTTTTTGGTTTGGATACACCCCAGTCAACATTTGCTCAGTCATGTTGGGACGCGTCGGCCTGGGTTGAACCAGTATCAAGCAGCGGTTAAAGCGTCTTGCCCAAGGGCGCAAAATAGTGACCCCCCATCGCCGAGGCTCGAAACAGCCGCCCTTCTATCCCCAGTCTAACGCTTTTCCAACCGAGCCGCTGTGTTTCGCATCTTATCAATGACATTAATTTATGTGTGTGTTGCAAACTGGGGCCTTGCCCTGGTCTGCAATGTATGATTGTAGCATTTCCTGGCAATACTCACTTGCATGTATCTATCACATCTGTTGTGTGGTAGTAGGTTATAAGATGTGTCTCAATTGGATTGTTCCTTATTCAAATAAATGTTTCACTTATAAGTATAGACCTGCGATTTTGATGACTGCATGCCCATAATTGTATTCTGCATGCTTGCCATTTTCAGAGGAGTTCGCTTACTGACAAAAAAATAAATTCCAATATCATTCATGTATAGCTCTGAAACAAAAGGAAACATCTGAAGAAGAATTTCTACCATATGGTCAATTGTTAATTTAGGACAGGTCTATGGCAATTTGAAGAAATATTTTACCGCTGTGGAATATCCAGTAACCTGAAGCACCAAAACCAGTGGAAACTGCAAGATAATTTTTCGAAGTGGGCACAGAATCATTCAAAGTTATAAATTCACTCTGTCCTAGCTGGTGTCCACTTCCTACTCGTACTGTTTCATTGGCCCAGCTTAACCAAAACTTTTCTATGTTTGAACAGTTGAGGGGTTCGTGGTTTTTGTAAACGTTGGATGAAGAATTGTCTGCTCTAGTGATGTGTGTCTTGTTGTTGTTTAAAACACCTGAATTAAAGACAAATAATTCACATTTTGATCAAGGTATGCCTTACATTTGGCTCCTAATACATGTCATTGTGGATGCAATCTTATATTTCTCCAATGAAGAATTATATGATCTGGTGATGTGTGTCTTGTTGTTGTTTAAAACACCTGAATTATAGACACATACTTCACATTTCGATCAAGGTATGCCTTACATTTGGCTCGTAATACATGCCATTGTGGATGCCTTCTTATATTCGCTCCAATGAAGAATTATATGACCTGGTGATGCGTGTCTTACTGTTGTTTTAATCACCTGAATTATAAATGAATAATTTACATTTTGATAAAGGTATGCCTAACATTTGGCTCTTAATACATGTCATCGTGGATGCAATCTTCCATTCGCTCCAATAACATGTGATACAATGTATTTTTCTGTCAGTTTCTGCCATTACATTTGTGACCCGATGCGTTTCATATGATTATATCATGTTTTGGTAGAAAGTGGTATTGCCACGCAACATCCTGGATAGAACAGGGTACTAGATTAAATCATGGTGGACACTAAAAGACAAAAATGAGATGAGTTTGGCGATTTTTTTTTCTTCCAATTGCTCCATTTAAACAAGTTTCACCCATCAGTGCCAGACTGAAAAATAGCTCGGATAACTCAAGAAATCAATCGAGAATGTTTACCCCCCCCCCCCCCCCTGTGTCTTTCGACCATTAACGAGTTTGGGTCAATGCATTGTTAAGATGCTCGTATGTCAGATTGACTTTCCATTGTGTTTTTGACTTCCGTTTTGCGTTTTAATGCTAAATTACTTCATACTAGTAAAATGGAATTGTAAAACACTTCATAATTTGCCATTTCTGAATGCTTAAAATTGAATTATGCACGAAATATGAGAGGTGTGGTTAAAATTCCCCGCCCCCCTGAAAAATGATAAGTGTGATCAAAATGAATCATGCAGTATCTTGACATGGCTTTCAACAAAAACTACATTTGAACATTTTCTAGGTTAAATTTCAATTAGCTGTAATTAAGATTAACTGAAAGGAGCTGACTGAATATTATAACTATTTTAGCTTGATATTTAGGCCTTAGGTTATTCTTTCATTTGTTTAGAAAATAGGTCAAATGCTTAAAACTTTCATATAAAACTATGAAAAACTGAGCATGGTGACATATCCTTTTTATTTCATAAATCGACAGCCCATGCATAAAACAGTATTAAACAAATTTCAATATTGGAACTATTAAGTAGCATATAAGTCCTTAACAATTGAAGTCGGACTTCAGACTCTATGACGGTTTTGACTTAAATATTTACCTATTGATGAGATGGTAGGGGCCTCATGCTTTGGCTGTTTGTCTGGCCCACCGGGGTTTACCTGTTGGATTTCTTTTGCTCCGGTATTCAGTTTTATTTACTGCTGAGTCCTTATCTTTGCTTTATCTGCTTTTTATATCTTGATTTATATGTTCTGGGATATGATGCATTGATAAGTTAGGGGGGTCTTTAATGCAAACCAAATATCTATGTGTCTTGATCTACATCTAAATTAATGGTGAGGTTGGCGCGCCATGAAACCAGTTAAAGCCCTCCAGTAAAATATTTTACTGACCGTTCCAAGGCGATACTTCTTTTGTGAATCTTTTATGTTTTGTCTGTCTTGCGTTTGCTATGCCTTTGTGTGCGTCTGTTTATATGTGCTTTGTGGTCACCTACTGGGAAAGGGCTGACCTCTTGGTTCTCGTTTGTGGTGTCCAACTGTGAGTTTGTCACTTTCCAATTGGTATCCTGGGTCAGGTGTGGTACTTGATTGTATCAATTCCTTATCTTTGTACCCTTACTTACTTTGTAGCATATTTTGTTTTGTCGTTTTCATATATCAGTGGTTGAAATAAACAATTGTTAAGGACATATATGCTACAAAATAGTTCCCATATTGAAATTTCTTCAATACTGTTTTATGCATGAGCTGTCAATTTATGAAATAAAAATGGATATGTCATCATGCTCAGTTTTTCATAGTTTTATATGAAAGTTTTAAGCATTTGACCAATTTTCTGCACAAATGAAAGAATAACCTTAGTCCTAAATATCAAGCTAAAATAGTTATAATATTCAGTCAGCTCCTTTCTTTTAATTATAATTACTGTTAATTGACATTAAACCTTCTAGAAAATGTGCAAAAGTTTTTGTTCCAAGCCGTGTCAAGATGCTGCATGATTATTTTTTGTAATTCCTCAAAAATGGAATTTGTTTTTTGAAAGAAAATTATATATTAAAAAATCTGATATTAAAAATCTTATTTCATTTTCTATTTAATGGACTACCATAATATAATACCTTTTAGATAAAATAAACAAAATCGGGGATCACCACACTAATTATCTTTCATGAGGGGGGGGGCAATTTTAACCACATCCCCACATATTTCGTGCATAATTCAATATTAAACGTTCAGAAATGGCAATTTTTGTAGTTTTTATAATTCCATTTTACAAGTATGAAGTAATTCAGCATTAAACGCTAAAAAAAGGAAGAAAAAACACGCTGAAAAATAGGTGCGCACCATGGAATCGATCCTTGTCCTCTGGTTCCACAGTTTGACATGCTAACCACAGGACCAGGAGGTCATGTCGTTTGCGGCTCACAATAATCGTACAAGCACAATATATAAACCGAGATTCGGCCACTTTCATATTTGTGATTAGACAAAAAAAAATGAAAATCATATACGTCACTTATTTTCGCGTGTTCTCTCTATATGTCTTGGTACTGAGATATATTTCAAATGTATTTTATTTACTTTAGAAACTGTTGGAAAGTCAATCTGACATAAGAATATCTAAACACTGCATGGACCCAAATTCGCAAATGATCGAAAGACAGGGGGAGTATACATTCTCAATTGATTTCTTGAGTTATCCGACGCAGGAATGGTGTTCATGGGAAATAGCCACATATGTCTTATAAATTTACATATACATTTTCAAAATATTTGGGACGTGCTTTGTAAAGTATTATCTGGTACGTATTTCTACAGTCTGACACTGTCGGTGAGTGAATTAAGTCAAAACTAGATAAAGCAATTTGTTCTCTCGGCACAGTTAGTATGACCATGAAAAGTAGTAAGTGAGTATGATCAGGAAATACCACAATCATAAACCTCAGACAACCCCATGGCACCGCGAGGAAGAGACACTCAACCATCACGAGACACCAGGAAGACCAATTAGGCAAAGCAACCAGCTCTCTCTCTTTCCCATCAAGATGATTGCAATACTAGAATGTACATAAAGTAATGTACAACAAAACATAGAACGATTACAGACTCCCACAATGGGAGTAACAATAAACAAAAAGTCAACAACAACAGAACCACCGCCTTAGAGCGGACAGCAGCCTAAGCCACCGGGGGCTTAAATGCATTTTACTGGTACCAAATATTCGCCCGAGATTCTGTGAGTATAAGCAGAAAGTGCGACAATTAGGCTGTATGATAGACCTACAAATTATTTATATTTCTCTCTTCCTGTTGGTTGATTAGATTATACATATTGTATTGCATAACTCAGCAATGGAATAGGACACAAGATATGACACCATTATATGGTCGTCACTTATCACAGTAAATGGTAAGCATTTAAGGGTACAAGGATGTTTGTTGATACATCAGTAGAGGGTGCCCTATTCATTATTCTAAATACGATTGGTTGGTGCTTATGCCATTAGATGGCTCTACGGTTGGTTTCTAGCAGTTTTAGTATGGTCTATTAGGTGAAGCTCAAGGCTATCTCGGTCTCTTCCATATGAGCCGTGGCATGATATTTCCAACAATGTGGTATGTGCGATCACCAAAGCCTCAGATCAGCCTGCGCATACGCGCAGTCTGATCAGAACCTTTGCTAGTCGCTTGAATATTTTGTGATTGTTAAGGTACTGACTGAACTTCATTTGGAGTTTCTAAGCTTAAAGGAATGCCTCACGGGCTCGTCTGAGTCAAAACTTGTCAAAATGCCACATTTTGCAAATCACATGCCACGGCTTATATTGTATATGCAAGGAGGGGCCGCTAAAATGAGACTGTATGCGTATGAGCCAATGCGATCAGCACTAAAACCCTAGAGTACAGACTTACCTAAGCCAATTTCATATACAGCTTCGTCAAAATTATCTCTGTCTTTCATCAGAAGCAGGTATGCATCATGACAGGCCATGACTTCAAAGAGAAGATAATCCTGTCCATGAATAATGACGCCGAAGTCTTCAAGTAGATGAAATTTGTGTTCCTCCCATGTGGAGAAAGTATACAAGCAAGCAGTGATGAAATGATCTAGAATAGATAGAATTCAGTCTTAACGCTCTACTTGCTAAATTGAATTTAGGATACTTTGGATTTAGGCCAAGGGGCATATGCATATTTCTTCATATGAAAATATATAAGAAATATGCATATGCCCCTTGGCCTAAATCCAAAGGATCATAAATTTAATTTGACAGAAGGCTTCAAGCAGTTTGGGCTAAAACTGCTTAACTGACATCAATTAGAAACGTGAATAACTCTTCTAAAGACTAAACAGACCAAAATTGCGTATTTTAGTGTATATTTTAAAATGTCTTGTCAGCCAAGCGTATCTCACGAAAGCGCTATTGCTGCAGAAAAGACGTTTATAATGTTCAGACATTTAAATATCTTTGTGATTCTGCTGAACGAAAGGACCTACCCCACCAACGTTTTTACATTGCACTTCATAGCTTTGCAAAGTGATTGAAACTATCATACCGATCATTTGCGAAAGTCTATCTTCGTTAACCAGTGACGATGTTCTAGATGGCCATTTTTGATGACATTAACAAAACCTCAAAAAGAATGTCCTGTTAAGGCGTGAAATCTCCCTAAAAGTCATTTGTTAAAAGTAAAAATTTCAAATTGTGAATCTTTCAATAATTTTCATGACAATGAATGGACATACATATAATTTTTCAAAACATATTTAGTGGGTTTTTTTTCAAACCGGCTAAATACGGCTAAACAGAACTTCTTCAAAAATTGCATTCTGATACAATATCAATTTGAAGGGCTAAAAACATGTTTTTGATTGAATCCACAACTGTGTTTTACCATCAAAGAAAGCAAAATAGAATTATCTAACTCTGTCTGATCAGTAATAAATGCGAACTATTTAAGGTGCAAAATGCAGTTAATACAGAAAAACGGGGATACTTCATTGTTTTTCGTAAAAAAGTATGTTCCCCACCTTGACCCAGCTTCCCACTAACATATATTGTGAAAATACAATATAGGCATTTTAACCTTTTGAAGGATTTACTGGGTCAAGGTGGGGAACATGCTTTTGTACGGAAAGCAATGAAGCATCCCCATTTGTCTATTTACAGTCTGGAGTATTAACTGCATTTTGCACGCTTAAATCGTGCGTAAGCATACTGATCAGACAGAACGAATTCTCATATGAACCTATTATACGTTCTTTGATGGTAAAACACAGTTGTGGATTCAATCAAAAGTATGTTTTATCCCTTCATCTGATACAGTATCAAAATACAATTTTTGGAGTAGTTATGTTAAACCATATTTATCTCCCCTTTGCCCTCGGCATGTTTTTGAATAATTTATATGTACATTGTATATCCAGTTATAGTCACAAAAATTATTGCAAAAATCACAGTTTAATCATTTGAATTGTTCACAAATGAATTTTAGGGACATTCATGCCCTAACAGGACATCTCCTTGGTCATTGATCATGACAGCTCATCTTTATTGAAGTAATTTCAGGTGGACATATTTTGGTACATGTAATGTGCCCCCTTATCATTTCTTCCGCTACTTAAGCTATTACAAGGACGAAGCGGATCTAAAATATTACGCCATAGTTTAATAAAGTTGACACTCGCAAAAATGACTGTTTGAAAAATTGGTCCAAAATAAAAAAAATGTAAAACATCAACGACACATACAAACGTACTGAGTGCAAATTCAAATTGTTTTTCTACGAAAAAACAGATGCCCCCAACCTTTAAGGAATAAAAAAATCACAAAATTGCATTTAGTTATGTTACAAGGGTAATAATTTGAAAAATATACATGCAACAGTTATGGTTCTTGTGCATGACATGTCTTCTGAATGTGCTTTACAAATGTATGAAGTTGCGTTGAAATACCTCTATCGGTTATCAATGTATAGAGCGGACACGAAATAGCATTGCAAATGATCAAAGGGAAATAACTCCAAAACTATCCAAAGCACCGTGGCACGACTTGAGATTTTCTTTAGCTCTGACTATCTGTGAGTCGTGAGCCATTTTCTATGTTTTACCATAGTGTTTTAATTTGATTAGAGTGTTTCTCCGTGATGATATATTGCATTAGTTAGAAGGCTTCCATGCGAGCTGAACATTTCTTGTACTTCAACAACAGCAAAATCTAGGGCGAGGATTTGGTACCAGTAAAATGCATTTAAGCCCCCCCCCACCCCCCCCCCCCCCCGATGGCTTAGGCTACTGTCCGTTCTAAGGTGGTGGTTCTGTTGATGTTCACTTTTTGTTAATTGTTACTCCCATTGTGGGAGTCTGCAATTGTTCTATGTTTTGTTTTACGTTATTTTATGTCAATTCTAGTTTTTCAATGATCTTGATGGGGAAGAGAGAGTTGGTTGCTTTGCTTTGTTTGTCTTCCTGGTGTCTCGTGATGGTTGAGCGGCTCTTCCTCGAAGTGCAATGGGTTTGTCTGCCGTTTGTGATTGTGGTATTTCCTGATAATTCTCACTAACAATATTTATGTTTCTTGTGCATCACACATTGCCTCATTGTGCTCTAGAAGTGTATGAAGTTTCAACCAAATAGCTTTTACAGTGTTCAACTTACAGGGCTGACACAAAATTGCATTTAGTAATGTTACAAGGGGAATAATTTGAAAAATAAACATAAAAGAGTTATGGTTCTTAAGCATGACACATTGTCTGAATGTGCTTCACAATTGTATGAAGTTTCGTTGAAATATATCTAACTGTTATCAAGTTATAGAGCGGACACGATTTTGTGACGGACAGACAGACAGACCCACGGACGGACGCAAGGGGAAAACCCATATGTTTCCCGACCCTTTCAGGGGAGATACATAATCATACGCGATTGATAATATCGTTGTATGTAGGTTGGACCTGTATGATGTCATTAGAATACCAACACACTGCGATGTCAAATCAAGTTATTTGAGCCGCGACATGAGAGTTACAACAATGTGGTATGTGCGACCAGCAAAGGCTCAGACCAGCCTGTGCATACGCGCAGTCTGATTGTAGCAATTGGAGCATTTGCTAGTAGCTTTAATAGTCTGTGATTGTTAAGCTACGAACCGAACAGCATTTGGAGTTTCTAAGCTTTAAAAGAGGCTTCACAGGCTCGTCTGAGTCTATTCATGTCAAAATGACACATTGTTGGAAATTTCATGCCGCTGCACATAATTTTTATGCATAAAGACGACTTACTGTGAAAAAATACAATAGATAACGTTAGGTGTACTCCTATCCCTTCCATTACCCCTCTTTTAATCACTCTCTTAGTTATCAATTACACTATTCTTACATTAATACTGATCTCAAGTATTAAACCATTTGAATTTAGGTATAGTTCTTTGAATGCTGAATTTTTAAAATGAATAGAATAGATGATGATCTGAACTAAACCGCCTTAGCCAACAATAAATCCTTTGGTGAAGAAAGCAAACTTATAATCCTCTAGAAGCAGTCTGGTCTAAGACTATTTTGTCTATTTCTATCTGAGTATTTTGGTTCACCGCACTCATGCCCTGTAAACGTTCAAATTGACTTCCGACGGAGGTCACTTAAAAACAATTTGAGTCACACTGAAACAGGGAGGGCAGTGGCTCAGTGGTACATGTAGTGTGCTTGACTCGAGACCGAGGGGTCTCGGGTTCGAGCATCACCGGCGTCACTGCATTGTGTCCTTGAGCAAGACACATTAATCCTTGCCTAGTACTAGTTCAACCGAGGAAACCCGTCCCTGCATAACTAGAATGATTGTTGACGGGACGTATAAAGAATCAAATCAAACAAACAAAACAAACACTGAAACATTTCCTGTTATGTGTTTATAGTTAGGACTGAGGCTACAGATAAGATGTTTCTTTGATCTTAAAACATTTTGAAAACTCTGAGAATGTCGTTCTAACAGTTTTTTGTTCGTTTGCCCTTGATTCTGTTGTTGTTAAAACACAAAAGTGTTTCGCTCGCATGGAGGCTTCCTAACAAATGCAATGTATCACCGCAGAGAAACAATCGAACCAAATTAACACACTATGATGAAACAAAGAAAATGGCTCATGATTCACAGATAGTAAGAGCTAAAGAAAATCTCAAGTTGAGCTACGGTGGGCTCAGCCAACGACAAGAATCAGGCACCAACCAACGTATTAAAGCTTTACGTCAGGGCCGTCATTGAGTCTGAGGACTGATCCATCGTCGTGCGATTAAAGAGGAAACTATAGCTATAAATCGTGATTGTGTTAACAACCAGGCATGCAGATTGTCACATGATATCCATGTTTTATCCCACTCTTTTTTAACGTTTGATTTTTTTAATAGATCTCTTAAATTGGGATTTCCAACTTTCTTTTAAATTTATATACCAAATCGCCATGAAATACAGAGTCTGATATGCCTTGTTGCAGAAGTTTCTTTCAGCAAGTACTAAATAGCTGTATTTGTTTTTACCAAAAATAAACAATGTTGGACCATGTCTCTGAATGGGCTAGTGACAAGAAAATATGTAGCTTGCTTTAATTTGGATGTCGTTGTTTACAGAAAGCGTACCCTATAATTTTGTACTAAGCATTAATAGAAAAATAACATTTTAACGATTTTTCCCTGAAAGAATATTGCAATTATAATCGCAATCATTCACATTGACCACAGTATTTTCAAATTGGCCTCCGACGTGAAAAAGAGGTTGATCGCATGACATTCTTGATATTTAAAAAAAATAGTATTATGAGGAAATACCGTAAATCACACTCTGCAGACCAGCCCATGGTACCGTGAGGAAGAGCCACAGAACACTAAAGGTCACCAGGCATCAGGGGAAAATTTAAAGAAAGCAATCAGCTCTCTATTCCAAATGAAGATGATTGTAAAACTTGAAAGGACGCGTAGCACTGCATAACAAAACAATGATCAAACACAGAGCGAGCCCCCATAAACAATGGGAGCAACAATCAACAAAGAATCAACTGCCTTAGAAAGGACAGCAGCCTCGGTCAGTGGGGAGAGGTTAAATGCATTTTACTGTTACCAAATCCAGTTGTTGTTAAAACGCAAAAATGCTTAGCTCGCACGGAGGCTTTCTAACGTATGTAAATGTATCATCACAGTGAATTTAATTAGTTAACTCACTATGATGAAACAAAGTAAAATGCTCACTATGATGAAACACAGAAAAAGGCTCACTATGATGAAACAAAGAAAAAGGCTCACTATAATGAAACAAAGAAAAGGGCTCACGACTCACAGATAGTCAGAGCTAAAGAAAACCTCAAGATGAGCCACGGTGAGCCCAGCCAAAGACAAACATCAGGCACCAACCAACGGATTTAAAGGGACAAATATTTGAGCAATAATACTGGTACCACTCATTATGACTCTCTCCAGGGGTCATACTGGGCAGATCAAAAGGACAGCCATAATGAGGTGATTATGACTTCCTCACTGGGGCAATAAAGTGGTCCCATAAAGGGATTAGGTATTTTATGATAAAATATTGATCTTTATCTTAGTGAATGAAATTGTGTTGCATACAGGTAAGTCCCCTCTTGAGGCCCCATTAATTTTGTGAGATACTGAAACCGTCCCTTATCAGTTAATCCTTTAATGATCTCTATTGGACAGTAATCTTTGTCTTTAAGCTTTACGCCAGGGCCGTCATTGAGTCTGAGGCTTGGCCCGTCCGTCATGCAATAAGGAGGAGACCATAGTTATAGTTTTGGTCCAGATATTTCTTACCTGTAACTTTAATTCTTGCCATGAAAAGTTACGCATAGCAGGATAGGATGTAACTCACATTGTTTTAATTACATCCGTCGGATGTCATTTTTACTATAGGATGCAACTCAAATTGTTTTAATTGGTATCCGTCAGATGTCAATTTGAGAGATTACTGAGTGTGATAGTTAAACAGTCTTCAACTTCCTTGTGCAAAATGCAATCTTGTAAATTATCAGGTGTGGGGTACAGCATAACTTTTCATCTAAATTTGGTTTCCTATCTAAATAGAAAAACGCTTTTGGCTTTTAATCATCTATCCTCCATTGTTTGATCATGTTCATTGCGTTAAGTAAATATTTTCAGAAGCCTCTATTTAATCCCTTAAAACGCTAACAAAAATGTTGCAGTTCTTGTTTGTTCTTTTTGTGCTCTTTTTTTTGTTATCAAATTATGTCACTGCATTTGAAAATACATAAGGCTTGATATGACACATGAATCATCTACAGATAATCCACATGAAATATGTTGTCTTACATTTCACGAAAAGAAAAAAGAAACATTTTTGTCTGCTGCAGCCTTGAATGCCGCTTTAAGGGTTAAACAAACCAACCATTCACAAAGTCAAAGAAATAAATAACGGAACATTTAGTGAAATGGCACAAGAGACGACACTAAGTCTTTGTAAGCGTATTTACATTTGTGCCATTTCATTGGATTTGTTTAAACATGTTTATTCATATTTCCATTTACATAGTAATATACAATATACATTTTACAATACAATGATGATTCAGAAAAAAACCAAACGTCTTATACGAACGCATTCTTATGTAGAATTCCATTTGATGTCGCCAATAGCACGTCAACTACAAACGTTTATTAGTGCCCCTGCTAAAAAACCCAAGGGGGGCAGGAGAAACACTCTGTCGCCCAAGAATGGTAGTGGAGTGCAAAAGGCCAGGGATCACAACAAAGAAAGCAAGGAAAATCAACTCACCTCGGACAAGGCAAGAAAAGCCGACTCAAATAAAAAAGGCGCTGTCCGCAGGAGAACTTTGTCTCCTCAGCGACCTGGGCATGCCCAGACTTGTGGGCTGCCCAAACCCGCGGGCAGGAAAGATCAAAATCCTGCTAGTAAGGTGTCGCGGCCCGCGAGTGCTAAGCACGACGGCTTAGCACATAAATCAATCGCGCGGACTTTGAAGGAGAGAAAGACCAAGAGCCCCCCTGGTAAGAAAGGGGGTAAGGGGGGCGTCCAACCCCCTCCCCAGAAGCCCGCTGTGTCGCCGACCCTTACCTCCCAAGAGGTCCCCACTCAAGATGTAACAAAATTATTGGCTGGAGGGGGTGCCCCTACCCCACCCCTACTCAACAGGAACCTTTGATCTCGGGAATAGATCCCCCTACCACACCACCGAGGGAATCCGTGGCAAACGCGGATGACAAATTATCAACGGGGTTTACGCCAAAGACCCCAGAGCAGACATTAAATGAAGACGCATGCGACGTCAATCTATGCCTTTAGGGTCCCCCTTCGCGTCCCCCATGCAACCCGCCCCATTACTAAACTCTAAGGGGAATCCCAATGAGGATTCGAACCCGATGGAAGCGTCGCGCTCATTGGAAGCGTCGCGCTCATTGGAAGCGTCTTTCTCGGAGGACTCATTGTTGTCCTCCGACAAATCCAACCCCTCATCCACATCAACTCCCCTTGACTTACGCGCGTTGTACGACAATAAATTCTCACATTTATACAAGAACTGAGATGAGGAAATTAACGACCCCGCATTTCAGGCCCGAAAGCGCGAGGGAAAACAAAAGAGAGCCCAAGAAATCGCAGCAGCCCCCCTCAGGGACTACTGCATGCAAGTAAAACAAAAACTAGAAGCAGAATGTAAAGGCAACATGCCCGGGAACGTGGAAATTGAAATTCCCGAAAAAATCCCCCTAGGGAGCAAAAAGTCCCAACAATGAATGGGAGCATTTGCGACTCCCATCCGAATTTTGGCGCAAAATAACACCGAATCAACACCGCGAAATAAAAGAAAAGAACAGGAGTCGTCACCAACAGAGACTCATTGGAAAATCCCTCGAACAGGCCAAATAAACAGGAATCTGTTCTCCACCCCCACAGGCAGAAATACAGTACAAACCCCCACCCCAAGCAGAAAGCGCAAAGAACCTGAGTTCTCACCTGTGGACTCAATCGCCACTCCAAACAAATTATCAAAAACAGGGACCAACGATGATTGGGTAATGGTTGGTCCCAAAAATAAAAAAGTCCCAGTGGTCCCAATAATACAGGGACCACTGGACTTAAACCAAAAAAAAAAAAACAACCGAAAAGTAAAACGAACACGAATAATAACTCGGACACTAATTTAAAAACCACGGAGACCCTCGAAACAAGTAAAAATCAGCCAACCGCGGGACCCTCTAAAAATAACAAAAATCCGGATCAGCCTGCGCAAAAAAAAAAAAACAAACGAAGTTAACTTTGATGAGATGAAGGACCAGACTAACAAAACCAAAAAGAGAAACTTAACTCAAACTTTATCTTTCGAGTCAATTTTCATTACATTTTCACTGGCGGCCAAAACAAGCTTCCCTGCGCGATTAGTGCAACAGACGGTATATGAATTTAGGGAATTTATAGGTTTCCAAAATTGCTACGAATATTATAATCCGCAGTTTAGGATGGGTCCGACAATCAAAATTGCAAAAAATATGATGGAAAAAGCAAAAAGTTTCACGATGAAGGGGGTCGATTTGATAGCGCAATTAAACACTAAATCACCGGATTTTCATGCTAAGAATTCGTACAAGCCAACACCATTCAAAATAAGTAAGGGCTTAGTTAAAGGAATCGATTTCAGATACAATGACAATCAAATTAAGAAAAAATTATCCGCTGAGGAACACGGAATTACACATGTAGTACGCATGTACATGGACGGTAGACCAACGGGAACCGTCAAATTATCATTTAACACCCCCATCGCGCCACTTCGCGTAGGAAACGAGGAAAACGGTTTCATTAGTGTCGAACCCAGCTACTTCCAGAGTTTAAAATGCTCCAAATGTCAAAAGATGGGGCATGGCACGCGAAGGTGCAAGGCCAAGGTCCCCAGATGCGCACGATGCGCGGGGGGGGGGGGGGCCATTGGACCACCGAGTGCACCCGTTGGTACTATACCGAATGTGCCAACTGTCATTCACTCGAACATGGCGCAGCCTACCGTGGGTGCCCCATAGTAATGGAATTCGAGAAACAGACGCGTCAAAGAAATATTATGATCAAAACAAACTATGAAAGACTTCTAAGGGAAGATAAAGATCGCGTACTCGCGCAATCAATTCAATCAAATGATCAATCAAACTTGATCAACAATCACCCAGAACCGCAAAAAGAAAAAACAAAATCCGCGCCGATACAGAAGCAAGTAGTAACCAGAGAAGAAATACAAAATTGCGTGGCAGCCGCTGTCACTGCAGCTGCCAACATCATTCTCGAGAAGATGGCGCTGAATGATGAACAAAATTTAGCAGAAATCAAACAAGAAATAATCAACGCCATCAATTACTCAGGCGAGACTGCGCACATGGATCCGCCAGCGGACGTAAATTTACAAGAAAACACCGTCGACTTAACGCGGGATCTTGAGCCCATGGAGGCCCAGGAAATAAACCTAACCTCACAGGTCGAATCTTCACAGATCGTTGACCTGACAAACACGTTAAATTCTGAAACTACGGAAACTGCCGAGGCAGGATCGGCCACTTTCGTAGCCGCCAAAACTAATGAAATTTCGGATTCAAACAGCTCACTAATTACCAAACGGCCGCCAAAACCACGCCGTAAACTAAGCATAACGCGAACTCCAGACGCGAAAATGAGGCAAAATATGTCAGCAACTAAAGCTAGGCTTAATAAATTTAATAATGGACAGAAAAAGGGAAACTCATAATTTCCCTCCCAGATAGCAGTTAAATTAACATTATTCAAGGAATTAATTTCATTAGTACTAATCCACTGCACAATGAAATGACCATAGTGCAGTGGAACGCCCGCAGCCTATCTTCACATTATAATTGGGCAAAAGTCGCGGAATTTCAGAAATTCTTGGAATCTTTTGATAAGATTCCTGAAATTCTGTGTATTCAAGAAACGTGGAATCATAAGGGACAAAAAGAACTTAAAATACCCGGGTACACCCACGCAGCGGCCTATCGTAGACCCAAAGGCCAGCATGGTGGCGGGGTAGCCATTTTTGTAAGATACGGCATTGACTTTTCTGATCTCAAACTTCAAAATAACAATCCAAATCTCGAAATTGCAGGAATTAAAATACATGGTCCAAAAGACCATATATCAATTATTAACCTCTACAAACCGGAAGGGCGCACTTATGTATCAGAACGCGAATATTTAGATATTTTTGGTAACATAAACGACAATATTATACTTCTAGGAGACTTTAACGCGCATAATAGGCTGTGGGAACCCCGCTGCACTATGGATGACGCACCCTCCAAGGAGATAATAGACCTAATTAATACTAAGGGACTTGTCTTATTAAACGACGGATCCCCTACTAGACACGGCATCAATGCGGACCGACTATCCGCGCTTGATTTGACCTTCGCGAGCCCAAATCTTGGTAGTAAAAGCGAGTGGAAAACCCATGATCATCTCCTAGGAAGTGATCACTATCCTGTGATCCTGGAAGTAAAAACGCGATACAAATTCAGTGAATTTTAGCCACAACCGCGATGGAAGTTAGACCAAGCAGACTGGTCACTTTTTAGACAAATGCTTTATTCAATAAACATTTGTATAGACGACAATAGCAGCGTAAACGAAAAAAATACAGAATTTGTTGACTCACTATTTGAAATCTGCAACGAATCAATACCTAAAACAAAGCCAACTAAAAGTCGGAAAAAGATCGTACCATGGTGGACCAACGAGTGCACCATGGTCGTCAAAGCTAAGCGAAAAGCATACATTAAATTGAAGAGATATCACACTGAATTCCATCTACTTGACTATAGAAATAAAAGAGATATCTCTAAAAATACGTTATTACGCGTCAAAAGAGAGCACTGGGAGCATTTTTGCTCCCAACTAACTTACAAAACTAACAGTCGTATACTTTGGCAACAAATTAAAAAATTCAATGAAAACCCCTTTAAACCTGTTAGTTCATTGGTAGTAAACAACATTAGATATTCAGAAAGTAGGCAAAAAGCAGAAATACTTACTGACCAATACGTTAAGGTCAGCAGCGAAGAAACGCATAGCGTCGCGTTCCAACGGAGGAAAATTGATGAGGAAACACGAATAAATCGATTATTTGAAGAAAACATGGGACTGGACAATGATCAGCCCTACAACGCGCGTTCTTCACTATTAAAGAACTCAAAATTGCTCTAAATAGTAAGAAAAACTCAGCACCAGGTGCCGACACCATTCATTATGAAATGCTTAAACAACTCCCAGAAAAAAATAAGTTCACGCTATTAAAATTAATAAATAAATCATGGGAAAAAGGTGAACTCCCCAACACCTGGAAGGAGAGTACAATTACTCCCCTGCTCAAACCCAATAAAGACCCACAAGAACCGACTTCATATCGGCCAATTTCGCATACATCAGCTATATGTAAGACCATGGAAACGATGGTCAATAATCGATTACTTAAAAAGTTAGAACCTAAATTGGCGGATACCCAGTCCGGCTTCCGCAAGGGCAGGTCAACACTTGACCAACTTGTCAGACTGGTGAACGTCATCTGCACATCTAGGTTACGGAAACGAAAAGTTTTAGCCGTATTCTTGGATTTAGAAAAAGCCTTTGATCTCATGTGGAGATCAGGAGTCATACTTAAACTCACAGAATACGGCATAAAAGGTCGAACACTAAAATGGATAAGGGATTTTCTAACTGATAGAAAAATTCGTGTAAAAATCGATGACGAATGCGCGGACTTCTAGGAGCAGGAGAATGGGTCGCCCCAGGGCGCAGTACTGAGCCCGACGCTATTTAACGTAATAGGAGATTCGCTTAAGCAAAAACTACACAATCTGCTAATCAGATACGGGGTAGATCTATCGCAATTTGCAGACGATAGCGCGGTTTGGAAATCAGGAAAAACGTCGATGAAATAATCAGAATAATACAAATAATCTTAGAAGCAATTGAGGAATGGGCCATAGAATGGGGTTTCCTGATTTCCCCAGGAAAGACCCAAGTAGTACTATTCAATTCCTCTAGGATCGACCCCAAATCACTCAAAAAACTCAAACTCAATGGCAGAGAGCTTGAGTACAGTAAAGCGGCCACCTTCCTGGGTATGACGTTTGATCACCTATTAACCTGGAAGGGGCACTTTGACAAACTGATTAGCAGATGCAATAATGACTTAAATCTTATGAGGATGGTCTCAGGAACATCCTTTGGCGCAGATAAGAAAACCCTACTTATGATTAATATGAGTCTCATTAGGAGCAAGTTGGATTATGGGTGCCAGGCATACATGTCAGCCTCACCCATCCAACTGGCCAGATTGGATAAAATCCAAAATAACGCGTTAAGAATCGCTACAGGATCCTACAAATCAACATCGGTACAAGCAATGGAAGTTGAATGCAATATAATGCCGCTCAGCCTAAGGAGAGAAGAATTTGCCCTGAAATATTGGGCAAGATCCTCTCCTCTGGGCGATAAACTACCTGTAAACAGTCTGGTCCAGGATTTTGTAATCTACGAGACCAAACGATACATTTTAAGAAATAATATACCATATGCAATAACCGTACAAGATCTTTTTAAAGAATACAATTTAGGAACCATAGAAATTGAATCCCCAATACAATACGAAACTTCCGGTATACGAAGCATACAACCGCGCAGTGAACTATCAAAAGTCATTAAAAAAGGTAGCACTAGCGACAGTAACGCAAACAAGTTAGGCAATAAATACATAGAGAGGCGCTACGGTGCCACTCTAAAAATCTACACGGACGGTAGTGAGGACCCGTCTCAGCCCTACACCGGTTGTGCAATGGTGGTGCCCGAGCTGGGCTTGAGTTACGGATTTAAATTAAATCAACACCTTACAGTATATGCGACAGAGTTAATCGCTATACTTAAGGCATTAGAATGGATCAAATATAACAAACCTGACCACGTGGTCATACTTACAGATTCACTAAGCTCTATTCAAAGCATAGACTCGGGCAAGAGTAGGACTAGACCGGATCTTCTGGCACAAGTCCTAATAAACACATCAGACATCATTCAACTAGGCATAGTACTACATATCGATTGGTGTCCATCACACTGTAATATTATAGGAAACGAACTCGCTGACATTGAAGCGAAAAAAGCAACCTAAATCGGGTCATGCATTTCAAATAAAACCCTATACTCAAGAAATTTACTCAGTAATTAAAGCAGGAGTACGCGCCAAATGGGAAAAACAATGGAAAAATTATCAAGGCTTTAGATATATGCTTGACCCAGGATTATCCACGAAACGTACACAATATAGCGACGTGCGCAGACTCGACATAGCATACAGCAGACTGCGGCTAGGTAGAAATGGTTTAAAATATAATAATCTTTATCATAGTGGGGCAGATCCGAGATGCCCATACTGCGAAAATGAATTGGAAACTACAGGACATTTCTTATTGGAATGCCCTGAACACGAGTTCGCAAGAATTAAATTAAGACTGAGTATTAAACAGATTACAACGCGATACTTTAGTATAAATTTATTATTAAATCCACCGACAGATGTAGCAGAAGGCGTAAGGAAGGCCCTGTTCGCCTACCTAAAAGATACGGGCTATGACCTTAAAATCTAATAGGAAGGCCAACGGACAGTAAACCGCCAAATAAACAGAGACAGTGATTATGGATAGAAACCTAGATGGGATGGGCAATGTTCCTTAAGCAAGGAATCATGCAGGCCATTCCCCATCAACTATCACAAGTCCTAATAAGGATTTGTGGTAAATTAAGCACCAAGACACCACTTACACGCGGCCGTAGAAAAGGTGTGCATCCGCCTAAGCTATCGTGAGCCCAGGCCTAGAGCCCAATCGATCATTGCCTTCAATGACGTATGTCACGATTTGCGTGCTATGTGCCTATCATAGCCAGCCTTAGGTAAAACTCTGGAGAATCGCCTTAGTATCCATATGACCGCAAAAACACACAACACTACACTCGCCCATTGGTTGGTCAGTAGGACGTATATCCGACATTGGAAGCTTATAAAATGCTCCAATGGACAAAACTGGATCAAGCTGTTCAACCACAAACACACAAAAATCATACACTAGGTCAAACATAAACTCAATATATGGCTATGGATAGGGTGTGCATCCCGCCTAAGGCTTTCGTGAGCCCCGGTCTAGAGCCCAAGCGATCATTGCTCCAATGACGTATGTCACGAGTTGCGTGCTATGTGCCTACCATAACCAGTCTTAGGTAGACCTGGAGAATCGCCCGACTCCTTTTAACCATGATACACACGCATACACAGGTTGGGCAAGGGGAGTGCATCCGATACTCAGATAAGGGGCATAGATAAAAGTTGAGACAAAAGACCCCAACGTTAAGACATGGCGAAGGAGTGGTATTGGAAAATCTCCTTAATGCTTAACCGCAAAAACATTAATTGTCTTACACTTGAAACACAAGCACAGACAAAAGACCCCAGCCTCGAGACATGCCGAAAGGGTGATACTGGATAATCTCCTAACTGCTTAACCGGAAAAACACAAACTGTTTTACACCTAGGTCAAACAACACATCAAACAACAAAACATATAAAATATAGTTTATTATTAACAACAACCGACAAAATGACAAAGTGAATACTTACCTTACCCCAGCCAGACTATTTCACACAATTAACCACCGACCCCCCCCCCCCCTCCGCCAATACAAATTGATTAAATTTTGGCAAACGGCTTGAACACCAAACAGGCCCATCGTATGATGGACCTGTGCGGTGTTAGAGACGTTCAAAAAACAAACAAAAATAACCCTGTAGGATTACTGAAATAAGAAATTAAACGAATAACGTGCACGAACTTACCAAAATGCGATAAACAGAGAGATTTCAAAGCGAACAAATTCTAAATTGTAATTATAAGCACCTGGCGCCATCTGGCGGTCAGTGGCAGAGACCGCAGGGTGGCGCGAGATGCCTATTATCAACCTATCCACATTCCGACTGCATGTGGAAATTAGGTCTGCATACTGTTATATACATGTATTAACCCAATATACTATTTCAGCGTTGACAAAATGTACATGTAAGATATACGCTGCAAAATTAATACCGTTTGAATAGTGAATAATTCAAACACACTAGAACCAAGTTAGTAAGAACACTTTCACACTAATTTGGATCTGGTGTCTTCATTATGACAATAAAAACGAAAACAAACATGATACACAAAATGACCAAAATTACCATGTCACGTGGCTTGGGAGCATTGGAAGATGCTCCCATAAGGAGCAATTAAAACAAAGTTAACCAACCTATTAGACGCTTGGCTGGACAAGTTAAACAACCACTAAAAATTATATTCTACTGTCGTGCCAACCAAGAGTGACAGCGACGCCATAGTTTGTTTACAATCGTTAAGTAAACATTGAGTTGTACACTCCACTTGAGCTAACGTAAATCGATGGAACACTTGTGAATTAATCATATCCTGTGGATAGGATTAATACACAAGTGATCTATCGATTTAGGTCCATGATAACTTTGTAAACAAAACATGACGTCACTGTCACTCTTGGCTGGCAGGATAGTAGGTGATATTAAACTAATTCCCCAAGCACCTAGATTGATATTTATGATATAATAACCACGTGACGCGCGGCTTTAGAATAGAAACATCGGTAACATAAACAACAAAATTGTCCCTTCGCGTCCGCGGACGACTAACGCGCATGATTTCATTATTTTACATGTACATAATATTTGAAATTAATCAAACTTCTTTTTCAGCAGAAATTTTACGCGATCCCATCCCCCCCACCCCCACACTCCTCCCCAGTTTAGAAATAAGCCCAAATTGGCATTTCGCGAGTTCGAAGATCGTTTCTCGTATTACCCCCTAAAAATAACCAAATTGTCCTGATAATGGCCATGCCTGGCCATCACACACACACATGCCCAACCCACAACCACCAAACCATAGCGCGTATTAGAGCAACTTAAGGGCAGTTCTTTCTTGGATATTTGGAATTGGTAAACTGGTTAACTCAAAGTCTCTTCAGGGCATACAACTGCATCTGAGCCGGTCTTTCTGTTGGTGTGTCAGTCGATGTGACGGCACAGCTGCAATATCAACGATGGATGGATTGTGGACCAACAGGATAGGATACAATGGATAGGATGGATGCTCAACACAGATGAAGATTGGAATTTTGGAATTTTGTAAATATCGCGACGCGCTTGCCATGTCTAACTATTAACATGTCAGCGAAGCGAGGTGGGAGAGGTTAATTAATATCTCTTCCGCTTCTCGCAGACCTGCAAAACCATCACTAGGATACTAATAATTAACCACTAATCATTAAAAACACTAATAACTAAACCCTCAACCTTCCCAAAACTTGCTCTGTATGTGACGGCCATGCTACTGCATGCCCCGCAAACTTAAGGTTAATATACACTAACGGTTTCACACGAGAAATCCGGAAGGTATGTTATTTTTTGGAAGCCTCAATCAAAATTTCAATATAGGATGCTGGGAGAACTCAGAACACACACACACATGTTCTGAGTCTTACCATACTCGAGCGGCGCCCTTCCCCTTAGGAATAAGCCCCCTATCCCCGCTTAAAACCTCTAAATGTATAGGCCATCACACGATGACTGGCCATTCTTTTGAAATGGAGTACAAAATTTTAAGGAGCAAAAAGTGAGATCTCTGAGGGGATCATTAATCACAAAGAACACCGACTCCTCGCCAACCCGCTCCATAAAAACTGCAACTAAAATAGAAGAAACATAAAAGAGGCAAAATTTTTTTCCCAAAGCTTACCCTAAGGAAAGCTAACTTCGTAGACCGACGTCCGCGTCTGAGTAACACCGCCCGCGAGCTTAAGTATACAAGGACTGGACGGAGAAGCGGAGTGATGCCCTGGATGATGTTACCTTAAAAACATCAGCGTACAGCTCACCATTAGGGGGAGCGGAAAACATAAACAAACAATAACAAAACTCCCTGCCCTTCCAGGCGGAATAAAAACTTACACTTTCAGGAACAGTGGGGGTGACACTGTGCAGACGAAATTGTCACGTCGATCCCCACAAGATTGAAACCTGTTTTAGATCACTTCCAAAATTCAAACTAACTAATGCCCCACACTTTCACTTAATGCAAAATAGGCGTAGGATAAGGGCAGGATACAGCCCGAATTCCTTTTTTGAAGCCATAGTGGGTGCATAAAACTGGGTGTGCCGTGTGTGCTATATATGCCTAGTGCGCAGGGACCGCGGCACACCGTCACAATAACTGAAAAAAGAAAGAAGACGTTTATTAGTAATTAATGAGACTATTGGACAGATTGGTTATTTCTGATAAGAAATTAATGTTTCCAGAACATTCAGCAATGTTTCTACAAAATATATGACACGAATAATAGCCAAGGGGGTCGAAAATTCGCATTTCGCCAGACATTTAAAATTCTATCTTAATTGCACATTTTAATACACATTCGCCTTGAATATGGAAAAAATGAATCGCATAATTTTGTAGTTCTTGATGCTGTTCTATTAAAAAGACAAATTAATAGTTTGTTTGTCATATTTTTTTCTTACATTGTCTGTTTTGTCGCCACACCCAACAAATTTACGAGTTCAAACAATAAACCCAATTACCACATACCAAATACATTAGATATAACTTCAATTTGTCTTTAGAAGATGTGTTTTATGTCAAATAAACTAAGAATTGATTATTTGATATCATGCTCTTGATAGTAAAAATACGTAAGAAGCCGCTTTTCATACTTTCAAAACGGAAAAAAAGCTTTATCATTTACGAGACATTTGCTTTTGTGCTGATAATGTTTCCATAGAACACCATAGAGTAGATTACAAGTACTGTATTGCCCTTTGCGTTAAAAGATAAATTGAAGTAAAAAGTTTGATAGCACAATCCTTATCAGCATTTCTTGGTAAACATATAGATAAATTTTCCAATTTACGAGACGTAACTTACGGGACAAGTCCAACAAAATTTGGTTTACATTACATCATTTATATTCCATTTTGCTAATTATATCCTATTTCGTGATTTTGTACAATCCTATGTAGTTATTCCATATGTCATTGGCAGAAAATTCGCGTATTTTGGAAAACAGTTTGTCTGTGTAAAGTTATAAACTTGGTAACTTTTACGCAATAATCATATAATTATTTGTTGACAGAGGCATTGCTTTTTTTAACAACACTATAAGGATATGACAAACCTATAAATATATAGGTGTGTGTTGTGAATGAAGTTCTTATTCGATCTAGTGTTGATATTTTTTCATATTCTGGTCCTTCAGGAATATTTGGTTCTAACGGAAAGCAGAATACCGCTTAAGCCGGTGCTAGGGGGCAGTGAGAATCGTTGCACTTTCCATTAGTTCTCATGAACAGACCAAATGAAATCGAGTTTGCTGTTTTCTTAAAAAGTAGGTTCCCTCTATTTCTGAATGATCCCTTTTTCAGATTATTTATGCTTAGCATATATATTTTATCGAACATAATTATATGAAACTGATCAGATGTTAGCAGAATTTTCACGCAATAAAAGCAAATGATAGCAAAATTATAAATTTGCATCTTTTATCTCAGGGACGGTTCTTTTGAGCACCTAAAACATATTTGTAAACTGATGGTTAAGACAATAATTAGATTTTACCTTTAAAACGCACGCTTAATTGGGCCTACATATTGATATTAAATCTTTGATATCTGATTAATTTGTGATGAAAATTATACTCGTTTTTACGTAATACGGCGCCTTCAAAGTAAAGATGAACGAAAAGATCGTTCGACTTGTTTTAGTGCTGAACTTCAATATGGCATTTTCCAGCCGATGACATGGCCTTGAGACTATAAACTTTTTTCGAGCTCAACTCAAACAAGCATGCTATTAATCCTGCTCATACATAAATGTTTATTGTCAGCAAATGTCCGCCAAATATAACATATACATGTATAAACGGGATAAATGCAAACTGTTGAGTGTTTAAAAGCAGGGAAATGCTTTTTAAAATATTTCAGCATTTTAGTTTCAGATATCAGTTGAAATATGATGCTCATTTGAGCTGAGCATGGAAAAAATACAACCTTTGGACCAAGACTGATCTATGTGAGTAATCCGTTTATTTTGGAAAGGTTGCGGGATCTTTATTGTACAAATTGACGGTTTTAGTTTACAGAAACAAGAAATGAGTTTATGGTCAATGGTCAAACATGTGTAATTTCCTAATTTACGAGGCACAACGATTTTATTGTGTTTTTTAATTGAATGTTTGAATTTAGGATTAAGAACAATTACTTCGTTGTACGCCAGAAACTAGAAATTTCAAACATATGTATTTTGCCATGTATTTACAACGCCTATGTCGAACAGTTGATGGTTTATGATTCCCTTTGTTGTAATGGCAGCAACTTGAACGCTCTATTGATGTGTCATCTAAAAAGACAATTGACGTTGGCACGTGCTTTGCATGCAAACTAGAAACAGTCTATGTTTTATTGCATGTAAAGTAAGTAAGGGTGCAAAGATCAGGAATCGATAAATCAAGTACCACACCTGACTCAGGATACCAATGGGAAAGTGACAAACTCACAGTTAGATACCACAAACGAGAGCCAAGAGGTCAGCCCTTTCCCAGCAGGTGACCACAAAGCACATATAAACAGACGCGCACAAAGACATAGCAAACAAAAGACAGGAAAAAACATAAAACCCTTTCTACAATATTACCATTTAAAACAATCTGAGATGAGAGTATAACTTACAGAACTTTTCACACTGATTTACGAGTCTTTTTCGTTAGCAAAGTAGAAAATTTCCTTGTTTTTTTTTTTTAAATAAAATTTGCTTTAGTTATTTTTCTATAAACGCAAGGCATGTGTTAATCGTGTATTTTGTGCATTGTTCTTGTGTATGTGTTCAGTTAGACTAATGTTAAAAAATTGTACTGAAAATACGTCGTTTTCATAAAATGATTGTTCTTTTTATTATTGCTATTTTCAGAGTAGATTTGCAGGTATACTTGCAGAACTCATTGATTCAGAATGTTTAATGTCAAGACAAGTACAGACTACAGAGCATATATTTAAACAGACTATTGCTAAGCATTCTTTGTGCCTTAGGCAACGACACCTATCTTAAAAATTCTTCTATTTTTCGCATGTGCAACCAACCATTCGGATACATAAATACCAAATTTCCAGTGAAATTAAACATTTTCTCTTTTGGAATAGAATCAGACAGGTCCAATATTTATTGACGGTGAAGACTGTTATAGCATTAGTTAAAGTTGAAAAATCGTCATTTGAGCCGCGACATGATATTTCCAACAATATGGTATGTGCGACTAGCAAAGGCTCAGACCAGCCTGCGCATATGCGCAGTCTGATCAGAGCCTTTGCTTGTCGCTTAAATATTATATGAGTCTTAGGCTACTGACCGAATATAATTAGGACTTTCTATGCTTAAAAGGAGACTGCACAGGCTCGTCTGAGTCTACACTTGTCAAAATGCCACATTGTTTGAAAGCACATGTCGCAGCTCATCTCTATATTCGGTTTGGCAATTCTACGTAAGATTGGTCTCGAGAAGATGAAGATGAAGAGGACGCGGATCTATTAAGAAAAAGGCGCACAGTCAACGATTTTGTCCAGCGAAACTTAAACCATCCTCGGTAACCCAGGCGTGACCCATTCCGTACCCACTGCATTCATCATTCGTGATGAATGCAGTGGGTACGGAATGGGTCACGCCTGAGTTACCGAGGATGAACTTAAACATACCAGCAGTTTTATTCAAACCAATTAACTTTTTTACTCTATGTATAATGTATCATAAGGCGCTTACTATACATTAGAAATTTAAAAAAAAAAAACGAAAAAATGTTAGGTAGCAGTTGGTTAATGGCGTTATGATTGATGTATTTAATGAAAAACTTTCAAATCACACACACACACACACACACACACACACACGCACACACGCACCCAACCTGACCTCATAAAACCTGTATAATCCCCTGAGTTTGGCTTAATGATAAAACTCAGGTCTTATGCCAACCCTGGTGACAGATTTGCAAAACCAATCATTGCATCCAGTACCAACAGAAAAGTAAGAACAAAAATAATCAAAGCACTGAGAGTACTGGTGGGGACGGCTGCATTGAAGCGTTCAAATAGGGAGGTTGCTAGTTAGATATCTTTTCTATAACCTGCAAATGGAAACTGGAAGTCCCGTCTCTGATGTAGGGTCAAACATATTGCCACAAAGTGAAATGGGAAAGCAATCTTTCTGACGACATTGGCATTTGTTCATTGGACAAAAACAGCCTTTTTTGGGGAGAGTTTATCAAATGTAATCTATTATTGAACAATGCAAGAAACCAGATGATAATTGCTAACTTAAGAAGTGAATAATCAAACTTTATTTTCAAACGCTTTTATTTTAGAGTGTTAAAATGATCCCTCAATAAATATTTGTGAAAGCTCCTCAGGCAGGTAAGCGGTAAACAATTTTCTTTTAACTTTGTTTGGCACAACCAAAACTAAACAGTTGTAATTTGTTTCCTAATACCGTGGCATGTTTTTTTTCTCCTTCAGATTTCCATTTGGTTTCTGTTGGTTAAAGATCTTATGAGGATGAGGGAAAGTGTTTCCTAGTATCTTACCTAATACAAATCCATCCACTTATTCAAAGAAATCAATGATAATCAAGAACTGATTTGATAAAGTTCTGTCCACTTTTGTATATGTTTTTCCTACTTTTACTTAATCGCCACCATAGACATTATGTGCAAGCTTAAATGAAGTCTCTTAATGGCAGAGCCAAACCAATTGTATAATTTTGGTAGAGTGCATCATTAGGGCCAAGTTTGTGAAATTATTGTACATTTTGGATCATTGGTTCAGGAGGAGAAATCATTCATTATTTCTTATCTGGAGCTTTTGCGGATCCATTGTTCAGTGGAGTGGAACCATTTGTGCAAAATTGGTAGAAGACACCATAGGGGACATTTCTGTGAAATTAACTTGCTTCTGGGCCAGTTGTTCAGGAGGAAATTCTGTTAAAAGAAGTTTCTTAGCTAGAGCTCTGGCAGTCATTTCGTTCAAAAGAGTGGAACATCTGGTCACGAACCTGAAGGCCTAAAGTCACAGAAAGTAAGAAAATGAAATAGTACATGTTCTTCAAATACAAATGGTTCTATAAAATAACTGGTATTTCCGCCCAGCAAGGAATTATTTCAATTTCGGAAACATAAAGAAATCACATGGGGCAAGATCTAGGGAATGCAGGAGGTGAGGCAAAATAGTTATTTTTTCTTTCTTCAAAAACACTGTAACTATTTCAGAGGCATGAGCAGGGCCATTGCCATGTAGAAGACAGATATGTTTAAAACCAGTGACAGGGCGTCGTTTCTGATATGTTTTAGGCTTCTCCAGTACTATATGTCTTTGTAGTCCTTTCCAGTGATGTTTTTGCCCTTTTCCATCAGCACTTTTATTGCGACTCCTTCACCAGAGAAGAAAATTGCATACCAAACCTTCCTTGCACTTAAAGACCGTTTGACAATTATTGGGCGTCTGCTATGTTTAGTGGCCAAGATTTTATTGCTAACCTTTCTGACCAGCTCAAATTAATACACCCAATTTTCATCACCTGGGACGACATTGGCAAACTGCTTTTTGTCATAAGTTTGAAACATTTTAAGCAGCTTTTTGGCCACTAAAACCAGTTGTCTGTTTTGCTCATCAGTCAACAGATGTGGCACCCATCTAGCAAAAATATTTTGGACTTTTAAATGTTTCTTCAAAATAAAGTGAACCGTTGATAGTGACATGCCTACTATTCATGCAATATCACAAACTGTAAATCTGGCATCTCCTTCAATGATTTCCTTCATTTTTGAAACGATTTCTTTACAAGCTGCGAGTTTTCGCCTTCCTGATTTTGGTGCATTTTTGATGGACTCTAAGCCAGATTAAATTTTATTTTTCCAGCGCCTAACTGTGTCATAAGACACACAAGAAGGTCCGTAAGTAGTAGAAAGTTCAATCATCAGCTGCTTCAAAGAACAGACAAGTTTTGAGCGAGCTTTGATGTAACCCCTTATTTCATCTTTCTGGTTGACTCTTCTACATGTACCAACTATTTTTATTACAGTGGTCAATGACTGCGTGTATTAATATGGCAAATTGTGTGTCTTACATTAAGTCTAACGTGTACATTTATACACCGTTGTGTAGACCTTAAATAAACCTATATAGGTATATATTGGTTTTTATCGTGTCCCACGTGGATATTGAGATATAGGACAATAAGCAATTCATTTCGAACATCCCTTGTAGGTACCATCATTAAAGTGTGCCCGCAAACGCTCACATTGTTGAACTCGCCACTGTTATTCAAACCCAAATGATTCTAAAAAGGAAATAAGATGTCCTAGATTTTGACCTCTAGCCTCAGAAAAATGAATATTTTGGTGATATGAAGATATATGGATATTTTTTTTTGGAGGGGGGGTGGGGTTCACCACGAAATTGGACTATATTTAGGTGTAATTTCTATGCATTTTAGGGTCTTTTCTTTACATCAAGGATTTTTTGGGGGTTGCTTAAATTTCAAATATTTTTGATGTCCTTGAAATTCCTGATATTTCTTGGGGATGAATGGTAGAAGCTGGGCCAGACCCTTTGTATGAAGAAAAAAAGAGTTACCCACCCCTCCCAAGCCCCCTGGGACACGCAAATACTCTTCTGTGACAAGAATACACTTTTACAAAGAGGCTCTGTCTACACTAAGAAATTGAAGCGGTTGATTGGGCAGGCTGGCTGACTGACTGATTGATTGACTGACTGAGAAAGCAAGCAGACAGACAGCTAATTTTGCTGCATACTGCTCTAAAACACTGGTCAGCTATTTGGCGGGAGGGGGGGTGGCACACTGATATTATCATATATAAGTAGGTTCTGTCCATTTTTGGAGATTCAAAATTTTGAATTACATTTTTTGTTGAGGTGGGGGGGGAGGAGATCAGAAAAATAAATATGTTTGGAGATATGATGAAATTATGATTTTTTTTTTTTTACGTTTTGGGGGGTCATTTCTATCAATTTGGGGCTTTTTAAGGTCAATGTTCAGATTTGGAAAAAGTTTTTGGGGTCGCTAAAGTTCGAATATGTTTTGGGTATGCCTGATATTCCTTATATTTTGGGGGTAAAGAGTAGATGCTGGGTCCAATGCCAAGCCTAGGTATTAAGAAAACTTGAAAGTATCCAAAATATGGTCAGGCACACTTACCACCTGAGATACTAGATAATCTAGCAAAACAGGCATACAAAAAAGTCAAAAGAGCAAAGAACGAAACAGACAGAAAAAGCGAGACAGACAGCCATTGGAAAGTGGACAGACAGAGAAATGGCTAGATTATGCTGCTCACAGCCTTCAGAACATTGGACAGGTGCTCCAACCACCTGAGCTACTAGACACATGTAAGCAGGCTAAACGAGCATATAAGTAAAAGAAGGAGGAACCAATGCAGACCGACAGACGGACGGACGGATTAACGGACAGACAGACAAACAGCTAGATTTTGCTGCTCACAACCTTCAGCACTTTGGTCAGGCGATCCTACTACAGTAGAAACTAGATACTTGTGCTAAATCAGCATACAGAAAAATAAAAAAAGCGAAAATCCAATGGCTACATTCTGATCTAACAGGGTTTTGATCCAGTCGTTTCAGCACACCAGCTACCTATCTTTTGTCATAGATGATTCTGACGTTTTGATTTTTAGGATTTCCGTGGACAAGAAAGCATATTGCAGAACCCCGCGGCCATGAACAACGCCAACAATGGTCACATCCGCGGTAAGATTAGGAGCATGCTCTCAACCCGTGGTTCAGATTTGCATCAAACTCACAATAGAACCAGTATCAGCTGTCCCTGCTGGTAGAAACTACAGGCTTTCAAAATGTAAGTGCCTTTGAGCCCATTATTAGTTCTTGCCACTTTAATTAATATGCGGAAAACGGTTCTAAAAAGCCCTGCCCCGCGGCCAGATAACAAAACCCCGCGGACGCTATAGTATTTTTCCACGCACCTCCATGGTTCAGACTTGCAACCGTTGAAGGGGTAGGGGCAGAAATCCCATTCTCATAAACAATCGACGCTTATTTAAGCCAAATCATTAACATACAGGTAAAAACAAGTAAATGTCGTTTCACCAAAAACGCAAAAATATAGAAACCATTGCTGTAAAAATGTGTAATTGTCAATCAATCCCAAAGTGTCCCGATTTCAAGGACTCGTTCATGATCTATTTGCATTTTTTTCTCGCATATTTAACCCTTAAAGCGCCAATCGCAACAAGAGTCGTCTGCTTATCTCGTCTGCCGAAATGTTTAAGAAGCATCTATGGCAGAAAGTGTGGACCCAGACCAGACTGCTCCTATAGGTGCAGTCTGTTCTGGGTCAACGCTGTTTGCTTCTATACTTGATTCGTCAGTAATGTTAGGCAATTATATGAAGCAGACGACTTCAGCAGACGACATTTTCAGATACATTTTTTCTTGGCGCTTTAAGGGTTAAGTACTGTAATGCCTTAGCCATGATGTGATGTTAGAGTGACTATTCAAGAATATGTATATGCCTTTAATCGCGCCTGACAAGTGTTCGTAAATAAGTTTTAACTATTTCAAATGAGAGCCCCTACCTTCAATATCAGTTTATTTATTCTCCGCGAAAAGACTAGTCGAAAAATATCCGCGGCCAAGAATTCGGTATGATACCAGTGGTGAAGCCCGCAAAATAATAATCTTTGCTAACAGGTTGGACCCAGATCAGACCAAACAAAACGTCGAGCCTGATCTAGATCCCAAATGTTTGACACTGTAGCGATAGAACCGCAGGGGCGCATCCAGGATTCCATGTTGGGGGGGGGGGGGGGCAATATTTAAAACATGAAATATTTTCATGCGAGCGCAGAAGACGCGAAGCCATGCTAGGGCGTGGGGGGTCGTTATGAACTTGGCACACTTTCACACACCGAAAATAATTCCAACCTATACTCAGGGTCGTTGCAACGAGTTTGAGAGTTAATGTGAGTGTTTTGATTCTGCGAGTTCTGTAGGTGCCAAGCGCGGGTAAGGGGGTCTGGGGCATGCTTCCCCAGGATTTATTGAAAAATCCACGCACTTTCTGAAACTTGTCTCATATTTTTCCAGACAATTAGCCAATCACAGCTCGGCTATTTCTGAAGGTCAGTTTACCTGTAATTTCTACAAATGTGCATACACAATTAAGAAAGGGGTCTTTTAGCTAGGTACAATATGGTGAGCCCTATATACATTTCTTCGTTGAATCCAAACTTCGTATTATTCGCGGTCCATGTTGCGTTGCAAGTACAATGATCATCAGACACAATGGGACAGCGATTTCGTCCTCCTCAGCATGCTCAGTAAGCATCATGTTGAAAAAGTATGCACAATTTTAGCGGGAAAGAGCAACAGGTAATGTGAAGTTGCATCGTCTGTACAGTAGTGTATGGTACACACAAAAGTTGCATACATAAGTTGCAGACAAAAGTTTCATCGTGAGTATCAGGCTTCAGACTGCTCTGATCCGGTGCCACAATGCTTGACCGTATGATAAAATTGGCAATTGTTGTGAGCATTAACACATAGTGCTCAGATGACTCCAGTAGACGTCATTCAGAAAAAGGAACCGAAAGATCTCTAAACACGGTGCCTATTTGCTGTCATGTGTACAGCTGAAAGAGATGTCGTAGTACGTTAACAGTTTGTCCAGCTTTCTTTTCATTATGCGTAGGAGCTTTGGCTACTGTTCTATGATCTCTATACAACAGTACGTAATCTACATTCTCAGAAAACATATAAAAGTGGGCCACCATCGGCCCGTCACCAAAACTCCATTATGGCATTTGGTTGGCGGGTCGACAGTGGACAACCGGGCATAGTTTTGGTAGCGCTCAATGGCATTTTTAAATGCACTTAAGTGTTCAAATGTACGGTCCAATGTGACAAATATGAACCATTCTGACAATATAAACTGAAACTTTTGTGAAACTGAGTCAAATTGTAGAATGAAAGAGTAATGATCAGTAATTACTTTTGGTTTGATTTATCTATTATAAAGACCGATAGTTAAAAGACCTTTTTGATCTGTTTGCGGCAGGTAGCAGGTAATAGGGATCAAAGACAATAGGATAATTTCAATTTATTGTTTTCGTCGTATGAAACATAATGCTCTATGCTTATGTTTTTAGCACGCACGACACCCTATAAACTGACATTGAGATTAAAAAAATATTTGGGCCTCGGAACGCGAAAGCCTGTCATGGGGGTGCGAAAAACAAATGCGCAGACTAGCCTGCACATTAGCGTAGACTGATCAGCGCCTTTTTCATTTGCTTTTTGGGAAGTATCATTTCTAGAATTGCTACAAGTGAAATTTCAATTTTCTAGCTAGCCTCTGTAGATGAGGAGACTGCTTTTAGACTCGCTTTTTCAGAAGCCTTTTGTCGCGTTGAGGCCCATTTTGTGTCGAAAATTGCACAACATGTAACACAAACGCAGTAGCCTACCTAATCAATGCAATTATATATTTTCTGGCATCAATGGAACATTGCAAACTGTTTGTAAACGTCCCTTGATGTCAATATAGCAACCCGAATAATGATTCCGGTTTGCCGTGGCCGGCCGCTTATATAAACATCATTCAAAACACATATCAAATTCAGGTTTTGACCGAAGCTTTATGCCGTGCTCAGGCTATATTTTATTCGCTGCCGAACAACGAGTGGGGTACCAAATATCGTGGGTTGACCTACAGCGCGAAGTAAACTGTCCGTGAAATCTATAGAGCGAGGCAAGCTCGTCAAAGAAGGCGTCAATTTGCCATGTCCCTTATATAAACGCAATAAGTATTAGCTTTTCAAAAAAGCTGGCGAAGTCAAACGTCCCAAAGTCAAAGCGTCCTTGATTGGCAAAGAGTGCAAGCGAACTTCACATCAGTAAACGTACTTCTGTGGTCGTCATCCACGTCTGATTACATAGAATTACGATGAATTCAGGCACTGTCTTATGACGGTCATGACAAACAGGTTTTATGCCCCCAAAGGGAGGCATATAGTATTACAACTGACTGTCCTTAGTGTCCTAGGTGTTTGAGTGTTCATATCATATGCGGAGTATATCTCCTATATTATTTTAGGCAGGAATGCCAAAATTCGTGTCTTAATGCATTTAGGGTCATGGAGCGTCACGCACATTTACCACTACCATCAGATCTAGAAAAATCGTGTCCACGAGCATACATCCTTGGAATCCGAAATTTGATTTGTGAACACATCTTGGGGTCACGGAGTCTGTACATATACAGTTAAGCGACCACTGTGACCTTGATTTTCTGGCATAAGTTTTAAGAAAAATGTGCTGTCTAGTGTTGTCAAATGAATTGCCATAAATGTGTCGCATGATTAAGCCGGGTGCTTTCAAAAGATCAAGCAACAACTCGCTGGAAGCATGTGTTAAATGGTAACAAATCACAGTTCAGATGTTAATAACCAGGGCTTAGAATAAATCTACATGGACAAGCTCTAGAAGTTCAAAATGGAAGAATGCAGTGGGCAAGAATACATACAATGATAGGGCTAAGCGACCGCCAGCTTTTTTGAAAAGCTAATACTTGTTATGCTACTGTACTCCTAGCTTACTGATACACACTTCCTTTAGTAAAAGGCAATACTTATTAATCATGGGGGAACAGTGGTGACCTACATCCGTCATCGATAGGAAAAAATGAACGAAAACAGTTTATCTGCCTGTTATATTACTGGGTCTGAGCTGTTATTTATTCTTTTACAATTAATCATCGTTTCCTTTGTTGAATTAAAAGGGAAAACTTAGATTCGTTCTTACATTTTCAACTTTCTAAGCGTTGTCGAAAACATAAAATTGATCAATGCCTGACCGATTGAATATATATAAATAGAACGTACTAAATCGCGTTGCGATTGGCTGTGTTTAAATAATTTACATATACATATAGTGTGTATATCTCATGACCGTTTTGGCGGGATAGGCATAAAGTAAAACTTCGAATGAAATCATACAAGTAAGATTATTTAATCCCCAATATTTAAGCGACTTTTTGGGGTCAGCTGAGATAATTCTTGATTTATATGAATGTTATATTGTTTACATGCATAGCCGCGTAAAAAAACACGCCGACTTGTTTGTTTGTTGTCAACGAAAGCAGACTACAATGGCAAGTCCAGTATGTCTTTTACGATTTGCCTATCATTATTATATTACTGCGCAAGGTATTATTTTTTAAATATATTTGTATTTGAATTAGCAATTGGCAATAAATCATTGCTTCGATACCCAAACTGAAGTTTCTAAACTGCAAAGCATAACAAACAATAAAAAAACAACGAAAAAAAGAACTACTTTTTACGCGTAATATTTCCAGAAAGTTGTTCGGTTTGCATTAGGCCTTTATCCTGCGGAATCCGTATATACCCCTTTCTGGAAAACATTGTAGATCCGGATCAATTGGCTTCTCAGGAACAAACTAGTCAGGATCTTTACGACTCTTTATCATGCATCTAATTAAATTGTTAATATTGAAATTATGCAACTTATATGTCTGAAAATTTGCAAGGAGTGTAGCATATATTTAATGTATGGCCTGGCAAGGGTGAAAAATCGACGTGACTGAAAAACTGTAAGTGTTAAAATTGAGTCCGGATGCCAGCATCCGTCCCCAAAAATGCATCAAATATGAATTGTGTGATAAACATATCAATTAGCTTAGTTCTGTCAGGAAACCCAAGATAATAAAAGCTCAACATAACCTAGGGGAAAAGATTAAATCAAGAAAAACAGCAAGAAATTTAGGAAAAATATATCTATTGAAAATAACAAACAAACAGGTAAAGATTGGCATTAAAAGATATATTGTCTGTGTTAAATAATGAAGCTTTCCATGAAGGAATTCTCTGCAGTTATTCGATCTACCCAGAACGCAGGTGGTCGTGTATGATGCAATTAATAGCTCAGTCGATAGTGTGTTTAGCTCTGACAAGTTAGATAAGTTGCGGTGGTTTCACAGGGTATTTCCCGTCGAATGCTCAGAACTGCACTGGCTAACCCCAAACACTAGACAGTCGGTTGCTTAGAAGCATATTTGCTCAAGTCTGACGTCTATCTCCAGTAAGTAAAGAAATTTGACCAATATCGCAAGTGGTATATGGTAGGCTCATAGAATTCGTAATCAATACTAATAACTCATCTGATTATGTCGACCTCGAGGGGTCTATGTTAAATGTGAAATTTAACCTCTTGATAGCTGATGGAACAAGCCAAAAAGAATCTATCATATGTGTTCTTTTATTATTGAATTTATTAAACTCGTTGCGAAAAAAATTAAAATTCTCGGCAAGCCTAGCATTTTATCTCTTTCCCTAACACGTTTAATGAATTCTTTAAACATGAACACTCGTGTAAGATCTTCTATATATACTGCAATCATAAGACAGTGCTTGATCTTGACCAATCTGCAAAATTATCACTGGCTACTTCAAAGTTGTGCATTATGCAGACGATGATGCAGATCATACAGAAGACCCCGATCAAGCAGAAAACAATAGGGGACGTTATGAGAGACCCCTTCCATATTGCTCAGTAAAAAATATTAGACCTAGAAGGACCAGTGTGTCACCATTTTTTCAGCTACCTAGATAATGATTAATCAAGTAGAAGTAAAGCTTAAATTGTACAGAACATCCAGGGCTTTCTGTTTTCTGTTTGGTCAACAAAGTAAGAAAAAAAGCAAGAATCAGGAATCGATACAATCAAGCACCACACCCGTCCCAGGATACCAAATGGGAATGCAACAAAATCACAATAAACATCACAAACAAGAGCCAAGAGGTCAGTCCTTTCCCTTCAGGTGACCACAAGGCAGGCAATGAAGAGACGCGAAAGCATGACAAACACAAGGCATAAATAACACAAATGATCCACACAAGAAGACCATGCTACAAAATTGAAAAAAATGGACATTATTTATTAGCCTTAAAAGTGAAGGTCTCCCCTTCTGTTGAACACGGACACAATGAAATGCTTAAATGTACAAATGGTGTAGTATTTATATCCCAATGTAATCAGAGTATTTCGACTGGCAGCAGAACTTTCTGGTGAAAACTTGCAAGGACAGAAACCTTGTAAGGTTGGGCTGAGTAGTGATATCTTCCACTCCATATTAAGGTAATGAGGTAATCTGTTGGTAAACTGGCTTTTGCAGATTTTATTTTAGTTCTAGATCTGACATAGCTCCTAGATACCAACATCAACAACTTCAACGTTTTCAACGTCGTCCAAAGCCTTTGACCAGTCCTTTAGAACACATAACAACTGCGTAGCACATGATCGGTCGCTCCTAAACCCAATGACTGACCGATGAATCCGTAGTTTTACAAACGACGCTAGTTATGCTGACTGAACGGTAGTTTTCTGGTTGTTTCTTGTCGCCTTTCTTTAAAATAGGAGACGCATGTCAGTGCCCTTCGTCACTGAACTGGTATCTCACCTGATTATAATGACTTATTGAAAATATGAGTTATTGGTACACATAGAATGTCTTTCAACTCAAGAAGAAATTTACAATGTATAGCATCTGGTCCTGCTGATTTTGAAGTATTTAAGGCTTTCAACTTTTTTAACACATCCTCAGTGCTGAATTTAAACATAAAAAGTGTAACAAAAGTCCAATTACGTAGTGTCAGTATATATCATGCTAGGTTGTCTCTTGCGAAGACACTAACGAAAAAGTTATTCAAGACCCCAGCTTTATCCCTTGCTGAAGAGCCATGAGGAGTTAATGAGCCATCTTCTTTTATTAAATCGCAGACTCTGTCTCTCTTATTTTGTATTTAGGTTTCACATAGCTCCAGAAAAGTTATGTTCTTCCATTACTTTAGCGCACAAATTATTTTCATAGTCATGTTTAGCTTTCATTATTGTATCAGTAAATATTCATTTATTTACGTTTTTAAAAGGGGCGTTTCATACCCAGTGGTAGTGGGTGGGTGGGGGGTACTCTCGATATTTTGTTCTTGATACGTAGGCTTGGACCAAGCATCTACTGTTTACCAAAAAAAATATATCAGGAATTAAGGCAACACACACAAAAAATATGAAATTTTAGCGACCCCTTAAAATATTATATTCTGTACCTTGACATTAAGAAAAAGCCCTAAAATGTATAGAAGTGACACCCCCCCCCCCACCCTGCCACCGCAAAGTTCTGTAATGACCCCTAAAAAATATCCTTAGTCTCCATACCCCCGAAAATATTCATTTTTCTGAAAATCCCAAAATATATTGAAATTCAAAAAAATGTTGATCCCAAAAAAATGGTCCGAGCCTACATATCTATGAAAATATATGAGTACCTCCCCCCTCCCCCACCCGGGGTTTTATATTTTTGGATAACAAAAAACCAAGCCGTGGATATATCTGCTGGCATGAAAAAGGGGCCATTCCGGACGTACTATCTATCTATCTATCTATCTATCTATCTATCTGTCTGTCTGTCTGTCTGTCTGTCTGTCTGTCTGTCTGTCTGTCTGTCTGTCTGTCTGTCTGCCTGCCTGATTTCCCCCTTTGGAAATGCTTTAGTATAATGGAACTTACCCCTCCCCTCCCGGATCCCTCCATTCCTCCCTCCCCCTCCCCCCCCATCTTCGAGAAACTGCCCATTTACGTTATAAGTTTCACCTTAGGGTATCGTACGACCTAACGTCGTTTGTCGGTAAGTTGGGGGTCTCCCTAAAAAGCGTCAAGGAGCGACAAGAAGTGACAAGAAGCGAAAAGAAGTGACACGAAGCGTCAATAGGCTTTTAAACAATTTTTAATGCTTAAAATGAGTAAATAATATTAAATTTGATAAATTTTGACAAACAAAAGTATCTCAGCCCCAGTTATTAGCACTTGCAATACATATAAGGCTCCCAAATAGATGTCATAATTTCTGGTTGCTCGCTAAATTAAGCGTCAAGAGATTTGTCCTGAGCGACAAGAAGAATTATAACATATTTAATTAGTGTTTTACAAATAACATTACACCTTACAAGAAAAGAAAGAAATATTTGTTGTTCGTGTATCATTTTCTATATATCTATCACTTCGAAAGCCCACATATTTTAAAAATAGAGCTCCTGGCGTTTGAGCTCGAGAAATTTCATGAGTCAGAGCTATATGGTGTATTAACTACTATGTACCTGAAATGTTTAATTTATATATATACCCCATTTCCCATCAACCTTTTTGGATAAAACCCGCTAGATATTTGAAACATAGCCACCCAAAAGGGAAGCGGCAAGCAAAATGTGTCACATTTGAAGTGTCAAGAGAAGCGACAAGAAAATTGCGCAACATTTGAAGCGTCAAGAGAAATGTCATGAGACAAATCTATATGATGTATTAACTAAAATATACCTGAAAATGTTCAATTTAAATATGGCCCCTTTCTCAATGGACCTTGTAAACTTCGTCCTATTTGAAATGTCGAGAAGCGACAAGAAAAATGCACATATATTGGAAATACGTTGCCGTGGCTCAACGGTGGCTGAGCTTTCAAAACTGACATATGTTGAAGATGAATTAATCGTATCTTCGTTATTTCTTTGCAAATCTTTAAATTTTCTTCAAAAAGCAATGGTTCAATATACGATCTTCAAGACTGTATTGTTATATTTTTTGAAAGTTTATCCGTCTTTATGATCATCAGTAAGAAACCTACACTTCCACAAAACGCTTTGAGGCGTGACTGTAACGGTAAATGCATTGAATGAATCGAGGGTCATTACTTAGAGGTCGTGGTAGAAGTATATGTACCCTTTTTAGCTATTTTCGGCACTTTAGCCAAAAAAACGTCAGAAATCAACATAAAAAGATCAGAAAACTTCCATTATTTTTACTGTTACTCGTAATATTTCAGCTTCTCATACCGGGAGTAACCATTTATAATCTCGCTCATGTTTAGAATCAATTTTATTGGCTGTAGTACTTTGAAATAGCGCTAAAATAAAGCCTCGACAACATAATTTTGTATTTACGTCAGTGACCAGTCCGCTTATACTGGGTCCGAGGTCAAGAGAAGCGACAAGAAAATCTTGACAAAGATAAAGATAAGCGACGTTAAATAAGGCTTCTTTATCTTTATCTCTGTCAAGAGAAGTGACAAGAAAATCGCGCCACATTTGAAGCGTCAAGAAAAGCTTTTACATTTAAGTGTCAAGAGAAGCGAGAATGTGAAGATCATCGGCGCAAAACTAGCCTACGCAATCCGGTCTTCGCCTTTGTTATTCGCTTATTGGAAAGTATCATAATACTAATTTTTTTATTTTTATATATTTATACTCAAGCGACTATAGCAAAGGCTCTGATCAGACTGCGCCTATGCACAGGCTTATCTGAGGCTTTGCTGGTCGCACATACCACATTGTTGGAAATCTCATGCACTGGTTCATATCTGGTCTTCTTACAAGCGAAATTTCGAACTTATCGCTAGCCTCTGTGGCTGGGCAGGCTGCTAATGGCAATGACCTGGTAAAGCGATTTGGTTTCATCTAACATGTCTAATAAGCTTTGAAAAAAATACAAACAATAAAAAACATGAAAAAACAAATAGCAATAAAAATAAAGCTTCTTTAATAATCGGGCAAAAAACTGTCTTTGGGGGTTGTGTAAAACAATGGCACAAATCAGTCTGCGTAGTCTGATCCACGTCCTCGTTATTCGCTGACAAACGAAATTTGAAAATTCTAGCTAGCCTCTGTGGCTGAGCAGGCTGGTAATTGCAATAATCTGGTCGGAAGCTCCGAAGACTAGGCCCAAGTGTATATGTAATTATTTCAAAATCACTTCAGTCCGTGCATTTTATAACGTTTTTCTTTTGCCAATACGATAGGTCTAGAGCGTAGACACAGACTGATTTGCGCTCTTGTTTTTCGAGCACGCACTGAAGTGTATGAGTGTTATATTTATTCTCGTCGCGACAAAACCGGTTATTATTATCATATATTATTATCCTATAATAGGATGTGGGGGTGGGGGTGGGGGGGCTAACTGCCATTTGAAGAAAAATAAACACAGAAATATATCTTAAAATTCGTTTCCCGTAAGACGTATTTTCATCCACAAGCCAACACGCGCTACCCATTACGGTAATTACTGTCACTCAGCTCTGAGTTGATACGGCTAATTAAGCACAACTCAAAGCTGCTCGTTTGGTTAATTGGGTAAGCCAATATTTCTCTTGACGCTTCAAAATAGCGTAGCTTGGATGCTGATTTAGTGAACGATGTCGTTTCTGTCAGGTTTCTCTTTTTCAGTTTAGTAATTCTATTTTGGAGTATACTCAAGTGCTAAAAAAGCGTTTCTCAAAATTTAACCATATTTACAATTGTGATAAATTCTTGTAGGCAAATTGTTGGATTATAACAACTCTTAGGATTTTACAAGGTAAGGCACACAACATTACATTCCAAAGTTAACCTCATGATTATATAAAAACAAAGCTAATTTCCGTAACAACAATCATATCATATTCTCTTTTAGTTCGTAACTTCTCTTGACGCTAAGTCTATTGGGTCCACGACAATTCGTCGAAAGACACTTCGTCGAATACGACATTTGGTCGAATTAGACAACTGGTCGAATGTAACGTTTGGTCGAAATGGACAGTTGGTCGAATCTTATTTTTTGTCGAAATGTGTCTAAAATTTGTCTAAAACTGGTCAAAAATATCAAACATTTATCAAGAAAAAAACGGAAGTGAAACAACTTTATTTTGATTTACGGTACACTCGATTTTCACAAAAATGCAAAACTTGGGCAGAGTCTAGTATCTTATATTATAAATACGCGATCCCTCTTAGATACTCCATGCCGAAAACATTTCAAGGTACGTAAATTAGGCGATTCTTCTTGGTGAGAATACAAAAAGCCAAAGGTAACAGCTGACTTATAACAACTCCGTGAATAGTGTATAAATGATAAAAGTGTTTAGGCGCAACACTGAAAGTTCCATCTCCTTACCAAACATCTGCGACATGGGTGTTGCAAATTTGCATCAGTGCAGAGGATGATTACTCTTTATGAACCCTCCTCGAATCGAATGTCACACAACAACCACTGGTCACCTTTGCTAGACTTCTACCAGGCTTCAGGAATAGTTAAATCTTTCAAAGATTTTGGGAGCTCGGGAATGAACTTCCTTCGTTGGCTGTGAATTGATCGCTTCACGGTAGGTTCCTTAGGCCAGTAGCCTCTAAATTCAGCAGGCAAGTCTTTGGCTAATTCTTTATTCAGGATTTTGGATGGAGCTTCCTGTGGAGCTTCCTGTGTTTTGGAGGCGGCTTCTCTTATCCTGGCCATAGCATGCCATAGAATGCTGCATGTTCCTACCATTATAATACCGTTACAACCAAGTACGCCACCAAAATAACAACGCAAGGTACTCGTAAGGTAAGGTTAATTGTTATTATGCATTAAGATATTTTTCGACCAGATGTCGTAGGTAAAAAAAGGAGTAGACTAAGTGTCGCATTCGACAAACTGTCGTAGTAGACCAATTGTCTTTGTAGACTAATTGTCGTATTCGACGAAATGTCTTTCGACGAGTTGTCGTGCACCCAGTCTATTTTCTTCTTGTCACTCGACGCGAGAAAACCTATCTTCGGGGGTTTGCGAACAGTAAAGGCACAGACCAGTCTGTGCATCCCGCGCAGTCTGATCAGCGCCTTTGTTCAGTATTCGCTTATTGGAAACTATCATATCTTAACTTGCTACCAGCAAAATTTCAATTTTCTAGCTAGTCTCAGTAGCTTAGGAGACTAGTTTGGGTCATTTCTGCTGTATTATATATATTTAGTCCCTCAGGACTTTTTCTTGTCGCTTCAGATTAAGCTCTCGAGGTGGGCGCACGTTCCAATTTATAAGAGCATATATTTCATCTGTTTTGAGATTATTATTATATAAATGATAGGTATCATTTTATAAATTAAAACAATCAGATAGGTTTTATGTTAAAATATTAAATGGTCGTTAGAAGATCTGTACTTCTTGTGTCTCAAGAGATTTCTCGTAACGTTATTTTTTTCTTGAAGCAGCATTTTCAGCGATATGTGAGTCTTCAAATGTCTATGAATATATCTAAGAAATGGAGAGTGATGAGCAACTTCGTTTTAATATCTTGATTGATACATCACTTTGTAACTTATTGTAAATTATTCTTGTCGCTAAGGAGATATCTCTTGACGCTAATAGTTTAGCGCACGGGCAAAACTTAAGGGGGTTAATTGATAGTAACTTGCAATGTAACTGCATTTACTTAAATATAAACACTTGTACATGCAAAATATGATCGATTTTGCTATGCAACATACATAAAATTGCATTATAATGCTTATAAAATCCTCTTGACGCTTCGTGTCGCTTCTTGTCGCTTTTTAGGGAGACCGGTAAGTTGGTAAACCCAGCTTTTCTTGTAATTTCGTCTAGTCGAAATGCAGTTCGGTTTGGGTCTCACGCTTCCGGAATCAACATCCTGTTTTGGCGGGTATTTTGACTAAAGTTATAAAATTCTGAATTTAGACATAAATGCTGTCTTTGTACCATGGAGAATCCCGTGAAAGATGTCGGAAACAGGTATTATAAAAAGTAGAATTCCGTTACGGTACATCTAGGACATATTTTCTGAAAAATCTAGAAATCATTGTCCAATTTTTGCATGCATGTTATTTCGGACGCGCGAGATTTCGGTTTGTGACTTGAAGTGCCTACTTTCAGGGGCATCGCATTTAATTGGATATTTATATGTATTATACTCCCTTCCTAGTTTATCGCGGATCGTAGTTTACCGCGGATTTTACAAATCTCATGATTTCTCCCACATGGCGCCCCCTAGACCTAAGATTAGGCCTAAGAATGGATTTTTCTGTTAGGCTATGTCCCATTCTTAGGCCTAATATTTTGGGTCACATTTTGTTCAAATAGCAACACTCTAACATTTGACTCCAAAGTTTATATATGGAATAAAAGTCTAGTGAAAAAATTATTGTAATAGTAAGTCCCTTACCTCTAGTTGGTGCTCACACAAAAATATGTCCAAAATATTGAAAATCCACTTTTGTAGCAGCAAATAATGATTTGTTTACAAAAATAGTTCAAAAACACATATGCTGACACAGTGACATCACAGTTTTATGAATGACTGCAGCATTGTGGGTTAATTTGCATGAAGAGAAACCTGTAAGCCCATTGGCTGATGGTCAATTGACCATAACTGTGGGTCACATGACATCTGATGATGTGGCTCACTGATTCCTGTCTCCAAATTTATAGCACTAAGAGACAGGGAACCAGATTGACCCAACATGGAAACTAAAGGTCAGGAGATACATGTGTTCTGAAACTTTGTTGATCTTTCTGGTTTGTACACTTTTATGTTTAATTATTCTCATGCATTTTATTTCATTTATATGTGTAGTATTTGCCCTGTGCTTATAAGATATGTAGAAATGTAGGAACTATGAATAAATACTTGCAACTTTATTTGTAAACAAACTGTAGTGTAAACAATTACTAATTTTGCTTCTATTGTACACAAAAACCATAACCTAGTTTGACCATGATGAAACTTACAAACTAGGTTATAGTCCCAGAACTAGGCGCCCCCTCGCAAATGTTTAGCCAATTACAGTTGAAGGAAGCCCCCGGTACCTAGATTTACCGGAAAGACCCGAATTACCGGAAAGACCGCCGAAATACCGGAAACACCAAAGAATAATAGGGAATTAAAATATGCTATCCACTAAGTTTATGTTCAGTAAAAAAACCTGTTTGGGGCTAAAAGTATTTTGGGGTTTTTTTGCCACCTTTACTGATCATTTACATTGATTGGGTTGTTAGTTCTTGGTGTTAACAAGGGACCTTTAATCATTTTTGTTATGATGATTGGGATTAATTATTAGTTATCAGTAGGGGTTAACAAGGGTCTTTTAATTGGGCCTTAATCCAATTTATCGTTTCTTTGAATAAACGAGATTCGAAGAGGGTTAAATATTTAAACGATACAATTATATTGGCAATAAACAAACAAAATACTTTAAGCCCCAAATAGTCTAATAGCATATTTTAATTCACTTTATTCTTTGGTCTTTCCGGTATTTCGGTGGTCTTTCCGGTAATTCGAGTCTTTCCGGTAAATCTAGGCACCCGGAAGCCCCCAGCTCGGCAAATCCAGGTGAAATTGACAATATGTAAAGTCAACTGATGAGTAAAATTATTTTCATATATACATTACGAAGTTTACCATTTTCTATTGCTATTCACTACCCCTCCCCTTATAAAAGCCGCTCGGGTATTTTTACACAAGCGATTCAGTTTGTTTACCTCAGCTAGAGTTGTCGCCTGTATCTGACAGATGTCACGTGTACAAAAAGTCACATGTTCTCTTTATAAGGAAAGTAATATAAAATCCCGGTAAAATGGACAGCTGTTTAGCGCCAAATGTCAATTTGTATAGACAAGTTCATCTAAATTAAAATGCACTGGAAAATGGTCGTCAGGAGCCATCAGAGGTTGTTTGTCATTCATTTTTGTTAAATGTGCAAAATGCGACCATTGCTCTCACTGGATCCACCTTCATTTATGTTCAAAAATGAAAGTCGTAAGAAGAAGTAGTGCATTTAGGTGCCCTCCCTGTGTTGAAAATGAACAATGCATTCTTATTACTGAAAAAAACTAAATAACAATTTAAATTGATGCTAAAGATAAAATTTAAGTATTGTGAATTGATTGAAACGTTTAATATTCATGGTAAAATGTTCCTTAACATTTATTAAGACTTATTAAGAATTTGGGATCCTAGTCTTTGAACTTTTTCAATTTAAGTGAACTCCGCGATAAACTAGGGTGACCCGATTACGTCATCAAAACAAACATGGCTGCCGAGAAGCGCTCAATCTGGGAATGAATAATTCAACAAACATTTTCTTTTGTTGTAAGATTGTATAGGAATGATCAATCTACAACGTGGAGTAATTAAGTAAAAGTTCATTTGCTTTTATCTTACTTAATCTCACAACGGCTAGCTAGCACCGCGATAAACCAGGATCCCAGCATAAAGCTCAGTCCTTTAAGTAGAAATTGTAGTTCTCACTATGTTTTTCACAAAACTAGGGCCGCTGTGAATGTGGCTGCTGGAGGAATCCGCCTTTGGAACTGTAGTGACTATGCCATTCCTAACAGCCTCGCTGTTTGTTAACTCTTTACCGACTTGGTTAGGGTGGTCGACTGTCACGCAGGAGTCCTGGGTTCGAATCCTGGCAGACTCAAAAGATTTTCCCCTTGGAATTACTTCACTGGTGGCAGCGGTAATTCGGTAGCGCCTGAGTCGGCCTCTGTGAGTGGTAGTGGGCTATACTTAGTTGTGGTTGATGCCCGGCTCTCAGGAAATAAAAGTAGCAACCCCAGCTGCACCAGATATCGGATTAAGAATGGTGGAAAAATACCATACCACTGCAGTCTATATCCATTTTGCATAAAAACTGTTTTGATATTCCAAATATTGTTTACATGTATTAATTGAAAATAAAATGGGCTTTCAGAAGATACCTTGTTTGTGGTCATTGAATTTCCAATAATTACTTAATTGACAGGTAAATATCGATATTGAAGGTAATTAACACCTGAGATGAATGGTGGCTATTTTAGGCGCGAAAGTAGGACGGTGTATGCAAATGAACTAGCATGCGACAAAAGCATGGTCATTTGCATAATTAAAAATAGCATAACCAATCAGATGAGATGTCAGGCTATCCCATGGTATGTGCGCTTAGTCGCTACGACCTCCCAAACTTATGTTATATTTAGTGAAAGTCAAGGCAAAATCGGTTGAAAACTGTTTGGTAAATCACCAAAGCGCACAAAAGATCGTTTTCTATACCTTATTCCCTTTCTAACCATGTATATTTTGTGGTATTTCAAGTTAATTTACCGACCTGCACGGCGGTTCAAAGGTCATGACCCTCACGGAAATCCCCAATTCTGACTTGTAAACAACCGACGCCATCTTGAATTTTAGCTACCAGTCAATAAATTATCAGAGTTTATCTCAAAAGTTAAGTGAAACTAATCGGCCCCATGCACAAAAGGTGTTACAGAAATGATATTTATCCCTTATATTTAATATTTAAATGAAAAATATCCCTCATTTTTTTTATCTTTCCCGTTTTTTTTCTATTTTCCCACAGTACCCAAAAACGCATTGTGAAGCCGATCTCGCTTGGAGATTTTTCAATTTGCCAAGTGCAGTGTCTATTTTGCCTATCACTGCATTAATAAAACACACATCTTGTACATACTTACCATACATTTAATTTTTGCAGAGTAAATTTTCAATGTAGATAATTTGTCAGTTATCTTTTGATAACTCTAATATATATTTTCAAATGTAATGTTGTTAACTTGTATATGTGTATATATGTCCATATAGATACTGAGGGCCTCCTGGAAGATTAGTTACTACATGTACTTGAATGTATTTTTGTATGTGCTAAATGCTGTCACCCTCTATAAATAAAGTCTTTACTTACTTACTTACTTACTTACTTACTTACTTACTTACTTACTTACAAAATCGCTGCAGAAAATCATGAATTGGCCATTCAAGTATAAGACTGTTATGAATTTGATACAATTTGATAATGATTCAAGCTAAATTTGGACATTTTCACAGATTTCAGAAACGACCATCGGCAGACATATATAAATGTGTAACCTATATTGGGACAGTATCAGAATTCGTACATTCTATCAATTTCTTGTTCTTCTTCATTTTTTTCCAAAAAAATACCCAACAAGACTGGGTCACCCTAATGAAAGCCCACAATGAAAGATTCTTGGGCAATTCTGTAAATGGTTCAAAAAAAAATTGTATTAAAACAGGGTTTCATCCCAGAATATGCATCATCTCTGTAGACATTTGCTACTTAAAGAATACAAGCAAAGTGATGCTATATGTATGAAATACAAACATGACAAAGAAGTCTTATTAACACTTTCCTTGCTTGAGGCAACTTTTGTTGTCTGTTGATAACCTTTACTGATAACAGCTTGAACCCAAATTAGTTTGAACCCAGATCAGGACTAACAGAATCTCCATCTGAACCATTTGACGCTCTAGCTGATAGTGTTCCACAATGATTTTTTTTCAAAAAAGTCAATTTCATTTTCCATATTTTAACACACATACAATGTACATATACCTTTAAAGATCAGTTTTACATTACATACATATGAATTCAAAGATCAGTTTGAACCCCTGGGTTTGAACCCAGATCAGCTAGGACCTACAGAAAGTTGGTCCTGATTTGAATCCCTTGACCGTTTGATACTCGTTGTTCCAGAACTGGGCCAGAAGAATTTTTGTAAAAGTCAATTTCATTTTCTGTATTTTAACATACATACATATAAATCCAAAGATCAGTTTTAACATACTTACTAATCAAAAGATCAGTAGCACCGACAGAACATCGTTCATCATCTGGATCCAAACCGTTTGACATTTGGCCGAATTTCTGGTAGTGTTCCAGAAATAATTTTTGGAGAAGGGCAATTTATTTTCCTTATTTTTAACATACATAAATCCAATTTTTGAAATATTTGAACTTCATTTGTTTCATTGGGCTTTTAGCCATCCAAGGTATTTCATTCATGTGGAGTCATGTTATTGCATGTCTTATTCTGATCAGAACCAACAAGAGGTTCTCTTAAATTTATTCAAATTCATATGTAGTGAAATGGGACAGAGACGAGTGAAAGAAAAGACAAACACTGTATATGAATGTTTTAAAGTATTCATTTTTATATACTTTTATGCTTATTTACATGTTCAGCATAAATTATAACACTTTGATACCATATACAGATGATTTTTAAAATCTGTCCTACATCAGTGTGAACGAAGAAAAAAATTACACACAAAAGTGCTTCATATATTATTGAATAGCTTCTTTGTTTTAAGAGATACAGCAAAAGCAACATAACAAATGAACTGGGCAGGAAAAAATACATATATACTGAAAGTTTCATAAAGATATCTTGAAAAATAAAAAAGTTATAACAATTTCTTTAAAATTCTGTGACGCGTCGGGTCCGTCGCGGCACACTAAAATTCAGCATCCAGTATAGCAGAAAAATTCCAGAAAATGACTGATTTCCGGGTATTAAAATTGTTGTAACTTTGGTTCTAGTAAAGGTATCTTCAAAATCTAAACTGTTTTGTGCAGCTTTTCACAAGCTGCATTAGATGGCTATTGAATAAAAGCATTATTTTACACTAAAAAAAACAGCTGGGGTTGCTAATAAAAGAGGGAAGAGTGTAGTGACAGTGCCATTCCTAACAGCCTCACTGTTTGTTAACTCTTTAGCGACATGGTTAGGGAGGTCGACTGTCACACAGGAGTCCTCGGTTCGAATCCATGCGGACTCAAAAGATTTTCCCCTTGGAATTACTTCACTGGTGGCAGCGGTAATTCAGTAGCGCCTGAGTCGGCCTCTGTGAGCGGTAGTGGGCTATGCTTAGTTGTGGTTGATGCCCGGCTCTCAGGGAGTAAAGAGGGAAGAGTGTAGTGACAGTGCCATTCCTAGCAGCCTCGCTGTTGGGTTAACTCTTTAGCGACATGGTAAGTGTGGTTGACTGTCACGCAGGAGTTCTGGGTTGGAATCCTGGCGGACTCAAATATTTTCCCCTTTGAATTACTTCACTGGTGGCAGTGGTAATTCAGTAACGCCTGAGTCGGCCTCTGGGAGTGGTAGGGGGCTATACTCCATCGTATGTCTGTATGAGCGGTTAATGCCCGGCCCTCAAGAAATAAAAGGAGGAAGAGCATAGTGACGGTGTTAGTGCTGGCTAATCGATGCCAAAATGCTAATTGATAATCCATCCTTGAATTTGGATTTATAACCAATTAGTTATCGCTCAAACACTTGAAAGAAGGTCTCAGAATGTTTTGACAACTTTTGCATGGTCAACGAAATTGATTTCCCCATTATATTGCTACGCAACACTTAGTAGTGTGTGTTATTTATTCGAACACAATAGGTTTTAATTAAAAGTTAGTACCTTTTTCTTAAAACAAGTCTTCATCTACTCTGTTGGTAGAAAATTGACTTGTTAATTGGCAATTAAGCTCGCAGTTGGTCATTGTTGTTGTCAAGCTGTGCGACGTCATATAAAAGGAAGTCAAGTATGCATGACACGAACATGATGACATTGTGTAAAACAAGACCCACTGTAAATCGTCAGTAAAATTGAAAGCTTCTAGACCCAAATTTACGGCGGAGAAAAAAAACTTGCATATACTAGATTGTTTCTCTGACGAATATTTTATCATTTTGTGCCACTTTAAACCAGAGAAGCGCAAGTATAATTTTTCTAACAATCAGTTGTTGAGTATATCCTGCAGAGAACAGCGTTTTTACTATTTTGTTACAGCAATTTATATTCACCTACTGTTTACAAGAAGGCACTTCCTGTCTAAACAAAACATCACAAAAGACAATTATGCTTAAATTTTAATTGAATAAACAAACAGAACATCCATTGAAAGTAACCGATTTTTGAATTTTCATATGAAGTAGTGATGGGCCATGGGTTTGAAATCACAATCTATTATCGGTTTACTGTAGGGGTGCGCGATATTACCGGTATATCCCGATTTAGGAGTCCTGAGATACGTATCACGATATGCTTTTTTACGTACCGGTACACTCGGCAAACTCCATCAATTTTCGGAGCATAGTTCATCTGCTTTCGTTTCTAGCTGTATTTTATTTGCTTGTCAATTTTTATTTAACCTTGCTTGATAATTAATAGAAGTGAGATGTCCGACAGCCAATGAAAAGCCGGTAACTATGATAAACAAAACATGCTATGTGCAAAACGTTAATACCATTGGCTAATAGGAGGATTTCCCTTGCCAAAACCAAAATGCCGGACCCGATCGATATCGAGGAGGAAGACACTTATATTCTCTCTTTATTTAATGATTTCTCGTAAGATAGCGAATTTGATGGATCGGATTTAGATGAATCAACAGAAGTTGCAAATGTTCATGCTGTGTTTGCGATCGATCTATGCTAGAATGCCATTCAATTGCCCCTTGATGTTGAATAAAGTCAGCTCTGAGAAAATTCCCCTCCCACAAGCACACATGTTATTTAGGTGTGCAGTATATCGTGATTCGTATCTCGATACAAACCCAAAAATCGCGATATATCGCGATGCGGTTTTCAGAGGCGATACCCACCCCTACGATTTAGAATCAGAAAGACTAAACCAACTAGCTATCGATAGTACAATCAATTCCCTATACCTTTTATAAGTGATCACATCTCAGTTTATGTTTTTGTTTGTAGCATTTTATTTGTTATTTCTTATGTTGATTAAAATTAAGTTTGTGCTTTTATGGTACAGTAACATGTAAAGGAATAAAAAATAACATCTGAACACTTTAAACACATTTTAACTAGATAGAATCGGACTGTTTCGAAAATGTTGACTGCCAGACTACATTTATAATAAATGATCATGAGCATCTTGATCATGACCTTAGTTATACATATTGGACTAGAGTCTAGAACACAACTCAATTTTAACTTCATCTCCTTTCTTTGCTTTGAAGCCCAGTCCATAATAACATGTTGTCAAAGCACTTAACACGTACCCCTGTTGGATTTGAGTCATCCTCTGTGCTCTGTTTTTGGCTAACTTTTTGCCAATATATTAAGCTTTTAAGAAAAGATGTGTTTCTTGCTGAATTCTGACTGAGACGAACGTTAGTTCTTATACTGTCTATGCCCATTGATGTATAACATTTCCGATAAATGCACTACCATTACGGATAATAGCCACTGTCATTTAACTAAAAGCTCCTGCCTTTTTTGATCTGAAATGAATGGTTTTGCTTGCTAAACAGTTCGATAATACCCTGTCACCCAAGTGATGAACTAAAACGGGAAGAAAAAGAACTTTTTTGTTCGTATTCTTTCTGTTTGACATTGGTAATATGCAGGTACAATAACTGGAGCAGCAGACATTTTATCCAATCGTACAGCGGTAGCCACAGACGCTCCATTTGGAACTTTCGTAGGTTATCATATTGCTTTACTGATCACGTTTGACTTGCGAAAACTGCTTTTTATAAACACAGGAAAAACTGTGTTTTCTCACTGCAAAATGAATTGGATTATATGGATCGTAATAGGCAGATTTGAGCACAGCCTGTAGACTAAGGTCGGAAACCGATTACAATCGATTGCATCATTTTACAATCGTTTTTGACGCAATCGGAAGCCCAAACCAACTGACTTTCGACTATAGTCGATCATCTGCCCATCACTAATATTGAGTATCGTTTTTCTACTGTATATCGTCCAATTAACCGATATTTTTGAATAATCTTGCCAGCCCTAGACAGTGTCATTCCTAACAGCCTAGTTGTTGGGTTAACTCTTAAGCGACCTGGTTAGAGTGGTCGACTGTCACGCAGGAGTTCTGAGTTTTAATCCTGGCTGACTTAAGATGTTTTCCCTTTGGAATTACAGTCAAAACTCTTTATAACCTCACTCGTTTTAACAGAATATTCAATGTCCGACATAAAAGGAGAACTGAGTGTGGGACAGGATGTCTTACGCTTTAAAGACATACATATTTGTGTACCTGTTTTGCTACAATTTTAAATAAATGGTTTATTTATTATTATTTTTTGTAATTGGCAACATTGACATGATTATTTCTGAAAATTTGTCCATGACAAATTTCTGAACTCCGCAGTTTCATAATTATACCAGGTACCCATGAATTTGATGATGTACCCACATTTTTACCAAAATGCATGGGTACCGTACCCATGTTACAAATGAGCAGGCAACTGGGCATGCTGCTTAGTGTCATTTTCAGGGATGACACTAAATGTGTCATCTTTCGGATCAGGATGTTAACTGAATCATGGCCAGGATGTCCCATGTGCAGGGAAAGTCACCCATGTGCAGTAGTGTTGGGAATCGGAAGGTCATTCGCAATTGATTATTGGAAAGCTACATGTATTAACGATAAATAATCCATAATCCCGGTATTGTATGATAAGTTATACTACTTTTTCTTTATGATATTGTAGACTGGATTTCATCAATAGGGGAGCAGTGTAACCAGGCAGCACTTTATTCAGCATCCTTTGCAGGTCATATAGCTCTGACTTGAAGCAGTTTTTTGGAATTCAACTTTCTAGTGTGTTAACAGAGTTCTTGGAATCAGGCATATTTTACGCCTTTATTGGTTTTATTTGCATAAAATGTCCTGCTAGGGATTCTTGTTTACTCCAGTTTTTTTCCCCTGATGCACTAGGTTTTTGAAAACAGCAGTAAAAGAATCTATCCCTGAAAAAAATTGGAGTCAAAAGTTGGAGTTTGACCAAGAAAACTTAAGTGTCAGCTGAAGTATGAAAGTTAATGTTGAAAGACAGTTTCAAAATCAGATGGATGGATCAATAGATAATTTGACCTTTGACCATGACCTTGAGGTCAAGGTCACACAAAACATCACCCAGTACCCTCTACATCATGTTGTTTATGCATCTGCAAAGTTTTAAGTTGGTAAGTCTAGGAGAAGATACAATTACAAGAAACATGACAGACATATGACGGACCCACTTTGGTACAAAATTAATATAGTTTTATGCCCTTATGTATCTTTTTATATAGTTTTACGAGGATGATCCTTGTGAAAGGAATGTGTGGAGATCTAGTGTGAGATCTGCCATGCGTGAAGATAGCCAGCTACCTAGAAAGGAGCCCACTGATGTGGCTGATGCTCTTGCATCTGCATATTCATCTAAATGTCGATGATGATGATATGCCCTATTTTTATCCCCACACTTTTTAAAAAAAGCATCGGGGATATTGCAATCTCCTTCGTCCGTCTGTCTGTCAGTATTTCACGCTATTTCCTCCTAAACCATTGGACGAAATCCAACCACATTTGGTGTGTGAGTTGCTCACATGAATCATGACGAATGGGGTGTGCAACAACACATATTTTGGCTCCGCCCCCTGGGGCCCTAGGGAGGGGCCAAAAGGTCAAATATAATTAAATTTCAATTAATAAGTCAATTTCAAAGATTTTTAAACCAAACTTTGTGTGTCTTCTCACAAATGAAAGATATAAAACATATCAGGCGGGATTTTCATTTGGCCACCTGGGTCATGCCCCAGGGGTGGGACTTGGGGGTACTGTGGGGGTTCGAGGGGTCAAAAATTTTTTTTTCCGAAATTCAACCAGATTTGGTGTCTGAGTTACTTACATGAATGGCTCATGCAACAGCACCATTTTTGGGGCCCCCGCTCCCTGGGGCCTTGGGGAGGGGTCAAAAGGGCAAATATCATTAAATCTGAATTACAAAGTCAATTTCAAAGATTTTTGAACCAAACTTTGTGTATCTTCTCACAAATGAAAGATATATAATATATCAGAAGGGATTTTTATTCTTTTAAAATATTCCAATTTCATGTACAGGTAGAGCCGAAAACAATGTATATTAAGATCAGCTGCATTCGCAGAAGCTAGCTGATCTTGTTCTACGCTGTTTCAAAACTGGATATATCAAGAGTTTAGTATGGAAAAAGGTTTACAAATTAAAGCAAAAAAAATTAAAGGGAAAGGATAACATTACTTTTGAACAAAAGCATTTATTTTATCACAAGCAGTGAATTCAATGCATATCAAATGTGAGTAAAATTGGTATTTTTCTACAGTGAAAAAATATCGTATTTTTATGCCCCCAAAGGAACTTTGGGAGGCATATAGTAATCGCACTGTCCGTCCGTCAGTCCGTCCGTGTGTCCGTCCCGCTTCGTGTCCGGTGCATATCTCCTATATTCTTTGAGGTAGGAATTCCAAATTTGGTGTGTGGATGCATCTTGGGATGACGGAGTGTCGCGTACCATTTTCGGGTCACTGTGACCTTGACCTTCACCTCTGACCTAGTTTTTAGAAAAATCGTGTCCGGAGCATATCTCTTATATTATTTGAGCTAGGAATCTCAAATTTGGTGTGTGGATGCGTCTTAGGATGACGAAGTGTCGCGTACCATAATTGGGTCACTGTGACCTTGAACTTGACCTCTTACCTAGTTTCTAGAAACTGCATTTAGTCTGGTGCATATCTCCTATATTCTTTTAGATAGGAATTCCAAATTTGGTGTCTAAATGCATCTTGAGATGACGGAGTGTCACACATACCATTTTGGGTCACTGTGACCTTGACCTCTGACCTAGTTTTTAAGAATTTTTGTGTTCAGAGCATTGACCTCTGACCTAGTTTTTAAGAATTTTTGTGTTCAGAGCATATCTCATATTCTTTGAGGTAGGAATTCCAAATTTGGAGTGTATTTGCATCTTGGGATGGTGGAGTCTCACATATTATTTTCTGGCCACTGTGACCTTGACCTCTGACCTAGTTTTAATAATAATTGTGTCAGGAGCATATCTTTTATATTATTTGAGAAGGGAATCCCAAATTTGGTGTATGAATGCATCTTGGGATGGTTGAGTGTCTTGTACCATTTTCGGTCACTGTGACCTTGACCTCTGACCTAGTTTTAATAATAATTGTGTCAGGAGCATATCTCTTTTATTATTTGAGATAGGAATCCCAAATTTGGTGTGTGAATGCATCTTGGGGTGGTGGAGTGTCTTGTACCATTTACAGGTCACTGTGACCTTGACCTCTGGCCTAGTTTTTAGAAAAACCATGTCCAGAGCATATCTCTTATATTATTAAAGGTAGGAATCCCAAATTTGGTGGGTGGATGCAACTTTAGATGGTGGAGTGTCACATACGATTTTTGGGTCACTTTGACCTTGACCTCTGACCTAGTTTGTAGAATAATGGTTTCCAGAACATATCTCTTATATTATTTGGGAATCCCAAATTTGCTGTATGGATACATCTTTAGATGCTGATGTGTCACATACCATTTTTAGGTCACTGTGACCTTGACCTAAGACCTAGTTTCTAGAATACTCGTGACTGGAGAATATCTCCTATATTATTTGATGTAGATATCCCAAATTGGTGTGTTGATTCCTCTTGGGATGGCGGAGTGGTGCGTACCATTTTGGGTCACTTTGACCTTAACATTGACTTCTGGCCTCATTTCTAGGTTTATCGTGTCTGGAGCATATCTCCTAGATTACAGCTAACTTTCCTCAAATCTGTCTTATGCTTGACCAATTCCTTTGGGGGCATTCGTCATGTGACTGTGACATTTCTTGTTTCACTAGTGACTGATACAATTTATATTTTCAGTGTAGAATAGAATAGAACTGTAGCAAAACAAGGTTTTCTTGGCAATTCTGTGACTGGGATTTTTTAACATAAGGTTTTAAGTGAAGTATATTTGTCAAAAATAACACTACGCATGTTGTGACGTCAACATCAAACATAATGACGTCACTGTTTGACCTGGCGTAGCGCCAGTTTGCACGTGACTCCTACCCTAAGGCACACTCAATAGACATTCTTTGAGGTCACTGCCCACTACTGGGTATTCTGTAGTACATCATATTATAAGAAAAAATATCGCATTTTAAAGAAAATTTACCGTCCAGTTCAAAGGTTACAGCTCTTCATTATATGGCCTATGTTGGCTTTTTTACGCAGCTTTTTGGAAACTCATTAAGACAAGTAAAATAATCTGTAACTCAATTTTATATTTGAAAATCGTTATTTCAAACAAGCATGCGAAGCCATTACTAAATAAGAACTTTTTCTCAAACCATTTTTTTGCAGCTATACAAGTATATTTCTTCATATCACGCTTTCAAACCAGCATTCACCGATATTTATGCACTCGTTTTCAGCAATTACTGACTGATAATTCAATTTTTAAACATACTTTTAAAACATAAATTTTTCTAATTTTTTTTTAGGAAAATGATCATTATATAAGATGCATTATGACAGAATTTTAAAAAAATTCACCGTCTAATTAGTGAGATATTACCAAATAATTATCCCTTCCCCCTAAACTGCAAAATAATGAAGGAAGCAGGCTTTTCTTATTACTAAGCATGTTAAAACCTTACGAACCAAACGCTATTGATTGAAATACCTCACTGTGAACTGCCAAATGAAATTATACGTATTCCAAATACTTGGAACATTTATATGCATATATGAGAAGACTTTTCAATACCAAAAACGATACCAAAATACCCCACCCACAGTAAAAAGAAACTTATCTGCATTTTGTCTGAACACCTAGTCGATATATTTTGACCAAATATGCATAGATACATCATTAGGATAGAGATGTAATGTTTTGTGGACATTAACCGTTTTTCAAGGTCACGGGGTAAGTCTGCATGTCTAATTTAGGTGAAAAATGTGCTGTTTTAATATTCATCGCTTCAATTGATCGATGCATATACTACATGTACTCATCAAAAAAATTTAAATGTTTTTAAATCTTTGTTGCGGCCTCGGGCGCCATACTAATGTCCGATCGCGAAGCAAGGCCAGACCTTAAAAATGACCAGAGGAGGTTTATTTCTATTTAGATCTATATATCCCTTGACGGACATCTTTCGGTTGAAACATGTCAAATGTAGAGTAAACTTGGAGATTAGCAAACATTTTAGCGTAAAATTGTAAATATTTTATTGCTCATTATTTTTATATTTGCTTTGGGTGCTCAAAAGAACCGTCTCACTGAGTACCTATGCTTTGGTTGGGCCCGCATTTATATGAAAAAGGGTCTTTTTATGCCCACACCCTTCCCACTACTGAAGGGGGTTTTCAGTGGCGCGGAGGGGGAGGTGGTATTATCTTTGGTACGGATCCCGTGGGCGTTGGTCATGGGCGGAATTGGCCACGAGTAGTATAGAGGGGCTAGACATTTTCTATGTGCATATCACATGAAACAGGTTTGTGGATTGGGTCCGCATTTACATGAATATAATAGAATATATGAGCATCAATGCGACAAAACCTGTCTTCAGGGTTTCCGATTAGATCATACCAAAAACCAGCCTTCTCAGCCACAGAGACTAGATAGAAATAGTGAAGTCTCGCTTGGAGCAAGTTTAAATATGATACTATTCAATGTGTGAATAGCAAAGGCGCTGATCAGACTTCGCGGATGCGCAAGCTGGTCTGTGCCTTTGCTGTTTGCAGACCCCAATGGCAGAATTCCTCGCGTACCTTTAGTAAATTTAGAGTAGGCCTACTATTATTTAGACTCACGACTATACTTGGGTCAACCTTAGTCCAAGATGTCCCTTGTAGCTAAAAATTGGAACACATTTGACATAAGGCAAATTGTTTAGGACGCAAACTAAAGCGAGGGACCCTCAACGTCAACGTCAAGTTCAATGCTTGTCGTTTACGCATAATGACGTCATAAGAGCAAGTGACGTCATTTACGCACGTCAGGTTCAAAGAAGACTGTCTTGGTGAAATTTTAATGCAGGTAAAATAAAACCAGAAAATCATATATAGATCTATATATAAGTAGTTATATCATTATTGCTGTTGTGGACTGTCAAAAAAACGCGAACATTCGACTGACATTTCCCTGGTATAATGCGTGTTCCATCACACTGACTAATTTTTTCTTCTCACAGAGCTGAGCGTCCGTCGTTTAGTATCCGTAAAGAATGCCAACCTTTGTTGTTCATTATACTTAAAATTTTGGTTGCATTTTTAATGTGACATCAATCACTTTCAGATTACCAACATGCAGTGTAACGGGCATTACTGTCTGTAGAAACATATCATAGTTGCGTAAAATCACACTTTGTCATAATCGAACGCTACCAAGTATTACCTCCCTTGATGATTTAGAGTTACGGTTATTGCTATGGGCAGTGACCTTAAATGCTGATTTCTTGCGTTTCATTCGTTAAAATATAATTCTAAGCCATTTTCTAGGTGCAAACTATGTTTACACCCAATGTTATACCCAATAAACACACTGCAAAAGTCAAATCTACCGAGAAACGACCAAGAAAAAAGTAAGGTTGTGATTTCTGTATTTCCGTTGAGTATAAAATAAAAAGAAAATTTACTTTTTTTCGACAAATACCAAATATATTTCATCTCGTGCAGTGAAAATATCAGCATTTTCACTCGTGCTATGCACTCGTGAAAAATACTGATTTTTTTCACCGCACTCGATGAAATATATTTGGTATTCACCTCAAAAAAGTAAATATCCTCTATATATTTTTACAACTCATTTCTAATACATAACACTAAGTGCTGTATCTGTATAACATAGCGTATCGTGAAATGACCTCACGATACACGTATCGTCAGTAAAGGTATCGTGATACGATTTCAGTGAATCATTGCAGCTCTACAAAAAGCAGGTATATTAACCTTTTTAAACTATGTTTTACAGAGGAGCTACAAGTGTTCTAGATGTAGACTGTAAGAAGTTATGTGACAGCCTCGGCCTGACAGAGACAGTGAGAACAAGAGCTTGGGACAGCTGGAAACAGTGGCACACAAACCCAGAAGATACACAGGTTAACCCACCCTTAACCCATTTAAGACGAATGGGATGTCCCACTGTTATCAATTGGAGTGAACCATTTCTGTTTTAAGGGATGTTGGGTGGTATTTTTCATTTTATTCAAATTTTAATAGAACATTCTGCCGGCAAACAGTGGAGACCCTGATCAGTCGCCACATTTTGTGGCGTCTGATCTGGGTCTGCACTGTTTGCCTACGTCCCACAAAAAGGAGGCTAGGCTTATATGGGTTAAAAAAAATTGTTTGCTGACATGCAACTCATAATTTTCCATGAACTGGTAGGTATTTATTTTTATTTTCACTGATTTGTTAAAAAGACATTTAAAATAAAGAAAAACTGCCAAAAATTAGAATAATAAAAAAAAATGCGAAAGGGTCATAATTATTTTGTGAAGGTAGCATTTTTGAGTGATGGCCTTAGACATATTCCAACATTTAACTCCTTGTCTGCTGATAACCGTTGCAATAGTTTGGACCCAGATCAGGCCCAACAAGATGTTGGGCCTGATCTGGATGCAGCTGTTTAAATTGACAATCTGGTGTTCCTGAAAAGATTTTTTTGAAAATATTTGTTTTGAAGAAAATCAGCAGGACAAAAACTAAAAAGCATGCAAAATTACCTAACATGCAAAGAGTTTTAAGATGTATCAAGGTATTCTAAAGCTTGCTTGTGTCAAGCTAATCAGTATAAATACAAACCATTGCATAGCCAGAACGCTGGAAAAGTTAGGCACACCAAAGGGAGGCTACTGGGTCAAGCAGTGATTATCTTCAATTGCATCCCTTTTCAAAATGGGAACTTCTCTCAAAGGAAAGAATTTGCTCCCAGGGAAGCGAATTCTTTCCTTTAAGAGCAGTTCCTTATGGTATGGAAAATCACTTACCACATTAGGTGATCTCCCTTGATTGTTGCTATTTTTATTACGCACGTGAGATACTGTGTAATGGGAGCTACGCCAATGCAAACATGTAGGCCAATGCTTTCCTGGTAATTAACTTTCCTGTCCTTTGTCGGGGCTTATCTGGATCCAAAATTTTCGACACTGATGGTATTCCTGAAAGAATTTTTCGAAGAAAAAAATAATTTTGAAAAAATCAGCATACAACAAAAAGTATCAGGCGCGACAAAACATAGCATGCAAAATGTCTCCACATTGAAGCGTTAACCTGCTGATAACATTTGCAAACAGTTTGTACCCAGATCTGGATCTAAACTGTTTCAGACACACTGGTGGTGTTAGGAAAAATTGATTTTGAATGAATTCAGCAGAATTCAGCAGACGACAAAAAAAGTACGCAATCAAAATTACCCAGCATGCAAAGAGTTAATTTGTTGCTTTCTTTGAAGAGATGAGTGATCACTGTGTTTGTTGTGTTTCAGGTCAACATAGCAAAGACAGAATGGTTCGCTACTTTCATTTACATGGCTGCTGTAGATATCAGGTAATGTAGATTTCATGGGTTTGATATCATTGTGCTAGGGATAGGATTTTCCTCCTAAGTGATTGGGCAGATATGGCTGATCAAACAGCATAAACCCAAATCAGACTGCTCCTGAAGGAGCAGTCTGATCAGGGTTTGTACTGTTTGCCATTCAGAAGCTACATAAAACATCTCATAATGTGGTAGAAACTAGAATGCCGGACTGGTGACCAAGAGTTGGCAGTTTCATATTCAACCAGCAGGGAGGCTTCGAGTCCTTGAGCAAGGCCAGTATCGCCATTACTTAGAATAGTACAAATATAGTTAACATCCCAGCATTTCCAAGATCACGAGAATTTTGGTGGAAATTAATGAGTACCAGGTCAATATTGCCGGGCTATACCTGGTGCTAACTATGCTATTGTGAATTGTTATATGACTCCTATAAAAGACCTCCTCTGATTGCCTGAAACTAGCTTGCACTGGTTGTGACAGATCATGATGTCAAACAGTGATGAGCTAAAGACAGGTTAACAAGTGTTGTTAGTCTTGAAAGAGAGCTAAAAATAGATTGAACTAAATCTAGCCTAGGTGACATGGCTTTTGTCAGGGCCGACAGAGAGCTAAAAATAGACACTGAATCACCGACTGGTTTCTTATGTATATTTCACAGGTAAAATGTTTATTCATTTTATGAGAACAGCATTTAACCCATTATGCCGCATGGAATTTCCCACTGTTATCAATTGGAACAGTCCATTTCTGTTTTAAGGGATGTAAGGTGGTATTTTTCATTTTTATTCAAGTTTTAATAGGAAATTATGCAAGCAAACAGTGGAGACCCTGATCAGATGCCACATTCTCTGGCGTCTGATCTGGGTCTGCGCTATTTGCCTATGTCCCACATAAAGGAGGCTAGGCATATATATGGGTTAAAAATGCAATTATTTTGCTTATCTCATAAGAGTTGCAGAAATTTGAGAAGTAGATTGTTGAAATAATCTTCCTAGAGAAAGTGCAAAAGGAACATCTAATTTGAGTAAATTTATAAATATGAAAATACTTTAAATAAAACTAGGAAAAGAGAGACAGTGTCATATAACAAAACAATTGGTGCATTCTTTTTCGGTTAACATCAGGATTAGTCAACCCTCGAAAGTGATGTTCACCTCGGCTTCGCCTCGGTGAACATCACTGTTCTCAGGTTGACAAATCCTGATGCTAACCTCAAAAGAATGCATCAATTGTAAATTGTTAAATACCAGAATGCCTTTGATCTCCATGGTCTCTAGTTAACAGTTTTGTTGGGTAATAACACAGTTATTCCATGGCTGTTTGGTGAATATCGGTAGTAAAAATTATTGCCCCAAGTAGCCGAAGATGGTCCAGTGTACTATTGCCCTCAGCCTTGGGGATTTCTGCGATCATGGACATTTGAACAGTTGACTGTCAGAAAGTCCTTTTTTAAGTGGATGAAAAGGTACTATAAGGTCTCCCATGACACTTTTAGATCACAGGCTCTGGTCTAAAAGAAAATAAATCATCTTCAGAGGCTGCTCTGGTTTTGAAAAAGAACATTTATGCTTGGCTTCTCTATTCAAGGCTCTTAGCACAGCACCTAAACTCAAATACATGTGTGAAAATTCTACGAATAGAAGATTCAGAGAGAATCAAAACCAAGGTGTTATTACAGCCAACTGGGGCTTGCCTTTCAAGATTGTGAGCATTAATGCATAAAAGACAATGCTTGATCCCCATATTGATTTTCTTATTTCTCAACCAAAACATATTATAGGTACTCAAAAAAATGGAGCGCAGTGGCTCAGTGGTAGAGTGCTTGACTCGAGACCGAAGGGCTGCGGGTTCGAGCCTCACCAGCGTCACTGCTTTGTGGTCCTTGAGCAAGACACATTTATCCAAGCTTAGTACTGTTTCAACCCAGGAAGACCCGTCCCTTTATTTGAAAGACTGTTGATGGGACGTAAAGAAACAAATCAAACAAACAAAGGTACTCAAAAGAACTGTCTCTTTTGAGCACCCAAAACATATGTTAAAACTTGAGCTAAGAAAATAATACAATTTTACGCACAAAAAGTTTGCTCATTGGAACCTATTTTGTTTGTTTATTCCAGCATGCCTTACGGACCATCAGATCCTCACAAAGACAAACAGTCCTGTATGTGTGTCACAGTGACAAATCTTCTCAAGACTGCAAATACCAAGTAAGTACTGCAACTTATATATATATAGTATCAGATTACCTCCCTTATGTTCAGCATGCCTTATTGACCATCAGATCCTCACAAAGACAAACAGTCCTGTATGTGTGTCACAGTGACAAATCTTCTCAAGACTGCAAATACCAAGTAAGTACTGCAACTTATATATATAGTATCAGATTACCTCCCTTATGTTCAGCATGCCTTATGGACCATCAGATCCTCACAAAGACAAACAGTCCTGTATGTGTGTCACAGTGACAGATCTTCTCAAGACTGCAAATACCAAGTAAGTACTGCAACTCTGCATTTAAAACTGTAGTATAGTGCAGTCCCTTTATATTGCTATATTTGGAGTCCATAGGTTTGGACATTGTTATAAGGCATTGAGGGAACAATTTTACAAAGTAATTATAGAAAAAAGACCATAATTCCTTTGTAAAATTCCATGTTAAAAGTTTGAGAGCCACAATATAACTCTTTGATATCCAAATTTGTGTTATAACGAGGTGTGTAGTAAAGGGACTTCACTGTATCAAGTTACTAGGTCTCACTATCATGATAATGTCACTTTCAGAGATACTATCACTCTCCAAATTAAGCAGATTTTAAAGTATTTAAATGATTTTATTATGTCCCTCACCTCCTAGTTATATATATCTTTGAATGCCAGCCTAACCTCCATCTTAACACATGTTTTTATGCAATGGAAGTACCCTTTATGTTTCTAAATTATCCATATTTGTAAGATGAGTTTCAAAATGCAGCCCACAAGGAAGTCGTCTACATTCATGAAAGAAAACTAACAAAACTCAATACAGTCAAACGTCGCTAGTCCGAAGTGAAAGGGCCGTCAACGTGATTTCGAGAAATTGATGCTTCGAGTAATTGAACCAGTTATTTCAGCTAGTTATCTATCTAGGGAACTACCTGAACGTATCTTGCTTTAGCACAAGAAACCTCAGATGACTATCATTGTCTTGTCGTTGTGATAGATGGGTAATTAAGAATAAATCAATAAACAAACATTTCAATAGGTTACATCAAATAATAAGATTATTGTATTTAAAGAATCTGAGCACACGACCGACGGACATTGGCACCTGTTCCACAATCAATTACGGAGGCTCAAGTCAGATTGTGCATGAGTGCTGTCTGATCTGAGCCTCCGCTATTCGTTCTATAGGCACTGAGAATTTTCTTATAATGGGAACGACAGAAATTCATTTCAGTCCCCACATCTGTGTAGCCTTACTTGAATCTCTGTGTACCGTTGAACGAGAATAAATCTTCATATATATATGAGCCGTGACATGAGATCTTCAACAATGTGGTATGTACGACCAGCAAAGGCTCAGACCAGCCTGCGCATACACGCAGTCTGATCAGAGCCTTTGCTAGTTGCTTGAATATTCTATGACTGTTAATCTACTGACTGAACATCATTTGGAGTATCTCTGCTTAAAAGGAGACTGCACAGGCTTGTCTGAGTCTACACTTGTCAAAATGCCACATTCTTTGAAATCACATGTAGCGGCTCGTATAGAGATTGAGTTCAGCACATAAATTATGTCAAATCCATTTTTAGCTCACCTGAGAAAAGCAAATAGTCTGAAACAAAACATCTTCACTGAATGCTGGCCCATTAATGATCTGTTACAATGTAGGAAACAGCAAGAATCATATAAGCCTGTGTTTCTGCACAAGCTGATCTTGGGATCTGCACATTTACACCTATAGGTTGAATTTGTATAGCGCATATTATTATAGGGAAAAATTCGGATCGACTGTCACCTTTTAAGTTTCGAGGGTCTTCGAGTTAGTAACATTCCAGTTAACAAAGTTTTACTGTAGGCTGTAGCTGAAAGCACTTTCCATGATAGTTATTGATAGTTGAAAATATGATCGAAGTTATTATTAAAATAGATGTTGAAACAGTAAATACTGTATACAGTAAAACTTGTGTAAAATGGCCACTCTCAAAAAAAACACAAATTGGTTTTCAAGACCAATTATCGCTTAATGAAGGTCTAAGAGTATTGCAGAATGCTCCAAGGGGAGCATTCTGCAATACTTTTGACATCATTAAGCTACCATTTGTCATTAAGATTTTTGTTTTGTCTATTTTTGAGTGGCTGTTTTACACGGGTTTTACTGTATAATACAGGCATGAGAAAGTTCAGGATTGATCAGGATTTCCTGATTGAGCACTGGCATATGATTTATATAATGCCAGTTGTTTTTGCTGAAATTTATTTTTGAATGAAGTTAAACTCAATTTTAGATATAAATTAAGCATAAACTGACTGGTTTCTATTGATATTTTGTGATTTTAAACCTTTAATAAGTGATTTAAAAATTACTTTTCTCTATTTTGGATTGAATCGACATATTTTCCTGATTGAGAATGGCTGACTGTTCTCATCCCTGATAATAATGGTAAATTTCCAGCCACATGTCCACCAAAGATAAAAATGTTTTTATTCATATGCATTGCGTTCTGCAAGCGCCAGCACCCTGCAATTTCATCTGCTAATTAGAGCTGAGGAGCCAGCTACCTTAGTGCAGAAAGTAGTTATTTCACTTATTTTGTGACTGAAACTCCTACGATAAAGGCCTAAGTACCAACTACTTCGACAGCTAAACTGTCTTCTTAACATTTTAGGGAAAACACTGCAAATGCATCATATCATAATTAGATTTTTTATTAACATGCAGTTGCCAGGTGCAGGGGCATCATCCACATCAGTGGGCCCCCCTTCCAGGTAACTGGCTAGCTGCACGCATAGCATATCTCACACCTGATCTCCAGGTGCTCCTTTCTTGATTTTTTGTTTGTTTTGTTGCTTTACGTCCCAAGTCAACAGCTATGGTCATTGCGGGACGGCCAGTTCACCTGACCACACTTTTTCCTGGGCAGGCTTGAACAAGCGGTTAACCAGTAATTCGTGCACATACTTTCCCTTGTAACTGACAACAGCCCTTCTTGAATGAATCAGCGGAAGGAGGAGAATGACTGTAGAAATCATTTCATGATCAATCTCCACGAAAGTATGGGACCGGACCGGGATCGAACTCGCGACCCCTGGATCTCCAGTCAGACATGCATCTGTAGCCAGACACGTTACCGACTGCGCTACGCGGCCCGGCACTCCTTTCTTGAGGGTCAACTGTCTACACAGTTTCCTACAAATATTATATTAATTGTATTCTTCATGTTACTATTATTTCAAAAAAAAATATTTTGTATGCAAGCATTTAAAAGAAATTAGTTCAAATTTGTTTTTGTTTTTAGTGTGTTTTCTTTCCTTGAGAGGGTGAGAACTTTGAAAGAATCCACAAGATTAAGTGAAGCTGTGAAAGACCATCTTGGCCGACTAGAGAAACGTTATTGTATAGTCTATCCACTGTATGATAAATTTAACAGGTAAGTTTATCTGTAACAGCTTGAACATTGAGCTAGATACAATATTAAGTGAAGCTGTAAAAGACCATCTTGGCCGACTAGAGAAGCGTTATTGCATAGTATATCCACTGTATGATAAATTTAACAGGTAAGTTTATCTGTAACAGCTTGAACATTGAGCTAGATACAAGATTAAGTGAAGCTGTGAAAGACCATCTTGGCCGACTAGAGAAACGTTATTGTTTAGAATATAAAAACTGTATGATAAATTTAACAGGTAAGTTTATCTGTAACAGCTTGAACATTGAGCTAGATACAAGATTAAGTGAAGCTGTGAATGACCATCTTGGCCGACTAGAGAAACGTTATTGTTTAGAATATAAAAACTGTATGATAAATTTAACAGGTAAGTTTATCTGTAACAGCTTGAACATTGAGCTAGATACAAGATTAAGTGAAGCTGTGAAAGACCATCTTGGCCGACTAGAGAAACGTTATTGTTTAGAATATAAAAACTGTATGATAAATTTAACAGGTAAGTTTATCTGTAACAGCTTGAACATTGAGCTAGATACAAGATTAAGTGAAGCTGTGAAAGACCATCTTGGCCGACTAGAGAAACGTTATTGTTTAGAATATAAAAACTGTATGATAAATTTAACAGGTAAGTTTATCTGTAACAGCTTGAACATTGAGCTAGATACAAGATTAAGTGAAGCTGTGAAAGACCATCTTGGCCGACTAGAGAAACGTTATTGTATAGTATATCCATTGTATGATAAATTCAACAGGAAAGTCAATCTTTCTAAGGAATTTGAAAGAAACTACAAGACTTAGTGAAGCTGTTAAAGACCATCTTGGCCGACTAGAGAAACGTTATTGTTTAGAATATAAAAACTGTATAATAAATTCAACAGGAAAGTCAATCTTTCTGAGGAATTTGAAAGAAACTACAAGACTTAGTGAAGCTGTTAAAGACCATCTTGGCCGACTAGAGAAACGTTATTGTTTAGAATATAAAAACTGTATGATAAATTTAACAGGTAAGTTTATCTGTAACAGCTTGAACATTGAGCTAGATACAAGATTAAGCGAAGCTGTGAAAGACCATCTTGGCTGACTAGAGAAACGTTTTTGTATAGTATATCCACTGTATGATAAATTTAACAGGTAAGTTTATCTGTAACAGCTTGAACATTGAGCTAGATACAAGATTAAGTGAAGCTGTGAAAGACCATCTTGGCCGGCTAGAGAAAAGTTATTGTATAGTATATCCACTGTATGATAAATTTAACAGGTAAGTCAGGCTATAGCAGCACAGGTTTAGATAAACACAAATTTTCAGCGTTAAATTGTAAATATTTTCTTACCCATAATTCTTCTCATTGAGACGGTTCTTTTGAGTACCCACAACATATGTTTTGGTTGAGAAATATAAAAAAAATTTTTTTTGGTACGCACTCTTATCTAAAGGCCTGAGCTGCTTTCGGCATATGAATCTTGGTACTTATTGCATAGGTAATCATCAAAAATACTGAGTTTGGCAGATTATAATATCTGCTCTGATTTACTGATTATCTAAAGGCCATTTAACTTGAAAATGTTTATTTTTTGTTGGCATACTGTGCAGTTTTAAGTTTTGAATTTCTTAAGTTCATGGTTTTGAAAATTCCACTTTCGCCTATGTAGTTGATAATAGATTAAGCCTTTGTTGCTAGACTATATGGGCCTCGGCACGAGAAAACCAGTCTTCAGGGTGTGCGAACAACAAATGAGCAGACCAGCCTGCACATTCATACAGGCTAATCAGCACCTTTGTTCTTCACCTTTTGGAATGTGATATATGTTATGAAGCTGAGGAGACTGGTTTGAGTCTTGCTTTGTCAGAAACTCTGGAGACTAGTTTTGTCACGTTGAGGCCCATATCGAAATGCTTTTCTCAGGAACTTGATTACTCAAGCTAATCAGGGACTTAGCTTGGCTCAACTTTACTCAAGACACTTTGTCTGAGCAGCCCCAATCTTATACGGTCATTTGAAATTTGCTCAGAGCCTAGGACATAATTAAATAGCCTGCCAAAATGAAATAGGACAAATATATACCCTCAAAATGACGCTTAGTCTTAATTCTAAATCTTCACCATGCATAACCCGGATATATCCTGTTTTGAATATAGTTACACATGTTTAGATAAACAAAAATTTTCAGCGTAAAAATGTAAATATTTTCTTAACCATCAGTTTTAATATATGTTTTGGGTGCTCAAAAGAATCGTCTTAGTGATACAATTCTTTTGAGTACCCACAACATATGCTTTGGTTGAGAAATAAGAAAATTAAATTTTCGTTACACACTCTTAACTTAAATCCTGAGTTAGATCCAGATCATTTGGCTAATAACTGGAAAATTGTTATGGACAAATGGTCCTACCTGGTCAGTATGATCTCAGACATGATAAAGTCACATTTGGAAAGATATTTACACTATGTCCTAGGGCCAAAGCAAAACTGAATCCCTGCTAAAATATGAAAAAGTTATAAGTGTGTTGAGGGTAAGATGTCTGAAAATTTTAGGTAGGGTAGGTACACCTTATTTTTTTTAACCGAAATACCTTTCAAAATGCATAAATTAAAAGTATTTAATTTTCGAGCAGAATTATGATATTTCTCTCAGTCTGTAGCAGTGACATTTGTCTGAAGCAGCGACAGAAGTAAAAGTATATATTTTCCAGAAAACCTGGAAAAAAAACTAGGTTTCACAGGGCCTTTTCCAGCTATTTTGGTAAAAGGCCCCTGGCTTGAATTGGGGAAAAAATGCAGCATTTTGGGTTATTTTGGGAATGTTTTTAGAAGTTTAAACTGTTAAACAGTAAAAAAAAAACACTTGAACATGCGCATGATCATGATGATTTTATTCATGTGTATATGAAGAGTTAATTCAATGTATTATATCTTATTACTATCACAAATGTCAATGTTACAGTTCTGCTCAGAGAGCAATTATGCGGCTATTTTTCAATTGAATTCTCTCTCTGGTAAGATTATTTTTTTCGTTTCAGATTGGGTTTTTTTGGGAAAAATGGGAAAAAAGGAGGCAATTTTGGATTGGGAATGGGGCCTATATTCAGCCCCTGGTGATAGGGAGAAAAGGCCCTGTTTCACCTGTAAATTTAGGTATGGTTGGGCTATTTTTTATTTGGTCTAATGATGTATTTTCAGAGAATGGAAGAATGTATTCCGGGATGATGATCAAGACAGTGGGTAAGCTCTACATTGCAACTGCGAGAATTTTATTTTCGTGAATAATAATCAAAAGACATATTTGCGATGTTAAAAATTTGGGCTGATACCTACATCAGTGAACGGCTGTGCGATTCCTCCATTTAGCAAGGGTTATATTTTCTAATGCATCTTTGATATTGCTAAAAAATATTTTTGACCAAAGATTTTACCCCCTCTTTGATGAGGTAGAAATTAAACCAGTGATGCATTCCATTTCATTTAACATGTTACTTTTTTTTATCGTTTTCATGCTTTGATTGTTTTGAATTCTGATTTCAAACATGTAGAACATGTAGTTTAAATGCTGACTTCATATGTAATTTTTTATTTCAAAGGCCCCAAATTTTGGTAACTACTGCCTGTCAGAGAGGAATTGAAATCATTTTTAGTCCTATTTTGATCAAACGTACATCAAAAGCTCATTTTAAAAAAAATTACCATGTTAAATGTTGTGTTGATAAAAATCACATGCCTGGTGTCCCTTCTTAATTAACTCTTTCCTTGTTAGCGGCGACTTTTGACATCTGCTGATAACCTTTTCAACAGTTTGAACTCCAATCAGGACTGGTAGAACATTCTTCGTAATCTGACCCCGAGGTTATAAAACTTTTCATGCTCAACTCAACTGAGCACAAAATTTCAACTGCTCATAAACACTAAAATACCAACAAATAAAGAAGTTTCTTGCTTAAGGTCTCTTAGATGTTGTATTTATCCTGCAAATAAATGTTATAATGCCAACAACTGTTGGCATTTTAACATTTATAAGCAGGATAAATTTTGTGCTCAGCTGAGTAGTACGTCTCCCTGCCCTTCACTATAGTGTAGATTTTATTTTCATGTCCTTTGGGATCATGGGTTTCATTGTGGAACTTTGAAACTATCAGAGGGTCACTGATGAAGCCTAAATGGCAGAAACTAGCTAGTCTGGCTGAGGAAATATGCACACTCTAGTTTCAGTTCTTTGGTGCAGTCTTTGCTTCCAAAGGATACCCTTTTAAGAACATATTTGACTTCACTACAGCTGGTGACTGGGACTGTGTGGCGGCGGTAGAACGTTTCCCTGCCCTTCACTATGGTGTAGATTTTATTTTCTTGTCCTTTGGGATCATGGGTTTCATTGTGGAACTTTGAAACTATTAGAGGGTCACTGATGAAGCTTAAATGGCACAAACTGTACTGACGGACAAAAGAAACGCTACAGATTTTAACTGTTCAAGAAATTTAATCCATCTTATATATTTCAAAACAAATTGCATAATTTTGGAAAGTGATTAATCTTCGATAAGCATCATCGATTGAAACCAGATCTCACCTTCTGTTTCTGAATGGAAACGTTCAACGTCACTCTACCCTAATTACAATTTTCACAAGAATCAGTATCTGGTAAAAGCACCGCGGTTATTGATCACTGCCACACATCGAGGTCGCATAGAGGCTAAAAGCCTGTTAATTGACACTTGTGGAATACGCTTCTACTCTTCCATTAAAGCAGCACGTAACTGATCTAACGTCTGGGGCTGCTGTTGACGTTTACGAACCCTTCTATCCAGCTGGTCCCATAAGTGCTCTATTGGTGACAGATCTGGCGATAAAGCCGGCCAGGGTAACACATCAATGTTATTTCGCCTCAGATAGTCCATATTGTCCCGTGCAACGTGTGGACGGGCGTTATCCTGCTGAACAGTACCACCATTGGCTCTGATGAATGGAACAACGTGACGTGCCAGAATGTCTTGACGGTATTTCTGAGCATTTAAAGTTCCGTTAATGAACACAAGATCTGTCCTCCGATGTGCCATGATCCCTGCCCACACCATCAAACTGCCACCACCATAACGATCATGTCACAAAACGCAGTTTTCATGGAACCTCTCCCCACGTATGCGAAACACCCTCACACGGCCATCAACACGTCGTAGCAAAAATCTGGACTCATCTGTGAATAGGACACGTCCCCATCGTTGAATCGTCCATCTCAACTGCCTACGAGCCCATTCTAAACGTTGACATAAGTGACGCTGTGTCAGATGAGGACCACGGTATGGCCTCCGTGGACGTATGCCAACGGCAGCAAGTCGACGTAAAACTGTTCTGGAACTTATTCGACGACAAAAAGGCAGATCAGCAGCAATAGAAACAGCACTTGCGAACCAATTCCGCAAGTTACGTAATCGAATGTTGCAATCTTGGACATGTGACGTAACTCGTGGCCTCCCAGATCTTGGTCTTTCGTCGGTGCTTTGGGTTCTTCTTAACCAGCCTACCAGCCTATTTATCGTGGTTCGGTGCACACCAAAGCGTCTGGCTACCTAAACTTGGGATAGCCCAGCATCAAGCATACCAATGGCTCGCTCCCTGTTGACTTTGTCGAGACCTGGCATGTCAGCAAAATTCAATAACTTAAATGTAGTGTGTTTTTTCTAAACAATGATATGGTGTAGATGGCATGCGTATCGCAAAAATCGGATTTTGCTTTTATCGAGCAACTTAAATCACGAAAGTCCTGTTTTTGGACAAGCACTTGTACCATGCTTTGGTGTATGTGTACATGAATTTATCCACCTGTGTTGGCATTGTTTATGCGGGGGACATTTGGGGAAACATGAAAAAACTGCATTATTCTTTACTTTTTCAAAAAAATAATATTTAAAGGGTGTAGCGTTTCTTTTGTCAGTCAGTATAGCTAGTCTAACACAGGAAATATGCAAACTCTAGTTTCAGTTCTTTGGTGCAGTCTTTGCTTCCAAAGGATACCCTTTTAAGAACTTATTATAATAATAAAAAAACAATTGTCCATTTATTTAAACTTGTCAGAAGTTTTTTTTTGTAGGCATACTACAAGTTTTATTTTAAGTTTGAATTTCTTAGTTCAGGATTTTGTAAATTTTAGCTTTCACCAATGGACATATGAGTTCAATTCAATAGTTTGACTTGTATGTTTAAATAATGATGTAATGCATATGAGATAATTTTCATATGATCATGAGCCCACTTTCTTTTCATGCTGAAAATCCTTTTCGTTTCAGTCCCATTAGAACAGATGTATGCTTGAATCCTGACAGTACTCCAGCAAGGAAAATGTTGTGTTGGACACTCTTTCTACATGCTAAAGGTAAAGAAAATATGATAGCTCTTATGTAATTATATACCTTGTCTGATAAACAATATTTTTAAGGGTAAAATTGTAAATATTTCCTTACCTATCCATTCTAACATATGTTTTGGGTGCTTAAAAAGAACTCATTGAGATGGTTCTTTTTGAGTACCCACAACATATGTTTTGGTTGAGAAATAAGGAAATTATTTTTTGGTACACACTCTTAACTTAAGGCCTGTATATACTTTATCTGATAAACCAAACATAGCTAAGGATGTGTACCACATGTTCATGCATTTCTTTCCTAGTAAAATACTTAAGAAATACTTAAGAATCAGACCTTTCGGTGCATAGAAACATATTCAAAATTCTTTCTTGAAAGGATTTTTACGCACAAGTACAGATCAAAAAAGCCTTTAGAACAGAAACTATTTGTCATTATTACACATTAGTTAGTGTCTCTGGTATCTCATTGACTGCTGTAGCTGCGCTAGTATATATGGGCCATGATGCGAGAAAACCTGTCTGTGGTTTCCAACAATGCAAGACTCAAACCAGTCTCCTCAGCTGCAGAGACTAGCTAGAATATTGAAAAGTTACTTGTAGCAAGTTTATATATGATTCTTTCCAATAAGCGAATAGCAAAGGTGCTGATCAGACTGTGCATGTGGATGCGCAGGCTGGTATGAACCATTGTTTTTTGCAAACCCTGAAGACAGGTTTTCTCGCATCGAAGCAGGCTGATCTGAGGCTTTGCTGGTCGCACATACCACATTGTTGGAAATCCCATGCCATGGCTCATTTGTATTTTCTATCTTTCCTCAGACTGCCTACTACAAGAGAGCCAGGAGTTAATATATGCCTACCATGTATTGGTCTGTTGTATAGAGTATACTATGTGATGCAAGCTAATATTATTTGAATTTTCTATCTTTCCTCAGACTGCCTACTACAAGAGAGCCAGGAGTTAATATATGCCTACCATGTATTGGTCTGTTGTATAGAGTATACTATGTGATACGAGCTAATATTATTTGTATTTTCCATCTTTCCTCAGACTGCCTACTACAAGAGAGCCAGGAGTTAATATATGCCTACCATGTATTGGTCTGTTGTATAGAGTATACTATGTGATGCAAGCTAATATTATTTGAATTTTCTATCTTTCCTCAGACTGCCTACTACAAGAGAGCCAGGAGTTAATATATGCCTACCATGTATTAGTCTGTTGTATAGAGTATACTATGTGATGCAAGCTAATATTATTTGAATTTTCTATCTTTCCTCAGACTGCCTACTACAAGAGAGCCAGGAGTTAATATATGCCTACCATGTATTGGTCTGTTGTATAGAGTATGTGATACGAGCTACACCCTCCTTTCAGCTACAAGAACCTTATGGTGAGACCTTGCAGCAAGGTTATAAAACTTTTTAAGGAGTTCAACTCAACTGAGCAGGAAATTTCAACTGCTAATAATTCCAACTCAATGTTTTATCGTTTTTTCGGCGATTTTGATTGGTAAAATTAATTGGTTTTTACACTTCAATAAAAACCTGTGCGTATGAATATTTGATATCTTCCTTGATTTTACAGTGCTAATAACGAACTGTACATGACTTCGAACACAAGTGACAAGTAGGGTACCCTATTGTTGTGTCTGAGATAAAACATTCACCAGTTTAAATATAGTTAAACATGTTGAAAGCTCATTTGAAAACCCTTACACCGTATGAGGCTGCATCATCAAAGCAACAGGAGGAACTCTAATAAATGAACCTGATGACGTGGTTATGTGACATCACTTAACACAAACAGTCACGTCATCGAAGAGAATCGGCATCAAAACAATGGCTACATCAACAACGAAATGTTTCACTACAGTTTGACAGCGTCAAAGCGAACTTTTTAGGTTAAAGCTTAGGGCCTACTAATGTGGGGATTTTAGGCAGGGACTTGTGAAGGTAAACTTGTGCTTTTTAAAACCTGTCATTCCGTAGAAGGGCCTTAATCTAAATGCTATTTAATGAGCCCAGCAAGCTAAAAAAAACAATTCCAAACTAAATGGAGTTGTTTTTGAGCTCATACTCATATACTCGCCCCAAATAGAGTGCAATTTTAATCAACATATAGCATAACAAAGTTTTGAACTGACATAATTTTCAAGATGGCTGCCCAATCTTTCATAGACAGTGGTTACGAACTATTTTCCTTCAGTGGGCTTTTAATTTTGAAATGTTGTAAACAACCCTTTACAAATGTCTAGTTTGGTTCCAAAGTTGGAATTATAAGGAATGCAAACTAATTTTTTCGTTTTTTATCGATGTGTAAACTCTGGCGAATCACTCACAAATTTAACATAAAGCCCTTCAGGCTTTATTCAATTTGTGAGTGATTCGCCGGAGTTTACACATCGATAAAAACAAAAAAATAAAATTTCGTTCCTATAGTAAAAACTAAAATACTGAAAAATAAATGTTTTATCTTGCTTTAAAACATTCAAAATGTTGTATTTATCCTGCTAATAAATAATTGTTGGCATTTTAACATTTATGAGCAGGATAAATTTCTGGTTCAGTTACGTTGTGCATGAAAAAAAGCTGTATTACCTTGATACTCTATTGAATTTTTTTATATGAGCCTTGTCACGAGAAAACTAAGGGGTTATAGGGACTAGGTAAGACTCAAACCATTCTGTTTTGTGTCAGATATTTACTAACTAGAAATCTAGGATTTCTGTATTAGACTTTGCAGAGAAAGAATAACAAATGTGCTGATCAGAGTGTGCAGATGCACATACCAGTCCACATATTTGTTGTTTGCATATAACAGATAAAACAAATCTTGACATGGACTGGTCTGTCTCTTTGTTGTTTGCATATAACAGCAAAAGATATTTTTATTGGAGTGGCTTTAAATATCTATAAATATTTGTCATTTCCTTGGTTTGAAGGCGAGTCATATCAGGCCGACAAATCAATATGATCCATGGCCTGGGTTATTTTAACAATATTTGCACTCTCATTGTATTTCCATAATTATTATCCTAGTTTTAGAAGATACACATGTATATTCATTATTTCATGAACAGTGTAAAATAAGAGATGAAAGATGCATTTATTTTCCCATGACTGCTGTAAATATGAAATGAATTTTGTTTTTTTGAAGGTTCATGAAAGTGTGAACATGATGTGTTCAGTTAAAAGTTAGTTCGAGACCCTCCCTCTAATAAATGCCACGATACCATTTCATAACAGCATATAGATTTACTTGTGAAAACATGGATTTTTGCAGGTATAAAAATAGTTTATAATAGCATGTGTTTGATTTCAGATATGTTGAGATTGAAATCCACAGAAAACCTAGATCAGAATGGTTTCAATGTAGGAGTGCTAGGAAAATTGGCGGAACTGTTTAAAACCAGTCTAGAAGAGGTAGGTGAAGGCTTTTCATCAGTACACGTTTAATTTTGAGTGTAAAATTGCAATATTTCCTTATCGAATAGTTTAAACAAATTAAAGGTGCTAAAAAAACATCTCTTATAGTTGGTTCTTTTGAGAAACCCAGTTAATCCACATCATGTAGTGTTTGCTGAGAAAAAAGAACATTTATGTATTATTATCCCTATAAAATTGGAAGTTGCTCAATGAAACACTTCTATTAAGTTCCACAGCCAATCTTTTCTAATTGAAATAAGATTAATATTTTAATTTTGTTTGAAATGAAAAAACAACAACACCATTATCTCTAACTCTAAAATTGGGTTAGACCAAATAGTGTTTTTCTTTCAACATGACAAAGCTAGCAGATTGACATGTGTGCCCAGGGAAGACTTAGACCAGCCTGAGCAGATAAGGATCTTTGCTTACACTCAGTGGGTAGCCAAGCTTGGACTACTTGTTTCTTCATGCAGACAGCAAAGAGACTGATCAGACGGGCAGGATCAAAAGCCATCTGATCTGGATCTAAATTGTGTAGAGGGTATAGAGTTTTAAAAAGGTACATGCACAGTGAGCTTATCATGTCAAATGCAGTAATTATTCATAACTGCTTTAATCCTTTTTGTGTCACATACAAAGCATGGTCCACATAGGGATCATGTCGGCAGCGTTGGTGCGTCACACTTTTGGTTTCTGATCAATATTTTTTGAAGGGATGCATCAATTTCATTCAAAGTTTACAAAAAGGTAAAGCATCATTCCGAAATGGAAGGTAATCTGCAAATTTTGACTGAGTTATGGCCCTTTTTTACTAAGATTTTGGCTAAATTGTGGTTTCCTTAGGGGTCAGGAGGGTGGGGTAAAATTTTAATCACTGTCATGCTTATCTACAGGCACTGGGTAATCATGGCCTATAGTGAGAAGTTGTCAGATATAATAGCTTTGTGGAAATGTGAAATTTATTACACAAAAAAAGTCAATATAGCTTTTGCATTAGCATAAACCTAAGTAAAAAAAAAAGGGCCATAACTCAGTTAAAACTTTGCGGATTACCTCCAAATTCCAACTTAACGTGTATTTTATGATGCTTTACCCTCCTGTAAACTGAATGAAATTGTTGCATCCCTTCAAAAGTTATTGATTGGAAACCACAATTTAGCCAAAATCCATGATTATTGTATCAATATGTATGAGAAATTCCATCAGAAAGAAAAGAGTTAATATTTTATTTTGCAGCTTTTCACGATACAGAAGAATACTGAGAGTTTCTTTGAGAGCTTGAAAAGCAATGGAGTAAATCTCACGGTGAGTAGTTTCTCAAATGTGTTGGAATTCCTGCTGTTTTCATCAATTTCCTACCCTTTTGCAGAGACCCCTAATTTCCATAATCACCGGACAAGCCTTGAGGAGCTCAGTGGTACAGTGCTTGACTTGCGAGTGAGGGGGTGCGGGTTTGAGCCTCACCGGAGGCACTAGGTTGTGTCATTGAGCAAGACACTTTACCCTCTGCTTAGTACTTTTTCAACCCGGAAAGACCTGTCCCGACATGACTGAAAAATGTTGACTGGGACGTAAAGAATCAAAACAAACAAAACCGGACAAGTCTGTTTTCCTATCATTTATTTATCATTTGAGCCTCCACATGAGATTTCCAACAATGTGGTATATGCGACCAGCAAAGGCTCGGACCAGCCTGCGCATACGCACAGACTGATCAGAGCCCTTGCTAGTCGTTTGAATATTCTATGACCGTTAAGCTACTGACCGAGCAACATTTGGAGTTTCTAAGCTCAAAAGGAGGCTTTATCGGCTCTTCTGAGTCTATTCGTGTCAAAATGCCACATTGTTGGAAATCACTTGTCACGGCTCAATTATCATTTAATACCAATAAATGTGCTGGGCCCTGTTGTGCAATCGGTAGCGAGTCTGATTGCTGCTCAAGGGGTCATGCGTTTGATCCCAGCCTGACCCCATACTGTCTTTCGTGGAGATTGATTGTGTAATATTTTCTATGGCTAGTCTCCTTCCACTGATTCAAGAAAGGCTGTTGTCAGTTACAAGTAAAAGTATGTTCATGGAGTTCTGGTTAACCACTTAGTAAGCTTGCCCAGGAAAATAGTATGGTTAGGTTAACTGACCGTCTCAACATTACCATAGCTGTTGACTGGAAGGTTATACGACAAACCAAACAAGCAAAACCAAAGATGTTCATTGAATTGGAATGAATCTATTAATCAAGCACTCACCTTAAGTAAGCCAATTTTGCTTTTCCATGTAAAGCAAAATCAGCTTGCTTAAAGTGTGAACTTGCTTTATACTGATGCTTCATGTAAACATGGATCTCAACATCTCATGACCTTCTCAACATGACCATAGCTGTTGACTGGGGCGTTAAACCACAAACCAAACAAACAAATTCATTAAATGTTCTTTGAGTTGGAATGAATCTACTATTAATCAAGCACACTACTATTAATCAAGCTCCATGAAAAGCAAAATCAGTTTGCCTAAAGCGTGAGATAGCTAAAATACAGATGCTTCATGTAAACATGATGGATCAGTCCTTTTTTAAGTATTTATGATGTGCAACTTCCCAATTGGCCAATTTTAAGCTTTACTGCATTTCATCAGAATATCCTATGGCAGATATGTTGTGATTTGAAAACAGTGTACATCCTGATCAGCTGGCTTCTCAGAAGCCAGCTGATCAGGATCCACACTGTTTTTCACTCTTTTTGTAAATGCATGCTAAAAAAAGCAAAAGGAATCATGCAAAGTCAATTGGCTGAAAATTGGGTAGGAGGGTTGTTCATAAAGTAGCCTGCATGGTAAAGGTTAAAATTGTGTTATTACAGTTTCCTGTGTTGCGGGACATGTACCATGAAAGCTACAGAGAGCGAGGTGACCTTGATGAAATACAGTTCCTAGATAATGACCCACATCTTTTACCTAAAGGACTAACGTAAGTTATAACAGAATTTTACATGACACAATACAGTTCCTAGATAATGACCCACATCTTTTACCTAAAGGACTAACGTAAGTTATAACAGAATTTTACATGACACAATACAGTTCCTAGATAATGACCTACATCTTTTACCTAAAGGACTAACGTAAGTTATAACAGAATTTTACATGACACAACATTGAAGTAAAAAAAAGTTGAATTTTTAATACAGGTAACTTTCATTTAATGTTGAAAATGTCACCAAAATACAAGTGCAGCCGTTTGCTCTGAAATTAAGTGGCGGTAGATCCTAAAGTTGAGGCAGCAGCATCACCAGGCCCGAGGTGATAAAACTTTTTTCATACTCAACTCAGTTGAGCACAAAATTTATTCTGCTCATAAATGTTAAAATGCCAACAATTGTTGGCATTTGAACATTTATTAGCATGATAAATACAATATCTGAAAGACCTAAAGCAAGAAACTTCTTCAGTTATAGGTACTTTTATATATATACTTAAGGAATAAAGAAACGCAACAGAAGGAAATATAATTTTTGAGTGTTTAAATGATGGTTTGATGAAATCTCTTTTGAAAATTTCTAATTGAGTATTTACAGCATGTGATGAAATACCAAAACGTCATTTAAACGCTATATTTAACGCTTCAAGATGAAATCATATTAAAACGTTAAATGTGACGTTAACGTCAGAATAAAGATCAAGAAACCCCATCTTTTTATTGCTTGGTGATTTGGCGTCGACTTGACAATGTGCAAATAAAACAAACGTTCAATCATATTCGTAATGCAGTCAATATTGTGTCAAAACACGCTACTTGAATGGCAAGATACACAATGGTAGTGAATAACCGATAAACGTCACCTAGAGCCGTCGGGTTTGGGTCGCTGGTGAATATACGGGATAAGATAAACATAGAGACATCAGAACATGTTTTCTTGGGAAATCCTGACTTTTCAGATACCGTAGAAAGACGCTGGTAGGATGTTCATATTGACGTTAGCCGAACAAAACACGGCATAATGCAAGTGAAAACACCTGATTACATGCCGAGAGTGAACACTAAACTTGTTAACTGTAACCTAAACGTTGTCACTGGACCATTTTATCATTAGAAAAATACATAAACATTATGGTATCCATTAAAACGTAGAATATCGAATTTTGACGTCAGAATTGAGTTTTTTGACGTCTGAAGATCTCAAGTCATAATTCTTAAACAAAGCGTCCTTGTAATGAATAAATCTCAAGCAGAAAAGAAAGTTTACGTGTTTCACGCAGTATTCAGAGTTGACGTTAATGATGTTAAGCCGTTTCAGAATCTTACAGGAAGGCTGCCATTTGATTATTTCCTTGATCTGCAATCTATGCCAAGAGTTTTTAAAACAATAAACCGATTGTTGATTCAAACTTTGCTTATATTGATCCTGTTTCAGCAGTTTACTGAGGGGGTCAGGCTGGTTATGCGCATACCAAACTGATTAGGTAATCGATAATTACGTTGAACCTGCTGTAATTTGAAGGACATATACTGCTCCCATGAATAATATCATTTGAACTAAAAACTTGCATCATATTGTATGCTAACAATGACTCAAAGTGTTTGTTGCGTTTCTTTATTCCTTAAGTATATAATAGTTTTAATGAGCAGTTGAAATTTTCTGTATTATGCGGCATTTCATCAGGGTGTACACCAGGTCTGGGGAATCTCAGAAACACGCGATCGTAAATTATCACATAAATGCGCAATAGCTGACTGCCCATGTAAAGCGAAATCAATCTAAACGTCATCTGGGGAAATAAGTTTGGTGGACAACTTCCGTTTTGTTTATCGTTACATTCTTTAGTTGGCATTCATATATCGCGCATTCCCGCGACGACCATCACCACATGTCTCGCCTTTTTCAAGTTGATGCCCTAGATTCAGAAACATTACAACACACAAATAAAAGATAACAAATAAATATTTAACCATCAGAACCTCTGCCACAAATCAATGATAAAGTTGATGTGAAAATGGTAAGAAAAAAAATTACGGGTTTCTGTCAGAAGAGGGTTAAATTTGGTGATTTTTTCCTGAAAATTTTGTTAGTTTACCGTTTAGCTTCTCACCCCTTGGTCAGAATGCATCCAAAAAAAGATCGATCGAATCAGCGGAAACAGGCCAAAATGCTAAACCAATAATCGAATGTCTATCGCTCAGAACCGAGACGCAGTTTAGGATGGCAACCTCTGTTTGCAAGTCTGCCAATCTCAAGCGTGGTTGCGCATTTGAACAATAATTTTGATCGCGTGTTTCCTAGATTCCCCAGACCTGTACACATTGGGAGCACAGTGGCTCAGTGGTTGAGTTCTTGACTCAAGACTGAGGGGCAGTGGGGTCGAGCCTCATAGGCATCACTGTGTTGTGTCCTTGAGCAAGACACATTTATCCTTGCTTAGTACTTGTTCAACCCAGGAAGATCTATCCCGACATAACTGAAAAATTGTTGATTGGGACGTAAAGAACCAAATCAAAAAACAAACATGAGAAATGTTACTTTATATTTAAAAAAAAATCACTGATTTGTTTAAAAAGACATTAAAAATAAAGAAAAATGTCTAAAATTAGGGTAAAAAATATATTTCTCCGAAACAGCCATAGTTGCTTATCTAGGGTGCTGAGGTCTTAGTTTGGATTGGCTGTTTTAGACAGATTTTACTGTATCTATGTTGTTTATTTCTGTAGGATACAATGTCAGTCTAGTAAAGATAGCCTGTTAACCCCGGTGAGGACAGCTTTAAACACAATCAAGAGATTGAAGACAATCCTGGCTAGTTCTAAAGATGAACCTGACACTGAATTAAAGAAATATTTCCAAGTAAGTGGAGATTTAACTTATTGTATGCTGGCTAATTTTTGCATGTTTTTTTACTGTCTGCAGATTTTTACTGAATTAAGTTTTTAAAAAAAAAAAATTAAGGAAAACTCCTACACCTATAGAGCCAACGGTGACAAACTGTGATATATCCGACAATAATTCACTGCTAAAGTGTGTGATAGCTGACGTCACTAGAAAATGACGTCACTCATGGCGTTAGACTGTGTAACATCGTTTTTACGCTTGAAAGACGTTACAACTACATGTAGATGTATGCGACGTAGTCTACGTATTGGCGGGAGTTCTTCAGTGAAATGGCGGAAAGTTGGAAGAAGCTGAAGACTTCGAATGTGTTTTTGTCGTTTATTCTGTGTTAGAATCGAAATAGATCAGCTCCATTGCGTGAATTGTTGAGTAATAATTCACTGTTTGTCGGTCAGTTGTAGGAATATAAATCACTCGCGCTGTGCGCTCTTGATTTGATCTTCTTTACAAATGACCTCCAAATAGTGAATTATTACTCAACTATTCACTGCTGGTGCTGATCTAATTCTTAATCATTAGATTGTCAAACAGATTGGATCCAGATCTGGCCCGACCTTTTGTCGTTTCTGATCTGGATCCAAACTGTTTGAAAAGGCAGCCACTAGCAGGGAAAGAGTAAACCAATTTATGGAGTATAGAACTTTCCCTTATTGATATTTTAATAATTTTGGATGGGTCTGTTATTCAATATGAAAGGATGCTGGTTGAATTTTTGAAATTGTTAAAGTTGCTGAATCATGTGGCTTTTGAGATGAGACTGACTGCTTTGATAAACTTCTATAATGATGGTTAAGGTTAGGTTTGGTAGCAAGTTACCGTCATGTTAAAATATGGTGTTATATCCAAATCTGTGATATAATATATCTAGATGTGTTTTAAAGGGACTGCAGTCCGTCTTGTCACTGTATATAGTAAAAGTAACGGTCAGATGAAGTGGCATACAGATTCTTAACATATTCCCCTTCCACTGTTTTGAATATTTATGTCCCCCAACAGATGGGGAGCGAACATTTTGTTTTTGTTGTGGATCATGTTTGTGCTGACATTGACATGATGCTTTCTTGTGTGCAGGATATCTCATAAACTAGTGGGTGAATTGGAACCAAATTTGCATGGATAAAACATTGGGGCATGATGAAGACTTGGTAAGGTGTCGGTGACCTTTTCAGAGCAGAGCTATTTCAGAACCATGTCAAATTTGAGAGTGTCTGGTGGGAGGACATCTGTTTTCTCTCTGAAAACAATACTAGTGTTATTACTTCTTGGTAGGACTGTTCGGTGAATCCAGAACCATCCGTCCTGAGCAGATTATCAGACTTGAAGTGCCGGTTCCTGGAGCAGTATAAGAATGAACAGGAAGGGGTACCAGAACAGAGATATGAGCTGTCCATTAGATTATACTACAGAGTGATGAAACAACTACTAGATATGGTGGGTTCTAGAAGTCAGTTTATACAGTAAAACGGCCACTCGAAAATAGACAAAATAAAGATCTTAATGACAAATTGTAGCTTAATGAAGGTTGAAAATATTGCAGAATGCCACCTTAGAGCCTTCTGCAATACTTTTGACCTGCATTAAGTGATAATTGGTCTTGAAAACCAAATTTTATTCTTTTTGAGAGTGGCCGTTTTAGACAGGTTTTACTGTACTTAATCCTTATCCTGCTAATCATTTTTGTCCAGAAAATGTCGTCTGCTTATTACGTCTGCTGCAAGTATTCAAATGCTTTCCAGACTTATTTTATCATGGAAGCAAACACTATGAACTCTGAGCAGTCTGATCTGGGTCCATAGTGTTTACAATATAGGCTACCAAAGTGCATAAGCATAAGAGAGCAGACGACAGTTGTCGTGAAAAGCGGGGAAAAGGTTAACTATACATAAAGCACCAGTCCCACAGAGCTTGTGACCTCTCTCCGACTAAAAAAATGACAATTGAAGAAAGGTTGCAGAAGTTGTGACGAGGTTTTATAAAGGTTGCCGATTAAAATCAGTCACCCCCAATCTTTTGAGCATGCACAAAAGACTAGCCACGACTGATTTTGATCGCCAACTAGTTGCAAAGATTTTCTAGAAGTCGCTGATCAGTCACCGACCGATTTCATTAACACTTCAGCTCTGAAATCTTCAGTGGCTGTGCGAGGTTGCAGTGTCAGCTTCAACAGAAACCTATCTTGCCATCCTGACATCATTTCACCACAAGCGTTGATCCCCGCCCGGTCCCATACTTTCGTGGAGATTGATCATGAAAAGATTTCTACTGTCATTCTCCTCCCTTCCACTGAATCATTTAAGAAGGGTTCTTGTCAGTTACAAGTGAAAGTATGTGCACGAGGTACTGGTTAACTGCTTGTTCAAGCTTGCAGAGGAAAAAGTGTGGATAGGTGAACTGACCGTCCCACCCTGACCATAGCTGTTGACTTGGGACATAAAGCAACAAGACAAGCAAACAAAAAAACACAAGTGTTGAAAGAGTTTGCATCATGGGGCATAGAGGTGGCCAATAGACAGCAGCATCAAAGCAGATGGTAGAAATTACTGCCGAAATTCAGACTCCTGATTCTGATGATGAATCTCAGCTGTCTAGAGACAAAAAATGAGCCGGAAATGCATGGGTGAAAGTTTTCAGGATTATTCCTGAATTCAGGATTTTGAGGCTGACTTTCTACGGAAAGTCAGCCTCAAAATGCTGAATTGGGGAGATTATAATAGGTTCTGATTATTTTCAGTCTGTCCTAAGACAATTGACCATTTAAACTTGAAATTGTGAATATTTAGTGGGCATACTGCAAGTTTTAAGATTGGAGTTTTGAAAGTTCTGAATTTTGGAAATTTTGAACTTTCACCCATAGAAATGTCAGATGATGAAAGTATAAGCTCAGACTTAGAGGGTCCCAGCAGAATCATCTTAGCCTTATCTGCAGCATTCTGTTTTGCTGTAAGAGAAGCAGCTGTATGGGTGAAAGTTTTCAGTATTAATCCTGAATTCAGTATTTTAAAATGCTGAATTAGGCAGATTTTTATAGCTTCTCTGATTAGTTCTCAGATGATCTAAACACAATTACCCATTTAAACATGAAATCATTCATTTTTGAGGCATCCTGCAAGTTTTAAAATTTGGATTTCTGAAGTTCAGGATACTTGCACCCATGTATCTATAGAGTTATCATGCACGATGACAACTTACACAGAAATGATTTCATTCTTTCCAAAACATTTTTATTTTTAAAAAATGATGGTAAAATAGTCTCCAACCAGCTGCCCTTCAGTTGCAAAAAGTCGCCGATCTGTCACTGACTGTCCACCGATTACTCTGAACTAGTGGCCAACCAATCACTGACTAAATGCAAAACTATCGCCGAGCATATGACGACTGATAAACGACTGGTAACTTGAGATGAACACAAAAAAAAGTTTTATAACCTGGATGCCTGGCCTCATAGTTGCTGTAACTGATATGTTCTGTTTTTATACGGGCCTTGACGCGAGAAAACCTGTCCAGAGGTTTGCGAACAGCACAGGCGCAGACCAGCCTACGCAGCGGCGCCTTTGTTATCCGCTTATTGGAAACTAGCATATTTAAACTTGCTTCGAGCAAAATTTCAATTCTCTAGCTAGTCTCTGAAGCTCAGAAGACCGGTTTGAGTGTCGTTTTTTCAGAAACCCCGAAGACAGGTTTTGTCGCGACGAGGCTCATATTGTTGTTGCTTTACTCTTCACTCAATGAACAGTGCTGTTTTGTTTCAGGAAAAGGAGCGACTCTCAGTGTCCGACTTCAGTGGTTTATTAAATAATGAGGTGTTCCACCGGTCCTTGTTGGCATGTTCTATAGAAATAGTTCTTATGACTTATAGTATATCATGTGAGTATGACCCTATGTGTAACAGACTTCACTGGTTTATTACCTCTACCTGTGACCCCTTAAAATGCAAAATTGGTAATCCCATACTTGTTGTGTTGATATGTATGGGAAAAACCATCAGAATACAAAGGGTTAATATTTTTAGCCATACTAAAAGTGTGAAGATTTGAATTTCTAAAGTTCAGGATTTTGGCAATGTTGAACTTTCACCCAAGTGCTTTTAAAGGGGTCATTCACGAGATGACTGTTAAAATGTTTGGGGAGGTGTATTGTCAGATTTGCGGTGGCAAATTCAGTTTTTCTGCGACATGTCCATTCTAATGGTCTTCCCTTTTTGTTTTCTTAAAAAAAATTGTCAAAAAGTGAAGCCTTGCAAGTTCTATAAATCTCACAGCATCCAATGAAAAGTGATGTTTCTTATGACATGATGAACTGCAATCTGCACATTGACCAATTCCGTGGAATCAGACCTGCCGTACATCGAGGGTCTACTTTGATAATGTGACGCTGACATCACAGAAACCATGCCAACACATTAACAAGTCTGATTGCAGTGAAACAAACGGCTGCAACATTCCGCAATACACATAGTTAAAAGAAAACGCTATAGCGATATTTTATAAAAAAAACTAAACTTCATTTATTCTGTTGATTAAACTTTTCGGATAATCAGAATAATCGATTCTAATAGGGTTGAACCCACATGCTACAGACTCAAGTTCCGGCTAACAAAATGGAGCTTTTTCATAGATAGTACTACACCTTACATACACCCGAGGCTTGATTCCGGAATTGGGCCTTGAGATTTTCCAATTGAACAAACTGTCGTAAATTTCTAGCATTATCCAATCAGACTTCTGGTTATATTCTAAAGTGTATTTGAGTAAAGACTAAAGAGTAATAATCATTTTTAACCCTTATCCTGCCAAAAAATTTGTCGTGAAAATATTGTCTGCTTATTACGTCTGCTGCATATATTCAAATGCACTCCAGAATAATTTTATCATGGAAGCAAACACTATGAACCCTGATCAGACTGATCCTGAGCCGGGTCCATTCTGTTTGCAATAATAGGCCATCAAATTTTAAAGTACATAAGCTGATGAGAGAGCAGACAAAAATTTTCTTGAACGACAACAGGAAAAGGGTTAACCCAGCACAGTACATTGTGTTTATTTTTGTTTGTAATAATAGGCTACCAAAGTATATAAGCAGATGAGAGAGCAGACGACAATTGCCGTGAATGGCGGGGAAAAAATGTTCGTTATGTGTATTTTCAGGGCACCCGAGTAGAATAGCCAGTGTTCCAGAAGATTCTAGATATTCTTTTCCTTGGATTTTAGGAGTGTTTAACTTACATCCATTTGATTTCTACAAAGTTATTGAGAGCTTTATACAAGCTGAAACAAATCTTACCAAAGAGATTATCCAGGTAATTTCAGACTCTACCATAGTTACATAGCTACAGTCAAACCTGTCTTAAGCAAGCGGTCAAGGGATAATCCAAAATCGCTTGCTTAAGACAGGTGGCTGCTTAATAGAGGTTCAGCTAAGATGGCCATATGATTGAGGACTCGAAAGAATATTGACTTTGAGTTGAGGATACCCATATAAAAGTGAGTTGAAAAGTATAAAGAATATGGTCTACACTGCTGCAGTTATTGCATTTCTTCATAAATTATATAATAGTCCGTTAGGTGAAATGAAATAAGTGGCCTAATTAAGGAGTTGTTTGCACCCCCTAGGTACCAAGGTTCCTATATATCATTTTAAAGCTGAAAGTGTGTTGAATATGATGCACGATGTTGTCAAGCTGTTAACTTTTGCAGTTATTTGTAAATATGCAAATAGAGAGGTACGGTAAGCGAAAAGGTTTTCTACATTTTGTGTGCAGCAATTATAGGTAACCTCAAGTATTTTCTATTTTAAAGTTATCAAATACTGTTTTGATGGTAAATATAAGTAACACATATATTAAAGATTTCCTACAAGAGCTTTGAAGCAGCATTTGTTGCTTTGTTTTTGCAAACAACAATGATACATACCATTGGCGGGTGGGGTAATTGACACCACAGCACAAATATATTCATAAACAACTCAAGAAATTTGGAAAATACTATTTTGTGCTAAAATTTATGCACATAGCTTATCCAGCGAAACAATTTTGCACTAAAAGCTACAAAAAACAACAAGAGAGCGAAACTTTTATCAATAACACAATTCTCTCCCTTTAGTTAACTACGATATGTAAATTACCAAGCACATGTTTTCCTCTTTTTCTTGTTCTAAAACAAAGCATAAATACCCTGTTTGGAAATATCATGGCTGACACTTATTCCGTATGTCAGAAACATGACTTTAATATTGACAATTAATATATCAGCAGCATGTGCAAACCTCACCTCACTATGAAAACCATTGACCATGCTTTGTAATGCCACATTAACAGCATGAATATACCTAAAGTTTGCGAAGTGCCAGCTTCAAACATGAACCCATGCAGACGTTAAGTCATATCAGCAGTCTTCAAAATAAAAAAAAATTATTGTCTTCAAAATAAAAAAAAATTATTTCATTCATATCTGAATTCATAGCATTGAAACATCTTCTTTAATAAAGTTTCTGTTATTAAAGTTACCTTACTTACTTATGTTCAATCGATAGCTTTTTGATAGATTATGTCAAATAATGGATATTGATTTGCGGAATTAAGAATATAAATTTTAAAAGCCTTGTGTTAATGAACTGCACTGAACAAACTTAGCATTGAAATGTATTTAATACATGTTCTGTTGTATATGTTACCTGATCTACTTATATTAAAGTATTACTGTTGACTTGCAAAATTTTGATAGACTGTAACAAATAATGATGAATATAAATATATCTAATATACTCAACAAAAAAAGTTAAAGAAATCTCAGAAAACCATGCAACATAAGAACACCAAAGCAAACAATTATTCAATTTTTATATATGTGTTTAGATACAAGTCATCGGTTGAAAAACATGTTTACTTTAAGTTGCTAGCACCAATACCTTTGTTTTGACACAGTGTCAAGTAATCCAGGGGTCAAAGTCATTTTTCGCAAAAATATCTACAGAATATTTCCTGATAAACACATGAATAACATGTAAGTTTTCAAAACTTGAAATGCAATTCCTTTGAATGTCACATGCAATTAACTTGGTAGTCTTTAACATCACATTTCTAAGCTGAGAATGCTTTCAGTTAAATGAGTCTGTCCCCTGTCAGTGGCAAATTAGGACTAGCACCGGTTTCGCATACTCAGAATAATTGTGATTTGGTGCTGAGGGATCAGTATCGATATCTCCTGCAACACTGTATCGAGGGGCTGGGGGTTTCTTGATGCCATTTCTATGCCTTGGACCCTCTGTCCAAAAATTGTCATGTTAAAATTGTAGACATGTCTGATGAGCGAACTGACCAGTCAGTGCGCACAACATTGTTTCACTAATTCTAGTGAGGTGTGTTCTGGCATTGTCATCCTAGGCCCGGTACTGTCACTGCTTTTCGCACAAAAGACAGGAAAACAGACGCCAACATCTCTTCCATGTACAATTGACTGATCAAGCGTCCCTGTATAACCATCAGAGCTGTCGTCCTACGTTTTAAACATCTCCATCTCCCGAGGGACGTGGCGAACGTTAATGCATGAAAACCTATGTTTGCTCCGTAAATTGAATTTTTGCGAAAAATGGAGTGAAGACCAGTCAACGTTGATATTGATTTACTAAGCTGCTGTGGGCACTACAGACCCAGCTTAAGCGTCATTATAAAGAAAAATGGTCACATTATACTATTGTGAAATTCAAAAGTCTTTAAATGTTTTAGTTATTATGTCATAGCCCCTCAAACACAATTTCCTTAACTTTTTTTGTTGAGTATATATCAAGTCTTAAGTCTTTGGATTACATGGCAAAATTTGATAAGGTATTATGCCACAAAGCATTTATATATAATATGTATATGTAGCTCATTTATTCAAAACAACCAATACTCCTAAGCAAACCCTGTGACAGTCATTTGTAATGTAGTGGATAATTGAATTTTTGAGATTTTAATATTATCTTTTATTCTGTAACACAATTGTACATTCATTTCAGTTAGCCTGCCATACTAGAAAAAGGTAAAAAAAAAAAAAGCGATGGCCAGGAACTGGTTCAATCAGAGCCAAATTTCTGCCCTCAAAACCAAAATGGGATTGGACTATGATTGCAAATAGACATAACACAAAGAGGATGTTAACTAAGTCAGCACCTTTCCCAAAAGTTTGCCGCTTGGCTACTTAAAACCTACTACATTTTATACTATCATCTTGATACATAGGTGAAAAAAGCTAAGAAACTGACACCAAAACGACTAACATAGAAAACCACAACAAACTTACCACCTTAGGATGGTCATAGATTTACAATTACTGGGCTTTTAAACCAATTCAACGTATACTCAAACTTGTCTAGAGCCTGTTAATAACACAAGCATGCAAAAGCTACCTTGAGGCATGGATACCATTTTGTCTGTACAGCAGACATAGCCAGATGGCTCTTACTGCTTGCTGTTACCATTTGCCTGTTTCAGTAGGGGCGATATAGACAACTTTGATCATTTTACATGTTTTACAGTTATTGTATTTTTATCCACATCTAAACCACAACTGGTCAAGAAAACAATTATTGTTGTATGAATACATCAGCTTTCATTTAGTGTTGTCTTCATAAGATATTATCAATACTTTGTGTATTGGTAGAGAACTAAAGAAACCTTATAGTCATGCATTGTGATATCCTCCAGATTTTCCATAGTCATTGGGGCTGGTGTCTTCGTTTGAAACATCATTTTATTAAACACCTGTGCATGTAAACATGGGTTGGCTTCGTAAGAGTATGCATTTATTATCTGTGTGCCTTTATGATATATCATTTACAAATTTCCTAAAATGTCCTTGTTTGCAAGTATTTAAACTAACTCTATAATGTTACATACATCACATTTACATAATAATGAAATGACAAAAATCTTGATCTCAAAGCATATTGTCAGATGTTCCAAGATACTTGAACATCACATCTAATGACATTTGTAAAAAAACATTGTAATCTTTGTTCTGGTGTATGCACTATTTTGAATAACCTATAAATTGCTGTATACATTATCCCAATTTGATGTTATTATGACATTGAAGTAGCAATGTATGTGACAGAAATGTGGGTTATCATACTGTCTAAATCATTATACTGCCTCTTACCTATCCAAAGATCATTTTAAAATATATGCTTAAAGTCCCAGTCAACAATTTATCAATTGTGTGGAGACAATCTTCTGTCTTCTAAGGTTGAACAAGTACATAGCAGTAGATAAAGCGTCTTGTTCAATGATAGAACATAATGACTCCACAGGTGGTGAATCTCAAACTAGCAACCCTTCGATTCCCAATGCTTTGCCAAATGAGCCATTGTGCTCCACCAAAATCATATCAAAAGACTGCTGGAATCTATGACACGATGGTATTGGAACAAGTATTCAGTTTTTAGCAAGGAAAAGGGTGTGAGCATGATCATATTAGTGTTGTTATGTATGTTACCAATAATGATATTATGGTTTATAAATGCAAGGATGTTTTAAAATGACTTTTGTTGATGTGCATGCAAGTTGTTTTTGCAAACATAACATAGACTGACATCAGTGCCCCTATAAATCCATACCAATCGCTACCATTTTTTATCTTATCTTAAGCTAACATTCCATTCCAGAATTTAATTATGCCAACTCAAACATTATCTGATTAGATAGCACAAAAAATAAAGTATTTGAGAGAAATGATAAATTTAGCTCAAAGACATCAATATGAATAAAACATCATATCTGATCAGACTTTCTAAGTCTAACATAAACAGAGCTTAACTTTGTTATATATTTCAGTGATGCTTTATGAGTATTTATGAATAATTATACATTTTCTAGTACCAGGATAAGCCATACATCATGTAATTACTGAAGTGTTGTGAATGTTTTGTACAAATAAAGATTTGTTTTGAATTGGAATATTGATTTTAGCATAGCATAGAAGTGAAATGATTTGAATATTGCACTGATTAGTAAAATTTAGATTACTTTTAACCTGTGATCAAAATGATGTATTACGGCTCACCTGTTATTGTAACGTATGTAACAATGTGACAACCATTTCCAGACTTAGCTATATTAATTAAGGAATAATTAGTAGCTTTATGTTTAGCTACAGTAATATGATAAGTTATACTTAAACTGACTATATTTTTTGCATAAATCAATTACGTAACATAAATAACAAGATGTCACGTATGAATGCGGTGTTTTTGACCCAGATATTGTTAGGATAAGAAGTTTATGCATTCTTGCAAAATTGTAATACTGCTATTTGAAATTGGGGACAAAGAGAATACTTTCTTGCTTAGGAAGACAGATTTTGTAGGCAACATGCTTTTGAAAACGAGCACAAACTTGGTAACATAAATAATATACAGAAAAAGCAAGGGTTCTTGGTGACATTTGTTTTCTCTTCTCAGCTATATTTAATATTTATGCTTTTGAATGATCTGGGATATCTTTTCGAAGAGTTTAATTAACTTTTAAAAGAGAAAACACATATCAAATTTATGTATGGTTGTTTTATTGTGTTAATATTGTTACCCTACCCCTGCCCTACAAAAACTTGTTTACACAGTCTCTGCACAGGTTGTCAGGTTGACAGCATTGCCTATTGATTTCAGCATAAAATTACCTACAAAATGGTATATAGCAACCTTGGTACCTAGGGGGGTGCAACGAAACTTATTTTTGAGGGTCTCACCTAATGGACTATAAATAAAAAAACACAACATAACAAAATATGAAATAAACAAATTCATGTCCATTCAGTCTAAAGATTCCCGTGTATGTCAAAAGAGTAGAGATAGCACTGCTAACATATTTTTTTTATAGAAGCTAAAACTTCATTTTTGATAAGCAAATGCATGTTTAATGACCATTGTACTACTGAACATGAAGAGAATGTTGTTAGAATTGTAAAATTATTTAGATGAAAAAGAATCGGAAAATGGTTCAAATTTTGTTACGCAAAAATTATATATTTTTTTCTCAAAAGCTATTGCTTGTTGACTTTTAGCAAAGTTTGCACTCTTGTGTAGTAAGTATATGACTCCAGCAAAGAGTATTTCTTTGCATTTAGATTTGCACACATTTACCGTTAAACATCTGTCACGGTATGGATGAATGAACTTTGGCAGTGGCAAAATGCGTTGATGTCGACAATTTTATCAGCTGACTGGGGCTTTACGACTGGTTACCCGCTTGCAATAATGGTTACCCGCTTACAAAAAAAATTAACAAGTGGTGTTCGTTTAGCGTATTGAGGATTTCGATTACTGTCGACACCGTTTTTAATCCATACTTGCTGGTTTCCTGAACCATGTCATAGAGTTTGATTACCATAAACACTTAAACTTAGTTGATTTCGGCCCTGTTGTGGTTCGACTGCACCACAAACTTCCAAATAGTTGGGCCCAATAACCTCAACATAGGGTAGCGGCCGTGGAAGAATTTATTCTGGGAGACACCACTGCTGGACCGGTGCAAAAAAGTTAATCGATGAAATTTAATCGAAACTGGCTGCATCAGCGCATAGAAATTGGCCGTTTAAAGACACATTTTCAGCGTTTGGGGGGCGGATTTAGCTGACCCCTGGCCAAGTTGGACAAGTGCACGCTTAATAAAGGTGCATTTGCATTCAAAATCGTTTGGGGCTCTAAAATGGCCGCTTCAGGGAGGGTCACGCTTAATAGAGGTGGCCGCAACAGCAGGTTTGACTGTAGTTTAAATAGGCTTATCGCTCTTGTATAGTGCAGTCCCATTACAACACTATGTTTGGGGTGTGCTGGGAGGGCAGTGGCTCAGTGGTAGAGTGCTTGATTCGAGACTGAGAGGCGGCGGGTTTGAGCCTCACCGGCGACACTGAGTTGTGTCCTTGAGCAAGACACAATAATCCTAGCTTAGTACTGGTTCATCCCAGGAATACCCGTCCCTACATAACTGAAAGGTTGTTGATTGGACGTAAAGAATAAAATAAAACAAACATGTTTGTTGTGTATAGGAATGGACTGTTTGTTTGTTTGATTTGATTCTTTACGTCTCAGTCAACAATCTATCAGTTACGTCGGGACAGGTCTTCCTGGGTTGAACCAGTACTTAGTTAGGATTAATGTGTCTTGCTCAAGGACACAATGCAGCGATGCCGGTGCGGCTCAAACCCATGGCCATTCGGTCTCAAGTCAAGCACTGAGCCACTGCCCTCACTGGAATGGACTGTGTTATTAACTTATAAGTGAACCGAGTTATGTAGGGACAATTTTCCGAAGGAATTACAGGAAAAGGACCATTTCATGGATTTCTTGGTCAAGTTAAATGGTTCATTTAATAGCATCATGTATATGCAAATAAATAAATATGTTACTACATACCTACCCATCTTTCATACCTCCCAGTAGGAAATGACAAACCAAACAGTTATACCATGGGTATAAAAAGTATATGGGGGGTATTTGCCTTTTTTTGTTAAGGATGTTAGTTTGTCTGTCTGTCTGTAAACTTTTTGTCGTCAAGGATTTCTCAGGAAAATGTTTTATAGTAATATTATGGCCCATATGCCATCTGTGTATGGCCTGTGCAAAAAAACTATATTTAATAAACTTCAGCTCAGGAACTTAGGATTCATCATCAGGTATGACAAGTTGTATTGTGTATTAAAGAATCAGCCACATATTGCTTATCAGTTCCTTTATTTATCCATTTTTCTTTCTAACAAAATTTTCTATCAAAGATTTCTCAGGAACTATTTGACGTAAGATTTTGAAACTTGGTACAAACATCAGGTATGAAAAGTTGTACTGAGTATTTAAGGATCAGCTACATAGTGCTTATCAGTCCCTTTATTTATCCTTTTCTTTTTTCTATCACTCCATAATGTAAGGCATGTGGAAATTTTCGTCAAAGATTTCTCAGAAAATATTTGACTTTGGACTTTGCAATTTAGTACAAACATCATGTCAGGGTTTCAGCTGGACTGAAATTTACTTCGGACAATACTATTTGGTGTTTGCTTAGATTTTTTCTGTACGACAATGAGATGCCGGTGCTTTCTAATCTGGATGGAGGATATGAAGGACATGAATTGATGTTACATTTTTCTTTGTTATTTTTCAGCATCTAACAACAATAGAGAACAAGATTTTAGATAGTATAGCTTGGACATCAGTAAGTACTTTTAACCCTTGCCTGCTGAACCCAGACTTATCCTGTTTGAAAACACACGTGTGAAAGTTTTCAGGATTAATCCTGAATTCAGGGTTTTGAGGCTGACTTACCATAGAAAGTCAGCCTCAAAATGCTGAATAATGGAGATTATAATAGCTTCTCTGATTAATTTTCAGATTATCTAAACACATTTAAACATGAAATTATTAATTTTTGTAGGCATCCTGCAAGTTTAAAAATTTGAATCTCTAAAGTTCAGGATTTTGGAAATTTTGAACTTTCACCCATGAAAACACTGTTGATCCAAATTAGCTGGCTTCTGTATATTTTATGATTTAGCCTCAAGAAATGTTACAATACAAGTGTATGCATCAGCGGAGTGCAATGGCTCAGTTGGTAGAGTGTTAGACATGGGATTAAAGGGTTGCTTGTTTGAGACTCACTGGCGGCGGAGTCACTGTGTTATGTCTTTGAGCAAGACATTTTATTCTCTGCTTAGTACTGGTTCAACCCAGGAAGACCCGTCCAGACAATACTGAAAAATTGTTGACTGGGATGAAAAGAATCTAGCTTTGAAAAAGAGAGTATACATCAGTATTGTACAGGCTGCTAGGTAAAAGTGCTTCATTATACCCCCAGCATTTAATTATACCCCCAGCATTTAAGCCGAGAGGTATATAGTTTTCATCTTTCAAATTGTATGATCATTTGTTTGTTTGTTCGTACTTCCTTTACGACAAAGTTTTGGTTGAAGTTTCTCCAGTAGTGTATATCTCGGTAACCACTGATCAGAAATCATTCATATTTTGGGCCATAGTTACCCTGAAGGGTTGGCATACACATTATGACTCCAGATTTCAGAGTTCCTGCCCCTGGGTGAGGCTGGGGGCACCTCTAAAAATGGCTATCTTGTTTTTCAGACTCGTTATTCAGATATCTAACCAACCATTTATCAGGATTCATACTTGGGCAATTTGTACCATTTATAGGTGGCTTTTACTCAATGACAGGGGCTAGAGGTCAAAATCTAGGATATCTTAAAAAAAATAATATATTTTTTTTATTTTCTTTTATAGAATCATTTGTTTTTTCGAACAACAGGTCCTATTTAGGACTGACTATCTCTGTGTGACTTTAGATTTTAGGGTTCATGACTCAGGGTGGGGCTGAAGGTCCAAATTTAGGATACCTTTAAAGTGCTATTATAGTTTTCTAATTTATGCAAATATTTAACCAATAGACTCCTTTCACATTGTTAGTGTCCATGCGATTTACTATCTCGTTCAGCGTTATCTCCGCAAGGTTAAAATCGAAGGGGCAATCTTTATATGGCTGCCTATAGACTAAACATTGGAGTATGGAAAAGGATAAAAAGAAAAAGAAATTCTCAACTAAAAATTAGACTTAGATAAATATATAGTAAAAATAAATGATAAATATAACAAATAACTGATTAATACCAATATTCTCAAAATAAACAGAATATATGACATCAGAATAATTGATTTCTAAGCATCCAAGACTGACTTTTTTTTTCAAATTTGCGGGTGCATTTATTTCGTAATGAATTGTTACATGGTTAATTGTTTTATTTGTATTGCTTAAAAAAAGGTATCATAATCTGTCAAAGTTATCAGAGGTTGTTTTTTTTGTGCCTTTATAAATCCAAATTCAATAAAGAGAAATACGAATGGATATGTACCTGCAAAGTCAGAAAAAAACGTTCGTTATTTTCTTATTAATGTTTGTGGCATATGTAGCATATGCGAGCAGTCTTGCCCAAATAACTGACTAACAAAGGTAGTTGTGGATGCGTGTTTAGAAAATTACTTTGCGCATATGCAATTAGTACACATATGCATTTTTTCTCGTATGCGCATGCTATGAAATGAACGGGTTTGAGATGACCCTACTAGCTTAATGCACAAGCAAATCAGGCGCAATTTCTATTATATTTGAATTACTGGCAAAGCTTGAGCTTTAGGACCTCAACCTCATTTTGAGAGAGAGAAGGCTTCGCTGGTTTGGGCATGTGGAGCGTTCTAGTGGTGCAATCAGAACAGCATGTGATATACAGATTAATGGCAGGCGGGGGGCAGGGAGGCCCAAGCTAACATGGAAGAAACTGACGGAGAGAGACTGCCGTGAGTGGAAGCTCACGACAGTTGACCCTCAAGAAAGGAGCACCTGGAGATCAGGTGTGAGATCTGCTATGCGTGCAGCTAGTCAGTTACCTGGAAAGGGGCCCACTGATGTGGAAGATGCCCCTGCACCTGCACGTTAATCAAAAATCTGATTATGATAAGCCATCCGTCGCTTTAGTAATTGAATAAGGGCGGTGCAATGTAATTTTTTGACTGACAGCTTGGATTTTGTTTATTTGTGCTTTGCTTAAAATGTTCAAAGAGTGCATCTAAGCACAGTGGAATCTGCAGCATCTAGGATGTTGGAACCATTTGGAGATGTTGGCGGAGATGTTCCTGAATGCTTTTCATCGCGAACACATTTTACTAAAAATTAAAGATAAAAAAGTTATTGCGAAAAATTAGTTCTTAAAACTTAACAGCTGGAGTTTAGTCCACAAATAATAGAGTTCTCTATTAGCAAAACTCTGTATGCGTTAAAATTACTGTGTAGCTAGGTTCTTTATTTTATCATATCAATAATTTCACTAAATACTATGCATATGCGAGCAGTGAAGAGTCTGCCAATAATTTGTGTTTATTCAAGGTTTATGATTACATTTCATGCAATTGGCGTTTAAACAGGGTCTTTCTGGTTTAAATAAGAAAACATTAAATTTAGAAAACAATTGTATTGGATAATTAGCATTGCTGGGTTAGGGACAGTAAGAGCATCTCCTGGGGTATACATGCTTCTCAGGGCACTTTTTCTAGTTGAAAATGTTTTTTCTTATTTCTCATCCCAAAAGTATGTTGTGGTTACTCAAAAGAACCATCTCAATGAGATGGAGTTTTTTTGAGCACCCAAAACAAATGTTTTAAAATGGATGGTTAAGAAAATATTACACACACAAATTTTGTTCAAATGGACCAATTTATGATTACTTTAATGACATTTATTTGACAATTTGTGGCAGAATACTGGACTGTTACTTAGGCTTCAAACTGTGAAATTTTAAAACTGTATTTTATTTTCAGGGTTCACCATTGTTGGAGTTATTACCAAAGCATGACCCAGCTAGCATAATGTCACCATCTAAGAGACAGGCAGTGTCTAATGGATCCGAACTGTAAGTAGTCAATTTCGTTAAATGTTCTAAAACTTCGAACACTTTTCTCTTTCTGTTCTCAAATAAAATATTGGTTTCCGGGACTTGAAGACCTTGTGGCCCTCCCTTTGTCTGTGCTGTTTGTCTATGCCTTTTCTGTCAGACAACTAGTGTTTGAAGTTTTAGATACCGTAGATATGGGCCAGCACAGGAGTTTTTGGTGCTTGTCCCATGAGCACAAACACCTCTTATTACAGTAAAACCTGTCTTAAGCGGCCACTGAAATATATACAAAACATAGGTCTTAATGGAAAATGGTAGCTTAATGAAGGTCGAAAGTATTGCAGAATGCTCCCTTTGGAGCATTCTGCAATACTTTTGACCCACATTAAGCAATAATCGGTCTTGAAACCCAATTTTTTGTGTCCTTTTTGCGTGGCTGCTTAAGACAGGTTTTACTGTAATGTCCATGCTGGCGTATCTTGAAGGGCTTAAGGTCTAAATTTATGGCTGAGTCTTCATCTATATCCTTACTTCATGTATGTGATCAATGAAGGCTCTGGGAGTTTTTACATATGTGCAAACTTGCCTGAGCCTTTGTTGCATAATGATGCAATTAGTATCAAAATCTTGTGTGCTGGTCCACCTTTATTTGTTTGTAACAACTTTAGAAGGGATGCATCAGTTTTAGTCAGAGTTTACAAAAGAGTAAAGCATTGTTAAATACAGGTCAAGTACAAATTTGGAATTGTGGCCCTTTTTGACTTAGATTTTGCCAGGGGACACATCCAATTCTAGGAATCCTACTTGATAAAAAAAAACTTTAATCAGAATCAATGAAAACCACCTAGATTCCTTTCTTGTTTAGACAAATTGGTCAGCTTGTTTAGAAAAACCTAACTTCCAAGTCTGTGTTTCATAAGAATCTTTTGTATATGAGTAACCTTTAATGGATACTTTGATAAACAGAAGAATTCAGGGTTCCCACAAGCTCTGGAAATCATGGAAACCCTGGAAGATCACCCAAAAAAGTTCCATGCATGGAAAAATCATGGAATTTGAAAAAACCTGATTTATCATGGAAAAATCATGGAACTTTGTGAAATAACTTGAGGAAACCACCAATAGCCAAAAAACTAGCTGTCAGACACACAAAACTTGTGTGTCTGACAGCTAGTTTTCTGGCTACTGGTGGTTTAAAGTTTTAATTATTTCAAAATGCATGCATGGACTACAAGCATGCTTATTTAAATACATTACTGTTGCTGCATTCCGCATTTATCTCAGCGCTAAAAGGGGAGGTTGGAGGCCATGCATTAAAAAGGCATGGAAATTACATTGTTGATCATGGAAAAATCATAGAATTGTGTTTTTGAATTTCTGTGGGAACCCTGGAAGATGTCGATGAAATGCCGTCTTAATGGCATTTCATTAGGTTCTGCACTGATTTATAACTTTGAAAAGATTACTCTTGTCCTTAAGCTTCTTGTTCTCAGATTACATAGAGGATATTACATTAGTGCTCATGTTTTATTGAATCAGGGAAAAAGACTAACAGGGGCCCAGTAGCCCAGTGCCCCTAAATTTTGGTCTGGGCCCCTAAAACTAAATGGTTAGGGGCCCAGCTTGCCCATGAAAAAAGGGTAGTATGTAAAGGTATGAAGTCTTGTCAAAACTGACACTTGCTGTTGGAAGTTTACAAATCTTCATTCAGGCTCAACTGATTCCAAATACTGTTAATATGGTAAATAATTAGAGGAATACAGATTTTGAGGGTCTCTGACTTCAATTATGAGTAAAGCAGCAAATGCTTGGCAATGGTGTTGAAATGATTTTAATTTTCCGCTGAATCCTGGGCCCCTTAAATTTCTGCTGGGCCCTCAATCATTTAGTTTTAGGGGCCCAGCTTGCTCGTTGTGAAATAAGGTTAGTCTGTATCCCTGTGAATTTAAGCAACAACTTGAGAAAAGAGATAAAATGACTTGTCTCACATTTTTTATTGCTTTTTCGCAACAAGTTTATTAAATTCAATAATACAGGAGCACGAATGTTAGATTCTATTTATCATATGATGCGCAACGCACGATTTGGGCCCTTAATGTTATTAATGACGTTACGAGTTATTAACGTCAAAAGTGATGACAAATTTACGCGATTATTTTACGGTTCAATCCAGGACGCTAACATCAGATTATTGGCTGAGGCTGTTTTTATCGGAACTGATATAACCTTTATACTCTATTACAAACTATCTACAATGAATCAGCGCTTTCCAAGAAATTATAATTAAGGCAAAAACTAAATAAAATAAAAAGGCTTATTACCGGAGACGTAATTCTATTGTTTGTGGCCGTGTTCTTTGGCTATAACCATGGGATGGGTTTATGGTTTTATGGTTTTATGTCCAGGAGCACCCACCCAGTAAGCACAATCAATCGGGCCACTATCGGCCTGCTAGCGAAACGCCATCCGAATGGCGTTTCTCTACTGCGGCAGGCTGATAGTGGCCTGAGATAGCATGATGGCTGGGCGAAGGCTCAACCGGCAGTGGTTCTGATTTTAAAGCATCTCAGAAGACGGGTCCATGACTTTAAGTCTCATCCGACAGACTGGGAGAAGCCAGGAATCGAACACGGGGGCCCCCTGGTTTACATGGCATAGGCTACCGGAGACGAAATTCTCTTGTTTGTGACCGTGTTTCTTGACTATAACCAGTACTGGCCGGGTGGGTTTATGTTTTTGTGTGGTTTTATGTCCAGGAGCACCCGAAGCCTCAACCGGCAGTGGTTCTGGTTTGAAAGCGTCTCAGAAGACGGGGCCACGGCTTTAAGTCTCATCCGACAGACTGGGAGAAGTCGAGAATCGAACCTGCAACCCCTGGTTCACAAGGCATAGCGCTTATCCACTACAACACGGCGGCTTCAATGCATAGGTTACCGGAGACGTAATTCGCATTTTGAGACAGATCAAGTAAAATGAAGTCATGAATATAAAACAAACATTAAAATATTGCAGGATAGGAAAATAACTAATATTTTTCATTTTTAATTTTATCTATTAAGGTTTAGTTACTGCACCAATCATGTAACTATACTTAGCTTCTGTATTCAAAATAATTTTGCTTATTGTCGTGAGACCTGACGATACCTCATCTAGATCTCTCGCCTTTCGCGCTTTGAATTATGGGTAGCTAGAGATATCCCGCTTGTCCCGTTCAATTCTCGCGCTCATGTAGTGACAGAATTTGCTTTTATAAATCGTAAAATGTCCAATTTTTAAAAGTTTACCATTCCTCTATTAGTCAATATTTTCTGGATGTAAAGCCCTGAATCATGCAAGCAGTGATCGCATAAAATATGTTAATAAAAATGGCGGGTGAACGGCGGTTCAATCCCAGTATGCGACAGGTTAGTAGGTGCTAGAGTGCTTCTTGTCAGCGACAATGAATTTTGCTTGAAAAAAATCTTCTAGGCCAGGAATTGAACAACAGGGAAATAATCCAGCCAAACGAGTACAGCAGATTTCGACGGTTTATTTTGGGGCCTACGGGTATTTGGGTGTAGTGTTTTTCTCAGAGAGGATTTTATTTTTATAAGATGATTTTTTCATAGTTAGATATAATTATGAATGTAATTATATACATTTAGTGGACTGATGCCAGTCTAGCCTACAGTCCCAGAACATAATTATTCGACACTTTGCGACGTCGCCATTTAAAACAGTGCATTTTGTAAAAAGAAAAAATACAAAAAATACCATGACGCAATTTGCAAAAAAAAATAAGGAATGAAATTGAAATTTATTGAAAATAGCAATGTACACTGAAATATTTACGCTCAAGGATCTCCGGTAGAACACGTTTAAAGTGAACATATATTTTTATGTTAAAAAAAATCATTGACGCTACCCTAACGTGAACGTCATCGAAAAAGTGTGATTTTAATTTTCCATTGTGTTTAAATGACTAGCATCCGAAAACACCAGAAACCAAGAAAGCTACAATAAAATGTTTATTACGTAAATCAGTTTGCCGTCTTTTGGTACTATTTTCATAATTTTAGTTTGGGGACAATAATCTTTGCAAAAAAGAAAGAAAAACAAAAACGGTAATACGTTAATTTAGACGGTGATGTCACAAGGCGATGAATAAGTATGTCCCATGACTGGTTTTCAAGCTTGTTGTAGTTGTTTTTCAAAAATAATATTGCCGGTTACTATGGCGTCTACATATTAAAACATAGTTACACATTAAAGTAAACTGATTTTCGCAATAAACAGATTTTAATTACTGATTTGTTAGTTATATTTGGGCACCAGGAAGTTTGCGAACAAAGAAGGCGCAGACCAGTCTGCGCATCGGCGCAGTCGGATCAACATCTTTGTTATTCACTTATTAGCAAGTATCATATCTAGACTTGCTACGAGCAAAATTGCATTTCTCTAGCTAGTCTCTGTAGCCGAGGAGACTGATTTAAGCCTCGCCGTGTCGAACACCCAAAAGATAGGTTATGTATCGTCGGGGCCTTTCTTATCCAGTGGGCCACAATCGGCCCACCAGCTCGCTAGGGGGGCGATAGTTGCCCAAAACTGCATGCTGGCTGGGATAGTTATTCTCTTGAATCAAAAAGTTCATTTCGCAAATGTGTATGCTCGCATGAGCTTGAATCGCTCATTATCTGACACCAATTTCAAGCTCATGTGGGACACGAAAAAGAGTGAAAATATATTGATGTGTGTCCGTTGTCCCTCGAACCCGCCGTGGACCCGCCTTCGATGCCAATATGTACTAAGGTAGGACGCAGAAGGTATGCTACATGTACATGTACTAAGACCTTTCGTTTCAAAAATGAGCACAAAAAATGAAACAAAAAGCAATAGCTATGAATAACAACAATGAGTAAAAAATATTCAGGTAAAGACGTGTATACATCAAGACCCTTTTGATGTTATTGTTGTGTTTGTGTTAGAACGTCCCACCAACAGCTAAGGCATATTGAGACGGGGCCACGGCCTCATCGGACTGTCTTGTGCCCTTTCGATGTAAAGAATAATTTATATCTATGTCTTGTTTCCTGCCTTACGTCCGTAGGTATAAAAAACTAAATAGCGCTTATTCCCTTAATCACAAGTGTTTGTTTTTGTTTGATTTGGTTCTTTACGTCCCATCAACAATCTTTCAGTTATGTAGGGACGCGTCTTCCTGGGTTGAACCAGTACTAAGCTAGGAATAATGTGTCTTGCTCAAGGACTCAACGCAGTGACGCCGGTGAGGCTGGAACCGACGGCCCCTCGGTCTCGAGTCAAGCGATCTACCACTGAGCCACTGCGCTCCCATCGTCACAAGTGTGTACCAATATCTGTTGACGTATACACTGCTTTAAGCAGCTCTAGAATTGTCAGTTTCGGAGGTACGACCACCATATTTTTGCAAATTGTTTGGAATAAGTAGTAAAGGACCCTATCTTCTTAATGAAATTTTTGCTCTTTTCATCCAGCGTTTGCCGATTAGTTGATGATACTAGGAGATTTTTCCATAATTTTGACGTAACGTCGCTAAAATTGTGATGTCAGATCAAAGGTACTGTAATACAAACACGTATTTTAGGACTGACGTGTATATTTTCCGGACGAAAAGTACACAAATCAATAACTTGAACATATACCTGTTGAAAAATGTCAAAAACTGAAAATGTGAAAATCTACCCATAAGGGCCCTTTTCCTGCGTTATGCATCATATGATGTTAAATGTGCTTTGAAATCACACTTTTGCTGTGGAACAGTTAAGATTTTGTCATTATGTATGCAGTGTCTTTAAGGACATCATCACTTTTACATAAAATTACAAAATATGTAAACACTAATGGTTTATTGATTTTAATGCATGGCGTTATATCATTCCAGGCGCATCACAGTGTGATAAATATTGTTAGATAATTCCCAAAATTGATTTTTTGACTTGTTTTCTACTAACTTTTCAGGTATGTGACAGCAGCTGGAGACCAGAAAGCAAGCACTGGTTCCCCTGGTGGTGTGGAAGTAGTCTACTCTAGACACGGGGTAACAGCTAGCTGTAGAGACGGGGTAACAGCCAGCTTTTCCAAAGATACCAGTGAAGTGAAACCAGGACAGAAGAAATCCGGGCCATTATTAATGTTCTTAAATAAAGGTATATCCAGGTATCAATTTCTCGGCTTGTGTATTCATGAACTTGCCTTTACAAATTTACAATCAACTCTGCACCTGCATTCCATTCCTGTTAAGGCTTTGGTCAAAGTTCTCAAACATTTTATCATTGTCCCGAGGTTATAAAAAAAAATCATGCTCAACTCAACTGAGCATTTTATTTTGGCTTTAAGTCTCTCAAATGTTGTATTAATCATGCTTATAAATGTTAAAATGCCAACAATTGTTGGCATTTTAACATTTGTGAGCAATATAAATTTTGTGCTCAGCTGAGTTGAGCATTGAAAAAGTTTTATAACCTTAGGGCCTGGCAAATTCACAAATCTAGGAAATCATTTTCCGACAAGAAAGTAGAATGTGCAAATAATGCAGACTTGATAAAGATGTGGTGTCGCGCATTACACAAGGGTGAAAGTTTTCGGGATTAATCTTGATTTCAGGATTTTGAGGCTGACTTTCACTAGAAAGTCAGCCTCAAAATGCTGAATTAGGGAGATTATAGAAGCTTCTCTGATTAATCTTTAGATTATTTAGACACTACTAACCATTTAAGCATGAAATTATTCATTTTTATAGGCATCTAGCAGGTTTAAAAATTTGAATTTCTAAAGTTCAGGATTTTGGAACATTTGAACTTTCATCTATGATTACATTGTCTCATCAAGATCTTCTCACCGGACAGCGTAGCGCAGTCAGTAACGTGTCTGGCTACAGATGCGTGTCTGACTGTAGATCCAGGGGTGGCGAGTTTGATCCCGGCCCGGTCCCATACTTTCGTGGAGATTGATCATAAAATAATTTCTTTGGTCATTCTCCTCCCTGACCCTGAATCATTCAAGAAGGGTTGTCAGTTACAAGCGAGAGTATGTGCACGAGGTACTGGTTAACTGCTTGTTCAAGCTTGCCCAGCAAAAAGTGTGGTTAGGTGAACTGACCGTCCCGCCATGACTATAGCTGTTGACTTGGGACAAAAAGCAACAAAACAAACAAAAACAAGATTTTGTCTTTGCTAAAGTAAAAAAAAAATCTTCAGGGACAGAAAGACTAAGAAACTGGTAAATTAAATCTTATAGCATGAAGACAAACTTTATAGTATCAAATTAGAAAAAGATATAATAAATAGAGAAATGGTTACTGTAATTGACCTTATAAGTGCACAGAGCATCTAGAGTTATGAAGAAAACTTTGTCTAAAGTTTAATCTGAATTTCACCCAATATTGATACCAAATATTAACCAATTGGTGCCCAATGTTACCCTATTTATGCCCATTGTTACCCAATTAAGATATATGTTACCGTAATTAATTGCCAATGTCACCGAAGTCATACCCAATGTTACCTGATTGATGTCCAATGTTAGCCAGTTTATGCCCAATGTTACCCAATTGATATCCAACAATACCCAAAATTACACAGTGCTACCCAATTAATGCCTAATGTTATCAGATTGGTTCCCAATGCAACCCAATTCTTGCCCAATGTTTACTGTTTGATGTCCAGTTTTACCCAGTTGATGCCTAATTTTACCTAATTGTTACCCAGTGTTAGACAATTCCCAAAATTTACCCAACTCATGCTAATTGTTACCGCGTAGCGCAGTCGGTAAAATGTCTGGCTACAGATGCGTGTCTGACTGCAGATCCAGGGGTCGCGAGTTCGATTCCGGTCCGGTCCCATACTTTTGTGGAGATTGATCATGAAATGATTTCTACGGTCATTCTCCTCCCTTCCGCTGATTCATTCAAGAAGGGTTGTTGTCAGTTACAAGCGAAAGTATGTGCACGAATTACTGGTTAACCGCTTGTTCAAGCCTGCCCAGGAAAAAGTGTGGTTCGGTGAACTGACCGTCCCGCAATGACCATAGCTGTTGACTTGGGACGTAAAGCAACAAAACAAACAAACCCCAGTTGAGGCCTGAGGCCCAATTCATGGCTACTTGTTACCCAATTGATGGCCAACATTATCCCATCGTTACACAGTGTTTAACAATCAATGCCCAACAATACCATCTGGTATCAGCCTTTATTAGTTGCATATGTGATGAAAAAATAGAAAATAAATACAAAATCTCATGATTGTGCTAATATCTGAGACTTTTTGTTCAATTTATTTCAGTATTCCGATTGGGCTACCAGAGATTAAAAGCTTTATGTGGTGTGTTGTTAATCCAGGATGATTTGGTAGGATACTAAGTTAACATATTACTATTTCCTTGCTGGCACCGTCTTTTGTTGTCTGCTGATAACCTTTTCAAACAGTTTGGACCCAGATCAGGACCGACAGAATGTATGGATCTAAACGGTTTGACACTCTTTAAGTGTTTCTGAATGAATTTTTTGAAAAAGTTATTTTTGAAAAAAATCAGCAGACAACAAAAGCATGGAAAATTATCTATTATACAAAGAGTTAAGCATTAAACCTGTCTATGATTCGAAGCAGATGCATCTAGATTTTTTTAAATTTATTTTTGAAACCAAATAAGGCTTAATACTTCATGTGAGTTGTCTGCCAGCAGATGATTCCCATGCAATATATAGATGACTTTTGCAAATTATTTATCTGCTATAGCCATGGACTTGGGTTACACTGTTAGATCAGGTATATATGTTTGAAAAATAGGGCTAATAGGTAGATCTAAATAATCTGGAAAAATGGATCCTTCAGAAATAGAGAGAACCTACAATATTAGAAAACAGCAGACTTGGTTTTATTGAGTCTGTTCATGAGAACTAATGGAAAGTGCAAAAATTCTCACACCCCAGCGGTATTCTGCTTTCCGTCAGAACCCAATATTCCCGAAGGACCAGAATATGAAAAATATCAACACTATATCGATGCACGGGGAGAACATTTACCAACTCCAGGCAGAAACAACAACAGCTGTTGCGGCCTCTAAATAATCTGTAAAAGCGGATCCTTCAAAAATAGAGAGAACCTACAAATAATCTGTAAAATGGATTCTTCAGAAATAGAGAGAAACCTACAAGTCTGTAAGCTACTTAACCCTTATTTTGCCAATATCTTTTACCCTGAAAGTGTTGTCTGCTTTTTACATCTGCTGCATATATTCAAGTGCTTTTCAGACTAGATTTTATCATGGAAGCCAACACTATGAACCCTGATCAGACTAGGAGCTGTCTGATCTGGGTCCATATTGTTTGCAATATAGGCTATCTAAGAACATACGCAGAGGACGGAGTAGAAGACAAAAGTTGCGGAGCACAGTGTCTCATTTTGTAGAGCATTAGACTGGGGATTGAAGGGTTGCTGGTTCAAGCCTCACAACCGGCGGAATCACTGTTGTGTCCTTGAGCAAGACACTTTATCCACTGCTTAGTAATGGTTCAACCGAGGAAGACCCATCCCGACATGACTGAAACATTGTTAGTTGGAATGTATAGGATCAAACTAAACAAGCAAAAAAGGATGAAAGTTGTGACTAGTGGGAAAAGGCTAACTTTATAGCTAAAAAAGTAAGTGAGTATGATCAGGAAATACCACAATCACAAACTGCAGACAAACACATGGCATCATGAGGAAGAGGCACACAACAATCACGAGACATCAGGAAGACAAACAAAGCAAAGCAACCAGCTCTCTCTTCTCCATCGAGATGATTGCAAAACTAGTATGGACACAAAGTAACACACATTTAAACATAGAGCAATTACGGAATCCCACAATGGGAGTAACAATCAACAAGGAATCAACAACAAAAGAACCACCGCCTTAGAGCGGACAGCAGCCAAAGCCACTGGGGGGCTTAAATATATTTTACTGGTACCAAATCTTAGCCCTAGATTCTGCTGTTGTTGAAGTACAAAAAATGTTAAGCTCGCATGGAGGATTCCTAACTATTGCAATGTATCATCATCTAGTCCGCTTTGTAGAGTCTGTAGGGAGTAGAGGTGGTTAGTTGACTTCTATGGATGGCAATAGTGGTGTCTGCAGTTTCGAATGTCAATCTGGCTGTGTGTCTAGTGTATCAGTCTGACTCAGATCAACATCGTAAAATATGTAGAGAGTCTGGCCCATCTGGGCTACTTGTGTTTATTGCATACTCCAAAAGCACTACTTTAAGCATTTGTGGTCTTGGCCTCAGATCCTTCTTCTATCCTTCTTGTGAACAGCCAATGCTCTGGTGAGACTGCACAACCTTCATGATGTGATGAAGACAATGGGTGCAGCTAAAGTTCCATGAAGCACTAAGCGCTTCATGTAGAATTTTAGCGACTTGTAGGTTGAAAAAAAATAATATTTTAATGCACATGCAAATGTAATGCAACGTCTTATTGGATAACATCATATTTTTCAGAAACTTGACGTCATCATGCAAGCTAATGTTTTCATCAGCAAATGAAGACAGTTGCCACACGAGCTAATGTTTTAATAGGCAAGACAGTGGCAAGTGTAAATATTTGCTGATAAGTATTTAAATCTCATGCGCTTGCTCATATAGATTAAAGGTATGTTACAGACTTACTTCTGCCCAACAAACACTAGCTCTTAATAGGGCCATTTTGTCTTTTCTTACTATATATGTTGATTTACGCTTTCAGCAACACAAGATTTGGACATGTTTTGAATTGTGCCTTACTTGGCGAACTGATCTCATGAAAAACAGACATTTAGACATGGTAAGATTTTATTCTCTTTAACTGATTTCAGTGCCAAGCTGCTTTAATCATGGGATGCAGGCTTCAGGCTGTTAATAACTAGTAAAAACAGTGGCCACAATGCACAGGCTGATCTTTATCACTGTTATTTGCAGGTGACATTAACAGTCTGTGATTTGTAGTGAAATAGAGGATCTAACATGAGTGCTCATGTATTATAAAATTTGTTAAATGAGAAAATGTGAGGTTTGCCAAGCATTTTTTGCACCGAGTTTAATAAATTCAATAATGCAGGAGTACAAATGTTAGATTTTATTTATCATATGACATTAGAATTACTTTTAAATTGCATTTTTTACATAAAACGACGAGGCTTTGTTATCATGTACGCAGCACTGTTATGAATGCCGATTGGCGGATCCAGAGGGGGTTCCGGGATGGGTGGGAGGTCACTCAAACGCCCCTTTGAGACAGAATTATTTCATTTCCATGGAGAATTTTCAGAAAAATCTGGAAAAATTAATAAATAATCAGGTAAAATTAACAAATCAAACCCCCTTTGTAAATTTGAACCCACTATCAGGAAATCCTGGATCCGCCCCTGATGTCATTACATGTTGCTAAATAAGTAAACCACTAGTATCATGGCATTATATCACTCCCAGGTGTGATGTTATGCGGTAATATGTTTTAAATATTTTCAATCCAGAATATGTTTATTTTTTCCTACCAGATAATGATGTGTTGTGTCTATGGAGTGTGTAAAGTGTCAGAGAAGGAGATAAAGTTCAAGGACATTGTGACTGCCTACAGAACATTGCCTTTCTCAGAACCACATGTAAGATCTATGAGCCAGTCATGAGATTTTAGTACTTATTGCATATTCGTAAAGTCATGCTTAAAACACAGGGATTTTTTTTGCAATTTTTGGAAGGGGCCCCAGGGCTTTTCAGATTGGGAAAAGTAGCGTGGTAAACCCCTAAATTAGGAAAATTGTTATAGTGCACAATTATGTCATTTTTGGTCAATAAAAAAACAAATTGGCTATTACACATACTATTGCCATTAAATTGAAGGAGAACATCACCATGTAGCTTGTGTGTGTGTGTGTTGACTGCATAAAAAAAAATTGTAAGATTGGGATTTTTTTTCCAAAATTTGCCAAAAGTCACCTAAATTCCATTGGAAATGGGCCCGAATTTGGGCCCCTGAGAACACAAAAAAAATACCTGAAACATACATATGCATCTACCTAGTGGTCTAGAGACCTGAAATTCGGACTGAACTTTCTTCCACTTCCATACTTTGTGTATGTGATCAGCAAAGGCACTGGCAAGACTGCACAGATGTGCAGTCTCGTTTGATCCTTGGCTGCTTGCTAATGCGATAAGTACTAAAATCTCATGTGCTGGCCCATATTATCAAGTACCATATTCAATCTTGTGATTGCACATGTTCCAATATGGGTTGTTTACATACAACACTTGGAAGCGCAGTGGCTCAGGGGTAGAGGACTCGAGACCGAGGGGCCACAGGTTCGAGCCTCACCAGCGTCACTGCGTTGTGTCCGAGCCTCACCAGCGTCACTGTGTTGTGTCCTTGAGCAAGACACATTTATCCTAGCTGTGTACTGGTTCAACCCAGGAAGACCTGTCCCTATATAATTGAAAGATTGTTGATGGGACGTAAAGAATCAAATCAAACAAACACCCATCCTCGATTGCCAGCAATGGCCCACGAAAAACCCCACCTTTAAGAGGGAGGAAACGTGTGTCCAACGTCTAATAGTGCTGAAACAACCTCAGGGGCAGGTAGTCCGACCTTACCTGACATGCAAAATTCAACCAATAGCATGCACCATTTTGAGCTCTCAATAATGCTAATTTTTTATCAATCAACCATTTTGGCGCCTTAAAGTTGATGTTTACTGGACTTGCGGTTCGCTAGAACTGATTTCTATATCACATGCAGTTCATATCTTTCAATAACTCGTGATTTAATCAAGCTGCTTGATTGGCTAAGCATATACCTACGTATCAAAAAGACAATTCTTTCCTGCTTTACAAACGAAACACTGGAAAGGTTAATTCATCTTGTGGATGAAAAACTATGCAGATCCTGGCCCTAAGGTTATAGAACCTTTTCATGCTCATCTCAACTGAGCATGAAATTTCAATTGCTCATAAAGAATAAAATACCGATAAATGAAGATTTTTCATGCTTTAAGTCTCTCAGATGCTGTATTTATTTTGGTAATAAATGTTAATTGGCATTTTAAAATTTATGAGCAGGATAAATTTTGTGCTCAGCTGAGTCTTATAACCTCGGAGCCTGATCAGCTGGCTTCTGAGATGGCCATCTGATCTGGATTCACACTATATTCAAAAGAGAGGTTATAGAAAGGGGTATGTGCATTAAGAGGCTATTTTGGCCCCCCTATGAGGTCAAAAAATGAATGTTGCTCTTCACAAGTCTCTTCTTATTAGTTTATTAGAACAACAGCCAAAGTGTAAAAGTCTGGCATTGATTCGACTTTTACGGTTGCTATGGTGATGCCAAAATAGGCTGAAAATAGGAAAATGACCATTTTGGAAAAATTTTGAGACATGTAACAGAGGAGTTAATATAGAGCACAAGCAAATGCCCAAAACAATATTTTAACAGATGATGAGAATTATCCCGGCACACGATATATTAAAAGTTTTGTTTGGTATTTGCTTGTGCTGATATCTTATTCTAAAAAAATCAGTGTCCAAAAGCCTCAAATTTGGCCTAAAATGGCCATTTTTCTATTATGTCGGCCATTTTGGTTACCATAGAAACTGGTAAAAGTAATAATAATGTCAGAATTTTACACTTTGGGTTTTCTTCTAATAAACCAATAAGATGAAATTGGTGAAAAGCAACTTTCAGTTTTTGGCTCTATAGTGGGCCAAAATAGCCCCTTAATGCAAGTACTCCTTTGAAAAAGTTATGTGCTAGTTAAAGTGGAATATGCTAACTACATTTACATAGTAGCTGTGCGGCCAATTTGTTACACATCTGGCAAACATTGTGGAACTCAGCTTATACAAAAAATAAACAGCCTATGATTCCTATTGGCAAGCTCACTGAGCAGGAAGTGTTCAAAGGTGAGCTTTTGTGATCATATTTTCTTTAAACGACATCTAAACCACTGGCCCAAATGTAAATTAATTCTACACAAATGTTCCTCATAAAGATTTCTTCCTTAATTGCTCAAATGGTTACACTCCACTGAACAAAACGGCCATCAGAGCTAGAGATAGAAATATCTTTCAGGCGTACCAAATAAATATTTTTCTTTTTTCTCAACCAAAACATATGTTGTGGTCACTCAAAATACCCGTCTCAATGAGACGGTTCTTTTGAGCACCAAAAACGTATGTTAAAACTGATGGGTAAGAAAATATCAGCAATTTTTGCTCAAAAATTGTGTTTATCTAAACCCATGATCTTTAAACATCTTCTCCAACTTAACCCCTTGCTCATCACACAGATGTTTCTTATAAGGCCTCTACTGAAATTGCTCAAACAGTCTGCTCCGTTGAACAAAATGGCAAGCAGAGTCTTCTGAACATCTTAAATTCAAAAATAGGTTCACATAGGTGTTTCAAATAATGCCCTTTACCAAAATTGTTCAAGCTGTTCCACTCCCCTGAACAAAATGGCCACCAGAGCTAAAAATAGAATCTCAAAACGGCATCTGATCCATGTGTGTAGATTCAAAATAATTACAAATGCATATGTTTCTCATTGATCGAATCAAATATGGTACTCCTGCTCCATTTTATTAGCCTCTACAAAAGTTGCTCAAATATTTCCATTTGGCTTACCCCCGGTTCTAAACATTCAGGTGAGCAATCCAGGGCCTTCATGAAGGTCTTGCTTTTCCTTTGAGTTTTCTAAGAACTTTTCAATATGTCATTTTTCAAGTAATTTACGCTGGAATTATCAACCCAGGGAATACAATGCATGTGAAAATTGTGTGTTATCTCTGTAAATGTGAAATTAAATGTGATATTAAATGGTATTTATCGCATATGCCATAAAACATTCTTTAGATGTGCATGAACAGCTGTCCAGTTTTGTTAACCAACCTACTATAGACATAGAGGATCTTACATGAGTGCTCATGTTTTATTGAATTTATTAAACGAGTTGGGGAAAAGAGATAAAATGCGAGGCTTGCCGAGTATTTTATCTTTTTTTTGCAACAAGTTTAATAAATTCAATTATACAAGAGCACGAATGTTAAGGTTCTATTTATCATATGACCATTAGGATTGCTTTTATTTGTGACGTAATTTTGTAATTATGTACGCAACATTGCCATAGATGTCATAATGTTTCCCGAAGATCTATAAACCACTAGTGATTTATCGATTTTATTGCATGACGTTATTTCACTCCCAGACGCGACGTCATGATAAAAAGTAATTTGGGCCTCAACATGAGCAAACCTGTCTTCGGGAAAGATGCAGACCAGCCTGCGCATCAATGCAGTCTGATCAGTGTCTTTGCTATTCGTTTATTTGCAGGCATGAGAAAGTTCAGGATTGATCAGGATTTCCTGATTGAGCACTGGCATATGATTTATATAATGCCAGTTGCTTTTGCTGAAATTTGTTTTTGAATGAAGTTAAACTCAATTTTAGATATAAATCAAGCATAAACTGACTGGTTTCTATTGATATTTTGTGATTTTATACCTTTTATATGTGATTTAAAATTTGCTTTTCTCCATTTTGGAGTCAACCGACATATTTTCCTGATTGAGAATGGCAGACTGTTTTCATCCCTGTATTTGAAATTATCATATCTAAACTTCAAACAAGCGAAATTTCAATTTTCTAGCTAGCCTCTGAACTTAAGCAAGTTGGTTGTTAGGACCCAATTTTTATGGTTCTGTGGGCTAAGTGGAAACACAAAAAAGGTTTTGCCTGGTAGTTTTTGGGAGTATGTTATTTATGTTGTTGTTTTTTTTATATAATTAATGTTTTCCTGTATTTTGTAGGTGTACAAGTCAGCTCTTATCCAAGGAACAGAGTATGACTCAATCATCAGCTTCTACAACCGGGTATTTATGCAGAGCACAAAAAACTTCATCTTACAGTTTGCCAAATCAACAGTTAGTATTTTATGTGTTTACCAGGGCCCGAGGTTATAAAACCTTTTTCGTGCTCAACTCAGCTGAACATGAAATTTCAACTGCTCATAGAAAGTTAAATGCTGAAAAAATAATTTATTTTCCTGCTTAAAACACTCAGATGTATTTATCCTGCTTATAAATATTAAAATACCAACAATTGTTGTCATTTTAACATTTATAAGCATGATAAATTTCATGCCCAGTTGAGTTCAACCTCAGGACCAGGATTCCCATTTAACCCATATTTACTCCAAAATAACGCCCTTTGACGCCTTTGAAATATCATATATTTGAAAATACTATGGAAAATGGAGCATTTGCTCTTTTGGAGCAAATGCTCCATTTTCCATAACATTTTCAAAAGTATTCAAAACTAAACTTAAATTTTTCTTGATTTTTTTTCAATGTTGTCTAAAATTAGAAAATGATGTTATGATCTAAAAATAGCCTATGTAGTAATGGGTTAAGGAATATATTGGAAAAGCCAGGAAATTTCAAGAAAGTACAAGGGATTAGTCAATTTATGTAGGAAGTCCAGGAAATTTGTTATCTGCCATTTTATTCCCCCCACTAAGCAGCTTTATTCCTTTGAAATGTTACAGTGTTCAATGTACAAATTATCCAAACTATGCTCCAAGACTGGAGGCATGCTTATGAACTTAGCCTTTGTCATAGAGGGCTCAGTGGTAGAGTGTTAGACATGGAATGGAAGGGTTGCTAGTTCAAGACTCACTGGAGGCTGCGCACTGTGTTGTATCCTTGAGCAAGACACTTTATCCTCTGTTAAGTACTGGTTTAACCCAGGAAGACAGAAAATTTTCCCAACATGACAGAAAATTGTTGACTTGCATGTAAAGCATCAACACAAGCAAACAAGCAATGACAACCTTAAATGATACTGAATATATTGATATTTAAGTGTACTAGTTTTCATTTGTTTGACATGCCATTCACTTGACTTGTTTTTATATTGTATTTGTGTTTTCAGCCTCAGATGAATCTGTCCCCTGTGCCACGCCCTGTTACATCACCTCTCAGTGCTTCTCCAGTTTATAGGTGAGTGAGCACCACAGCATAACTTAATTCTGTTAAGCCTAAAGCAGATATAAGATAAAGCTGAAATTGATAAGAGATGTGGGTATGCAGTAAAATTATTTAGTTGTAGGACTTGTTTTAAATTTGCTACATTATGTCTTAATAAACACAAATGCACTGCATACGTCAATTGAAAAATTGAAAACTTTTAGTTCAAATTCTGTTTTAGCTTCTTTTCAATACTTGCACGATATAAAGCCAATATCAATGTGTAAAGAAACATATTTATTAAATACAGGGCAAAATATTAGTCCCTTTAATCATGAAAAGCAAGCATGCATTACTTTTACTGTTGAATATATACCCCACAAAACAATTAAAGGACGTACTTTTTAAAACAATCTGTGGTACCAGGCAAGGATCCTATCCCAAAATATGTCGACAGAAGTATTGACAATAGATTGAATAGCAATAATTACCCCAAAAAATGTTATGTTACAAACCATATGAAACAGAAAACACAATTTTAACAAATTACACATTTTGCCCCCAAAACTTACACTTTTCGAAATCTGCTTTTTTAATTCAATATCAAACTTGGACCTTTAAAATCAAACTTGATTTTAAATGATGTTATTTACAACACACTGTTGAATAGGAACACCCTCAGATATTCAAAATTCGCTCTAAAAAAGTGGTGTCATTTTTGTTAGAAAAATGGGTTTCTTGCTTCAAACAGCTCTAAATCTTCAACGATTTGTCTGATTTATTCAAAATTTTCAAATTTATTGTCTATATAATTGTTTAAACAATCAAAATCAAAAAAGAAATTTTTGGGCAAAAAAAAAGGTTTTTACAAATTTTAAAATGACATATTTGGCTTGGTAGCTTTGTGATTTTTTAGGGGATCTGGCCCAGTATTGCAAAGAAACCTTATATTTTTGAGATTTTTCAGGGGGGTCAGGACCCCTTGTCCCCCACTCTGGATCAGTGCATGTGTAATGTAAGATTGATCAAGCATTTTGAGATAAAATTTTATTCAACTTTAAAATGCATGTTTGATATTTTCATTGTTCTTGATCACAAAACTCTTCACCTTTGTTTCTGTTTAAATAAGTATTGTACTTTTCAGTGTGCCTGGTCGCAGGAACTTCTATGTGTCTCCACTTAGAGAATCTCCATTTAAAGCCCCTCAGTCCCCCGGGAACATGACTCCTAGATCTCGACAGCTTTACAGTTTTGGAGAAGGATTTGGGGTATGTCATAGTCGTAGCACTTGCATTTTGAACTTTGATAGCCACAACCAAATTACTCATCCAGGATAAGCATGTGCAGAATGTCTGCATGGGTGAAAGTTTTCAGGATTTTTCTGAATTCAGGATTTTGAGGCTGACTTTCTTTGGAAAGTCAGCCTCAAAATGCTGAATTAGGCAGATAGTAATACATGTAGTTCTCTGTTCAATTTTCAATTTATCAAAATACAATTTACCATTTGAACACGAACATTTTAATACTTAATAGGCAAACTGCAAGTTTGTAGATTTGAATGTAAAAGTTCAGGATTTTTTTGGAAATTTTGAAAATTCACCCATGTGTCTGATTAGGAACTATTTTACTTTCTTTGAGTATTAGAACCAAATTACTCTTACTAGGATAAGCTTGTGCACAGAGAGGAGCATTTTGATCAGGGTCTGTTTGTTTTCTTCAGTAAATGATTTGGACCTTGTCACGAGAAAGCAAACTGACATGCATGTGAGCGACAAAAGCGCAGAACAATCAGTCTGATCAGTGTCTTTGCAGTTCCCTATCTGGAAAGCATAGTAGGCAAGCTTGCTCTATGCAAAATTTCAACATTATTTCTATTCTCTTTAGATGAAAAAAATGATTTGAGAAAAAAAATCAGCAAACGACAAAAAAGCATTTAAAATTACCCAGTAGGCAAAGAGCTAAAAATTGGCGCCAGGCCTATGCAATGAGTACCAAAATCTCATGAACTGGCCCAATTAAGGATTGACAATATGCATATGCAATTATACTTGCAATGAATATCTAGTGGGCAGGGGCAGGCATGAATGTGCAGGCTCATCTGAGCCTTTAGTGGTTGCCTGGCAAGACCACAGATGTGCAGGCTCGTCTGAGCCTTTAGCGGTCGCCTTGCGAGACAATACGGATATGCAGGCTAATCTGAGCCTTTAGTTGTCGCCTGACGAGTCTACATAGATCTGCAGGCCTGTCCCAGTCTTAAGTGGTCATCTGGCGACACTACACGGTTGTGCAGGCTCATCTGAGTCTTTAGTGGTTGTCTGGCGAGACTACACATGATGTGCAGGCTCGTCTGAGTCTTAAGTGGTCGTCTGGGGAGACTACACAGATATGCATGCTCGTCTGAGTCTTAAGTGGTCGTCTGGGGAGACTACACAGATATGCATGCTCGTCTAAGTCTTAGTGGTCACCTATGCAATTAGTACCAAATTTTCATGTATATAGTTTCATAAAGTATGTTTATGCTAGTATCTGAATACATGTTGAACAATTTACAGTCAGCAGAGAAGTTGAAGAATATCAATGAGTCCCTATCAGCATTTAAATCCAAGAATGTGCTGCGTGATACACCAAGAAGTTTGAAGAGATTAAGCTTTGATGAACTGGAGGAGGAGGACTCTCCAAGGTAATTGTTGTTGAGACAGAACTTAACTCTTTGTATACAATATATTTAGACAGTCCATTGTACATATCTAGGTTTATCAGGTTATCTTTTTTACCTTTACACAGTGTAGACCCTGATGAAATGCAGCATTAAGCTGCATTTCATCTGGGTCTTCACTGTTTGCAAAAGTACTCTATAAAGGGTTTCCCAAATGCAAAGGGTTAAACCTTTAGCATGCTAAACTCGATGTATACTGTTTTGAAAACACTGTCAGAGGAACAGATAAGCTAGGTATTTGTGTAAATACCATATTGAAATAAAAGGATACCCAATCTCAAATTATATCCAAGGGTAACTTCTAAGAAGCCACACTGTATTTTACTTCTCTGCTTGTAAATATGTGCAATTCATTAATTGAATTCTACAAGTTATTAAGTTAGGGGAGGAGTGAGTACATTTAACGGCGAAGGACACTTAACCCTTAATATGCCGATTGCAACAATAGTCGTCTGCTTTTCTCGTCTGCTGAAATGTTTAAGAAGCCTCTAAGGCAAACATTGTGGACCCAGGTCAGACTGCTCCTAGGATTGATTCGTCAGTAAGATTAGTCAGTTATTTGCAGCAGACGACTTCAGCAGACGACATTTTCAGATGCATTTTTTATCTGGCGCTTTGAGGGTTAAGCAGATTGAGAGGACAGTTGAGCGAATAAAAATTGGACATTTGAGCGGCAAAAAATTGGACATTTGAGCGGCAAAAAATTGGACATTTGAGCGGCAAAAAATTGGACATTTGAGCGGCCAAAAATTGGACATTTGAGCGGCAAAAAATTGGACATTTGAGCGGCAAAAAAGTGGACATTTGAGCGAAATGGAAAATAGCCCTTTTGAGCGGATTACCTGTATATTTTTACCTGTCAATTGATATGCCTTCCATTAGCCAGGTGAAAGACTGCTCAGTGCAATTATGAGTCAACCTTTGCCTGTTGTCCCCTACTCAAAATTTACAAGCTTTCTAAAACATTATTTTGCAGTACCCAAAATTATTTACATGTCTGTACAGGCTCTGTATCTGAAGCACAGGCTTTCTAGTGATTTTTCCTCAATTCACAGGCAATTTTCCTTCTCAGCTTTTGACACTGGCGCATGTACATGTAAGTTCATGTTTTATATCCAAGAAGTTTAAATCCCAGGGTGACCAACGTACCTGTTCCATTTACCTGTACAGTAGCCTACCTGTAATTTCTTTTTTTTTCGCTCAATGGTCCACTTTAAAATGCTCAAACATCTCCAATGACTTTTTTACTTTTCGGCTCAAATGTCCTGTGCCAACATAAACAGAGTATCTTACACCAGTGATCATTTCATATGAAATTCATAAAGCAAGCCTTTGGTGAGTTTAATAAATTTAATGTGAAATGATCACGAGTGTAAGATTCTGTTTATCATATGACCCTTTAAATGCAGTTTTATCGCCTTAAAAGTTTGTTTATTTCCATGAAAATTTGCATTGTTGTAAGGGACGTCATCATGACGTTACTTGTTCCCGCGGAAAGTGTTATGTAATGTGTGGTCTTTATTTATGACATGACGTTATCCACTGAATAACAGTAATGTCATATGATAAAAATACTTAGCATGGTAAGGGTTAACATTCTGAGAAAAATGGTAAATCACATGTTAAAGGTCATATGATAAACAGAATCTCACACTCATGATCATTTCATATTAAATTTATTAAACTCTCCAAAGGCTTGTTTAATAAATTTCATATGAAATTATCACTTGTGACATATCCTCTTATGAATTGGTTAATACTTGGGTATAAACTCCTGGCAAAATACACATGTAAAATACACATGATGACCCTGTCATATTTAATGTATATGGTATATCTTCTAAAATTTTGAATGCTAGTTGCCTGCCAAAAAGGCCTAGACAAACAACACAGACTGCTTCTGATCAGGGTTTTCCCTGTTTTTTATTGTGACAAGCATTTTGTGAATTCCAGCTCTGATAATCAACATTTTATTTGAGAACAGAAGGAGAAAAGTGTTTGAAATTTTAGAACACCTCGTACAGATGGTCCTGGCCTTGAGGTTATAAAAGTTTTTTCATGATCAACTCAATTGAGCATGAAACTTCAACTGCTCATAAAAACTAAAACACTGAAAAATAACATGTTTTCTTGCTTTCAAGCTCTCAGATATTGTATTTATCATACTAATAAATGTTGAAATGCCAACAATTGTTGGCATTTTCACATTTATGAACATAAATTTCATGCTCAGTTGAGCATGAAATTTTTCATAACTTCAGGCTCAGATCAAGTGCAAGGGATCAAATTAAGCTCTCACTTACTTGCTAAATGCTAGTTGTTTTCCCCAACTTTTATCATTTTAACCTACAACATACCAGTTGTAAGCATGTATTTTCAACGGGAGTGTAAAACAGTGTGGATCCTGATCAGCCAGCTAATCTGGATCTACAGTGTTTTCAAAAGCGGATGAATCCCAAGTTCAGCAGAACATGGGTTAATTGGAACACTTTCTTATCTTCAGCTCTGAGGGTACCACTGTAATTATCAAGAAGAAAAGGATGACTAACCAGAGTCCAAACACCACGCCCCAGAAAGACACGTCGACAGATTCCAATCAAACTTGATACACTACTTTAACAGCTGTTCCCTGCTACAAAGGAGAAACCCAGGCCAAATGTCTAAAAATTGAAAAGCTCGACAATTCCCAACAATTCAGTTGAGCCTTATAATTATGCACCAGAGATCAGTCCATTTTTGGGTATTGAATCAACAACAGTTTCTGAAAGAATTGAATATCAATTTGTCCTAATACCATACTTTGAAAACTCATTCAAGTCAAAAAATTTGCGTAACTTAACCAACTATTTTAGTGTGATATACATTATGGACAAACCCAGGCCAAAATGTTAACTCTTTTCTTTCTAGGGGAGTTGCTTTGTTGTCTGCTGATAATGTTCGCAGTTTGGACCCAGATTAGGACCAACATAATGTTGGTCCTGATCTGGATCCAAACCATTTGACACTCTGATAGTCTTCCTGAAAGAATTTTTTGAAAAAGTTAGTTTTGAAAAGTCAACAGACGACAGCAAAGCATGAGGAATTACCCAGCATGCAGAGATAAATGCAGTATTCAACCTAATAAGTGCACGGTGAACTTAACATTTTTAAAATTATATATCCTCTCCTAGAAATAGTGTAGATCCAAATCAGCTGGTTTCTTATGAAGCCAGCTGATCAGTACCATAACAGGTCTTTTTATCCACATGACGAGTCCATAATAATGAAAAGTACTGCTGGATTGACTGGAAATTAGAAGCTCATACCTATGAAATATTAGTGTATGCTTGTAGGAGTCTGATGGCTTTTCAGGTTGAATACAGCAGAATGACAGTTTCACAACTTTTAGGTAAATACCAACTTTTCTTAAACAGACAGTGTATAAGTCTTCCTGTCTCATATACAAAGATGCTTGTCAGAATCAAAATTATCGATGGCAATGATCAGACTGCTCCTCAACTGAGATTGGCCTGCACTGTTCATCAAGGCATTTTTGTTTGTGTCTAGTGTTCGAAATATTTTAGCAAATTACTTTAACAGTCAAAGATGTATCCAATTTAGATTGCTGAAAAAGTAATTGGCCTCATGAGAGCGGAAAAATAACCACAGTATACTGATGTTCAAAATTATTATTGCCACATATTCAAAGGAAATGAATTGCAGCAGTACAGATCAGCGGCCAGTCTGATCATAGATTTTGTTTTTCACTGGGACAGAGTGTTGGTCCCATAAAGGATTATTTTATTTTAAGAAAGAGGAAGATACAACTCTTAATCTTTTTCATTCTGGATACCGGTAAACAGATACTTTGACAAACAGTGAAAAACCAGATGAAATGCTGCATAATGCAGCATTTCATCAGGGTCTGCATTGTTTGCTAAGATAAAAACAATCTTCAGGAACAAAAGTATACTAAAATTTTGACCTTCGACCCCTTAAAATCCTAAATGGACAAATCTATGTTTATTATACCAACCCTTTCCATTCTGATGAACTTTTCCAGGCATGGTAATTCTATTGAGTAATGTATTTTGATTTCAAACCTAATTCAGCTTTGCTTAAGTATCCCATTTATGCCTAATGCCTACCTCTATAGCAAACAATGTGGACTCAGATCAGACTACTCCATAAGGAGCAGTCTGATCTGGCTTCAAATTGTTTACATGCAAGTTGAAATCAGTCTCATTATTAAAAAGAAAACTGCAGAACAGAACGTATCTTTATTGACATAAAACTCAGGCCAATAGCGTAAGAGCAAACAACATCAGCAAACAACATAGGCTGACCAAACAACATTGACTGACCTCAGTAAACAGTGTGGACCTAGATCAGACTGCTCCATAGAGACCAGTCTGATCTGGGTTCAGGCTGTTTGCATGCAAGTTAAAATCATTCTGTTGTTGAAGAGAAAATTGCAGCAGACGACATCTGATTCAGCAGATAATGTATTTCTGCTGTGTCATTGGCTGACAGTTTGAGTTATCAAACCAAAATAACTTCTAAATTTCATCCAACATCCAAATAAACCTTGAAAAGCCAATCACAACACTGTTCGTCTGCTTTTGCCGTCTGCTGAAATGTTTAAGAAGCCTCTTGGCTAAACAATATAGAACCTGATCAGACTGCTCTAGGAGCAGTCTGGTCTGGTCTACATTGTTTATCTCATCACTTACATTAGACAATAATGTCAGCAAATATAATGCAGCAGGTAACTTAAGCAGATGATATTTTCAGATGCATTTTTTTTTGCTGATGCTTTCAGGGCTAATAGGCCATTCCAGCATGATAGAAAAAAAACAATAAGTATGCAAAAGTTCCATTTACACACAAATGGATTAAAATTGTCTTTTGTTTAGTTCTGAAATGTAAGGAGTTAAAATTACCATTCTTTTTGTTCTGAGATGTAATGCAGGGGTGGATCCAGGATTTCTGGAAAGGGGGTTCATATTTAAAGGTGGGGGGTCACTTTGCTGATTTTATCTCATTCATGACAATGAAATAATTTGGTCTCACTGAGACCAAATTGTTTCATTTTCATAGGATATTTAAAAATGGGGGGTGGGGAGGGGGGTTTGAGCGAACCACCTCTGGATCCGCCACTGTAAGGAGAAGACTGCAGACAGTTTTATGTTTTTAAATGTTTATGAAAGTTAACTCTGGTTTTACACATGTTGTTATTTCCTGTAATTTTGAAGCAGTTAGCTTTTAAATAAATCATGTTTCATATTCATCTTGTCTCTGTTTGATTTTTAAAATTCTTTATCCCACTAGTTGTAATCTGCTGATAACATAACATTTGCAGACAGTTTGGACCCAGATCAGACCCAAGGCTGGGTCCAAAGTGTTTGACACTCAGATGGTTTTCTTAAAAGTCTACCTGGTTAGGCCAAATAAAAAAATAAGTGCTTTTCAGGTAAAAGGTCTGAAAATTTTAGGTAGGGCAGCCACACATATTCTTTTAATTCTTTTCTTCTGTAAAATATATAATTTTATACATTTTGAAAGGCATTTCCCCTTTCAAAATGTATAAAATTATATATATTTTTCCTGAAAACCTGAGAAATTCTATGTTTTACCAGTAAATTTAGGAAGGGTTGGGCTACCCTAAACACAGATATTTTTTATTTGGCCTAACATACATGGTTTACTTTCATCAGTATCTCAATCAGTGTGCATGATTGTTTTTTTCACTGAAGGGCATTGTGTGGGGCTGACAGCTCTACTTCAGTTTACTACCTCTGGTCAACTTGATATTGCCTTCAAATAGCAAACAGAGTAAGAAAGGCAGCAAAGATCAGGAATGGATACAATCAAGTACCACACCTGACCCAGGATACCACATGGTAAAGTGACAAAAACACAATGTAACTTCACAAACAACAGCCAAGAGGTCAGCCCTTTCCCAGCAGGTGACCACAAGGCAGAAATGAACAGACGCGAAAGCACGACAAACACAAGACATAATAACACAAATGATCCACAAAAGAAGTACTACCTTGGAATGGTCAGTAAAAATATTTTACTGGAGGGCTTAAACCAGTTTCACGGCGCCAGCCTCTAAATAAGAGTGCCTTGTTACCCTTCTGAATAATTTTTTAAACTTTTGCATACAGGTCTAGCCTCAGAGATAGCGAAATGACATTTTTCATCTAATAAACCTTTGTTGAGATCCAAATTCAGAAAAGAAAATGGCATTATCTATTGAATTGAATGTAATATTGTGGTGATTTTTTTCATATTGAAAAGATGTGGTCCAAGAGTTAGTACAATGACATTTATCATTAGTCTAGGCTTTGCCAAGTAATATTTTTAAAAAGATAGAAATTAACAAAAATGCCAATCACCCCTAAAGTGTTTTGAATGTTGTACAATCCTAAGAAAAGCATGCAGGAGGTTGATTTTCAAGGTGCGCTTTTTATTCTGAGAAAATTTATTAGTGCCATACCAGTTTGTGACAAACATTTGACAAGATACTGTGTATGTGGACAAACAAACTGTGTACCCTACTCCATTGATAACTCTCCTTGCTAGCAGCGACTTTAATCGTCTGCTGATAATCTTTGCAAACAGTTTGGACCGACAGAATCCTGATCTGGATCCAAACGGTTTGACACTTTGATAGTGTTCTTGAAAGGATTTCTTTAAAACATTCATTTTGAAGAGGCATCAGATGACAACAACAGCATGAAAAATTACCCAGCATACAAAAAATTAATGTGCTGGCTTTCCTGGCAAAAGGTCCCTGCCTTGTCTCATTGAAAAGCCGTTTTTCCCTCTTTTTCTTGTCTTATTTAGCTTGTTTCTCCCTATAATTTAACTAATTAGCCTGCAGCATTCCATTTGTAAGCATGCATTTTCAGTCAGTGGAAAACAGTGTGGATCCTGAACAGTTGACTTCATCAGGACCAGCTGATCTTGATCTACTTGTAGTGTTTTCAAAACAGGATAAATCCTGGTTCAGCAGGACAAGAGTTAATATAGGCACTGAGGTTTACTAAGATCGCTTTTTCTTTCTGAATTGTGAGGGTACAGTTTTGTTTGTTTGATTCTTTACGTCCCATCAACAATCTTTCAGTTATGTAGGGACGGGTCTTCCTGGGTTAAACCAGTACTTAGCTAGGATTAATGTATCTTGCTCAAGGACACAGTGCAGTGACACCGGTGAGGCTTGAACCCGCGGCCCCTCTGTCTCGGGTCAAGCACTCTACCACTGTGCTCCCTATGTGCGGGTACAGTGGGTCCTGCACTTTAGCATCAATTAATTTTCATTTCTTAATATAAAGGGTGTTTCACATGTAGCTCAGCATCATGCACGCTATGCTCAGCTCAGCAAAATGCATTTTTCTCTGTCCTGTCATTCAATGACAGAGTAAAACGCATGTTGCTGACTAGCCCCGAGGTTATAAAACTTTTTTCATCCTCAACTCAGCTGAGCACAAAATTTATCTTGCTCATAAAAGTTAAAATGTCAACAATTGTTGGCATTTTAACATTTATTAGCAAGATAAATACAACACCTGAGAGACTTAAAACAAGAAACTTCTTTATTTGCCAGTATTTTCGTTTTTATGAGCAGTTGAAGTTTCATGCTCAGTTGAGTTGAGCATGAAAAAAGTTTTATAACCTCGGTACCAGGACTCATTTGAAGAAAAACAAACACTTTATTCATTGTTTATCACCATATTTACTTAGGAGTGCAATGGCTCAGAGGCTCAATTGGTAGAGCGCAAAACTGGAGATCACATGACTGAAAAATTGTTGACTGTGACGTAAAGGATAAAATCAAACAATGGCACAATGGTAGAAAGCTCGACTTGAGATTGAGGTGTCTCTAGTTTTAGCCTCACAGAAGGCACAGTGTTGTGTTAGTGAGCAAGACACTTTATCCTCTGCTTAGTACTGATTCGACCCAGGATATATCCTGACATGACTGAAAAATTGTTGACTGGGATGTAAAGTATCAAAATGAAGTGACTATAAATTTTCCAGACAATGAGGCTTGTTTGAACAGTATAAACCCAGATCTGCATGCTCCTGAAGGAGTCATCTGATCAGGGTTAACACAGTTTGCCATTCTATTTCTCTTCACTTTACATATGGGCCTCGTTGCGACAAAACCCGTCTTCAGGGGTCCCAACAAAGCGAGACTCAAACCAGTTTCCTTAGGTACAGAGACTAGCTAGAAAATTGAAATTTCGCTTGAAGCAAGTTGAGATATGATACTCTCCAGTGAGCGAATAACAAAGGCGCTGATCAGTCTGCGCGGATGCGCAGGCTGGTCTGCGCCTTTGTTGTTCACAAACCCCCGAAGACAGGTTTTCTCACGAAGAGGCCCATATCTCAGTGGGCATGCATGCTAAGTAATTTTTCATGTTTTTGCTGACTTTCGCCGTCATCTGACTTTTTTCAAAATCAAATTTTTAAAAGTCTTTCAGGGACACTATCAGCTTGTCATAGGTTGCCGTTTGCAAAGGTGACCAGCAGATGAAAATACGCCGCTTGCAAGGAAAGAGTTCAATGTTTTTTGAATATTTAAAGTATAAGGAAGATTATTTATGTAGTTATACCTGCTTGTTTCCTCTGCTGATGTTCTTCGCAAAGAGTTTTGATCCAGATCAAGCCCGACAAAAAGTACAGCCTGTTCTGGATCCAAACTGATTGACACCGATGGTATTTTGAAAAGGTGAATTTCGGAAAAAGAAGAAAAAAATAGTCAACAAAAATCATGAATTATTACCCAGTACAGAATGCAAAGAGTAAATGGGTCTGAATATTTAGGGCACTTGAAAATACAGCAATAGTCATTTTCAGGAAAACCTTGGAAAAGAAAAAACAAACGCATTTTTTGTTTCAACAAATTATTTTCAACATTTGAATTGCAAATGCCATGTTTTACCCAATAACAACAAATATCATCAATTTATCATCATAATTATCATTCACAGATAAAACATCTTTAAACACATACAGTGAAACCTGTCTTAAGCGGCCACTCAAAAATAGACAAAACAAAGGTCTTAAAGCCATGTGGTAGACTAGCTCAATGCAGGCCGAAAGTATAGCAGAATGCTCCCACTGGACCTGCTGAAACTGATACTTTTGACCTGCATTAAGCGATAATTGGTCTTGAAAATCCATTTTTGGTCTTTTTGAGAGTGACTGTTTTAGACAGGTTTTACTGTATACGGGTAGGAAACTTCATAAACAGATCTGCCAGCTCTGTATATGGAGGCTGAAAAATCACCTACAACTAAGAAAATTTCTTTTATTGTGTAAAATAGTGAAAAAAAGGGAGAATGTAGTGCCGAGTCAGAACCGCTCTGGTCTTTCAACATCTATAAATCCAAGCTGATGGGAGCTGCAAATTGTGTACGGTTTTATCGGAATCATTTTTGTCGTGAGGTAAACAACCTTTATGTACCTCACAACAAAACTGTACACAATTTGCAGCTTGCAGCAGCTTAGATAAGAAGTTAAAAGACCAGAGTGGAGCTCTACATTCTCCTTTTTTCGCTATTTTACACCATAAAAGCACTGAATGGAAAACTTACGTTTTAAGGAGATTTTTTCAGCACAAAGATTTCCTTTTCAGAGCCGTGGCTCTGTTTATGAAGTTTCCTACCCATGACATAAACCTTTTCCCCACCATTCACAGTAATGTTGTCTGCTATCTCATCTGCTTATGTACTTCCATAGCTTTTATTGCAAACAATATGATCCAAGATCAGACCGCTCCTCATATTGTCTGATCAAGGCTCATAGTGTTTGATACCATTTTAAAAGTGTTCTCTAGTGCATTTGAATCTATGCAGCAGATGTATATGCAGACAAGATTTTCAGGACTAAAAACTTGGGAAGGTGAGGGTTCAAAGAGCACATCCATCTTAAAAGAGCCTGTCTACAATATATTTTAGCAGGTTAAGCCTCATCAGTGAACCTCATATTGTCACCTATTGAGGACATTCACACCAGAAGCACTTTCTTCTATAAGAGTTGGTGATTCAGTGCTGCGCAGTCCCTTAACACAACTAGTTGCATGTCTGAAAGTTCAAAATTTCCAAAATCCTGAACTTTAGAAAATCAGAATTTAAAACTTGCTGTTTGCCTCCAAAATATAAAAAATTCCAAGTGAACTGGTTAAATACCTTTAGAATAACTGAAACTAAATCAGAAAAGCTATTATTACCTCTGCTGCAGAATTCAGCATTTTGAGGCTGACTTTCTTTGGAAAGTCAGCCTCAAAATCCTGAATTCAGGAATAATCCTGAAAACTTTCACCCATGTAGTTAAACATACATGTACATTGTAAAACGGATTTTTGATACATATATTATGCGATCATGTGGCTCTTAAATGATTTTACCATGGAATTTTACAAATGAACCATAGGAAAATGATTCGTCCTCGTTAACCCAGATGGTACGCATTCAGTTTCTCTTCATTAAGTGATAAATGCAGAGTAACGGAATGGGTCAAGTCTGGGTTACCAACGATGAAAATGATCATGGACATATTCCTATAATTCTTTTGTAATATATGTAAAAGTGTCTTTTTATATCAAGAATCATTTATTTAACCGTCCATTACTATGAACCCCAAACATAGCGTTATTAAGGATCTGCACTTTATTTCTATTTATCATGAAAAAAGAGTGTGTAACTGAAAATTATTTTTCTTATTTCTCAACCAAAACAAATATTGTGGGTACTCAAAAATACCGTCTAGATGAGCACCCAAAACATATGTTAAAACTGATGGATAAGAAAAAAAAAATTGCAATTTTACGCAAAAAATTGCTTAACTGGCCCTATGCATGTGTTGTAAGTATTTTCTGGAAGCATCTCTAGGAGACACAGCCTTTTCATCAACTTTTAAAGAAGGCAGCTGAAAATCTCAGAAGAAGACAGGGCAATTTTACTCATTTGAAGATCACATTACAGTAAAAGTGGTTTTCAAGACCAATTATCGCTTAATGCAGGTCAAAAGTTTTGCAGAATGCTCCAAGAAAGCATTCTGCAATACTTTCGACCTTCATTAAGCTACCCTTTGTCTTTAAGACTTTTGTTTGGTCTAATTTTGAGTGGCTGCTTAAGACAGGTTTTACTGTACATGGTGATTTTAAAACATCAAGTTGTTTACTTGGATGATACTGGAAAGATCTTGAAAAGATTTTTTTTGATGATTTGTTATTTGAAATATATTAAAGGCCTTGACAAAAGACAGAATTACTTTCTCTCTTAGAACATCAAGTTGTTTTTTTTCATCTTTATTTTTTACATTGGCCATGTTTAATTAAAACATCACATGTGTTAAAAAGAAATAACAACCACTGTCGCCTTGTTTTGTTTAAGACAATAAATGGTCATATTTTGTTAAATAAAAGTACATGTACAGGAATTGCCCATGTTTTGTTTTAAAATTAATAATCTTCAACATTTTGTTAAAAATAATAACTAGCCATTACTTTTTAAAATGCACAAACCCAATTTTCAGTTTAATGTTAACCCTATAACACTCAGAAGCACCAAACATTACTGTTAATGTGCCTCATTCAGGCCCCCAGATAAGAGTAAGTAACTGAGCAATATTTTTTTCATTTCTCAACCAAAACATATGTGGTGGGTACTCAAAAGAACCTCGTTGAGACGTTTCTATTGAACACCCAAAACACATGTTTAAACTGATGGATAAGAAAATTATCGCAATTTTACACAGATTATTTTTGCTTAACTGGCCCTATGCTCATTGCTAAAAAAAGACTGCTGCACAACAAAGATACAGACCAGCCTGCACAGCCTCAAAGTCTATTTGCTTTCTGGCAAGAACAGGGTTCGTACAGGCCAGTATGAGTAAAATTCAAGGACTTCTAAAAGGCTCTCCAACAGTTTTCAAGGACATAATGTTAATGACAAATACTGATCTAAGTGTTAAAAGTCTACTTCAGAAATGCTAGACTGAGATATTGGAGACATAAATATTGGAAAATTAGTATGAAATTGTTGTGCCTATATTTGGTGCAGCATATGCTTCACCAAATAAAGGCACGACAATTTTATACAGATTTAGGTCTCTATCAACAGTGCTAAGTCCTACAGAAAATAGTAGAATTCAAGGACTTTCAAGGCTTGTGAGTGATTTTCCAGTTCTTTTCAAGGCAGATTTATTTTTCAAGAACTTGTCAAGAAAGCCCTCTAAATTCAAGTACTTTTCAAGCCTGTGTGAACCCTAAAGAATAATGGCATAACTGAGTGCATGCTGAATTTCATTGTTCCAACTAGTCTCTGTAGCTATGCAGGTTGTACCCAACCTTAACATGTTGCAAAGCCCAAAGACAGATTTTCTTCTGACCAGCCCCAAATGGAATTTTGAGCAATCCAGGAGTGCATACCAGTTTATTGGTAAGTAATAAAAGTTATATTTACAGGTTTAGATAAACAAAAATTATCAAAGTAAATTTAAAATATTTTCTTACCCATATGTTTTGGGTGCACAAAAGAACCGTCTCAATGAGACGGTTCTTTTGAGCACCCACAACATATGTTTTGTTTGAGAAATAAGAAAATTATTTTTCTGTTATGCACTCTTAAGTAAATGCTGTTTATTTAATTTTCATATATCTCAATCCATCCATATGTTGTGAATACTCAAAAGAACCGTCTCCATGACCGTTTAATTTAGCATCAAAAACATAGGTGTCAATTGACAGGTAAGGAAAATGAAACTATTCAGAATTTTATGCTTAACAATTTTGCTAATCAAGACCTATGCTATTCTGAATCTGAGTGTAATAGGGAAAATTAAGACTAGTAGTTTTTAAAAATCATTCAGAGCTTTCCTAAAACATATATCTTAACATATCATCAACAAAAACAGAACTGGCCCACCAATGTGATTAGTACCACAATCTCATGAGCTGGTCACTCAAAAAGAACACAAAAAATTGTTTTTCAAGACCGATTATCGCTTAATGCAGGTCAAAAGTATTGTAGAATGCTCCAAAAGAGCATTCTGCAATACATTAGATCTTCATTAAGCTACCATTTGTCTTTAAGACCTTTGTTTTGTCTATTTTGAGTGGCCGCTCAAGACAGGTTTTACAGTATATGGGATTATCGGTCTCAACATAAGGAAACCTGACTGTTGCAAGCAAACATCAAAGGTGCTGACTAACGTGTGCATCTGTACAGAGTCTGATCAGCGCCTTTGTTATTCACTTTCTGTAAAGTATAGTATCCAAACTTGCTATTCTGCAAAGATTCAGCATTCAAGCAAGTGTCGGTAACTCAGCAGGCAGGTTTGTATCCTGCTAGGAAGGAAACCCTGTTGACAGATTTTCTCGCATCACGGCCCATCACATGGGAACCAAATACAGAAAGGTACAAACATACAAGACATTTCATGCACTACATATGGGCCATATGTAGTGCATGAAGTGTCTTGTACGTTTGTACCTTGTTGTGTCAGGTTATCAAGAGCCTCGAAAATGTCTCTTAACTGGACCTACATCAGGCCCCCAGATAAGAGTGTGTAACTGAAAATTACTATTCTTATTTCTGAACCAAAACATATGCTGTGGGTACTCAAAAGAACTGTCTCGATGAGACGGTTCTTTTGAGCACCCAAAACATATGCTAAAACTGATGGGTAAAAAATATTTACAATTTTATGCTCAAATATGTTGTTTATCTAAATCTGTGATAGTCCAGCAAATCCTGGTAAGCTGGCTTCTAAACTATTTGGCTTCTAATTTCCTGCCATTTACTGTGATTCGCAACAATTAACTGCTCAAATATCTGCTAATACTCTTTAGAAGCCTATATCGCAAACAATATGGACCCAGATCAAACTGCTCCCTTAGGAGCAGTCTGATTAGGGTTCATGATGTAAGCTTCCATGGTCAAATTAGTCTGCAGTGCATTAGAATATATGCAGCAGACAGCATTTTCTAGACAAACACTTATTGGTATGGGGACATTTTCAAATTCTGCTTTTACTTTATGAAGCCAAGTAAGACTTGATACATGTAGTTCAATCAAACTGGTCAGTGCATGTGAAATGTCCATTCTGCTATTGCCAGAAAATCCTGAAAGACATCCAGGGGACAAAAATATTTCAATATTGCACTTGTCCTGCAGGACGAGTGACATAATTTTCACTTGTCCTGCAAAACACATGCACTTGTCCTTTAAAAGTGTATGCAATAAAGAACATAAGGGAGTTATATGTAATATGACTTCCTCGAGTAATACGAGTACACTGGGAAGAATTACTCGCCCTTTCTAGATTTCACTCGTAAATACGAGCAGACAAGTGGAATTTTTGTCCCCTGTCAGGCATCATTTGCCAAATATTAGCTTCAGCTACAGTTGACTCGTGATTGGCACTTCAACAAGGATCAAGACTTTTACGGTTAAGCCCCATCTTGATCCTTATACATGATATAATCTCCCTCATCTTAACCATTTTCCCGCCATTCATGACAATTGTCGTCTGCTCAATTATCTGCTTATGCACTTTGGAAGCATATATTGCAACAATATAGACCCAGATCAGACTGCTCTCTGATCAGGGTTTTAAGTGTTTGCTGCTAGTCTGAAGTGCATTTGAATATATGCAGCAGACATAAAAAGCAGACGACATTTTCAGGACAAAATATTATTGGCAGGATAAGGATTTATTATAAGATTAGAGAAGACCTATAATCATGATAATCAGAAACCAGTACCATAATCCTGTTACAAGCAACATGTAGGCCACAAAACCCTAAAATAATAAGAAAAAATATAAAGCCAGTTTCCTGACAGTGACTACATACCCTCAAACTCTGTATCCAGATGATGTTGAGAGTGTGTAATTGAAAATTAATTTTCTTATTTTTCAACCAAAACATATGTTGTGGGTACTCAAAAGAATCGTCTAAATGAGATGGTTCTTTTGGACACCCAAAACACCTGTTTTAGCTGATAGAATATGAAAATTCACATTTTACTCAGATAAAAAAATTATTTTTCTTGTTTCTTGACCAAAATCTCAAAAAAACTGTCTCAATGACACCCAAAACACCTGTTTCAGCTGATAGAATAGGAGAAAATCACAGTTTTACTCAGATAAGAAAATTATTTTTCTTATTTCTCGAACAAATGTTGTGGGTACTCAAAAGAACCATCTCAATGAGACTGGTTCTTTCGGACAACCAAAACAACTGTTTCAACTGATAGAATTTGAGAAAATCACAATTTTATGCTCTAAAAATTAACTTAACTGGACAAATGTTTTGGTGCAACTGCAACATAATGAAGAATTGGAACCTTCAAAGATCCACATTCTATGTACACAGGGATGAGAACAGGATTTTTTCAAAAAGAGGAATTCCTGTCAGAAACAGGGTTGGCATAAAACCCGGGTTTTATCATAAAGCCCAACCCGGTGGGTTTTATGGGTTTTATGAGGGCGGGTTTTTTAGGGTTTTATGGGTTTTATGTGGGTTTTATAAATCTGAAAATTTATCATTAAAATAATCAATCATAACTCCCACAACCAGCTGCTACCTTACAGTTTTTCTGTGCAAACAGTACTGGTCTAAGAGAAACAGGCTGATCAGGATTAAAGATGTTTACATTTCTGTCTGCATCTTTTGATGGTATAACTTTGTGGTAAAATTTAAGGCTGACTACAAAAAACTGTGAGGATATAAAATAACAGTAGTATTGTTTTGACTGTGATTCACACCTTTGGGGCATTAATTGAGCAATTATCCTTGACTATTGAAATTATGGTCAAAGGCAGTCATGCTGGCCCTAGTAACAAAAGAGTGAATATGTTTTAATGCAGTCTTAATGGGAAATGGGAACTTATTCACACTCTGGAATAGAATTACATGTATACATACGTGATACATAAAGTTTATTCAGGCTTAAGCATAAAACAGCGCAATAAGACCCAGAGTGGATTTGTTTATATTATTGAAGCCCATGATATTTTTTCAAGGGAAAGATGAAATAAGAAGACTAGCATAATCATGATAATAGACAAGATAATAATAATCAGATATAACTGAAAACTGACTTGTCCGTATCTTGTAAATAATGTTTTTTTAAATGTCAATGTTGATACTCATATTTTAATGACTATCTCACTATTACCATTTAAACGGATTAAAATATGGCTATATAGAATCATTTCTACACTTTTATTTCTATCATCAGACTGAAAACCGAGAATTATAAGACCAAAAATTCATAAAACCCGCAGATTGCCCAAAGTGGGTAATATGACCTTATTGCCCAACCCGGGTAAACCCGGGTTTTATGGGGTGGGTTTACCGGGGCGGGTAATATCATGCCAACCCTGGTCAGAAAAGAGGAAACACCCTATACCCCCTACAAAATGCAACAGATTTGAACATATTGGGTCAAACCTGAAACAATTTATTTCAGCAAATTTTGGTCAGAAAAGAGGAAATCCTCTAAAAAGAGGAAGATTCTCATCCCTGTGTACAGCATCCTATAGCCAAAAAATAAATATGCTATTCAAATAAAGCAAACAAAGAGGCCCAGATTAGACTGCTCCTCTAGGACCAGTTCCTCTAGGACCAGTCTGATCAGGGTTATTGACTTTATCTATTGAAAATTGGCGTTGCCAGATCCTCAACTGGAAGATTTCATTTTGGAACTTCAGCAGCAGATGCATGACAATTATAAATTTTGGAATATCTTAAGCAAATATTATACTGATTTATATTACAGTGAACCGTCTTATGACAGAAGATTGGCATGAAATGCCAAAACTTTTTTAGCCCGAAATCTACATATACAGGGCCTTTAATCGAAAAATAATGTTCTTATTTCTCAACAAAAACATATGTTGTGGGTACTCAAAAGAACCCTCTCAATGAGACGGTTCTTTTGAGCACAGAAAACACATTATCAAATTGATGGATAACAATATAATCACAATTTTATGCTCATAAAATTTCCTTATCTGGATCCATGTTACTTTCATTTTGCATGTTAACATCCAAATGAAAATAATGCAGAATGCTAGACAGGACTATCTACATGAAGTATCTAACATGGTGATCATGGTGTAAAGGGATCCATGACATTTGGTCGAAAACCATTTCGTCGAAACGACGTTTGGTCGAATGCGACATTTGGTCGATACGACGTTGTGCCGACTACGACGTTTGGTCGACTACGACAATTGGTCGAAAATTCGTCGAAATTTAGTCGAAATTTGGTCGAAAACTGATTTTTACAGAAAAAATGTTTACATTTACGGTTCTCTTATCCCCAATATATTTCCACGCCAGTTTCAGTATTATCTCTGTCTTTCGTTTACTGAAAGCCCTTATATGCCACATTTTGGGCCCGCCTATTGCTCGTGAAAAATGATGGTACATCCATTTCGAATAACTAATCAAAACACTAGGCTAATGACTAGTCCGACAGCAGAAAGAGAGAATGAACATTCAATCATCTCACAAATGTGAGTTCTACTTTCCTTTAAAACATTTCTCTCAAAGATCGATGCTGAAAGCTTTAGACCACTGCCCAACATAGAGTAATTATAATAGATACCGTTATACACTAATTAGCTTTGAAGTACATGTAACTATATAAAATTAATCGAGCGTGCCTTTGTAAGTTGTACGTCAGGTATACAAAGTGATTTCTTATGATTTTCTTTTTTGTAAATAATCAATGGCATTTGGTAAATTCGACATTCCGCCGAGTACGACGTTTGGTCGAAAAACAATGGCTTGACAATTTCGACCGATTGTCGTACCTGACTATTTTTTTCGACCAAATGTCGTACTCGGCGAAATATCGCATCGACCAAAAGTCGTATGCGACCAATTGTCGTATCGGCGAAATGGTTTTCGACGAATTGTCGTGCACCCGGTGTAAAGGTATCACAGTTTTAGATAAACAAAAATTTCTGCGTAAAATTGTAAATATTTTCTTACCCATAATCTTTAGCATATGCTTTGGGTACTCAAAAGAGCTGTCTTTGAGACGGTTCTTTTGAGTACCCACAACATATGTTTTGGTTGAGAAATAAGAAAATTATTTTTGTTACGCACTCTTAACTTAAGTCTGAGCCTGGGTATATGTATAATAGTTTGTCTGTATTTTACCTTAAAAGCACACTTAAATTGGACAAAACTTTTTTTTAATTCTATACTGAAGCCAGAAGATCCAGATCCACACTTTATAGTTATCAATAGCTCGGACCCAGTATCCGGGTCAATTTGAAATTCATGTGCATGTTAATACCTCAGAGGCTTATGCAAGCATACGAGCGTGTATATGAGCATGTGTGCTCTTAAGGTCAAATATAATAATTGAAAAAAAACAATGCTCTCATCCATGATGATCTTTGAATAATGCCCCATATGGACCCTCAAGGCGCTGACTGGCTTGTTTCCGCCTTATCTAGAGGTCACACCTTAGTTACTCAGGGCGGGCTACCGTCAATTTGAACAGCCTTCTTGTCTCCGCTTCTGTTTCATTCAATGCTCCCATCTTCCATATCGTCTTCATAATCTGACTCGTCTTGCTCTACAACCTCCACTGCTTCGTTATAAAGTTCCCTTCTTAGCTCAACAACACGTGACGCCTTTTTATTAGCATATTCATAGTACATGTTCCGCAGCCCTTCCACGACTGCTAGTCGCAATCTCAGTTTGTATCTGAATACTCTGTGGTTATTCTTTTTAGCACAATTATAACGTTTGTGTATAGATTCCATTTTTCTGTTCAACAAGTTTATTTGATTGCAAGCTTTCCTAAATCTAACCTCTGTTTGATGTAATTCCGACTTCATTTCCGTCATGGATTCAACCTCGATTTTGTTACAATTTACGTTCGTCGATGTCGCTGTTGCTCGTGTTGCGCGACGCGTGCTCGGTCGCGTGCTTCTCCTCGTAGCCATGTCTTAGCTTGAACTTAAACTGTTAAATCCGTTATTTGTAATTGCTCTCCAAATCCTAGATTTTTCTTCGAAAAGAAACGGTTTCACTTTGTCTGAAGTCCGCGATCTGCTCTTGTTGACTAAAAATAGCACTAATTAGCTATTTACAAAGACTGGTCCTCTTGCTGGTCATATCACGATAGGAGTCATTCTCGAAAAGCGGGAAACCAGAACAGCCGTTCCGCTCGATTAATTGACTTGACAGGACGCGTCAGATGGGGCGCCCGCAGGGTAAATACTTATTGACAGATCGTGAACTGATTTCATATGTATTTCTATCTAAACAATGTGCCACTTTAATTGAATGAGTTAATAGCTTTAGCTCAAGAGTAATTGCTTAATTACCTTGTTTATAACAGCACACCTGACAACCCATTGTGTTGTGTGTTAAAAAACAGTTTTAAACTAAATTCTTTTGAGTCACCTATAACACTGGACCTTAAAATGGATACCCCCAGCCCTAATGCATTTTAGGATCTTTTCTTAAGGTCAAGGTACAGAAAGGGTGGGATGGGGGATTTGATGCTAAAAGCTACAGCGTGACAGGGGCTTGAAGTTCTGTTGTTGTTGTTGTTTTTTGTTGTTTTTTTGTTCTTTTTTTGTGTGATTTATTTATTTATTTATTTATTTATTTATTTATTTATTTATTTATTTATTTATTTATTTATTTATTTAAGGCCTAGGGAAGCGTACTAAGTGCTTTGGAATGACGAATATCCGATTATTTAGGGATTTGAAACTAGTTTCAGAATAATGAATTTGTTTGGTCAAATATTTCATTTTTTTCATGGTCTGGTATTTTCTCGAAATTTTTGGATGTAATAAGGATCTGGCAAATTAGCAAATATTCATAAATTCAATTAAGCACCTGTTCTAAAAGCTTTAAACTATGTGCTTAATTTTTTTGAAACGTTGAATTCCCAATATATTACATTAAGCCCCCCCCCCCCATCCACCACTTACCCTTTTATATTCATTGGGGAACAGGGACCCCCATCCCCCCGCAAAAACACACACAAACACACACACACACACACACACACACACACACACACACACACACACACTGTAAATCCATACCCCAAAATTATTAATTCTTCGGAAAACAAAAGTCAAGCAAACAAAACATAACGAACAACAACAAAACAGACTCAAAGTAAGGGTGCAAAGATCAGGAATCGATACAATCAAGCACCACACCTGACCGTGCCAGGATACCAATGGGAAAGTGACAAACTCACAGTAGACACCACAAACGAGAGCCAAGAGGTCAGCCCTTTCCCAGCAGGTGACCACAAAGCACATATAAACAGACGCGCACAAAGACATAGCAAACACAAGACAGAACAAAAACATAAAAGATCCACAAAAGAAGTACCGCCTTGGAACGGTCAGTAAAATATTTTACTGGAGGGCTTAAACCGGTTTAACGGCGCCAACCTCGCCCTTATTTCAGATGTGGATCAAGACACATAGAAAGTCAAAAGTATTGCAGAATGCTACCCTTAAAGCATTCTGCAATACTTAAAACCTTTATTTCAAGCCTATTTTACACCCGATAGAGCTCCCACTTTCGGAGCAGAAGTCGCGGGTTCGAATCCAGCGGCCGCGCCATATCCACAGCTCCTTTGCTGACGCTGGCAGGGGTTGTGCTTGGCAGGTATTTTTTTTATATCGTTCTGTCGCAGAATTGCTGGTGAGCTAATGTCTGCGACGTTAAATAAGGCTTCTTTACGGACAAATGCTACTAAATACTTCTCACTATGATGTTGAAATATTTTCAATACTTTGCATACAGTTTGTTTTATGCATGGGCTATCCATTTATGAAATAAAAAGAATATGTCACCGTGCGTATTTTTTCAGAATCTCAGCATTTGACCAATTTTCTAAAAATATAAAATGATAACACTAGTCCTAATTATCGAGCTAAAACGGTTGCAATCTTCAGCCAGCTTCTTTCTTTTGACTTAAATTACTGCCCATGACCTCAAACTTTTTAGAAAATGTGTAAGTTTACATGTTATCCCATGCTGTGACAAGATACTGCATGATATATTTTGGCAATTCGTCGAAAAGTGGAATTTGTTTTTAGAATAAATCATGTATTAAAAATCTGATGTTGAAAATCTTAAAAATTAATTTTAATTCATGGACTATTATAATACCTTTCAGATAAAAGAATAAAAATCTGGGGTCACCGAACTAATTCTCTTTCTAGAGGACCAAATTTAACCCCACCCCATAGGTTTCATGTGTAATTCAATATAAAAAGTTCAGGGATGACCATTTCGGTCGTTTTTATGATGCCATTTTACTAGTATATGAAGTAATTTAGCATTAAAATGTTAAAAAAGAAAGAAAAAACACACTGAAAATATGTGCGCATCCGGGAATCGATCCTGGTCCTCTGGCTTTGTTGCCAGACACGCTAACCACTAGGCCAGGAGGTCAGGTCGTGCATCGCTCTAAATAACCATGCAAATAGTAGAGACTCGGCCACCATCTATTTACTGTTCCATATAATTTCTGCCAATGATGGCACACCTCCGACTGGAGTCTTCTTAAGATAGGACGTGATGGGTGATATGTACAGTCTAAAATAACTTCTCTGTTACCCTATTTACATTCTAAAAGAGTCTTTTGAAAACACGGCGTTCACGTTCATGTGTGCTGCGGCCTATCTTTCGCATTACCTCTCTTTTCTTTACGGGTTGGGGGCAGGGCCAATCTTCTGTACCTTTCTAGGTGGAGCACTTGGCAAAGCCTTTTTGAGTTTTGGTCCATAGAGCCCCATGTGCCTTGTTTAAAGTTCTGCTTAGCTATCAGACGACTGGGATCCAGGATGAGTTGTACCACATTTTCTTCTACTTCATCAGTTGATAGGAACTTTTTACACTCTGTTATGAAGGTTTCCAGGATGGGTCGTCTGGTATCCTCTAATGATTTACATTCTGTCGATATATGCTCAATTGTCCCAGGTTTCTGCTGGCACAGCATACAAGTAGGGTCCACAGGAACATGGTTAAAAGCTGCTCTTTTACTCTGTGTGATGTAGGCACCGGTTACCAGTTTCAGCCTTGTGTTGACACGCAGGATACCCCTTGTCCCGTTGACTTGCTGTATAAGTGGGTGTTTTTGGCCAGGCCAGTAGTCATCAGCTGTAAGGTACTTCAGTGATGGATATAGTTCTGCTGATTGCTTGATTCTTGTTGACCAGAACTTGTTCACCTTTTTATTAACCAGTCTTTTCCAATGTTCCTTTTTCATTGAGTAAGTCCCAGCAGCAGGGTAGATCATACTTGATAAGAATTTTCTTCAACTCTACATACCAACTGTAACTCCCTGGCCCTTTGATCGCTAGTTGTCTTCTTGCCAAGCGTTTCTCGACTGAGCTTTCGTCTAATCTGCATATGCTGCCATAGAGAATCAAGGTTCGCTTATGTATGATACCTCCCATGGGCAGGGCGCCCGAGAGTATGTACACGGCGGGATCAGCGACAGTAGTTGGAAGAGAGAGAATCTGTTTAAGAATTTTCTTATAAGTTCTATTTAGCTTATCCACCAGAGCAGACTTGGGTAACACCACGTCAAGACCATATACCATAACGGGTAGAACATATATCTGTAGCAAATGAATACTGGTTTCTGGGTCAAGTCCGTTCTCACCGTGTAGTCCTGATGCCATTAGACTATAGAGGGTGCGCTGCGCCTTAGTAATGTTTTGACTCACTGCTGTTTCCTGTGTGTCATTGGAGCGAAGTATTCCCATATGCATAGTCTCATTCACAACCGGCATAGGTTCCCCTTTCATGATGATGTGAAAATATGGAGACAGAGGACAGGTGTGAGACATGTTCGTGTCCTTGCCATGGAGGATGTATGCATGTTGACTCGAGTGGGAATGTCACAGATATATGTCAAAACTGTGCCGCCTCACGAGAGCAGCAAAAGGTGTCTGTCATCACTGACGTTACCCCGCATGATGTTGTAACTGGCCATGCTGAGGAGAAATCGCCTTTATCAAACCAGTCCAGAACCAGCTCTAACCAGAGCTTGGAGTGCTCACAGCAGAAATCAAGTTCTGAGACAGACATCGATCGACTAGATCCAATTATGGACAGTGTAGCACAATGTCAAGATACAAAGATGGTAGTGGAGCCCAAAGCCAGCTCAAGACCAAATAAAAAAGCTCAAAGCCAGACAGACGCAACAGTGAAGCTTCGGGAAATACGACAAATGGAAGCTAAGCTGCGTAAATGGGAAGAAGAACTCAAACAGAGGGAGGCAAATGTCAACAACTATGGAACTGACCAAAGGAGGCTAGAAGACTACCTGCAAAAAACATAAGCTAGGAATTGGAGCTTGAAGCTACCGTGCGCACTCTACAGCGTAGAATATGTCTCCTAGAGCAGTCACCCTACCCCCTTTATAGAGGCAATATGAAGCCAGAAAGTATACAACAGACAGAAAACCCAAATTGTGATTTAAGCCATGTCAATAGCAGTACCAATACATCACAAGGAGCGCAACAATCTTCGAAGAACCCACCTAGTGTGATGTCAACAACAGTGACGAGCCAAAACGAAGAGCTTATCAGTGGAATACACAGTCAGGTGACAAGTTACCTACTGCGAAAAGTGTCACAACAGATCACTTGAATGGAAATGATGGATGCTGAAGTTACAACAGAGAACACAGCAGCCCAGGCTCCCTATCCACATCTGAATACAGGACATATGCAGTTTGGAATGAGGAACAGTGGCAGCCCAGATCAAGAAGCCTTTGCAGGGCACTATATAGACCCTCACTCATACATATCAAGTGCAAATCAGATGAAAGGAGCCACTACTTCAGTCAACAGTCAAACTCCGTTTATTACCAGAGGCAACCCGTACGCAGATGCAGTGCAAATACCCCACTTTCAGGAGGAGGCATCAGTGAAGAGGAAGGTCAGAGTTGCAGGAGTGTATGATCTATGGAAACAGGGAGCAGTTACCGTTACACCTTTATAGCATGGGGATGTGCATGACGTTTTGATATTTGGGATTTGGAGATGTCTTCTGGTCTGCAATTTTTGTCCCATCCAGCCTTTATTCAACATTTTGTAAGGAGCGCAGTGGCTCCCCTGGAGTGGCCCAGTGGTAGAGTGCTTCACTCGAGATCGAGGGCAACGGTTCGCGGGTTCGAGCTTCGCCAGAGGCACTGCGCTGTGTAAATTTGAACAAACTTGGTAGGGGGTCGCCAGTACAAGGATCATGTGTGTCAAATTATTTTCTTGGCTGGTCGAAACGTTTTAACAAAAAAATTTTTTTAAGTGTTTCCTGCTCCGTTGCCATAGTAACCAGAATTCAGCATGAAATCGAAATACATGTATTTGAACAATTTTGAAAGGGACCTTGAACGGATCCTTCCTAATTCCACCCGGTTGGTTCAAGAGGAGCATGTGTTTGTGGACGAGGGGCGTTCAACAAGAGCTCACAATGAGCACGGTGTTCTCATGTTAGCTAAAATGAAGAAGGGAAAATCTTGAGCGTTTATTCTGGTGTTTAGTATACAGAACACAATTATTTCCAGGTCAGAGCGACATAAACACACTTGGGTTAAACCTGGTTAAAGAGTTCATTATTACACCTCAGGGTTAATACAAGGTGTAGTTTGACATAGTCCTCAATTTAAGCTTATACACACACAACAATATATTTCTTCCTTTAAAAAGTTAGAATGGCTTACAACTTTGAGAGCCGGAAAATACTAGTGTCTGGTGCAGGAAACGGAATAGGACGTGCTATTGTTTGTAGCTTAGCCGCCGCAGGAGCAAAGGTTTACGCTTTAGACTGTGTTAAAGATGCCTTGGATGATCTTGCCAAGGAAAACACAGCAATAATAACGTTACACCAAGACCTCAGAAACTGGGAGTCAACCAGAGAAGCTGTATCACTCATCGACGATTTGGATGGTTTGGTTAACTCTGCTGCAATCGGTGCACAGGAGCCTGCAGTTGACGTATCTAAAGATAAGATAGATCTAATCTTTGACGTTAATCTTAAAGCCGCCATTAACTTGATGCAAGTTGTAGGAAAGAAGATGATAGCGCACGGCAGAGGTGGGTCTATTGTAAACATTTCGAGCGTCGGAGGCAGCGCCGCAACAACTCACTTTCTGCCTTATTGTGTTTCTAAAGCTGGATTAAACATGGCTTCAAAAGTGTTCGCGCTTGAACTTAGGCCACACAAGATAAGAGTAAACTCCGTTTCGCCTACAATGGTAAATACTGATGCTATGAATAAAGCGGTTTCGAGCGAATTCCTCAACAACTATGTGAAAAATATCCCGATGGGTCGTATGGATGAGATCGACGACGTTGTGCAGTCTGTTCTCTTTCTCCTGAGCGACAGTTCTAAGATGGTCTCCGGAACAACCCTCATGGTAGATGGAGGCCATACTTGTTATTTGCCTGTGTAGATAGATCATATGGACCTGTGTAGATAGATCATATGGACATGTGTCGATAGATCATATGGCCCTGTGTAGGTAGATCATATGGACCTGTGTAGCTAGATCATATGAACCTGTAAACGCAGATTTATGAATAACTGACCTCAGAGAATCTACTACTCAGCCAGCATACAACTTCGAGCCACAAACGACCCATCAGCAAAACGCCATTCACACTAGCGGCCCGTCAGCGAAACGCCATTCAAATGGCGTTTCGCTGGTAGGCCGAAAGTGGACCGCTTATATTAGATTATCGTTCTCTCCAAAGGACGATATATTTAAATAGTAACTCCGCAAGAAGTGGCACGGGTGGAAACAAACTTCGCACATACAGACAAATTCACAAATTCATACCGAACCATATTGTTTTGAAATAATGTCTAGAAAGCACATATAAAGGATCTCTCGCTAAGTTTAGATCTGGACAGCTCCCATTATAATAGAAACTGGTCTCCACCAAAATATAGACTTGAGAGGGCGGGTTTGTTTCCATTGTGCCTCTTGCATTGAAGACGAGGAACATGTTTTGATAGTATGTCCTACATATGAGGATCTTAGAATGAGTTTAGTAAGTGAAGCCATGTTGGTAAATGCTGCCTTTGAAGGCTATAGCGATTTGCAAAAACTGTTTTTTCTGTCGTTTGTACCAACAACATGTGATTTTTGTCTCCAGACAGGAAAAGTTAGCACGGATTATGGATATTTTCGTGTGCATTGGTTTTGACATGTGTTTTGGGAGCTCATGGTAGTCATCTCATTGAGTACCCACAACATGTGATAGGGAAAGTTAGCACAGATAATCGATGTTTCCTTGTGCATAGGTTTTGACATGTGTTTTGGGGGCTCGTGGGTATCGTATCATCGAGACGGTTCCTTCGGGCACCCACAACATGTGATTTTTTTTCGCCGGATAGGAAAAGTTAGTACAGATGATGTATGTTTTCTGGTGCAATGTGCTTTAGTTTTGACATGTGTTTGGGGCTTATGGGTATCGTCTCATCTAGACGGTTACGTTGAGGACCCACAACATGTGATTTTTGTTGCCAGGAAAAGTTAGCACAGATAGCTCATTGAGACGGTTCCTTTGGACACCCACAGCATGTGATTTTTGTCGCCAGATATGTTAGCACAGATAGTGTGTGTTTTCTTGTGCATTGGTTTTTGCATGTGTTTTGGTAGCTCATTGGAATCTTCTCATTGAGACGGTTCCTTTGAGTACCCACAACGTGTGATTTTTGTCGCTGGATAGGAAGAGATAACACAGATAATGGATTTTTTATGCATTGGTTTTGACATGTGTTTTGGTAGCTCATGGGAATCGTCTCATCGAGATGATTCCTTTGAGTACCCACAACATGTGATCTAAGTCACCAGAAAGTAAAAGTTAGCACAGATAATGGATGTGTTTTGGGAGCGCATGGGGAAGGTTCATCTGAGTACCCATGGCACATATTTTTGAATAAGGTTGAGTGTCACGATACCGATGTAGAAACCATTGAAAAATAACATGGACTCTTTTATTTGAATCAGTCAAGGGCCCCGATGGGCAATACTTTAAGTGTAATAATGTAGATATTTCCTTGTGCATCAGTTTTATCAATTGTTTGGGATACTCAAAAGAGCCATCTCACTTCTTCTGAGTGTCCAAAACATGTGTTTCGGACGCGAGATAGGAAAGCTGATCTTTTTACATCCATACACTGCTGTGATTTTTCTATATATACAAGAATGCGAAGGCTGTATTTTGAGCATGGTGTGCGTGAGTTTCACACCCACCAGCACAGATACAGATGTGCATAGGACTGCACACGTGTGTGTGTGTGTGTGTGTGTGTGTGTGTGTGTGTGTGTGTGTGTGTGTGTGTGTGTGTGTGTGTGTGTGTGTGTGTGTGTGTGTGAATGTGGCTGTACAATTTGCCACCAGTGGGGGTTGATGCTGGTTCATGTGTAATGCATTAAATATAATAATTAGTTTAAATATAAGGCTAACCTCGTCTCTGTGTCAGTTTTTCTCATGGCAGGGCTCATGTACATGTTTTAGAAATAGTATTAAAAATTGTAAATATCTAAAGATCTCATGCCTCGCATTTTATCGCTTTTCCGCCAACTGGTTTAATACATTAATAAAACATTCATGAGCACTCATGGTAGATCCTCTAAATACTGCCTCATTGATAAGTTCATACAGGTTCTACTGTACGTCCTTATCTTGTGTGTGCGGGCAGTGAAGGTTCTGGATAGGCTGTGTGTATGCACAGACTTGTCTAAGCTCGCATATGCAATAAGTGCCAAATCTCATGTACTGGCATAAAATTCCATAAGTACCCAGATTCTTTTTCGTGTTGACAACAGACTGGCCAGACTTCAAATTGGATAGAACCTGTGAAATTATCAAAGTTTCATAAGGAAGACTCAGATCAGCATGAACCCCTACCACGCCTGATATATCACATAATATACACTGAAAGAGACTAAGTCTGCAACTATGAACATTTTTCGATTTTTTTATTTTCTTTTTAAATCATTTGTAAAAGTAGAATTAAGTTATAATTTCACAATAAATCTGTTCACTATAGCTGAAAACTGCGCGGAAAAGTGAAATCTCTTATAAAACAGGTGTGTTTTTCTCTTGTTGGTAATTCTTTGCGTTCCTCCAATAATTATAGACAGTTCATTTTAGCTTAAAAGCTGTTGTTTTGATACTGATAATTTGTTAAGATTTACGAAATTGGTAAAATGTATACCTGAATTTTAGTTTTTTACTGTGTTCTTGAAAAATAGAAACATTAGTTCTAAAATTAAAATATCAAAAGTTACAGACTATGCAGCTTTAAGGTCGAGTGTACAACGTGTAAAACCAGAAGATTGTAACACAGCACGAACAGCCTTATAGCGAGGTAATTTGGATAACCAATGACCACTTTGTAGGCAATGGAGTTATTCAAAAATATGGTCCATAGTATATTTGAAGGGATCACAGGTTATAATTTCCAAAAATATTGCATACTTTCTCTGATGATCGACTTTGTCTTAGCAAACAGTTTAGACCCCGATGAAATGCCGTGTTATGTGGTATTTCATCTGAGTTTTCAATGTTTTCAAAATTGCCCATTTAGGGGGTCCCAGTCTACAAAGGGTTAACAGCGTAGACAGATCAGAATATTCATCTGGTACAACAGGCTATAAACGAATCTAATCCCCAGGGTACTCTCATTTTTTCTTGATACGTAGGTTTGGATCCGGCATCCACAGTTTACCCCCAAAAATATCAGGAATAGCAGGCATACCCCAAAAAAATATTTTAAATTTTAGCAACCCGAAAACATGTTCCCATTCTGCATCTTGACCCTAAGAAAAGAACCTAAAATACATAGAAATGACCCCCCAAAATAGTCTTGTTTTGCAATGACACCTAAAAAATCCACAAAATCTTAATACCCCCCAAAAATATTAATTATTCAGAAAACCCGAAAAATATTGAAATTCAAAAATTCTGAACCCCCCCCCCCCCAAAAAAAAAAAAAAATGGGCCAAGCCTACGTATATATGAAAATATCAGAGTACTCCCCCACCCCGCCTGGGATATAATCCACAGAATAAAAACGAGTGAGCATGACCAGGAAATGCCACAATCACAGACCAACACATGGCATCGTGAGGAAAAGACATTAGAACAGAGACAAAGAAACACACTTAAAAGGAAGGATACAATAAAAGTAAAGCGATCATCTCTCTCTTTCTCAGTGATGATTGCAAAACTCGAAAGGCCACAACAACTTTATTAAATTTTTCTGTAGACCAGTAAAATGGCAGCGCTCTATTAGACCTGCCCAACGTCCATAAGCTTGAATGGTATCTTTAGGGCACTGAGAATCGGCGCAGTTCTAGACAGGTGTGACATGAATCATCTTGTGAAAACACCGCACCAGAAAGTGACAGCATAAATACCAGCAGGTAAAGGTTTTTAGGAGATTTGAGAGGTCAACAACCACATAAAATTTGAAACCACATTCTTATTATTTCAAATGCTTTTCTTATAGCTTTACAGTATGATAAGAATAATTCCTCATCAATAATATACTACTCAAAGTTTGATAGGGATCACTTTTTAGCCATCAAGATTTGCATTGTAAATGTAAAAATTCATGGCTGAGTGTTCAATCCGTATATGGCGTATATTTTGAGCAGCAACTCGTATGAATTGCAGTACTCACGAAAGTGCACACTGTGCACACTTTGCAAATGAACCCATGCACCCTCAAAATCATGCAGATGACTGCATTCCAACTGGCACATCAAAATTGTCAATTTTCATTTTTTAACCGATAAAGGGATTTTATTTGATTCCTGGCCCCTTAAAATGCCCCAGGGACAGTTAAGAACTCGTTTAAGTCCAGAAGAAATGAACCGTGGCGTCGGAATGTTAGAATCTGGCGTCTCACAACGTCGTGTTGCTGTGTCACAGAATGTGATATCCCGAATGTGGATTCGTCATCTAACCCACGGAGATCCATCGCACAGACATAACGGAGAACGTGACACGGCTACAACCCAACGCCAGGACCGTTTTTGTTGATTCAGTCGCGACGTCAAAGTTTCCGAACGCTTCGTCCTTGAATAAGGAATTCAGGAACGGAGCTGGAGTGTGCATTTCTACACAAACAGTGAGAAACAGACTCCATGAGTTCTGAATGAATGCCAGGACACACGCTATACCCCTTCCGTTGACGAGACAACACTTGCAGGACAGGTTAGACTTTGCCAGAACTCACGTCAGATGAATTATTCGTGACTGGACGCCAGTGCTATTCACTGATGAGTCCAGGTTCTGTCTCGATTTTACTGATAGACGTCAGTTGGTGTGGATAATGCCCAAACAGAGATTTGATTTATTGAATGTGGCAGAACATGACTGTTATGGCAATGGCTTTGTCATGGTTTGGGCATGCATAGCGTCAACGGAAAACTGACTAATACGTTATTGAAAACGGAATATTGACGGCATTGAGGTGTTGCAACGATATTCTCGGTCAGTTTTGATGCCATATGTGGAAACTATCGGTCCAGAATTTATTCTGATGGACGATAATGCCTTTCCCTACCGTACACACGTCACAAACGCTAATCTGTAACGTGAGACAGTTGTTCGTATGGAATGGCCTGCTCAATCACCGGACCTGAATAAGATTGAACATGCATGGCACATTCTTCAGAGTGCAATTTTAGCCAGACTTATGCAAACCAGGACTTTACAGGAGCTCAAGGATGCATTGGTTGCTGAATGGCGGCTGGTTCCACAAAACCGGATACAGACTCTGATTACGAGCATGCGCATGAGATGTCGTGCTGTTATTGATGCCCGTGGACGTCAAATGCATTATTATAGTGAGGCGGATATGTAACAATTTTGAGAAGAATCGTGCATTTTATGATAAAAGCATGAAACTTGGTACATGGCTAGTTGATAACAATATCAAAAAATTAAGGGTCAGTGCCACGCCGAAAATGTCCTCTAATGGCCGCCATCTTGTTTTTACTAAAATGGCCGCCTTTTTCAACTTATTCATTATAATCTCATTATTTATTTGCAAACATCATGTTTTCTTCAGTTATTTTTTAAATAGCCATCAGTTATATCTTAATACCTTAAAATCATCTTTCATTTAAAAAAAAACAGGGATTAGGCTGTATTTTAAAGAAGGCCGCCACTTTTGTATCTAAAAAGTGCAGTTGTATATAAGAACTTTACAAAGTTATAAATGTTGATGCAAATTACTTCTAGCAAGTAGAAATAGTCCAGTTAAACAAGTTATTTACTTGTCAGCATGGCTTTATTGTTGCTTATTGTTCCAACATGGTATTAAAGATGGCTACCAATGTTCAAATCATAACATACTATCTGCTTTCATTTGAAACTGGAAGAATGTAGTTTTAATTTATGCAAACTATTTTCAAGAATAACTTTATTTAATGGCTTTGGATAAAAAGGAGAGCATCCAACATGCCATCCAAGACAGCTATCAAAGTGGGAATGTTATATGGACAACATTTATAAAGTGGCCACCATCTTGATTTTTCCAAAATATGCAATCTATTTTAAAATGAATTATTTTAAGCTCATCCATTTGCAAGCCAATATTTTGTCTTCATTTATTTTCACTCATTTTGCAGTCAATCATAAAAATTTGCCTCAAAACTTTGTCATTTGGGCTTATAAAACACAAGATCTAGGACATAGTCTCAAGGTGGCTGTCACATTTTTCATCCTCAACAGTTGTGGTAGACCAACTTGAAAAATTATGAATTTCCATGCAAGATGCTTATGCAATTAAGTAAAAATAGCTACACAAACCATAGACGAACTTATCAGATTTGTTTTTTACTTTAACTTATTATAACATGGTTTTCAAGATGGTTTTGTATTCAGTTTAAGAAAAAAAAAGAAGCATATTTTTACTTTCAGTCAGAAAATATTTTGAGGTTGTTTGAAGTTATGAAAATGATTATCAAGAAATGATTGTATTCAATGAATTAGGATAGTTAAGGGGATATCCAACCTTTCATCAACGATGGTTGCCAATTTTGGTTTGAGATGCTTATACAGATGTTGCTATAAAGTGTGTTCTGTATAAAATTGATATGATCAAAATGATATACAAAGAATTTTTGTATCTATAGCAAACCAAAACTGTCCTTTGTAGAATTGCCATTGCATAAAATACCATTTGTTTAGAGCTTATTGAAAAAAACTATAAAATCTGTAATAGAGATATCAAATTTTCTTTTTGACCTTTCGCCTTTCATCAAGCTCCCATCGGCTTAAAAAGGCTATACATCTCCTAAAACTTTATACGATTTAAAAAAAAATGTATTAAGACCACAATCCTCCTTTTTTACACACATCAACGTTTCGACTTGATCGTGATAAATGACGTATTCGCTGCAGTCAGCCTTATTATGTTCTGTTGATGATGTAGCTGGCACTTTCACATCTGCTCGACAATAATCAAAGTTTATACTATTCTGATGTCGATCCAATATATAATGTTGCAGACATCCTAGCTTCTAGCCAAAGCTTCCCTCACTAATTGCTTGCTAGTGAGTCTGGCATTTGATTCAATAATAGCTCAGTTCAAAACCCTATTCAGTCTAGTTAGTCAAAACCAAAGCTTTTTGTCTATTTAGGTATATAGGGGTTTAAATGATGATGTTATTTCGCTCTGTATTTACGGTGATGGTCTTTTACAGCCCAGGGATGGATCTTTAGCTAGGTGCCCCAGTCAGATTATTCTGTCGAATCCTTGCCCTTGCTGCATCAATGTTTGCTTTTAGTGATTTATTGTTCACTGGGGTTATTCATTGACTAGTTAGACATAGAAACTGTTCCAAGGTAGTAGTGCTGGTGTGGTTCTCATTTTATTATTATTGGTGTAAATGTGATTCAAGGGGAGAGCTATACATCACCATTCACCAGTGTATACTATCTATCTGTAAATTTAGTTTTCCCCATTTTGGTTTTGTAGGAAGAATGTTAGCTCTGATTGTACTAGTTCCTGGTCATTGCTTTGATTTTACCAAGTGTATAAGCCAAAATGGGAATAACATGTCCGGAATGACGCAGGCCAACAGTCACTAGACGAAGAAGCTTTAAAATAAGCGTAGAAAGAGCATTATGAAGTTACTCAAATTCAAACTCTTTGGAACGCAGAAGGCATACCAGAGGGAATCCCAGTTGAAAGCCTAGCCAGCTGATCAGTACAGGAATTATCACAAAAGCATTTAGCAGGATGTGTTCTGACAAATCAGACAGATCATCAGCAATTGTCATCGAGATGCTTTATTCTACATGTATTTGGGAAACTGACACAGTCAAGGTGTTTGACCTAATTGGCAACATAATCTCAAGTGTTAGTACAGAGCAAAATTGACAGTATGAACATAGGCAAAGGGTGTGTTCTGAACAGAGCCTTAAAGTTAATTAAGCAATTAATAAGAGTGTTTGGATGCATATTGGAGAGATATATCAGGCAGGGCGTTGAGATTGACGAAATGAAGTGCAGATTTGTGTCAGGCCATGGTGGCACTACAGTTGCGATCTTCATTTTAAGCCAGCTACAGAAGTTGCTCCTGACTTTTAACAAGCCATTCTACATCACTTTCATTAACATAGAGAAGAACAGCAGGAAGGTAGTGTGCATGCTTTTAAATCAACGAGTAGCTGGTGCAACTGATGCATGGCATGATCAAGGACATAAAAAGCATGGCAATAGTTGGCAATTATCGCAGTGAGAAGTTTTTTGGTGTTGATGTTCATCGTGGCTCTGTTCTGACTCCACTGCTCTTAATTATTATGTAAGAGGCTCTAATCACGGAATTCAGAACAGACTGCCCATAGTTGCCCAATAGTTGCTATTGTACAAAGATGTTCTGGTGATCAACGCTGAGTTCATGGAGATATAGCTGGTGAAATTTGGTGCATGGAAGTAATGGAAGGAGAAGGCTCTCCATGCATAATATATGAAGTCATATAAAGTGGTCCCTTGAGCTCAAGTGCACCAAATGCCTGTGGAACAACACTACTTAATGATGAAAGATGGAGGTGGCAGCACCTGATAAAACTTATATAGGATTTCGGTAACCATATGGACATTCTCTACACTAGAGACATCCTCGAGCTGCTTGCAGTCATATATTGCAAATGTACATGGCAGAAGCTCCGTAAACTTCTTAACCATATGATCAACTAACATCTGCTGCCTTTGACTCGAGACAGGCGGTACTTAACATGCATTCATTGTTTTATATTTCCAGTAGGTCCTTGATTATGAACAGTTCACTAACATGATACATCCCTAGTGATGTCAAAAACGCCTAATAGCAAAAATGTATAGATGTATTTAGAAAGAACTGCAAAAATCACCAATAAATAGGATTTTCCAATTTGGCGGCCATCTTTGATGCGATGCTTTAATCAACAGTTGAGGAAATTTCAAAATTACATATTATATGTAAGAAACGAACATTCATTGCAATTAAAACAAATTTCACTCATAGGAATCTCAACGATATATTTATGTATAAAAAAAACAAAAACAATCAAATCATTCTTTGGCAGCCATCTTGGATGCCATATTGTATCAAGGCTCTCTATTAAATCGGTCACAAATAACAAGGTCAAATTTTGAGCCTTTCTATGCTTTGAACAACTTGAATTTGATGCAATAATCTGGATTAAGTTCATCATATGGTGTTTTCATAAAGCAAGCTTGATTTAACATATAAAATTGGCGGCCATCTTATAAAATGGCCGCCATATTGGATATTATGACCACCTACATGTGATTTCAGATAATTACAAATGTTCTATTGTTAAAATACACACTTCCACCAGCTTTAAAGAAAAGTTTATTGCAAAAAGATATCAAACTTAACAGGCTTTACACGAAAACAGGTCGCCATTTTGAAAGTCAAGATGGCGGCCGTCAGGGTACATTTCTGGCTTGGCACTGACCTTCAAAAATTTTGTTTATTAATAATCTGGCCATGTTGTAAGTTTCATGCTTTTATCATAAAGTGCACGATTTTTTCACATATCTGCCCCACTATTAGGCAAGTTTTTCACAACGAATTTAAAACAATTTGAAAATTCAGTCTTCTAGAATCACATGTCTTACGTCAAACTTTGGGGGTGCCCAGACGTTCGCTGTAGCCATGTGTGGATGCGTTGACATTTGACGTTAGAATTACAAGAGTTTTTGAATGATATATTTTCTATCATTATGTTTGTATTTTGGATTCAATTAAATCACTTGTCAAAATTTTATGTTGCATTAAAAATGTGATCCCTATCAAACTTAGAGTAGTATAACTGTGAAAGCTATTCATTTAGCTTGCGCTTGATTACTTTCAATTTTCCCTGGGCTCCAGCTTTTTTTTCAGGCCAATGAGCTCAGACATGTGTAATGGAGTCACTATAATCTGTTTACAAAACAGCCAGAGTAGTATAATAAATCTTTGACATTGATTAAAATTCATGTTTCAGTGTAATATTTTTACAAGGGCAGTGTATTTTTGAGTATATTTTAATACTTTGATGATTCTATTTAACCCTTAAATCACTAATTATTGCTTCTGCAGGCAACATATATTGCAAGAACTAGCTTTCGTTTTTGGGGATATAGTAAGATGTAACAAAATCAAATGAAACTTATTGAAAAAATCATTATGCTTTTCTTTTGATTAACATAAAATCCTACTTTTACATTGATTGTAATTAAAAAGAATAACCTTTTATCCTTTATTATGTATGGAGCCACTAAAATCTCCAGAGATAATGTGCTGCCTTGAATCAGTAGTTGATTGATACATATGCTTGAATTCCTGATGTTTTATACCAATTACTGAAGATATCTGCCCCTAGATGGCTGGATAAAGACAGTAAATGAGCTGCAACATGTGATTTCCAACAATGTGGCACTTTGACATGAAAAGACTCAGACGAGACTGTGCAGCCTCCTTATAAGCATAGACGCTCCAAATGATGTTCGGTCAGTACCTTAACAGTCATAGAATATTTAAGCGACTAGCAAAGGCTCTGATCAGACTGCACGTATGCACAGGCTGATCTGAGGCTTTGCTGGTCGCGCATATCACATTGTTGGAAATCTCATACCGCGGCTCAAATAGTTATGTTATTACTTTTTAATAGCAGGTATAAAAATGACCTGTGCATATTAATTTAGCGCATTATCATGAAGTATTTATTTTTTATTTAGATAAAAAAGTTCAAAAACCATGATCTTAGACTTTAAGATGACCTATTATAAAGTTCATATAAGTGAGATAAAGTTAAATGCTTCAACAACATCTGCTTGATTATTGTCAGAAAGAGACAAAATGAAGTATCTCTCATCACTATACAAAAACGAATCTGCAACAAGAGGTGCAGAATTAGTTTCCATCGGAATACCTACACTTTAAATCATCTATATCATATCGAGCCAAATCTTACAAGTGTATTGGAAATCAACATAAACTTTCTGAAATGTCCACAACATATATATTTTAGAAGGGCCTAGATCTTTTTACAGCCAAAAACTTGTCATCTGGATCAAAAGGTGACCGAGAACATCAGAGGACAAACAAGATGTTTTGGATTAAATTTTCTCAGGTAACCAGTCTCTTATATGCTGTGACGAAACTTTACCTTAAATCGGAGATCAGAATGCTGTGATGGTAGTATCAAGTCTTAGACCTCACAGAATAGCTAAACCTACCAAAAAGTATACATAATGCAGGAAAGCTGACCATGTAGGATTTGGTGAGGACTTGGGTGGCTTTATAGGAGGAGCTTCCTAGTACAAGCTGCCTGGTTAAAAGACAAAATTTATCAGGAATAGAGTTCTCTTTTCCAAGCAAGCTAGAATAGAAAGCCAATGGCTACTAAAGGGATAAAGGCACTGCATAGTAAACAGAAGTTATTTACAAAGAAGAAAGAAAAAGAAGACTTAGGAAAAGCTGAATGTAACTATCAAGCATTCCATGGACACTCATTTTTTTTATTTTGTTTATTTTTCTAGTAGAAATAGCCATTGACAATAGATGAAGATTGTTTAAAAAAATATTCAAATATGTCCAGTAGTTTAGAGATATCGAGGTAAATACTGTTGCCATGCAAAAGGAAAAATAGCCTATTTTGCCTGTTTTTCAACAAATAACCCTCTCCTGTGGCACTGGATCCAGTAAAGGATGCTAAATTGATTTGAGAAATAAATATAAAAGGATATAAATAAAAAAAAAAACAGTGCATACAATTTTTGAAACTAAGCGCTTTCGGCTTTCGCCTTCATCAGAGTTTCAAGACACATTAGTTTAGGTGGATAGTTAACAAAATATAAATTTTTACATGAATTATGTGATTATTTAAGTCCTTAAAAGGGCCCAGTTATTATGCGTGGATTTTCAAAAATATGACTGCACAATATTTATGAATTAAACACAGCGCACGAAATTGGCATTCTGGAAAGAAATGTCTTGTATGAAAATTTGTGTAGAACAGAAGTCTAAAGCATGTCTAGGCTCCTGAAAGGTAGTCTACAACAACACAACACACCAGGTATTCTACCATATGACCTGATAGAGTAAGTATATATATTGTTAATCGTGAAAATATCTATTTACCCATAAATTTGTTTAATGGCATTACCACGCCAACAGACGTGAGGTACGCGCACGTCAAGCATATTTGAATTTTTAAGAATTTGCGCAAATTTGTCAATTTGTAATTTCCAAGGCAAACCACATTAAAAGAAAATGGTATTAGAATTTCAAAGACTTTATTGAGTACAAGCAGCATCAATAATAGATATGTGTAATCCTCTTCAAATAGAAGAGTAATAGCCTGTCAACTTGACCTATGTTGACAATTTGAATTTTCAAGAAAACACTAGCATTTCAACATCTAGAATGATTTATCTGTGCTAATTTGAGATTTTTTAACATTGAATGACATTTTTTTTTTGTTATTCTTTAGCTTCTGAGAAAGGTTATTTGGCTGACTTGGGGTTTGTTCCAAAGAAAATGATAGAATTTATGGGACTTCATTACCCCACCCACCTATGCTAATACAGATAACATTATATTTTGTACAGCACAACTGCATCAGTCTGCATTTGAACTTCATGAAGCATGCTAATATACTATGCCATAATAAAGGTTGTGAGCTACTATCAATAGTGTTGGATAAAGCAAAAAAAAATGGTTACTATGGCAACCAGAAATGCTCGTAGACAACAATGCAAAATTTTGAGAGATTTTGGTCTACTCTAGTTTGTTTTAGGTCACATACCTGTAATTGTAAAAAGGGTGGTGATTGACTCAAAGGGTGCAAGGGTATGTATGGAGCATGCTAATTGTGAGACAGAACCATTACTATTTCCACAAACTTCAGTTTTTATATTACACGGAGGAATTCATTATCTAATGTTTCACTTCTTGATATGGACTTAATATTTGGAATGACTTACAGTTCTTAGAGTTGTAAATTAGCTTTTCTGAGTTTGTTACTTTCACATTAGTATCCTGTGGCAGGTGTGGTACTTGATTGTATCGATTCCTGATCTTTGCACCCTTACTTACTTTGCTGTTTTGAACATAGCTGTTGTAGTCGATAGATGATTATCAATGCGAACAAATTGAAGGTTTATAAAATTGTTTATGGATCCTATTACTATATTTCTTCTTGCTTTTTATTTATTTAATCTGATTTGAGTTGCTGACAGTGAAGGGAAATGTCTTGTATATGACATTGAATGCATAATAATAAAAACCAACTACATGGTAGTGGTAAAGATAAAGGAATCATTTAATCTTTTTTGAAACATAATTTGACTATGAAAAATTAATAGGTAGATCTATTAAAATCCAATTGAAACGATTCCGAAAAAAGTAAACAACATTTGTATGTGCTTTAAAAGTAAGTTTTCCCCTTTAAAGCAACTAGGCTTTTGTTGAAGTTGAATCTCATTCATTAGATATGTTTAAAAAGACGATACCCACATTATATGTATTTTGAGCACTTAGATGGTAGTCAATTTCATTTTCACCCACAAAGTGTTTGAACACATATACTCCTAACATTGTACAAAAATAATGTTTAAAAAGGTAACGTAAATAATAGAAATACCAGTAAGGTACCTAAGCTAATAATAATCAATCTGCTAGTAAGCTGTATTCAATTCAAAGATCATGATGATTTGTAGAATGATAGTAACACTATAATAGGAGTTCTGCTATTATTAATGGTAATGTATTTGAATTGATTGTTGCATGGTAATGCATCTATTTATAAGCCACTATACATTAGATTTGTCATATATAATGTGGTTGACAAAAATTAAATGCACAAAACACCCTCTCCAAAGGTCTTTAGGCAGCATGTGGCCAAGTAAACAATAGAAATATATATTATAGTAAGTAACATATATAACAGCTATGGCCTTGTGTAAACTGGGGCTTATGTATTCAAAGAGTGTTGCTGACAAACTATTTACAGATAGAATGCTCAAACTGGTTTTATTTGAAACCGCTTTAAACCTATTATGAAATCAAATTGATTAAAACTTTAAAAACTATAATATTCGTTATTTCCTCCACAAGAGAAGAGCATGCATGGGCATTACAAATGCATAAGCAATGAAAACAAAACATAATTCATATATGCATATGTACAGCACTAATAATGCGTCCAATGATGCATTATCAAACAGGAGCATTCTGCTTGATAAAATGAATAAATTTCATTTTCAAAAGTACCCTTTTGATAATCTGAAATGAAATTCCTCAACTTGATTTATACCAAATAATTTCTCATGCAAGGTTCAATGAAATTTCAATTGCGGCTATGGTTCACGTGTCGTCAGCTTCAGCCCAGTTACTACAACTGACGGTTGGTCATGCAATCCACAGCCACTGCTAAAACGCCATGCCTGAGCTTTACAGGCAGCTATTATGAAACTTGTCAAAGACATTTTTTTCACACCAAATAGATTCATATGCCAGGTCCAATGAGTTTCGATTGCGACTATGGTCCGCGTGTCGTCAGCTTCAGCTCAATTACTATAACTGACGGTTGGTCATTTAAATCACAGTCGTTACCAAAACTACACTCTTGGGCTATACAATCGACCGATATATTACTTGTCAAAGGCATTATTAGTGTATATAGTTATTTAAACCAAATGATTACTTAAACATGGTCAAATGAGTTTCGTTTGCGACTATGGTTCACGTACCATCAGCTTTAGCTCGATTTCTAAAACTGACGGTCGGCCATGTAGACCGCAGTCTCTACTAAAACTACATACCTGGGCCATACAAACAGCAAATATAGAAATTGCCACAGACAATTTTTTAAGATAAATATTGTTTTTTAAGCCCCCAAAGGAACTTTGGGAGGCATATAGTAATCGCACTGTCCGTCCGTCCCGCTTCATGTCCGGTGCATATCTCTTATATTCTTTGAGGTAGGAATTCCAAATTTGGTATGTGGATGCATCTTGGAATGGCGGAGTGTCGCGTACCGTTTTGGGGTCACTGTGACCTTGACCTTGACCTCTGACTTAGTTTTTATAGTAATAAAATGTCCGTCCGTCCGTCAGTCCGTCCGTCCCGCTTCGTGTCCGGTGCATATCTCCTATATTCTTTGAGGTAAGAATTTCAAATTTGGTGTGTGGATGCACCTTGGGATGGCGGAGTGTCGCGTACCATTTTTGGGTCACTGTGACCTTGACCTTGACCTCTGACCTAGTTTTTAGAATAATCGTGTCCGGAGCATATATCTTATATTATTTGAGGTAGGAATTTCAAATTTGGTTTGTGGATGCATCTTGAGATAAGAAAGTGTCGCGTACCATAATTGGGTCACTGTAACCTTGACCTTGACCTCTGACTTAGTTTCTAGAAACGGCATTGATTCTGGTGCATATTCATATATTCTTTGAGATAGGAATTCCAAATTTGGTGTGTAAATGCATATTAGGATGACAGAGTGTCATATATCATTTTCGGGTCACTGTGACCTTGACCTTGACCTCTGACCTAGTTTTAAGAATTATTGTGTGCGGAACATATCTCTGGCATTCTTTGAGGTAGGAATTCCAAATTTGGTGTGTGAATACATCATTGGGTGGCGAAGTGTCACATACCATTTTCAGGTCCCTGTGACCTTGACCTTGACCTCTGACCTAGTTTTTAGAATAATCGTATTTGGAGCATATCTCTTATATTATTTGAGGTAGGAATCTCAAATTTGGTGTGTGGCTGCATCTTGGGATGATGAAGTGTCCCATGACATAATTAGGTCACTGTGACCTTGAACTTGACCTCTGACCTAGTTTCTAGAAACTGCATTGAGTCTGGCGCATATCTCCTATATTCTTTGAGATAGCAATTCCAAATTTTGTGTGTAAATGCATCTTGGAATGGCAGAGTGTCACAAACCATTTTGGGTCACTGTGACCTTGACCTCTGACCTAGTTTTTAGAATAATAATGTCGGGAGCATATCTCTTATATTATTTGAGCTAGGAGTCTCAAATTTGGTGTGATGATGCATCTTGGGATGAGGAAGTGTAGCAAACCATAATTGGGTCGCTGTGACCTTGAACTTGACCTATGACCAAGTTTTAGAATAATCATATTCGGAGCATATCTCTTATGTTATTTGAGGTAGGAATCTCAAATTTGGTGTGTGGATGCATCTTGGGATGAAAAAGTGTCCTGTACCACAATTGGGTCACTGTGACCTTGAACTTGACCTCTGACCTAGTTTCTAAAAACTGCATTGTGTCTGGTGCATATCTCCTATATTCTTTGAGAGCAATTTGAAATTTTGTGTGTAAATGCATCTTGGAATGGCAGAGTGTCACAAACCATTTTTGGTCACTGTGACCTTGACCTCTGACTTAGTTTTTAGAATAATCATGTCGGGAGCATATCTCTAATATTATTTGAGCTAGGAGTCTTAAATTTGGTGTGATGATGCATCTTGGGATGAGGAAGTGTAGCGAACCATAATTGGGTCACTGTGACCTTGAACTTAACCTATGACCTAGTTTTTAGAATAATCATGTCCAGAGCACATCTCATATTATTTGAGGTAGGAATCTAAAATTTGGTGTGTGAATGCATCTTGGGATGACGGAGTGTCGCATACCATTATAAGGTCACTATGACCTTGAACTTGACCTCTGACCTAGTTTCTAGAAACTGCATTGAGTCTGGTGCATATCTCCTAATTTCTTTGAGATAGGAATTCCAAATTTGGTGTTTAAATGTATCTTGAGATGACGGAGTGTCACACACCATTTTGGGTCACTGTGACCTTGACCTCTGACCTAGTTTTAAGGATTATTGTGTTCGGAGCATATATCTTATATTCTTTGAGGTAGGAATTCCAAATTTGGTGTGTATATGCATCTTGGGATGGGAAAGTGTCACTTACCATTTTCCGGTCACTGTGACCTTGACCTCTGACCTAGTTTTTATGATAATTGTGTCAGGAGCATATCTCTTACATTATTTGAGATAGGAATCCCAATTTTGGTGTATGAATGCATCTTGGGATGATGGAGTGTCTTGTACCATTTTAAGGGTCACTGTGACCTTGACCTCTGACCTAGTTTTTAGAAAAATCGTGTCCGGAGCATACCTTATTAAAGGTAAGAGTCTCAAATTTGGTGTGTGGATGCAACTTTTGATGGCGGAGTGTCAAGTACCATTTTTGGGTCACTTTGACCTCTGACCTTGTTTGTAGAATAATTGTGTCCAGAACATTATATTATTTGAGATGGGAATCCCAAATTTTCTGTATGGATACATCCTTGGATGCTGATGTGTCCCATACCATTTCAGGTCACTGTGATCTTGACCTATGACCTAGTTTCTAGAATAATCGTGTCTGGAGCATATCTCCTATATTATTTGATGTAGGAATCCCAAATTGGTGTGTTGATTCCTCTTGGGATGGCGGAGTGGTGCATACCATTTTGGGTCACTTTTACCTTGACATTGACTTCTGGCCTCATTTCTAGGTTTTTCGTGTCTGGAGCATATCTCCTATATTACAGCTAACTTTCCTCGAATTTGTCTTATGCTAGACCAATTCCTTTGGGGGCATTCGTCACGTGACTGTGACATTTCTTGTTTTGTTTATTTTTATTTACTTTTTTTACATCAAAATAATTTCTTATGCAAGGTCTTATGCATTTCAATTACGACTATGGTTCACGGGCCGTCAGCTTCAGCTCAATTACTACAACTGATGGTTGGTCACGTAAACCACAGCCAAATAATTACTTATACATGGTCAAATGAGTTTCGTTTGCGACTATGGTTCACGTACCGTCAGCTTTAGCTCGATTTCTAAAACTGACGGTCGGCCATGTAGACCGCAGTCTCTACTAAAACTACATGCCTGGGCCATACAAACAGCAAATATAGAATTGCCACAGACAATTTTTTAAGATAAATATTGTTTTTGTTGTTTTTTTATTTACTTTTTTTACATCAAATAATTTCTTATGCAAGGTCTTATGAATTTCAATCACGACTATGGTTCACGTGCCGTCAGCTTCAGCTCAATTACTACAACTGATGGTTGGTCACGTAAACCACAGCCGTTACTGAAACTACATATGCATAAACAATGTAAACTTTCTAAATGTTACTATCGATTGTTTGTTTGAGTTGATTCTTTACATCACAGTCGACACATATTTAAATCATGCCAGGACAGGTGTTCCTGGGTTGAAGCAGTACTGAGTAGCAGATAAGGTCTCGTGAACACACCACAGCGACATTTTTGGCCAGAGCTTATACCCCGCCATTTACCCAATTTATCAATCCAAATTATTATTGTTTATATCGATACCCAGATGACATAAAACCATCTAAGAACCTGTGCATTTAGACAGAGAAATGATGTACAGCCTACTTCAAGGCTGACAATTTGCCGTTATCATCACGTATTTTAAATTCTTTTTTTTTATTGAACAACGGTCTCACAACTAAGCGAATCGTATGTGGCAATGTTGTCAGTTGGACTTGGGCCCTTCATGTATCTGCTGAGCTATGACTATCATCTCCATATATTTTGTTTTAAGACGCAGTTCCAGTAGACAATGATCCTTGCCGAAACGAAACGCAAGAACTACTGGCTGTCTTTAACCGCTCTTAAGTAGTGCTGTATGCTCTGTAGACCAGTCCATTGTGACGTCTTTTTCAGAAAAAAGAACATGCGATAGATTGTATGACCTTAAGCACCAGAATCTCATAAGAGAATTTGAACATCTGGCTGTAAATGAACATTGATTAGCGACGTCACAAAAATTTGACGCAATCAGTGACGTCTGTGTCATTCTGCAAAATTTTGTAACAGCCTGAGAATAGCATTTCTATTTGGCTCTTTGGTGACTCTAATAATAGGGCAATGAAAAATGACATGCCAAATCTGTTGAAATAATCTTCCCCATAGGGTTTCACGAAATGTATTTGTTTAACATCAAAATAACAACATGTGCTCAGTCGGCTCTAGAATAGTTTTGTGGCAGAGATAGCCCTCTCTTGTCCATTGACCTGAAAACATAATGCCCAACATACGGACAGCTTTTTGAATCAGAGAATAATATTGTGGGAATGTCCTACTAACTTCCCAGAAAACGTATTCTCTGTTACATTCTTCTATTCTCATAATAGAGTTTGCATTTGTAGAGTCTTGACACTCTTCAGGTGCCATTCTTCTTCGCTTGCCAATTGCATGCTAGTCAGTACGAAACGTTTCTAGGAATGCTTTGGAGCAAACTCGCCATCATTCTCAAATTGTAAATATTCTAGCAGTGAATACATGTACTTTCCAAGAAGTCTGTATATTCATCCATGTTGGTTCAGCCAGTCTAATTCTTATACACAATTTTGACATTTCCAGTATTTTTCGGTTGTATTTGTGGAGTAAATATTTGTATCTCCACTCTTTAAAGATGTCCAATCAAACGTATTAGCCATTAGTTTACGAGAATGGGATCAAAAGTAATGCCACCGGCGAATTTTCATCGCTTCTGCAAGCGGAAATACAGAATCAATGCCTTTTATGTGTTCTACATTCTCACACCTTTCATTCGATGTGATAACTACACATGTAGACACAATATCTCGCGTGAAATTTACCTTTGCACAAACCCTACTCATAGGCGGTTAGGCAAAATGGTTGGAAGAAACGTTGAAAATTCGAACGAAATCAAGGCTGATATTCAGACTTGCGCTTTACTCAGCAGAAGTTCAACCGACATTTATGCTGACACATGTACTGTTTATGGTAGTAATTCAATGTCCTTTTCCACAGTTTGCAGATGGGTTAGGAAATTCAGTGCAGATTTAGAGCCTGTTAGTTCTGGTACATGTTTAGATCTAAATCCGCAAGTAGTCCAATGATTGTTATTTTTTTAGGATTATCAGACGCAAAATATACTTCTCAGCTGATTGCGGACATGGTTGGAATTTCAAAAGCATCTGCATTGCGCTTTTGGCGTAATATCTTGAAACTGAAGAAGGAAATCACTAGGTGGGCCCCACATTTGCTCAATGAGGAGCGAAAATGCATGCATGTTAGGACAGTGCACAAACTGTTGAAACGGTTTCCAAGATATGATCAGAAAATATTTATGAATGTAATAACAGGCGGTGAATCTTGGATACATTATTTTGGACCGCATCGAAAAATAAGTAATCGAGTGTGGCTCACCAAAAATGCAAAAAGGCCTTGTATTGTCACAAGGATCACAAGTATTACCAGTACGAAAGAGGTTATGTATGCCATATTTTCACTACTACGGGACTAGCAATTAAGGTTCTTATACCCAAAGACAATTCAACAAGGCAAGAAGTGTGAAATCATTTTTTAAAGAACAGGGTGACTATTTTCTAGAACATCCACCCTATTCTCCTGATATAGCCGCCTGTCACTTTTTTTCTTTTCCCTCGTTTCAAGAAAAATCTTGCTGGCAGAAAACATACCTCCTGCCGCCACATTTGACATCCTTAGAGGTGTACTCAAAAAAAAGACTATGAGAAAGCCTTCAAAGATTGGATTAAAATATTGAAATTGTGTGTATCTTTTGAAGGAGAGTACTTTTAAGGTTTGAAACAAACAAAGATGCAATCCCATCGTTAGTTGTCATTTAACATTATTGGTTGCATTACTTTTGAACCCACCATCGTATATCTGCGAAGAACACTCGTACTGCGCTAGGACGACTTTAATTCTCAATAAGCCAATGTATAGAAATCGCTTAAAATATAGCGCAATACTGAGGCGGTAAATTGCATAATTGGCCAAAGAAAATGGTATTTTAGGGAGTCATGTTAATAAAGTAACATATGTAACGCCTGGGAACATCAGACTATCGTTTAAAATGCTTCCACTTTTAACGCATAAACTAAATGTATGAAAATAATAACATTAGAAATTTTTAGATGCAATTGAAGTAAGAAAGGCGGCAAAAATCAGAAACAGCACCTCACACGTTTTTGGTATTCTATGGACTTTTGCAGGTTTCCATTTACATTTCATATTAATGGCAACAGTACTGAAAATGTTAAAACTTATAAGTATTTAGGAATAGTTTTTTCAGCTTCGGATACATTTTCTCAAGCGAAAACAGACCTATAAAATAGGGGATAAAACAAGTAAGTGAGTATGATCAGGAAATACCACAATCACAAACCGCAGACAACCCGGTGGCACCGCGAAGAAGAGCCACACAACCATCACGAGACACCAGGAAGACAAATTAGGCAAAGCAATCAACTCTCTCTTCCCCATCAGAATGATTGCAATACTAGAATGGACATAAAGTAACGTACAACAAAACATAGAACAATTACAGGCTCCCACAATGGGAGAAACAATAAACAAAAAGTCAACAACAACAGAACCACCGCCTTAGAACGGACAGCAGCCTAAGCTACCGGGGGGCTTAAATGAATTTTACTGGTACCAAATCTTCGCCCTAGATTCTGCTGTTGTTGAAGTACAAGAAATGTTCAGCTCGCATGGAGGCCATCTAACTAATGCAATGTATCATCATGGAGAAACACTCTTATCAAATTACTACACCATGATTAAACAGAGAAAAGGGCTCATGACTCACAGATAGTCAGAGCTAAAGAAAACCTCAAGTTGAGCCACGGTGGGTCCAGCTACAGATAAGCATCAGGCACCAACCCACCGATTAAAGCTTTACGTCAGAGCCTTCATAGAGTCTGAGGCCTGACCCACCGTCGTGCAATAAAAGAGGAAACCATAGCTATAAACCGTGATTGGGTTTAAAACTTGGCATGCAGACTGTCGCATGATATCCAAGTTATATCCAACCCTTATATAACGTTTTACTATCTTTTTGAATTGATCACTAAAATGAGGTTTTCCAACAATTCAATTTCTAGACTAAATCACCATAAAATATAGGTTCTGATATGCCCTGTTGCAGACAGAGTTTTTAACCCAATGTTGTATTTAACAATTAACTCTGAGTGTCTGTGGTAGAATTTAGAAAATGCTTTTCGAATTTTATGATAAATATAACCTTGTTTTAATAGTTTAGCGGTTAAAAATAAGTTTCTTTTGTTGAAGTCATCAACATTAGAGCACACTCTAGCGAAACGAATAAGCTGAGAAATATATACACCATAGGAAGAAGAGCGAGGAACATCTCCATCAAGAAATGGGAAATTTACTATTTCAAAATTAAAATCATCCCATTTATCATAAATTTTAGAAGAAACTATGCCATTTGATATTGACAAGTTCAAGTCCAAAAACGGAGCTTCAGTATCGGATGAATTCGCCTTATTTAACTGAAGTTCAGTGGGATATATCTGACCTACCATTTGTATAAAATAAGGATTATCAATATTAAGTAAGTCATCTAAATATCTGGAAGTTGAGTTAAAAGCATCAATAATATCAGCTTGATTATTGTCTGACAGAGACAACATAAAGTCTCTCTCATAACAAAACAAAAAGAAACCTGCAACAAGAGGAGCACATTAAGTACCCATTGGAATACTGACAATTTGTCTATATAATTTCAAGCCAAATCTTATTAATGTATTGCCCAAAAGATAATGGAGCGCATCACACATTTTCTGACATGACGACAATTTCTATTGTTTAGGTTGTTCAGAAGTAAAAAAAGGCATTTTTATCATTACTTGCCAAATAAAGTGAGCCCTCTCTGTTAAATATTTGTTCAATTAATTCTGTTAGTTTTTTTCTTTTTATTAGATTATGAGGTAATGTAGCATAGAGAGTAGAGAAATCATATGTAGACAAACCAGATGCTAGAAAACCTCTAGACTTAAATTTATTAAGAGTTTCACCTGAATTTTTAATAGACCAAAATAATTTTTTACCATTTCTTTCATAAACTGTTGTGCAATATTTAATGACATGGTTTTTAATTGCAGTAAGGCAAGAAGTCAAAAGAAAAGACAACTCAGTAGTTGTACATGCACTAGAATTAGCAATAAAACGCGACTTACAGGGCCGTTGATGAAGTTTTGGTAACCAGTATAACGTAGGAAGCTTGCTATGGTCCTCATCAACAAACAACCTAAACTTAGCTGCCATATGGCATCGATGCCTATCAACTATAGACGTCTCATCAAGCCTGTTATGCTCATATGTTTTTGCAGTGCTAAGTTCTTGCTTTAGGGTGTTAATATAGTATCTTTTTCATACGACCACAACATTGTAAGCAGCCTTATCTGCGGGGGCCAAAACAAACTTCCTATGGAATTCCTGGATCCCTTTCTTCAAGTGTCTAAAAGTGAATTTAGGTTTAGGTGGTAGAAGATCTAAATTTTTGCAATAAAATGAAATTCTACCATCAATAATTTTAAAAAATATTTAGTTTCCAACTATATAAGGCATTAGACTCAACATGCTCTCGTTTACACCAGCGATTACAAAATTCTTGTAAGGCTCCTGAAATTTCCTCACAGCATGATTTGAAGTCTATTGGTACAGGAAACCTGTATTTAGGTCCCTTACATATAATAGACCGAATTCTTGAATCAATTCTGATTTTTAAATCCCCTGTGACTATATGGCCAGCGGGTAGATAGCAATACTTAGTGTCTTTACAATCTCAAGAGTCAGGAATAGAATTTTTGATATCAAGTTCTGTTACTTATTTTTTATAGTTAAAAACAGTACTACAAATAGGTTTATTATACTTATAACAAATGATAGGGGATTCCTTATTTTCAAAATAAGTAGGAATAGAAGAGATAACAGATTTATCTTTAAATATACTGGGTAAGTTAATGAATTCAATCCCCTTGTTGAGAAATTGAATTTTGATAAAATGCCTAATATGATAAATTTCGGAATCTATATATGGCCGAAGAGCATGTTGAGTGTAACACCGGGTAAGAATTGCTGCATCATAAAGTCGATGAGCTCTATCATAGAATTTATTAGCCTCAATATCCAAATTACGAAGTGAAGATATAGAAAGAGTTACTAAACGTGAAAGGGCCATATGTCGGCCAGAATGATTTAAGATGATACTTCATTCTGAAAGAGTTAGAACATGTTTATTTTTGCGTTTTAAATTTCCATTTTTGCGCTTACCATGAGATCGGTTATTGCGTTTACGGATATCTAAAAGAGAAAAAACATCAAAATCAGGTAATCTACAAATGTTACCCTCATGGTAAATATTATCATTAAAACCAAGTGGATGTGGTGTTTGTAATAATTTTATCCACTTTAATTCTAATTCATGCCTAAGAATATTTCTATATCTTTTAGTGGAATTATCACCATATATTACCTTTTCAACAGGCTGAATAGAAACTGCTAGTAGAGTGATTAGTTTGTTTGAAATGTCTATAAAGAAAATTATCAATTTTGCAAGGCTTTTTTGTTTGACGATAGTGCTCAGAAAGTCTAGTTTTTAGAAACCTACAAGTTTGGCCAACATATTGCATGCCACAATCTTTCTTTTCTCAAGATAAAACATAAATAACATCAGTTGATTTTCAATCAAGATCAGAATTAGTAATTACAGAAAATTGTCTTCCATTAACGTTGGATTTAATAGTTGATTTACAACATAAATGTTTGCAACAGCTACACCTCTTGGCATTGCACTTAGAAATAGAGGGATACACTACACTTCTTCTATACTTACTCCTAGAGTTCCTGAGTACAGGTGACTTAAGAGGCGAAAGACGAACTTTTAAGTGGTTTCTAAAAAGGGCAGAATCAGAAACTCCATGTAAATTAATTTTAGTGGCCGAATGAAGTTTCAGAGGTGAAACGTAAACAGATGGTAACATAGAATTATATCTATTGGTGGACTGGGGAATCTGTATGGAAGAAGCAGAATGTAACCAAAGAGGAGAAAGTAAAATTTTGACTGTTTTAAGGCTATTCATAATTGAGTTTTGAATTTTATACCATACATTGAAAAGCAGCATTCATATCGGTTATTTGTAGCATAATCCAGCTGCTGCATTTGAGAAATAGCTAAAGCTCCCAATATATAACTAAGTCTAATACAAGTACAAAGGAACACAGAGAAAGCAATAGTTATTAACAAGATACGAATGCTGGTCTACACTGCTCCTTAAATGAGGTATTTAAGTGATACCAATAGGGAAATTAATGCAATGAATGATTGTCAAGTGTAAATCCTGACTTTAGTAATAATAACGACATTAAATGCAAGTACGGGGAAATTTTTAACAGTAACCACGCAGCACAAACACAAGACTCGTGACATCAATAATAGTAAGTGAGTATGATCAGGAAATACCACAATCACAAACTGCAGACAACCCCGTGGCACCGCGAGGAAGAGCCGCACAACCATCACGAGACACCAGGAAGACAAATTAAGCAAAGCAATCAGCTCACTCTTCCCCATCAAGATGATTGCAATACTAGAATGGACATAAAGTAACGTACAACAAAACATAGAACAATTACAGACTCCCACAATGGGAGTAACAATAAACAATTAGTCAACAACAACAGAACCACCGCCTTAGAACGGACAGCAGCCTAAGCTACCGGGGGGCTAAAATAAATTTTACTGGTACCAAATCTTCGCCCTAGATTCTGCTGTTGTTGAAGTACAAGAAATGTTCAGCTCGCATGGAGGCCATCTAACTAATGCAATGCAGCATCATGGAGAAACACTCTAATCAAATTACTACACCATGATGAAACAAAGAAAAGGGCTCATGACTCACAGATAGTCAAAGCTAAAGAAAACCTCAAGTTGAGCCACGGTGGGTCCAGCTACAGATAAGCATCAGGCACCAACCCACCAATTAAAGCTTTACGTCAGAGCCGTCATAGAGTCTGAGGCCTGGCCCACCGCGGGGCAAAAAAGCCTCTTAATAAAGGCTAAAAAAAGCCTTTTAATAAAGGCTGTTTTCAAGCTTAAGAGTTTCTTTGGAGAACTTTCCCCAAATGTAAATACAAGCTTACATATTTTTGACCACACTATAAAGCCAATTCTATTATATGGATGTGAAATAGGGTGGGGGGGGGCTACCATACCATCAAAAGCACCAATAAGAAATGAACCTTATTTAAAATAGAAAAGGCATATATGAATTTTGAATGTGAAAAATTACCAATGAAATTCTATAAATGTATATTGGGTGTGCATAAAAAGCCACAAATTTGGCAGTTAATGGAGTTTTAGGTAAAATACCTTATTTTATCGATATAATTTGTATAATTTTTGAAATATTTTAGAAGAATTGGCATGATGGATGATAATACCCTGTTAGTACAAACATTAGAAACAAGTAAAAAAAATACATGAAAGTGGGAAACAGAGTTGTCTCTGTCAGACAATAATCAAGCTGATATTATCAAAGCTTTTAACTCAACTTCCAGATATTTAGATGACTTACTTAATATTGATAATCCTTATTTTGAACAAATGGTAGGTCAGATATATCCCACTGAATTTCAGTTAAATAAGGCGAACTCTTCCAATACTGAAGATCCGTTTTTGGACTTGAACTTGTCAATAACAAATGGCATAGTTTCTTCTAAAATTTATGATAAACGGGATGATTTTAATTTTGAAATAGTAAATTTCCCATTTCTTGATGGAGATGTTCCTCGCTCTCCTTCCTATGGTGTATATATTTCTCAACTTATTCGTTTTGCTAGAGTGTGTTCTAATGTTGATGACTTCAACAACAGAAACTTATTTTTAACCGCTAAATTATTAAAACAAGGTTATAGATATCATAAAATTCGAAAAGCATTTTCTAAATTCTACCACAGACACTCAGAGTTAATTGTAAAATACAACATTGGGTTAAAAACTCTTCATCAACACGGCATATCAGAACCTTTCAATCATCTTGATGGGGAAGAGCTGATTGCTTTGCTTAATTTGTCTTCCTGGTGTCTCGTGATGGTTGAGTGGCTCTTCCTCGCGGTGCCACAGGGTTGTCTGCGGTTTGTGATTGTGGTATTTCCTGATCATACTCACTTACTATTTTTGGTATTCTGGAACAGTTTTTATTTTAGAAGAACTAGATATTAATTTAGATATGGGAATAGAAGAAATTAAGAACATATTGATTAAGAGGTCAATGGAAAATTGGGAATAACAAGTAAAAGAAAATGCATGGAATGTTATGTTCATATTATACCTTTAAGCCAAAATTCAAAAAAGAAATTCACCTCCAGGCTATCAAAATAGGGATGTAAGAAAATGTTTCACTCAATTTAGAATAAGTGCTCATCAGTTAGCGATTGAGCGAGGGATGTATAGAAATATAAACGCAGACGAAAGAATTTGTAACTTTTGTCAGGCTAAAGAAGTGGAAGATGAAATGCACTTTTTAATTAAATGTCAAAAGTTTTCTTTTGAGCATGACGAGTTATTTAAATCCATAGAAAAGTCTTGTCATGGTGCTTTCACTCTCAATGTAACAATGGCATTAATATTTCATGTCATTGTGCAAGAAAATATGTTTCTCAATAAAAATAATTATGGCTGTACAGTGAATTGGGTACCTTTCTGATGCTGGTAAGGCTTGTACCTTGTTTACACCGTAGATATCATGCTCTTTTCTTAGTTCGAATATCAACTTGGGACAAGGCTTACAGGTATCAGTTAGGCGCCCTTATATTATAATTGTATTGTTTTATATGTATGCCCAGATATGACGGGGCCCATTGAGGAAATAATAAATATTCTATTCTATTCTATTGGGTGCAAGTCAGAACGTCCCCTAGTCAAAACGCCCCTTAGTCAAAATGTCCCCCAATTGGTCAAAACGTCCCCAAACACGAAAAAAAGATTGGTCAAAACGTCCCCATAAAACGTCCCCATTTTCAAAGGAGCTTTTTCGAAGAAATATGGGATTCTAGCAAAGAAGAAGCTCGTTTTAGTGTCTGGTACTAATGTATGAAATTTTCAAATAATGTTTTGATAGGGGGTGGGGGCAAAAAAGCCTCTTAATGCACGTAGCTCTTTAGCCCCCACATATAAGAACCTAATTTAATGCTTTCCTATTATCTTACCAAACAAATGTATTCATAAAATTGACGGTTATCCAGGTAATTGTATTCTGATATACTGAACTGTGTAGATTCATACAAGATACTACGTGTATGCGAACTGAGAAAGACATAATATGCATGCGTACGTACGTAAGTACTAAATAACGGTTTATAGACTTTTATCCATCGCTAAGAAAATGCATGCCGCCACCCATCCGACGTATGGACGGACAACTGCAAGATAACATTGATGCACAATGCTCACCAACCCACCACAGATACATACTGTTTTCTTGCATATGATATGTATATATACGTCCGATGTATCGGATATCGTTTATGAAAGTTTCTAAATGAAGATTCTTAATTGAGGAGTCACTGTCATCATTTCTGAGCTGCAGGTTTTTCACACGTCTTTATCAAACAGCTCAATTATGTATGTATTGACACCTGTTGTAATAGAAATAATCACCTATTATCAACTTTGTTTTCTTATCCAAAAGCATTTCCCCTAGGCAAATTTTGCGCCTGTCTGAAAGGAGATTTATATACTGCGTAGACCTAGACATAGATTTAAACTTTATGCATAATTTATGTTTGCTCGAAATTAAATAACTACTCCAAACTTACAACCATAGTGATCGTCTGATAATTACCACTACAATAGGTTTATATTTTGTATTCGATTAGATTATAGGTGTTCTCGGACAACTCATCCACTGGCTTTTAGACAACTCTATGCTAGGACTGACTATTATAAATACTCGTTTTCCCCTTGGCAGTGGTACAGTGGAGCAATCTTTCTTGCACACATAATAAGTATATCTGAGATTTTACCCTGGGATAGAAAATCTTATCTTACCCATGCTATCTTACCCAGGTTGTCACGTGAGGGCTACATACATTGGTTCTATTGGAACTCATGCACATGGTCGTCAAGTGACGTTATGTTAAAGTGACATCATCAGGTGAAATTGCATCTTAGCGTATTCAGGGACTTCTGGAAGCTTATTTTAAAATTTAAAAGAAATGGTGAGCAAGAAAAAGAATCCATTATTCGTGTGAGTGTAGGATAGAAAAAATCCGTCCCTCGGGATCACCGTTTGTCATCACTCGGCAAGACTCGTGATGCCAAACGGCTATCATCAAGACGGATTTTTCTATCCTACCCTCACATTCATGATAGATTCTTATATTCTACCCATACCACAACCCTGACAAACCTTGATAGCTTCGAACTTGCTATCTGTCAGGAGTGCCACTTCAGACCATAAATGTATACACCACTGTTTTTAACCTCACTTTTTCTTGTTTCTACTGTTTAATACACAAACACTACCCACTTTTATTCCATCTTCCCTATCAGCTTTATTTCTAACTATTACTTTTATCGCGTGTTGCGGGGAACCCGGCACGTAATACTCATAGGAGGATGTATACCTAGGGATTCTTAGAGCTATGCCGAAGGGGTTTCCTTACCCTTTAGCGGTCACCATAGCCGGACTGGTCTAAGTTGAAGGGACAAAATGTGGCTGTGCCAAACTTTATCTATTCTTCTGTCTTTTATCTATCCCTGGTTGCTTCTAACTTTTCTACTCCTCTATTTTTATTTCTAGACTAGCACCACCACCGTCGCATGAAAGTCAAGAGTGACTGTGCAGATGTACCATGTAGATGTAGATGCCGTATGAAGAGAATTCTGGGGACGTTTTGACTAGGGGGCGTTTTGACTGGAATCGAGACAGTTCACCGACAGGACAGTTCGCCGACACACATTTTGAAGACAGTTCACCGACAAAATTGAAGACAGTTCACCGACAGAATTGAAGACAGTTCATCGACAAATTTTATGCTGTTTTTATATGGAATGTCACAATTTTCACCATTTATTGACGGTATAATGAACAAAGGCCTATCATAAAGATAATTAAATTACCTATTTGCTATTGCAATGTGGTTTATTAGACATGCATACAACTTGCCTATAAGCGATCATTACATTGTCTGTGCGAAAATACGTCCTATATCACTAACGCAAAATAACTTTATAAGAATAAAAGGGTAGGCCTGAACAAATATGTTTAAATATTCAAAAGGAACGCTTTGAGTTGCTGGCGAATTTCATCAAAAATAATGTAATATTGGCTATAGGGGTAACAAGACGTTTCGCCCCCAAGACGTTTCCCCCCTAGTCGTTTCCCCCCTAGTCGTTTCGCCTCTATTTTCAACCCTGGTCGTTTCGCCCCCCATACCCTAGTCGTTTCGCCCCCAATACCATTTCCTCCCTAGTCGTTTCGCCCCCAAATATTTTCAATTAGTTATTTGATAAAAAAAAATAGTTTGAATAATATATTTTTATTGATGCTTGGATGAATGGACGGCCGGATATCAGAATTTTAGATAGATAGATAGATAGATAGATAGATAGATAGATAGATAGATAGATAGATAGATAGATAGATAGATAGATAGATAGATAGATAGATAGATAGATAGATAGATAGATAGATAGATAGATAGATAGATAGATAGATAGATAGATTTGGTTGTGTGATTAACTAGGTGTAACAAACTTCTTTAATCAATTAATGGCGCATCATTAATTATTGGCGTGGTTAATATTGGTGTGAAGGAAAGTCTTTAATCAGTGGCAATTTGTTGAAATCGTTTGATTTTGTCGGCGATCGGCGGGTTTGGATTAAACAGAGTTAATGACATTCAGGAATTTTAAGGTTAATTATCTTTTGTTTGCTGCTATTCTTTTAACGTACCGAAAACCGGGTATATAATATGTCCAAATTTTCTCAGCATCATTCATCTTTGAATACTATCTGTGATCATGTCGGATTTATGTATTGCATGTTGTAAGGTTGTGGGTAAACGCCAGCACGGCATTACCTGCGATGTCTGCGACCGCTGGCAACATCGGATATGTGGAACAGGTACATATATTTTTTCTCATTATTATTCGTATTTTTTCGCATTATTTTTCGCTATTTTATTTCAACTAATTTAAGTTTTTAAAGTTATTTTTGTCCTCCCACGGCGTTCTCGTACTAAGTCTTTATTAATATATCCACATAGATTTAGAAATTTAACATATATTTTTTCTCATTATTATTCGTATTTTTTCACATTATTTTTCGCTATTTTATTTCAACTAATTTAAGCTTTTAAAGTTATTTTTGTCCTCCCGCGGCGTTCTCGTACTAAGTCTTTATTAATATATCCACATAGATTTAGAAATTTAACATATATTTTTCTCATTATTATTCGTATTTTTTTCACATTATTTTTCGCTACTTTATTTCAACTAATTTAAGTTTTTAAAGTTATTTTTGTCCTCCGCGGCGTTCTCGTACTAAGTCTTTATTAATATATCCACATAGATTTAGAAATTGAGTATTTTATTATTCTATTTCGAAGATCCACATAGGAACAGTCTGGTCCGGGCCTTAGTTTGTCCGTAACACTTAAATCTTAATTAGTAGTCCCACATAGATTTAGATATATATTTTGATATTTTATTTATTTAGTTCAAAAACGAAGATCCGGATCAGGCTGTACACATAGGAACAGTATGAGCCGGTCCTTCATTGTTTGACTAAGAAGCCTTCGAAACATTTTGTCGGACGACGAGAGCGGTCGACTTATTTTGTCCGTATCACATAAAATCTAGGTAATATTCCCACATAGGTTTAGGAATTTGGTATATTTTTGATTATTCTATTTAATAAGTTCAAGTATGAAGATCCGGATCGGGCTGTACACATAGGAACAGTCTGAACCGGGCCTTCGCTGTTTAACGAAGAAGCTTCCGAAACATTATGTCTGACGACGAGAGCGGACGACTTTTTTGTGTCCCGCGTTCTGGGTTCTCTGACAATATATTTAGTTTGATGCCTTTGCGGGTCTCCACGGATCATAGTAAAATGATGCAATTGCGAGCAGTGAGAACTTTGACGGGGTGCACAAATGCGTAACCCATCTCAGTACTCGCTGTTTGCGTATCACCTATCCCCACGTGTCACCCATCCTATTTTTTTAAGTTGGTACATGTAACGAAGCTCTGTGCGCGAGCGGTAAGGGTTCTGCCTAGTCTGCGCGTATGTGCAGACTCGTCTGAATTCATGCCGATCGCTGTCCTAAGTAGAATATCATGTTTGCCTTGAATGCTATCCGAGTAAAATATATTAATTATATCGAGGTTTCATTAAATATCTATATCTCATGAGTGTTTAAAAATTATAGGGGGTGGGGGACTTAATTAATTAAAAAAGAAAAGTCGGTGATTCTAATTCTAGATTATAGCAATGAAAGAGGTGTCAGTGAGTCTATTTCTAGATTGTGTTAACTTCTGAACTTTCTCATCTAGGTATACACTGCATGCCTATACCCGCTAATTGTTTGATTAATCCAATATCAGATAAGTGGATTAGCACCCAATATAATAGATAATTGGATTAGCACCCAATATAATACAACACGATTATCACACCTGTCTTTACCAATAAACAAAAGATTGAGTTGATAACATAGACCCCATGGAGAGTCTCTACTTTCAAGCTAGTGAACGGAAACATGTCATGTATGCTCATGAGAACCATCTCCTTTGAGACGGGTCTTTTTAGGACCCAAGAGAAGGATTTGAGAAATTTTCCATTATTGAAATTGTAATTAAAATTTATCTTGTGTATTTATAAGTTGAAGCATGTTGTGGATGCTCCAAAGAATTACCTCATTGAGACTTTTCTTTTGAGCACCCAAAACAGGTGTCAAAAAAGCTTTTTTGTTTTGGATGCGAATAACAAATGCGGCGACAGACATGCATCTGCACAGTCTGATCAGTGCCGTTGTAATTCGCTCTCTGGAACAAATGATTAGTGAATAATGGCATTTTTTTCATAATGAATTGTGAATAATTGACCCAAAAAAGAATAGTGAATAATGAGAGCCTAAAATATAATGAATAATCCTATTTTTTTAATGAATTGAAGAAGAAAACATTATTAGTGAATAATCTGATTTCTTTGCCATCTGTCTTACTTATAATGAATAATTGGTCTTATTTTAATGAATAACCCAAAATTTTAATGAGATGAATAATGGGCTAAATTTTAATGAATAATGAATACCAGACCCCCACCCCCATCCAGACCCTCATTTAAGACACGTGGAATTTAAAACTAGATCTATGAATACAATTTTACATAACCATTTAGACTATGTGAGCAGGCCGGTATGTGTTATCCGTCTTTTTCAGGGATAACCCGGGAGCAGTATTTTACTGCACTTCGTGGCGGAGAAGAAATTAAGTTTGTTTGTGAGCCATGTGTTGCCCGTATTCCCCCGAGAGACAACGACGGAGTAGAGGTAAGTTTATACATGTGCGATAAAAATCTCCACCATACCCCCAACCATTATTCTCTTAAATATCTGGAATATGTCTGTGTGTGACAAGAAGACTCGGATCAGCTAAGGCATAAGCTCAGTCTGATTTGAGTCATTCTTGTCCGAATGAAAAAAAGCCGGAATCCATATATGGTTATTAATATTTACTACATGTACTGCGAAGACTCGGTTCAGACCGGACCATTGGACCATCGTCGGCCCGACAGTGAAATGCCATTTATATGGCGTTTCGCTGGTGGGCCGTTGATGGCATAGTTATAGTGAGAATGGATTCTCTAATCCCCTGTTCAACAACAACAACAACAACAACAACTTGTCAAGAGCTGCAAACCGGGTCAGGACATCAATTAGACCAAAGGAACCGAAAGACTTGGAGTTTGAGGTAAGTGTACATAGGCATAGCGACCATTACACATGTTACGAACGTGCGTAATATAATTAGTAACATTCAATTAATGTGATAAAAGTGATTTTCCATAGTAAAGAACTGCTCATAAAGGAAAGGCTTTGCTCCCAGAAGAGTATCTTTACTTGATTACGCTGTTGTTGTACAAGTCTTTTTTTTCTGTGATTTACAATTTCCGCTATAATAATACAAATAACTGATTATAAATACGCACACATGTCGCATTTCACCGAGGTCTTTATTGTTTTGTTTGGCGAGAAAACCTAGCCCCGTGGTATGCGTAAAACAAAGGCGCAAACCAGCCTACGCTTCCGCGCAGGCTGATCTACGCCTCTGTTAATCGTTTATGTGGTGATTTTGACTATTTGATATTGCAGGTTAACCAGGACTACCTCCAGTGTGAAGAATTCCTAGTGGGTGACATCAAGGTAGATCGAGAGAGGCATCTGATTTTTGCGTCACCGGAGCAACTTCGTATCCTGAAGCAAACTAAAAGATGGTTCATGGACGGAACATTCAAGGTAAAACTTTATTTTTGCTATCAACTGCATCTTAATTGTTCAGGGGCGGATCCAGGATTACTTGACAGGGGGTTCAAATTTACAAAGGGGGGTTCGATTTGTTAATTAGTTCTTAACAACGATTTTTTGTTTGTTGTGTTTTTTAGCCCTCAACTTATTTTGCAGATTATTACAGAGAAAACTATACTTTCAAAGGATCCTAGAACTAAATTCTGTCTTAAGCGACCACTCAAAAAGAATACAAAAATAGGCAATCGCTAAATGCAGGTCAAAAGAATTGCAGAATGCTCCAAGGGGAGCAATCTGCAATACTTTCGACCTTCATTAAGCTACCGTCTGTCATTAAGATCTTTGTTTTGTCTATATTTAAGTGGCCGCTTAAGACAGGTTTTATTGTATTGTATTTTTGAAACTATTTTTCAGGTGATGGGAGATCCTTTCAGATCGGGACAACTGATGTCTATTCACGGTTTCATTCAGAGAGACGGAGCCGAGAAGCAAGTTCCACTGGCGTTCGTTTTGATGTCCAAGAGACGGAAAGAAGATTATGTCCAGGTTCTGCGCAAGTTGAAGGACGTTCTGGGTGACAACGTTTTAGAGGGCTTCGTTCTCGATTTTGAGCCTGGTATGTATAATGCATATTTGTTGTTCTTTACCCCCCCCCCCACTTTGTTGCTCAGAATTAGCCCATATATATATGCCAGGAAAGTGCAATCACGCCACCAAAACATTTCCCCTTATTCTTATATATGCTCGTTAAACCTGTGAGACCTTGCAAATATTTTTGCGCATATGATGTGTCCGAGTCTATCTGAAGTGCATTAAGTACATATACATATTTGAGAATAATAACAAAACGAACAAAATGTTTGAACATGCAGATGCTGTTGTATTTCAGACCAAATTAAAAACATGTATTCATGATTATCAAATGCCTGGTCCTTTCTCGTTTCAGCTGCCTGGCTTGCCGTGAGATACGTTTTCCCCGGGGTCTTTGTGAAAGGATGCGTCTTCCACTGGACACAGGCCGTATGGAGACATGTACAGGATATTGGTTTGAAGCCAGCCTACAGCCAGAGGTCGGGGATCTACAACTACATTCGGCAGTTGCTTGCGCTTCCGTTCCTGCCTCAGAACCATATCCTACCAACTTTTGGACAGCTTCAACAACGGGCGAATAGTGACCAACTGCAGAGACTCGTCAGCTACATCGACCGGCAATGGATGCGCCACGCCATCTTCGATGTTTCGTCATGGTGTATCTTTGGAAGTACCGTCCGAACGAACAATGATGTAGAAGGTAATTATTCTCCCTTGTTTTCTGCAAAGATATCAAAACTTTATTGAACAGAGAACAAATTAGAGATATAAATGTCATGCTTTTTTCAATGCTACTACATAGCTTTACCGCTAAGTAATAAAAATGACATATTTTAATAACCATGTGAAAAGCCATATGCGTCGATAGTTCAATAGGACATTTGATCGGTTGTATAAATCGTCGAATTATGTCGTGCACCAGCTGGGCGGACAGTGGCCCGCTTATAGCCAGATCTTCGACAAAATGTTTTGCGTTGGTTAATTACTTGCGCCATCGTTCTTCTGGTTGATAAAATAATTTGTTAATTCTAATTTCTTGTATTTTTATCTTGCAGGTTGGCACCATCGTCTTAACAACAGAGCCGGACACAGAGGGTTGTCCTTCTACAAGCTAGTCCCGTTGCTGCGAAAAGAGTCGGAACAAGTACGAGTGGAAGTAAGACTGATGGCCAGTGGGAATGGAGGAAGAGACAATAGGCTAGTGTACCGGCAACTCGACCGCAAGCTGAAGGAATTATGGGACCAGTATTCGGCAGGGGAAATATCCACTGCAAGATTGCTTAGGGGCTGCAGCCGACTCTACGGACCTACAGAGGACACGAGAGAGGAAAGTGCTACCACTACGCAGGAACTAGTTACGCGACTGTGATTTCTCTTCACCTCACCAGTGTGTCTACCCAGTGCTTGGGACATTATCAAACAGTGCAGACCCTGATCAGGCATCGCAGTATGCATCACCTGACCAGTGTTACCATTGTTTAAAAACTTCAAATGGTTTCAATTTACGTTTACATCAGGTTTTTATACAGTTTTTATAAATAACATTCAATTATAAACTTTGATTGCTTGAACCCTTTGTATTCTGATGAATTCTTCCAACTGATATGATACAATATACTTGGGATGGTTCATTGTATGTATTGAGGTTGATTTTAGTTTCCAACTAAATTTGAATTTCTCTAAGGATATTATAGTAACCAGTATAAACCCTGATTAATTGCCGTGCAATGCGGCATTTCATCTGGGTCTTCACTGTTTACCCTATTGACTATTAGATTAATCTAGTATAAATGGTTTGATGCATGTATGGATATTTTAATTGTTCGATGTTTGCACATCCAATATATAATCTTCATCTATTTTTTAATTGTTGTGCACGAGTAGTGAAAGTTCTTGCGAGATTGCGCATTTGCCCAGTCCCACCCGACCTATCGCTGCTCGTAACGGAAATCTAAAAAAGATAAATTCTATATTCTTTATTATGAAGGGAATAAAAAAGCTAAAAAATGATTAAAAAGAAAAGCAAAAAAGATAGAGAAAAAAAATATAGAAAGAATAATACATAAAAAGAATTAAAAAAAAAACATAAAAAAAGATTATGTTAAAAAGAAAAGCAAAAAAAAAGAAAGTAAAAAAAAAAAAGTAAAAAAAAAAAAGTAAAAAAAAAAAGTAAAAAAAAAAAAAAAAAAAAAAAAAAAATGGCCAGTAAATGGTTGCACTATAATTTTGGATAAAAACAAATAAAAATTTTAGTGCAACAAGTCCTAGTCACACCTCCTCGAGTGGCCTTTTAAAGGCACGGTACTGGCCGGTAACTAAGGGTAAGAATCCTTAGGCTAACGTGACAGGGCGACGAGTTCTCAGTTAACAGGATAAAGGTCGTAGAATGCATGACTTTTACACGGGATTTATTAATTAAAATGTCGCAAAGGTGAAAACGTGCAGATTGTGCAGTATCGATGCAGGCTTCTTAAACTTATCAGCCGTGCGTTGAAGATTGTGCGGTAACTAACTTATTAAACTATCTCTTAATGAAAAACAATTAAGCGCTATAAGCCTGTCATGCTTGAGGTTGTGCAGGCTATTCTATATCACACCAGTTGGACATACATTTTCTTACATGTATATACTAGGGGCGAAACGACTAGTGGGGCGAAACGACTAGTGGGGCGAAACGACTAGGGGGGGCGAAACGACCAGGGGGGAAACGACCAGGGGGGAAACGTCTTGGGGGCGAAACGACTAGGGGGGGAAATGGTTTGGGGGCGAAACGTCCCGGATTCGCTATAGGATCAATAGCTTCATGTAGCAATCAAATGTCTGTCTATTAATCATTAATCAGACCAACAAAATATCACTTTCTCGACAGATTATATCAACATATTACCTCAAATCATTACTCATCAATATTTCTTCACAATAATCAATTATATTTTCGAGGCAATTGTCAATAACGTGAAAAAAGGGGTCAATGAACTGTCTTCAAAAGTGTCGGTGAACTGTCTTCAAATCTGTCGGTGAACTGTCTTCAATAACCGTGTCGGTGAATTGTCTTGTCGGTGAACTGTCTTGTTCCCGTTTTGACTTGGGGACGTTTTGACTGTAATCCATTATATTCCATTGCGGTTTCTTTTCTTTCTTGCGCAGGCGCACTGCAATTGTTATTATTTTTCTGAAAGATGGATTTCTTCGATGTTGCTGATGGTAATTTCGCTTCTCATCATGGTATTTCTTGGTTTGAAAACTATAAATCTGATTAAGACAGTCGTATAAACCCTCCCACCGAGTCTAATCGATCAATCACACCTTCACCTTCATCTTTTCTATACGTTTAAATGGCGTCATATGACAAGGTTTTAAATGGATGATAATGTAATATTTGAAAGTTCTGATATAATATAAGTGTAAACTAACCCTTGGTACTAGGCAGGAGGGCAGACGAACTTAGCTTTTGTAGGTCTGCATTCAATGGCATCTGTCTCAGTTCTGCTGTAAACGTGTACAGCACGTGAATCACTCAACCCTGACATTCCTCCTGCTTACTACCCAGTAACCTGTTTACCCTACTCACAATAGTCCGGTAAAGAACTCGGGGAGTTACCTCTGTCACCGGCTACCTAGCTCCATAAATTACTACACTCCTCCCCACTTTGAGAAAGAGGTCTTCGCCATAGGTAGGGTTTCTGAAAAGAGAACTATAATGGCCACGCCACAGGCCATCATAGAATACTTTACCTTTTCAATGTCCATATACAGACCGGGTTACCTTTAGTGAACTCTGCTAAAGTTCAACTCTGCTTGAAGAATCCTGTTGACGTCTGTCTTCCGTTGCTTCTGTCTTGTTGAGCCCCACGCCCAACCTTCATACAGTGAGTGAGCCACAAACTCAGCTGTAATCTCGATTCTTCGTTGGTCACTGAGCACTGGAGACTCAGCTGTTCCTGGAATCATCATCTATTGGTGGCTTCACGATTCCGGTGTCAGCCAGTTATAACCATGAACATGCATATCTCGAATCTTCACCTGTTTGCTAGTCACAGACATAGCCATCCTCTAGATCCGCCATCAGCCAGTCCTAACCTTGAACTTGCATGTCTGGAATCTTCATCTGTTGGCTAGTCACAGACATAGCTGTCCTCTAGATTCCGCTGTCAGCCAGTTGTAACCTTGAACTTGCATGTCTGGAATCTTCATCTGTTGGCTAGTCACAGACATAGCTTTCTCTAGATTTCATTGTCAGCCAGTTGTACACCAGTTGTAACCTTTAACCATGCATCAGTCATTATGCACATCATACGCTGGAAGTTGCTTTCATCCTAGTTTCACAATGGCGAACACAGTTCAACCACTGCTACCATCTTGAATTTACATCTTGACGATACAACTTGAAGCTACATTTTGAAGAAACATCTTGAAATGGTAATCTGCGTAGAAGTTACAATGGCGAACACAGTTCAACCACTGCGACGATCTGGGAGTAACATCTTGAAGATATAATCTGCGTAGAAATTACAATGGCGAAACACAGTTCAACCACTGCAATGATCTTAAAATTATGTCTTGAAGGTATCATCTCTTAGAGATCTGGTATCTTCTTATGTATTAACCTCCAGTGCGTTTCCGAGTTTTATCTTGGAGAATCATCAGCTGTATTCTTGGTTCCCTTACTAGTCACTGATAGCCAATATCTTGAAAATTCATCTGTCAGGGAGTCACATTCCCCACTCTGCTTGCTGACAATGCAGGTCACGGACCATACAAATGTCATAGCTTTGCATTTTCTTGAATTTTCATCTATTCAGAAGTCATAGAGACTAATCATCTGACAGTGAGCCGTTTACTCATCTGTAGTCTTGATTCTCTGTCAGCTTGACTGGCTGCAATCTAGAATATTCCACTATCAGTGAGTCACAGCCCAGCTGAAAGTCCTGCATATTCATCTGGCAATAGGTCACTAAGACCCAAAGACATATTGAATATTCACCTGGCATTGAGTCACAGCTCAAAGAAATATTGAATATTCACCTTGCCAGCTGCACCTGGCACAGTGTCATCACGACTCAAATAACAATGGACCATCCATTCAGCAGTTAATCACTTAAGATACTGCAATACAGAATATTCACCCCCAAATGAGCCATATAGACCCAATGGAATATGGAACATCCACCCAGCAATGGATCACTAAGATAAAATGCAATATTGAATATTTGTCACACAATGAGCCCAAAGACCCAGTGAAATGTGGAATACCCACCCACAGTGAATCATAATGATAAACTGTTATATCAAATATTCATCCCACTATGAGCCATGAAGACTCACAGAAATGTGGTCCTTCCATAATCAGTTAATCACCAAGATATAACTGTACTGTGAAATATTCACCCTACAATGAGTTGTAGCCTCAAAGAGAATATGGAATGTCCATCCAGCAGTGAATTACTAAAATTCAGCTGCAAAACTTGGATAGGTCACTGAGCTTCAAGCGCAGTTGCGTATGTTCACTATATCCAGTTTATGATCTATCGTTGATATCATCTCAACAATCCCTGAACAGGTCCCCATGTAGATAATCCACATCAGTTGAGTCCAACACAGCTCTCCTGTGCCCCTGTAATTAATTTCTTAAGTTACAGCAAATTCAACCAAACTATCCATCAAATTAATGATCCATGGTTGATATCATCTCAACAATCCCTGAACAGGCCCCCATGTAGATAAATCCACATCAGTTGAGTCCAACACAGCTCTCCTGTGCCCGTGTAATTAATTTCTTAAATTACAGCAATTAAATAATTCAACCAAACTATCCCTCTGGAAACTAAGTTAATACTTTATGGCGATCTCCAACCAAACTCTTCTTGTGCAGCCTGAGTTGCAAAACCTTACGGCGGAGTTCCACAAAAACTCTTCTTCTGCCAACTGAGTTAAACCTGAAGTCGGAGTCCAACCAAACTCTCCTCCTGCATCCTGAGTTGAAATCTTGGTTATCTCACCAAACTTTTCTTGAGCTGTCCAAGTTAACCTTTTGGTACAGTCCCACCAAACTCTTCTTGTGCAGTACGAGTTAATTTCATTTGGTGGAGTCCACTCAAACTCATCTTTGCAGAATTTGTCTATGAACCATACGCTTTACAACCATATCCCACTGTAACAACCCATCTATCCAGCAGCTACAATGCATTATGGATCCAAGAACTTCAACCAACTCAGACTAAGAAAGATCTGTTCAGACGGTGAAAACGGTCTTAAAACCAAATGAAAAGTCCCACTCAGAATGATCTGTTCCTATGGTGAAAGCACAACACCATTTTTTCCTGAAGCTCTTACTTGTTACAGTATTTTCTTCTGGAGTCAAAGCAAGCAGCTACCAGCTATACTTCTTCCTCCCAATCCTGTACCCAAAGAAGTCTGTTCCATTGGCCATAGTGATGTCTACTGTCAAACTGTGAATCCCGTCAGCACTACATCAATATCTGCCATTAACATCAGTTTTACCTCCATCTTGATTAATTTAGGTCTTTTGTACCAGTTCATACACCTGTTTCTCTGCTGTCACATATAATTGTCTGTTGTCCCCACCTGTAGTAAGCTGTATACATTTTGAGCTACAAGCACCGCATATTTTGAGATTTTCACGTTTGCTGCCATCTAATTCTTCAATGCTTCATTACTCGCACATAACACGGGCTAAAAGCCACACATATAATTTTAAACCTTTGTTGCAATCTAGATTCTTCAATGCTTTACTTCCTGTTCATAATTCGGGCTACAAGCCACAAATATCTAAAATTATGACTCACTTGACTTCTCTTTTTCTTTATACTTGTTTTTCCTTAAGTTTCCTGGGTTGAACCAGTACTAAGCAGCGATAAAGTCTCTTGCTCAAGGACACTGCACAGAGATTCAGCTGGCATTGAGCCTCGAACTAGCAGTCCTTCAACCCCTAGTCTAGCGCTCTACCAACTGAGCTCTCCCGCTCCATATAAGATCAAACAACCACATTAACATGAGAAAGCCTCTGTTGACGAATCCTCTTAGAAATTGTGCATCATCTTCTTAGCACCTTTGTCTCTCTGTCTGTGACAAGAATCATTCAATACTTGTGCTGCCATCTCATTCCCAATGTTATCAATGGTCCTGCTGATGAGCACATTGCCACCAGCCCAAGTGCACCAGACATACACGTCATGTTGATGAACACACGCCAACAACCATAGAGCACCGACCTAAACATTTACCATTTGTTTTACAGGACATCATGATGACATCTCTGTTTCGTCTACTACCACAGCACACTTGTTAGGCCATCTTCCTTCGACCGTGAACATCTGTTCCTGAACTAGAAGACGCATCTACACTATATTGATGTGATCTTGCTCTTGACCTTGACCTTGGAGACCTTGACAAAGAATGCTTCTTGTTTGCATACAATTGTAATCGAACATCTGGTACAGTCGCAATCAAACATTGTTACAGTTGCAATCACATATTGATGTACCGTTGAAATCATCGATTTGATACAGTGGCAATCACATATTGTTACACGCGCAACAACTTCTTTGCTACAAATGTACTCAAATCCATTACAGTTGTACTGTGTGACGTTGACATGGAGTCTGATCTTGAAGATGATTTTGTTCTATCTCATGTGACCTTGATGACCTTGACCTGGAAACACATTCTATTTTAGTTGAACAGCTACTCTTCTTGTTCACCTACAGTTGTAATCGAACATCTGGTGCAGTCGCAATCAAACATTGTTACAGTTGCAATCACATATTCATAGCTCCAGATAAGGCTGCGTATTGCGTATTTACGCAAGTTCGTGGACCTGAAAACGCAATTAAATTAATTTCTGTGCGTACAAAAACGCAATAGAAATCCTTGATACTCAATTCCAAACATTTCGTAGCGTATGACGCTATTGTATTCTGTTTGCGATTGTCGTTTTTCGCATCACAAGCAGTTGTTGGGTACAAATTTATACACGGCGTCGTGCTGAATCTAGTTTGTAAAATTGTAAACCAGTCTAGGAACATTCTTATCGCTGTTTAGCTATACCCAATATTTACACGATTACGACATTTGTCTCGCTTTACAATAAAAATGGCTGAACGTGGGCGAAAAAGCCCCAGAGAAATTGAATGATATCAAATCGTAACTAACTCTAATACCGCATTGGTGGTTCGAAGAATCAAATATGACATGATAGATACATCAGATTTTCGAAGTAAGTTGGAAATAGCGATCTCAGATATACTAATATTGCCAGTGTGCTTTCCGAAAGTGAAACCGAAAGTAAACAAAAATCAGGAGAAACAAGGTCTGGTTTAATTGCTTATTTGCTTTCAGATGGATACCCAATACAAAAGCTTTAAATACCCAATTTAAAATTTGAAATACCCAATTAAGTCAAAAAGAGGTGGGTAAATACCCAATTGCCTCCAATCCTTATCTGGAGCTATGCATATTGATATACCGTTGAAATCATCGATTTGATACAGTGGCAATCACATATTGTTACACGCGCAACAACTTCTTCGCTACAAATGTACTCAAATCCATTACAGTTGTACTGTGTGACCTTGACATTGAATCAATTGAACTAATGCTGCATGTGTTTTCTTTATCTATTTTCTTCAAATTTAGACTAAGTCTTATTGGTCTTTTCTATGTGTGATGATGGCTAATCTGTTGTACTTTACTCTAGTCTGTATCATCTACTTGTGGGGATTGGCCTGGTCTTCTCTTCAGTTCTTCTGATAGCTTCAAATTCAAATAAATCTAAAGGGCCCAAATGAGGCTATGTAATTCAATTCTGATGATAAATTCGCTGCTTTTGAACATTCTTTATCACAATACCATAGGCTGTTTTCAATAATCGGTTATTCACGAATTATGTTTCCATTCGCTATTTAGTTGTACCCATAAATCGCGAATTTTGATTCCATTCGCTGTTTAGTTATACCTATGTGTTGACATTATTCAGGCCGCTCCAGATAACTAGCGACTTTCCTCTCCAATTCTGGGCATTTGTCTCTGCTGAAGACGTGTAGACCTTGACACGAACAACGGGTACCTCGATGTACTAAATTCTGGTATTCATAGCCGTTACTTTCCTCCTCCTTTTGAATTTTAAAGCTTTCTTGAAGACTGATCTTTTCCTTACAACTGACTTTTTTTATTAAGACAACACCCGTACTGGCACGAACGCAGTAACTGAACAGCGTACAAGCATGAGCAGTTTACAGTGTAAACACTTACTGAACAGCGTACAAGCATGAACAGTTTACAGTGTAGACCCTTAATTAATCTTTACTGGTACAGGATCCGAAACTGTCTACCAAAACAGCTTCCTGAGAATGGACGAGACCCATGAAATTTTTGTCAGACCTGATGCATGTGCGTTTTTTAAACTGTGTCTGCACGACGGTAGTTTTCTGAAAACGGTATGCTAGCGAGACTGCACAGAGTCTATTTCACGCTATCAAAACAAAAGCATTTGCACGTTCCCCTTTTAACTGCACTCCCCAATTGCAAAAATGTGCAGGCTCAACGGGGACTAAATCGAACGATTGAATTAACAAACGAACTCGCCGTTTTACGCACGTGCGCACATCAGGACCTCCCGCCATTTACGAAATCGAAAATTTCAAGTTTAGGGCTACCAAGAATTAGCTACACTTTCTTTCTGTTCCGTTTTCATGCTTAGTCGGTTTTCCCGCTAAACACTCTAATTATTTAAACTTGTTGACGTTTTTTCCACCTTCAGTGTAAATCAAACACGGACAACACGGTCACTCATCGTCGGAAAAACAGTCAACAATTACCAATAATTAGACGATTGTGTTTTCCAAAATTGATATCCTGGCCGCCATTAATGTAATATTTGAAAGTTCTGATATAATATAAGTGTAAACTAACCCTTGGTACTAGGCAGGAGGACAGGAGGGCAGAGGAACTTAGCTTTTGTAGGTCTGCATTCAATGGCATCTGTCTCAGTTCTGCTGTAAACGTGTACAGCACGTGAATCACTCAACCCTGACATTCCTCCTGCTTACTACCCAGTAACCTGTTTACCCTACTCACAATAGTCCGGTAAAGAACTCGGGGAGTTACCTCTGTCACCGGCTACCTAGCTCCATAAATTACTACAATGACATGAGTTTTCGCGACAATGCCCAGGTATTCTCTATCTTCCAAAACTACTTAACCACCGTGGGGGGGGGGGTCAGACGGGTATTCTGGAATGCCAAATGCTGAGGGGGCTAGTTGAAACAAAGTGATAGAAAAGGTGGTGAGATGAGTTTGTACATTGCGAGAAGGAGTGTTAGTAAAGATAACAGCTGTAGTGACAGTGCCATTCCTAACAGCCTCGCTGTTGGGTTAGCTAATTAGCGACATGGTTTGAGTGGTCCACTGTCACGCAGGAGTTCTGGGTTCGAATCCTGGCGGAGCCAAAAGATTTTCCACTTGGAATTACTTCACTGGTGGCAGCGGTAATTTGGTAGCGCCTGAGTCGGCCTCTGGGAGCGGTAGCAGGCTATACCTACCTACCTATGTTTACCTATGTAGATTCTGGACGCAGGCCAGTGGCCTCTATGTTCAGCTCATCATCTGTCATCTGTATTTCTGCAGATCTCTGACTTCCAGGGTCATGTGTCATCATATGTGGGTTTGGGTTGTACTCTATGTCGGGGTTGAATTTCATCGGATGGTTGTACCATAGCTTTTCGAGGCGATTCTCGAAGGCCTTAACACTCGGCGCACATACAACTTTTTCCGTTAATGAATTCCATATGTTTACTACTCTTGAAACTTGTGAAGAAATTTTTGCGCATATCCAACCGGCATCTATGTTTAGTCAATCTTAAGGAATGACCACGCGTTCATGCTTGATCCTTAATAATGAATAATTCTGATGTGACTCGTTCATCATAAACTCCATGTAAAAACTTATAAACCTCGATCATGTCCCCCCTTAATCTGCGATACTTCAAAGCGTTCTTCATAAGATAATGTCTTAAAACCAGGGATTAACTTGGTTGATTGGCGGTGTACATTTTCAATCATTTGTTGATGCTTTTTTAAATACGGGCTCCACACTGGCTGGGCATATTCCAAATGAGGGCGGACAAGTGCCTTAAATAATAATACAAATATTTCCTCATCAAGATAAGTGAAAGATCTCCTAATAAGGCCCATTGTACTGTTTGCTTTGTTCGCTTTAGTCACAATATGTGTCTCAAATGTTAAGTGCTCATCAATATAAACCAGACATGTTAAGATTAACGGATCTCCCATGTCACTAACGGAAAACTCTGCCGTTTTCCGCAAAACGGATTTTTAAAAAAAATCACGAATTTTCAAAAATCCGCTCATAGTCTTACCGTTTTTTATTGTTAAAAGCCTTTTCTTGTGATAATTTGGCGAAAGTCGTCGAGAAAAATCAATATTGATATCGTAAGGAAGCTTGGTAGTTTCGAATAGCTGTCAGGTAAAGCATCTCAACGTCACTGAAAAATCGATATCAATTAAGGGCTTGAATGTAAACCGAATAATACAGGTACATATAATCCAAGCGGCTGTATAACTTGATAAACCCAACAAAGATGACGAACCCAACAAAGATGGCGAAACACAAATCATCGCCAGGGATTAGCCCAGCAAAAAAACGAATACGGTATAGAAGCTGGTCAAATTTTAATGCAGAATATACAAGAACGTTTGACTGGGTTATGGCAAGCGACCGGGGCAAGCAGCAGGCGTACTGCAAGGTTTGCAGTAAGCATTTCAGCGTCTCTCACGGCCGGATTGAAAACGTCCGTAGACATGGGGAAACGGATTTTTTAAAAAAAAATCACGGATTTTCCGCACATTGTCCCGCATTTTTTTCAGAAACTTAACATGTCTGTATAAACTCCAACATCTTTTTCACAGTTACTAACCTCCAATTTGATTAAAGTTCCATCCGATTTTCGCATGAAATATTCTGGATTTATATAGTCCTGTTTCCAGGGGAGACTAATCCTTATAACTATACATTTATCTGGGTGGAATAATAACAACCAGTCATCTGACCAATCTTGTAAGCGAAATAAATCATTTTGCACAACAATAATATCTGAGTCGAGCTGAATGTCTTTAAATATTTTAGTGTCATCGGCATAAAGGGCAATATCTGAAACAACCGAGTCTGGCAAGTCGTTTATGTAAATCACAAACAATATAGGGCCTAGTACCGAGCCCTGCGGGATACCGCTGCTTACATTTGACCACTTAGAAAATCGCCCATTCACTTGAACACGTTGTTTTCTTCCATATAAAAAGTTCTCTACCCAATTACACATCCTGTCACTAATTCCATATGCCTTTAATTTAACAATGAGCCGACGGTGGGGAACCTTATCAAAGGCCTTCATAAAGTCCATATAAACTGCATGTATAGTGCCTTTGTTATCTAGTATTTTAGTCCAGTTGTCTAATACAGTCAATAATTGTAAACTTGTTGATCTGCCACCTATGAACCCAAACTGCTTATTACTAAACAAATTGTTACTCTTCATATGATCTACAATTCTGGCTCTGATTAATTTTTCAAATATTTTGCTCACAACACTTGTCAGGCTAACCGGTCGGTAATTCGATGCTTGTTTTTTGTCTCCCTTTTAAAACAATGCAGTTATTTGTCCTTTTTTCCTTTCATCAGGCACCACTCCTGTTTCAAATGATTTATTGAAAATTATAGTCAATGGTTCACAGATCACCTCTGCTAGTTCATAAATCAACTTGGGGTGCAGGCCATCAGGCCCTTGTGATTTTGATGTGTTTGTGCTTATCAGTAATTTTATAACAGTCTCTTTATCAAAATATTCATCTGATGACTTAAATTTAAATTCTCTCGGTCTCGAATTTGGCAATTCGCCGCCAGGCTCTTTAGTAAAGACACTGCTAAAATGGTCTGACAGCACTTCCGCCTTATCCTCATCACTTTCAGCTATAAAAGTTGAATCATCAGTCTTAGTATGCAATTCAGATTTACCGGATGCTGTCTTTCGTTTAGAGTTAACATATTTCCAAAAGTTCTTAGGGTTTGATTTTGAGGTCTGTGCAATTTCTTTTTCCCTTTCACGTTTTTCCTTCTTAACAAGCCACTTTACTTTATTTCGAGCTTTTGCGTACAATTTATAAGAGTTATCGTCTCTGGATTCGATAAATCTAGTCCATGTCCTATGTTTTCTCTCGATAGCGTCAACTGTATTTTTACACAATGGAACTGTTCCTTTTCGGGGGAAAGGCCTAGACTTTGGAATAAATTTCTCCTTAGCCGGGCTAATTCGATCATTAAGTTTCTTTTACATATTATTTACCTCATCATTACATAGTTCTTCTTCCCAGTTTATCTTCAGCTCTTGTCTCATTGCCTCATCAGTGACCAGGAAAGAATTTTTTTCTATGCGACAATGGCCCTTCATAATCCAAAATCAATGTGACATTTTGAAAACCAATGTGACATTTTCAAACACTAATGTGACATATCCCAAAATTACTAGAATTTGCACACAATTATAGTTCAAGTGACTTTATTTAAGTCTATAGACTAGTTTTAAACAAACAAACAAACAATAAAAATTTAAAATTAAGACAACTATCAACTTGTCAAGTAGTCAATGTAGGACTAAGTTAACCAGTCATAGTTCTGTATCAGTATGTCCTCTTATCATTCCTAACATGATAATTAAAACACTTCTAATCAAACATGGTAAGAGGACATACTGATACAGAACTATGAGTCTGACTGGTTAACAGTCACAGTTACTGTATGTCCACTTATCATTGACATAATTATAACACTTAAAACTAAGCATATAGTTTTCTGTTCTTGGCAATCGGTCTACAATTTGCGTGGAGTCAGATTCAGTGACATTCGTGACAGGTTGTTTATCGGACTCGGGGCCGGGCAATGTTTGACATGAAACTGGGTTAAATGGCTTATCTTGAGTGGATGATTTAAATAATTTACTGATTAGGCCCTGATTATCCGGTCTTTTCAATTTTTTTAAGGTGGCATGGTCAAAACAAAAGTAAATAACTCTTGATCCGCGATCGTTACAGCGCAGACGATGTTTACTATTTGCAGCGTTCGCACAGACCAATGACGTCATTAAAACATGTGTAGCTACTCGGGCGCTTTATTGTAAATGAAAAGCGTGAATCACAGCATCTGTATTTATTTATTCGTACTCACCTATTTTGTACTCACCTATTTCGTACCGAAAATGATCCTTAAAAATCGGAAAGAGACCTGGGCGCATCCATTGCAAAAAACGATGTGACATTTCCGTTTTTAATGGGACTATGGCGCATGGCGCATGCCCTTCCCGGTCACTGCCTCATAATCACCTTTATAGTAATTAAAATGTGTACTAGAGTTTAGTATGACTACAGTAACAATTAAACTGAAAAGTTAATACTTTGTGATCACTGGCTCCCAGGGGAGATAAATACTCCAAACACTCAACCATATCCTCTTCATTTGAAATAATTAAATCTAATACAGAAGGCCGCTGATTCAATCTACATCGTGTGTAATCTTGCACATGCTGATACCAAAAACAGTCCCTAAGACATTCTAGAAAAAGTTCACTTTCTTCTCTTTCAGAGTTCCAATTTTTCCATTTAATATCTGGATAATTAAAGTCACCTGCTACCAATATATGGCTAAACTGATTATTTTCAGCAGTATGTTTCAATAGATTTCTCAAATTTACCTCATTTACAGCAGAACAGGAGGGGCTTTTGTAAATACATCCGCAAAGTAAACAGTCTGTACCCTTAAGGTTAATTTTTACCTAAGTACTCTCTTCAAAAGAAGAATCAAATTTTACCTCAACTGCTTTTAAAGTTTCTTTAACATAAATCACAGTACCTCTCGACATATCAGCTGGAAAAGATTCAGGAAACATTTCATATCCCTCTAAGGCAATTTCTGCTTTAGTCAATTGAAACCTAAAGTTTTTTGGTAACACTTCGTTTAGCATGATAATATCAGGCTCCCTGCCTTTGTTCTTAATATCATCACAAAACTCATCCCACTTGTTGGACAAACTGTCAACATTTGAATAATAACAAAATAAATTAGAAACGTCAACTGACGAATTTGCCATCTTATTTTTTTGTCATTTGCTGTCTTTAGTTTGGCTTCACTTAGTTTAAGTTTATTTACCTGTCTCTCGGCCTTTGACATGTCATGGGTAACACTAACCTTTTTAAAGCTTTCTTGCGCCGATCCCTCAGGGATATATTTCAAATTCGCGACTTTCCGCATAACTTCACGTTTCTGCTCGGGGGTTTACACAAGTAACTTTAATTGGCCTATCTTTATTATCTCTATTTTTCAATCGCACCCCTATACGGGTAACTCTAGCCACTTCTACCTCTCCGGCGTCAATGCAGTGTAGAAAGTCATTTACAAATTTAGTATCATATTCTTTCCGTTCGATCGCTTCCTCGGAATCGCATTCTTCTACCCTAAACAGTATACATAATAAAGTTCGCTTCTTGATTAATGCTATCACGACAGTCCTTGACTGTGGCCAACACAGCTTCATGTGATTGTGTGGGGGGTTCTTTAATAATACTGTCTGTTGTTATATTTTCTACGATTTCTCTCACCTGTTTTTCATCAACTTTACTAGCTATTTGGCCTTCTAACGCGGCAACCCTGGCCTCAAATTTTTTCAGAAACTCTGCACAGCGCTCTTCTATTTCCCTGTCATTTCTAATATTTTTCATAACCTTATCTTCACAATGTGCACAAAACCAGTGGAGGCTGTTTTTCTTAAATACATTGTATGCTGTTACCGATAATTGGAGGCACTCTATGCAGTAAGCATTGTCACAGTATTCACACAGCAACAACTTCGAATTTTTGTCAACAAAAGTTTTCTGACACCCTTCACATTGCCATGCCTCGCTTTCTGACTGAGTTCTTTGTTTTTTTTGCTTCTGTGATGACATAATTATGCTACAAGGGGGGACACCTGTACCTAAAAGGATCAAGCAAGTTGAATTGAAAGTTTGTCTCACAAGGTCGGCCGGTGCGCAATCATGGATTCCACCAGTTATCTTCAAATATCTCAAATTCAACAAACCATCCAATACACAAATGACGATTAAAGTCAAATACAGGTATAACCCTTTGGCAACCCACTCTGTAAGCTTCATCAATATATTTTGGTTGTTTCTGCAGTATATTAATTAAAGATCTAAAAACTTTGAGCTGTTCAATTTTACGACTTTTCCTAAACCAGAACCGGAAGTGTTCAGTTCTGGTTGATACCCGGCTCTCAGGAAATAAAAGGGGGAAGAATATAGTGACAGTGCCATTCCTAACAGCCTAGCTGTTGGGTTAACTCTTTAGCAACATGGTTAGAGTGGTCGACTGTCACACAGGAGTTCTGGGTTCGAATCTTGGCGGACCCAAAATATTTTCCCCTTGGAATTACTTCTCAGCAGAAGTTTGTATTTTAGGGGGACACATGAATTACCTGGCAGACAGCACCACTAAACTGTGTCAGGGTGGGAAGGGTCGGTATGTTGGCAGGGAAGTAAGAAAACAATGGAATTTAGTATTAGTTGAAATTTTTCAAATCTGAAAACACAGACTAAAAGTAGAATGAATGACAAAGAAAATGATGTTTAATTTATGAAAATCCATCAAGAAATAAAAAAGCTACACTAGTTCAAACATTTTTGATTGGTATATTTTTTCTGTCAAAAATCTATTAGCTGATAAGCCGCAATGTATATTGTCCAATACACATTCCCGCGTATTGAACGCTTTGTTGTATAGTTTACATGCACTCTCCTCGTGATAGTACTGCATGGGCATGTTCAAAAATAATGAAGCCAAAGCGTGACATTGGGGGTGAAAAATGAAACTGTTGTCATAGGTGAAATTGTTACTCCAAACAAATTGGGGGTACTTTAAGTTTTCAAAATTGTTTAAGTTAAAAGCAGCAAAAATATAAATTTTCTGAACATTTTCTTTCAGGATTTTTTTGCAAAAACTGTTAAGTATTGCTATATTCTGTGTAGGTTGTTTTTATAGGAAATCTTGATGAAATGTCATGAAATTCCCATTATTTGATGACAAGCACTTAACAGCATGTGAATGAGTGATTTTTACCAAATTGAATTGCCCAATTGAACAAAAAATTCTTATTTTACTGTCATTTTGCCTCATTATTTTAGTAGAGGAGCTCTCAAAATGTTCATATTTTTAAAACAGGTGACTGAACCTCCATAAAATTTGCGTAAAAATGATAATACATGGTAAAAAACTAAGCTACAAATCAATATGTGATATGTAAGCATGGATGTAATGGTTATCTATGTACAAAAATGGGCAAAAAAATTAAGAAAATGTGTTACACTCCTTAGTTTGATTTGTTTATAAGTCATAATTTGGAACTAACAGGGCTAAGACATATATATATAGTATTGCATAAAAAGAAGTGACTTCCCTTGCATAGTGTTAACATGATTTTATTGCAGATTATTGGCCTTTTTGTAAAGAAATGTCTGATCTAATACTAAGGAGTGTAACATTTTGTTCAAATGCTTAGGTCTTCAAAAACCTATAAATTCTAGCTTTAACATTAAATGACACAATTTCCTTTCTACTATAATATAAGAATCTCATAATCAGTGTTACAGCACAAGCAAAAATGGTCTCCCCAAGACCTTGAATTAGTGTGTTAAGATATGTTGAATGTTCTTTCTCTAAATGCTTAAACTGATTGCAAATAATATTTTCTTCTCTAGTAATTTTTGCAATTGAACACTTTTCTGTATGTAACATACATTAAATACCATTTAACTAGCTGCCAAAGGGAATAAAAAAAAGTATATGCATACCAGTTTCTGATATTGATACTCCCATCATGAACCAATCGAAAATGTCCCTTTATATTAAGTTTCTAAATGATTTACCCCAAATGCTAATCAAGATTCAAAGAAATGCATCAAAAGAACTATTCTAAATCTTGGGATTCTGATTTAAGACAAAATATTTTCTGCTGACGCGTCTCAAACTCATTAAAAACACCTGAAGACAACAGCAGGAGTCCAAATTTGGCTTCCGCCACACAAGATCAGAAAAACGCCTCTAATCCGATGCCCCAGGGTTTGTCATAAAATGTCAGAGTTGTTGACAACACCTTTCCGACAGCAGCAGACGTGATTGCATTTGCTCTCGGTCAATCAGAACATTGCACAGCAACTCCATCTTAAATGACCAGACAATCCATAATTATCCTTATGCAAATTTAAGAAGCACGTGGTCGATTAACACTAGAGGTCGGTCTAGTTGATTTTTTTCTGAGTGCGTGTATACACAAATGGTAGTCGCACATTCGTGCCTGTCTGCCTTAATCAAATCGTGAAAGGTTTCTTTCTTAATGGCTTCCACAGAACGAAATCAAAAGTGATTTGCTGAAAATATCTGTACATCGGTAAACCGAATAGGATACCGTCCGATAAGGCAAAAGTTCCGAATGCAACATCATTAGCGACAAATGAGTGATGCAATAAATTATCGCCGGTTCTTCCAGCGAATTAATTTTTCTTAGGGTATTAAATGTAAACAAATGAGTTTCAGCAAGGAAAAAATTGTTCTTTTTAAACCATGAAATTATCTAGCACGTAGGATGGAAAGCAAAATAATTGTCTTAATTTTGGAACCGATGGCCGACTGTAGTCTTTCTGTCTGCATGTAAATGAATAAAACAACTACATGTAACAAAAGTTTAAGCTTTTCCTTCTGATAAGGCCAAACATAAAAAATATGTGTTTTAAGATACATGAAATTTTAAAATAGAGAAATAAGTTAGGAAAAATATTTTTAATTTGATCGGGAAACAATATAACCAAACTGGGAACCATATCAAACGCGATTTTGGATCCAAGGCCTGTGTCTCACCCCCTGGATGGCCTAAGGGGGTGGGGTCACAATTCAACTTTTTCAGAACAATGTCATGTTGCATATCAAATTAAAGGGATTCACAAATGCACTAACATGGTAGCAAAAAGTTAAATTAAGCTATGCTAAGTTAAGTTACAAGTTAAGTTAACTTAACTAATTAAAGGGAATCAGGAATGCAGCAACATGGTAACAAATATTTTGCCTGCAGCAAAGCCCCCGCCCCCTCCCCCCATGACCCTACAGAATGAGGTCAATTGTTTAGAATTCAACTCTTTCAGAACAGGGTCATGTTGCATATCAAATTAAATGGAATCAGGAATGCAGCAACATTTTAGCACATATTTTGCCTGCACCCCCCCCCCCCCTCCCACACACCCTGGGGATGGGGTTTATAGGTCAATAGTCAACTTTTTCAGAATGTGGGCATGTTGCCTATCAAATTAAAAGAAATCACAAAATGCAGCAACATGGTTGAAATTGTACAGGTTAGTTTATTTTATTGAACTATTCACTGAAAACTAGTTAATAGGCTTTTAACTTTGATCTGTATATTATACCCAAGGTGAACTTAGGGGTTTGAGAAATGTGTTTTATGTTTTGTGATATATAAGTTTCTCTAAAACAACTTTTCACATGGGATATAAATTTGACAAATTTATTTTGTTTGACTTATGTTTTGCTAGGCAACACATCCGATTCTCGGAATTCTAGTTGTAGTGATGTCGATATGTTTTGACCATGAGAGGTCGTCCGCAATGGTGAACCCTAAGTACTTTGCTGCGGGAACACTTTCCAGCACTAGATTTTGTAGAATGTACTTAGTGTTGAGGGGTTTTGCCTTTTTTGTGATTTAAAGGACCTGACATTTTGAGAGGTTTAATTGCATATCCCACATCTTTTCCCATTGTTCGAGGCTTGCTAGGTCTGTTTGTAGGACCTCACTTTCAGACTGTGAATTAGATTAAATTGAGGAGGAAACTGGCATGTAATATATAAATATATCCAGCATGGTAATGGTCAAGGTCCAGAACCTACCTCCAAAGCTGGGATCTTTTAACTCCTTGCATTTTCATTGCTGGGTAATTTTTCATGTTTTTTTTGTCATCTGCAGACTTATTTTTAATTTTTCTTTTCAAAAAATCTTTCAGGAACTCTATTAGAGTGTCAAACAGTTTGGATCCAGATCAGGATGCACTTTCTGTCCGTCCTGATCTGGGTCTAAACTGTTTGCATATGTTATCAGTAGAAGACAAAAAGTCGTCACTAGCAAGGAGAGAGTTAAAATATTCAGATAAAACATAGATCCAGATAAGGAAATTTTATTTGCATAAAATTTTAATTATTTTCTTAACCATTAATTTAAACATGTGTTTTGGGTGCTCAAAAGAACCGTCTCATTGAGACGGTTCTTTTGAGTACCCATAACATTTGTTTTGGATGAGAAATAAAGAAAATAATTTTCCAATACGCACTCTTATCTGGAGGCCTGGTTACAGTATTGTGGGAAACCCATGGGAATTTCTACATTCTTCTTTTTCAGCCACTTTGACGTATGAATGTGCTCCCTTGTCCTATGATGATTTTCCACGCACTCACGACCCGGTCTTTATTCTTGGAGAACACTACAGCGTACTCTATGGTATGTAAAGAGCAACTAACCATCCTTCATGTAATTACGTCCACAAATAAATTTCAGCCTTTAGTTGAGAGTATGTAACAAAATAAATTTCTTATTTCTCAACCAAAACATATGTTGTGGGTAGTCAAAAGATCTGCCTCTTTTGAGCACCCAAAACGTATGTTAAAACTAATTGGTAAGAAAATATTTACAATTTTAAGCTCAAAAATTTTGTTTATCTAAACCTGTGTTCAAGACAAATCCACAGGTTTAGATAAACAAAATTTTTCGGCGAAAAAATGTAAATGTTTTCTTACCCATCAGTTTTAACATAAGTTTTGGGTGCTCAAAAGAACCGTCTCAGAACGCACTCTTAACTGAAGTCCTGCAATTCAGTCTTCAGTGAATTCTAAAATGCAATCCCTTGCTAATGATCTGTCTAAACCTGCCTATCTACGCATGGCAGATAAATCAGATTTGGTGGATGAAGATAAAAGAGCTTGCAATATATCTGTATGCCAAAAAAGAGCAATATTATTTTTATAAGTAGGTTTGCGAACGTTTTTGATCTGCCCTCATATTGAACACTCTTTAAATAGCAATGTCTTGAAGATTAAAGCTATTTTTGTTCCAGATTTAGAAGATATTAGAGCTGATGTGAAGACGAGGCTATGGTTTACATACAGAAAAGGATTTCCTTCAATAGGTAAGGTTGGACCAAGAGGTGTGTGTGCGTGTCGGTAGTGGTGCGTGCATCACAGAATTTGACTTGGTCTTGAGGTTATTTATTTTTTCCTGCTTATAATATTACACTCAGATTTTATTTATACTGCTAATAATTGCTTATTAACCTCAGATGTTGTCCTTATTATACTCATAAATGTTAATAATTATGCTAACAATTGTTGGCATAAACATTTTATGATCAGGATACATTTCATGGTTGGTTATTTTTCATGCTTTTGTTGTTGTCTGCTGACTTTTTTTAAAAATTAACATATAAAAAAAACACTCTTTCATGAACACTATCAGAGTGTCAAACGGTTTGGATCCAGTTCAGAACCAACATTCAGTCTGGGTCCAAACTGTTTGCAAAAGTTAACAGCAGATGACAAAGTAGCCACTAACAAGGAAAGAGTTAAGGGAAATCGTTATATGAATTCCCCCAAGATAAAAAACTACATGTATCAAAGCAATAATCCCCAAAGTTAGTTTTTAACTAGAACTTTTCCAGGGTGGCCCGAGATATCGTGGAAGAAACTGACGAAGAATGACTGCCAAGAGAGGAAGCTCACGACAGTTGACACTCAAGAAAAACACACCTGAAGATAAGGGAGGCCCACTGATGTGGATGATGCCCCTGCATATGCACATTAATAAAAAAAAAAAAAACTGATGATGGTGATGACTTGTATTCTTGTTTCAGGTGGTACAGGGCCTACATCAGACACAGGTTGGGGTTGTATGTTAAGATGTGGTCAAATGATGCTAGCACAGGCCCTTATCATGAGACATCTTGGTAGAGGTGAGTAACAGTGTACACCGATACAGAGTTCAAAAGAGGATCAATTATTTTGATAGTATGAGATGGTCTTCTCATAATTAGTGTCATATTTGGGCAATATCTTGAGTTGCCGATAAGACGAACAGACAGAAATTACACACATCCATTAGTTAAGAGTACATACCAAAAAATTAATTTTCTTATTTCTCAATCAAAACATATGTTGTGGGTACTCAAAAGAACTGTCTCAATGAGACAATTCTTTTGAGCACCTAAAACATATGTTAAAACTGATAGGTAAGAAAATATTTACGCTCAAAAAATTTGTTTATCTAAACATGTGACCCCTGAATGAGATTATCGAAACATGAAGATTTCTTTTTTTCTTTTCAAACATTTTCAAATATTGCAAAGTTTCTGAACAGTCTGTTCCTTTGACATAGACTAGTTTTCTTGTTAAGAAACTAATGTGATAGTTGCTTTTATCATGAGTTTGAGGTGCTGTTTTTTAAAGGAGACAATGATTAATCAGGCACGAGGATTACAGTGACTGCCAATTTCAGAGTTTTTAGCACATTTTGAGAAATCTTCTGATCATAATGAAAACAGAAGAATTTTTTGTTGGGGTGTGTGTGTGGAGTCATTCTGCTGTGTGTTATGGTTTGGAATGTGGGGTATCTTCAATGAATTTGGGGATCTGTTTTTCTCACCCAAAAGACATTTACCTAGTGCTATAATGACCATCAACAATTTCAACCCAGATTGAATTTTGCATTGCATTTTACATTGGTTATTCACGCCTTTGGTTAAGAGTGTGTAACAAAAAATTAATGTTCTTATTTTTCAACTAAAACATACGAGACGGTTCTTTTGAGCACCCAAAACATATGTCAAAACTGATTGGTGAAAAAATATGTATGCTTAAAAAATGTTTATCTAAACCTGTGTTGTTGTTTTTTTTTATTTTACAGAATGGAGGTGGCCATCAACAGATGAAAGATACAGGAAGATTTTAGAAATGTTCCTTGATAAGAAAAGTTCCTACTATTCCATACACCAGATAGGTACATACAATTTAACCTTAACTCTTTGCATCCTTGCTGATTTTTCATGCTTTGTTGTTGCCTGCTGACTTTTTTTTTTAAATTCAGCAGCTCTAGGCCAAATAAAAAAAGGTTTGTTTCAGGTAGAGTCTGAAAAATTTATGTTGGGTAGGCACACACATTTTTTAAAAAAAAATTCTGGAAAAAATAAATAATTTTATGCATTTTGAAAGGCAGTTTGACTTTCAAAATGCATAACATCATATTTTTTCCAGAAAATTTGAATTTTTGTTTAGGTTTCACTAGTAAATTAAGGTAGGGTCAGGGTTACCCTAATAATAGGTATTTTTTTATTTGGCCTACCCGAATGTCAAACATCAATGTATGATAATTACAGAGATGGCTTATATGATAAGACGTTGCAATCATTTGAAATTATCTTTATCAAAGGACCGTAATGGAGATGATTGATAAGATTGTTTAGATAATTTAGATAGTTTAGTAATTGTGCCAATTAAGAATGGCTGATCATGATCAACTGAGTAAAATGTCTGAAAGAATAGAAAAAAATGTTTGAAAGAATAGAAAATTATTCAGGCATGTTTCCCCTGCTACTCTTGATAATTTGTATAGCTTTTATTTATTACAACAATCAAATGACCTGGCTTCTTTGCCATGACCACCTAACGGTCACAGGTTATAATTTCCTAAAAAGGTATTTCTCTTAAGATCACTTTTGTCTCCGTCAAACAGTGCATTATGCAGCATTTCATCAGGGTCTACAATGTTTGCCAAAGTGCCCATTTTTGGGTTTCGGGTCTTCAAAGGGTTTATATGTCTTATGGGTATGCAGGAGAGAAAACTGACTGGTATCTACCAATTTCAGGCCTCCAGATAAAAAAGCATAAATAAAAATTATTTTTCGCATTTGTCAATCAAAACACATGTTGTGGGTACTGAAACCCCACCCCCACCCCTGGTCTCAATGAGAACCAAAATAAATATTTTGATTGATGGATAAGAAAATAATCACACTTTTATGCTCAAAATGTTTGCTTATCTGGACCTTTATTTTAATGGTATTTATCATAGGACCTCGCATCTGGGAGTAAAATAACGACATGCAATAAAAAATCTATTAACCACTTGTGGTTTTCAGGTTTTCTGGAAATGTTATAATGTCCATAACAACGTTGCGTACATACTGACAAAATTATAACGTTTTTATGGCAGAAATTTGATTTCAAAATAATCTTAATGTCATATGATAAATAGAATCTAACATTCGTGCTCTTGTATTATTGAATTTATTAAACTTGTTTCGAAAAAGAGATAAAATGCTCGTTTGATAAGTTCAATAAAACATGAGCACACATGTAAGATCCTAAATTTCTTTTCCTATGGCTGAATCAAGTTTGGTAGTGGGGAGCTACTGGCAAAAGTAATTGTTAAGCTAATGCAGATCTCAGCTAGCCCAGGAACAGTTTGATAAACGAGCCAGCACATGATATTTTGGTACTTATCACAACAGCCAGCAGCAGGGAGCGCAGTTTGATTAGATTGATTTGATTCTGTACGTCCCATCAACAATCTTTCAGTTATACAGGGATGCATCTTCCAGGTTGAACCAGTACTAAGCTAGGATTAATGTGTCTTGCTCAGGGACCACAACACAGTGACGCCAGTGAGGCTCGAATCTGCTGCCCTTTGGTCTTGAATCAAGCACTCTACCACTGAGCCCCTGTGCTCCCCTCAAGGAGAGCAGTGTCTCAGTGGTAGAGTGCTTGACTCATGACCAAGGGGCCGCGGGGTTGAGCCTCACCAGCATCACTGCATTGTGTCATTGAGCAAGACACATTAATCCTAGCTTAGTACTGGTTCAACCCTGGAAGATGTGTCCCTTTATGTCTGAAATATTGTTGTTTGGATGTAAAGAATCAAAACAAACAAACAAACAAACAACAGCGAACAGTGAAGGCTCAGATGAGGCTGCCAATACATACAGGCTCACCAGAGCCTTCATTTCTTGCATAAACAAGAAAATAATGTTTACCCCCAGGGGGGAACCAGATCAGGACCGATGTTCTGTCAGTCCTGATCTGAGTCCAAACTGTATGCAAAGGTTATCAGCTGATTACAAATGTTGCAGCTAGCAAGGAAAGAGTTAAGTTTTGCTTCTAATTTTCAGCCTCTATGGGAGTTTCAGAAGGTAAAAATGTTGGACAGTGGTTTGGTCCTAATACAGTAGCACAAGTACTCAAGTAAGATATTCATTATACAGTAAAAAGCTAAATGTTTTAAAAATTTCCAACACTTTTCTCTTTCAGTTCTATACTAAAATGTTGGTTATCAGGGCTGGAATTCACAAAATACGTGTCAAATTAGCATACAGGGAAGACCTTGACAAGACTGCTAATGAAATGGCAATTTGATCTGTGTCTGTGCTGTTGGTCTAGGCTTTTAGATAGCAACTAGTGTTTGAAATTTTATAAATTTACCATGCCATCATTGAACATTTTATGACCTATAGCACAGGCTATTCTTGGCCTTCAGCCTTTTTAAATGTCATATAGGTAAAAAAAAATGTCTATATTGGTTTTTAAAATGAATTTGTTTCTATTTTAAGGGCATAGTAGAAGCAGGAAAAAGAATAAAAGAAAAAGAATATTAACCCTGGATACAGATACTTTGACAAATAGTGCAGACCTAGATGAAGTGCAGCATAAGATGTCATTACATCATGGTCTGCACTGTTTGCTATGTTAAAAACAATCTTTAGGGACAGAAATATATCATTTTAAGAAAATTTAATTCACAACCCCCTTAAAACATAAAATTAACTATATGTTTGGGAGAATCCATCAGAATGAAAAGATTTAAAGACAAAACAAACACAGAAACAGATGCAGACTATGAATGAATAAAGCTGTACAATTGTAGGAAAATTACAAGATATAAAACATGTATTTTAGTCACACCTGCTTCTAGTAGGGTGTGGCATAGGAGTTCAAATTTATGTCCATCCATCTGATTGTCAAAAATTTACATTAAAGTGTGTTTCTTTGTAGCAATGATAGCTGCGCATGTCCAACCTTGCATTGGTATTGTCCTCACCATACTCTTCAAGCACACACATTGACCTGGTGGCACAAGTATGGTGTGACACCACTTCTGCAGAGTTCTTCTTTCACACAGGTTTCATAATTCATACAATTCCTGCCATTGTAGCAACAAAACAGGTCCTGAGGTTATAAAACTTTTTTCATGCTCAACTCAGTTGAACACGAAATTTCAATTGCTCATAGAAACAAAAATGCTGAAAAACGAAGATTTATCTTGCTTTCAAACCCTCAGACGTTGTTTTTATCATGCTAATAAATGTTAAAATGCCAACAATTGTTGGCATTTTAACATTTATCAGCTTGATGAATTTCATGTTCAGTTGAGTTGAGCATGAAAAGGTTTTATAACCTCAGGGCCAGAACTACCATAAGCATTTGTGACATTTTTAAAAAAAAGTTGATAGCTCCCTTTTAAATTACATCTATACATTCTTGCAGCAATCATCAAGGCAACCACCATTTTCTAAGATAAAACAATTTTCAGGTGCACAAAAATACATCATTATTTCGAGTTAATACAGTTCTAAAAATTTGAGATATTTTTTTGTTTTTCAGAAAGTTAGCCATATTTGATAACTGGAGCTCTCTAGTTCTACATGTTGCCATGGATAATACTGTTATACAGGATGATATTAGTAAGTTGATAAAAACTTTTCTCCTCAAAGGAGTATGCCTGAATTATATCAGCCAGCCGATGAGATATGGGTATTTATCTTATTGATAATAGGAGCCACAAAGTTATCAGTTGTCAAAGTTGTCACATATGTATGTCAGAATTATATCAGTAAGGGCTGTGATGTGGGTATTAGGCCATTTGCTGCTAAGGCCAAATAAAAACATAACATTGTTTAGGTTAGCCCGACACTAGTGAAACCTAGATTTTTTCAGGCTTTCTGGCAAAAAAAAAAAATATGCATTTTGAAAGGCGAAATGCCTTTCAAAATGCATAAAATTATATTTTTTCCAGATTTTTTTTTATGCCTACCGTACCTAAAATATTCAGACCCAATTTTCAGACCCGTTACCCGAAACACACTTATTTTATTATTTGGCCTAAAGATGCGTAATTGAAAATTATTTTTCTCATTTCTCAACCAAGACGTGCTGTAGGTACTCAAAAGAAGAGTATTAATGAGATGGTTCTTTAGGGCTCCCAAAACAAGTAATAGAATTGATAGATTAGAAAACATTCAGGTTTTACACAGAAAAGCTTGTCTCATAAGCAACTAACAAAGACACAAGCAAACCTGCACATCAGCCTAGCCCAGACAGTCATTGCTGCTTGTGCATACAGAGTATGGAAATAGTTAAAGCCAAAGACAATAATAAACACAATATATCCTATAATGGGTGGTTGTGCTTCCACTTTTCACCACTGTGTATACTGGAATCATCATCAGGTTTTGATTAACGTGCAGGTGCAGGAGCATCTTCCACACTTGTGGGCTCCTCTCCAGGTAACTGGCTAGCTGCACACAGAGCAGATTTTTCTTTGGGTAGACTGCCATTTGTATATTTGAAGCAAATTTTTATGGCAGCATGCCCTTCCTTTTACCAACTCAGACACTTTCGGTAGTCCAAAAGCTCAGCCTGTTCCCTACTGACTTGGGCTGTGTGCTCCAGCATTGGCACCATGAATTAGTAGTGCTCTTCCACTGGACCACTGCTACCACACAGGAAGTTGGTCTGTTGCTCCCGCTGTGAAGCTACTGTTACCCAGGTTGTGACAGGCTAGGTTCTGGCATAGCTGGAAACCCCATAGCAGAATTTTTGCGAACACTTTTTACAGTGAAGACCTTCATGAAATGCTGCATTTCATCTGGGTCTTGACTGTTTGCTTAAATAAAAACGATCCTCAGGGACTGAAGTACATCTTATTTTGGAAATTTTAACCTTTGGCTCCTTAATATGTATAATTTAATGTCACACTGAGAAAAAAATACTAGAAAGCCCTGAGATAATGATTCTTCTTGCATAGACTTTCCATCTTTCTTTTAAGTACTTGCACAAATAGCCAGCGGACTGTGTAGATGTCTTTTTTTTCAGTTGAAACATGTCTTTGACATCCATAGTTTGAATGTGTATGTAATTGTGGCGAGACTGTGTGGATGAGCATGCATTTTTGTTGTCAATCAGTAAATGCTCAGACTATCGATCAATTTCAATTTTAAATAAGGTGCAGCATGCAGGCACGTTTAGGACCCACACTGCGTCTTATTGTGCTCAGACTAGCCAGCATTTCTGTTTCAAAGTCTTGTCAGATCCTTGGGTGTTTGCAGAGGAAGCTGATGATGACTGAGACAGCAATTTAGCTCCGCATGCTCGTTTAAAGAAAGACTTAACTTAAATGCTGGGGTGTGGAAAGGACATGCCTGCCCTGTCCAATCTGGCCCCTTTTTGCTCAGAACAAGTTTGAAATTTTGGAAGTTAATATAAGTCTGTTCTTACAGTGGTCGTGAAATTGGACAGAAGATAACAAGAAATGTTTTAGATCACACTGAAAACTCTGTGATTGAATAATATATACAGATTCCTATACATACAAATGTTGGTAAGATTATTTTTTTAACATGTACAAATATATTTCTGCATGAGTGACTGTAATAAAGAGTGTTGGTTGTGTGATGATAACCTTTGCAAACAGTTTGGACCCAGATCAGGACCAACATAGCGTCTGTCCTGATCTGGGTCAAAACCGTTAGACACTGTCACAGTGTTCCTGCATGAATTATTTGAAAAAGTTTATTTTGAAAAAATGTCAGCAGAGGACAACAAATGCATAAAAAAATTACTTAGCATGCAAAGAGTTATAGTGGCAATCCTTTCTTTTTCAGATAAGAGTGTGTAACAGAAAATTATTTTTCTTATTTCTCAACCAAAACATATCTTGTGGGAACTCAAAAGAACCGTCTCGATGAGACGGTTCTTTTGAGCACCCAAAACACATGTTTAAACTGATGGGTAAGAAAATAATCACAATTTTACTCTAAATAAAATTGCTATACCTTTCTTTTTCAGAATGTTTGTGTAAATGTAAACATGGAGATGATCTTGATAAATGTGATATTCGGGGAAATCTAAAATTACAAGAAAATCAAAGACGTAGTGCAGACTTTATTAATTATAGCTGTTCAGCTTCACCACCCAAGCCCAAGGACACTAACTCTGGAGTAGATACTTCTATATGGAAGCCATTATTATTAGTTATTCCCCTTAGGTTAGGTTTAACTGAAACAAATGTGGTGTATGTTGAAAGTTTAAAGGTGAGTCTGTGCTTGAATCTATTACAGTTACTGTAAATTTGGAAATTTTTGCAAGGACTTTATTTTCGCGAAACTTCGCATATGCGAAATTTGGTGAAAATAAAACCCTCGCCAAATGGCAAAATCACTCTGTCGTTTATTGATATAGGTAAATCTTGCCTTAGTAGCGAATTTTTCACATCACTAATATGTCTTAAAATGCTATTTGCGAAAATAAAATTCTTGCAAAATTTTTCGATTCTACAGTACTATGTTACAGTACAGTCACTTTATAAAGCTATTTTTGGGGTCCATAAGATTGGACCGTGTTTTAGGTGAATCATGTTATAAAGCGACAATTTTACAAAGGAATTTAGGAAAATGACCATTTTATGGTAATTTTCCTATAATACCTTTGTAAAATTCTATGGTTACAAAGTTTTTGGAGCCACATGACTGTGTTATATCCAAAGTACATGTTATACCGAGGTGTGCTATAAAGGGACTGCAGTGTTATGTATTTTTTAACCCATCATATTAAATTTACATTTTCCGTACTGATTATTGTTTAAGTAGTCTATTTGTTTTTAAGAAGGTTTGCTTGACCACTTTAATTCTTTCTTTGAATTTATATTTATATTGTGGTAAACTTAGTAGATCCAGAAAAGATGGCTACTAATCTGTGTATAAATGGCCTGTCTCTGCACCATTTTCATCTTTATCTTTCATAGATGTTAAAACTTTAACAAAAGTTTGTGTTTAATACTCTTTGATGTTCAAGACATACTTTAAGTTTTCAGAGATATTTTAGCACTTGATCTTTCATCATCAACATCAACATCATCATCAACATCAACATCATCATCATCATCATCATCATCATCATCATCATTTTCTTCAGATATTCAAATGTGTTTTAAGTTTTATACACTTAACTTCTAGAGCCAATTAAGTTTTAAGAACTTTAACTTTTTAGAAATTTTCATAGGTCCAAATAAGGAAATTTTATGAGCGTAAAATTGTAATTATTTTCTTACCTATCAATTTAAACATGTGTTTTGGGTGCTCAAAAGAACCATCTCTTTGAGATGGTTCTTTTGAGTACCCACAACATATGTTTTGGATGACAAATACAGAAAATAGTTTCCCAATATGCACTCTTATCTGGAGCCTTGATTTTAATAAATACGAATTTTCAATTCTTTTTTAAATTTAAAGTGTGTTAACAGAGGTCTAGATAAGCTTTCAGTTCTATTGGGTATTTACCCCACTAGATTTTTATCAATTGCTTTTTTTCAAAAACAATCGCTTTAAAATATTTCTTTACCCCACATATGTTTTTAAAATTTCTTATTTATAAGTACCTAATTTTAGTAATGGAAGAAACACATAGATCAAAGTGCTTTGCGCAAATACTTTAGCAAGCATTTGACAAATGACTTGCTTGTATCAAATGACTATGACAAAGGAGAACATTACAACAAAAGTTTAATGCAGAACAGGAGTTGTGCTACCATGATGGGGTGTAATCATATTTAAGAGTTTATTTAAGGTTCTATTTGCTTTTTCCAAAATTAAACTGCTTTATGTTACCCCTTCATTTAGAAAAAAAATTGCTTTTCCCAAAATTAAATTGCTTTTTGTTACTCCTTCATTTGAAAATAATTGCTTTTTTCACAAATTTAATTGCTTAAATACCCCAAAAAACGGCTTATCGGTTCCTCTGTGTTAAGCACATTAAATTCCAGAGACTTTCAAGTTTTAAAATGGATGCTTTAACTTTCAGAAATGTTTAAGTTTTAAACAGAGTGTTGGTATGATAGGAGGGAAACCCAACCATGCTCACTGGTTCATAGGGTATGTGGGTAAGTAGATAAAAGACACTTTATTATCCCCCGACGAAGTCGGAGGGATATAGTTTTAGCGTCGTCCGTCCGTCCATTCCGTCCGTCCGGAACCATATCTCAGTACCTATTGGTCAGATTTGATTCATTCTTGGTACAAATGATAAGTACCATGGACTCTCAAACATCCAATAAGTTTGGTCAAAACCAACCCCTTAACACTTGAGTTATTGCCCTTGTTTTAGTATAGGCAATTATAAGGCAAAACCTATATTAGCTTTTTTGTGTGATGATCTTCACATTTTATCAAAGCTATTATATTTAACAACTTCTCACTATTAGACCATGATTGCCAAGTGCCTGTAGATAAGCATGGCAGTGTCAAAGTTTTACCCCACCCCCTTTGACCCCACCTAAGGGGTCAAAGGTCAAATATTTAAATTTCGCAATAACTAAGGCAATTGTTAATATTTTTTGCTGAAATTTTGCATATGGGCAGAGCAGCAATAGACATGAAACATATCAAACGGGATTTCAGTTTGAAGGCCTGGGTTCGAGCCTGTTGGGTGGACTTAGGGGGTGGGGCCGAGGTCAAAATTAAACTTTTTCAGAATATGGTCATGTTGCATATCAAATTAAAGCTGACGACGCTGGCAGCAACATGGTAGCAAATATTTTGCCCACAGACACACCCTCAACCCAGGGGGTGGGGTCAAAAGGTCAAACTATATCTTTTTCTGAAAGTAGTCATGTTGCATATCAAATTAAAGCTGACAACGCTGGCAGCAACATGGTAGCAAATATTTTGCCCACAGACACACCCTCGACCCAGGGGGTAGGGTCAAAAGGTCAAGCTATATCTTTTTCTGAAAGTAGTCATGTTGCATATCAAATTAAAGGGAATTGATCACAGAGCACCATGAAAGCAAATATGCTGTCATTACACACACCAACGACCCCGTGGGGTGGGGTCAAAAGGTCATTTTCTTTTTCTTTTCTAAAAGTGGTCATGTTGCATATCAAATGAAAGTGGAAGAAGTGTAGACCTACATGCAAGGTAACACTTTGAATTTACACACACCCTTGACCTCTGGGGTTGGGTTTAAAGGTCAGATATTGAAATTGTTCAGATGTAAGTATATTTTTATTAAACTAAGCACTAAAGCATACTTGACAGGTGTTTGTTATGATCTGAATGATACTGAAGGTGAACTAAGACTTAGATAAATGGGATTTATGTTTTGTGATTTACATGTTTCTCTCAAATAACCCTTCGTCGGGGGATATAAATTCGTCAAATTTGTCTTGTTTTGGCTAGTGGCTTCAGCTTGAGGACCTCGACCTCAGTTTGGGAGAGAGAGGGCTTCGCTGGTTTGGGCATGTAGAGCGTTCGGGTGGTGCAGTCAGAACAGCATATGATATGCAGATTGACGGCAAGCGGGGGGCAGGGAGGCCCAAGCAGACGTGGAAGAGGCTGACGGAGAGAGACTGCCGTGAGTGGAAGCTCACCACGGTTGACCCTGAAGAAAGGGGCACCTGGAGATCAGGTGTGAGATCTGCTATGCGTGCAGCTAGCCAGTTACCTTTAAAGGGGCCCACTGATGTAGATGATGCCCCTGCACCTGCACGTTAATCAAAATTCTGATTATGATGATATATGAGTGCATGAGGTTTCCGTACTAATTGCCTCAGGGATCAGCGAAGGCTCAGGTGAGTCTGCCCATGTCGCTGTCCCCATACACAAAGTATGGATGTAGATGAAGGCTCAGACCAAAATTTAGACCTCCAGATTTGCTGGGTCTTCAGCATAGGCATTTATTAGAGGCATTTGCGTGCTGGCCTACATCTTCTAAAATTGAATTTTTTTTCATGTGTTTGACTCGAGACTGAGAGTTTGCGGGTTGGAGCCTGACCGGCGTCACTGTGTTGTGTCCTTGAGCAAGACACATTTATCCTTACTTAGAACTGGTAAAACCCAGGAAGACCTGTCCCAACATAACTGAAAGATTGTTGACTGGGATGTAAAGAATCAAATCAAACAAACAAACATAAAATTCTAATAGTGTAGATCTGAAGCTCAAATCTGTGCCTCCTGTACAGGCTTTGCTGCCTGGCCTGGCTTGCAGCAGGATAATTTTTTACAGTTTGTCCCGTGATATTTCAGTGGTATCATATGCTAAAATGGTTCTTTCAGTGATCAAATTTAATTTCCTAAATGCTAGTAGTTTTTTCCCCCCAAAAAAGTTGAAATTTCCATCACTTGCTATTTTTAGCAAGTGAAAACAAGTCATTTTCATATTAATCAAACCATGCATAACATGACATAGCTGCATAATGTAGATCCTAATCAGCCAAGGAAACCTAAATGTGGGTTCAGCAAGAAAATAATAATGAAAAAAATATTATTTTGAGAAACCTAATTTATGCAATATAGACCTGAATGCTAATTGAATTTATTCATTTTTCCAATTAGAGAATGATATAACTGAAGAAAAAAAATCACTCAATGTTTCTATGTTTGAAACATATAGTGGAAAAAGAATTATTTGTGTATAAATAAATTCCTTTTGGAGTACTTACTGAAATATTTTTGGTGAATATGCAAGTTCATCCACACTTTTAGACAGTAAGAAAACTAATCACTTGGATCCCTGTCTCTCATTGTTGTTTGTTGACAGGTGAAGAATTGGTGTACCTTGATCCTCACACTACACAATTTGTTGAAGATTTAACAACTAAAGATGCCACTGATGAAAGCTACCATTGTTGTCATTCCAGCAGAATGAAAATATTGGACCTTGATCCTTCTATAGCTCTTGTAAGTTCTATAGCAAGACAATTTTTGTCTGGAGAAAAAACTATTTGGACCAGACCACAGGCCCCAAGGTTATATTTTTTTTCATGTTCAAATTTATCCTCATTAATGTTTAAATGCCAACAATATTTATTGTTGGCATTTTAACATTTATTAGTATGATCAATACAGCAGCTGATAGTTTGAAAGCAAGAAGTGTCTTTATTTTTCAGCATTTTAGTTGTTATGAGCAGTTGGAATTTTTATGCTCAGTATAGTTGAGCATGAATTTTTTGTTACATCGAGGCCAGGATAAAATATGAAATATGGTTTTGTCACTTATTGCATTGAAGCCTCATGCGAGCCTGGACAAATGTACAGGCTCACCAGAACCTTCACTGCGGGCTCACGTAAAGTAACAACGTAAATGAAGAATCATTCGAAAAATTTAGACCTGTAGCTGTGTATGCATGTTTAAAGGATGACTAAGCATATGCAATAAGTACCAAAATGTAAGTACTGAAATCTTGTGATGGATGGCTCAGTAGTAGAGTTTTATACTTTGGATCAAATGGATTGAGACTCACCGGAAGCACTTGGGTGTGTCCTTGATCAAGACACTTTATCCTCCCCTAAGTGCTGGTTCAACACAGGAAGACAAGAAAATGTCCCAACATGACTGAAAAATTGTCAACGGGGATGTAAAGCATCAACACAAACAAATCTCGTGTTTGTCCATATGTGTTAATGTTTTGGGTAGATGTGCATGCAAAGCTACAAAGAGGGGTAAGATGTCTAATATTCCCGGCCTCAATCAATGAGCACCGAAAACAAATGTTAATGATGGCTGAGAAAATATTAACAATTTTTACGCTGAAAAAAGTAGTCCATCTGGACCTATGATATTTGGATTACATTGAAACGTAATGGGAGGCATAAGGGCATTGTGGGGATTCAGATTGACAAAAATTGCTCAATTGAAAGATTTCAAGATGGCTGCCAAGGTATCCATCTTGATTATCTGAGTGGACCATTTAAACTTGAATGTGTTGATATTTATAGGCATACTGCAAGTTTTAAGATTTGATTTTCAAAAGTTCAGGAATTTTGAAATTTTGGAAGGGATCTTGAAATCTTTCAATTGACATCTCCTTTGGAACCATATGTTGGATTTAACCGAATTTTGGTGTGAGTCATCGTGGCAACATGAAAATGCAGAATACCTACAGCAGGTGCTCCAATGACTAGCTAGGAGCAGACTGATCAGGGTTCTTAATATTTGCTTTGATGGTAAAAGTATTCCCAGAGTGCATTTATACAGCAGACATATTAAGCAGCAGATATTTTCAGGACCTGAAATAATGGCAGGGTTTAAAGGGCTAAATTTGAAAATAGATTTTATGTTATCCAGGACTTAAGTTAAGAGTGCGTAACAGAAAAATAATTTTCTTATTTCTCAACCAAAACACATGTTGTGGGTGCTCAAAAGAACCGTCTCAATGAGACGGTTCTTTTGAGCACCCTAAACACATGTTAAAACTGATGGATAAGAAAATAATTGCAATTTGACACTAATTTGTTTTGCTTCACTGGCCCTATGTTATGAAAAGCTTTTGATCTGCCTAGCATAGCACCTAGGGAGGTTCATAAACAAATTAGTGAGTAGTACCACTTTGAGTGTCTGAAAACTTAGATCTATAAGCCTGTCTGTATGAACCTTGTAAAAGTAATATCATCTTGGGTTATGATATCTAAATGTTAAAATGGATTAAATGTTAATTTTTCAGGGTTTTTACTGTGGCACTGAGAAGGAGTTTGATGATTTGTGTTCAAGTTTTTCCAAGTTCATAACCAGCCGACGGAGCTCAGCGATGTTTGAACTACACAAAGAGAGGCCAGAACACTGGCCACCATATGAACCCTATTTAGGTGGTACTGCCAGTGTTAGGACTTCAGGTACTCTATTTATTGGCTATGATAATTTCAATTATTGACTTACGAGGGCTGTTCAAATATGAATGCAAGTAGCTTCATAGCTTTCTTAACATATATGCTACGACAAAATGGTAATCGTTTCTATAAAGGACTATATGTCACCTTTAAACTGGCACCAGACCTAAAGAAAAATACAGTATACTTATCGAGCTATAGCCCTTTGAATGAGGGTCACGTTAGTATACTAACAAACTCAATGCTTTGAACATATACCAGTGATATAGACAAGCGTAAAACTTTGATAAACAGGTGAAATTTCTCGAAATTTTTAAGGAAGTATCCCCATACTCTTATATAATGATTCTGTGAAAGTTGCGAAAATTTGGCATACTTTTCTTAAAATGCGTTTATTGCTTTCACTAAATTCTCCTTATGTTTGCAAATAAATGGTAATCAGAACACAACCTTTCAGTTTTCAGTTAAAATTATCTCTAACAAAATGCACGAAGCAACATTTTTATCTCAAAGACAATATGTTGATCACTTATACTGAGTTGTTGCTACAAATTATTGATGGATAGTGGGTAATATATAAACGCTGAAAAGCATTTTTATTAAATCAAAAATGACTTAAGTGATGGGTTTATAGAATTTTAATTTTTAATTATTTGTCATAACATTGCGGCTTTATTCAAAATTTGAAGGTAAACTATAAGTTTGACCACTATAGGCATTATTTACAGTAAAATTACTCACCTGGTCTTGAGGACTAGACAGGTTGAACATATTTTAATGAATGTAAAAACGCCATTAAGAAGCGGAAATAATGCTTGAAAAATGATATAAAACATGATTACTCTGTAAATAGAGGTTGGCGCGTTTTGAAAACTCCCTAATGAAATATTCAGCATGTTTACAGCAAAATGCAAAAAAATCAACACAGCTATGTTCATTATTACATCACCAGTAGATAACTCAAAATGACATTTATCATAAAATTAATTACGTCACAAACAGGCCTGTTTACTCGAGATTGAAACAGGATTTTATAAACTTTTTCCTTAAACTTACATCTAAAATTTGGTGCCATTTTGTCTAAAACTTACAAAGATATGACACTATATCGGCACATGTACCAAAACGTGCATTGCAATTTGCTTCAGAAAAACTTCAGTATACAGGAATGGCCTTTATATAAGGGTCTGTAACTCGAGAAATATAGTGAGTGTTTCTTTATGTTTGGTGCCATTTTAAAGGGCGACAAATAGTTCTTTCCAGAAAGGTATGACATTTTGTCGTAGCATATATGTGAAGAAAGTTATGAAGCTACTTGCATTCATATTTGAACAGCCCTCATATGTTGAGGTGGATATGGGTGTTATTGAACAGTAAACGTCATATTGACCTACGCAGAACAATTGTTTTACTATAAAATAAATGTATGTTGTGCATTTCCTGTCATTTTATACCATTAAAACCATTGACGTTAGGATGGATCATACGAAATTACTTGACTTTCTGACGTCACTTCCCGTAAGCCATGCAATATTACCTTGTGCCATGTGCTTTGCAACGTCACGTCCGGCAAACCATGCAATATGTATTGACTCAAGTGGATATGCATCTGGGCCAATCAGAATATGTTTATTTATAGAATATATAATAAGAGGTGTTATGTTCCTAAACTATCTCAAAAATGCAAAGTAAATACTGTTAACCCAGATCAGAGTGCTACTGGTCATAGTCCTTACTATTTGACATTCCATTCCTACAATTTACGAGACGATTCTTTTGAGCACTGAAACTTGAAAGATGAGACAATTTTACTCTCACAACTTTAGTCTCTTTATACAGTAAAACCTGTCTGAAGCGGCCACTCAAAAAAGAAAACCAAAAATTGTTTTCAAGGCCGATTATCGCTTAATGCAGGTCAAAAGTAATGCAGAATGCTCAGAGAGCATTCTGCAATACTTTTGACTTTCATTAAGCTACCATTTGTCATTAAGATCTTTGTTTTGTCTTTTTTGAGTGGCCGCTTAAGACAGGTTTTACTGTACCTATGAAACATTGTAGATCCTGATGGAATGTAGCAGTATACCATTTTTTTCATGGACTGCCTCGCAAATGCCTTGGTCTGCTCTGTGTAGTGTGTAGGTCATTGAATCAAGTTATAAGTTTTACATAGAAGAGCTTGGTGGCTCAGGGATAGTGTTAGACTTGAGAGCAATGACCAGAGCCAAATAATTTGAATTGAAAAAGCATGTGAAAACAAAAATAGTCTCAGATCAGACAGCTCCTGGACTAATTTGGTCATATTCTAGCTAGTCCATGAAGCTAGGGAGACTGGTTTGAAACTCGCTTCGTCAGAAACCCAGAAGACAGGTTTTGTCGCGACGAGGCCCATTTGTTTGCTTTCTTCAGACAACTGTTAGCTCAGTGGTAGAGTGTTAGACTCGGGATCAAGGGTTGCTGGTTGGAGACTCACCAGAAGCACTGTGTTGTGTCCTTGAGCAAGGCACTTTATCCTCTGCATAGTACTGGTTAAGCCCAGAAAGGCAGGAAATCATCCAGATACAACTGAAAATTGTTGACCGAGACATAAAGCATCAACACAAACAAACAATGAAAACTAAACTCCAGCTGGTAAGTTTTTAGAACTTATTTTTCGCAATAGATTTTTTGTCTTCAATTTTAGCAAAAAATGTGTTCGGGATGAAATTTGTTGAGGAGAATTTCCGCCAACTTCTCCAAAATTTCTTGTGCTTGTGGCATCAAACATATTTTTGAAGATATTGCAATAAATTGAATTCGCCCCAAGTCTTTTAATGACAGGTATAATTCATATAGGCGAGACAGAAAGGGGTAGTTTCAAAAAAAATATTTGGGAGTGGTGCATATCCCGTTCTTCAAAGGCTGTACAAAACAAAAAACTGCCCTTAACATACTCAGAATTTACTGTGCATATGCAGAATCAACTTAAAGCAGGATCATTTGTAGGAACAAAGGCTGGGTTATCGCATGACGTACATTTTTTTCTCTTATGCACATGCTATGGAATGAACGGTTTTGAGACGACTCTACTAGCTTAACGCACGATTGAATCAGGCGCGATTTCTATTATTGAACAAGCCATCCATCGCTTTATTAATTAAATTTGGGCAGTGCAATGTAACTTTTTGAGTGACATCTTAGACTTGGTTTATTTGCGCTTTGCTTAAAATATTCAAAGAGTGCATCTAAGCACAGAGGAACCTGCAGCATCTAGGATGTTGGAACCATTTGGAGAAGTTGGTGGAGATGTTCCTGAATACTTTTCATCTCAAACACATTTTGCTAAAATTTAAGATAAAAAAGTTATTGCGAAAAATTAGTTCTAAAAACTTGACAGCTGGAGCTTAGTATTATATATGGTATATTAACCCTTTACTCCATAGGCTATTTTTGGATCATGACGTCATTTTCTATTTTTAGACAACACTGAAAAAGTTTAAGAAAAATTTAACATAAGTAAGTAAGGGTGCAAAGATCAGGAATCGATACAATCAAGTACCACTCCTGACCCAGGATACCAATGGGAAAGTGACAAACTCACAGTAGACACCACAAACGAGAGCCAAGAGGTCAGCCCTTTCCCAGCAGTCTTAATAATCTAAGTCTTGAATACTTTCAAAATATTATAGAAAATGGAGCATTTGCTCATTTGGAGCAAATGCTCCACTTTCCAGATTATTTAAAAAAAAAAACATTATATTTCAAAGGCATCAAAGGGCTTATTATGGAGTAAAGGGTTAAACATTTACAGTAAAATGTTCTTAAGTTCCACTTTTCCCGTTCTGTTCTCAAATGAAATGTTGGTTATCATGGCTGGAATTAGCAAAATGCTGGGCAAAAAAGCAAACAGGGAGGACCCTTATCAGACTGATCTGGATCTATGCTGTTTAGGATCTATGACAGGTGATTGACAGACAAAACATTGACATGACTAATTACAGACGCAATAATTGATAGACACAACTAAATAACAACATTTTGTGTCGTTGTTTTGTCGTACATGATTTTTGTTTTGTTTTTTTAAAATAAACAGCAGTCAATGAAAGGGGTAATCACTCTTTTGTATGGGTTGCAGGCATTTTATTCAATTCCAGAAATGGTCTGCAAGCCCACACAGAGCCCTGGAGAGTAGCTCTTCTGAGAAGAGAAACTCCAAAAGCCCAAAGAAACGTTTGTTTGTTTGTTTGTTTGTTTAGTTGCTTTACGTCCCAAGTCAACAGCTATGGTCATGGCGGGACGGTCAATTCACCTAGCCACACTTTTTCCTGGACAGGCTTGAACAAGCCGTTAACCAGTAATTCGTGCACATACTTTCGCTTGTAACTGACAACAACCCTTCTCGAATGAATCAGCGGAAGGGAGGAGAATGACCGTAGAAATTATTTCATGATCAATCTCCACGAAAGTATGGGACCGGGCCGGGATAGAACTCGCGACCCCTGGATCTGCAGTCAGACACGCATCTGTAGCCAGACACGTTACCAACTGCGCTACGCGGCCCGGCGCCAAAGAAACGTGACATTGCAAGAAACAAATACAGCCTGGAAGTAGTCCATAAGCATGAGACCATCTGTGTTCTGGATTTCCTCCTGTGAATTGCACACAATATCACATATAAATTGAATGGAATAGAATCGGGATTAGCTCCCCTTAAAAAGACTATAATAAACTTGATAATAAAATAAGATAATAAAATAAATATGATCAAACTTAATTATTCATTCAAAGACCACTTAGAATACATGTCTGCATTAATTAGGCATGTTGAGGTTTGTTGATCATGCTTTTAGAATATTTGTCATATCGTATTTTTGTCATATGTATCTTATGTCCATTTGACGTTTTGTTTGTCGTCGTTTTGTCGGCATCCCGCGGTTTGGCAAGCAACAAGTGTTCAAAATTTAAGAACATTTACCATATGGTAATTATTGATCTGTTTCAGATTTTGATGTAGTAGAGAAACATGACAGCGACGAAGACTTTGAGCTTGTGGGTTGAGCTGAGCTTCTGTGATTTCAAACTGTGATATTAGTGGGCAAAATTAGCTGCAATATTGTGAAGATATAAGAGCCGTGGCATGTGATTTTCAACAATGTGGCATTTTGACAAGTGTAGACTCAGACAAACATGTGCAGTCTCCTATCAAGCTGAGAAATTCCAAATGATGTTCAGTCAGTAGCTTAACACTCCTAGAATACTCAAGTGACTAGCAAAGGCTCTGATCAGACTGCGTGCATGTGCAGGCTGATCTGAGGCTTTGCTGTTCGCATATACCACATTGTTGGAAATCTCATGTAGCGGCTCAATTAATATAATTGATATTTCTGTTTGAATGAATAAACAAGACTGATAAAATAAATCTAGAATTAAAATACCAATATATTAACCTTTTTCATTCTGGATACGGGTAAACAGGTACTTTGGCAACCAGTGAAGACCAAGATGAAATGCTGCCTTATGTGGCATTTTATCAGGGTCTGCACTGTTTGCTAAGATAAAAACTAAAAACAATCTTCAGGGATATAAATGCATCATTTTATAGAAAAAGAAAGTAGGCTGGAAACTTTTACCAGCAATTCCTTAAAACACAAAATGGACAATTCCATATTACATATTGATTGTATCAATATGTATGGGATAATCCATCAGAATGAAAAGGGTTATAATGTCCATTTTGTTTGTTTGCTCATTGTTCAAAATATTTTATGTTTTGCATTTATTTTAGATTTCCATGAAAAAATGTGTTGCGGTGCTCATTGGACTGTCTCATTAATATGCTTCCAATAAGTACCCACAATAACATGTAACATTCTAACTGGAATATGACATACAGTAAAACCTGTGTAAATTGGCCACTCAAAAATAGACAAAACAAAGATTTTAATGATTAATGGTATCTTAATGAAGGTCAAAAGTATTGCAGAATGCTCAATACTGCTTGGAGCATTCTGCAATACTTTTGACCTGCATTAAGTGATAATTGGTCTTGAAAACCAATTTTGGGTCTTTTTGAGAGTGGCCGTTTTTACACAGGTTTTACTGTAGCTTAAAAAACCATATATTTATCCCCTTTGGAAGATGCAGTGATATAGTTCTGGCATTGTCTGTCCATCTTGTCCTTCTGTAATCACATATTAATACCAACTGCACAGATTTAACCTATTTAAGCCTAGCATCCTTTTTGTGGGACATATTCAAACTGTGCAGACCCAGATCAGACGCCGCAGAACACAGCGTCTGATCAGCTTCTCCACTGTTTGCTTGCAGGATGTTCTTTTAAAATTCCATTAAAAATGAAAAATTCCACCCAACAACCCTTAAAATAAAAATGAACTGGTCGAATTGATAAGGTTGGGAAATTCCATTCAGCTTAAATGGGGTTAATGCACTTTTGGTAAATACAAGGGTAACAACCTACGTCATAGCATTGATGTTTTAAACACGTAGTGCGGCGCCATCTTTGATTTACAAGGTCAGTTTTCCCCTTCGTAAAATTAAACAAATGAGTGTCTGTACAAACAAAGCAGTGCAGGCGGTGCTTAACATCACACTTGAACAGAATATATAACGGCCACGCCCCGATATGCCGTTGCCTTTGTAATCATTCACCCACAAGAATCGAAGCGGAAGACACGAGGATAATTTTAGCAGTCACCCACTTCGATTTTTGTGGGTGAATGTTTACAAAGGCAACGGCATTTCTGGACGTGACCATTGTTAGGCGCGTTGCTGAATTTCATATGAAGCTTACTTTTTGAGAAAACTTACCTCATCGTCATAAAGGATGAAACCGATCTCAAATCAAAACTAAATGCCTCTACTTTAATTTTGATTGGGTCGTACGTTCGAAAATTGGTAGCGTGATATCTAAAAAAGGGGAGATAACTCTATCCTTGCAAAAAAGGAAATTGTGAAGTACGAATTTCGAATCGATTTTTTGCAGTGTTAAAACATTATTTTTTCGTAAATTATTTAATTTTCTAAAATCAATTAAACTTTTATTTATTTTTAAATCAAATTTAGCTCATTTTCTTCATTTGCAGATATAGCTAATGAGGGATAACTCTTACTACCCTATAAAATAGAACATTTCCCTCGATATCGTTTCTGATAATACCTTTGCTTTTGGTAAAAATGCGTAAAACTTGATCAATTCGACGAAACATATAAATTTGCTATTCAAAAACATAATTAACAGCATTCTGACATGCTTGACGGCTCGGAAAATCGCTTGCAAAGTGGCTACCCCCGTGTGAAAAATACTTTGTTTCGTGCATTTCACCAATACACTTGATATACTATTAGGCGCAGTCTCTGAATGCTTTTGAGAAAATTTACCTCTACGTCCTAAAGGATGAAACTAGTCTTCAATTGAAGATAAATGTCTACACTTAATTTTTTGGGGGTCGCACACTCAGAAATTGGTAGCGCCATATTGAAAAAAGGGGAGATAACTTTATACTCGCAGAAAACAGAATCACGAAATACGAATTTTAAAAGTATCAAGTATGGACTTATTTCTGAAGACAAAGGGTCTGACACATTTCTTTAAGGTAATTTGGTATGCTAAAACCAATGTTTGCAAGCTGAGAAATGGCGTATTATTGAGCTTATATGCATGTTTTCAAGATGGCCGCCAAAATCATACAGAATCGTACATTGTTGTTGATTCATTGTTTAATGTACCTCGAAATATTTGTGGGGGTTCTGTGTTGGTCTTTGTTTTATTATGCATCTATTCGTGTTCTTTATTTTTTTTGTTAACACCTTGATGAGGAAGATAATGATAGTTGCTTTGCTTTAATTGTCTTCCTGGTGTCTTGTGACTGTAAGTGTTCTGTTCCTCTTCCTCACGATGCCGTGGGTTGATCTGCAGTAGTGATTGCGTTTTTTCCTGTTTTTACTCACTAACTTTTTTCGTATCTAGTGTCCAGCTATTGTAATGAATGTTTCATTCATAACACTATTTTGGACTAGGTTTAAGCTTTTAAAGTGATAAACGAGAAATGAGTTTTGAGAATCAACATGTAGCTTTGATTTAACTGTCGTCATAATGTCCATTCTTCCTAGCAATACCCACAAAATGTGTTACACTATCTATATATCAAAAGTAAAAACATTTAAATTCCTAAGTACCCACTTGTCGAATTAGACCAGCCTTGCGTCCTCAGGACAACTTCTCATGGGCGTCAAATTGTTTTGTGGGACCGCCTTCAATAGGTAAAAGTATTGCCCTCAATATAACCCCATTTGAGCTATGTGAAATTGCGTGGTTTCCATGGCAACAAACAATGCGCTTCAAAACAGTTGGCTATGTCCCTACAAATTACTAATATCTCAGCAGAAACTCATCCTAAAGTACTAACTCCATAAAAACAAAAGTAAGACCTAGCAGCTTCATTCAGCGGTAAAGTATGCTAGTGAGCAAATTTGCATATTCATGAAAATTATATGAATACATTAGGAAATCATAAAAAAAAATAAAAAAAAAAAGTGTACCCACAAAGATACTTACAACGCAGCTGCGAATTGTTTTAGGCAACCACTCTTGGTACCAAATAATGCCAAATCACTGCACTTTTACCAAATTGTCCATTTAACAAATTTTCTAACATTCTCACTCATTAATATTAATCAAAATATAAGAAATAAGAGAAAATTTTGGAAAAACTAAAGGGGTGTACTTACAAAATTACGCATATGTCAGTTGCTAGATCCTATTCTCAAATTAAAGCCTGGGGCTTATTTTTATCATTCTGTGTTCTTCTTGCTTTTTAATGTTTTCTTATACATTCATGAGACAAGCAAACGAGATCATTTGTATATTCATCATAGGTCTCAACTTTTATTTGGTACCATGGTTGGTAATCCAGGATATATATGGCAGTTGAAATATAGGTTATTTTGTAGGTCAAACCACTTTTGTTTACTACTATTTTTGACTTATTCTTTTTATGTGTTCTTTAATATTCGTGAATATGAAAATTAGATATTTCGAATACCTATAATCATAGGGTCAAATACCTGTATCTCAACTATTATTTGGTACCAAGTTTTGTACAGTAGTCTAGGATTGTAAGCAGCTGGTGTAGAAGTAATATGGAAGAGATACTACGTTAATTAATCTACCAATTTTGTCTTATTTCTTATGTTTAAATTATTATTTATGGGTATTCAAATTTGATCATTTGTATATTCAATCATTTTCATCAAATGAAAATGTCTCAACTTTTATTTAGTACCTAGTTTTGAAGTTAATCATAGTTAGCGGCTGACTTAGTGGTTATTTTGAATGTAAATCACCTAATTTTCAACAAATTTCCTCTTATTTCTTAAGTATTCATTAATATTCATGAATATATTCAAATTAGATAATTTGTAAATTTAATCATTTTGGTCAAAATGCAATGTCTCAACTTGAATTTGGTACTAAGTTTTGCAGTCTACGATAGTTGGCAGTAGAAATATAGGTAATTTTGTAGCTATACCCCCTTAGTTTTTATACCCCGCCACTAAAGTGTGGCGAGGTATTATGTTATACCCTTCGGTGTCTGTCCGTCTGTCCGTCCGTCCGTCCGTCCGTCTGTCCGTCCGTCCGTCCGTCCGTCCGTCCGTCCGCACCATTTCCGATCGATAACTTGAGTATTTATTCACGGAATTTTTTCAAATTTTGCATACATATTGTTATCGGCGATGAGTGGTATGGGATTGTTAATGGGCAAAATCCGTCCATTTTTAACGGAGTTACTGCCCTTTTTCGTATTGGAAAAATGGTTTCTGGCCTGTTATTCCTTTACTATTCATGATATCTGAATGAAACTTCACAGATATGTTGCACATCAAAGGTTACATATTCTGACTAAGGACCGTCACTCTGACCTTCCCAGTTTGTGAGTTATCCGCCCTTGATAGGTCTGAAAAAAGGTTTTTGACCTATTGTTCCTTTACTATGTGGAATATCTGAATATAACTTCACAGATATGTTTCACATCAAAGGTAACATATTGTGACTAAGAACCGTCACTCTTACCTTTCCCGTTTGTGAGTTATCCGCCCTTGATTGAATTAAAAAATGTTTTTTACCCGTAGTTCCTTTACTATGTGGAATATTTAAATGAAACTTTACAGATATGTTTCACATCAAAGGTTACATACTGTGACAAAGAACCATCACTCTTACCTTTCCAGTTCATGAGTTATCTGCCCTTGATTGATCTGAAAAATTGTTTTTGACCTGTAGTTCATTTACTATATGGAATATCTGAATGAAACTTCACAGATATGTTGATCATCAAAGGTTACATATTGTGACTAAGGATCTTCACTCTTACCTTTCCAGTTCATGAGTTATCTACCCTTGATTGATCTGAAAAATGGTTTTTGACCTGTAGTTCATTTACTATATAGAATATCTGAATGAAACTTCACAGATATGTTGAACATCAAAGGTTACATATTTTTAGTAAGGACCCTCACCCTTACCTTTCCAGTTCATGAGTTATCCGCCCTTGATTGATCTGAAAAATGGTTTTTGACCTGTAGTTCATTTACTATATGGAGTATCTGAATGAAACTTCACAGATATGTTGACCATCAAAGGTTACATATTGTGACTAAGGACGTCATATCACTGTCTATCTCAGTTCTGTTGCTATTTAGGCATTATATATCTCACAAAATAACTTTTGGTGCCCCCAGCAGTGGCGGGGTATTACGCAGTGCTTGCGGTGCTTTTATTTTATCTAATTTATCTTATTTCTTATGCTTTCTTTCATATTCATGAATATTTAAATCATAAAATTCGTATATTTTATCATTTTGACCGAATTGCTATGTCTCAACTTTTATTTGATAGCAAGTTTTGTAAGATAGGATAATTATCAGCTAGTGTCATGTTAATTTTGTAGGTATACCAACTTAATATTTTTACCAATTTTGTCTTGTTTCTTATGTTTACATTAATATTCATGAATATCTAAATTAAATAATTTGTATATTTAATCATTTTAGTTAAATGATTATGTCTCAACCGTTATTGGGTACCAATTTTTATAGTCTAGGATAGTTTGCAGCTGGAGTACATGTAATTTTGTAGGTATACCCCCTTAATATTTCTACCAATTTAGTCTTATTTCTTATGTTTACATTCATATTCATGAATATTTAAATTAGACAATCCGCATATTGAACAATTTGGGTTAAATGGCAAAGTCTCAACTTTTATTTGGTACCAAATTTTATAGTCTAGTCTAATAAACAGCAGACATATAGGACATTTTGTGGGTATACCACCGTCATTTTTCTACCAATTTTCCCTTATTTTTACTTTTTACATTAATATTCATGAATATTAAAATTAGATTCTTCGCATATTTAATCATTTTGGTCAAAATACAATGCCTCAGCTTCAATTTGGTACCAAGTTTTGTAGTCTACGATAGTTAGCAGTAGATATATAGGTAATTTTGAATGTATACCACCTTAATTTTTCTACCAATTTTCTCTTATCTCTTATGCTTTCATTAATATTCATGAATATTTAAATTAGATAATTCGTATATTTCATCATTTTGATCAAATGGCTATGTCTCATCTTTTATTTGGTACCAGGTTTTGTAAGATAGGATAGTAAGCAGCTAGCGTACTGGTAATTTGAAAGTATACCACCTTTATTTTTCTGCAAAATTTGTCTTATGTCTTATGTTTACATTAATATTCTTGAATATTTAAATTAGATAATTCGCATATTTAATCATTTTAGTCAAATGGCAATGTCTCAACTTTTATTTGGTACCAAATTTTGTAGTCTAGGCTAGTACGCAGCAGACATATAGGACATTTTGTAGGTATACCCCCTTAATTTTTCTACCATTTTTTTTCTTATTTCTTACGTTTACATTAATATTCATGAATATTTAAATGAGATAATTCGTATATTTAATCATTTTAGTCAAATGGCTTTGCCTCAACTTTTATTGGGTACCAAATCTTGTAGGATAAGATATTAAGCAGCTGGTGTAGTGGTAATTTTTTAGATATACCCCTTAATTTTTCGGCCAATTTCCTCTCATTTCGTAAGTTTTCATTTATATTCATGAGTATGCAAATTAGATAATTCGTATATCTATTCAGTTGGTCATTTTGCTAATATCTCAACTTTAATTTGGTACCACGATTCTTAGTCTGGAATGATAAACAGCGACATATAGGTAATTTTGTAGGTGACACCCCTTAATTTATTCTACAATTTTTCTCATTACTTACGTTTTCATTAATATTCTTGAATATGCAAATTAGATAATATTAATATCTAAAAAGAGCGTCATATTGCTGTTTCTGAAATTCTATTTTATCTATTTAAGAAAGAAAGACTAGACATTTCAAACAGATATAGTTTTGTGTGAGTAAAAGTAAAAACAACAACAGATAAGCAATAGTTCAAGGAGGTACTTAACCACGCTCATCTATGCTGGTTTTACATTATTTCGAGTACCAGAGTTACTTCCCCATTTTATGAATGACGATACTCGATTTTAACGTACAATCCTCACAAATTGATAGTGCAGATATATTTATCTTTAATTGAGCCATGTATCATCATTTAGATCGATAATGTAAGTTTTCTCCAAAAGTAAATCAGCGAATCTCCTATGCTCGTATCAAATGTATTAGAAAAATGCATTTAAACGCTGTTTTTCCACACAGGGGTGGCAGCTTAAGAAGGAAATTTCTGAGCCGTCAGGCATATCAGAATGCTGCAAATCATGTTTTTGAAAAGCGAAAAGACAATCGTTTTAGAAATTACGAAGTTCTGCGGGTTCTGATTAAATATAACGGTATTATAAGGAATAATATAGAGGAAAATATTAAATTTTATAGGATAGTAAGAGTTATCCCCCCAAAATACTATGTTTAAATTTATAAAAATCAATAAAACTCATACAAATATAAATGACAGTAAACTTACTTTTAGAAAATAAAATAATTTGCGAAAAAGAACGTCTTTTTGTCAATACAAAATCAGTTTAAAAACCGTACTTTACGTTTCCGTTTTTTGCAAACATTGAGTTATCTCCCCATTTTTTAATATGATGCTACCATTTTTTGAGCGTACGACCCAATCAGAAATAAAGTAGAGTCATTCATCTTGAATTTAAGACCTGTTTCATCCTTTATGACGATGAGGTAAGTTTTTTCGAAAATTTGAATTTCAGCAACGCGCCTATGTATATTCTGTTCAAGTGTGATGTTAGGCACCGCCTGCACTGCTTAGTTTTGACAGACACTAATTTGTACGACATTTACGAAGGGAAAAACTAACCTTGCAAATCAAAGATGGTGTCATACTACGTGTTTACAACACCCACGCTATGACGTAGGTTGTTACCCCTGAAATACTATGGTACCATGAATGTGGATATCCAATAAGTTTGATCAGAATGGACTCATTAAATGTTACTGCCATTTACTTGAAGTTTCAATAAGCAATTATAGTGCAAAAAGCTATATTGGCTTTTTCTGTAATGAACCAAGCCCAAGATAAGAGTGCATAACTGAAAATTCTTTTCATATTTCTCAACCAAAACATATGTTGTGGGTACTCAAAAGAACCGTCTCAATGAGACGGTTCTTTGGAGCACCCAATGCACATGTTTAAACTGATGGATGAGAAAATAATCGCAATTTTACCGTGAATTATTTAGCTTAACTGGCCCTTTGATGAACTTCAAAGTCTTCGCTATTTTATTTAGACGCTTTATACTCTGGGTAATGATTGTCCTTTTTTCTGTAGATTAGCACAAGAATGTCAAAAATGATAAATATGTTTGGATAAGCAAATCCTTTAGAGTGAAAACTGTAATTATATTCTTACACATTAGTTTAAATGTATGTTTGGGTGCTCAAAAGAAACATCTCATGGAGCCGGTTCTTTTAAGTACCCACATTATATGTTTTGGTTGAAAAAATTAATAAATAATAGCTTTCAAATAGGCACTCTTTTTATACCAGCACTCTGATTCCTTGGGCATGGTTAAGAGTCAAATATTGATATTTTGGAATAACTAAGTTTTCTTTAAAATTATGGAACATGTAATGAAAGATCCTAAAAAAAAAAAGATGATCTTAGTTTGAAAGCCTTTGCTCAATCGTTTGGGTGCACATACATTGACTAAAACAAAGGGTGTACTTTATATTTGACAGGCTTTAGTTTTGACTCGTGAGCGATGCCCAAGGTTGACTTAGGGGTTTGAGACGTTTCTATTCTGTGGTTTAATCTTATCTCTTAAGTATCTCTTTTATATCTTGGTAGGGGATAGAATTCAAATAAATTTGCTTTGTTCAATAAAAAAAATAATTAAGATACCATAAAAACCAAATGCTAAATAATTTCAGTGAATATTCATAACACATGTTTTCATGACAAAAATAAACAAATTAGTGAATATTCATAGCACATGTTTTCATGACAAAAATAAACGAATTAGATACATGTATCTGATTAGCTGGTGCTATTTAGTGTTAAATGCCTTGTAATTATTGTGAGCAGGTAGCTTTTATTGTTGGCAAGTGTATTGCTTAAAGCGGCCGTGTAATGAGACGTTTTAAGTACAAACCAAACATCTATGTGTCTTGATCCACATCTGAACTGAGGGTGAGGTTGTTGCGCCATGAAACCAGTTTAAGCCCTCCAGTAAAATATCTTTACTGACCGTTCCAAGGCGGTACTTCTTTTGTGGATCATTTGTGTTATTTATGTCTTGTGTTTGTCATGCTTTTGCGTCTGTTCATTGCTGCCTTGTGGTCACCTGAAGGGAAAGGGCTGACCTCTTGGCTCTTGTTTGTGATGTTTATTGTGGTTTTGTTACTTTCCCATTTGGTATCTTGGGACAGCTGTGGTACTTGATTGTATTGATTCCTGATCCTTGCTGTCTTTCTTACTTTCAATGGCTCAAACACCTTTGGGACTATGAAAATTTGTTTGAGATAGTTTCAGCTACTATTGATTTAATCCTTTCCTCTGCTGATAGCCTTTGCAAACAGTTAAACTCGATTTTTTATGTTTTTCACATTGATTTTCGGCGATAACTTTTTTAATATTAATTTTAGCCAACTGTGTTCACGATGAAAGTTGTAGAGAAAAATTAGCGCCGATTTCTCCAAGAGGTCCGAAGTTTCTGGCACAAACAGATTTTTGTGTACATAGATGAAGATATTGCAATAAATTGAATTCAGCCCAATTTTCTAAGTCTTTTATTGACAGGTAAATTTCGTAGAGGCGTGACAGAAAGGGTTCGTCTCAAAAGAATATTCACAAGCGGTGTATATACAGGTTATTAAACGGTTGTTTATAGCATAATCATGCCGTATGTAGACTCAAAATGTACCGTACATATTCAGAATCTACTATGAGCATGATTATTTGTAAGTACAGAAGCTGTGATATCGCATGACTCGCATTTTTCTCTTATGCACGTGCTCCTAAACGGACAGTTTCGAGATGACCCAGCTAACTTAACGCACGGGCGAATCAGGCGCGATTTCCAATATATTTGAACAAGCCATCCATCGCCTCTCTTATTGAATCGGGGCGGTGCAATGTAACTTTTTGACTGACATATTTGACTTAGTTTATTTGCGCTTTACTTAAAATGCTCAAAGAGTGCATCTATGCGCAGAGTTAATTGCAGCATCTATGATGTTAAAACCGCTTGGAGAAGTTGGCGCTAATTTTTCTCTACAACTTTCATCGTGAACACAGTCTACTAAAATCAATAATAAAAAAGTTATCGCCGAAAATCAATGTGAAAAACATAAAAAATCGATTTTAGATGACACTCAAAGTAGTTTAAATTGCAATTTTGGCATGCAATGCTCAAGATTTTGTTATTTACATGCACCGTTGTTTTGTTTGACTGTCATTACATAGACGATCTTACATGAGTAATTAGGTTTTATTGAATTTATTAAACGAGTTAGGGAAAAGAGATAAAATGCAAGGCTGGCCAAGTTTAATAAATTCAATAAGACAAGAGCATGATTGTTAGACTCAGTGATGGAGTGCCTGACTCGAGACCAAGGGCCGCTGGTTCGAGCCTCACCGGCGTCACTGCGTTGTGTCCTTGAGCTTAGTACTGGTTCAACCCAGGAAGACCTGTCCCTTAAAAAAAAAACAATTGTTAGATTCTGTTTATCATTTGACGTTAAGATTACTTTGAAATCTCATTTCTGCAGTAAAAAGCCTGTTAATGAACGCAACATTGTTATGGACGTCATAATGTTTCCAGAAAATCTGTAAACTACTAGTGGTTTATCGATTTTATTGCATGGCATCATTTCACTCCCAGATGCGACGTCATATGATAAATAATGTTACTAAATATGTAAACACTAGTGGTTTATTGATTTTAATACAAGGCATTATATCTCTCCCAGGCACGAGGTCATGTGCTAAAATATGATTATATTGGCTGTTTCTTGTTGTGGCTTATGAGCCTAAGTGTTTAACCCTTTGTATTCTGATGGATTTTCCCATACAGGTAAATATAATAAGGAACAGAATTGTTCATTATACATTTTAAGGGGTCGTGGGTAAAAATTTCCAAATAATTATGTTCTTCAGCAAAGAACCAATTTAGCAAAAAAAATCCACATATAATTGCGATTATTTTCTTATCCATCAGTTTAAACATGTGTTTTGGGTGCTCAAAAGAACCGTCACATCGAGATGGTTCTTTTGAGACTGTCTCATCGTGACGGTTCTTTGAGTACCCACAACATATTTTTTTCCTCGAGAAATAAGAAAAATAATTTTCAGTTACACACTTTATCTGGGGGCCTGAAACAGTGCAGGCCCTGATGAAATCCCCCTGTGTTGCGATCTGGGTCTCCACTTTTTGTCAAAGTGCCCCTTTATTCCAGTATACAAAGGGTTAAGTATCCATTGTAATATGTACAACATAGCATTATAGTTATTATAATTATATTTCATGATGGCTGAAAAATGAAAATAAAAAGCGACATGTTCATTTTTTTTTCCTTTGTTGTTTTTAAACCCTCTCCATATTTAATCATTTCATTAAGAATATAATCTAATCAAAGCCACATGATTACTATTTTTTCCATTTTGACAAGCTTCAATAACTTTCTTTTTACATTATAACATACCTCCTTTTCTAGTATAGAGATATATCAGGATTTCATTTATGTACTGCAGCTTATCATTAGGCACTGAGTAATGTATCCAGGTTGCCACGGTCAGGGAAAAAATTCTGGAAAATGAAAATTTTTCCAGTTCTGGGAAAAGTCAGGGAATTTCATTTTGAGTCGGGGAAATTTAGAAAAATAAAAAAAAAATCTCCAAAAAAGTTGCTTGCTATATATAATAGGCTTCAGAGTAAATTTCATTTTCCATAAATTGCAAGCAGTATTAGAAAAGGAATGTTTCTGAACATAAATTGCAAGCAATATATGTTCAGAAACATTCCTTTTCTAGTATTTATAGTTTGAGATTTTTCTTAAAAGATTAAATCAGCAAACATAAATATTTGTACAAAATTTGCGAATTGTCGATGGAATCGGCCTTTAAAAAAGGACTGGAAAACGGTCAAAATCATCATAATCAGATTATTGATTAATGTGCACGTGACATCAGTGGGCCCCTTTACAGGTAACTGGCTAGCTACACGCATAGCAGATCTCACACCTGATCTCTAGGTACTCCTTTCTTGAGGGTCAACTGTCGTGAGCTTCCATTCACGGCAATCTCTCTCCGTCGGTTTCTTCCATGTTAGCTTGGGCCTCCCTGCCCCCCGCCTGCCATCAATATGTATATCACATGCTGTTCTGATTGCACCACTAGAACGCTCCACATGCCCAAACCAGCGAAGCCTTCTCTCTCAAAATGAGGTCCAGGTCCTCAAGCTCAAGCTTTGCCAGTAATTTGCTTGACCTTACTGTGCCCAGGTCCTCTGGCTTGATACTGCAGATCTGTCTGACCATGGCCATATCATTGCGCTGCAAGCGCTGCAGATTTGTCATGGTTAGTGGCCAAGTTTCACTGGCATGGCGCTCCGCACGCAAGAGCTGTATACATGGCACGTGTCTTGTAAGAGAGGTGGCGGGATGTGAGAACTGATAGTAGCTCCCTGAACTTCTTCCAGGCTGTTTTCACACGAGTGGTGACCGTTATTTCACAACCTCCACCACCAGAAAGCAGGTAGCAGAAGGAAGCTACCACCTCCAGCTTATCAGGTCCGACCTGGACTTCAATCTGTGGCCTGTCGTCAATAGGGCGGGCATTTCCCATGCACCATGCACACCTATAATAAGGATTTGGTGTCAGTCATTGTAGCCCACTACATTTCTTATGAACCCAAAGTTTGCAGACATTGTTGTAGATGCTGTTGTTGCCTACTCCTGTATGACAGACGGCGCATGGGTATTCGCATGAACTCTGCAAGATGTCCAGGCCTGTACCACAGATCATGACCGTTGTATTTCCAGCATTTACCCCTCAACCCCTTTTCCTCCATGGCTTCTTTCCATATCAAGAGCCTCCTGACACATTCCTCTGGGGATTCAGCAATGATGACAAGATCCTCCGAGGGAACATCAGCCCGAGACACGTGACAAGGCCTCCAGCACAATGATGAAGAGCAAGGGACTGAGTACGGATCCCTGGTGGACTCCAACCTTCACCTCAATCTCTTTGCTGAAACCCTCGCCAACACGAACGCGGCTTGGCGCATTAGGGTACATTCCCTGGACTAACCTCACAATCAATTCCTCAACACCTAGCTTTCTCAGGGCCCACCAGATGACCTTCCGAGGGACACGATCAAATGCTTTCTCTAGGTCCACGAAGGCCATATAGAGCCTCTTGTTCACTGCTAGATATTTCTCCTGCAACTGCCTGACCACAAAGAATGCATCTGTAGTGTCTCTTCCTGGGACAAAGCCAAACTGGGAGTCGTCAATAGACACCACCTGTCTTATGAGACCATCGACAAGATAAATTGCTCTAGGATCTTCATGGACTGCTCAGTCAGCTTGAGGCCTCGATAGTTGCCTCTGTCCAAAGCATCACCCTTGTAAAGGCAGACAATGAAACTTTGCTCCCAGTCAGTGGGGACCTTGCCATCACGGATAATCGCAGTAGCAAGATCGCAGATCATGGTGGCACCTGTATAACCTGCTGCCTTTATCATCTCCACCACTATGCCTGATGGACCCTGTATGGCACCCGTGGCAGGATAAACTTATAAATAAGGTAGAGAGAGTCCAGAGGACAGCAGCTAGGTATGTCCTTAATGATTACGGCACAACCAGCAGTGTAACTGAAATGCTAAATACTTTTAACTGGCAAACGCTTGAAAGCAGAAGAATCAAAAGTTCTCTCATCCTACTGTATAAAACCAAATACCAACTTGTTGCCATAGATCACTTTTATCTTACTGAAACAAGAAACCTAAATTTCTTTGTACCATATTACAGGTACTAAGTACCACATTTTCCCCAGAACAATCAGAAACAGAAACAGTCTTCCGTACAGCCTCAAGGCCAGCCCCAGCCTGTGTGAATTCACTACTGGGCTGACCACTGTCACATTTTAGTCACCAAGTCATGAGCAGGATGTACCACAATCGAGGTATGTAAAACCATATTTGGAGTTTTTGCGCAGGGCGCAAACCATCCTGTGGTGGATTTTTTAGCTTGTTTTTGTGGATTATCTGCGTACAGCGCAAAAAATCCATTAAGTACAGGATTGGAGTTTGTGCGTATATATACGCGCAAGGCTGCTAGTTATTTGGATCATTTCTGCGCATGGATAATTTCTGCGTAGGCCTACGTACGCAGATATTTCAAACGCTGGATTATTTGTGCACACAAGCAAGTACCTTGGGACATGGATGTATTCTGCGTGCGTACGCAGATATTCCTGAAATGGTTCTGTCCTTCCAACGTTGGACTATTTGCGCATATGAGCAAATTTAGATATGAATGTTTTCTGCGCTTGTACGCAGTTATTCCTAAAACAACGCTGGATTATTTGCGCATATGAGCAAGTACATAGAGACATGGACGCATTCTGCGTACGTACGCAGATATTCCTAAATATGATTTTGGCCTTCCAACGCTGGATTAACTGCGCACATGAGCAAGTACCTAGAGACATGGATGTATTCTGCGTACGTACGCAGATATTCCTAAAAACCCTTTTTGATCTTCCAACTCGTACGTATCTATAGGGAATTTTACAAATGAGCCGCGCCATGCGATAATGTGTCTTCGGGAGATTATTTACGTCATGAGATATGACGTCGTAAAGTCTGACGTAATTATTTCGCGCCGCGCGTAATTATAGAGAGCGTCATCAAAGATTACGACAGTTTAGACAAGTCATGTTTAGAATAAAATGCGATTTAAGTCAAGTAATTCTAGGCCGATTGTATTCTGTTGTAAATTACTCATGGTCTGATCCAGCACGGGTTCCTGGTGGAAAATAAACTGTCCAAAAGGATACGGCTTGGTAAACGCTAATTGACCCTCAATTCTCAACATCTTTGCACTCCAAAGACACTCTTTTAAAACAAAATAAAAAATAAAATAAGATAAAAGTAAATAAATAAATAAACGCCGGATACATCCCAGCTTTCCTTAGTTGCCCAACCAGTGTGTCTGAACCTTTCGTATTCACATCCGAGCCGCGTGGACGGCAATTTGAACGAAAGCAGCTACACAAAGCTGCATTTACGGTTGGGCAAAGGCTCCAATGAGACTGCTAGATGCGCAGACTTGTTTGAGCCTTCGCTGAGTGACCGTGCGTGAAATAAACTAAAATCTTACGTATAAGAAAAAGAATTATAATACACGATTAGTTTCACACGAGAAACAATGGTTATCATTTGCCACCTTGTTACGTCGCCGTTTAAATCAATGTATTTCCAGATTTCTTGCGAAAATAGTTTTTGCAAAACTATTGAAGCTACAATGATGAAAAAAGCACCAAATGAAAACAAATTGATATACGCAATAAACATTTTATTGTAGTTTATGGGTGTCTGTTGAGTTCTTATGGCAGTCATTTAAACACACAAATTAAAAATGTCATTTTTCGGAGACGTTAACGTTGCGTCAATGAGAATCGTGATAAAAAGTCATTAACTATAAAACGTTTTTCTACTTTTAAAGTGTAATTATTTTCATGTTAATTGAATATTGCACTTTTCTATTTGCTCTTCATACAGTACCTGTAAGTTTTGTATAATTGCATCCATTATTTTTGTCATGGTAGTTTATACAAAAAAAAAAATCTTGAAGAGCACTGTTTGAAACGACGACATCACTGATAAAATTAAAAGTGGCGAATTATAATGCCCCGTGACCATTATTTTGGGAGTCTTAACAAAATTTTAAGGTTCATGGAAGGTACTCAAAACACACAAAATGTCATGACTAGCGGTATGAGTCCATAACTCACTATGCTAGAATCTCTAAGATGACTTTGTCATCGTTTTGTACTTAACTAAATTGCAAGTAAGTTTCCTACCGGAAATATTCATAGAACATTAAGTTGTAATTTCTTTGAGTAGGGGAGAGTAGAACTCCAAGATCTCCCCCACTCCAAGAAATTTCAGCTTAATGGAACTAAATAATTGGAGAGGCAGTTACATTTTCCCTAAAGATTCCCACTAGAAGTTGAAGTCCTCTTTCCCAGTTAGACCTATAACTCACGCGCATGTGTATTGCCAACAAAGACGGAAATGCGGAATGAAACACGGGGTGATGTTACTCTGTTTTCAAAATCAGCGTACAGTTCAACAATTTAAGAGCGGCCAACTTTAACAAACTTAACCTACCTCCATTCTCAACTTAGTGTCTGGAGATGCAGCGAAGACAGTGTACATACGGAATTGTCAAGTCAAGAGCTGCGCGATCGGGCCTGATTTAGAATTACACAATTCAAACTACATGTATTCAAATACCCCACTTTTTTATACAGCCAGAATCCCTTTCTTAAAGCCTACGTGGGTGTATAGAACTGGGGGTAATGTGTACACTCAAACATAACATAACATAACATAACATAAATTTTATTTCAGTACTCAGGTCAATATTGTGACATATGAGTTATTCGTACATTGTTAGACAATTTGGAACATGGCAAGTGTTTCAAACAGTTAAAGTATTAGTCTTTTAGCTGGCGCGTATTCCAGGGGAAGAACAAGGGTGGGTGGGTTCCACTGTTTAGGGAGCGATACCTCGGCTCGTATATATATGCTAGAGGCAAGGGGCGCACTACGACGACATAAAACTTCAAAATCGAATGGAATAGGAATGAGTACTCGCACTGCCATAGCAACCAGATTTCTTTTTGTCCTGATTTTTTTTTGGTGAGAACGTTTGAATTTCTGTAGAATAAAATCCTACTTTCAGTGAGAAGTATTATTCTGCACATACGATTAAGGAATGATGAGGCATTTCGCTCCGGATAGCAAAGTCGGGTACAGTAAGGCAAATAAGCAATCCTGCTTCTGAAGGCTGAGATTGTGAGCTCGAGCCATTGTCTGGTCAAACAATTCATCAAGATTATTATCCTCAATCATTGCCCCGGCTCAATTAGGGTAGTTGTCAGTTACTGGCAAAATATGCATACACTATGAACTGGTCGCCGTGAAATGCCGACTGATAATGTTTTGAAATTATGTTAACAAATCGCCCTTTTTGTGTGACATGGGCAAACAGTGTAGAATCTGATCAGACGCCGCACAGTTTGCTTAGCGCATTGACCGAAATTGTAAATTACAACCCAACAACCCTTGAATCAGAAATGGATCCGTCCTTTGGCAGTATTGTGAAATTCCATTGGGCATATATGGGTTTAGCCTAAACAACAACAACAGTGAATAAAAGAATATACCCGTCGCCGAATCTTTATTTTAACTAGTTATCAAGGTTGAAATACAACTTTGCAAGAACGCATTTTTGTGATTTTATTTTTCAGATCCAGTTTTGTGTTGAATTTTTAATTACCAAGTCAACATTTTTGCATCATGTCGGACTAGAATATTCGCTGCTGCATAACGCGGTGGTAGAAAAAAGATTACCCGTGGCCCCTCTGTCTCGAGTCAAGCTCTCTACCACTGAGCCACTGCGCTCCTCCGATTCTGCTGTTACAACGCAAAGGACAGGTGCTATTACAACGCGAAGGGCAGGCCCTGCCAAATGCCCGAGAGGGCGTACATAGTATACAAAGTATCAAAACCTGCTCAAGGTCCCGAAGTTATAACATCTTTTAGTGCTCAACTCAGCTGAGCATGGAATTTATACTGTTCATAAATGTAAAGAAATGTTGGCATTTAAACAGTATATTTAAAATCGGAGAGTTTCTCCATGTAAACAAGAAAACATTTACGCTCAAGTTAACAGGCAGTTGAACATATAATGTCGCGGCCAGGGTTTTCCGAATTTCAAAAGTCAATGTGCACGTTTGTGCCCAATTTTATACGGAGATGTGTCAGTGATGATCCATAATTGTGCTGGCAAAATATTGGAGCAGGAAAATATCGCACCAGTCGACGGCTACGTCCATTAAGTGCACATTTTCAAACGAAAGCTGACATGACATGGCACCTCAAGGAATTATGGTGATCATTTATATGTCAAAATTGAAGAATACGCAAGAAATGAAGTACGTTTGTTTTACGATTAAATTCAATTATTTTGTTTTACCAGCATCAGTAGGGGTAAGCTACGTCGCGACCCAGTTTCATGTTAGTAACAGCGATGGTCGGATATCTAAAGGCGTAAAAACTTCGCAACGTTGTGAATGACTCACCGTGACGTCATGCAACGTTAGTTCTAAAATCAACGTCAAACCGTCCAAAGTTCAAACTCCAATATCTTTTCTAATAATTTGAATATTTTGATCAAACAAAAACGAGTTTACTCGTCATATAATGACCTGTCTAAAAATCACAGAATCTCAAAATGGCCAAATTTACCCCGAAGACACATTTTCCCATGGCGCGGCTCAAATCGTTTGGAATTTCTGTGCATGTGCGCAAAAAATCCATGTCTCTATTAAAATTTGGCGCACCTGTCAGCCCACAAAATACAACATGATGCACAGAATACTTCCACGTATCTAAAGGGAGTTTCTTTCTTTCTTTCTTTCGTTACTGGTTCGCTCATACATGAGCATTACACCAGGGAGTGCGAATTTGGAAATTTTGATAAAAATAAAAAACAAAAACAACACAAAAAATAAAACAACACAAAAAAACACAAAAACTTTTGGCTGAATTTTTGTTTAAATAAGGAGTGCCCTAAACTCCTCTGTGGACTGGGTATTTGCCACAGAAGGAGGCAGACTATTCCAATGTGGAATAGTTCGGGGGAAAAAGGAATTCTTCAGGGCATCACTGTATGTCTGGTGTCTGCGGTATTGAGCACTATGTGATGACCTGGTAGTTTTCAAACTGTGAGCAGGGGTCATATACTTGTCTTTTTCATTAGACACTGCTCCACAATGAATCTTGTGAAAGAGAAGCAAGGAGGACTGGTCCCTCCGGGCCTCAAGAGATGGCCATTCAAGCTCATCAAGCATTTCGCCCACACTACTTGTGTTTCGCCATCTCCTGCAGGTCCAGCGGGCTGCTGTCCTCTGAACTTTCTCAATCTGATTAATCTGAAGTTTCGAGTGAGGGCTCCAAATGGGTGCTGCATACTCTAGTTTAGGCCGAACCTAAGTTTTGTATGCAACTTCCTTTGTACTCCTAGGTGCAAAAGCCAAATTCCTGCGAAGGAAACCAAGTGTCTTAGTTGCTTTGGAAGAGATTTCTGAGACATACTGACCCCAATCCATGTTATCTGTAATGGTGATACCAAGGTATTTTGCCGACTGAACATTTTCCAAAGTTTGATTGTGTAGTGAGTAGTCGAAAAGAATTTGTTTGTGATGCTGATGCCGAGTCACTCTCATTGAGTGACATTTGGCTACGTTAAATTTCATTTGCCAATCGGCTTCCCACTGACCTAAGCTGGTGAGGTCTTCTTGCAAGGTCAAACAATCCTGAAGTGAATGTATATTCCTATACAGGACACAATCGTCTGCGAACAGGCGAACAGAAGACCTGATGTTATCCGGCAGATCGTTTATGAAGATGAGGAACAAGAATTATACAAATCACTGTTAATTTAGGAGTTTCTGCCCATGTACGCAAAAAACGTCTACGCTTCTATTAAGGATCTGCGTATATGCGCAAATAATCCAGCGTTGGAAGACTTTGTTATCCAAAATCACTATTAGGAATTTCTGCGCATGTACGCAAGAATCTTCTACGTCTCGTATATATGCGCAAATAATCCAAAGAATGATTATTATACAAAGCTCAAATAATTCAATAGTGGATGCGGAAAAACTCCAGGTATGGAATAGGTAGGCTATGTACCTGCACAATCACAAACTGCAGACTAACCCATGGCACCACGAGGAAGAGCCACACATTGCCTTAACAAACAGCCATTTTCTAGCTGTTCCCAGTAATAATCAGTAATTGGTTGTTGGGAGAACGAAGTAGACTTAGAACTATTCCATGTGTTCCAAGAGATATGAGCATTTTCACTAAAACGGACGTTTCAGTTTCTTTCAACGCCGTTACAGGCTGTACTCTGCACAATGGTGTTCTTCTCAGATGGTAAATTTTTAAATTAAGCTCTTCGGTAATTATTCTCTCTGGTATGTTTCTGATAATAATTTACTAAACTGTTTGTGATATCTATTGGGATGCAAAGTTCTGGGCTTGTGCCAATTTGAACCTTTCTGTCCTTTCAATGTACTCTCCTACTTCCTGCATTATCTGTTCTCTCCAGGTTGATATTTCCCTATGTCCTTCATACCCAAGTAGGGTGTCAACATTTGGTGTGTGAATACCCAGCTGTTCTCGAAGTCTGTTATATAGTATATTCCTCTCTTCTTCGTATAGTTGACACTGAAGTAGGTAATGCTGCACTGTCTCCATTTGTCCACATTCACATAGTCCTGACTCACACTGCCCCAGCTTATGTCTATAGTCATTAAGTATGCTGTATCCAGTTCTCAGCTGAAGAATTTGTTTGAACATTCTGGTATTAGGAAAATCCAATCTCGGATTACTATCCAGGAATGGCTTACACAGGTAGAAATCTCTGCCAAACTCACCAATATCCCATCTCTGTTGCCATTTTCCTCGAATACTAGCTCTGGCATGCCTTTTGATGTTTTGGACCATAACCACACTTGTCTCTTCCTCCAAATCCTTAGCCTCCACTGCCGCCTCCTTTGCCAGTCTGTCTGCAACCTCATTTCCTTCCACCTCACTATGTCCCGGGGTCCAAACTATCTCTATCTTCAAGCCTCTGGATTTCAAGGTAGGCATAGCCTCTTTGGTCCTCTTGGTGACATCCTGGTAATGAATGCTAGTCCAGTTTAACGTGAGGATTCCCACTGCTGTCTGACTATCACAGAAGATGCGAATCTCTTCCCGGTCTATCTGATGACTATTTGTTAATATATGCTCCATCACTGAGAGAATGGCCACTACTAGTTCCCCCAAAAGAATAGATCCATGTGATGCCACTGGTCGCTTAATTGAGTCAAAGTGTCCTTCTGGGTGATAAATGACTGCACCAGCTCCACATGGTCCAGCATTTGTTAGGCATGGCCCATCTGTAAAGCACACCAATGCTGACGATGCAACTTCATTTACCATGCTCTGTATTACTTCCTTTCCTTCTTCTTGCTGTTCAACTGTTCTGTTTTTGGAGGAACCTAATTGTGTCCAATAAGATGGTTTCTCCAAGGACCTCACAAGGGCATTCTCTGTAAACTCCGGTTCTGGCTCTACAAACTCTATACCAATTCCTGTAAAAGTCTTCATCTCAATCACCTGACTCATTGCTAGACCTAATGGTGTTTCTATCTTATCCCAAAATTCTTCTGTGTACTTGTTTAGCTGAATTTTCAATGGGTCATCCTATCGCTTGGCTGCTATCTTGGCTACATCTCTAATTGCTATTTCACAGAATCTCAAATCAAGGGGAACTACTCCAGCTGCTACCTCCATTGCTTTTCTTGATGATGTCCAAGGCAGATCCAGACAAATGGCCAAAGCCTTCCGCTGAATATTTTCCAGTTTTCTAAGATCTGGCCTTGCAACTGTTTGCCACACTAGACATCCATATTCAATAATTGACCTGATTAGAGTTACATACAATTCAATTAATTTCTTTGATGAGATTTTTTGAGATCCCCTTAACTTCCCTAAGAATACGTAGTGCTACACTTGCTTTCTTTTCTGTCTTATTTATATGTTCCTGAAAATTCAACTGTTCATCTAGGGTGATGCCCAATATTTTTGGATGAGGGTTATACTGGAGTTCTTTACCGTCCGCCTTGCATACACATTCTTTTTCTGTGCTTTCACAGGTACCTTTTGTATGGAATAATGTCATTTCCGTTTTACAGAGACTCAATTTCATTCTCCATTTTTTGCACCAAATTAGAATTTTTCCCACATCTTCAGACACCTTTTTATTCAGGACAGCTACATCTTTCCCGGTATGCCACAGAGTTCCATCATCTGCAAATTTGGTGTGATCCCCAGTAACTTCTTCAAACATATCTTTGATAAAGATGTTGAAAAGTAGTGGGGAGATAACACTTCCTTGAGGTAGACCTGTTCGCGAAGCAAATTCACCTCCAATGAATTCCCCAATCCTACATGTACCCTTTCTGTCACTCAGGAAAGAAAATATTCAACCCCACATTCGTCCATTAATACCTAACTTTGCCAGCTTCACCATCAGGCCTTCCCTCCACACAGAGTCGTATGCCTTTTCTAAGTCGATGAAACACGCCACAGTGCTCTCCTTTTTCCCAAAGCCTTCCCGAATAGACTGCACCAGCTTAAGTACTGCATATGACGTACAGCGGAATCTACGAAATCCCTGCTGCTCTTCATCTAGCAATCTTTTCCCTTCAACATATGCCTCTAACCTAGATAGGACTATACGCTCCATTAACTTGCCCAGCACACTTGTCAAGCTAATTGGACGGTATGAGGATGGGGAATAGTAGTCGGTCTTTCCTTGTTTGCGGAGGAATTTAACACTTGCACATCTCCACTCTAGTGGAAGTTGTCCTGCAGTCCAAGAGGAATTGAATATATATAAGATAGCCTTCTTGAGATTCTCACAAGCATTCATAAAAAGTTCTGGGTACATATCATCTGGTCCTGGTGATTGTCCAGCCTTCAATCTCTGAATGGCTGCTTCTACCTCTTCATACACAATGTCCGTATTGAAATTCGTCACTCCTTCAGATAAGTCTAGGTTCTCTTTAACCCTTTGACATTTTTCATTTGTTGATTTGTAGAAATCTTCATCAAAGCTATTATCCTTGAGATGTTCTCCTTCGAAAAACACTTCTTTCAGTAATTCACATTTATTTTCCTTTGTAAACACTGGCTTTCCATCTCCTCCCACCATAGGCAAAATAGTATTCTCTTCCTTTTTCTCAGTCAGTTTCCTATATATATCCCATCTGTCTTTTGATGATGTAGCACTTTCGAATGATGTCAGTAGTCTATCTGTCCACTCATCCTGGCTTTCTCTTTCATTTCCTCTAAATTAGATTCTGCTTCTACTAGTTTATCTTTGTTCTGTATGGTATTCCTCTGTTTATATTTCTTCTGACATGAATTCATCTCTGCTTTTGCTTCCTTCACCTCCTCATTCCACCAACATGGCCTGGCAGCATGTTGCCTGATTTTCACAGTCTTCTGTGGAATAACTGTATCCATTGTATCCTGCAACAGTTCACAGAATCTGGCATAGTCCTCCTCCAAATTGCCTGATGATTGGGTTTTAAAGTCTTCAAACTGGCTTTCTGTTGCTTCTTTCCATTTTCCCCAGTCTGCCTTTTTAATAGGTCTGACTACCCTAATACTTGGGCCTGATTCAGTCAAATCAAAGTCTGCTTCAAAGAGATGGCAATATGATCAGATCGAATCTTTTCATGTGACAGGGTACTGCACTCTCCAGAATACTGTACAAGACCAGCTGAGCATAAAACCAGATCAATCACACTACTTGAAGTTCTTCTTGTTGGCTGTCCATCATTCATACACACAAGATTACATTTGGTCAACATCTCCTCCACAATTATTCCCCCACTATTCCCTTGTGCATTATTCCATTCTACACTTTTGGCAATTAGATCTCCCATAACAATTACATTTTTTAAAATACTACTTGACAACTTATCTGAAAATAGTTTCAACTGACCATCCTTTCCTGGAGGAATATATGGCACTAACAAATTCAGTTCCTTGTTTAAATTTATCCTAATCTTAAGAGCAACACATTCTAAATTATTATCTTCAAAGTCCAAAATCTGCTCAACCATATATGTTGCTTTTGATTGATTCACAAAAATGGCTACTCCTCCATGACTGCTGCCAGGCCTCGGCCTTTTGAAAGATTTCCAATTTCTAAAATTAATAGGTTTATCCTTATTTTCCCAGGTTTCATTGAAGCATAGAAAGTCTATATCATAATTTTCCACCAAGTCATGAAGATCTTTTTTTGCTGTGTTGAAAGAATAAAAACTTCATTATTATTGTTTGTTTTGTAGACAAGAGTAAACTTTAAATTTTCTACTAATAGACAGAAATGTTGGACAACGAGATGAATCGGCTTTGTGATTTCCTCCGCAATTTGCACAGCACGGTGTTGACACACAGTCCTGGTTATCACACTCTTCTTTTCCACAGTTCATACAACGTGACTTATGCAAACAAATCTTTCCAATATGTCCGAAACGTTGACAATTATAACACCGTATCACTTTCCTCCGTCTCTCAGGATCAAACACTGTCGTTTTCTGCTTTGTTCCTGGAATATGAATTCCTTGGCTACAACACTCTTGGTAATATTTATGATCCGGTACCTAGATTTACCGAAAAGACCCGAATTACCGGAAAGATTGCCGAAATACCGGAAAGACCAAAGAATAATAGTGAAACATTGATTGGTGATCATTATTGATTAATGAATATAATAAAATGTATATTTTGTTTATATATAGTGGACAATACAGAAATTGAACATTACAGAAAAAAATCCTAAAACTTTATTTCAAAATTGTAGATTTTATTTTCTTGTCCTTTGGGATCATGGGTTTCATTGTGGAACTTTAAAACTATTCGAGGGTCACTGATGAAGCCTAAATGGCAGAAACTAGCTAGTCTGGCCCAGAAAATATGTACACTCTAGTTTCAGTTCTTTGGTGCAGTCTTTGCTTCCAAAGGATACACTTTTAAGAACATATTCAAATAACCATATTTTAGTAAATACTTGGAATACGAGATAAGTTTGAAAAAAATATATATATGCAGTGTCAACTATTCAATTACTGGTATGTCCACCTTTATTAATCATTTACATTGATCTGTATCTGTATATTTTCAACGGTAGGACCACTACTGGTACATTAACCGTGGGTGTGTGCGCTACTTATTGGCTGGTTACATAAGTATGGACAGCTGTTTTGAAGCTGTTAACTGTCTCTGCGCGAATGTGGGTGTCCGATAAACAGTTCCAATCACTTGTGGTTTTCACAAAGTAAGAGTTCTTATATTGATCAGTGTTTGACGCTGGTACTTTATAGCACTCCGAATTGTTTAAAGCATATTTACTTATGATATTTGTTGAATAGCAGTCTTGATGAGATTTTGGTTTAATTTGTCTTTTGTTCCTAATAGGAATGAATACCTCGTCAGCATTGATAGCTGGTACCATACCCCTCACAATTTTATACATCATGACTAATCTGGATTCTAATCGACGTTGTTGTAGCGGTTGTAACTTAAGGTCCTGAAGCATTTCACGTACGCAACCATCAAATCTTGAGCAATAGTCATTTTTTATGTATCTAGCTGCTTGTCTTTGGATTTTTTCGATTGACTGAATGTCTTGTAATTTGTACGGATCCCAGACTATTGCACCATACTCCAATGTAGAGCGCACAAGGGCTATGTATGATAATCTTTTACATTCCTCTGGGCAATATTTTAGATTTCGACGAAGGAATCCAAGTGTAGAATTTGCTTTTTTCACAATGTTAGTTATATGGGTTTTCCACTGCAGGTCATTTGAGATCGTAATTCCTAAATATGGACTTGAATTTACTTCTTGCAATATTTCACCGTCTAGTTGATAAAAACGTGATGACTTTTGACGAATAGATAGGATATAACACTTTTTAGCATTGAAACGCATGCCCCATTTTGCTGCCCATTTCTCCAGTTCAATCAAGTCATTCTGTAATATTGAGTGATCGGTTTGACTCTTTATCTGTCTGTAGAGTAAACAATCGTCGGCAAAAAGTCGAACTTGAGATTTTACAGTATCAGGTAGGTCGTTAATATGACAGAGGAACATCAAAGGACCCAACACAGTGCCTTGCGGTACACCTGATTCTACAGGGGCTGATTCTGAGTGTTCACCTTCCACTACAACATTCATATGTCTCTCTTGGAGAAAAGAACTGAGCCACTTATGTAAGCTTCCTTTGATTCCGTATGCGTCTAACTTTTGTAGAAGCTTATCATGGGGAACGGTGTCGAATGCCTTAGAAAAATCAAGTATGGCGATGTCGACCTGTACTCTTGCATCATTGGCCTGCAGAAGATCGTGCATTGTTACAAGTAGTTGTGTCTCTGTTGAATACCCTGAGCGGATTCCGTGATTCAACGTAGTAAGTATACTGTACTTCTCAAAATGTTTCAACATATGGCTACATATAATATGCTCGAGTAATTTACAAGGCACTGACGTGAGAGAGACTGGTCGGTAGTTTTCGGCTGAATGTCTGTCTCCTTTTTTGAATACTGGTGTTATATTTGCATTACGCCAATCTGACGGTAATGTTCCGGTACTAAGAGATTGTTGAAATATGGTACAAAGTCCTTGTGAGATTTCATCAGCACAGTTTTTTAAAACAATATTCGGGATGCCATCCGGGCCCATTGCCTTATGTACGTCCAGGCGTTTCAATAGTTTTAATACACCATTGTTATCAATAATAATCTGTGAAATTGGCGGTGTGTTATTGAATTTACCGACTTCCGGGTTAATATTGTCCGTTGACTTGGTGAATACCGAGATGAACTGTTTCAAAAGAATATTTGCTTTAGATTTGGCATCTGTGAGTAAGTTTCCTTTACTTTTCAATGGTGCTATACCAATATTGTCTTGTCTTTTGCTTTTTGTGTAACTCCAGAAGGGTTTTGTATTATTTTGGTTTAGTCCTTCTTGGATGACGTTATTGACATGGTCCCATTCAGCTTTCCGAAGATTTCGTTTCACCTCCCTAGAAAAATGTCTATATTTCTCCCATTTTCCACTAGCCTTTGCTTTTTTGTATAGTCTATGCTTTTTCTTCAATTGTTTCCTAATGTTTCTATTTAACCATGGTAAACTCTTTTTTGACCTTGACATTTTTGAAGGAACATGTGAATCAATTGCAGCTAACAATTTTTCTTTAAAGTATGTCCATAGGGTTTCAACATTTTCCCCTGATTTTGTCTGTTGCATCACACTTAATGAAATTTGGTTACAAATTTTCTTTATTTCATCCCAGTTCGCCTTTGCAAATTTATAAATCTTCCTTGGTTTACTGAATGAATAATTTGGTTTAATGTCCGAGTCTGTGATTACCATATCATGGTCTGAAATTCCTGGCGCGTTTGTCGTAGATTTGATCAAAGACGAATTTGTCGTAAATACAAGATCAAGTAGATTATCTTCACGAGTCGGTTTGTCATGAATCTGTGTTAGATTAAATTCTGTACTTATATCAATCAAAAATTGTTGTTCACTTTTGTCTTGAATGTTTTGCCCATGTTTTAGTGTTAAGTGTTCCCAGTCAATATCAGGACAGTTGAAATCACCACAGAGTATAATATCTTTAGGTTTGTTTCTGTTCAAGAGTTCCAGAGATTTTTTCAGTTCACAAAGATCTTTCATGTTCCTTTTTGGCATGTAAAATGAACCAATATAGAGTTCTTTCTTTCCTTTCAACGTGACTTTCGCGAAATCTATCCCACAGTCCGTCACAAAATCAACACATTCCACTGCTGTGATGTTAGACTGTACAGCGACAAACACGCCTCCACCCCGCGAGCTTCTGTCATTTCTAAAGACTGTATAATTGTCAGGAAAAATTTCAGAATTTTGAATTGCGCTTTTACTGTAAGGTTTTCCAGGTTTTTTACCGCGTAGCCATGACTCTGTTCCGCAAATTATGTCCGGTTTGATGTATTCTAGGGCTGTCTTAAATTCTGCATTGTTTTCTTTCACGCTACGGCAGTTTATGTTAAGAATTCTTAGATTTTGTTTCTTTGGGAGGTCATATGGACATTCGCTCGTCGTTGTGCTGAAGAGTTTGTCTCTGGGTGTCCTTTGGGAATTTTGCGAATTAACTGGCTTAGGACTGCTGGTGTGTAGTGGACTAAATCCGTGTTTAGAATGAAATGAGTCTAATGTAGATTCATTGTTCAACTGACTCAGAGGAAAGTATGTATTTGATATTTGTAATTCAAAACTATGGAAAGTAAAGCTATCACAATTTAGACTGTCACATTTGCAACATTTCCAAACTACGTTTGAACGTTCTAATAAGTTAAAATCTTCTGATTGAACGGTAAGGTCTTGGCCCCAAACAGGTTAACACATAACTAAGACTGGACAGCATATTTTAATTCTCTATTATTCTTTGGTCTTTCCGGTATTTCGGTGGTCTTTCCGGTAATTCGGGTCTTTCAGGTAAATCCAGGGACCCTTTATGATCTTGAAACCGGCTATCTAGTAGAGTAGCTTAATCTGTGTGTTGTTGGGCGATTCGCTCTCAATCCAATATTTACGGACCTTAAGCAGAACATTAGTGTGCGTTGCTAAAGGCCAAAATATTTTGAAATGCTCAGTTTTGTGCTATTTTCAAGCATTTAAAGCATCTTGTGTCGTCGAAAGTGAAGGTAAATGAAGGAGATAGAGATGGTTTACTTATTTTTTGCGGTTTCCTTTCAGGCCCAGTGATTTACTCAAAATATAAAGCGAATTAAAGGTTCCTGATTTCGGACAGATCATAATCCGAAACGTATTTTTCACAAATGGACCAGCCTTACCAATCCTGGACCAACAGGTGCTGGTGCTGTCATTTTTTTGGATGGGTATTCCACTTCTCCTACATACGCTCATCCAGAAAGTTTTGTCAGAGGGGGTCCAACTCTTTTGGCAGTGTCTCCGAGACCGTTACCGGACCCTTTTGTTCGGAGTCTGGTAACGGATCCCAAGACTCATCAGAGGTTTCGGGTCCTGTACCAAGTAGTTGCCTGAAATGATAATTAAGCACCAAAAACTTGACTTGCGAATGGCATTTAATGTCACTGACACACATTCCAGGGGTTTTTTTGGCCCGTTTTGACGACCGATATTCGGTCGTGTTCCTAATGCCAGAAAGTATGTTTTTTTCCCAATTTGAATAAGAAAATTCCCAATTCAAGGAACAAAAAAAACGGGAGAAAAAATAACAAAATATCGCCATTTTACGATGTTTATGTTTGTGGTTGAAAGAGCGGGTCCGAACAGTCCGAATGATACAAGGGAAATAACCAAATATTGCAAACTCCCAAACGGTAAAGTCCCTTTGCGGCAATTCAGCAGAATTTATTCGAGAAGGTGCCGGGGAGTTTGTAATAAACACACATGGTTTATTTTACTGGTACCCTACTCTGGCGTATTAATTTAGATTAAACGGGGCACCTTTCTCATAACAAAAACAGAAAAAGCTTGTAACATATTTTCGCGATGTCGCACAAGAAAGAAACTAAAAAAAACGGAGTCAAGTAAAAAAATAGATGTACTTTTTCGTCAGCAAGCATTAGCATCGGAGAATTCTGCAAATATCACCCCCAAACAGACCGAAAAAGTAGAAGCATCGGCCGAAATTGCCGAATCGTCTGCTTCCACAAAAAATTGTCCGTCGACATCCGCTGGTGTACCTTCTCAGTGTGATGACACTCATTCAAATCATGACAGCAGCGATGACAATCAATCGTCTGATGGGTCCCAGAGCACACAAGATACATGTCTAGTTCCAGACCAGCGACTGTTTAATAAGAGGGTTCTTTTGAGCACCCACAACAAATGGTAAATCAGATTGTAAATCAGATTTCAGAATTTGCTTATGAGTCAGTGAAGAGTAAGAAGTTGAATAAACGAAATATTTGATATTTTTGTTTTTATTATAGGGTGTGTTTTTTCCCAATTTTGTATAAAACGACGCGAAAATTCCCAATTCTAGGGGTCGGGTCATGTTCCCAAAATGCTGAGAAAAAACCCTGCATTCATACCCCCATCTCACATGTGTTTTCTTATGTCAAGCTCTGATCCAGTATAAAAGGACTGGTCACTGACGGAAATACAAAGTTATGTTGTCGAGGCTTTATTTTAGCGCTATTTCAAAGTACTACAGCCAATAAAATTGATTCTGAACATACACAAGATTATAAGAGAGGCTACTCCCAGTATGCGAAGCTGAAATATTACGAGTTACAATAAAAAATTTTTCTCATCTTTTTATGTTGTATTCAGACGATTTTTAGGCTAAAAGTGCCGAAAACAGCTAAAAAGGATACCTAGGTTTCTTGCTGATGTTCATAAAGACGGATAAACTTTCAATAGATATAATAATACAGTCTTAAAGATCCAGGGTTCATGCTACCGATCCCCATTGTCGCCAAATGCGAAAAAATAATAAATTTGGAGCAAAAAATATGAAAAATATGAATTTGGCGACAACTATTGACTAAAGAAAAATCGCAGGTCAAAATTTTTATCTGGCGTCCCAACGTCATGTCACCTCCGGCTTAAAGTCATTGCCTCGTGCCTCTTAATGGGCATCAATTTATATCTTAATTGTCAATTAACACCCCCAATTATCAACCACGCAATTCGGTAGCTGATCGAGTCAAACCTGGACACGTGCTGCTAACCTACGGCGATCGGCACACACTTTTAACAACTGCTACCGGAAACGGTCAGAAGAATGACAGACCATAATAAACATGGTGTCATACTGTGCATGAAATAAACTGCACCATCACAAGGATATCTTTGCTTAATATGGTCAATAATAATAGTCATTAGCTTTCTGAATCCGTAACTTTAAACATGTTGGAAAGACCGCTACATTGCCGTCCACGAAGAAGAAAAAAATCAAGTGTCATTTTGCAAATGCTGACAGTAGCAAGACAACATCGAAGATTGCTCTTCTCTTCAAGACAGAGTAACGCACGCTGTTCAAAGTGCTTTTGTCGACAGTCACAGATATCTGAACCTATCATTTATAAACAGAACCTTTATTTATAAGGTAGATGATGTTCGTTATGGCTCTCTTAAATTAATTTTGTCAGAAAAGCATGGGTAAAAAAACTCGGACCTGTGTCCGAGATAAAAATTATGCAATTGTGCTTTCCCCTAACATTTTTGAGTTAGCTCCCTTGTTGCAAGATTTAGCAAACTTTGGAATTCACTGCGGTTATTCGTTTTATTGAACATATATTTCCCAAATTTAAACATTTTTAATCAAAGTATTCTATAATTGATTGCAAACTTTAAATCACTAAAAACAAACAACAAAAATAGAAAGAAGAAAAAATCTTATTGTTTTAAAATTGGCGTCATATATATTATCCATTGTGTCCAATCATTGTAAATGTTAAAAAGAATACCTTTTACATGAGACTTTAAGCCATTGCCCCGTCTTCTGAGTCGCTTTAAAACCAGAACCACTGCCGGTTGAGCCTTCGGGAGTTCCTGGACATAGAACCACAAAAAGCATAAACTCACCCAGCCAGTACTGGTACAGCCAAGGAACACGGCCACAAAAACACATATAACTATCATATGGAAAGGTGACGATCTTCCAATAAGTGCTACCAAGATAGAGCCCCATATAATATAAAGTCTGATCACTATCAACCCTGTTTAATATTTTTTGCTGACGCCATTCCAAAGTACATTGGTAAGCACACATGCCAGTATTACCCATATATCAACATCAGTAACTTTTTGCTGTTACAAGAGTTTAACGGTTGGTTACTCATTTTCATTCTGAATACTTGCTAACAGGTACCCAAACAGTGGCATTTCATCAGTGTCTGCTCTGTTAAGAGAATTAACAATCTTCTGGTACAAAGAGACATCAATTTAAAGACTGTTAGCCGCTTTAAATACAAAATGGACTATTCCATTATCCATAGTTATTGTATCAATGTGTATAGAATAATCCACCAAAATTAAGGGGGTTAAAGACAGAAGACTTTTTGTGAAAAATGGCCAAAAACCTGGCTCTTTTTTTTTGGCGAAAAATGACCAAAAATTTGGCTCTAAGCAAGAAAATGGCACAAAAAATCTGATTGGCAAAAATGGTGGCGAAAGAAAAATAAATACTAGCGCAAACCCTGAGATCGTATATTGAACCATTGCTTTTTGAAGAAAATTCAAAGATATGCAGAGAAATAACAGAGATCTATACTGACAGACTTTAATTACGCAACACTAACTTCCCCTAATATATCCAAAAGACTGTTGAATGTGAACTTCCTTTGCTTCGATAATGTCATCATGAGTTGGCTTCTTCAGCAAACACTTTCGTTTTAAATGTACAACTAAACTGGATGGCGTCATTTGCTCCGTATGAATTTAGCCATTTAAACATTTCTTAAGTAGAGGAGATTTTCAGCTATTGAATGAAAGGGTACACCAAGATAAACGCCATATACGCAAATAAGCTGTATCGCAGACCTGCCAATCAACATGAGAGTGATTTCATGATGGCTTACAAAGTCCATGATACAAATTTGATGCTTCTAGTGTTTCTTGATTTAAAGAAGTAGGGAATCTTCCATTCATAACATTTGGTCACATGAAACAGTTGTCCCATATCTCAATAAGTTTACATTATAATGCATTAAGTTATTCTTAGTTAGACAAGTTTTCCAAGTTTTACTTACAAATAAATGCTCTTTAACATACAATCAAAATTATTGTTCTGCCTTCTTTTTCGAGACATGAATTAAAGCTGTTATCCAAACGTTGCGTTTTTAAAGTCCGTCAGTATATATGATTATTTAATCTTCAACATATGTCAGTTTGGAAAGCTCATTCACCGTTGAGCCACAACAACGTATTTCCAATATATACATTTACCTGTATGTAAGTGACCAGTCCGTGTTTATTGGGTCCGAGTATCAAGGCTTATTTCGGAAAACAAACTAACTTTGTGGACCTGGATCAGTCTGATCTGGGTCCAAACTGGTTGCTACTAACTTTGACATTTTTAATGGACTAGCAGGGGACGATAAAATGCCTCAAAAATGATGTCTGCTGCATGTAAATGCTTATGTCAATTTCTAATTTCGGCATATAGAGAAGCATTGTCTAAAAATCGGCCAACCCCACACCAGTGATCTCCCTTGCAGATGGACTGACAGACAAACATACCAGGTTTCTTTCTTTCCTATCTAGAGCTCTCACTAGGATTTTGAAAACAGGAGTCCCAGAGCTCTCTTTTCCAAAAAGTGGGAGTCCCACCATACAAAAGAATATAGCCTCCTTCAAAAAATAGGAGTCCCAGCCAAAAACTGGGAGTTCAGAACTGCAAATCAGCAGTTAGTGAGAGCTCTGCTATCCCTCTTGGTTTCAAGTTCTTGCTGCCGCGATTACAGTGGTAAGATACATCATGATATCGCAGAGCTTCGTTAATCTTGGTAGAACTTTTTTTTTATATTTATATTCATTTGTAAGTTTCTAGTTTCATGATTCAGAATGCATGCCATTGTAATTTCTTATGAACCTTTGTACTTCAGGATAATAACAATGTTTGCTTGAAAATTTTTGAACAGAGAGACACCACTTTGTCTGACAACTTAAGAATGTCTAAAACGTGTGCAGGGTAATCACTAATTCTCTCATGGGCTGGTCTAATTATTTTCTTTTTCCTTTTATAGTAAGTTTGATGTGGTGGCTACACCATTATTATCAAAGCATTCCTAGAAGTCTTCAATTTGGATGTGTCCAGGAGAAAATAGTAGGATGAGAGAATGGTGTCAAGTTTACAGTTGCAGTTATACCAGCACAACTATGGGTTAGTCTGTATGACAGGACTTCTAGGCTGCAGGTGGCACAGATATAAACAATCAACACAGCCAAACAGGAAGGTACTATATTTTCTTATGCCAAATTTTAATAGAAATAGCATATTCAACCAAATGGTGTTAAGCTTACAGTTGCAGTTATACCATCACAACTATGGGTTAGTCTGTATGACAGGACTTCTTGGCAGATAAAAACAATCAACACAGCCAAACAGGATGGTATTATATTTTCTTATGCCAAATTTTAATAGAAATAGCATATTCAACCAAATGGTGTTAAGCTTACAGTTGCAGTTATACCAGCATAACTATGGGTTCGTCTGTATGACAGGACTTCTCGGCTGCAGGTGGCACAGATAAAAACAATCAACACAGCCAAACAGGAAGGTACTATATTTTCTTATGCCAAATTTTAATAATAATAGCATATTCAACCAAACGGTGTCAAGCTTACAGTTGCACTTATACCAGCATAACTATGGGCCAGTCTGTATGACAGGACTTTTGGGTTGTAGGTGGCACATATATAAACAGTCAACACAACCAAATAGGAAAGTACTACTGTACTTCCTTATTCTTTCTTATCCCAAATTATAATAACCTTACTCGACCAAATAAACCCACTGTGTGCATAACTTTCTAGCTCAGAATTGCTGATATGCCACATGTTTACATAAACAACATTTTGAGCGTAAAATTGTAAATATTTTCTTGCCCATCAATTTTAACATATGTTTTGGATGCTCAAAAGAACCGTCTCATTGAGACGGTTCTTTTGAGTACCCACAACATACATTTTGGTTGAGAAATAAGCAAAAATATTTTTTGTTACACACTCTTAATTAAAGGCCTGTATGCTCAATGTGAGCTTTTGTAATCATAGGATGTCTGCATCTTTCCCTCTTCTGGCATGTGTCAACAATTTTAATTTTACTTCATCCACCATCTCCTAAACCACTTGATGGAGTTTCATCAAATTTCACAGGGAGGATCCTCCGAGTTCCCCTTTCAAAAGTAAAAGTATCAATGAGACTGCTCAAGTAGATGTCTGATCAGGACATTCTCTGCTTACTAATCTTATAACTACATACGAGTAGTATCATTTGAAAAAAGCAAGGGAATATTTTCACATCAGCCAATATACACTATTGCACTCCCTTTATAATGCTGTTTGGGACCATGCATGTGCTGGAATAGACCGTATTGATGCTTTGTCTCCCAGTCAACAATTTTTCAGTCATGTTGGGACATTTTCCTGTCTTTATAGGTTGAACCAGATTATTAAGCAGAGGATAAAGTGTCTTGTTCAAGGACACAACACACTACTTCCAGTAAGTCTCGAACTAGCGGCCCTTCAGTCCCAAGTCTAATGTCTAACACTCTACCTCTGAGTCACTACGCTTCTCATATATAAAAGGATAATTTTACAATCTGACCATTTTCTGGTCATTTTCCTATACACATAACAGGCCTTTAGTTAAAAGTGAGTACCAAAAACTAATTTTCTTATTTCTCCACCAAAACATAATTATGTTGTAGGTGCTCAAAAGAACCGTCTCAATGAGACAGTTCTTTTGAGCACCCAAAACATATATTTAAACTGATGGGTAAGAAAATATTTACAAATACAAATGTATACGCTAAAAAATTTTGTTTATCTAAACCTTTGCTATGCATGTAGTTTCATTGTGAAATTTTAAATTTTCAGAGCTTTGGCAATCTTATATACAGTTGAACCTCGTTAATTTGAACTTGGGACTAGATGTTTTATTTCGAAATATCGAAAGTTTGAATTATATAGGGCATAAAAATATATAGCCCCAAAATGATTATTATAATTATACCCCCCGCAAACTTTGTTTGTAGGGGGTATACTGTTTTCACGTTGTCCGTCCGTGCGTCCGTCCGTCCGTGCGTCCGTCCGTCCATCCGTAACGCTTTGTTTCCTTAATAACTCAAAGAGTCATTGCTGGATTTTCATCAAACCTTGCAAACATGTTCATATATGCAAGACAAATACTTTAGACAAAAAAGTAAGGGCTAGGGGCCAATTCTATTAGAGTTATTTCCCTTTGTAATTCTAAATGGCTTTTAATATAGTGCTTTATGCTTATGCTATTATAGGCCATACACGGGCCAATCAACTCCTACCACAGCTTTTGATGGAACAATTTGATACTTTTCTTATACAATGTAGTCATATTGAACATATGCATGAAGGAGTTTAGTTCAGAAAAAATAATTTTTGACAAAATGACAGCTGTGAGAACTTAGACAATTTTTCCCTAATAAGGTGTTTGTATATGCATAGACAGTGCCTTTATGGGCCGATCAACTTCTACCACAGCTTTTTATGGAGCAATTTGATACTTTGCCTATACAATGTAGACACATTTAACATATGCATGAAGGAGTTTGGTTTAGAAAAAATATTTTTTGACAAAATGACAGCTCTGAGAACTTAGACAATTTTTCCCTAATAAGGCTTTTGTATATGCATAGATGGTGCCTTCATGGGCCGATCAACTCCTACCACAGCTTTTGATGGAACAATTTGATGCTTTGCCTATACAATGTAAACACATTGAACATATGCATGTAGGAGTTTGGTTCAGAAAAATTTTTTTTGACAAAATGACATCAGTGAGAACTTAGACAATTATTCCCTTATATGGCTTTGTATATGCATTGATAGTGCCTTTATGGGCCGATCAACTCCTACCACAGCTTTTGATGAAGCAATTTGATACTTTGTCAATACAATGTAGACACAATGAACATATGCATGAAGGAGTTTATAAGTTTTGTTGAATTTAGACAATTATTCCCTTATATGGCTTTTGTATATGCATGGATAGTGCCTTTATGGGCCGATCAACTCCTACTACAGCTTTTGATGGAGCAATTTGATACTTTGCAGATACAATGTAGACACATTGAACATATGCATGAAGGAGTTTATAATTTTTGTTTGCACAGATTCTACTGAAATTTTCTTATCAAAATTATACCCCCCACAAACTTTGTTTGTAGGGGGTATACTGTTTTCACGTTGTCCGTCCGTGCGTCCGTCCGTGCGTCCGTCCGTCCGTCCGTAACGCTTTGTTTCCTTAATAACTCGAAGAGTCATTGCTGGATTTTCATCAAACCTTGCAAACATGTTCATATATGCAAGACAAATACTTTAGACAAAAAAGTAAGGGCTAGGGGCCAATTCTATTAGAGTTATTTCCCTTTGTAGTTCTAAATGGCTTTTAATATAGTGCTTTATGCTTATGCTATTATAGGCCATAAACGGGCCAATCAACTCCTACCACAGCTTTAGATGGAACAATTTGATACTTTTCTTATACAATGTAGTCATATTAAACATATGCATGAAGGAGTTTAGTTCAGAAAAAATAATTTTTGACAAAATGACAGCTGTGAGAACTTAGACAATTTTTCCCTAATAAGGTGTTTGTATATGCATAGACAGTGCCTTTATGGGCCGATCAACTTCTACCACAGCTTTTTATGGAGCAATTTGATACTTTGCCTATACAATGTAGACACATTTAACATATGCATGAAGGAGTTTGGTTTAGAAAAAATATTTTTTGACAAAATGACAGCTCTGAGAACTTAGACAATTTTTCCCTAATAAGGCTTTTGTATATGCATAGATGGTGCCTTCATGGGCCGATCAACTCCTACCACAGCTTTTGATGGAACAATTTGATGCTTTGCCTATACAATGTAAACACATTGAACATATGCATGAAGGAGTTTGGTTCAGAAAAAAAAATTTTGACAAAATGACATCAGTGAGAACTTAGACAATTATTCCCTTATATGGCTTTGTATATGCATTGATAGTGCCTTTATGGGCCGATCAACTCCTACCACAGCTTTTGATGAAGCAATTTGATACTTTGTCAATACAATGTAGACACAATGAACATATGCATGAAGGAGTTTATAAGTTTTGTTGAATTTAGACAATTATTCCCTTATATGGCTTTTGTATATGCATGGATAGTGCCTTTATGGGCCGATCAACTCCTACTACAGCTTTTGATGGAGCAATTTGATACTTTGCAGATACAATGTAGACACATTGAACATATGCATGAAGGAGTTTATAATTTTTGTTTGCACAGATTCTACTGAAATTTTCTTATCAAAACTAAGGTCTCCTTGTTCGAACTATAAATTGCCAAGTTTTTTCACTGACTCTTACTGTGCGGGGGGTATCTAATAAGCATTGCTTATTGACTTTTTTCATTTTTTTTCCTATCAAACATACGTTTCGGGTGCATAAAAGAAACGTCTCGGGGAGACGTTTCTTTTACACACCCAAAACATATGCTTTTTATAGACAGTTATTAAATTAGTTCATAGATAGGCCCTATTCTCTGAATTCATTGTGTCCTAAATTTAATTTGAATTAGCAAGTATTTTGAACAATCAGAGTTTGAGTTTTCAAGGTTTTACTGTATTTAGATCTGTGCTATGATCAATAATTGAGACATGTTATAAAGGGACTGTACTGTGTTTGTTTTCTTTTGGCAGAGAGACATAGCCTGGAACCTAGCCCTACTTCTGACATCATTCATTGTGATAGCTTTATTCTACTTTTTGCTGGTAGCCATCAGTGATGAGGATGAGCTTAATTGGTAAGTTGGACTATTGGAGGTTTTTAAAGTAGCCACATATAACCCATTGTATACTTGGGACCCCTAAACAGTTACTGGTACTTTGGCAAACAGTGAAGACTCTGATAAATGTCACAGAATGCAGCATTCCATCAGGGTCTGCACTGTTTACTATGATAAAATGATCTTAAGTGACTGAAAAACATCTTTATTTGGAACTTCCAACCTGTAATATGTACAATGAACTTATTGTATCAAACCAGATGAGAGATTTCATTAGCACAGGTTTACATAAGCAAAATTTTTGAGCATAAAATTGTAAATATTTTCTTACCCATCGGTTTTAGCAAATGTTTTGGGTGCTCAAAAGAACCGTCTCATTGAGACAGTTCTTTTGAGTACCCACAACATATGTTTTGGTTGAGAAGTAAGATTTTTTTTTGTACGCACTGTTAACTAAAGGCCTGATTTAATAGTATACAATGGCATTAGATCAACTGAACAATTTAAAGCTTAACCACAAAAAATCTGAAAGGATGGCCTTACCCACAGTGAAAAAAAACTGAAACTACACCAAATCATACTAAAATAACAATTGTACTGCAAAATGAATGGATTTTGTGGGAAACAATGGATAGTAACTTACTATGTACAGCATAATTTAAGAGGTAATATCTATTTCATCCTAAAATGTTGTGAATTACCAACTTGGAAATGAAATGCTGGTTAGTTTTGATAAGGAAGGCCAACATTCAAAACTTCGAAAGTACACACAGAGGTCTAGAAGTGGCATTTAGATGTTGATTGCATTGTTTTCCTTATTGAACCCGCGGTTAAGAATTTGATCATTTGGTAGGTGTGAGAGGGTTAATTCAGACAGGGGGTTCCCTTTCAAAACTCCCCAAAATATGTAAATATGTCACTTAGCTATAATTAAGGGTTTCTCTTTTTTTTCTATAAAAATTCAAATAGTCTAGACCTTCTAAACAGCAATCGGTAAATAGCTATACATAGCTAATGCTATTTCTGTTTATACTTTCCGAATTTAAATAGAATTTGAGTGATGACTTAGTCTGATTTGAGTTTACACTATTTATTCATTCCTGTTTGTTTGAATTTTTTGAGTAAATTTGGATTGCAGATCACATATTTACCCCCACCCCCACCCACTCCCAGGCTAGAATTTGTTGTTACAACATGTTAATTTTGTAAAATTGTTTGAGAGTGAGAGTCCAAGTATTCCATAGGTGGTGTATTGAGTTTTTTTTAGAATAAAATAGTGTTAGACAGATGGGACATTAACATATTCTGGACCAAATTTTGATGACATTTTCATTCTTTCCACGACTTTAAAAAATTGGTAAAAAGACATGAATTCTCTGACCCTGAACACATATTATTAGGTTTCTTAAATGATACGTCTCAGTGAGACATCCAGAACATGTGATTAGATTGGAAATTCAGAAATGAATCATTTTCATACTATAGATTAGTCAGATAAGATTACTTACAGTTAAACTCCCTTTAATTAAAATGACTGGTACATGTATTTGGATAAGCTCTGGTCCAGAGGACTTCAAATGAAAGAGATTCAACATACACATTTCTTTTTCCCTCACAGGTTCTTGTATATACAGACAGAAAATAACTGGGTGCCATGGTTTACATATGTACTGGCTGTGATTTCTACAATTTTTGCTTATATTGTTATTCTGTTGGTAAGTTCTTCATCTGCTAAATTGGGAGCTCGAACTGAAATGTGTTGATTAAGAAATAGATCAGGCCCTAAGGTTATAAAACTTTTTTCATGCTCAACTCAACTGAGCACGAAATTTCAACTGCTCATTAAAACTAAAATTCCGATAAATGAAAATGTTTCTTGCTCTAAGTCTCTCTAAGTCTCTCAGGAGTTGTATTTTCATGCTAATAACAATAGTTGGCATTTTAACATTTGTGAGCAGGATAAATTTCATGCTCAGCTGAGTTGAGTATGAAATAAGTTTTATAACCTTGGGGCCTGCTCTTGCAGTGAATTGTTGAGAAATGATACACTGATTGGAGGTCAGTTGTAAAGAGGAAAATGATACACTGATTGGAGGTCAGTTGTAAAGAGGAAAATGATACACTGATTGGAGGTCAGTTGTAAAGAGGAAAATGATACACTGATTGGAGGTCAGTTGTAAAGAGGAAAATGATACACTGATTGGAGGTCAGTTGTAAAGAGGAAAATGATACACTGATTGGAGGTCAGTTGTAAAGAAGAAATCACGAGTGCGAAGCGCAAGTGATTTAGCTTCGTACAACTAACCGACAAACAGTAAATTTTTACTCATCAACTCACGCACTAGAACAGATCTATTTCGATTCTAACACACAATAAACGACGAAAAACACATTTGAAGTCTTCAGCTTCTTCCAACTTTCCACCATTTCACTGAAAAACCCTGCAACAGTTGGACTGTTTCATATTCGTTTACATGTATTTATAACGTCATTCATGCGTCAAAATGATGTTACACCATCTAACGCCACAACTGACGTCATTTGCTGTGGCAATTGACGTCAGCTAGTGTGCCCTTTCCTCGCGCTTTCAAAAATGTGACATTGCTGTTTGATATAACACATGTTTTTAGCATTGGCTATATAGGCAAGGTGTGTTGGCATTTATATTTCGATACATTTGCATGGGTGACTGTTTTAAGGATTAATCCTGAACTCAGGATTTTGAAATCTCTCTTAAAGCACTTGGTTGAATTTAATCAGACTTCACCAGAATGATTCTTGGATGGTCCTCTCTCAAAGTTGTTCTAAATTTCAATTCCATGCAAAAAAGCAAGGGTATTATCAGGAAATACCACAATCACACATCGCAGACCAACCCACGGCACCACTAGGAAGAGCCACAGAACACTGACTGTAACAAGACATCTGGAAGACAGTTAAAGTAAAGCAACCAGCCATCTCTTCCCCATTAAGATGATTGCAAAACTAAACATGCAGAATTCTGGTTTCCATGGTAATCAAAAAGAAAAACCTAAAGATCTTTTTGTCAAAAACTACCCAGTTTGAAATTAATTTTACACAAATGGTTTAAAGTGTCTGGCTACAGATGCGTGTCTGACTGCAGATCCAGGGGTCGCGAGTTCAATCCCGGTCCGGTCCCATACTTTCGTGGAGATTGATCATGAAATGATTTCTACGGTCATTCTCCTCCCTTCCGCTGATTCATTCAAGAAGGGTTGTTGTCAGTTACAAGCGAAAGTATGTGCACGAATTACTGGTTAACCGCTTGCTCAAGCCTGCCCAGGAAAAAGTGTGGTTAGGTGAACCGACCGTCCCGCAATGACCATAGCTGTTGACTTGGGACGTAAAGCAACAAAACCAACCAACACAAATGGTCCTGTGTGCATATCAGCCAGCGCATGAAATTTTGGTTTTTATCCCATCAGTAACCAGCAAAATATTCAGATTAGTCTGTGCATCTGCACAGTCTTGCCAGAGCCTTTGCTGCTGGCATACACAAAGTAGGGATGTAAATGAAGGATCAGTCCAAAGTGAAGGCATTTAGCCCCATAAGTTACTAGCAGTCTAATCTGATCATTTGGGAATATTTTCTTATCCATCAGTTTAAACATGTGTTGTGGGTTCTCAAAAGGACCGTCTCAATGAGACGGTTCTTTTGAGTACACACAACATATGGGCAAGTTTAAAAAAAATGTGACCAAAGTGTGACATTGGGGTTCAAAAATTAACATTATGTCAGAGCTTTTTTTTGTAACATAAGTTTCCTTATATCCTGAATTTTGACAAATTTTAAGTTTTTTGTAAACAGTATTTATAGTTTTCTTTTATCAAACTCTTGATTAAGATTATTAAGAGATTTTTTACCAAAATTTATCTATTCTATTCAAGATCATAAAAACATCAAGTAAATGATTAAGTCCTGAAGTTTGACCTAATATGATGAAACGGATATTATAAACCATGTTTGGCATCAAAACTGCCGTGTTTAAAACATGTTTGTGAAATTAATGATACTTTTTATAAAATTTGGCAAGGATTTTCCAGCACCTAGAGCTTTAAGTTTTTAAATCTTTGATATTAAAGCCCACATTAAAAGAAAACTCATTGATTTGCAGACGTTAGGATCTATAGAAGAAGAAACATTTGCCTTTTTGGGTCTGGGTGTTTAGTTTTCTAATGCTGGACATTATAAAAACGCTGTGTTATGAAAGAAAATGTTACACTCCTGACATTCATTGCTATTTATTTATTTCAAAGAAAAAAAAATATCATTTCTTCTGTTACCAAGCAACTGCTTAAAATGATCTCATATGGTTTGGGTGTTTTCATATGACACCCAAATGACATACAGGTGATGGTTACCACTATTAAAGCCATTTGTAATGGTTGGGTCAGAAAACATTGACCAGACGAAGAATTCATCCATTATTTTTCAGCTATTATGAGAAAATAAGGTGACAACAGCATGACTTAAATGCTATAAAATGTTGTTTATGAACTGCTTTAAAAGACCAAAAATGAACAATAAGCTTCAGGAAAAGCAGTCTGAAGTAACACAAGTATAAACTATCTGAATTGTAACACCACTGATCGGTGCAAGTATGTTGGTATAGACAGTCTATATTTCATACATACTATATATTTCTGAAATATCAGGCTCATTTTTGTAACAAATAGTGTGATGGTATACTCTTTTTTCACAGCATTATATAGTGCTTTTGATGAAAGTTGATAACTTAACTGCTGTTTTTCTTGAAATACTCAAGATCATCAGCACTAAAAAGCTTGTCTTGATAGAATATTCAATCAAAATGTAGAGCCTCCCTACTACTTAGAACATTGTGTACACTTTAAGTTTAAAATATAAAGAAAATAAAAGGATTTTAACAAACAAAAACAGACTGCGACAGACTTTGAACTATCAAATGAACAAAATTGAAAGTTGTTACACTCCTGCCATGAAAAGACAGAAGTATTTATCTTGACACATGAACTGTTCTCATAACTTTACATGACAGTCAGTCTCATATAATGATATTTTCTATTTTGTCATCTCAACTAGATTAGTTTTTACCTTTTCCCTATATATTTCTTTACTCTTTCTGAAGCGGAGTTCTTGGTTCCTTGGTCTTGAGCCGAGAAAATCCCCTACCCCCTTAAGTTTTCTCATTGATTTCCTGATACAAGAAAGTTTTATATCTGACTTTCCTATTTCTAATTGATGCTTAGGTCATTGATTGAAAGGCCTCTTAGATTAGATGGGTCAGTAAAGATATATCTCTATTACAAATAAAAATGTCAGGAGTGTAACAATTTGTATACATTATCATTATCAACGTGTAAATACATTCATTATTAAGAAGTTTTATCATTATTTTATGGTTTCATTTGTAAGGCAAAGAAATAATCTCATGGTGAAAAAAACACTGACCACTATCTTTCTATTACTTCATATTTTTTATACCTACAAAATGGCTATTATATTAAAAATTGTTTTTTTTACAAAAAATAACTGGCATTTTTAGCTCACCTGAGCCGAAGGCTCCGAGGTGAGCTATTAGTATACCAATGACTCCGGCGTCCGTCGTCCGTCCGTCCGTCGTCCGTCCGTCCGTCTGTCAACATTTTCAAACGTCTTCTCCTCTGAAACCACTGGGCCAATTGAACTCAAATTTCATATGAAGACTCCTTGGAATGGGGGAACAAAAGTTTGTTCAAATGGTCCTGGTCACATGACCAAGATGGCCGCCATGCCCATATATGGTAAAAACCCTTTAAAAATCTTCTTCTCCACAACCAGAAGGCCGATGACCTTGGGACTTGGTATGTAGCATTGGGGATGTGGGGCCTACCAAGTTTCTTTGAATGATGATCCTGGGTTGACCTTGACCTACTTAACGTCAAGGTCAAATTTGCTTCCTAATGCATTTAAATGGGGAAAATTTTGAAAATTTGATTTTTTGAAAACTATTGAAGCCAAAGTCATTATTCTTACTTGATATGTTTAATCTAATGTGACAATGGCTATAGATAAGTTACAAAGGTCAAGGTTGACCTTTGACCTTTCAGCCAAGGCCGCTCATATGGGAGTCCCATCAATATATTAAAACATCGTTTTCTTAGAAACCATTGGGCCAATTGAAATCAAATTTCATATGAAGACTCCTTTCAATAATCTAGCCAAGATTTATGCAAATTGTTTTGGTCACATGACCAAGATGGCCGACATGCCCATATATGGTAAAAACCCTTTAAAATCTTCTTCTCCAGAACCAGAAGGCTGATTACCTTGGAACTTTGTATGTAACATTTGGGATGTGGGGCCTACCAAGTTTGTTCAAATGATGATCCTAGATTGACCTTGACCTACTTAACATGAATGTCAAATTTGCTTCCTAATGCATTTAAATAGGATTTTTTTTTGAAAAGTTGATTTTTTTATACTGTACTGAAGCCAAAGTCATTGTTCTCACTTGATATGTTAAGAGGCAATTCCAAAGGTCAAGGTTGACCTTTTACCTTTCAGCCAAGGTCATTCATATTGGAGCCCCATTAATATATTAAAACACAGTTTTCTCAGAAACCACATGGCCAATTGAACTCAAATTTCATATGGAGATTCCTAAGTTGAAGGGAGTAAATTTGAACCAAATGTTAATGGTCACATCACCAAGATGGCGGCCATGCCCATATAAGGTAAAACCCCTTTAAATATCTTCTACTCTGGAACCAAAAGGCCAATGACCTTGGGACTTGGTATATAGCATTGGGGATGTGGGCCCTACCAGGTTTGCACAAATGATGAATCTAGGTTGACCTTGATCTTTTTTACGGCAAGGCCAAATTTGATTCCTAATGCATTTATGTTGGAAAAATCTTGAAATGTTCATTTTTCTATATAACTGTTTAAGCGAATAATAATACTTGTGAAAAATGTTAAACCTATTGAGACACTGGTTTTATACAAGCGCCAAAGGTCAAGCTGACCTTTGACCTTTCATCTAAGGTCACTCATATTGGACTGCCTTATACATATCTAAGCATCTTTTTCTCAGAATTCTCTGGGCTGTTTGAACTCAAATTTCACATGGAGTATTCAGTAGATAAATAGTATAAATATGATATTATTTTTAGGTCACTTGATCCAAATGGCCACTGCCCATATATGGTAAAACAAAATATGTTTGAATAATAAGCTTAAGTTGACCTTGACCTATTTTAACATTATTAAGGAGATCAGGTGAGCGCTTCAGGACCTTCAGGTCTTCTAGTTTGTTATAGAAGGAAAGAAGCAAGTTTCCACTGCTAGGACAATGCTTGCATTATCATAATAGTTGGTTGCTTTAAGCTAAATTCATGTATTTCATCACCTACACTGAAGAACATGCAACAAAATTACAGGTGTTACACTCCTGACATCATTAATCAGGCTCTGTGAGGAAATTCAATCCTCTGCAGCAGCAAGTAAATTTTGCTGATTATCTGGAGTGGGGATGTGTTTCTGGAAAACAGGAAAATATAGGTATTGTGCAGCATACAGAAAGATGGTGAGAAGGTAAACACAATGTGTTACACTCCTGACATCATAGGGTTGTTAAATTTGAAGAAACACATATCCCATGTGAAGTGAAGTTAGGATCAAAATCCGAGCTTCAGTTGATGTTGCACATGTCTGTTTGTTGTGTGACCAAGCTACATATATGTAGCATGTATAGTCAACTTGTAGCAGTTAATATTCGAAGAAGCATTGTTTTTTTAGCTCATGTAAATTTTGAAGGGCATGTCTCCAAAATGACATGTTATATCAATAGGTAGATTATATAAAGAGCCCTGCTTTATGTATTTTATCTACAACATGTCAATTTATGATATACAAAAGCTTAAATTGGTGTAATATCTCTATGTTTACTAATATATTCCTTAGAACATTCACATGGTGAAAAAATGTCACACAAAAAGCGTTACACTCCTGACATTTTGTGGTGGTTTTAATGACATATCTTTTTTATTTGTCATTTGATTTATTTCAAATTTGGCAGCATATAAATGGGTATCAAAACACACCTTTGAGGGATAAATTTAAATAACAATATTCCATATTAAAAGCATGGGGATAAAAATATTGAACGGTCACATTTTTTCAAAACTTGCCCATATGTTTTGGTTGAGAAATAAGAAAAATATTTTTCAATACGCACTCTTATCTAAGAGCCTGGCTTAGGGTGTTTCATTTTTTGGACTTTTTCTCTGATCACCTATATAATTAAACCAACTGCTCTCTAGTATAAACAATATATCTAGACCAAATTTCAGCTCAATCCATCGGTGTTTGAACCTCCCCCTACCTGGTTGAATTTTTGACCCTACGGCTGTCTGTTGGCAGTTTTCCTTACAATAAGGGTATCATTTTGAACATATTCCACCTACAATCTTTTGTTGTAACTGTGCAATACCAAGAATTTGAAGTTGTTTAAACTCATTTATTCCCATATTGTATAATAGGAATACTGAATTAATATAATGATTCAGTTCATTAACATTGTCAAAAGACGTTTTTTCCTGAAAATTGAAAAAAAGATATTTTTGGATTGTTTTTTCCAATTTGGAAGCATTCCAGACAAAAAGCAGAGGGCTCTTATCAGTCATCTGGTCTAGTTCTTTACTGTTATGTTTTAATACTTAATGATGTACATGTACTAATTTGATTGTAATTATAACAATACCATATGTTTCAGATTGTTTAGTCTTAATTATGAACTCTTGTGCAATACTGACAGTATTGGTCTAATAGATATAAAGTGATTTGTTAAGTGAGACATCCCTGTGTTATTTTGGATATACCAAAAAGTAAGTGAGTATGAGCAGGAAATGCCACCATCACACACTACAGACCAACCCATAGTACTGTGAGGAAGAGGCAAAGAACAATGACAGAGCATTGACATTCAGGAAACAATAAAAGTAAGCAACCAGCTCTCTCTTCTGCAGCACCATGATTGCAAAACTAAAAAGGAAACACAGTTCTGCAAAACAAAAGGACCTTACACAAAACACCCACACGCAATGGGACTCAGCATCAACAAATATTCATCAAATAGGAATTCAATCAAATACTCAGAGAATCATCCCAACAGGCTAATATATGGGATAATACAATTGGTCCATCTTTAAGTGTAATTCCAGGCCATTCAACTTCCTCAACTTTCCACTAGGATGGAAAAATAAAGTATGTAAACGACCAAGAAGCTGATGAGCAGCTCGTGATACCTGTAACATCATGCACAGTGTCAGGCAGCTGGGTAAGAAAAGTGCTTTGATGACCAATCTCAGTGTAAGGCACATGCAAACCCGTGAACATCATTATTCATATGTGTTAGGACACAAAAGCTTTTAACACTGGACAGAATCATGGCTCCACAATACTTTTCGAATAAGAGCCTGGTAAAGGCATTAGGTGGCTAGCATGTTGTCATGGGGAGTTGAATATTCAACATTCTTGAAGCTCCTGGTCCTGTGACAGGTATGGGAACTTAACTGGGTGCTTTTTTTAGTTCATTGTTTACAACTCTATCCATCAGCTACGTTACCTAACAAATACCATATTCATGAAATTCAGACAGACTCTGGGTGGTTTGAAAGAGGTTTCCTCACACGCAAGTTGACCCACTACAGCTTAGACAGATATTGGCAAGGCATTTCTGCTACTCACGCCTTTCTGATAGCAAGAGCATGCATTATATGTTAGGGTGTTTCATTTTTTGGACTTTTTCTCTGATCACCTATATAATTAAACCAACTGCTCTCTAGTATAAACAATATATCTAGACCAAATTTCAGCTCAATCCATCGGTGTTTGAACCTCCCCCTACCTGGTTGAATTTTTGACCCTACGGCTGTCTGTTGGCAGTTTTCCTTACAATAAGGGTATCATTTTGAACATATTCCACCTACAATCTTTTGTTGTAACTGTGCAATACCAAGAATTTGAAGTTGTTTAAACTCATTTATTCCCATATTGTATAATAGGAATACTGAATTAATATAATGATTCAGTTCATTAACATTGTCAAAAGACGTTTTTTCCTGAAAATTGAAAAAAAGATATTTTTGGATTGTTTTTTCCAATTTGGAAGCATTCCAGACAAAAAGCAGAGGGCTCTTATCAGTCATCTGGTCTAGTTCTTTACTGTTATGTTTTAATACTTAATGATGTACATGTACTAATTTGATTGTAATTATAACAATACCATATGTTTCAGATTGTTTAGTCTTAATTATGAACTCTTGTGCAATACTGACAGTATTGGTCTAATAGATATAAAGTGATTTGTTAAGTGAGACATCCCTGTGTTATTTTGGATATACCAAAAAGTAAGTGAGTATGAGCAGGAAATGCCACCATCACACACTACAGACCAACCCATAGTACTGTGAGGAAGAGGCAAAGAACAATGACAGAGCATTGACATTCAGGAAACAATAAAAGTAAGCAACCAGCTCTCTCTTCTGCAGCACCATGATTGCAAAACTAAAAAGGAAACACAGTTCTGCAAAACAAAAGGACCTTACACAAAACACCCACACGCAATGGGACTCAGCATCAACAAATATTCATCAAATAGGAATTCAATCAAATACTCAGAGAATCATCCCAACAGGCTAATATATGGGATAATACAATTGGTCCATCTTTAAGTGTAATTCCAGGCCATTCAACTTCCTCAACTTTCCACTAGGATGGAAAAATAAAGTATGTAAACGACCAAGAAGCTGATGAGCAGCTCGTGATACCTGTAACATCATGCACAGTGTCAGGCAGCTGGGTAAGAAAAGTGCTTTGATGACCAATCTCAGTGTAAGGCACATGCAAACCCGTGAACATCATTATTCATATGTGTTAGGACACAAAAGCTTTTAACACTGGACAGAATCATGGCTCCACAATACTTTTCGAATAAGAGCCTGGTAAAGGCATTAGGTGGCTAGCATGTTGTCATGGGGAGTTGAATATTCAACATTCTTGAAGCTCCTGGTCCTGTGACAGGTATGGGAACTTAACTGGGTGCTTTTTTTAGTTCATTGTTTACAACTCTATCCATCAGCTACGTTACCTAACAAATACCATATTCATGAAATTCAGACAGACTCTGGGTGGTTTGAAAGAGGTTTCCTCACACGCAAGTTGATCCACTACAGCTTAGACAGATATTGGCAAGGCATTTCTGCTACTCACGCCTTTCTGATAGCAAGAGCATGCATTATATGTGCATAACTGCTTACAGCAACACCTACCTGAAGATGACTTCGGAAGAGACGTTTACAGAGAACAGTGAACTTGTCATCAAGTCTGGGTGGACAGGTTTCTTGCCTGAGACTTTCAATGAGACCCTTGGTGCATTACACCATGCCAGATTTCTTGGCTACTGCTTGTATATCATGAAGTTTGTTATGTTGTTGTTAAGTGTAACACCCCCAGGCCTTCTCACACCAAACATGCTTGCCAAAATATAATGATCATGAGTATAGGACCAGGGTCCCTTCAACCCAGAGTTGGTTGCTGAGGCACCATGATTGGAAGAGTTACATTGTATGGGAGCAGATGTGTACATACCAGGACATTGATGCTACAATTGTAAGGGTAGTTAGACAGTCTCTTCTACAACACTTATGGTACCTTACTGAGCACCTTGTAATCCCTGCCTTTTTTACGAGTGCAGTTCCTGGTTTGAAGGAAGTTGTGCCGGCTACACAGTTTCATTTGTATCCACCAATACCTGATGCTCTCAAGATCTCATGAGAGACCCATGGAGATGCTTCCCCTGAGCATGCTGAGGATTTGGTTTTCATTTGGATGACTTGTAATATCAAAAATTACTCTTTAATGTTTCTGAATGCCACTATCATTCACCCAATCACTTTATACTTTTTAGAACAATACAGTAATATATGAGCCATCATTAGTACATCACTAAGACAAAAATGTCTTAGAAATAAATGGTACAGTATTGCTATAATGTTATCTGTAAAATCAAATTGATACATCATTAGGTATTCAAAAATATTACAGTTTAGACCATGACCAGATGACTCTGATAAGAGCCTTCTCGAGACTGCAAATGGGGGAAAAAATCCAAAATTGTCTTTTTTTAAATTTTCAGGAAAAAACACCTTTTTGGCAATGTCAATTAACTGAATCATTATATTAATTCAGTATTTTTATTATACAATATGGGCATAAATGAGTTAAAAAAAACTTTGAATTATTGGTATTGCACGGTTACAACAAAAGATTGTAGGTGGAATACGTTCGAAGTGATAACCGTATTGTATGGAAAACTGCCAACAGACAGCGGTAGGGTCAAAAATTCAACCAGGTAGGGGGAGGTTCAAACACTGATGGATTGAGCTGAAATTTGGTCTAGATATATTGTTTATACTAGAGAACAGTTGGTTTAATTATATAGGTGATCAGAGAAAAAGTCCAAAAAATGAAACACCCTAGCCTGGCTATGTCTTTTTTTTATTTCAGTTACTTAGTTTGTGTCATATCATACAAGGTCATCAAGTTTACATTCATCCGGTGCATTTGGTCTTTATTTTACTGATTCTTGCCACGTGTTGTGTCTTAGTGTGGGCAATCGAGGAATACTGGCACTCAGAATGGACCGTCCTGTATCTGTCTTTATTGGTATGTATCAGAAATGAGCAACAAAAATGACAAATTCTCAGTTTAATATACCCAGGGATTGGTTGTTCAAAATAGATAACTTGCAGCTGTTGTGGAATATTATCTAACTTTTTGCTGCTGGTAACCTTTACAAACAGTTTGGACCGAGATCTGGCCCAACAAATGTCGGGCCTGATCTTGATTCTAGCTTTGACACACTGATGGTATTCCTGAAAGAATTTTTTCAAAAAAAATTGTAAAAAATTGCCCAGCTGGCAAAGAGTTTAATTTCTATGCCACATCTTGAGAAACCTGTTTTTGTGATAGGTAAGGGTGAGTGGCTGACATGATCTAGACTCCCGTTTTGTATAGCTGACCATCATTAAAAAGCCATACCTAAACTAATTTCATCCAATAGTGAATACTTATGAACTTCGTCAGAGGGTTTTACAGCCTGCCCTTGAGGCGATCTGCACCGTATTTATAATCGTCTGTTTTTGTTTATTGAAACAACAAAAGTGCTGATCAGCATTTTCTATTGCCTTCTGATCAACACCATTATTATTGGATGACATGATAGTATTGTAACACGTTACATCTAAATTTTCAATATATGAGTGTCCAGCAATGGTGCAAATTGGCAAGCATGCCCATCAAAGACTCAGATCAGCCTCTGCATCTGCACAGTCTGATCAGTCTTAGGTGGGCGCTCTATGGGTAGCCAGAGGTCAAACGTTTTTTCAGGTGGAAAACTAAGACACTGGTCAGACTATGCACATGCCAACTTGTAGCTTATGCTGGAGGCCAGCCCAAATGTGCTTGTTTGATGAGTGCAACCTGGTTCTACACCATGGCCAAGATATAGGTTTTGTGAAAAATGTGAGTACTGTAGTAGCCAAATATGCAGATCTAGACTTTTCTTGTCATCCCTTAATCAGACCCAAGTGATCTTTTTGTCATGTTGCATCTGTTAAGTACATATGAGTCTTGTAATGAAAAAAAAAACTATTTTAGACTTAAATATGCAATCAGCAAAGTTTGGTTTGAGTCTTAAATGAGGGAGTTTCCTTGTTCCAAGTTTCCAAATTTTTGATTCCCATATGCCTCCTATGTGTTTGTATGTAAAATTCTTGTTTCTTTCCAGATAATCGGACCCTTCTTACAGTTAGGGGCTGTCGTGATTATGACACTCCTCACGTGGATAGTTGCTCATCAATATTATAAAATTAAACATACTGGTAAGTAGAGTGCTGTCCCTCTATAAAACACCACAGGTTTAGATAATCAAAAATTTTCACCGTAAAATTGTAAATACTTTCTTACGTATCATTTTTATCATATGTTTTGGGTGCTCAAAAGAACCGTCTCATTGAGACGGTTCTTTTGAGTACCCACATGTTTTGGTTGAGAAATAAGAAAATTATTTTTCTGTTATGCACTCTTAACTATATTATATAATATAACACAGATTTGGATATGTTGTGCCTCCCAAATTTTTTTAACATAGAATTTTACAAAGGAATTATAGGAAAATGACCATTAAATGGTAATTTTCCTATAATTTCTCTGTAAAATTGTCCCTTTATTACATGGTCTACTTATAACACAGATCATTCCTATGGACCACAAATATATAGCATAAAAAGGGACTGCACTGTATAACCTTTACACAGCCCAAGATTTTTTTTACGGTTTATCCTAGACTCCCAAAAGATTATTGGGCACCCTTGGAGAACATATCTGTGCATCCTTTTGGACCTGATCATGATCTACACATGTGATTTGTTTGACTGTGAGAGTGAGTTCTATCAATTTGATAAAACTTGCAAGTAATGGTGATTTTTATTTCCCTTTTGGAGAAACTACGAAGAAAGTGCTAAATTTGATTCCTGGGGGGATCTTGAGGATTCCCATTTTAGTTTTCCAAGAATGTCATTCATACTCCCTTATTTCTCAACCAAAACATGTGTTGTGGGTACTCAAAAGAACCATCTATATGTTGTGGGTACTGTAACATGTATGGTGTTTATCTGTTCATATTTTGTTTACTTAGTTTCTGATTGACCCAGATATTGGAGAAATTGATGGTAAATAAGTTATTGTAAACAAGGTATTTATTTGGTTATAAGAATTTTCTAGAATGATGACTTATCATCTAGAACCTAAAAATGCATTGTCATAGAAGGTACTGGAACCTTGGAGAAAAGACCAGAACTTACTAGAATTTTCTTTTCCATGCAAATAGAAACTTTGAGTAGGTTCTGGAATTCAGTAGAAGTTTGTGGAATTTTCCAGAATAAATAAATATAGCATACGATATAATAGTCTTTCTTGACCGTTCTAGAACTTTCTTAAAGGGTATATATAAGAGTAAATTTTTCATAAGGGCATCTTTGAAATAATTTCACCATTTAAAAGTCTAAACCTTTTGTACTGGAATTCCATAGTGGAATACTGTGTTTAATTTATTCATTCTGGATTACTTTGGATTATTCAGTTTTGGATTCAGACTTTGTGTTCATTTGGATTTATCTTCAAAATCTGGGGATCAGAAACCGCTGAAAGACCTGTGTTGATAAATATTCTGAGGGACAGTTTGGACATAAAAGGTATTGTAAATTAGACTTTCTTTGATTGTATAACTATTTTCCATTGATTATTGTAAATGATAATTTTTGTTTTTAATGAATTTTGTTAAATTTTAAAAGTGCTTTTTGCTGACTTTCCAAATAGCAAATTTTGGTTTCCTGAATTTGTTTCTAGTTACGCCTGGCACGTAACAGTACTCAAAAGAACCATCTCGATGAGATGGTTCTTTTGAGCACCCAAAACATATGTTTGCCAGGGTCTTTTCGAAAGTTCTTAGCATGGCATCATAACTCCACAATGCATTGATAAAATACTATCAAATAATACAGTTTTGGAAACTAGAATTCAACGGCTACTTGATGGCTCATTTTTTGTCAAAAAAGGACTTGGCGTGCACATGCAGCGCATGCTCAAAATGAGAAGGGGTTTATCACTGTTGTCTAACGCCACCGTTGGTGCTCTGATTCGAAACGTAGGCCCCAGTGAGAGCATGATTAGACTGAGTTTCAATATGGCGGCAGCGTCGCACACATGGTTCAGAAACGAGGAGTTTTAACATATTTACGTAAGATTACATTTTTATGTCATAATTGTATTTCTGTGAACAGCTTAATCAAGTTGAGTCTTTTGTTGATTCCAGCATATCAATGCCCTGAAACGAGATATTAACCCCTAAAGTTGTGCTCACGGAAAACACTGCATTTGAACCCAACAACATCCTTCAAAATGTAACTGATATTTACTCGTATTTTGATTCCTGTACTCTGTTTCTATGTGAAATTCACCAATTAGTGATAGTCCTTGCTATTTATGCCATTTACTTTGTTTGCTTTAGGTATTTTGTGGTCAAACAAAGTAGTTTAAAAGTTGTGAACCTGACTGTGTTAGGCCCGGATTAGCAACTGGTGGACTAAGGATTGGTTTTCTATAGAAATGGGATTGGAATGAGTTTCCCCTGTAAAGAGTGCGGATTAGTCGTCCTTAATTGTTTTCAAAACCATTTTTATGAAGAGAATAAACATGCAATTTTTAAGTCCAATATATTCCCTCTGCTCCAGTGATATTGTTAGTGAAGTTTACTAACTCATTTCAACATTTAATAAAGACCGTGCAGTGTATGTATTAAGGCAAAGCAAATATCAGAACCAACGTTGCTCTTCAAGAGATGCCCTTCGATTAAATATCTCTTTGAAAAAGGTAAGTGATCAGGAAATCAGGAAATACTACAATCACACACTGCAGCCCAATGCAGAACACTGTGAGGAACAACCAAAGAACACTTAAAGTCATAAGAGACCAGGAAGACAAGTAAACTGTGTCCTTTTCTAGTTTAACAATAATTTTGATTAGGCACAGAAGCTGGTTGCAAACCAAAACAAGAACCAAGACATAGAACTCCCACAAACAATCGGCAGAACATTACACAATGAATCAACAACAACAGAACCACTTCCTTAGAAGGGATAGTAACATAAGTTGAAAATCATGTCTGTTGCAAAACCACATATAGCACATTCATATATTTTCGTTGTTGGTTGACTGCTCCAGTCTTCTGGTCCATGAAAGGATTGCTCAAGAGATTCAATAACATCCATACTGCAAATAAAGCATACGATAAATTATTCATGGGCCACAACACATTTTATTAAAATTGGGCATTGTACTTCACTGAAAAAATGAGCGATGAGGACAGAGCTAAATGCCATTTCATTAAATGGTGCTCTGGTGGTGAGCAGTTTCATGACTCAAGACTTTTTGCTGGTTGGGGCTAGGCCAAAGACTCAAGAGAGTTATTAGGTTTAGCTCTGTCATTAGGTATGAATCAAATACACTATTTTGGTACTATCACATGTGCGGCCAAAACCATAAACCGTCTATATGTTGACTATCCAGCACATATTAAGAAATCAATGCAGCGAAGATTCATGTGTGTGTGTGGGTGGGGGTTTAGTGGGTGGGGGAGATGGGTTGGTAATATTTGGTCCACTGTTCGAGATTTTGGTACTTATCGCACATAGAGTAAAATTTGCTTACATGACTGTATATGTCTTGGTGGAGTGAATGTTGGTAGGGGCATGGAATTCCCATTCCATGTTTAGTATCTGACGTGTTTTTGAGGAAGTTGGATTGCTCCTCTTCCTAACATAGGGAGTTTGTATGTATAAAGGTAAGAGGAAATTTCAGACTGTTTACGTTGACAATAAAAGTGGTATAGAGTTTTTATACATCTGTGTCTAAGCCACTACTGTACGTAATAATAATAATAATAATAATAATAATAATAATAATAATAATAATATTATTATTATTATTATTATTATTATTATTATTATTATAACTAGAACGTGCTCAACGCAAATCTCCACCTCCAGCATCCCCAGGTCACACCATTTGTGCATGACGCATAGTCCGGTCGATATGTTTTATATCTTTTTTGTGAGAGCACACACAAAATTTGGTATAAAAATCTTTGTGATTAAATATTTGACCTTTTGACTTCACCCTAAGGACACCAGTTTGACCATAGTGTGAAAATTTTACCTGTATTCTGTTCTACTCATTATCCCCGTCAATTTGATATGCAACACGACCATGTTGTAAAGAATGATTTTTTTTACCCCCCCTGGGTACCCCGGAGCCCCAAGCCCCACCTCTAGCGTCAGAAAGGGAGCACAGTGGTAGAGTGCTTGACTCAAAACCAAGGGGCCGCGGGTTCGAGCCTCACCGACGTCACTGCGTTGCTGTCCTTGAGCAAGACACATTTATCCTAGCTAAGTACTGGTTCAACCCAGGAAGACCCGTCCCTGTTCAACTGAAAGATTTTTGATAGGACATAAAGAATCAAATCAAACAAAAAAAAAACAAGGCATCAGAACAAAAATCGCGTTCGATATGTTCACGTGCAGATCCAGAGGGGGGGTGGGGGCAGGGGGTCCTGACCTCCCCCCCTGAAAAGCACAAATATATAGGGTTTCCTAATATTACTGGTCTGGATCTCCTGAAAATCACAAAGCTATAAAGCCAGCATTCAATGTGGGCCATTATCGGCCCGTCAGCGAAACGCCATTTCCATGGCGTTTCGCTGGTAGGTCAATAATTGCCCGCTTAAGGTGGTTTTTGGAGACTCACTCCCCTCGAAAAAACAAAACAAACAAAAAAAACTTATCAGAGTTGGACCCCCTCGGACAAAAAATTCTGAAAACGCGCATGACGTTTCATATCTTGTATTTGGAAGAATTCATACAAAGTTTGGTATAAAAATCTTTGAAATTGACTTTTTTATTGAAATTTATTTATATTTGACCATTTGACCCCGACCTAGGGGAGTGGGTCGAAATTCTTTTTGGCTGTTGCAAACCCTATTTATGTGAGTAACTCATACACCAAAGGTTGGATTTCCTTGTATGGTAAAGGAGAATATAGCATAATGGACTGTGATGATGCGAGAAAATACTTGTAGATTTTTTTTTCGAAAAGTCTTACTTGCTTACCGTCAAAAACAAAACCGATTTACATCATTTAGCTTTCGGCAGGCCTTTCACATATGAACCGATTCTGAAAATGTATGTATAATTTGACACAAGCCTGGTAATTCTACAGATCGCTTCAGAATGTATTTGCTGGTCTAATTTAGATGTCTTATTTTATATATTCAAAGGAGGACTGCATAATTTGGTACTTCTACTTGCAAGTATTTCGGCTTTACTTGAGTTTGTTTCATCAAGTGGCACCGACTTACCCATTATTGGTTGAAGGGAGATAGCGCCTTGAATTCATAGTTTTTATAACATTGAAATGGTTCAATTTTGCAGGCAGCAGTTCTAACCACAATATAACTTTACAAATTAATCAAGTTGCGTTGATTTGATTATAATTATCAATAATTTTAGCAGGAGATTTAGTACATGTTTAACTTATTACCCCTTTTAAAGTGGAATTTGAGATGTGCCACGAGTATAAAAATAGTTGCTGCTCATGGCAGAGGATCGATCTGGCAGATCGTTGCAGGTAACCTGTAGTATCGCACTAAGGGTAACCTGCTTCTTGAGTCGTCTGTTTTGTTTGTTTGTTTGATTTGCTTCTTTACGTCACATAAACAATCTTTCAGCTATGTAGGGACGGGTCTTCCTGGGTTGAAGTAGTAGTCTAGCATTGCGCTAACGAACTACTTGTGGAAACACATATGCTAGAGTCCTGACCAATTTTTAAAAAAAAAACATGGGGATAAAAACGAGTTTTGAACATTAAAATTATTCCTATGAAGAATATATTTTGTCAAATCTACGTCACTGAGATCAATGACTACGTGAACGAGTCAAGAACAAAGATATGACGCCACGAATATCGAAATCGTGACGTCATGATAAGCAGTCATTGATCATGTGACTACTTATAGGGATCCTGGTATGAATTCAGTGATCTCTCAAATATTAACGACCCAAATATTAGATGCAAAGTTACTGTAATGCTGGAAAATTGCTCCTTTTAACTTAAACCACTCCGTTTCCTTCACCTTCGAATCAGTACTCCTTGCTCAGCTAATCCGTGGTTTAACCTAAATAACACGAAACCAATCCGAGTTATGACGATTTCGCCAATGCTTTAAATTTATTTGAAAAGCCCATATGTGTGGTCCCATACTTTGGTGATTGTTAAGATAATCATATCAAAGTGATTTAAAGCGCTTTATCGCACTGTATAACGTGTCATAGATGCAAAAATACATTTTTCAATCATCGTGACTCGATTCAACAAATTATTGTCCAAATGAGCACGCAAATTATGAAGGGCTGTGAATCATACGATGAGCAGATCTGACTGGGAAATCCCCTATTTAAGTAAAAAACATTTAAGTTTAATGTTGCTAATTGCAATTACTGCTGAGGGTAAAAATAAGTGAGTAAAAAGCTCAATATTACCTGCTGGTATCAAACGTTGGTGTTGCATCCGCCATTTTGAAACTCATTCTAATCATACTTCCTTTTGGGGCCTACATTACCACTCAGAGCACATTCGGAGGCGTTAGACAACAGTGTTTATATACTGGCGGAAATTTTAAGCAAAATACTTGGAAAAAAGCGAAAGGAAATTGGGGACCTTATTTACGATCATGACTTGACAAATTACCGATTTGGTGCCAACTTAATTTTTATTAAAATATTATGTGATCACTGCTTCCAAGACTACCACCTTTACATTGGGAAAATGTTGACTAATAGAGAAATGGTAAGCTTTCAAAAATGGGACATTTATCGATTTTTCTTTATACTTTTACTATACATTGTCACTACAGGAGCACGAAAAAAGCCTATTGAGTATATGATTTGCTTTTTTTATAGCCAACAATGCTTAACAATCATTTCGTCGCGCAAAATGTGTGGCTTTATTAGTTCTGTATTCAAGAAAATTATTCCTAATAACACTACCCCTACCTTTCAAGAAGTGGGTGGGGTAACTCAACCCCACATATTTTGTTGATGGCATAAAAACTTCTCACTGTATAGTGTTAACCATCGCAAAATTGATTGATTTCTACTCTCAAAGTGTTTTTACTTTTTTGTTACTAATTTCAGTTGAAATGAACCAGAATGTCAACTCATAGCAAAACTCATTAAGCCCATGGAAATATTTTAAGAGTTATCTTCCCTATGTTCTGGTTTACAAAATTTCTTTTGGTTTCAATAAAAAGAGCATAAAGTGTGCTTGATAAAAATACCAACATACTGCATTTTTAAACTACTGTCGTTTATATATTTTCAAAATATTGCATTGTGACATACGATTTTTAGACGTAAAAACAGGCGCATTGTTTTGCTTTCTAAACGGTTTTGGTATTGCTGTTCCAGTATTTATTCATTAGAAACATCCAACTTGGTCAACAATTGTGTATTCATTGTACCACATTTTGGCCTACCAAATGTTACAAAATTATCAAATTTCATGAATTATTCTTAATGTTCTGCACCCTTTTCCAAAGGTAAAAAGTTATATTTTCCACTGAAATTTTGCGTTTTCCAGTATACAAACAGTATATGTATTCACAATAATATTTTTCGTGTTTGCATCATGACATCCTCATGGAATTTGTGCTATAACAAAGAGGAAAGATAGTTCTTTAAAATGTGCCAAACATGAAAGGGTTTGTAAATTGGTTTCTGAGATAAAAGACCATGCTAAGAACTTTCCAATGCCCCTCGTAAGTTTATGGGTAAGAAATAATAGCTAGCTATCTAATGGGGCTAGAGGGCTTAATTTTGTCATGATCCTTCATCTATGTCCCTTCTTTTGGTGTGCAAGATGTGAAGGCTCTGTTGAGACTGTGCTTTTGCATAGTCTCTCCTGAGCTTTACTACTCGTATATGTGATAACTAACACAATCTCATAAACTATGGTAGCTCATTTGTTTTTATCTCTTTTTCAGTATCACAGATATTATGTATCTGTACCTATTTAGCTGTGATGATTGGACTGTATATTTCTCCTCTGTTTATAAAGTCTCCATGTGTGATAGAAGCAGAGAATATACCAAATAAACCAAAGATTTTTGCACAAAAAGGAGCGCCAGTGGTAAGATTGCTTGTTTGAGTTGACACTTTACATCCCAGTAAACACTTTGTCAAACCTATCAGGTGTGTTCCTGGGTTGAACCAGTACTAAGCAGTGAGTGTAAAGTGTCTTGCTGAAGGAAACAACACAGTGCCTCTGGTGAGGTATGTACCATGGACCTCTCAATCTAGTCCAGCACTGTACAGTGTACTACTGCGCCACTGCATTTACTATCAGTGATAAGAATATTTTATTAAGTCTTAAAGAAACTACCAGGATGATTATTCTTGTTATTAAAAAGTAAAACTAGAACACATTCGATGGCGCGCCATCGCAAATCCCCACGCTCTCAAATAAATCTAATGGTAATTGACACTTTGACCCCATCCCAAGGTCACCAGTTTGATCATAGGATAAAATTTTTCAGTGTATCCTGGTCTACTGCTCATCCCCTTTAGTTTGATATGCCACATGACCATGTTCAGAAAATTTAATTTTTGACCCCTCCCCAAGGCCCCAGTGGCTGGGGACCCAAAAAATTGTGCCGGTGCATGTGCAATTCATGTAAGTAACTCACACACCAAATCTGGTTGAATTTCGAAAAAAAAAAATTTTGACCCCCAACCCCCCATGGTACCCCCAAGTCCCACCCCTTGGCATGACCCAGGTGGCCATAAGAAAATCCCGTCTGATATGTTATATATCTCTTATTTGTGAGAAGATACACAAAGTTTGGTTTAAAATCTTTGAAATTGACTTTGTAATTCAGATTTAATGATATTTGACGTTTTGGCCCCTTTCCCAGGCCCCAGGGGGCGGGGACCCAAAAAATGGTGCCGTTGCATATGCCATTCATGATAGTAACTTACACACCAAATCTGGTTGAATTTCGGAAAACAAATTTTTTTGACCCCCCCAACCCCCAACCGGTACCCCCAAGGCGCACCCCTGGGGCATGACCAAGGCGGCCAAATGAAAATCCCATCTGATACGTTTTATATCTTTCATTTGTGAGAAGACACACAAAGTTTGGATTAAAAATCTTTGAAATTGACTTAGTAATTGAAATTTAATGATATTTAATGATATTTGACCTTTTGGCCCCTCCCCAGGGCCCCAGGGGGTGGGGCCAAAAAAAATGTGCCGTTGCACACCCCATTCATGTGAGCAACTCACACACCAAATTTGGTTGGATTTCGTCCAATGGTTTAGGAGGAGATAGCGTGATGGACAGACAGACAGATGGACAGACGGACAGACGGACGGATGGAGGCGATTGCAATATCCCGACGCTTTTTTTAAAAAGTGTGGGGATAATTATGGAATTGAAGATATGCAACCAAAGTAATCTATTGGACTAGATCATGAGATTTTGGCACTTATTGCATATGCATGCAGCAAAAGCTCAGATGAGCCTGCGCATTCGTGCAGTCTCGTCAGAGCCATCTCTGCTTGCAAACACAAAGTAGGAACATAGATATAGGTTCAAGCTGAAATTTAGGCCTCTTGTCACACTAGATAGCTTGCAAGCCTGTTTAAAGAGTGACTTTACCCAAATGCAATAAACAGCAAAATCTAACAATCTAGCTCAAGTATTTCTGTGAAGCTGTGGATAGAAATCCTCTTGGAGGACTAGTGTTTGGCAACATGAGGCTTGTCAAACAATGACTAAAAGTAATCTTGGGTCAAAATAAGGAAATATGGACTTTTTTATGGAAAATGAAGTAGTTTTTATTAAAAAAAACAGATTATTTGATTTTTTTTATTCAAATTCAAAATCTTTTACTAGTTATTTTCTATTTTCTAGTCACAAGGACTGGCATTCATTGTGTGTGTCAGCAGTAAAGGGAAGGGGGGGGGGGGGGGTGCAGGCTAGTCTAAGCTTAGGATCTATCTCTTCATGATTCTAAACCCTCTTTCCAGTATTATTACAATGCTGTGCACATGGTGTGTTTGTAAGAAACATTAAAGCAGTGAAGGGTAGATAAAAGATCGACAGTGAGATGAAATAAATATGAAAGTGTTAGGCTGCGCACCAATGCAATATTACCAAAAAACTTAATAAACAGGCTGATATGTTTTTCTTTTTCTTACTGTTTAGGTTGCTCCAGAAAATACTGTGATATCTTTCAAGATTGCCATTGATAACCATGTCTATGGCTTAGCGACAGATGTTAGAATAAGGTAGGAGCTGGCTCAGCTCTAGAGCTTAGATTAGTGGGCACTAGCCTGAAATGTTAATGGAAATAGCTTTGATGCATTTTGAGTGTAAAAATTGTAATAATGGTTCTTACCCATAAATTTAAACATGTTTTTGGGTGCTAAAAAGAGCCATCTCATTAAGACAATTCTCTTTGAGTACCCACAACTTATCTTTTGATTGAGAAATAAGAAAAATAATTTTCTGTTACACATTATTTATGAAAATTGCTATTGATAACCATGTTTTTGGCTTTAACCCTTTGTATATGAAAGAATTCTTACTTCTGGTTTGATACAAGCAGCTGTGGTGTAGTGGATAAACCGCTTGCCTTGTAAACCAGGGGTCGCAAGTTCGATTCCTGGCTTCACCAGTCTGTCGGATGAGACTTTAAGCTGTTGCCCCATCTCCATATGATCTTAGCTGTTGGTGGGAGGTTAAACACAAACACAACAACAATAAATTTGGGATAGTCCATTGTACATGTCTAGGGGTGTCAGCTTATAATTTAAAAAAAATATTGTATCTTGTCTGAAGATCATTTTTACCTTTACAGTGTAGACCCTGATGAAATGCAGCACCATGCTCCATTCATCTGGGTCTTCACTGTTTGTAAAATGTTCATTTAGGGGTTTCCAAATATAAAATATGTTAAAATAAGGTAGGGGTTGACTCAGCTGCAGAACTTAAGATTAGTGTGCTTATCTCTATTCCTTTTAAGTTGCTTATGAAAATAGCAGGCCTCAAGTCAAGAGTCTGTAATTGAAAATGATTTTCCTTATTTCTCAACCAAAACATATATTGTGGGTACTCAAAAGAACCATCTCAATGAGACAGTTCTTTTGAGTAGTTTTACTGTATGCTTAAACTGATAGGTAATGAAATAACTTGTTTTTATGCTCCCAAAGGAACTTTGGGAGACATATAGTAATCGCACTGTCCGTCCGTTCGTCCGTCCCGCATCATGTCCGGTGCATATCTCCAATTTTCTTTGAGGTAGGAATTCCAAATTTGATGTGTGGATACATCTTGGGATGGCGGAGTGTCGCGTAAAATTTTCGGGTCACTGTGACCTTGACCCTGACCTCTGACTTAGTTTTTATAGTAATCACAATGTCCGTCTGTCCGTCCGTCCCGCTTCGTGTCCGGTGCATATCTCCTATATTCTTTTAGGTAGGAATTCCAAATTTGATGTGTGAATACACCTTGGGATGGCGGAGTGTTGAGACCATTTTCGGGTCACTGTGACCTTGACCTCTGACGTAGTTTTTAGAATAATCATGTCCGGAGCATATCTCTTATAATATTTGAGGTAGGAATTTCCAATTTGGTGTGTGGATGCACCTTGAGATGAGGAAGTGTCGCGTACCATATTTGGGTCACTGCGACCTTGAACTTGACCTCTGACCTAGTTTGTAGAAATTGCATTGAGTCTGGTTCATGACTTCTATTTTCTTTGAGATAGGTAGGGAGCGCAGTGGCTCAGTGGTAGAGTGCTTGACTCGAGACCGAAGGGCCGCAGGTTCGAGCCTCACCGGCGTCACTGCGTTGTGGTCCTTGAGCAAGACACATTTATCCTAACTTAGTACTGGTTCAACCCAGGAAGACCCGTCCCGCATAACTGAAAGATTGTTGAGTGGATGTAAAGAATCAAATCAAACTAAAACTTTGAGATAGGAATTCCAAATTTGGTGTGTAAATGCAAATTGGGATGACAGAGTGTCATATATCATTTTCGGGTCACTGTGACCTTGTCCCCTGACCTAGTTTTAAGAATTATTGTGTACAGAGCATATCTCTTATATTCTTTGAGGTAGGAATTCCAAATTTGGTGTGTGAATGCATCATGGGATGAGGGAGTGTCGCATACAATTTTCAGGTCACTATGACCTTGACCTTGACCTCTGACCTAGTTTTTAGAATAATCATGTCCGGAGCATATCTCTTATATAATTTGAGGTAGGAATCTCAAATTTGGTGTGTGGATGCATCTAGAGATGACTAAGTGTTCGGTACCATAATTGGGTCACTGTGACCTTGAACTTGACCTCTGACCTAGTTTTCAGAAACTGCATTGAGTCTGGTGCATATCTCCTATATTCTTTGAGATAGGAATTCCAAATTTTGTGTGTAAATGCATCTTGGAATGGCGGAGTGTCACAAACCATTTTTAGGTCACTGTGACCTTGACCTCTGACATAGTTTTTAGAATAATCATGTCCGGAGCATATCTCTAATATTATTTGAGCTAGGAGTCTCAAATTTGATGTGATGATGCATCTTGGGATGAGGAAGTGTAGCAAACCATTATTGGGTAACTGTGACCTTGAAATTGACCAATAACCAAGTTTTTAGAATAATCGTGTCCGGAGCACATCTCTTATATTATTTAAGGTAGGAATCTCAAATTTGGTGTGTAAATGCATCTTGGGATGACGAAGTGTCGCATACCACAATTGGGTCACTATGATCTTGAACTTGACCTCTATGACCTAGTTTCTAGAAACTGTATTGAGTCTGGTGCATATCTCCTACTTTCTTTGAGATAGGAATTCTAAATTTGGTATTTAAATGTATCTTGAGATGAGGAAGCGTCACATACCATTTTGGGTCACTGTGACCTTGACCTCTGACCTAGTTTTAAGATTTATAGTGTTCGGAGCATATCTCTTATATTCTTGAGGTAGGAATTCCAAATTTGGTGTGTAAATGCATCCTGAGATGAGGGAGTGTCACTTACCATTTTCGGGTCACTGAGACCTTGACCTCTGACCTAGTTTTGATAATAATTGTGTCAAGAGCATATCTCTTATATTATTTGAGATAGGCATCTAAGTTTTGGTGTGTGAATGCATCTTGGGATGGTGGAGTGTCTTGTACTATTTATGGGTCTCTGTGACCTTGACCTCTGACCTAGTTTTTAGAAAAATAGTGTCCGGAGCATATCTCTTATATTATTAAAGGTAGGAATCCCAAATTTGGTGTGTGGCTGCAACTTTTGATGGCGGAGTGTCACGTACCATTTTTGGGTCACTTTGACCTTGACCTTTGACCTAGTTTGTAGAATAATCGTGTCCATATCTCTTATATTATTTGAGATGGGAATTCCAAATTTGCTGTATGTTACATCTTTGGATGCTGATGTGTGGCATACCATTTTTAGGTCACTGTGATCACCTCTGACCTAGTTTCTAGAATAATCGTGTCTAGAGCATATCTCCTATATTATTTGATGTAGGAATACCAAATTTGGTGTGTTGAGTTATCTTTGGATGGCGGAATGGTGCATACCATTTTGGGTCACTTTTACCGTGACATTGACTTCTGGCCTCATTTCTAGGTTTTTCGTGTCTGAAGCATATCTCCTATATAACAGCTAACTTTCCTCGAATGTGTCTTATGCTAGACTAATTCCTTTGGGGGCATTCGTCACGTGACTGTGACATTTCTTGTTGTTTTTTAAATACATGAATATAAATTGTAAACATTTGAAAGACAAGGATGACATGTGACCCAAAGGTGTAAACATCTGACTGATTATGGTCTTTCAAACCTTATCCTGTAGGGAGCAGAGTGGCTCAGTGGTAGAGTGCTTTACTCCAGACTGAGGGGCCGTGGGTTCAAGCCTCACCGGCATCACTGTGTTGTGTCCTTGAGCAAGACATTTTATCCTTGCTTAGTACTGGTTCAACCCAGGAAGACCCGTCCCAACATAACTGAAAATTGTTGACTGGGACATAAAGAATCAAATCAAACAAACAAACCTTTATCCTGTCAAAATATTATGTCCTGAAAATTGATGATGATGATGATGATGATGATGATGATGATGATGATGATGATGATGATGATGATGATGATGATGATGATGATGATGGTTGTGATGATGGTTGTGATGATGATGATGATGATGATGATGATGATGATGATGATGATGATGATGATGATGATGATGATGATGATGATGATGATGATGATGATTTTGTTACTGGAGTTGAGCATGCATGTTTGAAGAAGGACTTAATGGACCATTGCCAGGTGTGCTGGCTCATTTCAAAAATATCTAAACCCTTTTCATTCTGGATATTGGTAGACAGGTACTTTGGCAAACAGTGAAGACACAGATGAAATGCTGCATAAGGCAGCATTTCACCAGAGTCTGCACTGATTGCTAAGATATTTAAAATCTTTAGGGACATAAATGAATCATAATTTATAAATGTGTACCTGTGACCCCTTAAAACACAAAATAGACTTTCCCATACTTATTATACCAATATGTTTTGGAAAGTCCTTCAGAATGAAAAGGGTTAATGTTCTACTTGTGATTAATACCATTTTCTAGTGAGCTGACCCAGTTTTTTTTCTTTATATTTTTCAGTTTTGACGGTGTGCCATTTTTACTACATGACAGCTCATTACATCGAACTACAAATATAAACTCTGTTTTTCCTGATCTTGTCTACAAAGATCCTTCCTATTTTAACATATCACAACTTAAAATGCTCAGTGCTGGGGAGTGGTTTATAGAGGTAGGTAAAATTAGTGTTCTTATATCTAATAATAGATTGTGTAAATGCCTTTATGTTGAAGTTTGTCTTCTTAAAATCCATAAGTAGACTTGTTACTGGAAAATGACGAAATTTTATCAAGGTGAACTTCTATGATCATTGGATGTCTCAGCCTTTAGTTAAGAGTGTGTACCAAAAAATAATTTTCTTATTTCTTTACCAAAACATATGTTTTGGGTACTCGATGAGACGGTTCTTTTGAGCACCCAAAACATATGCTAAGAATTATAGGTAAGAAAATATTTACAATTGTATGCTGAAAAATTTAGTTTATCTAAACCTATATAGATGGAAGTGTGATTATTTTCTTATCAAACGGTCTAACCATATGATTATGCTGCTCAGAAGAACTACAAGCCTCCAGGTAAGAGTGAGTAATGAAAAAAAAAAATTCAACCTTTAATATTTGAGCCACAACATGTGAGATCCAACAATGTGGCATTTTGACAAGTGTAGACTCGGATGAGCCTGTGTAGCCTCCTTTTAAGCTTAGCAACTCTAATTGATGTTCGGTCAGTAGCTCAACAATCATAGAATATTGAAGCGACTAGCAAAGGCTCTGATCAGACTGCGCATATGCGCAGGCTGATCTGAGGCTCTGCTGGTCGCACATACCACATTGTTGGAAATCTCATGTCGCGGCTCATTTGTTGTGAGATCTTAATGAGACGGTTCTTTTGAGTACCCAAAACATATGACTTTGTTTGAATGGATGGATAAGAAAATAATCTCAATTTTACACAAAAAAGAGTTCTCTTAATTGAACATATCAACCATATTTCAACAGTTCTTATCAATTCTTACCAACAACATACGAGCCGCAGCATGAGATTTCCAGTAATGTGGTATGTGTGACCAGCAAAAGCTCAGATCAGCCTGTGCATACGTGCAGTCGGATCAGAGCCTTTGCTAATCCCTTGAATATTCTATAACTGTTAAGTTGTTGACCGAACATCATTTGGAGTTTCTAAACTTAAAAAGAGGCTACACAGGCTCATCAGAGTCTTCACTTGTCAAAATGTCACAGTGTTGGAAATCACATGTCGTGTCTCATATGTTATCTTGGAGCAATTAGAACACCCCTCTCATTGATGGTCTATATCTCATTATCTTTTGCAGTCTGATCCGAGACATTCTGTAGGAAGCCTATCAGTACACGAGAGGCTGTTAAACAGAAATCAAAGCATTCCAACGTTAGCCGAGCTCTTACAGTTAGCTAAGTTACATAGTAGAGCTGTAATGTTTGATATCAAAATACCCCCAGCCCCTCATCCCTTCTACAACACAACAGCAGAACAAGTGTTTAAAGACATCAAAAAATCTGGAATCTCAGGACATCAGGTTAGTATCACCCTATACAGTAAAACCAGTCTTAACCCTTAATGCACAATCGCAGCAAAGTCTGCTTTTCTCGTCTGCTAAAATGTTAAGTCTCTATGACAAACAGTATTGAGCCAGATCAGACTGCTCCTATAGGAGCAGTGTGTTCTGGGTCCCTGCTGTTTGCTTCTATACTGAATTCGTCAGTAACGTTAGACAATTATTTACAGCAAACGACTTCATCAGACGACATTTTCAGATGCATTTTTTTTCTTGGGGCTTTAAGGGTTGAACAGCAGCCACTCAAAAAGACAACCAAAATTGGTTTTCAAGACCGATTATTGCTTAATGTAGGTCAAAAGTATTGCAATACTTTTGACCTTCATTAAGCTACCATTTGCCATTAAGACCTTTGTTTTGTCTATTTTTGAGTGGCCGCTTAAGACAGGCTTTACATTAGTTCCATACCTTGTATATTCGAGTAGCGAATGTGCAGGCTCGTCTGAGCCTCGGCAGCTCCCCGAAGGCGAGCAGTACCAAAATCTCATATCTGGTGCAACAGGTTGGTATCAGCATGTAGGCCGGCATACAAGATTTTGGTACTTAATGCAAATTCTTAACCTGGGAGCGCAGTGGTCTGGTGGTAGAGTGCTTGACTCAAGATCCAGGAGTTGCAGGTTCGAGTCTCACCGAGTGGCACTGCATTGTGTCCTTGAGCAAGACACTTATCCTCTGCTCAGTACTTGTTCAACCCACTGAGGAAAACCCATCTCAACATGACTGAAAGAATGTTGACTGGAATGTAAAGAATCAAATCAAACAAAACAAAAGCATATTCTTAACCCATTTATGCCTAATGGAATTTACCGCCATTATCAATTGGAGAAATCCATTGTTAATTTAAAGGTTGTTGGGTAGCAATTTACAATTTGATCCAAATTTTGAATTCTATTAGCTGTGAGCAAATTGTTATCCTGTGAGCAAACGCTGCAGAAACTGATCAGACGATGCTGCAGAATGTCTGATCTGATTTTGCACGGTTTGCCAATGTCCGTTAAAATGAATTCTAGACTTATATGGGTTAATTTCACTGTTCCAACATGCTGGCATAGCTACACAGTGGGACTACAGGCACCCGGGTTATGAAACTTTTTTCATCCTCAATTTAACGGAAAGAATTTCTAGCGACAAGGCAGGCAATTTCCCTAAATAAGACGTTCATTTTATTTTGTTGAAATAACGACTGGAGACACTAGACACACTCAACAAATATATATAGACGAGCTGTCTATGTACCCTTGGCGGCTAGTTCATATATTTAAAGCGGGTTTTCCTAAATGCATGCAATATATCTTCTTCGTTTTGAATGAGAATTTATTTTGATCATCAACTGTGCTCGCTATTCAGTAACATATGTGGGCAATAGACTGTTAAACTAAGGTAAACAAATATCCTACATTCATTACTATAGAGTATATTATATATATTTATACAGTTGATGTACAATAAAAACAACCATCTTGCATAGTGGTCTATTTTTGTCAGATGATTGATGTCTTCTTTCGCTTATACAACCCCTTTCCCCCCTCCTAAACCCAAGAAGCCCTTTACACATGATGTATATTTATATAATGATGTTCAATGGTCCAAAGGGCATTTAGGTCTAGGGGAGAAAGCATCTAAAAACAAACTTAAAGCCACCAGTTTCATCTTTTCAATGACACACATCACAATTTTAAGTATATTTCGTACGCATGCGCAGAAGGAATACTGCAAAATTTTGGAAACGAAGGGCATTCATATCCTTAATAATTTATACTTTTACCTTTTGAAAACCTATAATGGATTTACTAAAATTCTGGTCTAAAAGACACCCAGTAAAAAAAAAGACGTAAAATGAGGGGTGGGAGTAGACAGCGCAAGTTTTCAAGGCTTTGTAAATGGTGAATGGCTTTGAAACATATTTTGATGATATTATACTACCCAAACAGACGAATTTTAAAATCATTAGGGCTATTTGAAAATTTAGTTTTTGTAATCATGTCAACTAGGGAAAATATACACCTTATCGCTAGAGCTTCTTTGGACATTGGAAATGATTTTGGTAAGCCAGTTTTGCGGTAAAAAGGGGCTGCTCACATATGCCATTTGCACCAAAACCACATGAACTGGCTCATTTATTGATATGAATGTCTATAGACAGTGTAGTTAATGAAAACACACCTTTTTATGACACAGATTTGGATATAACACAGTCATGTTGTGACTCCTATATTTTTTTTACCATGGACTTTTACAAAGGAAAATGACCATGGAAAGGTCAACACCAATAATTTATACCCCCGGTACGAAGTATATAGGGGGTATATAGTTTTTGCCTTTTCTGTAATTATGTTTGTATGTTTGTTTGTTTGTCTGTTTGTCTGTAAACTTTTTTTTTTCGTCAAAGATTTCTCAGCAACTACTTGGGCTAGGATTCTGAAATTTGGTACAAGGCTTGATAGTGATGAGTTGTATTGTGTAACAAAAGAACAGCCACATATTGCTTATCAGTCCCTTTATTTGTTCATTTTTCTTTCTCTCCAATGGAAAAAAATTTCGTCAAAGATTTCTCAGCAACTACTTGGGTTAGGATTCTGAAATTTGGTACAAAGCTTGATAGTGATGAGTTGTATTGTGTAACAAAAGAACAGCCACATATTGCTTATCAGTCCTTTTATTTATTCATTTTTCTTTCTCTCCAATGAAAATTTCTGTCACAGATCTCTCGGCTCCTATTGGAGCCATTGTTTTCAAATTCAGTGTACACCTTCAAGTAGGCTAAGTGTATTGTGTAAATTAAAATAAAGATGCTAAAGCTCATTTTGGCTTCTTTTTCAATTTTTCCTTCTGTCACTCCTATATAACACATATGGACGTTTTTTGTCAGAGTTTTCTCAGCAACTACTTGATTTACGATTATGAAATTATTTGTGTACTTTCAGGTAGGAGAAGTGTATTGTGTAAATGAAAACTAAGGTGCTAATCCTCATTTTGCCTTCTTTTTTCAAATTTTCAATTTTTCCTTCTGTCACTCTTATATAACACATATGGACATTTTTTATCAAAGTTTTCTCAGAAACTACTTGATTTAGGATTATGAAATCTTTGACAATTTTGTCTTTTCTCTGAAAGTGTTACAACCTCTGATGGCTACCGCCGGGGGTATGTGAGCTTCGCTCACTTCTTGCTATATTTCTTATGTAAAACAGTTGCTTTATAACAAAATTCTCTTATAGCATTGTCCATTCCTATTGACAACAAATGTAGCATTATAAAGGGACTGCCCTGTATAACAATGGGAATAAATTTGATACAGACTAGAATTAGACTAGACCAGTATCACACGATAGATAGAATTGATAATTGGGATATTGCAAGTGTATCTAGACTATTATACATTTTAACAGCAAAATGAGAGGGTGATAGTCAAAAATATCATCCCGAGGAATGTGATTATCAACTGAGGTAGCTGAGGTTGATAATCATATTTCGAGGGATATTTTTACCTAAAACTTTCATCAGAGGGTCAGTGCCGGTTTTTGTCTTTGGCTGGGCTCACCATGTCTCAACTAGACTTTCCATAGAAAGTCAGTCTCAAAATAATGAATTAGGCAGATTATAATAGCTTCTCTGATTAGTTTTAGGGTTATCTTAACACAATTAATCATTCAAATTTGAAATTATTCCTTTTTGTAGAAATTCTGCAAGTTTTAAAATTTGAATTTCTTAAGTTCGGGGTTTTGGAAATTTTGAACTTTCACCCATGTTGTGGCATTTTAAGATGGTCATACTCACTTACTTTCTCGTGACGATACTCATTTGCTTACATATTTTAGATCTTGTATTCATCCGGTGGTAAACAGAGAGTACCTACTGAGTTCAAACACCTCTCACAAGATAAGCTCAGTGTGAAGGAGCTCCGAGCTCAGAACATGACGGGGCTGAAACTGAAACACAATCAGATAGCTCTCAGTGAAATTGAGTAAGTTTTCATTCATCAACCCACTCCTGGCCTCCAGGTTATAAAACTTTTTTCGTGCTCAACTCAGCTTAGCATGAAATTTCAACTGCTAATTTAAACTAAAATGCTGAAAAATAACTATTTTTCATGCTGACTAACTCTTAGTTGGTGTATTGATCTTGCTAATAAATGTAAAAATGCCAACAATTGTTGGCATTTTAACATTTATGAGCTGGATAAATTTCCTGCTCAGTTGAGTTGAGCATGAAAAAGGTTTTATAACCTTGGGGCCAGCTATTTAAAAGGTTTATGAGACTAAATGGGCCTCAATGCGACAAAACCTGCCATCGGGGTTTCCGACGAAGCAAGACTCAAACTAGTCTTCTGAGCTACAGAGACTAGCTAGATACTTGAAAATTTGCTTTTAGCAAGTATAGATACGATACTTTCAAATAAGCGAATAACAAAGGCACTGATCAGACTGAGGGGATGCGCAGGCTGATCTAGGCCTTTGTTGTTCGAAAACCCCCCGAAGACAGGGTTTCTCGCGTCGAGGCTGAAATATCAGAGTGTTATATTTATAACTTTCCTATTTGTCTAAACTTTGTCTCCATCCAAGGAAAGAGTTATGCTTTACCTCCCTGTCAACATTTTTTCAGTCACGTTGGGATGTTTTCTTGTCTTCCTGGGTTGAACCAGTACTAAGCAGAGGATAAAGTGTCTTACTCAAGGATATAACTCAGTGCCTCTGGTGAGTCTCACTCACACTAGTGACCCTTAGATCCCAACTCTAACACTACCAACTGAGCTTTTGAGCATATTGGTGATGAACTCAGGTGTCTAAATATTGGTGATGGACTAAATTGTCCAAATATTGTCTGATGAACTAAGGTGTCTAAATATTGGCGATGGACTAAATTGTCCAAATATTGTCTGATGAACTAAGGTGTCTAAATATTGGCGATGGACTAAATTGTCCAAATATTGTCTGATGAACTAAGGTGTCTAAATATTGGTGTTGACTGGGCTGCACAGCACAGTCGGTAACATATCTGGCTACAGAGGTGTGTCTGACTGCAGATCCAGGGGTCGCGAGTTAGATCCTGGTCTGGTCCCATACTTTCGTGGAGATTGATCCTGAAATTATTTCTGCCGTTATTCTCCTCCCTTCCGTTGAACCATTCAAGAATGGTTGTTGTCAGTTACAAGCGAAAGTATGTGCACGAAGTACTGGTTTAGCAACAAAAACAAACAAACAAACAAAATATTGGTGTTGAAATAAAGTGTCCAAATATTAGTGATGAACTAAGGTATCCAAATATTGGTGATGAACTAAGGTATCCAAATATTGGTGATGAACTAAGGTATCCAAATATTGGTGATGAACTAAGGTGTCCAAATATTGGTGATGAACTAAGGTGTCCAAATATTGGTGATGAACTAAGGTGTCCAAATATTAGTGATGAACTAAGGTATCCAAATATTCGTGATGAACTAAGGTATCCAAATATTGGTGATGAACTAAGGTGTCAAAATATTGGTGATGAACTAAGGTGTCAATGGTGATGAACTAAGGTGTCCAAATGTTGGTGATGAACTAAGGTGTCCAAATATTAGTGATGTACTAAGGTATCCAAATATTGGTGATGAACTAAGGTATCCAAATATTTGTGATGAACTAACGTGTCCAAATATTAGTGATGAACTAAGGTGTCCAAATATTGGTGATGAACTAAGGTGTCCAAATATTAGTGATGGACGAAAGTGTCCAAATATTGGCGATGAACTAAGGTGTCCAAATATTAGCGATGAACTAAGGTGTCCAAATATTGGTGATGAACTAAGGTATCCAAATATTGGTGATGAACTAAGGTGTCCAAATATTAGTGATGAACTAAGGTATCCAAATATTGGTGATGAACTAAGGTGTCCCAATATTGGTGATGAACTAAGGTGTCCAAATATTAGTGATGAACTAAGGTGTCCAAATATTGGTGATGAACTAAGGTGTCCAAATATTGGTGATGTACTAAGGTGTCCAAATATTGGTGATGAACTAAGGTGTCCAAATATTGGTGATGCACTAAGGTGTCCAAATATTGGTGATGAACTAAGGTGTCCAAATATTGGTGATGAACTAAGGTGTCAAAATATTGGTGATGAACTAAGGTGTCAAAAAATTGGTGATGAACTAACACTCAGTGGCCACAAGTGAGTTCCCAAAATGGCAAACGTTTCATTTGCAAAAAATTAAGTACATTTAAGATTGGTATAATTTTAAAACGAGAACTGCAAATTATCTGAAATTTTGAACATATCACTATTTGCTATTTTTCAATTTAAGAATGCTAAATTATTATAGGAATAATATCACCTAGAGTTTCAGGGTGTTATTCTTTTGGACCACCCCTGATTTCTGAAATAGTTTGAAAATTTGATGTGGGTTCTAAACTTCTTCCGTTTTAACATGACTTTAGATATTTCTTATTTTCTATACATTTTTTGTGATTATGGTGCAAATATGTTATAATCGTGAGCAGTGAACAAGATGTGTTCTTATCTTCCAAATTTATTCACCGTCATATTAGGGGTGGGTGGGGTATTTGTACCCCTTACCCAAAAATCTAAATAATTGAATGGATCCACTTGGTAACTTCTCATTAAGTATCAGTCTTTCTAGGGTCTATATATGAGTGTTTGAAGCAATTAGTCTTTAAATGTTTCAGTCTTACAAATGGAAAAGACAGCACCCAGCGATACCTAACCCATTGGCCAAAATAACGCCTTACGAGGGGGTACCAAAACTTTCATACGAAATCATAGGATAGTTATTCTTAAAAAAATAAATGATCTGTAAAAATGTAACCCCAAATGGTACTTTCAACTGAAAATAATTATCACACAAATATCATATCACTGGTTATGCTGCTTGTGGCACCAATATCAGGACTGACAGTAAAAATTAGCAGATTTTTCTTAGGATCCAACCATAGCTTATATCCATCTTCATTTGTTAAAAAATATTAGTTTCAAATAGAGCACTGTTATGATACCTCGCAAAACATACATACCCCATATTCCTGCATTTGTTAATTTAATTTATTCTTACAGCCAAAGTATACTGCCGTCAGATCATTTTCATGGCATTATTTTCCGTCCAAATCTCTGATCTGCATTATTTTATTTTCAGTGTCTATACTAATTTGAACTTGAACAGAATGTTTTCCAGTATATTTCAAATATTTCGGCAAATTTTCAATAAAAAAACATTACAATCTGGCATTTTTACAGCAATTTTTCAACACCTGCTATCTTTTTGGAAGAAATGGAGCCAATGTTTGTGATACACAACTTCTCCATAGCAACAGATGATGACATCATACAATTTGGTGATGAAGTAAACATATACCCTGTATATTTATCCAGGGCAATTATCATTTGTGGAAATTGTCTTAATTGGCTAGAAAAGACCATTGTTTCAGACCATATTTTTTGTCAATTTCTTGTAAGCTGATTTGGGAACTCACTTATGGCCACTAAGTGTAAGGTGTCCAAATATTGGTGATGAACTAAGGTATCCAAATATTGGTGATGAACTAAGGTATCCAAATATTGGTGATGAACTAAGGTATCCAAATATTGGTGATGAACTAAGGTGTCAAAATATTGGTGATGAACTAAGGTGTCAAAATATTGGTGATGAACTAAGATATCCAAATATTGGTGATGAACTAAGGTATCCAAATATTGGTGATGAACTAAGGTATCCAAATATTAGCGATGAACTAAGGTGTCAAAATATTAGTGATGAACTAAGGTATCCAAATATTAGTGATGAACTAAGGTGTCCAAATATTGGTGATGAACTAAGGTGTCAAAATATTGGTGATGAACTAAGGTATCCAAATATTGGTGATGAACTAAGGTGTCCAAATATTGGTGATGAACTGAGGTGTCAAAATATTGGTGATGAACTAAGGTATCCAAATATTGGTGATGAACTAAGGTGTCCAAATATTAGTGATGAACTAAGGTGTCCAAATATTGGTGATGTACTAAGGTGTCCAAATATTAGTGATGAACTAAGGTGTCCAAATATTGGTGATGGACTAAAGTGTCCAAATATTTTAGATGAACTAAGGTGTCAAAATAATGGTGATGAACTAAGGTGTTCAAATATTTGTGAATAACCTATTATGTGTCTAAATATTGATAAACATTTAAGATTTCCAAATTGTGGTGAAGTATAATGTGTCCAAATATTAGGATATATTCTGCACAATCCTATTTAGCTGGAACATTAATAATGAGCCAGTGCATGAGATTTCCAACAAAGTGGTGTGTTCGACCAACAAAGCCTCAGATCAGCCTGCTCATATGCGCAGTCTGATCAGAGCCATTGCTATTCACTTGAGTTTTCTATAATTGTTAAGCTACTGACTGGACACCATTTGGAGTTGCTAAGCTTAAAAGGAGGCTGCAGAGGCTTGTCCGAGTCTACACTTTTCAAAATGCCACATTGTTGGATATCTCATGGACTGGCTCATTATTTTCTATTTTTTATTTCAGCAATTACTCTCAGAAAAACATGACAGTCAGCATTTATAGTGTGAACTCAGCATGGTTATTCTCTCTGTACTGGTGTGTTGGAGTTGACTCTGTCCTTACAGACTATTGTCATATCCTCACTAAACAAGAATCTCCTATATGGCATTTGGTAAGTCATCACTTGACAGCATATTTATTGTAAACTCAGCTCCGTTATTCTCTCTGTACTGGTGTGTGGGAGTTGACTCTGTCCTTACAGACTATTGTCATATCCTCACTAAACAAGAATCTCCTATATGGCATTTGGTAAGTCATCACTTGACCCTCATAAGCTTCAGATCTGATTTTGATGACCTGACCTAAGCTTTCATGTGGGAAAGTTTTCAGGATTATTTCTGAATTCAGGATTTTGAGGCTGACTTTCCATAGAAAGCCAGCCTCAAAATGCTGAATTAGGAGATCATAATTGCTTCTCTGATTTATTTGCAGTCTGTCTAAGGACAATTGACCATTTAAACTTGAATTTGTGAATATTTAGTGGGCATATTGCAAGTTTTAAGATTGGAGTTTTGAAAGTTCAGGATTTTGGAAATTTTGAATTTTTACAATTTTCACATCTTTACAATGCTCATAGTGACATATCTAGTCATGCTAGAGGTTTAAAAAGACTAAGGTTTGGTATGGAGCGCAGTGGCCTAGTTGGTAGAACTTATGACTGGGGATTAAAGGGATACTAGTTTAAGACTCACCAGGTGTTTTGTCTTTGAACATGACACTTTATCTGCAGCTCAGTACTGGTTCCACACAGAAAGTCAGGATATCGTCCAGACATGACAAAAAAATTGTTGTTGACTGGGACCTTAAGCATCAACATAAACAAACTAAAGAGCCTTCATCTACAGTCATACTTTGTGTATGTGAGAAGCAAAGGCTCTAGCAAGTCTGAGCATATTCACCTGAGCCTACCTTGGTTGCCACTGGGATAAGTACCGAAATCTTGTACAGTGGCCCATATGGGAAATACACCAGTAAAAAAAGGTCATCTACCACATTTTCTAGTTCTGTTTTCCCCAACACGACCTTATTGTTAACAAGGCTGTCATAGGCCCAGTTAAGCAAATTAATTAGCGTACAATTGCGATTATTTTCTTAGCCATCAGTTTAAATGTATACTTTTGGTGCTCAAAAGAACTGTCTCATTGAGACGGTTCTTTTGAGTACCCACAACATATGTTTTGGATGAGAAATAAAGAAAACCGGTTTCCAATACACACTCTTATCTGGGGGCCTGGCTGTAAAGCATTAACTTCATCATCTTTTCAATAATGTTGAGACAGTTTCCTGGTTTAAACCAGTACCAAGCAGTGAGGTAACATATTTTTATTGTTTTTTTTTTCAGTCCCCACAGAACTACCAACTTCTCTGGATCTCTACGGATAGTGTGTCTTTTCTTCTTGTTTGTGTCATTTTTATTGTACAAAGGTAGGTTCTTCAATTTCACAGTTTATACATGGATGAAAGTTTTCAGGATTTTGAAGCTTTAAGATACTGAATTAGGCAAATTATAATAGCTTCGCTGGTTTATTTTTTGTTCAACTAATGTCGGTTGACCATTTTCCTTCAACTAATGTCGGTTGACCATTTTCACTTGAAATTATTAACATTACATGTATTTACAAATGTAGGTATACTACAAGTTTTATTTCAAAAGATTTGAATATCTAAAGATCAGGATTTTGTAAAGTTTGAATTTTCACCCTTGTTATATAAACAGGCTATTCAGGTTGTTCTGTTTTCTTAAAGGGGCATGTCTGGCTAGGTAGATCAGACTGATATGTGTTAGACCCATGTTGCCTGCTAAATGACACCTGCTGTTAACCTCTGCAAACAGTTTAGACCCAGATCAGGCCCAGTAATATATCAAAAATGTCACATATGATCTGGATCCAAACTGTTGGAAAGATGGTATTCCTCAAAGATTTTCTTGAAAAATTTAATTGAAAAACAATAAAAAAATTCTTCAGACGACAAAAAAGCATGGAGGATTACAAAGCATACTAAGAGTTAATCTAGGACACTTTTCTTTTACTATTCTCAAAGAAAGTTTTATTTTCATTCGTTTGATTTACAAAATGCTGGTCAGATCATCAAACAGTGATGGCCCTGATTAGACAGCTCCTTAAGGAGCAGTCTGATCTGGGTCTGCACTGTTTGCCTAGACCATTTTTTTCTTCAGAGTTATTGTTTAGATCTTTATACGCCCTGCAAACTTTGTTTGTGGTGGGTATACTGTTTTCACGTTGTCCCTCCGTCTGTCTGTGCTTCTGTAACATTTTGTTTCCTTAATATCTTGAAGAGTCATTGCTGGATTTTCATCTAACCTTGCAAACATGTTCATATATGCAATACAAATACTTTAAACAAAAAAAGTAAGGGCTAGGGGCCAATTCTATTAGAGTTATTTCCCTTTGTTGTTTCAAGTGGCTTTTTGTATAGGGTTTTACTTATGCTATTATAGTCCATACACGGGCCGATCAACTCCTACCACAGCTTTTGATGGAACATTTTGATTCTTTTCCTATACAATGTAGACACATTGTACATATACTCCCCAAAATAATTGAAGAACCAATACTATCAGTTATAACATTGATGCATTTTGTGTATAACATATTTTGAAAACCAATTTGATGATCTAGCCTAAATTTTTCGGACATCTTTGACGCCTTATTGCCAAGTGAAACAGCAAAAAGAAAATGTTAGAAAATGTTACTAAAAAGGATTTTTTGTCATTTTAAAGCTTGATCTAAATGTATTGGAATGTCATTTTTCGTGTGTGATCAATGGACCACAGAACTGCATGAAATGGATGAAAAGTGCTTTTAGATGCTGAAATCTCTGTTTTCACATGATTTTATGGTGTTTTAATCCCGTCGATACCATCCACCTCTTCCTGTGAGAGAAAATTGCCTTTTTTGGCTGTGGCGTAATAGTCAGAATATGGGTTCAGACAACTGGTTTTGGCGTTTGACTGTGACAAGCTTTAAACGATTCGTCGGGACATCTTTCTAACACTCAATGGCATAGAATAAAGATTGAAAATCTGTCTCTTGATGTCCAAGTACACACAATGTTTTCAGAAAACATATCAATGTCAAAACTCCATTGTCAGGGATGAAAATGCTTGCTTCCCAGTATAATGAAATTGTTTGAAGATTTTTTTCTGCATGTAAGCTGAACTATATAAAACAAAGATTTATTTGATGTCACTTTCATTCTACTTGAATTAACACAGAAGAATTTCTTTACCCCACCCACTGTCTTTTGAAAGTGTGTTTTTGAGGGTATGTGCATTTGAGACACAGCTATGGCAGAATTAGGCATGGGAATCATTAATAATGATTCTTGATTTCTGGGCATAAAGAATAGAAAGATTTGGGCCGAGTTTTACGGAATTTAAGTGTTTGAGTTAATTATACTCGCGTTTTGAAATCTTGGTCCTTTAATTATTTTGAGGAGTATATGCAAAAGGAGTTTGGTTAAAAAAAAGAATTTTTGACAAAATGACAGCTGTGAGAACTTAGACAATTTTTTCATAATAGGGATTTTGTATATGCATTGATTGTGCCTTCATGGGCCGATCAACTCCTACCACAGCTTTTAATGGAACAATTTGGTACTTTGCCATTACAATGTTGACACATTGAACATATGCATGAAGGAGTTTGTTCAGAAAAAATAATGTTTGACAAAATGACAGCTGTGAGAACTTAGACAATTTTTCCCTAATAAGGCTTTTGTATATGCAAAGATGGTGCCTTCATGGGCCGATCAACTCCTACCACAGCTTTTAATGGAGCAATTTGATACTTTGCGTATACAATAAAGACACATTGAACATATGCATGAAGGAGTTTGATTCTGATAAAATGCCAGCTGTGAGAACTTAGACAATTTTTCCCTAATAAGGCTTTTTTATATGCATAGATGGTGCCTTCATTGGCCGATCAACTTTTACCACAGCTTTTGATGGAGCAATTTGATACTTTGCCTATACAATATAGACACATTGAACATATGCAAGAAGGAGTTTGGTTGAAAAAAGATTTTTTTTGACAAAATGACAGCTATGAGAACTTAGGCAATTTTTCACTTATATGGCTTTTGTATATGCATGGATAGTGCCTTTATGGGCCGATCAACTCCTACCACAGCTTTTGATGGAGCAATTTGATACTTTGCAGCTACAATGTAGACATATTGAACATATGCATGAAGGAGCTTGGTTCGGAAAAAATAATTTTTGCCAAAATGACAGCTGTTAGAACTTAGACAATTTTTTCCAAACAAGCCTTTTTTATGCATAGATGGTGCCTTCATGGGATGATCAACTCCTACCACAGCTTTTTATGGAGCAATTTGATATGTTGCCTATACAGTAAAGACACATTTAACATATGCATGAAGGAGTTTGGTTTGGAAAAAAAGTTGTGATAAAATGACATCTATGAGGACTATTTACCGATATAAGATTGATTTATATAGAGCTTTCAGGTGTGAATAATTTTGTGTCTTTGATCTAAATGTTCCAGATTGCAAGCTTTAAGATCATTTGCACAGATTCTACTAAAATCATGTTTTCACAGATTTTATTGAAATCTTTTTTTTTAAACTAGGGTCTACTGGTTGGAACTATCACTGTCCCTTACTGTGCGGGGGGTATCTAATAAGCATTGCTTATTGACTTTTTTCATATAGCATGTTTTCAAGAAAATACAATTTAAATTATTTCAAAGTCATATCCTATTTGTTGATAAGTGAATACAAAATTGGCCAACTGGCCATGCCTCCTCATTTTGATATGGTTGGGTAAGGGATAAAACAGATATATTTATATGGTTGGCCTTAATTCTTGCAGGATACGTTTCATGGGGAAGAGGTACATCCCAGAGCAGGTTTCCCTTTATTCACATTCCAGCGGTAATCCGCTGTCCCGGAACTATCACAGTCGACGCTCAATGAAAGAGAAACTGATCATTAATGATGTTCATTCTGACGTATTTGACTATGACGACGAGCCCAACGAGATCATGGGGTTCGAGAGTGGTGGATACGATGCCACTATAAACGCAACTGATGGTCGGATACTAGCGCAGAGTTTCCATGGTAACGGATATACATATCAGACTGAGGCACAAATCTCTTGATGCTACAAGAATCCTCAAATGATTCCGTGCTTGAATAAGTTAGATGGACAGCGTATCTAAAATATTTTTTTGTTTCTACGAATGTTATGTCAAACCTGGTTGTCATTTTTCAGAGATTTGTCATTTTTTGATGACAGAACATCCTCTTTAACCCTGAATGCGCCAATCGCAACAAAAGTCGTCTGCTTTTCTCATCTGCTGCAATGTTAAAAAAGCCTCTATGGCAAACAGCGTGGACCCAGAACAGACTGCAGTCTGTTCTGGGTCCACGCTGTTTGCTTCTATACTTAATTCGTCAGTAATGTTAGGCAATTATTTGCAGCAGACGACTTCAGCAGACGACATTTTCAGATGCATTTTTTTCTTGGCGCTTTAAGGGTTAATACACACAAAAAGCAACAACTTTAAAGTGATTCAGTTGGTAGAGTGTTAGACTTTGAATTGCAGGGTTGCTAGTTCTAGCCTCGCGGCCGGTGACAAAAAATATTTTGTGATCTTTATTCACAAGAAATTGAATTGCAGACCAGTTTAAACCTTCTCAAGCTAAACCTCAATTTATTCTGTTTGGAAAACAGTGTAGATCTGGATCATCAAAATGTGAAGGTTGATTAGTTCTTACAAATCTTGATGGCAAGGCATGTGATTTTAAATTTTAGTACAAGTTTAACTTGGTTGGTCCAAGATTGAGATTTGGGAATTTTTGACTAGATTGGGGAAAAGATACTTGCTGCCATGGGAATGGGGCCCATATTCGGCCCCAAATGTTGGCAAAAGAGAGCCCTAAGTATCAAAGTCTAAAGTATTGGCTTATTTATTGACTACCTATGCCATAGACTTGAATTGAAACAACTCTTCTGAACATGGAATTTAGCTTGCAGGGTTGATATTGTAAGACTTTTAACCACTTACTAAAGTTAGCCAGTGATTATTTTTCATACTTGTAAAAATGAGCCGTGACATGGGATTTTCAACAATGTGGTATGTGCGACCAGCAAAGTCTCAGACCAGCCTGCACATACGCTCAGTCTGATCAGAGCCATTGCTAGGCGCTTCAATATTTTATGAGTGTAAAGCTACTTACTGAACATCATTTGGAGTTTCTAAGCCTAAAAGGAAGCTACACAGGCTCGTCTGAGTCTACACTTGTCAAAATGCCACATTGTTGGAAATCACATGTCACGGCTCAAATGTGGTGAACTTGCATAATCATCGAGATTGAATTCTCAAAATAAAATTGGGGTATTTTCTTAGGACATTGTTTTTAACAACTTAAGGACATGGCTACCTTGCAAACAGTGTGGATCCAGAACAGCCCACTTCTGATGAAGCTGGCTGAGCAGGGTCTACACTGTTTGCCATACAGCTTGTCCTATGTTATTATTTAATGGGATGTCTGATTGGATAACCTTAAAAACTTGCAACATGGTATAGAGGAGTATAGCTGAAAGTTTTAGCATTATTCCTGAATTCAGGATTTTCTACGGAAAGTCAGCCTCAAAATCCTGAATTAAGTAGATTATAATAGCTTTTCTGATTTATTTTCAGTTTATCTTAAGACAATTGACAGTTAAAACTTGAAAATCTTGAAATTTATAGGCAAAATGATAGTTTTAAGTTTTGAATTTCAAAAGTCCAGGAGTTCGAAAATTTTGAAACTTTCGCCCATGCAACAGTTAATCCTGCGATTTTCTGTCTGAAATTTAAAGGGGCTACAGATAAGATTGCATTGTTGTATTGTATTTCTGTCCCTAAATATTGCTTTTCATTTTAGCAAATAGTGCAGACCCAGATGTGACATCACTGTGTGTGGTATCCTATCTGTGTTTAAATTATTTGTCAAATTTCTTGTTTATGGGTGATCATGTTGAAAAATAGCTTTCATTATCTTGTGATTTCTTTGTTTCTCCAATTGATTCTTCTGAGAAAAGGAATTGGTTATGAGCCTTGGATTACTTTCTGCAATTCTAATATAATATGGGCCGCGATGCGAGAAAACCTGTCTTCAGAGGGTAGCGAACAACACGGGCGCAGACCAGCCTGCGCATCTGCGCAGTCTGATCAGCGCCTTTGTTATTCCCTTATTGAAAAGTATTACATCTAGACTTGCTGCGGGCGAAATTTCAATTTTCTAGGTAGTCTTTGTAGCTGAGGAGATTGATTTGAGTCTTGCTTTGTCGGAAACCCCGAAGACAGGTTTTGTTGTGTCGAGGCTCATATATACATACTATGAGCCTTGACGTGAGTAACCCTATCTACGGATGTGGCCAAGTAAGACTGAAGCCAGCCTGCTCAGCTCCAGAGACTATCTAGAATGTTAAAACTATATATGAAGCAAGTGTAGATATCATATTTTCCAGATATTCAATAAATAGGTGCTGATCAGACTGCGCTGATGCGCAAGCTGGTCTGCGCCTTTGTTGTTCACATGCAACAAAGTCAGATTTTCTCGTGATGAGGTCCATATAACTTGTATACTCACTGACATTGCCTCTAGTGAGTATTAATCCAGCCCACTCTCTAGATTAGAGGCAATATGTGTGAACTCTTGTCTAAAACATAGGTACTGGATAGAAATAGGAGAAGAATTATTTTCGCACCCCAAAATAATCTGGAAAAACAGATCCTTCAGAAATAGAGAGAACCTACAGTATTAGAAAACAGCAGACTCGGTTTTATAGAGTCTGTTCATGAGAACTCATGGAAAGTGCAACAATTCTCATGCCCCCTAGCACCAGCTTAAGTGGTATTCTGCTTTCTGTTAGAACCCACCAGAATATGAAAAAATATCAACACTATATAGATGCACCTATGTTCTGATAGAGGGATAAAAAATTTTTTTGGCTTATCAGAACCATTGATCAACAAATTGGCCAGTGCATGAGATTTTAGTAGTTATCGTGTATGCACAAAAGCCCCTGTTGACCTATCCAAGGGTCTCAAGGCCTAAATATTAGTCTGTGTCTAGGTCCATTCTTTGTATTTGCAAGCAGTTAAGGCTCTGGCGAGTTTGCGCATTTGCGCAGGCTCACCAGACCCATTGTTGCTTGACAATTAAAAATTAAATAGTGGTTCTAAAATTCTCAACACCAGTATCTTTATACTATTATTTTTGTCGCACACACCTTAACCCTTTATATTCTGATGGATTTGCCCATACATATTGATACAATAAATTTGGGACAATTCCATATTTTGTACTTTTAGGGGTCAAAAGCCAGAATTTTGGGTGTATTTCTGTCCCTGAAAGTTAGTTTTAATCGAAGTAAACAGTGCAGACCCTGATTTTGTTGGGCCTGATCTGGGTCCAAACTGTTTGCAAAAGCTATCAGCAGAGGACACTAGTAGGTAATGAGTTAAGAAGACTGCTGTTTTGAGCTTTCTTTTTAATGATAACCAGGAGATTCAACAGCTGTCTTGATAAGGCCAAATAAAAAAATAAGTGTGTTGCGGGTAACGGGTCTGAAAATTTTAGGTAGGGTAGGCACACATATTTTTACAAAAAATTCTGGAAAAAAATACAATTTTATGCATTTTGAAAGGCAGTTTTGCCTTTCAAAATGCATAAAAATTATATTTTTTTCACGAAAACCTGAAAAAAATTCTAGGTTTCACCAGTTAATTTAGGTAGGGTTGGGGTTACCCCAAATACAGGTATTTTTTTTATTTGGCCTAACCATGAATTTTGTTTACGTGTAAATTCTGATAAATCTAATAACAATGAATTTTGTTTATTTGTAAGTTCTAACAAATCATTTGTATATTTTTGTAAACTCTTACCATGCTGGACCCAGATATATCCTGTTTTGAAAAGGTTGTAAATACTTTGTATGTGTGAGCCAAAGGGCCAGTACGGCAAATTTCTTAGCGTAAAATTGTGATTATTTTCTTACCCATCAGTGTAAACATGTGTTTTTGGTGCTCAAAAGAACCCTCTCATCGAGACGGTTCTTTTGAGTACCCACAACATATGTTTTGGTTGAGAAATAAGAAAAATAATTTTCAGTTACACACTCCTATCTGGGGGGCTGGTGAGCATTAAAGGTTTTGTGAGAGTGCACATTTGCACAGACTTGTCCGAGCCATTACCGACCGCCTATATGAATGGCACAGAGTTCTCATGAGCTGCATAATACATGCATTTGCATGGGCTTTACTATGTAGTAAAGGGACAAGTTCACAAAAGCATGAGATTTTAGTACTTCTTGTAAATATGAAACATCCATGCTGACATACATATCCAGCCGAGCTTGAGATCTAAATTTTGGCCTGAGTCCTCATATTCATGTACTATCAAAACTTAGTGTATACGAGCTGTGAAGTCTCTGGCGAGTTTGTGCAGGTTCTCCTGAATAAGCTGGGAAAATGGATCCTTCAGAAGTAGAGAAAGCTTACAATATAAGAAAACAGCAGACTCAGTTTTATTGAGTCTGTTCATGAGAACTAATGGAAAGTGCAATAATTCTCACGCCCCCTAGCACCGGCTTAAGCGGTATTCTGCTTTCCGTCAGAACCCCATATTTCTGAAGGACCAGAATATGAAAAAATATCAACACTATATTGATGTATGGGGCAGGCGGCACAACGACAGCTGATGCGACATCTAAATAATCTGGGAAAGTGGATCTCCTGAGCCTAAATTGCTCGATAATGTAAATACCAAAATCTTGTGCTGGCTCATTTGTAAAAAGATAAGAGAGGGGAGGTTACTGTGTTTTATCCAAATGAATATTTTAATGTGTATTAATAGACTTTTCTCTTACTGTAAAGGCGGTAACTTTAATATGCATATCTGGGCGTGGTTCGGCTATTTCATCTGCTAAACAAGAGAAATCAGGTTCTATTTGAAACAAAAAATTGTTTGGGCCGCGCAAACGTGCGTGCATTTCATGAAAATCCAAACAGTATACACACTGAACTCATATTCATTAACCCTTAAAGCGCATAATCACAAAATGTATGTTTTTTGTCGTCCACCAAAATATTTGAAGTCTCGTAGACAAACAATGTGGACCCAGACCAGACTGCTCCTGTAGGAGCAGTCTGGTCTGGGTCCACAATGTTTGCCTCTATGCTTATGTTAAATAGACATTTTCAGATGCAGTTATTGTGCTGGCGTTTTAAGGAATAAATAATGTGTTTTGCGTCTATACTGAGATAATGGTGCAAGATGATACAGTTACTTTTGAATAAAACCACACCTCATTTTCAGCTTTTACCTATGTCTAAAGTTGACCAGTCCTAATTACGCATTCATGAGGCACCGCCTTTACAGTAAGGGAAAAGTCAAAGAATACAAAGAAGTTCTTATAAAGATAATGTCTTAATCTCAGTCAAAGAGGAAATGCATTAAACAAGAATTAGGAACAGTAAATCTCTGTCATATTGCTTTTTAATCTTTGTATACTGATTGATCCTCTCATATAAACTGATGCATTAATATTGGGATCATCATAGGTGCAGTTAAACAAACTTTTTGAGCATTAAAATGTGATTATTTTCTTAGCCATCAGTTTAAACATGTGCTTTGGGTGCTCAAAAGAACCATCTCATAGAGACGGTTCTTTTGAGTACCCACAACATATGTTTTTGTTGAGAAATAAGAAAATTAATTTTCAATTACACACTTTAATCTGTAAGCCTGAAACATGCTTTATATATTTTAATGGTATACAGGTAGATATTTAAAATATATATGGGCTGCTTTAGGTCACAGACAACAAATTTCAGTCATGTGTGGACATATTAACACAGCAACAACGGTGGGATTTGAAGCACAAACCTCTAGATAGCTAGTCTTGCACTCTACCAACTGAGCTATGGTGCTCTCCCTGAATTTCCACTATGCAAATGGTTAAACACAATAGACGTGTAGAGCAAGAACATTAATCCTAGCTTAGTACTGGTTCAACACAGGAAGACCAGTCCCTTTATAACTGAAAGATGGTTGATGGGACGTAAAAAATCAAATCAAACAAGCAAACAAAACAATAGAAGTGTAGTGCAGTTTACTGGTGATGCTTGTTATCATGGAAAAGGTGCTTGAAATTCGGGCCAGTCCTTTATGAAGTATTATCCCAAGGAATACAGTAAATGTTCTAAAATTTCTAACACCAGCTGCCTGCCAAACAGTACAGATGCAGATCAGATGATCTGGGTCGTCCCTGTTTACTATTCTGAGAAGCATTTTGTGAGTTCCAGCCCTGAAAACCAACATTTTATTTGAGAACAGGAAGATAAAAGCGTTTGAAATTTAAGTACATTTAATATAGAGCTTAAATTTGTTGTTATATGTCTATTGTTATGTTTATCCCCTTCATGACTGATGGAATCTTCCAACTCTTGATTTAATATAGTTTGGATGTTCCATTATGCAGTTTAAGGGGTGGAAAGTTGGCATTTCAAAATTGTGTTATTTACATTTTTTGCCCCTGAAGATTGTTTTTATTTAGTAAACAAACAGTGAAGACCCCCGATATGCCACATTCTGCATTCTGTTATTGTAGAAAAGATGCTTGAAGTTAGGAGCAGTCCTATATGTAGTATCATCTCAGAAATAGAGCTTAAATTTGGTGTACATGGGATTTCTGTACTTATTGCATCAGTGAGCCTTCACTGCTCGCATACACAAAGTTTGGATTTGGATGAAGACTCAGACCAAAAAGTAGATCTCTAGCTCAGCTTGATCTGTCCGCATTGGCATTTATTAGAGGTTTTGTGGTTATGTGATTACTATTACAAAAATCTTGAGCACTGGCCCATATGTATATTGTGATATTTATCCCCTTTATGACTGATTGAATCTTCAAACTCCTTTGATTTAATATAGTTTACATGCTCCATTATGCAGTTTAATAGATGGAATGTTGGCACTTCAAAATTGTGTTGTTTGCATTTTTTTTGCCCCTGAAGTTTATTTTTTATCTTAGACTAGTAAACAGACAGTGCAGACCCTGATATGCCACATTTTGCAGTGTTTCATTTGTGTCTACATTGTCATTACTCATTATTCATTTACGGGTCTCTGTCCAGTCATCTAGGATTGAATTTAGAATTTCCAAATCTCCATTGAGGTTGGAACATAGTGAGTGTAAAATCATGATAAGATCATTCTGTAAGTCTTTAGGTGGTTTCTCTGTAGAAAGTAAGACATATTTGAGCCTCAACATGAGATTTCCAACAATGTGGTATGTGCCACCAGCAAAGCCTCAGATCAGCCTGCGCATACGCACAGTCTGATCAGAGCCTTTGTGTGGGAGCGCTGTGGCTCAGTTGTAGAGTGCTTGACTCGAGACCGAAGGGCCGCGAGTTCAACCCTCACCGGCGTCACTGCGTTGTGGTCCTTGAGGCTGCACAGGCTGGTCTGAGTCTACACTTGTCAAAATGCCACATTGGTGGAAATCACCTGTCACGGCTCATTTATTTTGTCCTCAGAATGTTCAAATTTCCACTGAGGTTTGAACATGATAGGATTATTCTATATGGCTATTATTCATCTCTCCTTAAAAAGTAAGGCTTTTTTTTTTTCATTTTGATAGCACACTTGTCAAATCTTTATTGAGGTATGAACAATTGGAGTGCAAATGACTAGATGTTTCTTCAAAGTTGTAGTAAATATTTCTATAGATAGGATATAATACATTTTATTGCACTCAGAAAGGCCAAAATTCATACACAATTTTTAATAAAGGCCTCATTAAGGCTAAGGATATCTAAGCCTGCAGAGCTTTAACTAGGAGTCCAAGAGGCAAGAGCCTTCATAGCCATAAAGTGGGAGTTTCACCATATAAAAGAATACAACCTCCTTCAAAATATTGGAGTCTCAACACCAAAAATGGGAGTTCATGACTGCAAATCAGGAGTTAGTGTGAGCTTAGGCCCTGAGGTTATAGAACTTTTTTCATGCTCAATTCAACTGAGCACAAAATTTAAACTGCTCATAAAAACTAAAATATTGACCTTGCTTTATGTCTCTCAGATGTTGTATTTATCATGCTAATAAATGTTAAAATGCCAACAACTGATGGCATTTTAACATTTATGAGCAGGATAAATTTCGTGCTCATCTGAGTTGAGCATGGAAAAAAGTTTTATAACCTCAATGCCAGGCCTGTCACATATATGAGCTAGCACATGAGATTTTGGTACCTATTGCATAGACAGGCAGTAAAGGCTCAGAGGAGCCTGTGCATATGCGTAGGCTCATCTGAGTTTTCACAGCTGTCATACACAAAATATGTATATAGATGAAGACTAGAACCAAAGATTTAACCTCTAGCCCAGCTGGGTGGGTCAGAATGGGTGTTTAAAGGAGGTTTTTGCCCATTTGAGATGAGTACCAAACTCTCATATGCTAATCCATATTATCACATTGGTGAAAGTTTTCAGGATTTTGAGGCTGACTTTCCATCGAAAGTCAGCATCAAAATACTGAATTAGGCAGATTATGATAGCTTTTCTGATATGTTTACAGTTTATCTCAAGACAATTAACCATTTAAACTTAAAATATTACTATTATGAAGGTATACTGCAAGTTTTAAAATTTGAATTTCAAAAGTTCAGGATTTTGGAAATTTTGAACTTTCCTCTATGTTATTAATTGCCTACAAATTAAGTAGGAAAAAGCTTTTCTTTTTTCAAATTACAGATACTGTAGTGAGCTGGCCTAGAGGTTATAAAACTTTTTCATGCTCAACTCAACTGAGCACAAAATTTATCCTGCTCATATAAATGTTAAAATGCCAACAATTGTTGGCATTTTAACATTTATTAGCATGAGAAATACAACATCTGAGAGGCTTAAAGCAAGAAACCTCTTTATTTGTCGGCATTTTAGTATTTATGAGCTGTTGAAATTTCCTGCTCAGTTGAGTTAAGCACGAAAAAATGAGCTGTTGAAATTTAGTGCTCAGTTGAGTTAAGCACGAAAAAAAGTTCATAACCTAGGGACCTGATCAATCACACATGAGAAAACCTTATCTTTGTTGTATACAACCCCAATATGATGCAAATCAGCCTGCACATCTGCAAAGTCTTACAAGCATCAAAGCATAAGGTCCTGATGATAAGGAGGAGCACAACACTCAGTGGAGAGCTAGACCTGAGATTGAGGGGTCTCTGGTTCAAGTCTCACTGGAGACACTGTTTTGTGTCCTTGAGCAAGACACTTTATCCTCTTCTTAGTATTAGTTCAACTCAGGAAATTTCTCGACATGACTGAAAAATTGTTAACTGAGACGTAAAGCATCAACTAAAAAAATCATAGCATAATGGTTTCTAGCTAGTCTCTGTAGCTGAGCAGGATGGTTTGAGTCTTACCAGACATGTGTACTTCTTACCAGGCTTATATGAAAATGGGATTGTAGACTTTTTATTGCTGAATTTCTGATCCTAGATATTGACTCTTTGCATGCTGGGTAATTTTCATGCTTTTGTTGTCGTCTGTTGACTTTTTTCAAAGTTAACTTTTTCAAAATATTATTGCAGGAACACTATCAGAGTGTACAGTTTGGATACAGATCAGGACTGATGTTGGTTGGTCCTGGTCAGGGTCTAAACTCTTCTCAAAGGTTATCAGCAGACGACAAAATTCACCGCTAGCAGGCAAACAGTTAATTTAAGAAATAATCTATTAAAGAAAACTAACAAATAGTCCCTGATTAGACTGCTCCAGAAGGAGCAGTCTGAGCTGGGACTATTTTGTTTTGAGAATGTTTTTCCTGTCTTGAGTTATTTGGTTCAGGTGCTCAAACAATTGTTGTGACAATGTGGAATGTCTAACATGTATTATATGACTTTTTGGGTACTGTAAAGGCGGCACCTCATGAATGCGTAAATAGGACTGGTCAACATTAGACATAGGTAAAAGCTGAAAATGAGGCCTGGTTTGAATCATAAGTGTGACTCGTCACGCGAAAAGGGACGAGTTGGGTGTCATATAGTGAAATTCACTTTTTCCGCGTTTTGAATAGAGAATTTTATGACGAATCAAGAAATATTAACATGTTGGTGGGTTCTTGATCATCCTGGGTGTCAAAATGTCCAAAGAAGATGGGTACCGCCCTGAAGCGTCACAAACTTTCTATTGACGTGATTGTAACGTTACATGTACATCATAAAATCTAGCAGATTAACACACGTTATAAAATATTGCGAAAGGACGTTACAATGTAGTTGTTGTAATCAATTTTCTTTTGTCTTGATCTATTTATTATTCCTCTCATTATCCTCATCTATTTCGTCTTCAAATTTCGCACGAGATATTTTTTCTAGCCTTCAGCTACGCTATAGTGTCAACACTTAGTCAACTTAAAAAAACACACAAAAAAGCAACTTCACACTGACATATTTTATGTGTTGTTAAAAAATGATTTTCCTCGTTGTTAATACATCAAACTTGATAATAATTAACCATTTGAAAGAAAATTGAAAAACGCAATAAACAAATTTATTTATTAGCCAAGGTGTCTTACTTCCTGAAAAATGATAGAACAAAACTGCAAAATACTGAAAAGCTGAGTTTTCGTTGACGGTAACGGGAACGTTGCAGAGCCATGACGTAAAAGATTTTTTTTTTCTCAAACATGTGTACATTTACTACATTATCAGTTGAATGAATTAAGCAAATATTAGAATATGTATACATTGTTATGCTATTTCCACCAGCTTTCTGCTAGTATATTGCTTATTGTCGCCCGCCTTTTAGAGAAAGTGATAAGCATAGTATCCGTGGTGTCTTGTTTGTGGTGCGTGGTTCAGCTAGGGTTCCATGTGTGTGCAGCTCCTTCTACAGTTTAAGTGTGTCGATAGAGTTGAAACTTGTCATTGCTTACAGTTCATTCAGATGCGCATGCAAGTGGTTTATATACAATACTCAGTCACATTGATTTCAATCACTTTTTTAGTTGTGACCATCGATCGACTGCTACCAATGTCTCATATTATTGATTGTTGGTATGTGCATGGGTTTTAATATGATTCTCAATTTCTTTGTCACTATTTTATGTTTTGCACTTAAACACAAGTCTGAGGCTTGCATAGTGACTATACTATAAGCATGTGAAAAAACTTTACCTATACGGTTTATAGCCTACTGATTGTTTGAAACTATGCATGTACAGTCTCGGGACATAAGTATTCGCCTACTTGTGACGTTGCCGTTTAAATTAGAGTAATTCCATTTTTTTTTCAAAAATTATTATCGCAAAACTACAGAAGGTACAATCATGGAAAAAGTACCAAATGAAAGCAAATTGATTTACGCAATAAACATATTTACTGTAGCTTCCGGGTGTCTATTGTTTTCGCATGGTGTTCGTTTAAACACAAAGACATATTAAAATTTTATTTTTTCGGTGACGTTAACGTCAGCGTAAATGGGAATCGTGATATTTGAAATTGTACGTCCATTTTAAACGCGTTCTCCTTGAGAACCCAAAGCATAATTATTTTAATATTTAATTGTATATTGCTATTTTCTATTTGCTTTTCATTCGTGTAAGTTTTGTAAAAATGCACCCATTAACTTCGTCATAATAATTTTTGCAAAAAATCTGGAAGTGCACTGTTTTAAACGGCGACGTCACAAATGTCTGTCCAGGCAAAGTATTGCGGGTCAGATCGTCGCTGCATGATACATGTATATACATATGTGAAGCTCTTTGGGACTGTTTCACTATCATATATATGCTAAAAGAGTCAATCAAGCGTAAATTTACTCCACCTAGTTTTGAGATGCTGCTGTAGAATTATAGCCCGCTACCCTTAGTCCCACAGGTGCCGTAGCTCCTAATGAAGGATGCATAACCGGTATTTTTTGTATCTTATGACGGAGGGGTAATTAAATATGCAGATACTATTGGTCTGTCAATATTATTTTGTCTACAGCAAAAAAAGGTATATAAAAAAGCCTAAAAAGAAGCAAAAATTAAATTGGAATACCGAAGCTCGGAATCGAACTCTGGCCGTTTGCGTGAGAGTCAGGTATCGTAACATTACACCATTCATGACCATTGCAGAAATTTTAATGAATTTGCTTATAATTATTTCAAATCACATTGCATAATCATGAATTATTTTTTCATATGTTCTTTTAATTCACTTTAAGTTCCCAAAGGCCATTTTGATTTTTTCACAAAACACTGCTCATGCCTCTGCTGTACTCATAATACAATTAATTATTCGTTAAAGAAAAACTGTAGCAAAAATTCGTTCTTTCCCGATGACATCATCACTACGTCATCATATAAACATAAATATATCATTCAGTATCTTGCCACGGCTTGGGAAAAGAAATATTTTTCACTTTTCCTTAAAAGCTTGATGTCGTCCCGGGGGGAGGGGGGGGGGGATACTCTGAATTTTTATACATACGTAGGCTCGGGTTATTTTTTGGGCTCAAAATTTTGAATTTCAATATTTTTGGGGGTTTTCAAAAAAAGTAAATATTTTTTGGGGTATGAAGATTTTGTGGATATTTTTTTCGGGTCACCACGAAATTGGCCTATATTTAGGGGTCATTTATATGCATTTTAGGGTCTTTTCTTAAGGGCAATGTACAGAATGGGGGATATTTTTGGGGGTTGCTAAAATTTCAAACATTTTTTGGGGTGCTCGAAATTCCTGATATTTTTTGGGGGTGAACTGTAGATGCTGGGCCCGAGCCTACGTATACAAGAAAAAATAGAGCACCCCTGGGGATGTCGTGAGTAATAATTGAAATTAAGATAAAGATTACAATTATTTTACCTTATTAATCAGGACATCGTTTTTTTTTTCAGAAAATTTGCAAAATGCTGAAAACTTCCATGTGAGATTATGAGAAATCTAGCGCGATGACATGTCCTTATTACTTCATAAATTGACAGTCCATACATGGAACAAACTGTATGCAAAGAATTAAAAAGATTTTAATGTGGGAAGTATTACCCGCAACTTTCCTTAAATTAGTAGGCCTAAACCGTGTAAACCAGATGAGAAATAGATCTAATCATAAACTGAACTGCGTGGACGATTTTCGGCACAACTTTAACTTACAAACATTCAAAAGGGAACATTTAATATCGTACAAAATGTTTGACAGTCTGGTGGCAGAAAACCTCAACATGAAAAACGCTTTTGAATCGGTTTTATAATAAGTTAAACTTCTCTTTGAAACACGCTTAGGTGTGCTATTTTTGCGCGACGCGACGTTAACTTAAAGACATATTTTCTCGAAATGACGTCGTCCACCCAACTCGTACCTTTTTTGCGTGACGGGTCACAAGTAACTGTATCATATTGCGCCATTACCTCAGTATAGACGCAAAACACATTATTTAGTCCTTAAAATGCCAGCAAAATAACTGCACCTGAAAATGTCTATTTAGCATAAGCATAGAGGCAAACATTGTGGACCAAGATCAGACTGCTCCTACAGGAGCAGCCTGATCTGGGTCCACACTGTTTGTCTATGAGGCTTCAAATATTTTAGCGGGTGACAAAAAACACACATTTTGTGATTATGCACTTTAAGGTTAATAAATGTGAGTTCAGTGTGTATACCGTTAGGATTTTCATTATATGCACGCTCGTTTGCACAGCCCAAAAAGCTTATTAACTCTTTATCAAATTATAAATAGAAGCTGATTTCCCTTCCTTAGCAGATGAAATAGCCGAACTACGCCCAGATATGAATATTAAAGTTGCCCCCTTTACAGTAAGCCAAAAGTCTATTAATGCAGTTGTTGTTGAAATATTATTTTTGTTAATTTCTTCCTCCAGGAGCAGTCTGATCAGGAACTAATTTGTTTGAGTAATCTTTTCCTGTCTGTGTAATTTGGTTTCAGGTGCTCAAAGAGAGAATTATTGTGACATTGTTTATTGTCTAACTTGTACAGGTATTGTTGAAATATTATTTTTGTTAATTTCTTTTATCGCTATTTTGATATTTATATATTCCAGAGAAATTGTTTATGTTGTACTATTTTATGTAGCTAATTTGTAAAGCTTGTTGACAGATCAATAAATTGTTTTAAAAATGATGTATTACTGTATTACTCATCCTTGAAAGTTCCTACTATCTGAATATATGCTTACAGGCCCCCAGATATATAATTATGGCCCCAAAGGAACTTTGGGAGGCATATAGTAATAGCACTGTCTGTCCATCCATCAGTCCATCCCGCTTTGTGCCCGGTGCATATCTCCTATATTTTTTGAGGTAGGAATTCCAAATTTAGTGTGCATTACACCTTGTGATGGCGTAGTGTCACATGCCATTTTCGGGTCACTGAGACCTTGACCTCTGACCTGGTTTTTAGAATAATCGTGTCCGGAGCATATCTCTTGTATTAGTTGAGATAGGAATATCAAATTTGGTGTGAGGATGCATATTGGGATGGTGGAGTGCTGTGTACTATTTATGGGTCACTGTGACCTTAAACTTGATCTGACCTAGTTTTTAAAATAATAATGTCAGGAGCATATCTCTTATATTATTTAAGGTAGGAACCCTAAATTTGGTGTGTGAATGCATCTTGGGATGACAAAATGTCACGTCCCATCCTTGGGTCATTTTGATCATGACCTCTGGCCTAGTTTTTAGAATAATCATGTCTGGAGTATATCTCATATTATTATACCCCCGCAAACTTTGTTTGTGGTGGGGTATACTGTTTTCACGTCCGTGTGTGCGTACGTCCGTCCGTCCGTAACGTTTTGTTTCCTTAATATCTTGAAGAGTCATTGCTGGATTTTCATCAAACCTTGCAAACATGTTCATATATGCAAGACAAGTACTTTAAACAAAAAAGTAATGGCCAGGGGCCAATTCTATAAGAGTTATTTCCGTTTGTAGTTCTAAATGGCTTTTTATTTAGGGTTTTATGCTTATGCTATTATAGTCCATACACAGGCCGATCAACTCCTACCACAGCTTTTGATGGAACAAGGACCTCGGACAGTTTCCTATTCAATCTGCCTAAATTTTGACAGCCTGTGTCTAGGATAATGCATAACTGACAACTCTAGTTTTGTGCTTAAATCAAACCCTTACATTTAGTGAACCTAGCAATATAAAAATATTTTGAAAATATTGCATAACTATGCCAGGAATTTAGGGTTTAGGGGGTGGGGGTAATCTTTGTGACCAAATTTCATTTCACAGAAAGTCTAAGATTCGTCGAGTATTCACCTAAATACATGTAAATATTATGTTTGCGGCATAAAAATTGAGACGAAAGTGATGCGTTTGCATAAAATTCGGGTTGAGAAGATTACATTGTTGCATCTAAAGAAGTGTGCTGTCAATGACTTTTGAATATTACCTCTAATGTTTCAAGTTCATCCAGTTGACTTGTGCACTGAGGTGTATCATATCTGCATACTGTATAAATCATAGTCTAGATAAACACAGATGTTGAGCGTAAAATCGTTAATATTTTTCTTACACATCAGATTTTATCTTTAATTTGGTGCTTAAAAGAACCATCTCATAGAGACGGTTCTTTTGAGTACCCACAACATATGTTTTGGTTGAGAAATGAGACAATTAATTACTTTATAAGCACTCATAACTAAAGCTCTGATACATGCCATTTACCTACAGGTCTTTACAAAATAAGTTTCTAATAAGGTTTTATAATAAAGCGTTTTTGAGCATTTTGACGTCGTTCCCCCCGTGACCAATCATGCCGTTTTTATATGATGTGTGAAATGTAAAACTACAACTGTATGCAAAAGGATTAGTTTGGTCACGGGGGGGAAAGCACTTCAGTAAAACTTTTTCTATTTTCTATATGTTGAATAGCAAAAACAGAGTTTTCAGCCCATATTTTTCAATAGGTACTTGTCCAATGAGAAAACGGCTTTTGTGGATAAGTCGAGGATTGAACCTACTATCTTTCTCATAGAAAAAATATCATTTTCTTTGAAACTTTTCTCTGGTCATTTTTATGGGCAATCCTTCATTAAGACTGTCCGAGGTCCTTTGATACTTTTCCTATACAATGTAGACACATTGGACATATGCATGAAGGAGTTTGATTCAGAAAAAAATAATTTTTAACAAAATGACAGCTGTGAGAACTTAGACAATTTTTCCCTAATAGGGCTTTTGTATATGCATTGATGGTGCCTTCATGGGCCGATCAACTCCTACCACAGCTTTTGATGGAACAATTTGATACTTTTCCTATACAATGTAGATACATTGGACATATGCATGAAGGAGTTTGTTTAGGAAAAAAGTATTTTTTTATAAAATGACATCTATGAGAACTTAGACTATTTTTCTGATATGTGTGAATAATTTTGTGTTATATTCATCTTTTTTACTGACCCTTACTGTGCGGGGGTATCTAATAAGAATTGCTTATTGACTTTTTTCATTATATAGGGTTTTATGCTTATGCTATTATAGTCCATACACGGGCCGATCAACTCCTACCACAGCTTTAGATCGAACAATTTGATACTTTTCCTATACAATGTAGACACATTGGACATATGCATGAAGGAGTTTGATTCATAAAAAATAATTTTTGACAAAATGACAGCTGTGAGAACTTAGACAATTTTTCCCTAATAGGGCTTTTGTATATGCATTGATGGTGCCTTCATGGGCCGATCAACTCCTACCACAGCTTTTGATAGAACAATTTGATACTTTTCCTATACAATGTAGACACATTCGACATATGCATGAAGGAGTTTGATTCAGAATTTTTTTTTGACAAAATGACAGCTGTGAGAACTTAGACAATTTTTCCCTAATAGGGCTTTTGTATACACATTGATGGTGCCGTCATGGGCCAATCAACTCCTACCACAGCTTTTGATGGAGCAATTTGATACTTTTACTATACAATATAGACACATTCGACATATGCATGAAGGAGTTTGATTCAGAAAAAATAATTTTTGACAAAATGACAGCTGTGAGAACTTAGACAATTTTTCCCTAATAGGGCTTTTGTATACACATTGATGGCGCCGTCATGGGCCAATCAACTCCTACCACAGCTTTTGATGGAGCAATTTGATACTTTTACTATACAATATAGACACATTCGACATATGCATGAAGGAGTTTGATTCAGAAAAAATAATTTTTGACAAAATGACAGCTGTGAGATTTTAGACAATTTTTCCCTAATAGGGCTTTTGTATATGCATTGATGGTGCCTTCATGGGCCGATCAACCTCTACCACAGCTTTTGAAGGAACAATTTGATACTTTTCCTATACAATGTAGACACATTCGACATATGCATGAAGAAGTTTGATTCAGAAAAAATAATTTTTGACAAAATGACAGCTGTGAGAACTTAGACAATTTTTCCCTAATAGGGCTTTTGTATATGCGTTGATGGTGCCTTCATGGGCCAGTCAACTCCTACCGCAGCTTTTGATGGAACAAAATGATACTTTCCTATGCAATGTAGACACATTCGACATATGCATGAAGGAGTTTGGTTCAGAAAAAATAATTTTTGATAAAATGACAGCTGTTAGAACTTAGACAATTTTCCTTAATTGGGCTTTTGTACATGTATTGATGGTGCCTTCATGTAGACACATTGGACATATGCATAAAGGAGTTTGATTCAGAAAAAATAATTTTTGACAAAATGACAGCTGCGAGAACTTAGACAAGTTTTCCCTAATAGGGCTTTTGTATGTACATTGATGGTGCCTTCATGGGCCGCACAACTCCTACCCCAGCTTTTGATGGAACAATTTGATACTTTTCCTATACAATGTAGACACATTCGACATATGCATGAAGGAGTTTGATTCAGAAAAAATAATTTTTGACAAAATGTCAGCTGTGAGAACATAGACAATTTTTCCCTAATAAGGCTTTTGTATATGCGTTGATGGTGCCTTCATGGGCCAGTCAACTCCTACCACAGCTTTTGATGGAACAATATGATACTTTCCTATGCAATGTAGACACATTGGACATATGCATGAAGGAGTTTGGTTCAGGAAAAATAATTTTTGACAAAATGACAGCTGTTAGAACTTAGACAGTTTTCCGTAATTGGGCTTTTGTACATGCATTGATGGTACCTTCATGGGCCGATCAACTTCTACCCCAGCTTTTGAAGGAACAATTTGATACTTTGTCTATACAATGTAGACACATTGAACATATGCATGGAAGAGTTTGGTTCAGAAAAAATAATTTTTGACAAAATGACAGCTGTGAGAACTTAGACAATTTTTCCCTAATAAGGCTTTTGTATATGCACAGATGGTGCCTTCATGGGCCGATCAACTCCTACCACAGCTTTTGATGGAGCAATTTGATATTTTGTCTATACAATGTAGACACATTGAACATATGCATGAAGGAGTTTGGTTTAGAAAAAAATAATTTTTGACAAAATGACAGCTGTGAGAACTTAGACAATTTTCCCCTAATAAGGCTTTTGTATATGCATAGATGGTGCCTTCATGGGCCGATCAACTCCAACCACAGCTTTTGATGGAGCAATTTGATACTTTGCCAATACAATGTAGACACATTGAACATATGCATGAAAGAGTATGATTAGGAAAAAAATATTTTTTTATAAAATGACATCTATGAGAACTTAGACTATTTTTCCGATATAAGCTCTGATATATAGAGCTTTCAGGTGTGAATAATTTTGTGTTATATTCATCTTTTTTACTGACCCTTTCTGTGCGGGGGGTATCTAATAAGCATTGCTTATTGACTTTTTTTCATTCGAGCTAAGAATCCTAAATTAGGCGTGTGGTTGCATCTTGGGATGGCAGTGTCATGTACCAGTGTTTGGGTAACTTCACCTTGACCTATTTTCTAGAATTTTCGTGTCAGGAGCATACCTCCTATATTTGAGGTAGGAATCCCAAATTTGGTGTATGGATGCATCTTTTGATGGTGATATATCACAGAACATTTTTAGGTCATTATGACCTTGACCTATGACCAAGTTTCTGAAATAATTGTGTGCAGAGCATATTGCCTATATTATTTGAGGTAGTTATCCCAAATTTGGTGTGTGGAGTCCTCTTGGGATGGCGGAGTTGTGAATACCATTTTGGGTCCTTTTGATCTTGACATTGACTTCTGACCTCATTTCTAGGTTTTCGTATCTGGAGCATACCTCCTTTATTACAAATAAATTTTTAGCTCACCAGAGCTGAAGGCTCTGGATGAGCTTATAGGATGGGACTCGAGCCGGTGTGCTTCTGTGCGTCTGTGCATTCACACTTTCAAACATAAATATCTCTTAAACTAGCTGGTTGATCCTAATCAAATTTCATTTGGAGCATCATTGGGATGGGGGATTGGCTGTATTACGTTTTGGGCCAGATCGGTTTAGAACTCTGGTTTCCATGGCAACAGATAGCTCCAATAGGGTAATAATGGGGAAAACCTTGTGACCACTCTAGCTGCTTCATTTTTTGATAGGTTCTTTATTCTTGCAGGTAACACGGACAACCATAACATCTTGGATGGTTTCGAAATTCGACAAGATCCGACCAGGGACTTATGAGTTAGCTGCCCTTGAGCGTCTGGAAAAATCCCCATAGACTTTCAATGGGAGAAATATTATGACCACTCTAGTGCAGTCATTTTTGAATGGATCTTCTTCATTCTTGCAGGCAACAAGACCAAACATAACAGCTTGGATGAGTTTGAATTTTGACAAGATTTCATCACTGACTTCGGAGTTAGCTGCCCTTGAGCGTCTGAAAAATCAATGAATAATGTTGTGACCACTCTAGCGCTTTTATTTTTCATTGGATCTTCTTCATTCTTGCAAGTAACAAGGTAAACCATAAAATCTCGTATGGGGTTCGAAATTCGGCCAGATCAGACCTTGGACTGTTGAGCTAGCTGCCCCTGAGCGTCTGGAATAATCCCCATAGACTTATAATGGGAGATAAGTTGTGACCACTCTTGTGCTTTCAGTTTTGAATTCATCTTCATTCTTACAGATAAGAAGGACAACTATAAAAGCTTGAATGAGTTTGAATTTCGTCAAGGACCTTTCACCTATTATGGAGTTAGCTGCCCCTGAGCATCTTAAAAACTGATTGATAATGTTGTGACCACTCTAGCGCCTTCATTTTTGATTGGATCTTCTTCATTTTGCAGGTAACAAGGTCAAGCATAAAAGCTAGGATTGGTTCGAAATTCGGGCAGATCAGACCTTGGACTGTGGGGCTAGCTATCCTTGAGGGTCTTAAAAAAACCATAGACTTTTAATAGGATAAATGTTGTGACCACTCTAGTGGTTTCAATTTTGAATAGATCATATTCATTCTACCGGGCCCCGTAGCGCAGTCGGTAACGTATCTGGCAATAGATGCGAGTCTGACTGCAGATCCAGGGGTCGCGAGTTTGATCCCGGCCCAGTTCCAATTTTTTCGTGGAGATTGATCATGAAATAATTTCTATGGTCATTCTCCGTCCTTCCGCTGAATGATTCAAGAAGGGTTGTTGTCAGTTACAAGCGAAAGTAAATGCACGAAGGACTGGTTAACTGCTTGTTCAAGCTTGCCCAGGAAAAAGTGTGGTTAGGTGAACTGACCGTCCCGCAATGACCATAGCTGTTGACTTGGGACGTAAAGCAACAAAACTAACAAACAAAAATCATATTCATTCTTGCAGATAAGAAGGACAACTATAAAAGCTCGAATGAGTTTGAATTTCGTCAAGATCCCATCACAAATTAAGGAGTTAGCAGCCCTTGAGCATCTTAAAAATTGATGTATAATGTAACATTGTTGTGACCACTCTAGCGCCTTAATTTTTGATTGGATCTTCTACATTTTTGCTGGTAACAAGCGCAACCATAAAAGCTTGGATGAGTTTAAAGTAGAACCAAACTCAGACTGTGGAGTTTACCTCCATTGAGCATCATAAAAAGTCTGCAAGACTTACAATGGGAGATATGTTGTGACCACTCTAGCACCTTCATTTTTAAATGGATCTTACTTATTCTTGCAGGTAACAAGGACACCCATAAAAGTTTGAATGAGTTTGATTTTCGGCCACATCCAACCATCAGCCACAGAGGTAGCTGCCCTTGAGCGTCTCAAATATAGCTGTATAATGTTGTGACTCCTCTAAAGCCTTCATTTTTTTATATGATTTTCTTCATCCTAGTAGGTTACCAGGACATACATAAAAGTATGGATGAGTTTGAATTTCAGTCAGATCCCATCACTGACTACGAAGTTAGCTGCCCTTGAGCATCTGAAAACAATATTTTCTTTGCAATTTTTATTCAGATCTTTTTAATACTTGCATATAACTAGAACTGGCATATTATCTTATGTTTTTTTTAAATTAATTTCTGGTCACTGTTTCAAGTTCAGAGTAACCTGCCTTTGAGCATCGTAAATTATGGTGTCTCCAAACATTATGCTGGCTCCATGGTGAGCGATCGTTGCCCATTGGGTTACTTGTTCTCAAATGTGTCTAATGCTAGACCGTTTTCTTTGGGGGCATTCACCACGTCACTATGACATTTCTTGTTTAAAACATTTTATGCCCACAAAAGGCAATTTGGGGGCATATAGTAATTGCACTGTCCAATCGTCAGTCTGTCCGTCCCGCTTCGTGTCCGGAGCATATCTCCTATATTCTTTGAGGTAGGAATCCCATATTTGGAGTCTGGATGCATCTTGGGATGGCGGAGTGTCACGTACCATTTTCGGGTCACTGTGACCTTGACATCTGGCCTAGGTTTGGGACATTCGTGTCCGGAGCATATCTCTTATATTATTTAAGGTGAGAATCCCAAATTTGATGTGTGCATGCATCTTGGGACGACAAAGTGTCGCGCGTACAATCCTTGGGTCAGTGTGACCTTGACCTCTGACCTACTTTCTAGAAACGACATTGAGTCTGGTGCATATCTCCGATATTCTTTGAGGTAGGAATTCCAAATTTGGTGTATGAATGCATCTGGGGATGGCTGAGTGATGGGTACCATTTTTGGGTTTTTGTGGCCTTGACCTAGATATCTGACCTAGTTTTTAGAATAATCGTTTCCGTAGCATTGTATTATTTAAGATAAGAATCCCAAATTTGGTGAATGGGTGCATCTTGGGATGGTGGAGGGTCGCGTACAATTTTTTGGGTCACTGTGATCTTAATATCTGACCTAGTTTTTAGTATATTCATGTCCAGAGCATATCTTTAATCTTATTAGCTGCAGGAACCCCAAATTTGGCGTGTGCCTGCATCTTAGGATTACAACATGTCGCATACCATCCTTGGGTCACTGTGACCTTGGCCTTGACATAGTTTCTAGAATTGGCATTGAGTCTGGGGCATATCTCTTATATTCTTTGAGGTAGGAATTCCAAATTTGGTGTGTGAATGCATCTAGGGATGGCGAGGTGTCACATACCAATTTCAGGTCACTATGACCTTGACCTCTGACCTAGTTTTGAGAATAATCATGTCCGGAGCATATATCTTGTATTATTTGAGATAGTAATCCCAAATTTGGTGTGTGGATGCATCGTCGGGCTTGGTCTGAATCCAAACTGATTGACACTCTGATGGTAGCTAAAAGTTAATTTTGCAAGAAAAAAATATCAGCAGACAGCAAAATATTAAAATTTTCCCAGCATGCAACTCTTTTAAGTACCAACAAGAACTGTAATACTAAGTATTGTTTTATGGTTGTTGATTCGTTTCTCTGAAATTATATTGCCTCAGCTGTTATGCGTTGAACGCAACAAGGCTAGTAGATGCACGTTCTTCTGCGAATAGAATTTTGTTACAATGCACTAACAAGCCGACGAATAGCATGCTTTTTTCAGCACTCAAAAACTTATACCAACACTACATTGAGATTCGCCTAAAGGACAAACAGCGGGTATACAGTTAAACCTGTGTAAAACGGACACTCAAAATAGACAAAACAAAGGTCTAATGACAACTGGTTGCTTAATGAAGGTCGAAAGTATTGCATAATGCTCCCCTTACTTGGAGCATTCTGCAATACTTTTGACCTGCATTAAGCGATACTCGGTCTTGAAACCCATCTTTTGGTCTTTTTGAGAGTGGCCGTTTTACACAGGTATATTTGAGTGTTCACAAGAGCTTATAGAAAGTGCTATGGCCCTCACGCCCCTAGCCCCATCTTATGAGCTGATCTGAAAATACTTAAAAAGAAAGAGAAATGAAAAGAAAAAAAGATTACAATTGAGCCGTGGCGTGGGATTTCCAACAATGTGGTATGTGCGACCAACAAAGTTTCTAAGCTTAACAGGAGGCTGCATAGGCTGATCTGAGTCTACACTTGTCAAAATGCCACATTGTGGGAAATCACGTGTCATGGCTCAATTATAAAGATTTGAAGAGAGAGAATCCATAGAGGAAGAAATGCTACAATCACAGATTAACCCAGGGGCGGATTCAGGATTTCTGGAAAAGGGGGTCACATATATAAAGGTGTGGGGGTTTGTTTTGCTGATTTTATCTCATTTTAGCTCACCTGTCACGACGTGACAAGATGGGCTTTTGTGATCGACCTTTGTCCGTTGTCCGTCGTCTGTCGTCCGTCCGTCCCTCCGTTAATAACTGTTTTAAATGACAACTCCCCTAAACCCCTAGTCCATTTTTGAAATTATTTCACACAAATGATCCTTGGGTGGCCCTCTATCGAAATTGTTCAAATAGTTCTGGTCCGTTGCATATCTAGGTCACAGAGGCTAAAAATAGATGCCTAGAGTTTAGCATCACCTTGTGGACCTCTTCCAAGTTTGTTCAAATTATACCCCCTTGGGCCAAAAATGGCCTCGCCCTGAGGTCATATATTTTACATAGGCGTATATAGGGAAAACGTGAAAAATCGGCAAGGCCTAGAGCCTTGATATTTGGTATGCAGCATCACCTATTGAACCTCTTCCAAGTTTGTTCAAAAAATTCCACTGGAGTCAAAAATGGCCCGCCCCCGGGGGTTACATCTAGTTCATAAGCTTATATAGGGAAACATGGAACAATCTTATTGTCGGATTTCACACGGCCTAGAGCCTTGATATTTGGTATGTAACATCACCTCAGGGACCTCTATCACACTTGTTCAAATTATGCCCTTGGGCCAAAAATGGCCCCGTCCCAGGGGTCACATGTTTTACATACTAGGCTAAATAGGAAAACATGAAAAAAATTTCTTGTCTGAAACCACAAGGCCTGGAGTCTTGATATTTGATATGTAGCATCACCTCTACCAAGTTTATTCAAATTATGCCCCTGCGGCCAAAATGCCCCCCACCCCTCCATATAAATTCAACTTTTTCAGAATAAAGTCATGTTGGATATCAAATTAAAGGGAGTGAATAATATATGTTAGTTATAAGTTACAATAATTTGATAGTAAATAGTTTACTCTTACACTTACCCTTTAACCCTGGGGTGGGGTCAAAAGATTAATTTGTTTTCTTTTCTAAAAGGAGTCATGTTAAATAATCAAATTAATTAGAATGAAGTATATAACACCATGCATGCAAATGTTCTGCCCTTTTACACACCCTTGAATCCTGTATTGGGACAAAAGCTAAAATCATTTTTTTTTCTGAAGAAAGTATGGTGCACATCACATTATGCAAATAAAATGTCGACATTATGCACGCTCCTGCCCTTTTGGGCTGGGTAAAAAGGTCAGATATTGAAATTGTGCAGATAAGTATAATTTGATTGAACTTAGTGACTTGAAAGACTTTGGTTATGATGTGAGTGATACCCAATATGGACTTAAGTGTTGGAGAATGGGATTTATTTTTTGTGGTAAACAATCTCCTCCTGACAAGGATTCAGTGAGCGATCCATGGCGCATGGGCCCTCCCATGAAAATGAAATAATTTGGTCTCACCGAGACCGCATTTTTTCATAGAGTATTTAAAAATGGAGGGGGGGGGGTGCGATTCGGCCAATTTTGGTCGAATTATATCACCCGACCGAAGGGGAGGAGGACATAATTGAGCAGCGACATGAAATTACCAACAATGTGATATAAGTGATCAGCAAAGCCTCATACAGCCTGTGCATATGCGCAGTCTGATCAGAGCCTTTGCTTGTCGCTTGGATATTTTATGAGTGTCAAGTTGCTGACCGAACATCATTTGGAGTTTCGAAGCTTAAAGGCAGGCTCCATAGGCTCGTCTGAGTCTGTACGTGTCCAAATGCCACATTGTTGGAAATCAAGTGTCACGGCTCAAATTGTTTTTGGTGCGGATCCCGTCGGCCTCGGCGTCAGCAATGTTTTCGGCGTTGCTTGTTGTCTACATTCTAACGTGAACTTTTAACCCATAGCCGAATGAACTTTCCTATCCCTATCGGTAGGACGAGTCTATTTCAAATTTTAAGGATGTTTGATGGTATTTTTCATTTTCATTCAAACTCTAATAGAGCATTCTCTGAGCAAACGTTTTATGGCGCCAGATCTTGGTCTGCACTTTGTGCCTATGTCCCACAAAAAGGATGATAGATTTATATGGGTTTAACGGATTTCGACCAACCTTGCACAGATACATGATTGCAAGGGCGGAAAGAGTTGAATAGATTTGGGTGACCTTGACCTAATAGTAAGGAATGTAAAGACAGAACATAAGGTGGATATAAGTTAACTTTAAAATTTCACCAGGAGCTGTATGTGTACCCTTCGACGACTCTGAAAATATCATATGCACCATACCTACGCATATAGTTCGCAACTTATTCGTTTTGCGGAGGCAGGGTCAGATCTGAGCTGTATGCGTACCTATAGTACGTGCTCGATAAGAGTAGGGTGACGAAACAGATTTACTGTTAGAAGTATGAAAGAAAACCCTATATTTGTTCAATTAGGTGAATAAAGTACCATAACGTGACCAACTACGCAACTCTACTCTTATCTAGCACGGACTCTACAATGCATACAAGGTGCCACATTTGATGCTCCAAATATGATTGCTCAGAAAGATTTGTAATTTGCATGGCCTCTTTAGACACGGGTAGTAAACCTAGGAACTACCACGAAATTGTGTTAACGTAATTTTGTTCCCAAGCCACATCCGGGACACGTCGTGGTAGTTTCCAGGCCGAAAATTGGATAAAGAAAGGTTGGTGTCACTTTCATTTTTGTTTTATTTTACAACTAAGAACGAACAATTGTGAAATCCGACAATGTGGTTCCGTGTAAATATGTTTCAGTGTCCCCTCTAGCCAAAAAATTTATGTTTTCACAATAAATCTGTTCACTAAAGCTGAAAACTGTACGGAAAAGTGACCTATCTTATGAAAACAGGTGTGTTTTTCTCTTATTGGTAATTATTTGCGTCCCTCCAATAATTATAGACGGTTAATTTTAACATAAATGCTTCTGTTTTGATACTGATAATTTGTTAAGATTTACGAAATTGCTAAAATGTATGCCTGAATTTTAGTTTTTTTACTGTGATATTGAAAAATAGAAACATTAGTTCTAAAATTAAAAGATCAAAAGTTACAGACTATGCAGCTTTAAACATAAAGCAAAGTATATACTAACATAAACGACTTGCAATTTTACATGTAGCTTCATATTGGTGTGTGTTGCTATTTATCTGCCTAGTCGACAATATTTAGTTTATTTCCAACCGTGTCACAAAGATGATGAATGAAAATAAATCAAACATCTATGCCTACTGCCATAAAGGCATTCTCATTTTGGAAGCCCTTGGTCAGGCTATTCCACGAATAAGTCTGCTTTTTGATCCCACCACTCCCACATGCCTGATGTAAGCACAACAGACCTATTTTTCAATCATATAAAGTAATGACAATAGTTAAAATATAAAATTAAATGCTGCTATTTGCGTGTTGATTGAGATGCCTGTCCATCTGTCCTTCCTGTTGCGTGTGCATAGAACAAAGGGCAATATTGAAATTTTCCGAAAGTTTGAACCCAAAAGAGCCAATCATAAAAAGATCTGATATCCAGATTAATAAGGCGATTTTGTGTCGAAGTGTGTCTTTATAAAAATACAGCCTGGCTTATCTGGACTACTTTGTCTGCACCAAATAAATATTGCCTTGATATCGCGAACATAGACTCATCCTTTTTATTTGATAAGAATGATAAAAGAGCATCAAGTCTCCACTGTAAAATTTGCGTTTTTACTGACATTAAGTATAGAAACTTATTGTCTGTTCAACTATGAACTATCAGAAGCTTTATGATTTTTTGTTTTTGTTTTTAATAACACAACCTGCAACTGTGGTCCTGATAAACGCCAATGTAAAGATTGTAACTGCTTGGGGTCGGGTCATTTTGGTCACAGGGCCATAATATCAATAAACTTGGTAGAGGTCTACTGGCAGATGCTTTATACCAAATATCAAAGCTCTATATCTTGATGTTTCAGATAAAAAGATTTGTTTACAATTTCCCTATATAAGCCTATGTAGAGCACATGACATCTAGAATGGGTCGCTTTTTTGTCCCAGATCCATCATTTGAACAAACATTGTAGAAGAACACTTGGCAATGCTAGATGCCAAAATATAAGGGCTATATGCATTGTGACCTCAGACAAGAAGATTTTAGTACTTTATATATATTTTTTTTCATTATAAGCTCTTGTGTCCTAGACATGCAACTGACTGTAACCAGGCCTTTAGTTAAGATTGCGTAACGAAAATTTACTTTTCTTATTTCTCAACCAAAACATATGTTGTGGGTACTCAAAAGAACCGTCTCAATGAGACGGTTCTTTCGAGCACCCAAAATATATGTTAAAAATGCTTGGTAAGAAAATATTTACAATTTTACGCTGAAAGTTTTTGTTTATCCAGACCTGTGGTAGCCATACACACATCTTATGAAGGGACCATATACTGATCATTTAAGTCGAGTTTGGTCAAAATTCAGCTGTTAGTATCTGTTCATTATGAGCCTATGGCTAAGGTACGGAAGCTAAAATGGAATATGCACGCAGTGAAAGCGCAGATTCATTATGAGAGGTAACTGAGTCTATCCGTCCGAGTCTGATGTAGACTTCGAGCTAAAAAAGGTCCTGCTCCCCCCCCCCTAGGGAATTTCGCAGACATATCCTATCTTGAAGAAAATTTCAAGCTGCATCTTATAAGAGATGTTTGCACTCTGTGCTCCGGGGCGTTAGTCTCTGACAGTCTGTTACATATGTTACTGTAACAAACTAAGGAAAAAATCAAAATGAAAGTTTGAGCTACAGAAAGAAGACATTAAACCATCTAATTATTCAAAGTTCTTATGTAGTTTGCAAGCTGGATGCCTAAGCTACATAAAAGCAGCATTTTAAACAAAATTACAGCCTTCAATGATGTTATATGCTTTACATAGATTAAATTTCCCTTTTGAAAGTTGAAATCGTGACTAACATCTTTCATTTTACAGACGATTTGTGCATTTTTACAAGTGTTTTTAATCTTAGTTTACTAAAATACTCATTTGACTAATAGAAAAAACAAAGTTTGCTTTTCTATCTCAAAAACATTGTTTTATATGAGCTATTAAACAACCCTACCCCCAATTTTAAGTATCCAATTTTGGTATCTATTATTGAAGAAAAATATATGAAAATATTTGACGCTGGTGGATATCTTACATTTTTGGCACTGTCTTGCTAATGTAATAAAGTCTCATACATTTGCAAGTTTGACATCAGGACCAGAGCACTTATTAAAGTATGTAATGTATGTTACATGGCATAATGAATGAGCTAGGAAATTTTCTTGGAAGTGAGAGATGATATTTCAGAAAAATACCGTTTTTCACATGTTTTCCTATTAATCTCTAGCCTCTGGTGCCTTAGTCTTAGTAATTGCAGTCATTGCTGATAACAAGCCCATGGAATTGTGTTACCTATGTTATATATAACCTTTTTAATCACATATTTCCTAATGCCTATAATATTAAAATATATAAACATATAGATAGAAAATAATAGTTCTCATTTAAATGACACAATTTAGTTAATATTCCTATTAAATAAAATTATTCAAAAACAATCTTTATTCAAGTCACCCTCACAATGTCTATCATTGTGTCTGCTTCTATTGCAAAATAATCACCCATTTCATCACAACCAGTAGAATCATGGCATTGTATTGGGACTGCAAACTGAGTACAATCATGTTCCTCTCCACCCCTTTGGGAATTGTGCAGACATATCCTACCTTAAAGAACAATTCAAGCTGCATCAAATAAGAGATGTTTGCACTCTATTAACTAGGGGGTTAGCCTGTAATGGTATGATACGTATGTTACCATATCAATTTAAGAATAAATGAATTGAAAGTCTGAGAAACAGAAAGAAGACATAAAGCTATCTATTTATTTGAATTATTCATGTAGTTTGCACGCTGAATACCTTTGATACTTAAGAAAAGATTTTTTAACAAATATACACCTTCCTATGGTGTTATATGTGTTAAATCAATTAAGATTACTTTTTAAAATTGGTAATTGTGACAAACATCATTTACAAGCATTCCGTATGATCCTCCTCTTTAGCCATCAAAAGACTTTATTTTCTTTGTATGTGTGGCCAGTGCCAGCGTCAAACAACTTGACTCAGCCAAACTTGAATCCTTAGCATTCTTCAAAAGCAGAAACAGCTTTTCAGTGTCATGGGATCAAACACCTGATTAAATATGGGTTTAATGCCATTTCACATATATGCATACAATGGAGTATGACTCAGGTATATATCTCTTCCTGTGAAGTGGCAAGAGCAATCTAACTGCAGCTGCCTCTGCATCCGTGCTAGTCAAATGAAAACTTTGCTCTGATTTTGCAAAATCTATGTCTCTACCGTGTACCTCTAAGAAATCTTTAAGATTTCTGACATTGGTCAAACAGAAATATGATAGGCTGCTTTTTTGCATCATTTGTCATGGGACCTATCCAGTCTTTTGGTGCTCAAGTCCTCAGGTTTTAGATCAATAGTATTTCACTGCGCCCAAAGAACTTTATAAGTTTCCTTTAGTTACAATAATGACTCTTGATGGTTTTGGCAGACCGTCTGAAACAATTTCTGTTACACCTTAAAGTTATCTGGTATAAGAGAGAGAATATGAAGTTGGACATTGCCATCAATTATGTTTGCAGTTGGTTGTTTTTTTATGTCAGTACATTGAAGCGTGTCTTAAAATAATGTAAAACCTATGATTTCTCAGTTTTTGCAGTCATATCATTAGCTGTTGGATTCAAAAGAAGGAAAGTGGACTATAGGTAGAAAGGGATAACCAGCAGTTCTATATTATGCTCTATGGAAGATTCATACAGAGTAAACAAGTTGATAAGGTGCCTCATTTCATGATCCATTGAAAACACTGAAATTGAAAACACTTGCCTCTGTGTAATCAAAAAGGATGTTACGACAATGCCCTTGCTCATTTATTATGACGAGTTATATATGTTACATCCTTAAATAAGCGCTCTTATCTTAGAAACTTAGTGAATCATTGAATTGAAAGGGTCTAATTTGCGCTCTGTTCATCCTGCATTTCATTGCTTTACCTGCTGTGATACATCTAGTTCGTTTATCTGAAGGGAAAGAGTTACCTCGGTTTCAGCACTTCAGAAGTACAAAGACTTCAAATAAGTTTTTGAATGCTTGGGGAAAGATAATAAGTGCAGAGACATTATTAGATGAAAATATGTGGGTTGCATGTATGGAAAGGCTACATTTATAAAAGTTAACCAGCTAAGATATGATTCTTTACCACAGAAATATCAAGGTACATCAGTCCAGGTACTCATTGCTCTTAATGGCATAGTTTTCCTCCTTGTAAAGCTTTAGTCTTTCTCCTACTTGCAGAGTATCACTTGAAACACATACTCAAAGAGCCAACTATTAGGAATTCATATCAGTTTCCAAATGTTCCAAGCCATAAATGGCAAAATTGGAAAAGTGATAATGGCTCATTAATTTTGAGTGGACTGGTGGTAAAATTGAATAACAGCAAATGATTGAAATATTGTGTGATGATTCTACTAGTTGCAAGGAGGCGTGTGATAATAATGATTACCACAGAAGCAGACAACGACAAACGTTTAACATGAGTGTTAAATCGATGAGAAATAGTTTGGACCATTTCATTTATTGTATTTTCTTGTAAAAATGTAAAACTATCTTTTCTATTTGTGGCTCTATATTTAGCATTATATGCACAGTATTAGGAAATGTGTCCAAAAGGTCATTGATAACATCTGTAACACCAGTCCATGGGCTTGATAATCAGAATTGAATGTAATTTCTAGTGTTTTGGCACCAAAGTACACATTAAGTGTCCTGATCTTTAACTTAATGACATCTTGTAGATATATGGGCAAGACAGACTAAGAAAATGAAAAATATCCACATGCTGTAATCGCTTTCATGTGTTTTACTTAAACGGTAATAACAAAATTCGCTTCTCTGTAAAACTCGGAGTAGGGCTGTGTATTAGCGCCTATAAGACAATATATTTGAGATAGAAAAGCAAACTTGATTTTTCTTATTCATCAATTGAGTTTATGTTTGCAAAATCTAATAAAACAGTTTGAAACCAAGTCATAGTAGTTGTTTAACTACATAACGATAGCCACAATTATAGCTTTTAAATTATAATTAGGTTCATGTAACGCACATAACACCAGAGTAAGCCGTTTTAATATCAAACAGCTTCCATATGTAGTAAAGACATCCAGTATAAAGACTATAAGAATGTCAATTTATTAGATAGTTTTTATGTCTTCTTTTGGTAGCTCAAACATTCAAATTTCTTATTCTCAAATTTATATAGTAACATATGTAACAAGCTGTTACAGACTAACGCCCCGACTTACAGAGTGCAAACATTTCTTATCAAATGCACCTTGAATGGTTACATAAGATGTAATTTGTCCTCAGAATTCCAAAGGGGATTAGGATGGAGCAGGCCCTTACTCAGCTTGATGTCAAAATACTGTTTGATGATTTTACTTATCACGCTAACATATGTAACGCTCTCTGATCTTTAAAACTTGATGACAACTAGCAGATCTATAAGTCTTTATCATAGGAGTCAGTTTAAAATCCCTAAACAGTGTAAGATATCCAACAGCTGTGAGTTTTTTCACAATTTTAGCTCAAACTTTCAAACTGCATTTCCTTTATTTGATATAGTAACGCATGTAACACGCTGTTTCAGACTAACGCCCCAACACAGAGAGTGCAAACATCCCTTATTCGATGCAGCTTGAGTTGTACTATAAGAAGGAATATGTCTGCAAAATTCCCTCGAGGAGATTAAAACATTTTTAGGCATATCTTACGTAAAGACAATGAGCTTGCCCATTAATTACATCAGGTAACATATGTTACAGCCTCTGATATTAAAATTTTTGCAACAAACTTGCAGATTTATGAGTCTTTTCATATAAGCGAATATATCCCAAACAATGAAACACATTCATCAACTGCAAATATTTTTTAACTATTTTTACTTTAGTTTTAATACCAATCATTTCACCTTAAAACTGGGTAGGGGTAGGGTTGTTTAATTGCTTATTTCAGAAAAAATATTTAAGCTAGGGAAACAAACTTTAATTTTTCTGTTAGCCAATTGCATAAGCTAGTCAGACATGGTTAAAAACATTTTGCAAAACACATAGAGAGATTGTGAATGTAAATGATGTAAGCCACGCTTGCAAATTTTAATGGGTTATCTGATTTATGTAACACATATGACACCTTAGGAAGCCGCAATTTTTTTCAAATGGCTGTCATATGTAGATAAGATATCCAGTATGCAGACTATATGAATTATTTTTAAAAATAAATATTTTAATGTCTTTAATTTGTAGCCCAAACTTTCAATTTACTTTTTCTTAGTTTGATTAAGTAACGTATGTTACAGGCTCTTACAGACTAACGCCCCGGAGCACAGAGTGCAAACATCTCTTAAAAGACTCGGCTTTCAATTCTCTACAAGATAGGATATGTCTGCAAAATTCCCTAGGGGGGGGGGGGGGGGGCAAACCCATTCTCAGCCATCCGTCTAATGATATTGGCTTTCTAAATACAATGGGTAGCTTAAATCAGACAAAAAGCTTCATGATGATCATGGCCTGTTGTATGGATCTACACGTTATCCAAAACCTGTGTCTACACTGTCGCATATTTCACAAAAACTACTTGTGTCTACACGATACACACCGAAAAAGGGCCATGATCTACACGATACCAAGGCCCATATTGAAACTAGTATGTCATCATCCAAGACGGTTTCTGTGGGTTTTCAGGACTAGAGGGTGAATTTCAAGGACTGGGCTTATGGCATATAGTATAAGAATCACGATATCATATCACGTATACGAAAATCCAGGAAGGCAGGAAATTGTACGGCCTTGCTGTAAAATTGTTGACTGTGACGTAAAGCATCAACACAATCAAACAAATATAATTATATGTACCTGATATGAATCTATAGCCTAGAGAAACATGTGATAAATGTTTCTTCTGTCAGCTGTTTGAAATCGCTATAGAAAACTTGCTGAGAGAAACAATATAGGGTAAAGTCAGGTAAATTCGGACATCAGGCAAATTCGGACACACATTTGCAAACAGTGGAAATCCAGATGAGACGGCTCCTTATGAGACGTCTCATCAGAATTTTCACTGTTTGCTTAGCTAATTTATTTTTTATTCCAATAATTGAATTATGAAACAAACAAGGTGGCTGTCCGAATTTAGCTGTCTGTCCGAATATACCCGGCTTTACCCTAGAGGATCTTACACGAGTGATAATATTGTGAAATTTATTAAACGAGGCGAGTTTTATAAATATGAAATGATCACGAGTGTAAGATTTTGTTTAGCATTTGACCTTCATTTGAAAATGATGAAAAATTAAGATTTCTCTTGCTCTCAAATGTATTTATCATCAGTTGAGTTGAGCATGAAAAAGTTTTATATCCTTGAGACCAGAGTTGCGATCCATAAAGACTCAAACCGGATTGCTCAGCTACAGTGACTCCAGAATAATAAAATATCGATTTAGCTAGACGGCGAACTGTATGGCCAACGTTAATTTACGTCAGCTACCGGTCAGTTTACGTACATATATTAGCCTTAGGTAATAAAAAAAACAAGTATACAGGTAATAATCTACATTCTGTCTGGTTTACTTACTAGAATGTACATGAACATCGCCTCGGTAGCGCAGTAGGCAGCGCGTCAGTCTCATAATCATAACTCACAATGAGTTATCTGAAGGTCGTGAGTTCGATCCTCACCCGGGGCAGTCTTTTGAGCATTTTTTTAGAAAAAATAACAACATTATTTGTCGCGCTGTATAATTATGCTTTTATTCAGCCATTCGGTAGATGTACAAACCCCTTTTTTGACCACCAATGGGCTTTGTTTGGTTGTGTTTTTTTTTGTACTCCGAAGCCTACAACGACTCCTGTAACGTAGTAGTTGATTCTAATCTTCTAAGTTCACGTTGTGTTTTCATAGTCCTTTTAGAGTCTTATAAATTTCAGCAACAATTTTCACAATTTTATTAAATCTTCCAAAGTCCAACTAAAATACTTCTAGAAACAATCTATAACCCAAAGTTCCGAAATCTAACCAAGTCTGAGGCTCTGACACTGGGTTTCATCTTATATACCATGATGTCACGTGATAGAAGCTGACCCAACGCCACCTAATGACATCAACACTAACCAATCATATTTCAGGTTTACTAGTTGAGCTCTTCCTCGCGGTGCAACGGGGTTGTCTGCATTTTGTGATTGTGGTATTTCCTGATCATACTCACTTACTATTTTTTACTATATAGGTTAGCTTCTATTAATATCAACCAAGCCTACAACGACTCCTGTAACGTAGTAGTTGATTCTAATCTTCTAAGTTCACGTTGTGTTTTCATAGTCCTTTTAGAGTCTTATAAATTTCAGCAACAATTTTCACAATTTTATTAAATCTTCCAAAGTCCAACTAAAATACTTCTAGAAACAATCTATAACCCAAAGTTCCGAAATCTAACCAAGTCTGAGGCTCTGACACTGGGTTTCATCTTATATACCATGATGTCACGTGATAGAAGCTGACCCAACGCCACCTAATGACATCAACACTAACCAATCATATTTCAGGTTTACTAGTTGAGCTCTTCCTCGCGGTGCAACGGGGTTGTCTGCATTTTGTGATTGTGGTATTTCCTGATCATACTCACTTACTATTTTTTACTATATAGGTTAGCTTCTATTAATATCAACCAATCAGAAGATACAAACGTGACTCATAGTCACACCAGTTGCGCAATCTCCCAAAGGTCATTTGATTAAATGTATTGGGCAATCCTGCCAATCAATGCCAGAATTGACATGATCTATTTATTGGGCTTGTTTAATTTTACTGAACTAAGTAACATCTGTCATCATGACCTTTTGAAAGTGCTAAAACACCCCATCAGAATTGACAGGTCTATAAATATGACATTTGAGAAACAACAAGTATTAGCTTTTCAAAAAAGCTGGCGGTCGTTTAGCCCTATCACTGTATGTATTATTGCACAATGCCAGTGCCGGACCAGGGGGGGGGGGGGGGGCACGTGCCCCCACCCCCAACGAAGAGGCCGCGGTGAGTGTCCTAAAATTTTTTTCGTACATTTATATGTACGGTGATGGTTTGGTGGTGTTTGGGGTGTTTTGGGTAGGTTTGGGGTATTTCGAGGCCGTAGGTTTCCAAAAAGGAAATTTAGCGCATAATATGTGATGCTTTGGTGGGGTTTGGGGTGGTTTGGGGTGGTTTGGGGTGTTTCAATGGACCACACGACGGCTATGCTAACAGATCAAATTCGAAAACGAGTTTGCCTCGCGTTAATAGGTAGCCCTACAGATTCACGGACAGTTCTGCCTCGCGCTGTAGGTTAACCCACGATATTTGGTACCCCGCTCGTTGTTCGGCAGCGCATAAAAACTAGCCTGAGCACGGCATAAAGGTTCGGTCAAAACCTGAATTTGATGTATTTTTAGCACAAAGTTTATATATACGGCCGGCCACGGCCGACCGTAATAACAAACTGGCGTCAGAATTCCCTATATTTAAGTAAGTAAGGGTGCAAAGATCAGGAATCGATACAATCAAGTACCACACCTGACCCAGGATACCAATGGGAAAGTGACAAACTCACAGTTAGACACCACAAACGAGAGACAAGAGGTCAGCCCTTTCCCAGCAGGTGACCCCAAAGCACATATTAACAGACGCGCACAAAGACATAGCAAACACAAGACAGAAAAAACCCATAAAAGATCCACAAAAGAAGCACCGCCTTGGAACTGTCAGTAAAATATTTTACTGGAGGGCTGAAACCGGTTTAACGGCGCCAACCTCACCCTTAACTCAGATGTGGATCAAGACACCTAGATATTTGGTTTGCATGAAAGACCCATAACTTATCAATGCATCATCTCCTAAATCATATAAACCAAGATATAACAAGGAGATAAAGCAAAGATAAGGACTCAACAGTAAATAAAGCTGAATGCCGGAGCAAAAGAAATCCAACAGGTAAACCCCGGTGGGCCCGACAAACAGCCAAAGAATCAGGCCCCTACCATCAAAAACATAAACATGTCAATCACAGATGTCAAGACCGCACCTGGCCATACACCTGTGTCTTATCCAAACCAAGCATTCACAAATATTGTAAATCTCCTCAGGCAATTCACAATTATTATGAACCCTCTCAGATGAAACCGGCAGCTATTTTATACTCTTTTGTATTTCTATGATCTGGCCAGACACCAGTTGAAATACAATGTATTCCGGCATTGAGACGCGTGAGTTTACACCAATATGAAACTATTTTATTGTCTGTTTATATGTGCTTTGTGGTCACCTGCTGGGAAAAGGCTGACCTCTTGACTCTCGTTTGTGGTGTCTGACACTGTGAGTTTGTCACTTTCCCATTGGTATCCTGAGTCAGGTGTGGTACTAAATTGTATCGATTCCTGATCTTTGCACCCTTACTTACTTTTATTGATTATTTTTGTTTAAAAAATTCTTCTTCATAGTTTGATATGCTGGACCTTTATAAGAATTTCAGGGCTCTTTAAACACATGCTTGAAGTCTTTCTTTGATAAGGCCAAATAAAAAAGTACCTGTGTTTAGGGTAACCCTACCCTTCGGTAGTACCTAAATGTACTGGTGAAACCTAGACTTTTTTCAGGTCTTCTGGAAATATAGTCCAGTCAATCTACATTACAACGTCAAACTAATTCCTTCAGAAGCCGTTTTGGCGTGAACATATAGATAATTTATGACTTATTAACCAACAAAAAGTCCTCAGAAAAATATTCAGGCATTTTCGAATAATTAGAGTTTAAAACATGCCATTTTTGCGTTTTTTCACCCTGGCAATTCAAGTACACCGTACAAAGTTAAGTGACGTAACACACCGTCGCTATAGGAAACGATACAAAAACGATGTCTGCTTCGATATTTTTCTCCAGATTAAAAATAATTTGGAAAAGAGCCAGAAAAAAATGATACGAGTGTCGATTTGAAGCAACAGACCACTCAATTATGTTGATAGGTATTCCTTATAACAGTTGGCGACCTCAAAATATAATTTATAATATTTAAAAGTGACGCAAACATGAGCGCAAACACATATTTTCCACATGAACCAAATTTCGGAATGCCGCTTTTTAAAAGAATTTTCCATTTTCTGCATTTATAAAATATTTTAACCACACCAGTAGTACATACTATTAAAAAGTAGACATACGATTTTCTTCCCCCTAAAATTTATGATGTATAAAAGATGCTGTCCAAAAAATAATGTATGGAAGCACATACGTGGCATAGGAAAGGAAATCCGATATTTACTGGTCGCCGTTTTCGATATGTTTCCAGTCCATCTAAGATCGATGTTTCCCTTGCAAATTTTTCGGGTACGTTGCATTAAATCTTAAAACAAGTACTATGATAGTTTTTAACCTAATTGCCGGCAACCAATACGTTCAAAAGCCCAGAGAGTGCGAGAGAGAAAGAGATGTCTTAAAAGATCTGGGTTTTTCCCCAGATTTGTTATACATGTCTAGGACCCGGTATACACGGATTGGTAACTGACATACAGGTAAATATAAATATTGGAAATACGTTGTCTAGGCTGAGCTTTCAAAACTGACGTATGTTGAAGATATGTATTGAAAGTTTATCCGTATTTATAAACACCAGCAAGAAACCAAGGTACCCTTTTATCTATTTTCGGCACTTTTAGCCGAATATAGTCACCCTAAAAAGATGATAAAACTTCAATTTTATTTACCATAACTTGTAATATTTCAACTTTGCATACCGGGAATAACTTTGTATGATCTATGGTACGTTTCAAATCAATTTTTTCAGCTGTAGTACTTGAAATAGCGCTAAAACAAAGCCACGACAACATAACTTTGTATTTCCGCCAGTGACCATTCCGTTTATACTGGGTCCGAGAACATGTGTAGACTTGAATTGGTAATTACTTAGATGCAACAGAAGGAGGTTGGCAGGCTAACAAATAAAACTTAACGAATATGCAGCATTAGAAATGTTGTCTAATGTGCATGTAGTGAAGAGCAACCGCTGCAACTGTGCCTGAAAAGTGTTCATGTCGCAAACAAGGTCTTGTATATTCTTGGAGCTGCAGCAACATTGAAATACTGAATGATGAACTTGAAGAATCTCCTTGGAAATTTGTTACAAAATAATATGAGCAATGTGACCCTTTGGAAATAGAGCAAACACACAAGCTATAAAACAACAAGATTGAGTCTGCTTATGATATATAACGCCCCCAACCCAATCCTGGGAATGGCTGAAGTGGTATTCTGCTTTCAACAGTAGAAAAGAACAAAGATATGATACATTTTAATAACACCAACTTGACTTTACATGGCGTAGTTTTGTTACAATCTATAGGGACGCTTGTGACATTCTGACTACAGTTGTTAGCTAAATGAGATTACTTTCCGCTGTTCCAGTGTTTGTTGATACGATATAAACATAGGCAAAAAAGTGACTCTAAATTCTAGAATGTACCTCAAAATGTCTTGATTTCATCAAATGAGATTGAAGATTCTTTGCGAAAACAACATGTGTAATATATGGCTTACTTCTCATATTTACATAATTAGGTCAGGTGTGTGTCAATTTACATTTAATATCATATCAGCATCGTTACATTCATTTTATGCGTCGTTTTATCCCAACAAAAGAGGAAAATGTTTTGCACCTGGTCACATTGACAAGAAAGTATGGCATAACATGCATTAACTTGAACCAATTACATCTCTCTGCTGAGTTACTAAGTTTGAAAGTAAGGTTTACTTTATTTACAAAGGGTTGCCCCTTTGACCTTCTCAAACACCATCAGGCCCCTGTTAAGTAGCCTGCAAAAACACATAAAACATAAACATGGTATTTTTAAATTTGATTAATTTTATAAACGAGCCAACCCGTGTCTGGTTGCATGATAAAGCACCATATGCTTATAAATGCTTAAGTTAGAGGGAAGCCAGGGCCATGATAATAGCTTTCATGTGTTAATTTTTAATTAATGGGGGATGAAGGGGGTGAAAAGTTGTTTAAATGCCCATTACAGGCAAGCTATTGGAAATAGAAACATAACATTTGCTTATCTAAAATGCACTTTATATTTTATAGTATCATCATTGATGAAAATGCAAAACACATTAACGGAAATAGGTACTTGTGAATGATTTAAGCCAGCGTAACACTATTTCGTGATGCTGTCCAGATATATTAGTTGGTGTTACAAACGTTACAGCTATGATGTTGGATCATGAGATCCCTGCAATGTTTGAAAATATTTTTTTACAAACCAAATCTTACATGAAATTAATTAAATCTAGATGATTAAAATATACTGCCATCCAAATTCATTTGTCACCAATCGTGCATGGTATTTTCAATTCATGTGGATGAAGCTTTAAAAACTCATTGCATACAACTTATTGAAGATAAAACCACATACATTGTTTTTACGAAAAGACAAGTAATTCTGTTAGTCAAGACATTTGCTAAAATATCCCCAAAAATCACAAGAGTATTTTTTTTTTACTTAGCAATATACATGTAAGTCAGCATTACAGTATTCAGGTACAGTAATAGTTGCTGCATAAAACAGCAAACTCGGGTTCTAAGAATTTCTGCTGTAAGTACGATGTAAAATTTTTAGACCATAGGCATCCTTATAATATTGGCATTGTCTAACTGCTTATAGCTAGCATATACCACAAACGATCAAATGACTTATTCTAAGTTGAATAGTGTTATTATATATACAATCAAAAACAGGCAGATTACATCTCTTTTTACTACACCAACAATCGCTATTTAAGGTAGGATATGATTAAAATTTCCTAAGTATGGGTTGGGGTGGTTATGTTAATTAGACAAGGGAACTGTTGCTTTTTAGAAATCAATAACAAGACAATTTGTTACATACGTTACATAGATGGAAAATAAAATCATTGATACTAATGTGAGAATACTTTGTATGACTTCTGTTTTTAATTTTGATATGATCTTGCCAAAACAGCGATGGCAAAATCAATCACTGGTCATTTCAGGGTAAAGAAATTGTAATTCCACATATAGGGAGACGTAATATTGACTATAGGAAATTAATTGTAACAGTCATAACAACATAACCTCACCAGATAAAATATCTTTAATTCAACAAAGAAATGACTACTCCTTAAAGTAATACTTTGTTTCAGATCTCCCAAGGAGCAAAGTCATATTTGATCAGGAATTTCATGTCCTGATTCTTGATTTACGCCATGTAACGTAAGTAACATATATTATATTGAGTCCTCTACCCCACAATAATAAGTGAATGTGTTGTGATTTTGTAGAACTTTTGTCATAATTACAGAAAACATAGCATGAAATGCAAAACATCTAGTTGGTTGTAATGGTTTGCCATATAAATGGTATAGTCTGTTAGGGTAAGGGATGCTTATCAGCTCATTACAGATACATTGATAACGGCAGAACCCAAACCGTTATTTAAAATTAAGACAAAACATATTATTTATCTAGTCACTTCATTTGACAAATATTTCAAATACTACAAAATTTATTTGCAAACACAAATGACTTACATGACACCAACATTGAAATATTTAGAGGGAATGTTAAATATGTAACGTACACCACACAACTGGAAGCCAAACTTATTTTTTAAAAGCCTGCAATTGTGGCCAAAATGTTAAATACATAGAATATATACATCCTTTTAATAAAGATAAAGTCTAATATAACTATTTTGAGTTATACTCCAAACTGTTAGGAGTTATTTTTGACACTTTCAATAGGGTAACGTATGTAACAGGCTATGGGTTGCTTGAACCAACAGTGCAATTATCAATTATTCTGCGCATAATGGTTGCCCTTTAATATATAGATATGTCTGCGGCATCACTAGGGTGAGTGGGTGTGAGGAATTGACTATCTAGCCCACAGTTTAATTTGTTTTCTCTAGTTTTACATGATTTCCAACCCCTTCCACCCACTATAACAGCAAGTAAACAAACCTAAAAAACGTTTCATTACGAGTTATCAGAATACATTTTCAGGTCACATATTTAAGCATTGTATTTGCATCTACAGACTGTTGAGCTATTTAAAGAAAAGGTGAAACAAGTTTGATAAATACATATTTAAGCTAAGAAATCTCTTCTTCACTATGTTCAAATGTTCGGCCAGTGTGCCCCCTCCCCCTGCCTGCCCCCTCCTTTAACCCTAAAATGGTATAATTATGTTGGTTTCTTCACTTCACATCTTGCTATCTTTTTTATAATAAAAATGATAATGCATTTTCAGGATATATTCTACACATGCTTATGATTAATACCGAAAATTCATTTTTTGACATTTTTTCTTTGTTTTTTGCAGGTTTTGACCCAAAAATGCATTTGGCGATGAAAAAAATCCCTTTTTTTCTTTTGGTACCTTTTTAACATCGTTTCAAATAAAGATTTTAAGAAATTAAGTTCTAAATGTTAATGTTAAAGAATATTGCTAGAGAATTGAAACAAACACAAAAATATCATTTTTCACATATTTGCTTGAAAGGCCCCTTTTTTGGCCCCTGAAAAATGCGTTTTGCCTGCGAATTTTTTTGAGGACTTTTTTTCTGTTAATCTATGGACCTAATAGATCATGAAAATCTAAAAACCTTTTCTGAAGGAATTTGTTTGAGGTTTGGTCAAATTTTCAAGTAAATTGACTGGACTAATATATAATTTATGCATATCGAAAGGCATTTCGCCTATACATACTTATGCCCACTAGATAGCTCTGCGTGTTTTAGGCTAAATAAAAAATAAGTGTTTTCGGGTAATGGGTCTGAAATTTTTAGGTAGGGTAGGCACACTTTTTTTTAAAATTATTTTTTAATTCTGGAAAAATATATATTTGAATGCATTTTGAAAGGCTGCTGTTTGCGTGATGATTTAAATGCCTGTCCATCTGTTATTTTATTCGCATTTCCATCACTGTGTCAATCTAATTGTACGCTCGCACCACATACACATGTACCAAACAAAATGGACAAAATGTTTTGTAGACACTAAATACAAAAGTAACCCATTTTCCTAGACCTATATAAGTAACATATACTGCGAACTCCATCCAAGTGTATAGCACTGACAGTACAAAATGGGTTATGAAAGGGTATTTTCATACCAACTAAAACTAAGTTATTTATTTTTACAAGATATCAGAGCATTAAGATGGATATCATTCTCCGTCGAAACTTAAATCTAGTTAGAATTTTGTTATTTCTATGCACATGCAAACTCTCAGTGTGAAGTTACTTTCATGTAAAATTTTACAAACGAAGTACTGTGTTCCGTTTGAAGTGCAATACTACAGTAGTGGTTTCATATTTGGATGGATCTTCTCCATTCTTGCTGGTAACAAGGACAATCATAAAAGCTTGGAGAGTATTAATTTCGGCAAGATTCCAAGAATAATATTGTGACCACACTAGCACCTTTATTTTTGAATGTACCTTCTTTATCCTTGCAGGTAACAAGTTCAACAATAAAGTCTTGGATGGGTTCGAAATTCGGCCAGATCAGATCTCGGACTGTAGAGTTAGCTGCCATTGAGCGTCTGGAAAAATCTCCGTAGACTTACAATTGGAGAAATGTTGTGACCACTCTAGCGCCTTCATTTTTCGATGGGTCTTCTTCATTCTTGCAGGTAACAAGGATAACTATAAAAGCTAGGGTGGGTTTGAACTTCAGCCATATCCCAGTGCCGATCATGGAGTTAGCTCCCCTTGTGCGTCAAAATAATTAAAGTATAATGTTGCGACCACTCTAACGCCTTCATTTATGATTGGATCTCCTTCATTCTTGCAAGTAACGAAGACAGATGGTTTTGAAATTCCGCAAGATCGGACTGCGGAGTTAGCGTCTGGAAAAATACCCATATACTAATTATGGGAGAAATGTAGACTGGCCCCAGTCTCTAATGTCAATTAATTCAAGTAAAACTGATAATCTATCTAAGATAGCATTTATAAACTTTACTTAGAAGTAGAAGTTCTCGGCTTGGACATCAGTAAATTTGACTATCAGAGAGGATAGAATTTTTAGAAGATGATTTTTTTTCATAGTTAAATATAATTATAAATGTAATTGTATATATTTACTGGACTGATGCAGTAAATTTGAGTATCAGAGAGGATAGAATTTTTAGAAGATGATTTTTTTTTTCATAGTTAAATATAATTATAAATGTAATTATATATATTAACCGGACTGATGCCAGTCTAGGAGAAATGTTGTGATCACTCTTGCGCCTTCATTTTGATTGGATCTTCTTCATTCTTGCAGGTAGAAAGGACAACCATAAAAGCTTGGATTAGTTTGAATTTCAATCCAAGCCAGCCTCGGACTGTGGAGTTAACTGTCCTTGAGCATCTGGGAAAATATGCATCTACAGACTTACAATGAGAGACCTTTTGTGAACACTCTAGCGACTTCATTTTTGGATGGAACTTCCTCATTCTTGCAGATCAAAAGGGCAGCTACAAAAGCTTCAATGACTTTGAATTTTGGCCACACGTGATAGCCAACAACAAAGTTAGCTGCCCTTGAGCATCTAAAATATAGCTGTATAATGCTTTGACCACTCTAGCGCATTCATTTTGCATTTGATCTTCTTCATTCTTGTAGGTAACCAGGGCATACATAAAAGCATGGGTGAGTTTGAATTTCGCCCAGATCCCATCACTGACTATAGAGTTAGCTGCCTATGAGCATCTGTAAAATATAGTTTCACCAGGTTTCTTCGGCAATTTGTATTCAGACCTTATTAATACTTGCAGATAACCAGACCTCGAGGTTATAAAACTTAAGCACAGTCTTAGGCTCAAAATAAAGCACAATGATAGCAGCCAATCAGCCAATCATTGCGCTTTATTTTGAGTCTGAAAACGAACTCAAATTTTATAACCTCGAGACCTGAACTGGCACCTGCCTTTGAGCATCGTAAATTATGGTGTCTCCAAACATTATGCTGGCTCCCAGGTGAGCGATCCTTGCCCATTGGGCTACTTGTTTAAGGTTTTCATTAATATCCATGAATATGCAACTTAGATAATTTGCATATGGACTATGGGGTGAAAGGCCCTTGTCTAAGCTTTAATTAGATACCAAGTTTAGTAGTATATGATAAGTAGCATATGAGATATGAGTAATTTTGTACGTACACCCCCATTCTTGAAAACCGCATTGTGGGTTGCCATGGAAGCTATGCATTTTAGCATAGCCAAAACCAAAAACCTTTTAGGGAACATTATTTTTCGCATTCAGGGGGTCCAACTGAATAATTTGGTACCCATGAAAAATTGTTCTGGTGGGGGTGCAAGGTAGATCAAAACAGATCCGGGGTATATGTTATATAAGGTAATCTTAGTTGAATCAATGGTGTCCCAAATATCTTTCGAAAAAGCGAGTACATTTGTATTTCGACAAATCGGCATTTGCATTTTCGAGCTTTTACTGTTCTAAAATCGCAATAGCTGGCTTATCTTATTTGCTGACAATTAATGCTACCAATCTGACGGCTTATTCTGAGCCAAAGGTGTTTAAGAGATATGAACTGCTGATCCTGTGCAAAGAGGTCGTATTAGTGTTTCAAGAGAAAAATAACTTTATTCTGTGTAGCCTGCTAAGCTATATACGGACACTCTGATTGAAACAGCGCAGGCATGCTACTAGTAAGTGCATCAACACTGACGCTTTCTACAATGAAACCGAAGACTCAGTTGAGCACACAATTTATCCTGCTCATAATCAGCATGATAAATACAACATCTGAGAGACTAAAAGCTAGAAACTTCTTTATTTGTCGATATTTTAGTTTTTATGAGCCGCTGAAACTTCTTTCTCAGTTGAGTTGAGCATGAAAAAGTTTTATAAGGTTCTCGGGACCTGGTCACTGGCATCTTCGGTTTCAGGGTTGTTGGGTAGTTTTCATTTTTATCTGGAGTGTTGGATTCCTAGCCAGATAATAATGGTTTTGTTTCGGAAGTTTCTTAGTTCTTCTACTCAATGTTCAGACATAACAGAGAAAGTACTGTTAGAGTATCATAGTTGTTTTCATCTTCCTGTATATTATACTCTTGGAAAATTTCCCAGACTGACGTGAAGCGTTTTTTTCTTTTGTCTAAATCATTAGAGCAACGTCATGAGAAAAAGGGCACATGCGATCAGCAGTGGCACAAACCAAATCATATAAACTTAATTTCACTCAGTCCATTTACATGGTAACATGAGGTAAAATAATGGTACATTATCGATTAAGGCCTCGAGGTTATAAAACCTTTTTTCGATATCAACTCAGCTGAGCATGAAATTTCAACTGAAATGCTAAAAAAAATATTATTTTCCTTGCTGTCAAACTCTTAGTTGGTGTATTTATCCTGCTAATAAATGTTAAAATGCCAACAATTGTTGGCATTTTAAGCTTTATGAGCTAGATAAATTTTGTGCTCAGTTAAGTTGAGCATGAAAAAAGTTTTATAACCTTGGGACCAGACTACTCATTAGCAAAGCCTGGCCCCGAGGTTATAAAACTTTTTTATGCTCGACTCAACTGAGCATGATATTTCAACTTTTCATATTAACTGAAATGCTAAAAAAATAAAGAATTTTCTTTCTTTCAACCTCTCAGATGTTGTATAGCATTTATCATACTATTTCATGTTAAAATGCCAAAATTTTTTGGCATTTTAATATCATGAGCATGATAAATTTCAAGCTCAGTTGAGTTGAGCATGAAAAAAGTTTTATAACATCGGGGCTTGGTCTGCTCCATTATTGTGCGCTGCCTGGAATATACAATATATAAACATTCAAAATTCAATTACGCAATATATCAAGTCCGCTTTATTCCAATTCTATGTTTTTTCTCTTTCAGAAAGCTCAGGTTTCCGTCAGATCATTTCAAGTTTCCAAAAGCTGTTGTCAAAGTGTCGAATGAGCTTGGTTTAAACTTCTTACCGTATTTCGAAGTAATTTTTATAAAATCGACATTTTCACAGTCCGGTTCTTTAGGGCATATTAAGGAAGCTTATCGCTTTAAAACCTGTGCATGAGGTCCTGTGAGTTATTATTTAACTGTTTTTTTTTATTCTGAATACCGGTAAAAGATACTTGATCCAGACGAAAAGCCATATAAAGCGGCATTTTATCAGGTTATCTCGTACAGTTTGCTAAACTAAAAACAATCTTCAGGGACAGAAACACACCACTTTATAAACAAAAAGTCGACCTGTTACCCCTTTAAATACAAAATGGACAATTCCATACTTATTGCATCAAAATATGTGGAATAACCCATCTAAATAGAAAGGTTTTATTTAATCAAATCGAGTCTGTTGTGTTGCTGTTTTTGGTTTTCTTATACCGTACGAATGCCATAGGAAGCCTGCCACACGTTCGATGGACCAGCCCAATTTATTAATATTAATAATACAGCATACATTTTATGGTCAATGAGGGAGAGGCAACCTTTAAGTCTGAAGGACAAAACAAGGTCTTGCCTGTTACTACAATGTAAGAAATAAGTGTAACTTAACACCAAAAGAAGTAACAGCTCAGCTGCCATCCATTTTTTTTTTGTAAACATACACTTACTTTCCTTCTGAAACTATTTAAGACTAAAATATATCCAGCGATACAGGTATAAATGTTTAAACTAGAAATGATGTTTATGAAACACTATGCACCCAACCATTCGCTTGTCAAGAAGGGTTAGTCTTAAGTTTTAAGCTTCAAGCTATACTACTCATCGTCCTCATTTGAACTAACGCAAATTGATTTCACCCAGTAAACAGCTGACAAAGTTGAAGCTGTAAGCTATAAAATGTTTCGAGTTACATGTATCTTCCTTAAAGCTTTCAATGCCCAAATTTATAAAAAATATAACTTTTTTTAAAAAATTTTCACCAGGTGATCTACTCATCATCTTCTACCAACTGACTATGTTTGAAGCTGCTAGCTATAATATTTTTTGAGATATCTTGATAACAAGTTTCCAATGCCCAAATTTGCAAAGGGCAATAGATCAAAAAAGTAAAATAACTTTTTTTTAATGTTGACCAGGTAATCTACTCATTATCCTCTATCAGCTGACAAAGTTTCAAGCTACTAGCTGTAATAGTTTTCGAGATATCTCGACTACTAGTTTAAATGCCTAAATTTGCAAAAGGCAATAACTCAGAAAAAAGGAGTTTTTTCTTGATTTTCACCAGGTAATTTATTCATCATCTTCTGTCAACTGACCATGTTTGAAGCTGCTAGCTATGATAAGTTTCAAGATATCTTGATTACAAGTTTTTAAATGCACAAATTTGCAAAGGGCAATAACTCAGAAAAATAAAATACCTTTTTTCTTATTTTTCACCAGGTAATCTATTCATCATCATCTGTCAACTGATCATGTTTGTAGCTGCTAGCTAAAATAATTTTCGAGATTTCTTGATTACAATTTTTCAAAGCTCAAATTTGCAAAGGGCAATAACTCGAAAAAAACACCTTCACCTTTTATTAAACCTTCACCAGGTTATCTACTCATTATCTTCTATCAGCTGACCAAGTTTGAAGCTACTTGCTGTAACAGTTTTTTAGATATCTTAATTACAAGTTTTCAATGCCAAAATTTGCAAAGTAGGGCAATACTTAAAAAATAACTTTTTTTTAAAAAATTTTCACCAGGTATCGTCTCATTACTTCTATTAGCTGACAAAGTTTGAATCTTATAGCTAGTATAGTTTTGAGATATCTTGATTATAAAATATCGTTAAGACCCTTTAAAAGGGGCATAACTCCACAAAGGGAGATAATTTAGACTTAAAAAAAGTATGTGTCAATTATTATTTGATGAGGTCTCCACATATGAAATTTCAAAACTGCATCTTAAAACATTTTGAACGGACACACGGACGGACAAAAGGACGGACAGACAATCCTATAGCAGTATGCCCCTTCAACTTATACAAAGTTGGGGATATAAAACATTTTCTTCTGTCCGTTCTTGTTGCAGTTATTCTCCGGATCAATACAATCGAACAGAACATAGGTATTAAAGTAGTTGAACAAGTGGTAGTTCCGCTGCCACCAAATTGGGTGTAAAGTTACACTTATTTTTTACAGTGTAGGAGTCTGCGATGACAATGCAAATAATAGTAATGTATTGATAGTAAAGTGATTGCCTAGTTACATGAGCTAGGGCAAACACTCTAGGGCAAAACTTCACCTTTAGTAAACACACAATTATTTCTGACACTCAAAGGCTAAAATAAACAAGAACTATCTTTAAAAAAGATAAGTGGCGGAGGTTAAATGGATGGATGTTTGGTGCAAAACACGATGAATACTTTTTCAGAAGCTCGATATTATCTTAACGTAAATATTATGGTCATTTTCGACCACCATAGCAACATAATCGCTGCAGCATTGGAATTAGAAACTTAATTGCAGGTTAACAAAAGTAGTGCATACAACGCAATCACAGTACATTGGAACCATCCAGAAGCCGATATGATCTGCCCTTCATTGAAAGAACCATTGGATATAACTGACGGTCTGGATGTGGTGGTTGGAGAGGTGGTCTGGTATTTCTAATCATTAAATATTAAGCTCATTTTCGCTTATTCCATTAGTCATTAACAAAATTATATCTAAGTTTGTTTGTTTGATTTGATTCTTTACGCCCCAGTCAACAATTCTCAGATTTGTTAGAATGGGTCCTCCTGAATTTACATGTACTAAGCAGGGATTAGTGTGTCTTGCTCAATGAAACAACACAGTGTCGCCGGTGGGGCTGGGGCCCGCAACCTTTTGATATCGAGTCAAGCAATCTAATGCTGAGCCTCTGCACTCCCCAAAAAATTCTTATACATGTATAATCATGTGCTTTTATTAAATTTATAGCCCATTTAGTCATATTTGAACAGAAAATAGCGTATGTAAAGTGTTTTTGAATAAGGAATTGAAAGGTGAAAGATATATTACATTGTTACAAGGAAAGCAAATGTGATGTTCATTGTGATTTTGTTACTTTCCCGTTTGGTACCGTGGGACAGGTGTGATACTTGGTTGTATAGATGCCTGATCCTTGCTGTCTTCCTTACTTTATATATATATCAAATTTATATATATATAAAGTAAGGAAGACAGCAAGGATCAGGCATCTATACAACCAAGTATCACACCTGTCCCACGGTACCAAACGGGAAAGTAACAAAATCACAATGAACATCACATTTGCTTTCCTTGTAACAATGCGATTCATATGTTTACAGGTATGATGATTCTGTTAAAATAATGTTTCTGACGTCACAACGATAATATTTTGGAATAGACTGCGTTTTTGCATGTCTACGTTCTTACGTCCAAAATCACATGTAATTGCTACGCATGCGCGCTGGGAGTTCAGCTCGTATTTGATTTTGGTGTAACAAACTGCGAAGGTTGTTTATATCGATGATACTTATCGATCAAATACACTAGCAAGTACCAGACCCCAAAATCGTATTTCACTTTGATTATGGGTATTTTCACTGCCATGATGTACACTTTTTTCACAAATAAATGTCTGTTTATTTGAACTAGACTGTAGATTTACATATCACGCCCGACCTTGGCCTTTGAGCGCGCTAATAATAAACAGAAATGTGTATTTTACCTTAATTTGAATATGCAAATTACTTATCCAATTAAATGGCTAGATATTTTTTATATTACTCAATAGAGTTTTAGATAAATAGCTCAAGACGAAGACTATAAGTGGCGTTTTGCCACAAATAAACCCCACACAGGACTGTTTTACAAATGAAAAATGAAAAGTGATACACATGTTCCAATAAATTAATAAACTATTAAGAAGATTAGCATCTGTAAAGCTTTGATATGTGTCAGAACTAATAGTCAGGAGAACAGAAATTTGCTTTATAACAGGTAGCTGTCAAAATAAATGAGCAAAATGAAACAACCATACCATTTTTACACACTGGTACGGCGTTTCCGATCAACAAGAACACCGTTTTCGATTGTGAAAACGATGCTCATAGAACGTAACTATAATGTTATCAAACACCAGAACGTATATTTTTGCAATCTAAAAATGTCGCTCTTTTCTTCTACTTAGTAGTCTATACGTTTGACTTCTTACCTCACTACGTTATTAAATATTGTGAAACAGCTTATGAGAGGAATGGAAAAAGTATAAACTGTTATATTAAAAATTCAGGTGAGATTCTTAATGCATTTAAATCTAAAGGTTTTCTAGCATCGAGTCTGTCTACTTACGATTTCTCTACTCTCTATACTGCATTGCCTCATAATCTAATTAAAGAAAAACTAACTGAATTAATGGAACAAGGCCTCATTATATTTGGCTTGTAATGAGAAATGCACCTTTTCACTTCTGAACAACCTGAAAGATATAATTTGTGATCATTTCAGAAAATGCGTGATGCTCTCAATTATCTTTTGGACAATATTTTATAAGATTTGGCTTGAAATTATACAGACAAATTGTAGGTATTCTAATGGGTACTAATTGTGCTCTTCTTGTTGTAGATTTGTTTCTGTTTTGTTATGAGAGAGACTTCATGTTGTCTCTTTCTGATAATAATCAAGCTGATGTTGTTGAAGCTTTTAACTCTACCTCAAAATATCTTGACGACTTACTAAATAATCGAACAAATGGTATGTTAGATATATCCTACTTGACTTCAGTTAAATAAGGAAAGTTCCTTTGATACTGAAGCCACCATTTTGGACTTGGATTGTCCACAACGAATGACATAGTTTCATCTAAGATTTATGATAAACGGGATGATTTTAATTTGGAAATAGTTTAAAATTTCCCATTTCTTGATGGAGATGGTGATTTAGTTTATAAATTCGAAAGCAATGTAGGAAAACAAGTTAAATCAAACTTTATAAACATAGTTGGATATAACATGGATATCATGCGACAGTCTGCATGTCTGGTTGTAAACCCAATCACGGTTTATCTTTAATTGCATGACGGTGGGTCAGGCCTCGGACTGAATGACGCCCTGACATAAAAATGCTGCTTTAACGGTTGCTCACAAACTGGATAAATTGATATACATGTAGCAATGTCGAAAATCCTGATCAAATGAGTTAAAAGCTTCATTTGTGTCTAACTGTGAGTTGTCACTTTCCCATTGGTATCCTGGGTCAGATGTGGTACTTGATTATATCGATTCCTGATCTTTGCACCCTTTCTTACTTTTTTAAATCAGTTGGTTGGTGCCTGATGCTTGTATTTGGCTGGGCATACTGTGGCTCAACTTCAGGTTTTATTTAGCTCGGACTATCTGTGAGTCGTGAGATCGACATTTTCTTTGTTTCATCATAGTGTATTAATTTGATTAGATTTTTTTCTCTGTGATGATATATTGCAATAGTTAGGAAACCAATTATTGTGTTTTAACAAAAACATAATCTATGGCGAAGGTTTGGTACCAGTAAAATGCATTCAAGCACCCCGTTGGCTTAGGCTTCTGTCCGTTCTAAGGCGGTGGTTCTGTGGTTCTGTTGTTGTTTCATTACTGCTCCCATTTTTGTGGGGGTTCAGTGTTTGGTTCTTGTTTTGTTATCTAGTACTTTGTGTCCTTCTAGTTTTGCAATCATCTTGATGGGGAAGGTAGAGAGAGAGAGAGAGAGAGAGAGAGAGAGAGAGGAGAGAGAGAGAGAAAGAGAGAACTGGTTGCTCCATTTAATTGTCTTCCTAATGTCTTGTGACTGTTGGTGTTCTGTGGCTCTTCCTCACGGTGCCGTGGGTTGGTCCTGATCATACTCACTTGATTTACTGGGCATCGGAAAAGCAGTTTCATGTTTTAATATAGGGATCAAACATGTTTTTCTATGCATTAACATCTGCTGGATCCAGAGGATGGAATTGAAACCCGATCCTGAAAGGCGAGGGTTGTAACGACCCCCGAGGGATCTAGCAGATGTTAGTGTTTCAGAAATCCAGGTTTGATCGTTATTATTGCATAGACTCATTTTGTCACTTGTAATATTTGGGAAATAACGTTTCGAAAAGTTCATTTTTTTGTATTACTATAATGGCGCACAAAAGCATGAAGGGTTCGTAGGTTTTGAAAAAAAGCCTGCTCCAGAGCAAAGACTTCCGTCATCCTAACATCACTAAATTACGTTCATTTCTATGCACGTTACTGTCTGCATTTTCTGATTAAAACATGGGGTTTTGCCGGTTAAAACATGGCTGTTAAATGGATACTATGGATTCTTCCGCCTGGTTTGAAAGAATAAACTTCGGATGATCCATTGTGTATATCGAGGGGACAGAAGTTATGAATTCCAAATAAAATCGTATTACTTTCTGTCAATATCGTTTTTGTCTTTGCAAGGATTGTAAACCTTGATGAAATGCCGCGTTATACGATATTTCGTCTGGTTCTTCACCGTTCGCCAAAGAAACAGTTAGAAGTTACCAGTACACGAAGGGTTGATGCATGTTGGCGGAGAAAGAAGACACAGAACAATCTTGGCCTTCATTGTTCGCAAATATGAGAGGTGCCTTTTCTTATTCCGGATTGGTATTTTGCTTGTCAGTATTACTATGTCAGACATTGGTAACAGTGAATAATTGCAGAATACCAGGGAAAACGTGCATATATTCCGCGAATGTCAATCACGACCTGCCCAGCTACAATGTTTTATATGTTCTGATAAGAGTCCCATTAGACAGGTTCAGGGCTGACCTCTTGGCTTCTGTTTGCGATGTTTAATTGTGTTTTGTGACTTTCCCATGTGGTATCCTGGGTCAGGTGTGGTACTTGATTGATTCCTGCTCTTTGTCGCCTTTCTTACTTTGTCCGTCTGTACGTGGAGATTATCCACGAGCTTTAGCGAGTGGATTATCTTACGTACAGGTGGACAAATATGGTATAACTATTTCATACCACCTACATCAGTGTATACCGTGCACATCACGAGATATTTCATGCTAAATTTGGTAAGGGTGGTATATAGACAATTAGAAGATCATAGAATGGCGAGCTCGAGACAGCTGAACGCCTTGTTTCAAAAACATTGAAACCGTTAACATGTTTTCAAATCCCATTGCGGTTAGCATTTTCATCATAAGCTTCAAGGCCGCATTGACATAGATTTTTGATCGAGCAATAATTGCACGAACAAATGTTTCTTTCATTAATTCTTAGCATGCTAGGTCGTTTTTATACGTCTACTGACTTTTTACAAAACATTTTTTTTTTCAAAAACTTCTTTTAGCAACTATCAGAATGTCAAACGGTTTGAATCCAGATCTGGACCGACGTTCTGTCGGTCCAGATCTGGGTCCAAACTGTTTGCAAAGATTATCAGCAGATGACAAGAGTCGCCGCTTGCAAGGAAAGAGTATAGAAGAAAGGTAAAATGCCAAAAATAGACGCAGTGATTGACAAGTTATCTAGAGACAGGAGTTTGTATGATAGATGTGCAACTGACGGGAAACAAATCATCACATGATCATATGCAGATTTGAAACTAATTATTATTTTTTCTTACTTTTGCGTTGCTGCTTACGCCTGGCTGATAATATACCTGCCTTATGTAATTACTGTTTCAGAAGGCGATGACTAAAACACAGAACATTGCACTCGCATATATCAAGAGTAAACTGTGAATAGGTTTTCTGGGCTTTTGTATATGCATAGTTAGCGTCTTCATGGGTCAATCAACTCCTACCACAGCTTTTGATGGAGCAATGCGATACTTTGCCTATACAATGTAGACGCTTTGAACATTTGCATGGAGGAGTTTGGTTCAATTTTTTTTGACAAAATTACAGTTATGAGAACTTAGACAATTTTTCCTAATAGGGCTTTTGTATATGCATAGTGCCTTCATAGGCCGATCAACTTTTGATGGAACAATGCGATACTTTGCCTATACAACGTAGACACATTGAACATATGCATGAAGGAGTTTGTTAGAAAAATTGAATTTTGACAAAATGACAGCTATGAGAACTTAGACAATTTTTCCCTTTTGTATATGCTTAGATAGTTCCTTCATGTGGCGATCAACTCCTACCGCAGCTTTTGATAGAACAATTTGATACTTTGCCTTCACAATATAGGCACATTCAACATATGCATGAAGGAGTTTGGTTTAAAAAAATGTTTTTAATCCTTCACTCAATAACAGCTATGAAAGCTTAGACAATTTTCCGATATAAGCTTTGATATATAGAACTTTCAGGTGTGACTATTTTTGTGTATTTGATATTAACAAATGTTCCAGATTGCAACTTAAAGATCATTTTCACATATTCTACTGAAATCCTCTTTTCAAAACTAAGGTCTGCCGGTTTGAACTATCACTTGCCAAAACTAAGTTTTTTCACTAACCCTTACTGTGCGGGGGGGGGGGGTATTTAATAAGCATTGCTTTTTTCTTATCCATCATTCTCTCTGGCATATGTTTAATTGCACCTGGAAACTCAGTTTTGTTTCTCTGTCATGATACATTGCACAAAGTAAATGAGTATGATCAGGAAACACCACACTCACACACTGCAGACCAACCCACGGCATCGTGGGGAAGAGCCACAGAACATTTATAGGAACCATAAATCTGTAAGACAATAATAACAAAGCAACCAGCTTTCTCTTCTTCTTCAAGATGATTGCGAAACTAAAATGCACACAAAGTAATGCATAACAAAACAAAGACAAACACAGAATTCCAACAAACAATGGGAAGCTCATTAAACAATAGATCAACAACAACAGAACCACCACCTTAGAACGGACAGCAGCGTAAGCCACCGTGGGGGGGGGGGGGGGGCTTAATTGCACTTTACTAGCGCTAAATCTTCGCCTTAGATTCTGGTGTTGTTAAAACACAAACTTGTTTAGCTCGCATGGAGGCTTCCTAACTAGCTTCCAAACGAAACCTCCGTGCGAGTTAAACATTATTTGGTGTTTTAACGACAACGGATTCTAGGGCTAAGGTTACGTACCAGTATAGTGCAGGCGCAGGTTGCTGTCCGTTCTCAGGCGTGGTTATGTTGTTGTTGATTCATTATTTATTGGTGCACCCATTGTCTGTGGGAGTTCCGAGTTTGGTCCTTGTTTTGTTATGCAGTACTTAGTTTCCGTTTTAGTTTTGCTATCACCTTGATGGGGAAGAGACAGCGGGGGCATGGGTTGGTCTGCAGTGTGTGATTGTGGTATTTCCTGTTCATACTCGTTTACTTGTTTACTGTGAAATTTGAAATTAAATGCATCAACTCTTTTCTGTCAAGTTATTGTCCTGTTGTCACAGTTATATTTTTGTCTGAACTAACTTTATATAGCAACTTGTAGTATTGAAGTAGCTTAAACGCACACTTTTCCCTACCCTACCAAAACTACGATTGAACTTAAACAACTAATCGTATTTTTAACAAATTACAAAACAACAATTCCTTTTCGACTCGGATAATTGCAAGCTATTTAGAATTTGGCTTACTGAAAAGGTAAAAATGATCTTCAGACAAAAGAATACAATATTTTTAAAAGTAAAATCTGACACCCTAGATAGGAACAATGCACTATCCCAAGTTTATTGTATCAAACCAGAAGGAAGAATCCATTAGTATACAATGGGTTAAATCATTTTGATGCATGTCTGGGTGTTTCAGCTGGCTACTGACTGTTGAATTTCTATAACATTGACACTATTAGCACATTTCTTGTGGGATGGTCATACAGATTTGAAATGGGCCGGGGAACCTGTGCTGTGCATTTCGCCGCAGTCCACAAGAAAATACTGATGCGCCCCTAATAATGGGTGCAGAATCGCTAATGGTTTATCCTAGTAGAGATATTTTCTCTGATGCTCTTCTCTCGTAAATCAAGAGCGTCAAGTATGTTTAAGCATAGGAAGTAAATAAAACATTGAAACCTCTTCAAACCAATTGAGTCATGATGGCTGCATAATGTTCCTGATAAGTGGTTCAGCCAGGAATCTGAGTTATAAGCATGCAAGTACCCTAGGTGCTACTGTAAATTCGGAAATTTTCGCGACGGTTTTATTTTCGCGAACTTCGCGTATGCGGAGTTTCGCGAAAATAAAACCCTTGCGAAATGGCGAAAACTCTTTGTCCTTTACTGATGCAGTTAAGTCACGCCAAAGTCGAGAATTTTTAACATGGCTAATATTTCTTTTAACGTTTTTCGCGAAAATAAAATTCTCGCGAAAATTTCCGAATTGACAGTATTCAGACACCATATCAGCAACACTCTTACACGCAGTTCAAATTATGGCCCAATGGATCTAGAGCTTCCCTTCCCTATTGTTTGTTTCGTGTGTTCAACAAGCCACCTCGCCACCAGTTAACCAACTAAATATGTGAGAACACTTGCGGGATATGGGACTCAATCAAGGTTAGTGTATTGTTATGCATATTACGTGGGCAAGACATCCCATCAACAGCCAGTAATTCATCATGGACCATTTGCATAAAACACTAGCTACTGTCGATAATGCTCGTTACCTGCATGTAGGAGTGGACCAAATGTCACAGATGGACCAAGAGGAATGATGATGACTTCCATTTAACTCCAGAACAAGTAAACAAATTTATAAAAATAAATCATTTATACAGCTTAAGATATAACACAATATCTCACTACTATCAATTATATCAAAGTGTTTATGCACTTATGTTGTGTACCACAGTATCTCACTATTATCAACTATATCTAAGTGTTCATGCACTTATGTTGTGGCTCACACTATCTCGCTCAAAGTTCAGGAACACTATAAACACCAATGTATAGTCCGGGATAAGTCTATGCTTATTACACATGTATTAGGGTATAAAACAGCACAATGCTTCCATTAGTAGACATTGGTAAATAGCTGCACCATCACTTCGCCATACACCATAGCTTGACCTACTTGAATTATTCACCATACCTAGCTTGATCAATTTGAGTGACGTACAACTCAGCCATATGCTTCATGGATTCAAGCTGGCAACATAGCATGCGCCCTCAGCAGGACCTAAATTGAAATATACAACCATACTAAGGACATGTCAGCCCTCAAGCTACATGTGGGTATACATGGTTACACAGGGTGAACACGTTTGTCAAACCATAACATGTTATTCATCAAGTGAAATCTGGATATACTTGATTACACAGGGTAAAAAGGATAATCATAATATAGACAAGTAACTATTTAAGTTGGATCCGCACGTAACTGGTTGCACACAGCGAAATAAGCAATTTAGATTATTTTGCACGTACATGGTTACACAGGGTGAAACATTGAACAGATAACACCCATTTTCCCCTAAAACATCTATTGTACCAGAATAACACCATTCACAGCATTTTACTGCCAAAACAATAACAATACTGTATAAAAGTCACGGGTTTTAGCCCAACATACGCCTGAATACAAGACATTTTTCTGTCCCTACAATGCATAACAGCGCTATGACATTTTTCTATCAAAACACCAAAGCACACGCATTTTGTGCATAGGCTGACCTTGCATGGTCTCACACTTATTTCTGATACCAACCACCAGTCGGTAAACTAGTCCATATCATGAAATCTTAACATCCGATTGTATCTCATCCTGGTCCGCTTATTAAGATATCTGTATACACGGTGTGAATTACAATAACCCTTAGAGTGCTGACTAAATATCTAGCAAATAAGGCTATTCCATACATGTATCGCTCGATATATATTGAATATTTTACTGAAAATTGTTATTGTTCTAAGAGTTTGTCATTATGTGAATTTACGGACCAGCGCACGATATTTATTTATTTGTTGGAATATTTGAGCAAACAATAAAAAACTTACCCAGAAAGTCACCGCCGTTCCCCCAGTTTCCAAGTTCAGAAATTAGGGTCAAAATAATTGAAGTATTGTTTAGAGCATTTGAAATGACGACTAAATTTTAAAATGAAACGTGTCTCAACACCCAACAGTCTTCGCTCGCCGTGTAAACAGGTTTTTTTGATAGACCAAAATCACACCTGGTACGTGATTGTATATATCGGTAATGTGCATTACCGTATAGTCGGGGAACCAAAGTCGCGTATCGTGCAAAAACACACATTTTTTGCACCCGAAAGGTATACAGCTGGAATTTTGTATACTGATAGTCTAAATAGTGCTTGATATGAAACCACTGTATAGCAATGCGACCAGAATTGCATTTCGCGGAAAATGCATTTTTGTATGCTACATAGGTTATGTTAAGCAGTCTTTCTCATAGCATAGAAAGTGTGATGTTTCATTTATCAATTAGCTAAAGACTTTTGGTCTTCAAAAGAACCGTCTCATTTAATAGGTCCATTTAAGTACTCACAACATGTGTTTTGGTTGAGAAATAACAAAAATATTTTTCCATTGCGCACTCTTATCTGGAGGATGGGTATGAGAAGCCGTTTGACTGTTCGATAATGCAAATGCATTTAAAAGTATGGGCAGTCATTTGTGCACCAAAATAATCTTCTTAGGGACATTTTTTCTTTACAAATACTATGCAGTTAAATTCCTGCATCTCAAAAGGGGACAGACAGAGTTTTCATGGTGATATGATAATAGTTATACGAGTTTTTTCATATTTATTTTACCACTGTTAAATGAAATTATTGTTTTTAGTAGATAAAAATCCCCTTGGTCCCGACAATGACCCTCTGTTTCAAAGCTGTTGTAAATATGCAAGATAAATATCCTTTAAACCTTGATAAACTTCAATTATGTGTTAAACTGCTCTTAAGTTGTCCCTAGTATTTAACTACGCACCAGTTGGCATGGACTAAATTACTAAGTATCAGATTATCGTTGTTTCATAATTTTACTTTTCAGCTACTTTTTCTAGTTTGCCATAGAAAATAAAATAAATTGTCTTAAATTATGTCCCAAACGTCTGTCTAACTGTATGCAGAGTTTAAACACATTCAATCGAAAATTTATTTATTTATGTAAAAAATATGCAATTCAAACCACTTCAGCGGGAGGACAAAAGTGAATAAGTAAGCACGCATTTTTTTACGAGATATGCTTCCAAGCGATATATAAATAATAATCAAATACATTTTTGGGCAATAAATGCAGTTTTAATGAGATTTGAAGGAAAAAGATCTATAAATTTAATTTCAAAATGGGGGTGCCCTAATCTACGTGCTTTTAAAATCAATAAGCAGTATTCACAGATGACCACTACTGCTTCTGGGGTCTATTCCGATGCTGTATTATTATATAAACTCAATATTTTTCAATCTTGAATTTTTTTGATAAAGATATATAACATTTTGAAAAATAACATTTTGACATGCTCTTGCTGGGCTTCCGTAGAAAATTGACTGCTCTGACGTTATGCAAGTCGATCGAGTCTGCTATACAGTGGTTTCAGATACACCATAGAATTACCTTTGCAACCGTACAAAATCTAGCTGTATACCTTTCGGGTGCAAGGGTTAGCATTTTTTCTACCTTGGTTCCCCGACTATAAGCATGCCATATGGGAACATGGTCATTTTTATAAAGTTGCATCCTATTATTCCTTTGGATATTTCAAATCAAGCTCAATAGATTATAACTAGTAACAAAGAATAAATCAAATTGATTTAAGAAATGAGGGCTCAGGCAAGCCTTGTAAATGTGAAGACTCACCAGAGCCTTTGCTGTCTGCATCCACAAAGTATATATATATAGATGCAGTCTCAGACCAGAATTAGTATGGCTAGCTCACCTGCATTAGCAAGAGCAACCAATGGACCCGAGATATTTGCTAGAATGTGATAAGTACCAAAATCTCACATGCTGGTCAATTCTTCAATTGACCGCTTTATGAATTACAATAAATGAGATCAATAATCATTTTTCATCTAAAGGCAATATTGTCAAAAACAAATCTGATATAAGGTTTCAATAGTTGGTATAATACATCATACCAACGTGTAACATGAATGACAATAGAGTCTGTAAAGTCACACTGCTGTCAATATCTGAACTTTATGTTATCCTTTTCAATGTGAAAGAAATATGATTTGTTTTGGAGATGATTATTAAAAGACCTATGGTAATTAGAAATGCATAGATAATCATGTTCATGTTTACTTTGTTAACACTGCATGTAAGTCTATCATTAATAACAATGTTGATAAGGAGTTGAGTGTTCTCCCAATACTTTTTGTCGGAACAGTTGACTTTTTGTATATGTCTTGAATCCATACCCCGCCGTGTTTGTATCTTTTTCTTATTGTTAGTATTCATATAATGTTTTGCTAAAATTTGTTCATGTTTATTCTGTATAGTAGAAATTAGCATCAGCTATTTTAGCATTAATTGCTAAAACTACCAAAACATGTAAGTGATATTTCATGTATGCACTTTTCACTTTAACTATTTTACTTTACCATCCAACATTCTAAAAGAAGGTTTCTGGACATCTCGGCCCCTAACAAACTCGGCCCCTGACAAACTCGGCCCCTAACAAACTTGGCCCCCACAAACTCGGCCCCTAGCAAACTCGGCCCCTAACCAACTCGGCCCCTATGTTATATGAGCCAGTGCATGATATTCCCAAAAATGTGCTATGTGCGACCGGCAACGCCTCAGATCAGCCTGCGCATACGCGCAGTCTGATCAGAGCCTTTGCTAGTCTCTTGGGTATTCTATGATTGTTACGCTACTGACAGAACACCACTGTGTGACCATTTGGAGTTCCTAAGCTTAAAATTAGCTGCACAGGGTCGACTGAGTCTACACATTTATATCTAATATTCAAAATATTTTATTGAATATATATCGCTTTATATACTGACGTTTAGACAAAGTTATATTTAATTCCTACCATATAATAAAATACTCTGTCTATCCTTCAGTCCATCCATCTGCCCATCATTACATTGGCCTTAATTGGACTTAGTTAGATCTACACACGATGAAAAACTTAAAATTAAATCAATCATCGATGAGACTACGGTAATTGGAAATAAATGTGTGTATTTAATAGTACGATATTTTCCAATAAGCGAATAGCAAAAGTGTTGATCAGACTGCCGATGCACAGGCTGGTCTTCACCTTGATGTTCGCAAACCCCCAGGTTTTCTCGAGTATAATTCCCAACATCGAGACTGCCCTGGGTTTCATGTAGACGTTCATGCACGTTTGAGTAAACATACCTGAGTATTCGACTGAATCTTTCTTTCAAAAAGTGGACAGCGTCAACATCATCAAATGCCAATATCCAGCACAACATGCATTTATTTCCATCATGCATGTGTTTAATGGGCACTAATGTTTTTAACCGATGTTTCACATGTATAATGAAACAAGCCAGCCTCCTGAGCCATATTTCGGTGGGGGCCGAATTTGTAGGGGTCGAATTTGGTCCCCGAATATATGGGGGCCGAGTTTGTTAGGGGCCGAGTTTGTTAGGGGCCGAGTTTGTCAGGGGCCGAGTTTGTTAGGGGCCGAGATGTCCCGGAATCTAAAAGAACATTATGAAATATTTTTTACATCACAAATGCGTTCCGGCCTTATTTTGGCAATTAAATTCCTATATGAATTGGTGTCGTAAGTAACAAGTGATTTGTTTTCTTGGATATGATCATTTCACTTGTGATTATTGTCATGTAAACTCCACCATTATCACTTATTTTTCCAATTCCACAGAAATATTTGTTCTAAATAAACCATTTACTTATAAAATTTACATTGCTTAAGTAAATGATCAGAAGAACTATGTTGATTTGATTATCAGTTTCATCAATTAAACAATGAATTTCAAAGCTATGCTGAAGATAGACTAAAGGCTATTTAAAGCCAAAAGTAAAGTAATGCATATGTATACGCAAATACAACAATGTCAGAAAAAATTTGATTTGGAGACAGCCTCTTCAAACAGTATATGATTTCATACACTTATAATAAAAAGTATCTATGTAACATATATCAATTTTTGCTCTACCAACAAATCCAATCATGGTTTATAGCTATGGTTTCCTCTTTAATTGCACGACGGTGGGTCAGGCCTCAGACTCTATGATGGCTGTTTATTTTTACTCCCATTGTGGGAGTCTGTAGTTGTTCTATGTTTTGTTGTGCGTTACTTTGTGTCCATTCTAGTATTGCAATCATCTTGATGGGGAAGAGAGAGCTTACATATTGCCAAATTAACAAGAAACTGACACTTAACACCAGAAACAATGTTTAATATCCCCTTTTACTCTTGTTTATCAACATAAAGCTCATGTTTAAAAGCTTACAGATAGGATTCCATACTTTGTTTTTAAATGAAAAGGTTCTTATAGTACATATCGTTTTCTTAGTGGTTGTCATATTCAACAGCTTATAACTCCTGAAGTTTTTTGGATAGAAGCAAGCTGTTGGCAGTTTTGAAATGGTCAGTTAGTTGTCTTTTAGAAACATGTTATTTTAATCTAACATATTTATTGAGAAGTTTATGAAAATAACTACATCACAAAATATCGATAACTTTACAGGATGTAGTTGAAAATGTAACGTAAATGACACAATAATGGGCCTAAATTACTCTAACAAACATCGGTATCTGCAGGAAATGGCCTGCTCTTATATATTACATGACTGTTTAGCCAATTTGAATAGTTCAAGTACCATTTTAACTGTCTTAATTTTATACTTTTGTTTTTCAAAAAATGAGGGGTAACGTATTAAACACGCTGTAGCACACAAACGCCCCAACCGCAAGATGGCCAACATGTTGCAAAAAGCTCGATAAGTGTTATACTTTAAGAAAAAACATAGTCTACAAAGTTCCCCCTGGGGGAGCAAAACCCTTAGTAGCTCATGGCCTAATAGGTTTGCTTGTTCACCAGAACCTTTCACAGGGGCATTATAATTCAGGTAAATATGATACAACAATTCTCCGACATTTTTTGTAGGTTGGATATACTAATCAACGAAATTATCTTCGGAATATACTGCAAAGGCGTGTTTGATATCGCATCCCATATGCATATTACATGCATGTGTGAGCCTTGGTTTTTATATTTATGAATATAATGATGCGTTTTGTGCATGATTCCTCTAAAAACTAACGCGGTGATTACATTAACAGTGTTTTGTTATAAATAATAGCAGAATAGTTTTGGGAACGTTAACCTGCCAGTTATAAACAGAATAAACGCGAAGACATTCGTTTCAGTATATAATTGATCTGGCCCCGAGGATATACATTTTTTTCATGTTCAACTCAACTGAGCATGACATTTTAATTGCGCATAAAAGGTAAAATGGTGAAAAATTAATAATTTTTTGCTTTAAAACTTTCAGATATTGTAATTATCCTGCTCATAAATGTTAAAATGCCAATACTTGTTGGCATTTCAACATTAATGCGCAGATTGATTTCATGCTTAGTTAAGTTGGGCATGAAAATGTTTTATAACCTCGAGGCCAGGCTTTAATACATTTTATTTCCAAAAGTTTCGTTTGGTGGGTTTAGGAAGGTTAGCAATGCCTCTAACAATATATATATAATTTGTAGGTAAGATTTACCATTGTTTTCCCTTACATCAGTATAGTTTTCTGTAGAGAAACATTTTCTCCCTTAAAGAATCACATACATTCGGTAAACTCTTCATGCTTCAAAAGGGGTACGTGCATTAAGGGGCTATTTTGGCCCCCTCTAGAGCCAAAAACTGAAAGTTGCTTTTCACCAATTTCATCTTATTGGTTTGTTAGAAGAATAGTCCAAGTGTAAAATTCTGGCATTTATTTTACTTTTACCGGTTGCTATGGTAACCAAAATGGCCGACAAAATAGGCTTAAAATAGAGAAATTGCCATTTTAGGCCAAATTTGAAGCTTTTGGAGACCGATGTTTTAAGAATTAGATATCAGCACAAGCAAATACCAAAAACCCTTTTAATATATTGTGTTCCGTGATGATTCTCATCATCTGTTAATTTTTTTTTTTTGGTATTTGCTTGTGCTCTATATTAATTCCTCTATTACATGTCTCAAATTTGCTCCAAAATGGTAATTTTCCTATTTCAGCCTATTTTGGCGGCCATTTTTGTTACCACAGCAACCGTAAAAGTCGAATCAATACCAGACCTTTACACTTTGGCTATTGTTCAAATAAACTAATAAGAAGAAACTTGTGAAGAGCAACTTTTATTTTTTGACCTCATAGGGGGGCCAAAATAGCCTATTAATGCACGTACCCCTTTTTAAATCACACTTAACCAAAAGACGAATAACCAGGCAGCTGACAATTTTTAGATTTGGCTTCATATTTCATCAGAAATGACGACTGTTCTAAATATTAAAACTCTAGTATGTTTTTGTATAGTCTTAGGTACCGTAATACAATAGATAAACCAAATTAATTTCTTAAAAACCCTTTTCAAGATGACCATGCAAGACATACCGCCGATAGATTATCGAATTAACCTCTAATGGCAACCTTACCAATCAATAAGTCGACTATAGAAATCAGCAATGATGTGCTCTTTTGTCATATTTACTAAAAAATAAATGTACTACGATTTCATACCACTTTCAATTACCTTATTTCAAAGAATTATAAATTATACATATCACTTCTAAAATAAGCCAAATAAACATGGTCTGCATTTCTATCATATCAAAATTATAACGCAACAAGATATGAAATAAAATGTTCCATATATTGAATCTGAAGTCATTGGTAATGGTGACCTGTCCAGTTCTTAGAAAATTTATTAAGTATGTATTATCAATCTATAATGGCAACTTTTCTATAATGGAAACCTCACTGTACATCGACAATTTGCTATTCTGTTTTCCATATTGATTTGTGTGAAAATGGTAAATTTGTAAATTTCGCTTCATGAAGTTTTCAACTGAAGCCTTAATATTTCAAATGTTTTGAGTCAGTTTTCTTTGAAAATAGCCTTGCATTACCATGAAACGGTGTTCTAATTTAAAGTATTTTTGAATCGAAATTCTAGTTTTTAAGAAAACGTCAAAACAAAAAGTGTGTGCGTTTGAAGATTTCCTAGGTGTATATTGTTGATACACACTGGTTTTGCTTCTTTGAGGTTTTGATCTCTTTTCCAATTACAAGGTGTACCAACGAAATATTACTAAAATAATAAGGAAAAAACAACTTTTTTGACATGAACACTTATCTAGTACGGTATCATGTTCAATAATTTCCCATAATAAAAAAATTGGCTATAACATTAATGTATTGCAACAGACTTCATGCTTGGTAGTCAACACAATCACGGTTGGCAACTTTGTTTTCCTCTTTAATTGCACGCCGGTGGGTCGGACTTCAGACTCTATGATGGTTCCGACTTAAAGACTTATCTATTGATGAGATGGTAGGGGCCTGATGCTTTGGCTGTTTGTCTGGCCCACCGGGGTTTACCTGTTGGATTTCTTTTGCTCCGGTATTCAGTTTAATCTACTGTTGAGTCCTTATCCTTGCTTTATCTCCTTGTTATATCTTGATTTATATGTTTTAGGAGATGATGCATTGATAAGTTAGGGGTCTTTCATGCAAACCAAATATCTATGTGTCTTAATCCACATCTGAATTAAGGGTGAAGTTGGCGCCGTTAAACCGGTTTAAGCCCTCCAGTAAAATATTTTACTGACCGTTCCAAGGCAGTACTTCTTTTGTGGATCTTTTATGTTTTTGTTCTGTCTTGTGTTTGCTATGTCTTTGTGCGCGTCTGTTTATATGTGCTTTGTGGTCACCTGCTTGGAAAGGGCTGACCTCTTGGCTCTCGTTTGTGGTGTCTACTTTGAGTTTGTCACTTTCCCATTGGTATCCTGGGTCAGGTGTGGTACTTGATTGTATCGATTCCTGATCTTTGCACCCTTACTTACTTTGCCTTTTTACAGCAATCAATATTTTTAAAAACATGGGTCCAAAATTACAATGCCTCCTTGAAGTGAAGTACTACCAGTTAAGTATTGTTTTTTTAAGGATACGAAAAGGTAACATTATAAAAAGTGTTTCATGTACTGTAGACTGCACCGAGCTTGGTAATTTATTTAACATCTAAAATATCATGTTGAAATATTAGGCCTCAATTAAGGTTAATACTTAACCTTAAAAAGGAATTGTAACTTTCGGCCCTGGTACTTGCACTTATGGCTTTGTCATTTTATGCCTACACTTTTTTCCAGGCGATAAGCGACCGGGTATGACTTCGCTTTTCGCCAAGAAGCTTATGGTATCTTTTCTCGTGGCTCTGCTTAATTAAGGTAATGATCTAAAAGAAACTTGGCTTTTATCACTAGCAATTACAAGTCGCTAGAAAAGGTATATTGACCTATATGAATACAAAGATCACGATTAGGTTGCAAAAACAGCTCTCATCCATAATCTTCTTGTACGCATCGAAGGAATATAGTAAAATGATCATAATTTGCCCTTACCATTATGACGAACCTGCTTGAATTAAGAGGTATATGTGGGACTTTAATTTTCTTCAATGCGTTAAGTACTTATTCGCTAGGCTCAACCAACGGAATTGATGTTCTTTTTACTTTATAATTAGCACAAGGCTACATATGTGATGTAAGTCGACTCGAGTGCAATCGTAACTGTTGTTCCTCTTTTACATCATGACTTTTGAAGCTTCTGGCTAAAGCCCCTCGTTTTGAATAAAAATCAACTTCTTTTGTGTATCATTTGTAATATTTATGTCTTGTTTTGTCATGCTTTCGCGTCTGTTCGTTGCTGCTTTTGGTCACCTGAAAGGAAAGGGCTGGCCTTTTGACTCTTGTTCGTGATGTTTATTGTGATTTTGTTACTTTCCCATTTTGTATCCTGGGACAGGTGTGGTACTGATTGTATCGATTTCTGATCCTTGCTGTCTTTCTAACTGCCTAACTATTGGCTTGCCCGTGACATACTAATAAATACGTTAGGTATTGTTGCGTCAAAATAACTTGCCCAACTATATTGCTGTGTATGCCTGTTAAACAGGCCTGCACATCAATATAGCGGGACTAGAGCCTTCATCGAATTTCATACTTTCCGTATGTTAGGCAATCACGAACAACGAAGGCTAAGCTACTTTATTAATACAATCAGCCAAAACGAGTTAAGTTTGCAAGTTAGCTAATTTTTGTAATCCATATATTATCAAATAAACAAGGCCCTTTCAACAGCTTTAAAGCTTAGATAAGCACTACAACTTGATTTAAGTTCTTTGAAAGTATTTGTGACCTTGATTTGTAAATTATTATTGTATTTGATTGACTAGAAACTGTATAGTTTACGTCAAATACATAATCTGTTCTGTTCTGTTATTGCTTAACAGTCATGTATAGCATCTGGAGTGCCTCATGCTCTTAGAGTTTAACCAATAGCAAATAACACAATCTTTACCCCCCAACACACGCACACACAAAGCTGTCCCATCGACATAGCATGCTATTTTAAGGATATGTTATTCCAAAACAATTGTTTGGATGAGCAGTTTTTTTTTATCATATTTTAATGATATGCATTCATGGTTCGTACTTCATTTTAAGGTGAATAATAATAATAATAATAATAATAATAATAATAATAATAATAATAATGATGATGATGATGATAGTTGGGGTCTCGATGATAAATGTCCGAAATTCAAATTCAAATTACCACTTTTACTAGCTCACACATTGCTAACCATGTATGTTAAGTTCATATACAACATGTACAACATATCTTTGACATACATTGAAAAAAAATACAAATTTAGAGAACGTTTGTTCATTTTGCGCAGATATAGTGACATCCGAAGTTGCAGATATAGTGTCATCTGAAGTGATTGAAAAAATCTGCAGTCTTTTGATTTACGTTATTCTATGTTCTTGTGTTAAAAGCGGTATAATTAATCAAAGTGAAGACAATGCAAAAGCGATAATCTTACAATGTAACAAACAGTAAAGGATCTGCACAATAAGTTGTTTACATAGGAAAATTTGAGTGACTATTAAACCTGTCTAAAGCGGCCACTCAAAAAGAAGACACAAAATTGGTTTCCAATACCAATTATCGCTTAATGCATGTCAAAAGTATTGCAGAATGTTCTATTTTAAGTGGCCGCTAAAGACAGGGTTAACTGTACATGAATTAGTGAATTACTTTACCGTGAATTAAGTTACTACAATTTTACTAAAAACAGAACTCTCTAAATAAAAAATATTCCATCTGACATTTTTTTAATTTGTTTTCATTAAAACAATACATTCCCAACTAACAAGTACCAAATTAATCCTTACTATAATTGACATTAGGAAACAAGGACATAATAGATATTTCTTAGGTACTCACCTTTCCTATCACGGAACGTACAAAGGCACTCATAATATCAATACAGTATAAAAACAATAGTGAATACCTGAAAAGTATGTGGGGTTATTCATCAGAATTTTGGAATGAGCCTGAGTGAAAGTAGGTAACAATTATCTCAAACAGTTAACGTAATTCACATGTTACATAAACTTTTCTCAGTCCAACCATAAGGTCAAATGCAACTAAATAACCGCAATTAAAAGATTATGTCTTGTTCAGTTGTTATTATCTTTATTTAAATCATTTTATCACTGTCAGTTTATTGATTATTTTATATGTACACTTTGAATTAACTACTCTCTCTCTCTTTGACATCCCAGTTCATTCGAGTTGGTTACAGTGAATTTGAATGCTCTTCTGAGTAGTTATGCTGATAACTCATTAAGTGTATGTGATAGATCAAACCATAACTTATTACTTTCAACACAAGTGAGCAAAACCGCTATGTGAATTACGTTACCTAGAATATGTTTTGCTATTTACTCTGGTAGTGATTTATATTTGTGCGTAAAAATGTATATAAATAGGCGTTTGATGAAAATAGATGGTTCAGACTTCATTGTACCAGTTTGTATTGAGCAACAACAAGTTTTCGAATATATAGAATTAAAAATATATAGAATTAAAAATAATTTATCTATTTTATATATTTTAAAGCGACCTTTTTTAAAAGATTACTAAAATCAAATACAGTGTCTCCCTTCTAATTTGCAAAAGGGTGATGAAATAGTGTTAAGCACCACGCTTGAACCTGATATTTTGCAGAGAAATATATATTTTTGCACAGGTAAGAAGGCAACAGTACTGGGCATGTGAATTACGTTGACAACATATTGTCACAAAATAAATTCATCATTATCAGTACCTAAATAGAATATTATTTTAATATTCATTACCTTCTTTTTGTAAACCAATATTTCTTTCTTGTTAATTTTCAAAAATAAATCGAAAAACTCAAAACAGATTTTGCTTTTATAGAGATACAATTAAATTACTTTCTCTTTACAAAACAAACTTATTCTGACTATATTGAGAAGCAAAACATGTCATAAGTGTTATATGGTGAGCTTTTTTGACAAATGAGAGATCCAAGAAAGAGAACAAGCTACAGAACAAGCTACAGAAGCTCTAAGAATTTCACGTTTCGTGAGAATTTGATAGGTCCAAGTATAATTTATCATAGTACCGTAATTCACATTTAAATTCAGTGGTATTCTTCTTGAAGCTGAAAATTAAAATATCTTGTTGTACACATTTTTGCACACTAAAAATTACTGGATCAATGATACTATGTATAAAAATTACAACAAAAAAGGAAAGTCTAAGTAAAAAAAAACACATGGGCCAAGATTGGGTCAAAATTTATAAACTTAACTCGTTTTGGCAAGGCTCTAGTGATACTTCGCTTAATACCACCCTTACCTACTTTAGCACGAAATATATCGTGATGTGCAAGGTCTACGCTGATGTAGAATGTATAAAATAGTCATACCATGATAATTAGAATAGTCATACCATGATTAAACTTCGCAAAACATTTTCTAAATTTTATAGACTCTAAATGTCGTAGAGAGATCGCTGCTTCTTTAAATGACTTTAGTAATCGTTGGTGCAAACAGGAAAATGTTGAACCTGATGCCTTGAAGGAATGAAGATTAACATTTTTAAAATTATTGATACTCGTATTTCATTTTACTCTCGTAATACACATCTTTTGCCCCCTAAACCTAAATCTTCTTTTCGTAATCTTAAACGAGGTATCCAGGATTTTCATATGAACTATGTTTTGGTTCCAGCAGATAAAGCTGATAACAATGTTTTAGTTGTTTGACGATTGTATTATATTAATACCCTTAAGCGTGAGCTTGTTGACACTAATGCCTATAAACTGCAGCCTTCTTTGAGTGAGAGGGTGATTGTTGATGGGCATGGTTGTCATACAGCCCTACATTTTGGTGTCAAAGCTAAAGAAAATCAAGACAAAGTTCCTACGTTGTACTGGTTACCTAAACTCCATAAAAACCCTATAAAGCAAGAGTTATTGCTAACTCTAGTTCTTGTACTACAACAGAACTTTCTAAATTGTTAACCTCGTGTCTTACAGCTGTTAAAACATGTTATCAAATATTGTGAAAAGGTATATGAGAGATCCGATAAAAGTAAGTAAGGGTGCATTGATCAGGAATTGATACAATCAAGAACCACACCAGCCCCAGGATACCAATAACCTATTTTGGTCTATTAAAATTCAGGTGAAATTTTAGATAAACTTAAAGCTAGAGATTTCAATGTGACCAGTTTGTCTACTTATGATTTTTCTACTCTTTACACTACTTTACCTCATAATTTAATTAAAGATAAACTTATTGATCTTATTGAAAGAACCTTCCAGAGAGAAGGCTCTCCTTACCTTGCATGTAATGACAGAAATGCATTTTTTACTTCAGAAAAACGTAAAAAATATCATGCATGGTCGTGTCAAAATGTATATGATGCGCTGACCTTTTTGTTGGACAACATTTTTATTCGATTTGGCACCAAGCTCTATAGACAAGTAGTTGGGATTCCTATGGGAACTAATTGTGCTCCTCTGGTTGCAGATTTATTCCTGTTTTGTTATGAGAGGGACTTTCTTTCTGATGATACGCAGGCTGATGTTATTGATGCGTTTAACACTACTTCCAGATATTTAGACGATATTTTAAATATTAATAATGTTTATTTGGACAATATGGTAAGTCAAATATACCCTTCAGAGCTCCAACTAAATAAAGCCAATGCCTCTGATGGCGAAGCCGCATTTTTAGACTTGCATTTGTCAATTTCTAATGATATTGTTTCTACTAAAATTTATGATAAACGTGACGACTTTGATTTTGAAATTGTCAATATCCCATTTTTAGATGGTGATGTTCCTCGTTCTACATCCTCTGGAGTCTATATCTCTCAACTCATTCGTTTTGCTAGAGCATCTAGCTATGTTGCTGACTTCAACACTCGCAATAAATTGTTAACTCAGAAACTTCTTAAACAAAACTATCAGTATCATAAACTTCGCAAAACTTTTTCAAAATTTTATAGACGATACTATGATTTGATTTCTAAATTCCAAGTTGGACTTAAATCTCTCTTGCACCAAGGACTTTCGGAACCTGATTTCTATGGTGACTTGGTGTATAAATTGAAGAAGATTGTTGGTTCTAATAATTTTTCAGCGCAATTCATTAAAATAATTTCCCATTATAAAAAGATTGGCTATAACATTAATGTATTGCAACAGACTGCATGCTTGGTAGTCAACCCAATCACGGTTGGCAACTTTGCTTTCCTCTTTAATTGCACGCCGGTGGGTCGGACTTCAGACTCTATGATGGTTACGACTTAAAGACTTATCTATTGATAAGATGGTAGGGGCCTGATGCTTCGGCTGTTTGTCGGGCCCACCGGGGTTTACCTGTTGGATTTTTTTTGCTCAGGTATTCAGTTTTATTTACTGTTGAGTCCTTATCTTTGCTTTATCTCCTTGTTATATCTTGATTTATATGTTTTAGGAGATGATGCATTGATAAGTTAGGGGTCTTTCATGCAAACCAAATATCTATGTGTCTTGATCCACATCTGAATTAAGGGTGAAGTTGGCGCCGTTAAACCGGTTTAAGCCCTCCAGTAAAATATTTTACTGACCGTTCCAAGGAGGTTCTTCTTTTGTGGATCTTTTATGTTTTTGTTCTGTCTTGTGTTTGCTATGTCTTTGTGCGCGTCTGTTTATATGTGCTTTGTGGTCACCTGCTGGGAAAGGGCTGACCTCTTGGCTCTCGTTTGTGGTTTGTCTCGTTTGTCACTTTCCCATTGGTATCCTGGGTCAGGTGTGGTACTTGATTGTATCGATTCCTGATCTTTGCACCCTTACTTACTTTACCTAAAGCTCGTGGATAATCTCCACGTACAGGCGTGGTACCCATGGTATAACTATTACATAGCGCAGGGCCGTCTCAATATTGGCTATGCTTTCACGTAGCCTTTAAAAATAATAAAAAGATCGCATTGTTGAGGAGAAAAAAACATAAGTCCTGCAAATGGACTCTAACGATACCAATGGTTTGTCTGTAGTTTGTGATAATGGTATTTCCTTATCATACTCACTTAATTGTTTTTGTATGCAGTATAAGGACTCATATTAGTTGAATTCTTGGTATATTATTGTTTGTATGTGATATGCTTCATTGCAATGAATACTTATCTGAGTATAGATTAGACGCAAATGCACATTTATTTGTAAGAATTGCTGTATCTCGGATCATATCGTTTAAACCAATGATAAAATTACAATTGCATTTCAAAATTCGCAAAAACTAAAACGTGTGTGATTTCGTTGTACTTAATGTTGATACCATGCAAAGTTAAGAAGAAAGCAAAGATCGGGAGCCGATACAATCAAGTACCTCACCTTACCCGAGACACCATATGGGAAACTGACAAAACACAAGGAAACATCACGCACAATAGAGCCAAGTGTCTAGCTCTTTCCCAGCAGGTGATCGCAAGGCTTCAAGGAACAGACAAGACAGTATAATAAAGACAAACGTGAAGCAAAAATAACAAAAAGGATCCGCAAAAGAAGCATCTCCTTGGAACGCATCACCATCTAAAAATGGGAAATTGGCAATTTCAAAATCAAAATCGTCTCGTTTATCATAAATTTTGGTAAAAACAAAATCATTACAAATGGGCATATTATACAAAATGAATGCCATGCCAGGGAGGTTAGTGGTGTCGTATCAAACAGATTGGTTAGTTCGTATATGGCCGAGGGTACACTTTTTCGCGTTTCAACATTTACCTTAATGTACCTGGCACCTAAACCCATATCTTGAGCCAAGTGTTTTATCCTAAATCTGACTTCGTTTTGTAACACTGTACGCGACAAACAAGAATCCCGACTAGCAGTTCTTTCTCATATTTATAAGTACCGAATTAATCAGATACGACATAAAATGACAAATAAATGAGAATGAGAGCAAGCGAACTCTTGTCATTACTATAAATTCGGAAATTTCGCATCCGCGAAGTGTCGTGAAAATAAATTCCTCGCGAAATGGTGTAATCACTCTGTCGTTTACTGATGAAGGTAAATCATGCCCTACTAATTTTTAATGTGGCAAATATGTCTTTTACCGCTATTCGCGAAAATGAAATTCTGGCGCAAATTGTGGAATTTTACAGTATATTATCAGTAGCTCATTCAAGCCTGGGGAAATTTGAAGTCGACAAAGATCAGGAATCGATACAATCAAGTACCACACCTGGTCCGGGACACCATATATGAAAGTGACATGAAGACAAGAATTTCAAAACGTCACACAGAAGAGAGCTAAGAGGTCAGCCCTTTCCCAGCATGTTATCACACGGCTGCAATGAACAGATACGACAGTAACGCAAAACACAAATAACAAAAAAGATCCACAAAAGAAGCGCAGCAATGGAACGGTCAGAGAAATAATTATGTGCCAGTCCATGCAATAATGAATGATACGTATCGTGAGAGTTGTCCCACTCGTTTGGTTTCCAATCGACAACCCCATCCTCTCCCCCACCACACACACAAAGATCGTATTGAGAGGTGCAGTGGCTCAGTGGTAGAGTGCGTGACCTGAGATCGAGAGACCCCTGGTTTGAGCCTCACCCGATGCACTGTGTTGTGTCGTTTATCAAGACACTTTATCCTCTACTTGATAAGGGGTCAACAGAGTAAACGCCCCGACATGATTGTCAACTTGTTGAATAGGTCGTAAACCATAATTGTTAACTCTGCATTCTGAAAATGAATTATCGCAGCTTTCCCAATGTACGAGGGGCGTTCAATATGTAATGAAAACAGCCCAGTATATCCCAAAGTTTTATATTTCCACACTTCATAATTACTTTTCTTAAAAGGTCTGTTTCTTGGCTAAATAAATATAAAATTGCAGTTGTCCAGCTCCTTATCTAATTTACACAATCCACTTTCAAGATAGGGTACTGAAGTACACTGCGATATGAAATAAAACAATGTTTTCTAAAGCAGATAACTACATGAACGAGGAGTGTTTTCAGTCTGTTTCTTCGTGTGGTAAATATCCATATATTGGTGATTTATACCTGCAAATTTTTTTAATATTGCTTTATTTTCTATGAAATACTGGGGCTGCCAATTTGATTAAAATCCTCCTTGATGCTAAATTTTCTGGCATTCCATTGACAGATTCGTTTTTGTGTGAACAAATACATAGCAAAAATTTATACGAAAATCATTTGTAGCATTTTTTCTGGTCACTTTGATGTTCATTTGCAAGTAAAAATGCCGATTTTAAAATTTCCATGTTTAATCTCGTTCATAAAGTACCCCAAGTACGTCATTTGAACTAAGAAAATCACTTAAACGAATGCCATCTGTGGCTTACACTGAAATGGATCAGACAAAATACAGCGTTTCTTCAATGTTTGCATTTGGATGCATTATTTGGACATTGTTGCACGTATTTACATGTACATAATCTGGCTGGCTAATTTCAGACAATAAAATTATAGTGAACGAAAATGGTATACCACTCAGATGAGAAACTCCTAGATATTGGTTTCAGTTTAACCGGTCTGCTGCCTATGCACTGTGTGTATTGAAACTTCGATACACTCAAAATTGTCCTTTCCTAGTACAAAGCCACATTTCCGATTTACAAGAACCGTGCGCATTTTAGTGTTACATCCATTGCTTTAAACGACGTCAACATAAGAGGGGGTAACGTAATAAAACCGCATGACGAGAAATCGGTAGCGGTCAAAAGTTTATATCGTAATAGCAGATAAAGGGAAAATGAGTCAGAAAACTATGGATATGTGATTCATGCATGTTAAATGTTTGTTTTAGAAAATACAGCATGCCTTTCTACCTTTGTTAAAATGAGTCATTACAATTCGGAGGAAAATGTATGCAGTGTATATTAGTGTGCTTTTTAAAAAGTCTGTAACTTATTAAATTTGGTAAGATAAAATAATGTTTCATGCACCATTATAATGGCGATGCTTTGATATTTCGTTTGGCATATGGCATAAAATCCTAACACGTTTGTGGATGGAGTTATGAATGGGTTTTCATTACATATTGAACCCCCCTCGTATTGCTATAACACGACTGTTATAAGACTTTTATACCTTCACACTGGTGGTTTACGATAGAAGCATTCCTTTGATTCCGATCTAACCTTGTTTTGATGCCGATAAGACAACAGGTCATACGCTTTATGATTATATGTCATTCTTAGGATGATCTTGTCAGTAGAAGATCAAGGCACCCGGAATTCCCTTTTTATATAAGCAGCGTTGAAAACATAAATACACGCACACATTGTGTTTAGACCAAGAGCATTCATAATATTGTCATATTAGCCTACTCAAGCATAGAGACCCAACAACTGGGAATCCGACCTTGTGAGTATACATAACTCACTTATTTGCTTTTCAATAAATTTGCTCTCACAACCTGGTCAATCTCCTCTTCTGTACCATAAAGTAACTTTAACCTTGCATGGATTCAGACGCTTGAAATGATCCACCTCCTGTAATTGTAAAAAATGCAGTGATTGGCTCAAAAGGTGGGTGGAAGCTCAGCACAATGTTTTAAGTTGTAAGGTGTTTCATGATTGGTCAATAATAAAATTAAGGAAATATATTGTATTTATTAGACGGGTATATTTTTGCTGTACTTTTTGAAACAACATCTCATTGGTTTTGTTAGTTAAGTTTACTGGTGTGGCTTAGAAAAAAGGACCTTGCATTTTATCGAATTTTCCTCTCATGAAGGGTGCCTACCTTCAGGGGCCAAAACGTGGTGAAACATGGTAGTCACCGGGGTATCTCATTCTTGTTTATTGATTGAACTAGGTTCAATCTGTAACTCTATGGCAGCCTCATTGTGATTGAAGAGTTGTGAAGACCACAGCCTACTTAAAAGCTATAATAGAGGTCTATGGAAAAACAATTACAGGTCTGGGCCCTTTTGTGAACAGAACAAAAATTGAGCCGCGACATGAGATTTCCAACAATGTGGTATGTGCGACCAGCAAAGCCCCAGATCAGCCTGCGCATACGCACAGTCTGATCAGAGCCTTTGCCAGTCGCTTGAATATCCTATGACTGTTAAGCCACTGACCGAACAGCTTTTGGAGTCTCTTAGCTTAAAAGGGGGCTACATAGGCTCGTTTGAGTCTACACTTGTCAAAATGCCACATTGTTTGAAATCACATGTCGCTGCTCAAATGATGATTTTTGTAATAACACTGGGTCCAGGATCATCTAAACCAAATATGGATACGAAATTCTGCATAGAAGTTTTGCAAACTCTTGCGGATCTGCGTAGCCTGACAAGAGACACCTTTACGCTGCCAAGATAGTAATACATCTTTATCTTTTGCAACAAAATTCTTAGGACTCAGAAAGGTGTCCGTGACAGGATGTGTTGCTTTGTGTCTTGTCAGCTCTCGGACATAAATGGAGGGATTGCTCGTGATGTGTCTCAGTAATAAAAATTCTTCCATCTTTGAAAGTATCATTTAGATGTGGTTCGTGTTGATGGTAACTGTTTCTAGAAGGGCCCTGGAAGTAAATTGTGTACGTGATGCAATACACAAATGGGTTCATTATCATCATGATTGTGATGCTGAAGACAAAGCATTAATGGAATACCAATGCTGTTTAATGTGTTGTTAGATGAGCATTGTTATACCACAATAAAAACTGATAATATAGATGCAATATGCTAGGTGAGAAAATGGTGTTTGGGCTTATCATGAGAAAGTCTCACTTTGTTCTTTTGTGCTTGGACGTTCCTGTCAACAGTTTTTCAGTCATGTCGTGACTTATATTCAATAATGGATTTCAGCTACATGGTATATCGTATTCAATCTAAGGACTAGGTCCAAAACAGTAAAAACATATTTAAAACACATTTGACAACTTTATCTTGAAACAATTAAGTTCACCCACAACAGCAAGATAATATCATTAGATTACCATATATCCTTGCACTGCTCTGGATCATGGTTTGTCAAACTGAAATACTTATAATTTGTTGTTTTGAACATAAAAATATATGCATAAAATTAACATCATATGCAGGAACAGCTTGCTTAAATTATGCTGGCAAATTGCTGCCGCATTAGTGCTGTTTAATACGTCACTGAGTCTTTCATGTACAGGTCACAGATCTTTTTTTTGTAAAAAGGGCAGTGATTGGCTCAAAAGGTGGGTGGAAGCTCAGCACAATATTTTTAAGTTGTAAGGTGTTTCATGATTGGTCAATAATAAAATTAAGGAAATATATTGTATTTATTAGACGGGTATATTTTTGCTGTACTTTTTGAAACAACATCTCATTGGTTTTGTTAGTTAAGTTTACTGGTGTGGCTTAGAAAAAAGGACCTTGCATTTTATCGAATTTTCCTCTCATGAAGGGTGCCTACCTTCAGGGGCCAAAACGTGGTGAAACATGGTAGTCACCGGGGTATCTCATTCTTGTTTATTGATTGAACTAGGTTCAATCTGTAACTCTATGGCAGCCTCATTGTGATTGAAGAGTTGTGAAGACCACAGCCTACTTAAAAGCTATAATAGAGGTCTATGGAAAAACAATTACAGGTCTGGGCCCTTTTGTGAACAGAACAAAAATTGAGCCGCGACATGAGATTTCCAACAATGTGGTATGTGCGACCAGCAAAGCCCCAGATCAGCCTGCGCATACGCACAGTCTGATCAGAGCCTTTGCCAGTCGCTTGAATATCCTATGACTGTTAAGCCACTGACCGAACAGCTTTTGGAGTCTCTTAGCTTAAAAGGGGGCTACATAGGCTCGTTTGAGTCTACACTTGTCAAAATGCCACATTGTTTGAAATCACATGTCGCTGCTCAAATGATGATTTTTGTAATAACACTGGGTCCAGGATCATCTAAACCAAATATGGATACGAAATTCTGCATAGAAGTTTTGCAAACTCTTGCGGATCTGCGTAGCCTGACAAGAGACACCTTTACGCTGCCAAGATAGTAATACATCTTTATCTTTTGCAACAAAATTCTTAGGACTCAGAAAGGTGTCCGTGACAGGATGTGTTGCTTTGTGTCTTGTCAGCTCTCGGACATAAATGGAGGGATTGCTCGTGATGTGTCTCAGTAATAAAAATTCTTCCATCTTTGAAAGTATCATTTAGATGTGGTTCGTGTTGATGGTAACTGTTTCTAGAAGGGCCCTGGAAGTAAATTGTGTACGTGATGCAATACACAAATGGGTTCATTATCATCATGATTGTGATGCTGAAGACAAAGCATTAATGGAATACCAATGCTGTTTAATGTGTTGTTAGATGAGCATTGTTATACCACAATAAAAACTGATAATATAGATGCAATATGCTAGGTGAGAAAATGGTGTTTGGGCTTATCATGAGAAAGTCTCACTTTGTTCTTTTGTGCTTGGACGTTCCTGTCAACAGTTTTTCAGTCATGTCGTGACTTATATTCAATAATGGATTTCAGCTACATGGTATATCGTATTCAATCTAAGGACTAGGTCCAAAACAGTAAAAACATATTTAAAACACATTTGACAACTTTATCTTGAAACAATTAAGTTCACCCACAACAGCAAGATAATATCATTAGATTACCATATATCCTTGCACTGCTCTGGATCATGGTTTGTCAAACTGAAATACTTATAATTTGTTGTTTTGAACATAAAAATATATGCATAAAATTAACATCATATGCAGGAACAGCTTGCTTAAATTATGCTGGCAAATTGCTGCCGCATTAGTGCTGTTTAATACGTCACTGAGTCTTTCATGTACAGGTCACAGATCTTTTTTTTGTAAAAAGGGCAGTGATTGGCTCAAAAGGTGGGTGGAAGCTCAGCACAATATTTTTAAGTTGTAAGGTGTTTCATGATTGGTCAATAATAAAATTAAGGAAATATATTGTATTTATTAGACGGGTATATTTTTGCTGTACTTTTTGAAACAACATCTCATTGGTTTTGTTAGTTAAGTTTACTGGTGTGGCTTAGAAAAAAGGACCTTGCATTTTATCGAATTTTCCTCTCATGAAGGGTGCCTACCTTCAGGGGCCAAAACGTGGTGAAACATGGTAGTCACCGGGGTATCTCATTCTTGTTTATTGATTGAACTAGGTTCAATCTGTAACTCTATGGCAGCCTCATTGTGATTGAAGAGTTGTGAAGACCACAGCCTACTTAAAAGCTATAATAGAGGTCTATGGAAAAACAATTACAGGTCTGGGCCCTTTTGTGAACAGAACAAAAATTGAGCCGCGACATGAGATTTCCAACAATGTGGTATGTGCGACCAGCAAAGCCCCAGATCAGCCTGCGCATACGCACAGTCTGATCAGAGCCTTTGCCAGTCGCTTGAATATCCTATGACTGTTAAGCCACTGACCGAACAGCTTTTGGAGTCTCTTAGCTTAAAAGGGGGCTACATAGGCTCGTTTGAGTCTACACTTGTCAAAATGCCACATTGTTTGAAATCACATGTCGCTGCTCAAATGATGATTTTTGTAATAACACTGGGTCCAGGATCATCTAAACCAAATATGGATACGAAATTCTGCATAGAAGTTTTGCAAACTCTTGCGGATCTGCGTAGCCTGACAAGAGACACCTTTACGCTGCCAAGATAGTAATACATCTTTATCTTTTGCAACAAAATTCTTAGGACTCAGAAAGGTGTCCGTGACAGGATGTGTTGCTTTGTGTCTTGTCAGCTCTCGGACATAAATGGAGGGATTGCTCGTGATGTGTCTCAGTAATAAAAATTCTTCCATCTTTGAAAGTATCATTTAGATGTGGTTCGTGTTGATGGTAACTGTTTCTAGAAGGGCCCTGGAAGTAAATTGTGTACGTGATGCAATACACAAATGGGTTCATTATCATCATGATTGTGATGCTGAAGACAAAGCATTAATGGAATACCAATGCTGTTTAATGTGTTGTTAGATGAGCATTGTTATACCACAATAAAAACTGATAATATAGATGCAATATGCTAGGTGAGAAAATGGTGTTTGGGCTTATCATGAGAAAGTCTCACTTTGTTCTTTTGTGCTTGGACGTTCCTGTCAACAGTTTTTCAGTCATGTCGTGACTTATATTCAATAATGGATTTCAGCTACATGGTATATCGTATTCAATCTAAGGACTAGGTCCAAAACAGTAAAAACATATTTAAAACACATTTGACAACTTTATCTTGAAACAATTAAGTTCACCCACAACAGCAAGATAATATCATTAGATTACCATATATCCTTGCACTGCTCTGGATCATGGTTTGTCAAACTGAAATACTTATAATTTGTTGTTTTGAACATAAAAATATATGCATAAAATTAACATCATATGCAGGAACAGCTTGCTTAAATTATGCTGGCAAATTGCTGCCGCATTAGTGCTGTTTAATACGTCACTGAGTCTTTCATGTACAGGTCACAGATCTTTTTTTTGTAAAAAGGGCAGTGATTGGCTCAAAAGGTGGGTGGAAGCTCAGCACAATATTTTTAAGAAGTAAGAAAAGTAAGTAAGGGTGCAAAGATCAGGAATCGATACAATCAAGTACCACACCTGACCCAGGATACCAATGGGAAAGTGACAAACTCACAGCAGACACCACAAACGAGAGCCAAGAGGTCAGCCCTTTCCCAGCAGGTGACCACAAAGCACATATAAATAGACGCGCTAAAAGACATAGCAAACACAAGACAGAACAAAAACATAAAAGATCCACAAAAGAAGTACCGCCTTGGAACGGTCAGTAAAATATTTTACTGGATGGCTTAAACGGGTTAATGGTGCCACCTCACCCTTAATTCAGATGTGGACCAAGAAACATAGATATTTGGTTTGCATGAAAGACCTATAACTTATCAATGCATCATCTCCTAAAACATATAAATCAAGATATAACAAGGAGATAAAGCAAAGATAAGGACTCAACAGTCTCATGATTGGTCAATAATAAAATTACGAAAATATATTGTTTATTAGACGGGTATATCTTTGTTTTTGTTGATTAAGTTTACTGGTGTGGCTTAGAAAAAAAGACCTCGCATGCTGGCATTTTTTCAGTAGAATGTTCCTCTCATGTAGGGTGCCAAACTTAAGGGGCCAAAAAGTGGTAAAACATGGCGGTCACCGGGGTATCTCATTCTTGTTTATTAATTATACTAAGTCCAATCTGTAACTCTATGGCAGCCTCATTGTGATTGAAGAGTTGTGAAGACCACAGCCTACTTAAAAGCTATAATGGAGGTCTATGGAAAACAGTTACAGGTCTGGGCCCTACAGGGGTTTAACTACGTGTTGTTTGTGGTCGTTTTCTATTAAGAACTACTGAAAACGTTGAAACTGGAATACGCCTGACTGACTGATTTAGATGGAATGTGTTTGTCGGTGGCTTGGGCTGCCCTTGTTTTTAGGGATTTTCCTACCTATCTGAAGTTGGGGCCAGACGCCTGTTGAATTTCGGACAATATCACGCGAGCCATCAAACAGTGTATCAAAGCTATAATATATATCTTGCTCTAATTGTCATTCATAAAAACTCATGAAAATCTGCAGAAACATGTAAATGAAAACATGTTTGGGTATGATATACACCATTTTGGGAAGTTTTTGCTCATTTTTAAATTAGGAAGGGGCCGATTTTCTGCCCCAAATCAGGCCTATGAAAATCCCTTGTTTTAAAGCAGTTATGATGATGTTGTTGTTGTTGTTGATTCATTGCTAATTGCTAATACCAATGTATGTAGAGGTTTTGTGTTTGCCACTAGTTTAGATATGTGCTTCTTAGTGCCCCTTCTAGATTGGCTGTCATCTCGCCGAGAACGAGATAGCTGGTCGCTTTACTTTGTGTCCATGTAAGAGCCGATATCGGCATGTTGTTTGCTGTGGAAATCACCGCGCACTGACAAATCTTATCGGCTACTTGGTTCATGATGATGTATTGATATCTGTCTGCTGTGTCTCTTACTTACTCGGTGTACATTGGGTTGTTCTGCGGACATGTGATTGATGTTCTTGATATACTGTCAACCATTTATATTTGGCGGGTATTTATATTTGGCGCTAGTGGCGGTAAAGCCAAAATCACCAAAACATGAGACTTCGATTTCAGATGCACAATAAGCAAAAATGGACACACACCCTTAGTATGTTGGTATCCGTATCGCCAAAACCCTACTTTTGAACTTCAAAGGGGCTACTATCTATTAAGGGAACAAGTATGCTCCCCAAAAATAGTAAGTGAGTATGATCAGGGAATACCACAATCACAAAATGCAGACAAACCCATGGTACCGCGAGGAAGAGCCACGCCACAATCACGAGACACCAGGAAGACAAATTAAGCAAAGCAACCAGCTCTCATGTAATCAACTATCAGAAAAGCTGGTTGCTTTGCTTACTTTGTCTTCCTGGTGTCTCGTGATTGTGGCCAGGAAGACAAAGTAATCAAAGCAACCAGCTTTTCTGATAGTTGATTACATGAGAGCTGGTTGCTTTGCTTAATTTGTCTTCCTGGTGTCTCGTGATGGTTTAGCGGCTCTTCCTCGCGGTGCCACGGGGTTGTCCGCAGTTTGTGATTGTGGTATTTCCTGATCATACTCACTCACTATTTTGAGACATGAGCAAAGCATTTGACCATGTTTGGCACAAGGGATTATTATTAAAACTTAAATCTGTAGGCCTTAGTGGCTCCCTGTCAGGATGGTTTCAAAACTACTTGAGCGATCGCAAACAAAGGGTTGTCTTACCAGGGGGTCCTCCACCTGGGTAAGCATAAATGCGGGTGTACCCCCAAAGCTCTATTTTAGGACCACTTTTATTCCTTATTTATATCAATGATATTGTAAAAGACATCAACTAAATTAATCGTCTTTTAGCAGATGATACTAGCCTATATATCATAGTTGACTCCCCAGTGGAAGCATCACAAACCATTAGGATTTAGTAAGAATATCTGCATGGGCTGAGAAATGGCTGGTGTCGTTTAATCCAAATAAGACTGAATACATACTACTGTCTCGTAAATTAAATAAACCTGTTCACCCACCTGTAATTATGAATAATCACGTAATCACAGAAGTCGAAAGTCACAAACATTTAGGAGTAGCATTTGAAAGTAGTGGTTTGTTTGTTTGTTTTTGTTGCTTTACGTCCCATGTCAACAGCTATGGTCATTGCGGGACGGTCAGTTCACTTAACCACACTTTTTCCTGGGCAGGCTTGAGCAAGCGGTTAACCAGTAATTTGTGCACATACTTTCGCTTGTAACTGACAACAACCCTTCTTGAATAAATCAGCGGAAGGTAGGAGAATGATCGTAGAAATTATTTCATGATCAATCTCCACGAAAGTATGGTACCGGGCCGGGATCGAACTCGCGACCCCTGGATGTGCAGTCATACACGCATCTGTAGCCAGACACGTTACCGACTGCGCTACGCGGCCCGGTGAAAGTAGTGGTACTTGGCACAAGTACACACAATTAATAACTACAAAAGCATGGCAGCGAATTCACATTATACGTAAACTTAAATTTCGTTTAGATAGAAAAACACTAGAAACTATATATATGGCATTTATTAGGCCAATCTTAGAATATGCTGACGTTGTCTGGTGTAATATTACTAAGTACGAGGAAGACGAACTTGAGAAGATACAGCTTGAAGCTGCCAGGATAGTGACTGAAACAACCACATTAGTATCCATTGAGAATTTATATAAAGAAACTGTCTGAGAGACTCTTAGCTTAAGACGAAGGCAACATAAATTGACTGTGTACTATAAAATGACCAACTACTTAACACCGGCATAACTCAGTGCATTGCTTCCTCCCCTTGTAGGCACCGTGTCCAGGTATACACTAAGAAACAGCGAACAATGTCAAACAATTGACGCTAAATTCCAACTGTAATATAATTCATTTCTCCCCTCAACCATACGTGAGTGGAATACTCTAGGTAACACAGTTCAGTCCTGTCGATCAGTTTCTTCTTTCAAAAAGAAGATGTCAACGCGACAAACTGTTCCTAATTATTATTACCTCACTGGTAGCAGAAACGAAAAGATACTTCATGCTAGAATTAGGACAAATTGTAGCAGTTTGCATTACACCTTATTCAGTAAAAACATCATACAAGACAAGTTCTGTAACATGTGGCGAAATTGAAGACGTCCAGCATTTCCTCTTCTCTTGTGCAAGGTTCACTACCCAACGTCAAATTATGCTAGAAAAGGTTTAAAGACACTGTGTCCCAACTCTTAACGTGCTGTTGTACGGTGAACGAAGCTTAAACAACCATTCTAATTTTGTTATCTTCAAAGCTGCTCAGGAGTTTATCACCCATTCAAAACGATTTGAGAATTAATTACCAATATAATGACACTTTTTCTTATCCAATATGGTCGATACCGTGGAAACCCCTCACTCTCTATCTTATTTGCTAGTTTACGCACGCACGCACGCACGCACACACACACACACACGCACTTCTTAGTATAATTGACTATCTGCATAAAAATGTAATCACATATCATTCAATTAGAAACATCATCCAGAAAACGACTGCTAATCAAATCATGTTATTTAGATGATTCCTTTAGGGAAGCAGATTCAAACAAGTCTTAGACTTATTTCTGAATCCCTTTCTAATGTTATGTACTGTATATATGATTTATCTGTTGTATCTCGATGTACTTTATATTTGAATAAAATATTGTTTACACTAACTGTGAGTTTGTCACTTTCCCATTGGGTGTGGTACTAGATTGTATCGATTCCTGATCTGTGCACTCTTACTTACTTCCTCGCATTAAGAAATGGTACAAATTAACATCAAAATTGATTTAAAATGAAACATAGAACAAACACAATACTCTTGATGATAATAGTGGCCGAGGTTTAGAATTAATGTTGTATAGGCGGTTTTCTACAATATAACACAGCAGGACATCAAACGTTTTCAGTTATTTTTCTATATTTAAAACTTATGTGCTTCAGGCAGTTGTTTTGAGGGTTGTAAAACCAATCCCTTTTGATTCATTTGATTGAGTTCATTAGTTACGTCAATGCGGAAAGTGTTTAATGGTTCCCAAGCATTAACAGTACACACACACAATGGATATTATCAATTCATAAATGGTGCCCCTTCCAAACGGTCTGCTTAAGCAAATGTAACATAAGCAGAGAACGTTTGAAGGTTTGCGGATCCAGGGGGGGGGGGAGTGCAGGGGGTCTGAAACACAACTGAAAAATCACAAAAGTATAGGGTTTCTTAGCAATACTGGTCCAGATCCCCTGAAAAATCACAAAGCTACCAAGCCAGCATTCAATGTTGGGCCATCATTGGCCCGCCAGCGAAACGCCATTTAAATGGCGTTTCGCTGTGGGCCGATGATGCCCCTCTTTTAGTGCTATTTGGATCCTCTCTGCCTTCATCAAAAAAGAAAAAGAACGTTCTCAGAGTTGGACCCCCTCTGGCAAATTTTCTGGATCCGCGCATTAAAAGTAGCATAAGCAGAGAGCATTTGAATGTTTATGAACTACCCGAGAATAGTCCATAAATGTTAAAGGCAACAGTTAGGTTTCTGTTTCTTTAGTGCTTTGAACAACTACTTCTTAATAGCAAATCAGGCTTGATGTTTTATGTGAATCCGAGATTAGCGAGCTACTCTGGCGAGTCGATGATGGCCAAACATTAAAAGCTGGCTGGTGGCGCCTATCTGCGTGCTTGCGACATCCAAGCTGTGGCGTGGGTTGTTGTCCCTGAGTTTGTGAATCTGTGTTTGTCTGTGTTGTTTTATGCATTACTTTGTGTCCACTTTAGTTTTGCAATCATCTTGAAGAGGAAGAGAAATCTGGTTGCTTTGCTATTATTGTCTTACAGATGTATTGTTCCGTGAGTTGGTCTGCAGTGTGTTATTGCGGTATTTTCTGATCATACTCACTTACTTTTTGGTAGCTTTGTGATTTTCCTGGATATCCGGACCAATTGTGCTAAGGAGACCTACAGCTTTGTGAATTTCCTGAGGGGGGAGGGGGTCCCAGACCACCTGTCCCTCCTCTGGGTCTGTATTGCTTAATGCCTCGGTTACATTTGCTACGGTCGTCGTACGATTTTGTTGTCTACGATTTTCCTTACGATTTTTTCGACATCGTAGGCGGCAATAAGCTACGACGTTTGCGTTTACATTGCTTACGATCACCTTACGATTTCTTTCGGCGACAAACTTGGACAAAACCTTACATAGACCTTGCGGATATCGTACGACAACCGCAGGGTCATCGTACAGTCATCGTGTTATCTTCACGACCTCCTCATATAAATCGTACGATGCCCGCACAATGACCTTGCGGAAGTCGCAAGGTGTTGGTACGCTGGCAAACCAGCTGGCAAGCCAGGCCGACAGTCTTGGTGCTTTGATATTCTTGGGGTCAGCCTATCTACCATCTCACGGAACATAGATGGCTCGATTCTGAGGAAGGCCTTGAAGTCTCCCCGCGACTCTCGCATTAGCTCCTGCGTTAGAGTGTCATAGTACCCTAGGGTGACACGTCTAAGTAGCCACGGCTTCACCCAAACTGTCCGCTCCTTGCGTCCATGTCTGGCCTGTTGCTGTTCAAAAACAGCCAGCGCTACTATGAGCGCCTGCTCCCTCCTCCGGTTCCGTCTTAACTCCATTTGCAACTGAGTCACTCTGAGTGGTGGTATTATAGACATCGTCTGAGGACAAATATTGAAATGAAACGAACGGCAGATGAAAACCAACAAGTGCGGATCCAGAGGGGGGGACAGGGGGTCCGGACCCCCCCCCCCCCTGGAAAATCACAAGTTATATGGGTTTCTATAGGGAATAAGCAATTGGACCGCCCGCCCCCTGGAAAAAGTTGGACACCCCATGGAAAAAGTTGGACCCCCTCTGGAACCTTGAAAAATGATAGTTTTCTTCGAAATAAACCATCTGACTTCAGTAAAATAAGCTGAGTACTAAATAAAAAAAACGGTTGTCAGAGCTTTTTTTGTCAGATTGACCTGGACCCCCCCTGACAAAAATTCCTGGATCCGCGCATGACCAGAATATACCCGTCTGAAAATTGTTGACACGTCGCAAGGCGACCGCACGATCATTGTGCCATCGCCTTGGGGTTACCGCACGATGACCGCCCGATGTCCGTACGATTTTATGAGCCCTGCATGGGCATCGTGCGGCGAGCTTGCGGGTACCCTACGACGATCGCAATAGTCTACGATCATTTTTTGGCAAAAATGACAATCTAAAATCGCGCGTCGTCCTCACGATCACCGTACGATGCACGTACGGGGATCGTACGATGTTTCTGCGATGTGTCTACGGGCTACGGGCTTACGATTTTTTTCAAATTTGTCATTGTGCGGAGTTAAACAAAATCGTAGAGGCCACGATGCCCGTAAATCCCTACGATGATCGCAAGGTCACCCTGCGGAGGCCGCACGGAAACGGTGATTTGGACATCGTACGGACATCGTATACTCGTCGTAAGGCAAATGTAACCGAGGCATTAAAGCTGCATACTCTGTAACTATGAACATTTTTCGAAATTTTTTATTTTCTTTTAAATCATTTGTAAAAGAAGAACTCAGCTATGTTTTCACAATAACAATGTTCAGTACAACTGAAAACTGCATGGAAAAGTGAATTATCTTATCAAATAGGTGTATTTTTCTCTTGTTGGTAATTATTTTCGTCCCTCCAATAATTCTAGACCATTGAATTTTAACATAAGTGCAGTTGTTTTGATAGTGATAACTTGTTAAGATTTACGAAAATGGTAAAATGTTTACCTGAATTTGAGTTTTATTACTGTGTTCTTGAAAAATAAAAACATTATTTTTTAAAATAGAAGATCAAAAGTTACAGACTATGCAGCTTTAAATGTCTCTTCAAATGACGATGCATTGCATAAGTAAGTAAACTTCCACGCGGGCTAAACAGTTTTGTGTTTTAACAACAGCAGAATCTAGGGCGAATATTTGGCGTCAGTTAATTTCCTTTAAACCACCAGTGGCTTTGGCTGCTGTCTGTTCTAATGTGGTGATTATGTTGGTGTTGATTCAATGTTGCTCTCATTGCTTGTGAATGTTTTGTGTTTGATCCTTGTTTTATGTATTACTTAGTGTACTTTCTAGTTCTGCAATTATTTCGCTGAGAGAGAGAGAGAGAGGGGGAGGTGATTGTCGCCTTGTTGCCATGTAGGTGTTAGTGTTCTATTTGAACAGTTTGATACCTGCAAAAAAATGGAAAGCTACAGAGAGTGCTTTAGCATTAAATTTAATGAACAGGTTATCACGAAGGAGAAGTGATTGCTGATAATTTTGATGAGATCTTTGTAAATATAGCTTCTAATCTGAAACAGCCACTAAAGCCCTCAAATTTTTGAAAAACTGAACAATTTCATTAATTCGAAAGTGACTTATGATGTTTCTTTTGATATACCCTTAATTAATTGTACATTTGTAACTTCTTTTCTTTCATCTATGGATAGTACTAGACTGCATAGGCCCCAGGCTGTTGAAAAATTGGCTCTACAGTTCTCTCACCCAGTAAAACATATTTATAATCAATAAAAGCGTTACTTCTGGTGTTTTTCCGTCAATTTGGAAACATCTAGAATAAAACCATTTTACAAAATAAGAGCAAAAAATGAACTAAACAACTAGAGGCCAATTTCCATATTACCTACACTTTAAAAATAATTGAAAAGTGGGTTCATATGAAACTTATGTCATACTTAAATCATCATCAACTTTTAAATCAAAAGCAAAGTGGATTTAGATCTGGCCACTTAACTGAATCTGCTCTACTTCATATGACGGATACATGGTTAAAAGCAATTAATGATGGTAATTGTGTTGGTTGAGTTTTAGTAGACTTTCGCAAGGCTATCGATCTGGTAGACCGTAAATTACTACTTCAAAAGTTAAAACATTATAAAATCAATAAATTAAGCCTTTCGTGGTTCGAATCGTATCTAAGTCACAGAACTCAACAAGTGACCATCAATAAAAATCAGTCAAAAAACTGGAAATGTTCTATATAGCGAGCAACATGGTTCCATTTTAGGTCCTCTGTTATTTTTGATATTTAGAAATGATTTACCCCTATTTATTGGGGATTAAACTCGATCTGTATATTTATATGCTGATGATACAACATTGTATGATATTGGTTTACATAAAACTACGTTAGAAAAAAATCTGCAACACTCTTTAAGTTTACTAAAAAGGTGGTGTCTAGAGAATGGTATAATAGTAAATACAGACACAACAAATCTAATGTTGATATCAAGTAGACAAAAGGAAATGTGTGAAAGATAATAAGTTGGCAATTGTGTATGATAATTTTGATTTGCAATTAACAACTGTGAAAAGGTGTTAGGTGTCCATATAGATGACAACTTGACATCGACAAATCATTTTCAACACCTTATTATGTTATCATGTTATTAAGCCTCACTATGAATATTGTTGTGTGATTTGGGGAATTCATTAAATTCTAATCTACATAAAATTTAAAAGTTACAGAGAAGAGCCAGTAAATAAATCTTTGGTACAGATTATATATCATTGGAAGATGCTCGAAGACAATAAAATATGCTGTCATTTGAAGAATTAGTTTTCGTCAGCAAAGCTAAGGTATTGATTAAGGTAACTAAAGGCTTTTCACCAATTTACACACGGAAATGTTCCAAATTAAAGGGTATAATAGTGAAGATACAATGACTTTGCATTCAGATTCAAACACCAAAACCTAAATTAAACATATTTAAAAACAGCTTATCTTATTCAGGTACTTTAATTTGAAATAGCATCCCAGTTGAAATAATAAATGTCAATACGATTGGTGATTTCGTTAAGAAATGTTTAACATGGATGAAAGACTTTTAGTTTTATATAATACCCCCACCGCCGAATCAGATTCGATGGTTTACAGAGCCCAACTGTATTAAAACATACATTATTAAAGTTTGATTTTTTTCGACCCTCCCCCCCTTTTCATTTTGCATTACTTTTTTTCTACTCATATTCACTTGTATTTGTAAATAATTTATTGTCATGTTTGTTATTTCATGCCGTAGGGCCTCCGGGAAGATTGGTTATCCTAACTGAGTCGTAACTGAAACATACTTTTTTTTTTATTATTTCTCAACCAAAACTTATGTTGTGGTTACTCAGAATAACCGTCTCGGTGAGACGGTTCTTCTGAGCACCTGAACACATGTTTAAACAAATGGATTAGAAAAGAATCGCAATTTTAAGCTTAAAAAATTGCTAAACTAGCCCTTTGGTGATTGTTGTATTTGCTGGTCATAAAATCACTGTTTCCCCTTAAGTTTTTGCATGAAAAAAGCCCCGAGGTTATAAATTTTTTTTCGTGCTCAACTCAGCTGAGCATGAAATTCCATTTATGCTAATTAAAGCTAAAATGCTGAAAAATAATGATTTTTCTTGCTGTCAAACTCTTAGGTAGTGTATTTATCCTGCTAATAAATGTTAAAATACCAACAATAGTTGGCATTTCAACATTTATGAGCAGGACAAATTTCGTGCTCAGCTGAGTGGAGCATGAAAAAAGTTTTATAACCTCGGGGCCTGAACTCTTAGGATTGAGAATAAAATCCAATAGAATACAGGTGATATTAATGTTTTATTAAATAAATAGTCATACCACAGTTATCAACCAGTGCAAAAACATACATCAAAGCCAAACACCTGTTAAGTTGGTGAACATTACAGGCTCTGATCGGCCTGCAGATCAACACAGCCTGATTAGTGTTTGCCCTTGCTAGTATAAAAACAGAGACACGAAACGTATAAAGAAAATGCATCAACCCTTTTCAGACCATTGGACTACTCCATACCGGTGTAGTGGATAAGTGCTATGCCTTGTAAACCAGGGGTCGCAGGTTCGATTCCCGGCTTCTCCATAAAACCATAAAAAAACACATAAAACCACTTTCGGTGAGCCTTCGGGTGCTCCCGTCATATAATAAAACACACAAATCATAAACCCTCCAGGCGGTACTGGTTTCTACCCAGGGAAAGCCACAAAAAGTTCTGATACAAGTAAGTCGTCAGGATGGACCATTGTATATATTGAGGGGTTACAGTCTATATTTTCCAAATAAATTATTGTATTTTTTTCTCTGAAGATCGATTTTGTCTTAGCAAACAGTGTAGACCCAGGTAAAATGACCCATTATGCGACATATCATCTGGGTCTGCACTACTTGCCAAAGTATCTTTTAAGGGGTTTCTGGTCTTCAAAGTTTTAAATCATTAAGGCTATATAATTATTTAGACCTCTCTAAACCCACTTGTATACAGTTCAGCTGAAGTTTTGATTTGAATATGAATTTGTCATGTTCCGTCCAAAATTGAAGTTTACTGGTAAATATTAAAAACGTCTCGATTAGTCGCATCTAATAAGTAAACATAATCAATGTTTAAGCTGAAATAAGGAAAACACGATTTCATTTATTGATGGGTAACTACTATGGCATGTATAATATAAATGAACAAAATAAAAAATACATAAAACATCGGGAATAGGGTTTTTGCACATTATTAAATGTATAGTTTGATGTGTTCGTTGTATCTTTCGTATTAAATTTACCGGAAATGGCATGGTGTATGGAACAAGTACACAGTGTATCACGTCACTTCCGGCAAAACAGAATTGAAGTCGGATGAACGACAATGTTTTACATTTAAACTTAATTACATGTACATTAAATCAACTAGATTTAAAAGCTGCACAGGCTGATTTGAGCAATATATGGTCTCACATCTCATAGGAAAGGGGGTTCGGTAACATGGTACACATTTAAGCGACAAAAGGTTACTCAATTTTCACTATTTTAAGCCAGGATTTTCCTACCCCTGCCAACTTGGGGCTCCTAAATTCTTGAAATACGTGACCCGACACACTTGTATTTTCCCATTAAAAGCTTCTTTAAGTATCAAATGAGCAAGCACGTAAGATTTTGGTACTTATCACATTTTCGAGCATCGAAGGGGCAGTTGAAGCGCACATACACAGCCTCAACAAAGCCGCTGCTGCTTGCATGAACAAAGTGTGGTTTTAATAGACTTAGTACCAAAAACCCATATACTGGCACAATTATACTGCTTGAAGTGTTAATTGACCAAAAGGAAGTACCTGCAATTAGTAGAAATTGCATAATATGCATCCTTAAGGCAGGTACTAACTACTGGCAGAGTTCACAGAAGATATAACGTCAAAATGTCACTGTTTTGGCCTCTTTTAGTTCAATATTGGAGAAAAATCATCTTACTCAATCGAGAATGAGGCCCTTTTGTATCCCAAGTTTTGTATGAGGAAAATCCCTTTAAGCGAAATAAGGTGACAGGGGAACACTTGATTCACACTATAAATAAACAGTGAATAAATCAGAGGGTGTCCTTGCTGTATTCCTTCGGTAAGCAGCAAAGGTGGCACGTCACAGAATGCTAACTTTTCTTTTCTACAACATCGCCATTGAGATCAATACCAAGTACAATCTTTTTATCAGCATCTAGTTTGAATTCAGAAACTCCAACATTCTTTAGGGGATCTTTATTCTTCTTACAGTTCAAAAGTTCAACGGGAATTGCAGCGGACTCGTCATCTCCCTCTATCAATAACCCTATCGTTGTTGGAGCAATTTGCTTGTGCGGATGTAATATGTGATATTCCTTGTAGGTTCCTGCAAAACAAGAGCATCTGATTTTTAACCATGTCTAGATAAACAAAACGAAATGAACGTAAAGTTGTGAATATTTCTTATCCAGGCCAGAATCTTTTTATTGTTTTTTTTTTAAGATTTTAGGTCGGAAAAACAGTAAAACTAGTAAGGTAAACCACATTCTGTATTAAATCTTTAAATATTTTATCATTTCCTAAAATTCTGGACAGGACAATCACTTTTAACTGTGTCACACTCAAAAATACACAGACAGAAATTCATTCTTTTCAACGAAACAAATAATATTTAGAGTCGGCGAATAAAATAAAATAATAATTTTAGAAGTTATTTTCTTATTTCTACTTAAATCAACTAACAAAAAATTCTGGCCTCATCACTGTTAACATGTGTTTTGGATCCACAGCATATGTTTTAATTGAGAAATATATAAATAAATTTTGATTTAATTACACAACAACTGTTTGAAAACAAAACCGGCATGAAATTTATCATACTCATTAACATTTGCTGACATTTTAACATTTATTAGCATGAAAAATACCACATCTGCCGAGAGTTTGAAAGCAAGAAAGCTATATATTTATCAGCATTTTAGTTTTTATGAGCAGTTGAAATTTCATGCTTGTTTGAGCTGAGCATTGAAAAAAGTTTTATAACCTCAGGGCCAGACCCAAACACCAAACTCGATTCCATATTAAAAGTAGGACAACAAGAACAATAAAAATATAACAATAGTCACCATATGAAGAGGGGCCAAAATATTTTAGCCTGTAATTGCTAAATGTTTTCGAATTATGAGTAGCGTGCGTGATTGTGATCTGCATGTTAAGCGGGTTACTTTTAAAACGCTCAATTCGCCTTAATCCATAGTAAGTAAGAAGACAAAGATAAGGAAGCTCAAATTTAAACACATGCCAAATTATCCCTTTGCATTTGGGTAATTTCACATGACTTTTGACTTCTGCTTATTTAATTTAATTTATCAGAACATTATTTCAGAAGTACCATATGTGTGACACACAGTTTTGACCAAGATCAATGCCTAATGAGCAGGTTGCAAACTGCTTGCAAATGTTGACAGCGTCTTCTCAAACAGTGCATTTTTATAACACCAAACGAAATTGGTTGTCAACACTTCTGCAGTGATGAGTGTGACATTATTTCTACCCGTATTTTTGTTGTAGTTACTTTCCGTGCCAATGCACTCGAACAGAACATACTGTCCTGCCAGCCAAGAGTGACAGTGACTCCATGTTTGTTTATAAAGTTATCAGGGACTTATAATCGATAGAACACTTGTGTATTAATCCTATCCACAATAGTGATCTATCGATTTGTGTCAGCTCAAGTGAAGTGAATGCATTCTAGCTTTACTTGGCTATTGTAAACAAAGGACTACGTCACTGTCACTCTTGGTTGTCACGACAGTAGCTTCTAAAGCAGGTGAAGTTACACCAATATTAGTGGTACTTCAGCTGCCACCAGATGTGGTGTTAAGTTACACTTACCCGTCTTTGTAGCGACTTCTTTCTCTTCCCATTTCTCATCATCCAGACTGTCCATTAGGCCAAACATGGCTACGCTACTGAAATAAAGAAGAAAACACAATTTAAAAGTCCAATATATACATTGGCCAGAAATAAAGCTACAACATTTCTGATAATGCTATACGCACAGTCGATACATAACCAGAAATATAGTTATCACACTTCTGATAATGCTGTACGATCAGTAACTACATATGCCAGAAAATTAGCTACCAAACTTCTGATAATGCTGTACGCTCAGTGAATACATATGCCAGAAATATAGCTACCATACATCCGATAATGTGATACGAATATTCCATACATATGCAATAAATATAGCTATCACACATCTGAAAATACTTTTATCACTAGAGAAATGACCTCGAGTTGTTTCAGCAGGACAGTAAGTGTAGGTTTACACCAAAAGAGGTGGCAATGAGCTGCCACCTTTTCTGGTGTTAACCTACATTTATTTTTACGGTGAAGAACATAATATTATTTATAGACTATAGTAACGAGCGTAGCTACCATACGGTAATAAAAAAAATGTTTGGGTCAGCACACAGCCAGCGAAGGCTCAAACAAGTTTCCCTAGAGCCTTTTCTGATCGCACACAGAAAGTTGGGAAATAGGGAAAGGCCCAGAACTTAATTCTGGTGTATAACACACACAGCCAAACAGAGCTACCATACTCAACATTAAAGCAAGATAATATAAAACATTCAGATTTCCATAAAAACTATAAGAAATACTTAGCTTGAAAGGTAGGCAATACAATGTTACACATTCATATTTCCATAAAGCTTATTTGAGATACTCAGATGGAAAGGGGTCCAATACAATGTTCAACTTTCAGACTTCCACAAAACCTAACATATACTATACTGGACAATGAAACAAGATAATGAACACATCTAATGTAGACTTCTACAAAACCAAACAGAAATGCTCTGCTGGAAAGGAGGCAACATAATGCTAAACAATCAGATTTTCATAAAACCAAACAGAGCTACTATACTGAACAATGGAGAAAAATAATGGCACACATCAAGCTTCCACAAAACCAAACTGAGATACTCTACTTGAAAGGGAGGCAACACAATGTTAAACATTCAGATATCCCTATAACCAAACAGAGCTACTTTACTGGACAATGACGCAAGATAATGGCACACATCTAGCTTCCACAAAACCAAATGGAGATACTCTGCTGGAAATCGCAGAAAGGTAATGTTTCACATTCAGACACAAAGCTACTCTGCTGCACATCGCGCAACAGTTTGCAACCTTCGCTAAACTTGCAATCATTGGTCGATCAATAAACCAATCATTGCCAACGATTCCATATAACTAAGGGTGAGGTTGGCGCGTCGTGAAACCGGTTTAAGCACTCCTGTAAAATATTTCTACTGGACGTTTCAAGGCGGTACTTCTTTTGTGGATTATATGTGTTATTTATGTCTTGTGTTTGTCATGCTTTTGCGTCTGTTCATTGCTGCCCTTGTGGTCACCTGAAGGGAAAGGGCTGACCCCGTGGCTCTTGTTTGTGTTGTTTATTTTGATTTTGTTACTTTCCCATTTGGTATCCTTGGGCAGGTGTGGTACTTGATTGTATCGATTCCTGATCCTTGCTGTGTTTCTTACTTTTATCTGTTTTCATATTGAGATTAAAAGAGGGCATCGATTGGCAATCAGCTCTCTAATCGCAGCCAGGCAATTGCGGACGAAACGTCTTTTAAGTGGACGCATGTCTTCCATACTGTGATAATTTACGTTAGACCAGACTACCGTTTACATATGAATTAACTTACAGACACACACGTGTAACGCATTTATAGTACATCAGAAGCTAATTACTCCAAATAAACCCTACTGGCATCTATTGTTTCTGATAACTTGAAACATGATGAGCCAATTTACTTTGAAACAATGTCAATATATAAACCGTGTCATTAAAAAGAGTACCTCCCTTGTTCCCCTGAACTAAATTAGTTTGTTTCCCTGTCCCCTCCAATTGAAAATAAAATGCAAAAAAGTTTACTTATGTTCCCTGTTTTCCACTATATTGTCTTTGTTGAGAATTTGGCACTTGTGCCATTGACCCCCCTGACATAAATGCCATTTCCCCCTGGTCCCCAAACTCTTGAGAGGGCAACAGAAAATCATGTAATTCAAAATGCAAACCACTATTGTATCTGCACAGTCTGATTAACAGGCTTAAACCCTTGTAAAGGGCCGGCAAAATGCTTCTAAAATGGCATAAATTTTGTGTAAGTCGTCTACTGCATATACTTGCTAACATTCTTCAACTCGTGTAAGTAAAGAGGCAATCAGAGTGGACCGAGATCAGACTGCTCCTATGGGAGGAGTCTGATCTTAGTCTTTACTCTTTGACCAAGAGGCTTCTTAAACACTTCAGCAGACCATAAAAGCAGACGAAACGTGATTTGATTAGCCGCTTAAAAAGGTTAATACAATTGATGCTATAAGCTAATCTTAGCAGGGTAGTTAGACTAATATTCTGTTACAAAGAGGGCAAACTCAGACCAACCAGCAGAGCCATCTCCCTAGTTTGATCAGTACCTTCTCTATGTACTTCTTATATTCTTCAGACGCAAAATACACGACTCTGAACAGACCAATGACCTATATATGTCACTGATCAGACTGAGTGTATGCCGAGTTTGATCTGAGTCTTTGCATTATATCACTCCCAGACGCGACAGTTTGCTTATTTATTGGAGTAGTATATATTTTTGTAACTCTGAAAGCCCACTGATCTCTGCTGTCAAATGTCTTCTGCTATGAGTCGTCTACTGTTCTTTCAAAACGTCTCTATAGCAAACAGTGTGGACCCAGATCAGATTATGAGCAGTCTGGTCAGGATCCACACTGTTTGTCTGTGAGCAGAAATGTGTTATTTACGTAATATTTACATGCAACAGACGACTTCAGCGGACGACATTTTCAGATTCAAACTTTTCGCAACAAGCAATGGATCAAAAAGTAAGTGAGTATAATCAGGAAATACCTAAATCACGCACTAGACCAACCCACGGCACCGTGAGGAAGAGCCACAGAACATTTACAGAAACAATACATCTGTACGACAATAATAGCCAAGCAACCAGCTTCCTCAAGATGATTGCAAAACTAGAATGGGCACAAAGTAATGCACAACAAAACAAAGACAAACACATTACTCCCACAACACACTGTCCAACCCGATTCGTTTAGCACAGGTGATGCGTTTAGCACATATGGCGCAGGTCGATGGCGTTTTTGAACAGTGTGAGCATTGACCTGATTTATACAGTTTCAGCAGGATTTGACCCATGCCAAATATGAATCTCATTTAGGTAATCATTAGTCTACCACCATACGAAATAGGGTTCTGGTCGGCCTTTTGATGTATGAGCAATCAATGAAATAGGTGAAGTTTTCAAGAAAAATATATTAAAAAATACTCTCAAAACCACATTTTAACATCATTTATCAGAAATGAATCTATTGCATGAGAAAGCTCAACCACTTTCCTTCCATTATGCCTAACGACAGCCCTCATTTCCATTGATTTACCGAGTTATTGACGAAAGAAAATGGCATATAAGTAAAACTATGATAACGTTAAACCCCGGGGTCCAGACAGTTGAATTACCACCTGGTAAGCCATTAAGAGGATAGGCGGAGCTTAACACTGCTGTAGCCTGTGTGTATTCTAAAAATAATTCAGCTGATGTTTACAAACATCTGATTGTGATCGTCTGCTCTAGGAAGAAAGAATTTACTTACTCAGTATGATTTCAGCAGAATATATCCCTTATCATTTTATATCCAATTTCTGTTGTGTATTAATTATCACATATTTAGAACAATCTTAGTTTATATAAACAAAGGCATCAAATGTATAAGCCATGACTCGAGAAAACCTAGCTGTATGTGAGCAAGAAAAGTAACATTGGTGCAGTCTAATTGGCACATCAGTTGTTCACTTTATGAAAAGTGTTCACTTTCTGAAAAGTATTGATAAAAGTGATATGTATGCAACATTTCCCAGTAATCAGATATAGCCAGTCTGTGTAGCTGAGAAAGCTCATTTGAATTGGGTTTTTTTTTCTTCAAGGCAAAGTCTCATGCTAAGATCGGTATACTCTGCTACTGTTCTACGGATAATCCAATTAATTAACTACTCATTTTGATTTCTTCTGCCTCTTCTCCTATAATTAAACATGGATTTTACATAGGAGTCCCAAATACTATCCCTGTAACAATAAGTAGGATCCTTATAATTCTTCTTTCCTCTTTGTCTCCTAGGGGCTCTCTGGTCTCGCTGATTCCACACTGAAGTGTAAGCACGATCAACATTTTCATTCCAATGCAAAACTGCTAGGTGTGATCTTATCATGTACTGTGTATTGCTAAATGCAATGCGTTTGTCCTGAAAAATGTTCATGACGTTGTTGAAACTTTCAACATAGGATGTATCTCTTGCCAACACATAATCATGGGGACTCTTGTAAATAACTGAGCCTTCGATAGCATTTCTGAGGAGTTTGTCTGCCTTTGGATTTGTTACAACTATCCTGGATGGTTCATAATTTGGGTCTTGCTTACAACGGGAGCTTGAAGCACAGGCAGAATGTTCGTTCCTATAATGAGAGGAAATGTTGGACAGTCGCGACTGAAGAAGGGCTGGATCACCATCACAATTTCTTATTGCCCAGTGGAAATGTGTTGCAATTGGTTCTTCTTTGTCTGAAAGCTGCATAGACCATGTCTGCCCTTCTTTATACTTAGGCCCAGAAGATATAGATTTCATCGCCTTTTTAATGGATTTGACTCCATGCCAGCTGTCATTCTGATTTACTGTAAATTGTGAACATCTCACCATCTTATTGACTGACATGTTTCTGTCGTGTGTGTGCACTTTTACTGATACATCTTTGTCAGTAAAATACTGGTATATCTTTTCGGTCCCTTTGGCTTCATGTCTCTGAGAAACAATGTCATCGGTTTTCGTAATGTGCACACACTGTAAAACCTTGTGAGTGTTCTCACCAATAGCAACAACGCTTGTGTCCTTGGCATTCTTCCGCCAGCCATGCCTGGCATCCGTCATGATGTCAATGCCGTCTACTTCTTCATATGACCCAATTTCTTCACATAGAGCTTGCTCGACAGACCCATTGTAGACATTTGTTACATGAGGATGGTAATTTGTTTCTATTTTATTCCTCCTTCGCTTGGATATAAACCCTATTTGAGTGCCCTTACAGAAACGTTTATAGTGGATTGGTAGCATGCCACTGCACGTAAAACCATGAACAATCCTATGATTTATCAAATACTCTTTGTTGGGCATATATGGCGAAGATGACCACTTTAGGATATGGGGATTGTCGCCAGCTCCACAATTTAAAGTCACTATAGCCACATGTCCACGGTAGATAAGTTTCTTAAGCTTTATCTCAGAAGCACAGTTATTTGCATGGTTCTGAACAATATCAACAATGTTCTGAACAGACGACTCAGCTGTGATAAATGCATTCTGTTTGGTATCCTCTCTTTTCGCTTCTACAAACGAAGCTGGATCTACATTTGGTTGATGTTTGAGAAGCCAGAAGTCCAGGACTTCAGAAAGAATGTCGTTGTTATTCACTGGTCGTTTGAATTTGTTGAACAGAAGAGTGCGCATCAATTGCATTTTTCCTAATAGTACTGCCTTTTTCTCATCATCTCCTGGAATTTCAATTCTGAATGAAGCGGTCCTATTTCTTACTCTTGGGTTTCTATCCATGTTTAGTTTCACTCTAGTAGCCTTGATCTAAATAGCCGTGTAAAGACAAGATTTGGAATTTGGGCACTTACATTGTAGAAAATGGTTGGGGGGAACAGGCTCTTAAGTAATATGATGATAACCTATATAAAGATGGATCAAAACCTATCCATGCTGCAATTTAAGCACAGAATTGTACTAAACCATCTCCATGTATTAATTGTTTGAGCATCACCATGATTATATTTAAATATAAATGTTTTTCATCTACTCCTAAGTACCTCATGGAAATGGACTTGCCCTCTTTATCTCTGAATCAGTTCCCACGGTATGTGGCATACTGCACTCTGCTTTACAGTTACAGCCACTAATTGGATATTTGTTTATTTTGCAATAAAAAAAAGTGAATCATGGATAAATATAAGATAAGATTAACATTGGATTTCACTCCAGAACAGCTGGAAACTATTGAGACTTTCTTTAATTACAACAACTGGGATTTTGAGAAAGCAAAAATATCAAATTCAAATGATTTGTCATCAGGAAAATGTGATGTTTCTACTCAGACTCAGGACTGTGTTTCCCTGGTGACCAATGAGTCATGCGAAGACGGCCCTCCACCAGAGTTTCACATCGAGCAGGATTTATTAGAAGATGAGTGCGCATATTGTTTCTGCAGACCTTGCATAACGTCGGAGGCAAACAAACAATTTTGGTGGGAATCTGATGATGTACCGCCTAGTGTCAATAACCATGGGATAAGAAAGGAGAAATATAAGAGGTTTTGGACAATGATGTTTCACCGAAGAGTTTGGGATGATCCCAGATATAAACGAAAAAAGCAGTTAGCTTTACAAAGCGACCCCAGATTTAGGCGCTATGTTTGGCACAGGAGAGACATTATGCCGAATTGTGTACTTACCATCGTTCGTCAATGGCTACCTAATCCACAGGGGGCGCCTTATATGGGTCACATGTGGGATTAATGATGTCAAATATTATCTAATTAAGACAATAACAGTATATATCTGCTTTCTGCCATGTGCTCATTTCCCGCCAAATGTCAGACACTGCCTTGCTGTAGTTGATGACTCATACAGCAGCTAGCTCTCAACCAATGGTAGAACTGTCAATCATTTGTGGGGCAAATTCAAATTTTGTAGCAGACAGCTAATATTTTTTTTCTGGAAGTCATATTTATAGACAACTTATAAACTTGAAAATTACATAGATTCAAGATATTACTTCAAAGAATTACTGTGCCAAAAATTGTTCTAATCTGCGAGGTAAGTCCCATGATATTTGAAATTATTGAGGAGCATGTTTGCCTGTTGTGAGCAGAGTGTACTGGAAACAACTGGCCATTTTGTGCTTTGGTTTTCTTTTATACTTGTACTCCGGTCTTTAAGCACAGATGATACCATAAGCACAGTTTATATACAAAACATGGTAACGTTTAGCACATTTATTTCTTATTTCCATATTGTCAGTTTAAAAAACCTTTTTGTTTATGACCCATGCTTTTTCAACAAAAATCAATTGTTTAAATTCTATTGCATGCCTCATAACGATTAGATATATGTATATTTTGTTGCAATACGTTCCAATAGAGCAATAGAATCAATTATTTTCTTCGTCATTGCTTCCAAAAGTAAGTGAGTATGATCAGGAAATAGCACAATCACACACTGCAGACCAACCTATGGCACCGCAAGGAAGAGCCACAGAACATTAACAGTAACAAGACACCAGACATGGTAGATTCACTGTCATAAACACCTTACATTATCACCCCATGTAACAATATCCCACATTTTGAACGAATCATGTTCTCTTGATGGATATGCTTTGTATGGGGTTCATCCGACACCTTCTTATGGGTGTACTTGATTTAATTAACTTTCGTGGACCGAACTGGTTATTGGCCGAATCGGTCATGGGCCGAAATGGTTATTTGCCAAAATGACCCACAATCTGGAGGTTTTAGTGCTGGTTCCCTACTTTATAAAGGCCATATGATCCAAATGCTTGTAAAATGAAAAAAAAAACAAAAAACAACAACACCTATTTCAATTGATTGCTCATACATGAAAAGGCCGACCAGAGCCCGATTTCGTATGGTGGTAGACTCATCAATGCCTAATTGAGATTCAGCATTGGTTCGGATCAAATCTAAATCAGGTCAATATTTACAATCTTCAAAAAACGCTAATCCGTGGCATCATCTGTGCTAAACGCATTGGGTTGAACGGTGGGGGTTTGCAACCAGAACGGGCGACAATTCGCTCGCTAATGTGATGCGGACAAACCATGGAATAACTATTACTAATATTTACTTTATCTCTCGTTTTCCTCCATTTTTACATTTCAAATGCGGCTATGATGTTAGGCTGTTTGGTATGCATGCTGATTCAATTACCAGAACTGTCATAACAATTTTAGGCGTATGGCATGCCATGTTATGCATAATACAGACTACGCTTATTTTTATGCGGTCTGAAATGCCAAAATACACGTAGCATTTCAACGAAAATATGCATATTATATGACAACAGTCTCTCCGATGGATGCTAACATGTGTAACAATGCACCAACTACAAAAACCCGTTGTCATCAATATGTTAAAAAAGGTTTTTTTTTTCTTTATGTTAGAAGCATAGCAGATCATAGCAGGGCTCTTGATTTTTGCATTTCTTGGCATGATGCTTTCTTAACCCTTAAAGCGCAAATCGCAAAAAAAGTCGTCTGGTTTTGTCGTCTGCTGAAATGTTTCAGCAGCTTTTTGACAAACAGTATGGACCCAGATCAGACTGCTCCTGTTGGAGCAGCCTGATCTGTATCCACACGGTTTGTCCTCTTAAAGCGCAAATCACTATTTTAAAGCTCGTGGATTATCCCTACGTACAGGCAGACAAACCATGCTGTAGTTATAGCGTCTAGGCATCATGCAAATTTGCAAAAAAAAATAAGAAATTAAAAAAATGCTATCTCTTGAAAAGAAGCAGACTTATCTTGACAGTTTTGGCGAATGGAGATTAATTAACGCACCTGTTTGCAACATCTCGCTAGATAAAATGCAACTTTCCCTCTAGAGATATGTCTTTGTCGAGTCCTATTTGCACTGCGGGATGTTTGCTGATAAACAATACGTGTTTGTCCCGTTTTTGCATGTTTATATTTTAAACACGTGTCTGAAAATTACCATATTATGCTTAGTAACAGTTTGTTTTAAGATACAATTCAAAGGGCATTCCCAAAACTTACTTAGCTCATTAAACGAGCCATAGGTAGCGAGGAGAGCCTTTCCTATTACATGTAAAATTGACATATACAAAATGAAACGATAATGTTTTAAATTTAAATACTATTTACAGGCGCGTTCCTGAGGCGTCTGGGGGTACCCCCCCCCTCCCCGTATGGGGTCAGGGGTGAAGCCATGCGGCAGAGAAAGGTTTTAGGGCATTTCAAAGGGCTAAAATGAGTCATTAAGACACGCAACGAAACACTATTAGTTGCATTTTTCTTCAAAAATCTAATTAAACACGGTAAAACCCGTCTCAAGCGGCCACTTCGAGACCTTTTATCGTTAAATGCAGGTCAAAAGTATTGCAGAATGCTCCTATTATAGTTTTGACCTTCATTAACCTACCATTTGTCATTTAGATCGTTTATTTTTGTCTATTTTTGAGTGGCCGTATGAGACAGGTTTTGCTGTAACTGAAAACCCTATACTTGCAGCGCCAAGTTGTACGCACATACGCATTTGCGTACACGTAGGTACGTCCCTGATTTATGGTGTAGAAGTATCTAATATTAGACTCTTACACAGACGCTCTATGAATGTGATTGTGGTATTTCCAGATCATACTCACTTACTTTTTGATCCTGGTAGCATCACTATGAACTCAGATCAGACTGCTCATAAGCTGTGTTTAAGACAAGATTACTTATATAGTGCACATTTTGTTCAATCCAATGAGCATTTTATTCATACGACACAAAGTTAACTTTGCAAGAGACCCGAAGTATTCATGATTCCATGAACATTCCGAAATTTGAATTTATTACTTATATTTACATTTTGTATTATCAGTCAACTATCAATTTTCAATTTTCACCTAACTTGGCTGGTTTTCCAGATATTTTGAATTAAATCAGACATAACGTAGGGGTTGGAATAGCCAAAACGCCAAATTTCCACGCTTAACGTCATGGCGATACGTGTTCAACGTCACGCAAACGTCAGTAAACAAGCAACGTTATTGGATGGACTTGGCGTTAGCCCGCTCAAATGGCGCGTATGTGGGTGCGGCTGAAATCGATTTGTTCATGAAGGTATGAACCACATCTCAAACGCAAAGGTTCATTTAAAGATTCGCAGTGGAAATTTAAATATTAAGCCATACAATCTGCCACAAAAATGGCTCAATATCTAATCGGATATAAAATGAGAAAGTGTAAATAGAAAATCATGGCAAAATTCTGACTTCTATCAAATCAATGGAGGCCGCCATTTTGAATATAATAAACTTCCTGTACATTTTTGAAAAGCCAATACACTCTCGAATTCCATTGCAAAGTACAGATTGTTTCCAAGATCCAATATTCAATAACATGCATCGAAGTTAATATGTAAAGTGCCTATATGTGATAAAATATTGTTGTTTCTTATTGCATGATACATTTCAATACGCTGCATGATATCTACAACTCTTATGCGGAAATTTACGAGAGGTGATGCTTCCAGAACATTTATAGTGCAAACTACTCTCGTGTATTCACTAAGTGTTTTATTTATGACTACAAAAGAATCATTTTCCTTAATCGAGCCTTGTCAAAGAAAACTGTGCTTTGGTAAATACTGGCCTGCTCAATTACAGAGACTTGATCGAATCTTGAAAAGCTGATTATATCAAGTGCAACTGATGATATCAAGTGCAACCATTAACGAACGTAAATTAAAAAAAACGTCGCGAGATTCTAGCGTTTAGACACATTTTCGTCTTTGAAAACTTGACTATGGCATGATTTACCTACATTAGCTAACGACGGAGTAGTTTTGACTGTATTTTCACGAAAATTCGCATATCTGCGAAGTTTCGAAAATAATACTCTCGGATTCATTTTTGATTTTACAGTATCAGAGCAGAGCACACCAAATGTCCTGACGAGACTGCGTGGCTGTTTATTTGATTATTTGTTTGATATGAACAGCGCTTTTATAGTGCCTGTGGAGTGCATCATTACGAGAAGAGAGCATCATTTCACGTAGCAATACCAGTAACCTGCATAGCTTTAGATAAACACAATTTTTGAGATTAAAATTGTTAATATTTCCTTACCCATCAGTTTTAACATATGTTTTGGGTCCTCAAGAGAATCGTCTCATTGAGACGGTTCTTTTGAGTATCCACAACATATGTTTTTGTTGAGAAATAAGAAAATTAATTTTTTGGTACACACTCTAAACTAAAGGCCTGAACCTACTTGGAATAAAACAGACGCCCAAAAGACAATTCTGTCAAGATATATTTGAGTCAGCACATGCATATGCACAAAAGCGTCCTTTAAACGCCCATTTTAACTCGTTACAGGTAAATTTTTGACTTTTTATATGTTAATCAAATAAACCATCCCTGTAATAATTAGTACTTTTTTATCTTGGGGAAATAGCTAATACTAATTATAAGTCAAAATAAAGAACTAGACTCTTTTTCTTCTTTTAATATTAAATAGATTTTCCGTTGAATGAATAGAGTTAATAATTTAATATATAACAATTTAGGATGGTAAAAGTCCAAAATAATAATGCAATAGATGTAACTTTCTCTCAACTGAATAAACTGAACAACTGACTCTTCCTCCCGCAGACAAGCCCTTTTTGATGCCAGTTCCTTACCATATAAGGCTACTATGTTTCCTATCAGATAGCTCTGACAGGAGTCTAGAGCCCTGAGATCTGGGTGTGTATAGTAGCAATGCCAAATATGGCTCTGGGATTTCCTGTGAAACTCCCTTGTCTGACAGAGAGAAAGAGGTCATAAGATCAGATTATTTGATAAGACAACAGGAAACATGAATGGGGAGTGCTGTGGCTCCAGAGAAGAGGGCCAGGCAAATGATATACCAGCTACATTGGTAGTGGTATATTACATCCGCCCCCTTAAAAAAATGAGACCGCAGGTCATAATTTCTGCCTGAATTTAAATTTAACTAATTAAATGTGTATGTTTGCTGTGCGATTTAACTCTGCAAGCCAAACCATATAGAAAACCAATCAAATGAGGTGCAACTTATCAATGCATTAATTTCTTCAATACATTAAAAAGCTGCATATGCAAATAAAATATATAATGAAATTAAACACAAAACTGGCCATTTATAAAACAAAACACATATGTATATACCGGCATAATGAAAATTCTGCATATTTTAACTATATGCTCCTGTCAATTCCAAAGAATACAATGTCACAGATAAGCAATCGCTAATCTGACGCCTTTTGCAAACACAAATAATATATTGTGCGAGTCTATGCAATGCTTTTAAATGTATTCAATGTACAAAAATATAAACTGTAAACTGTAGTAACAACAATTCTCCATCTGCACAATTATTCCCAAGAGTAAATTTCCCAGCTAATCTATAAATAGCTTGACTCATTGACTCTAGCTTTACACAAATTATAGTAAAAGTGACCTTGAACATGGCGGGGTTAGCCATGCTTACAAATGGGCAAAATTTTCACATGGAAAAGCAAACAATTTTGATAATTATTCTAAGTTAATTATCACTGGAGGGGGTTTCTTATGGATTGAATTTCTAGCTTGTTGATTTAGACTAGACAATGGAATCCAAAACGCATTTTCTGCGGGTTCTCCTTTTAACTGAACTAGATACTCTGTACTGTTTTTACAAGGCCGCTGCCCGAGAAAACGTTTGATTTTATAATAACCCTTATTATCTCTGAATCCCTCATCAGAGGAAATAACTGTTTCTAAGTTCACATTTATCCCAAAACGGTTTGGGGGATTACGCTGTCGCGTTGAACGTCTGAGATCAGGAACAGTGTACTCTACTGTCTGTTCGTCTGTCTGTACTTCTGCCTCTGCAGTAACATGTTGGTCATTCATCGGTGCAGACTGGTCATTAGTGTGCCTGTCAGTCTGAGGACCTTGTTCATGGGTCACAACCTTACTCATGAAGTATGGTGTTGGGTTGGGTTCTCTGACATAGGCCATTTTTAGGCGATCAATGTATACAGGTGTTTTTAAACAAATGTTTGTATCAGGATTACGCAAAAGGACCAAGTGTGGACTTGTAATTTTCTCAATCACAAAAGGACCAGTAAACTTGTTTTTAAACTTTTGCCCTGCCCCTGTAACTTCAATAAGAAGGTATACGTAATCGCCTGGGCTCACTTGCAAAGGATTGATGTTTTCATTTGCGCGATCCAACATGCTTTGTTGAGCTTTTATGACATTGTTTCTCACTTCTGTACGAATTATGCTCAATTTTTCTGCGTGTCGTCGTACGTAACTGCGTGCATCAACTGGTATTGAGTCAAAATCGGGTGGTTTCGTACCTGCAAGTGGGAAATGAGGACGGTAACCATACACAATTTCGTGAGGGGAGTACCCTGTAGCTGTATGTACTGACTGATTGATAGAAAATGTTATGCTGGACAACATGTCAGCCCAATTATTGCATCGACTATTTACATAAGGTGTAAGCCTCTCAGCCAAAGACTTATGCACACGTTCACACATACCAAGACAATGATGTGCAAATGCTGGCGTAAACTCCTGTTGAATATGGAGCTGACGACATATTTCTTTCATGCATTTAGAAGTAAACTCACTACCCAAATCTGAAATAAGAGTCTTGCACACACCGTATTTGGTGAAAAGCTGTGTAAGTGCCGATGCGACAGTCAATGTATCTTTGTTAGCTATGGGTATTGTAACTAAATACCTGCTGAACATATCTAAACACGTGAGAACATATGTGTAACCTTGACCCGTTGTTGCTGGTAAGTTACCATACAAATCTATCTGCCAAACCTCAAATGGTCGTCCGGGCTGTGTATATGCAGTGACACCTGACTTAGTGTGGACTTTTGTTTGCTTGCGATGTTGACAGTCTGGGCATGATCGCACATAATCAGTTATGATAGGGCCCATTCTTTGAAAGAAGTAATGCTCTTTTATCCTGTCAATTGTATCAGCAATACCTGCGTGTCCAGACATGGGTGTGTTATGGTACAGCTGAATCACGGATTTGATCATAGTATCTGGTAGTACCAACTGATATTGATCAAGCTGTTTGGTTCGCTTTGCTTTCTGCACTCGAGAATGCCAAAGCAAACCATCAATTAACACATAATCATTAGATTCTAATAAAATGCGCCTAGCTTGTTTCTGGCTTCTGGGCAGGATGTTAGAATCCAAGTAACTGATAAGCCTATGTAGCTCAGGGTCATGTCTTTGTAAGTCCTTGGTTTTGTCAGCACTGAAATCAAACTTTGTAAACAATTCTAACTTTTTCACATTATCTTCAAGAAAACTTGATTGTGAACTATCAGCCTCTGTTGAAGTGCTTATATCAGTAGAATCGCTTACCGTCTGATCAGTCTCTACACTGACAGTGCTTATTTGAGGTGGTAAGTGTTGTTTCTTGTGTTTACCCCTTTTTAACCTACGCTTTGTCTGCCCTTGTGTAATAGGTGGTGCCTCTGTCATGTCTGTGTCAGCATCATAGCTAGTATCATGTGTCAAAATAAGGTCAGACTCCTGCTGTAGAGAAACTTTGTTTGTTTGAAGTAATTGCTGAAGTGTACACCCATTTGGAAAAGTTATTTCTCCTGTGTGTTCAGGGACAAATGGAAAAAATGGATCTTTTTCCTCAGGGCTAGAAAAAGATGGGTCCTCTTGGATATTGCATCTGGAAAGTGCATCAGGTACAACCATATCCTCACATTTCTTATATTTGATTTCAAAATTAAACTGCTGTAAAATTGCTAGCCAACGTTCGTATATAGCACCCTTCAAGCTTTTCTGAAAAAATGGTTTTAAACTTTGGTGGTCACATTCTAAAATGAATTTCCGCCCTCTTACATATGAGGCACAGTCAATAATACTTGTTACCATTCCTAGCAGTTCTAATTTAGTGGGCCCATATGACGATTGCCATTTCGAAAGTGATTTTGAACCAAAGCGGACAACTCTGTCTGTATGACCTTCACCTTCCGGTTTGGGGTGTTTCTGATAGAGAACATAACCTATTCCCTTTGAACTACTGTCTACAGCAAGATAAAATTGAAGGTCATAACGTGGGAATGCGAGCGCTTCAGAACTGAGCAATAAGTCTTTGAGTTTTTGAAAAGCGTTTTGATGTTCTTCCTGCCAAGAGAATTTAACATCTTTCCGAAGTAATTGATACAGGGGATTTGCAACTGCACTGTAATTTGGTATAAACTTTTTGAACCAATTCATCAATCCGAGGTAGCGTTTGAGGGCTTTGGCATTTTTCGGCTTAGGGTACTCAGATACAGCGGTCAATCGGTCTTCTGGAACATGAATGCCAGCACTTGAAATCTCGCTACCTAAAAATAAGCATTTTTGCTGCGCGAATTTGCACTTTTGGGGAGACAACTTTAAACCTGCTTGACTAAAACGACTGAACACTTCCTGCAAATCCTTCATATGTTGTTCAAAGGTTTCGGAAAAAATAAGTACGTCATCTAGATAACAAAGAGTACTTCTGAATGACAGTCCATTCAAAACGCGGTCCATTAACAATTGAAAACTGTTTGGAGATGTTTTTAACCCCATCGGAAGCCGCGAAAATTTGAAGGTTCCATAGCATGTGTTGAATGCAGTGAATTTAGTTGATGACCTTGACATTTTCATCTGAAAGAACCCTGAACTCATATCGATGGATGAAATGAAATTAGGTGTCCTATGGGAGAAAGACTCTGTTAACTCATGTACATCGGGAATAGCATAGCAAAATTCCTGAGTTTGTGAATTGAGGTAGCGAAAATCCACGCAAAACCTATACATTGACAAACTTGCCTCAGGGGATCCAGGTTTAATCCCTGGTTTGGGTTTGTTACGCTTGGAAACTAGGACAATAGGACTAGAAATCGGAATGTCTTCTTTCTCACTAACCGGCGCAATTATACCTTGACGCAATAATTCGTCCAACTGGTGCCGCAATACTTCACGCTTATCGGGTGCAAGTTTATAGGGTCTCTGATGTTTTGGTGTCATACCTGGTTTAAGGTGAATTTTGTGTTCCACTAAATCAGTGAGGCCTAAATCAGGATTATCTGGAGTGACAAATAGTGCTTTATTTTCAATCAACAATTTCTCTACATTTTGTTTTTGTTGTGATGACAGATCACTGTTTATCTCAAATAATGATAGAAATTCTGAATTATGTGCACTCTTGGTATTTCCTGATTTACTACTTACATGAGAACATTTAAATTTCTGACCAGCAGTGTAAGGTGTATTTTCACTAGCAGTGCCTAGTATGTTATCAGATTGGTGTATATCATAGGTATGATCTAAAATTTGGAATTCTCCTAAAGGTTTACTCCTGTGTAATTGTACTGACTCAGATGTGGGATTCAGTATTTTAATTGGAACTAAAGATGTTGTTGACACAACCCCTAGCGATCTAGCTACCAATAGTTTTTTCTTGTTAACATAGGTGCTACCTGAACAAATGCCCTTAAAACCAGTACAGATATTTTTAGGAACTCTGCCCCACACGATTGTTTCAGAATTTGGAGCTAATGTCGTTCGCTTTTTAGTGTAAATTTTGCACTTAGTAAACTGAACGGTTTTGCTAGAAAAGTCTAACTTGATGCCATGCTGTTTTAAATACTGAACACCAAGTAAAAGGGGGTGAGACGTCTCTTTTATGACATAAACATCTATATTTTGCTTAGCCTTATTAACAGTGGCTTGAATTTGAGCGAGGCCACAAATATGAATTTCTTGATTGTTTGCTAGTATAATCTTGTCCCCAGGTAAAGGTGATAGTGTAGATTTGACATTACTGGGAAGAGACTCGTAAAATTGTTTGGACATAAGATTAATTGAGCTACCTGAGTCAAGCAAAGCTGAGACATTACTGTTGGGAAACTGCACATGCACATACAGAAAATTGTTGCTACTTACAGATGCAGTGTCCTTATCCATGTCCTTGGAATCATGAAATTCACTGTTAATAGCACTAGCGCATGGAGTGTTCCTTTTAATCGATGTATTTCTTCTACCAACTGATAGGGTTCTGGCGCGAGATCTTACTGTTCTCTCAAGGGGTCGCGCCTGGTGCCCCTTGAGCGTCTCTCGTTTCCCGAACGCTGGTATTTTCTGCAGTTTATACTAGTGTGCCCAAACTGCACACATAACTGGCACTGCACAGATGGGTCACTGGAACCACTTGCCCAATTACAATCCCGTTTAAAGTGCCCTCTACCCTGACATGCATGACAGGACGGCATAGCACGGCTCTGATTCTCCTTACTATCAGTGTTCAGTTTCTGAAACTGATTGCAAAGAGAATCCAGTCTCTGTTCTAGCCTACTCATCCTATCACCCACAGGGCTTTGAGCGGCACACACATTATGAACTGGCACACTTGGTACACGCTCAGTACTTTCCGGGGTGGTCCTTATAGGTTGGTTCTGGTGATGCTGTGTGGTGGTAAACGAAGATGGAAGAGAGGCCCTATAACCATAGGCCTCTCCTAACTTTGAAGCTGTTAGGGCTGCCTGAATGTCCTCTGGGTTCCCAGCCCGAACAAAGAACGCCAATTGGGGTGGGAGTCCTTCGATGAATTTTAGTAAAATGTCCTGGGGGGTCTTGTGTATGCGCCTGCCCTTGTCCATGATCTTACTATAATAGTCCTCAATTTGCTGGTGTGGTAGCAAGCGCAGGTTCATAAAATGTTCGGTTTCAACCAGCAAAATAGGTCGGTTGTCAGAGGAAATGTACTTTTGGCGGAACGCCGCACACAAACTGTCCCAATGACAGGTGATGTCATCGTCCAAGGAGGCGAACCAGGACTGCGCTGGCCCTTCAAGGTGAAGCTGAAAGGCTGCAGCTTGCCTCCTGTCATTTGTTTCTAACTTATTGAATGTTGCATATGCCTTAAAATTTGATAAGAATCTCTCCGCGTCCTCTGTGGGATAGCCACTAAAGCGTTTTAATGATATCTTTCCAAACATGACACTGTCACTCTGTGGTGGTGTAGGTGGCTGTTCATGAATTTTGAACCCACATGCAATGTCAGGACTAACACAATTTTCTTCGTGAATGTCTAAATCCAAAAGCGAATTGTTCAAGAAAGAGTCATCCATAATTTCATAAAGTGATGTTTAGATTCTCCGCCATGTAATAATTAGTACTTTTTTATCTTGGGGAAATAGCTAATACTAATTATAAGTCAAAATAAAGAACTAGACTCTTTTTCTTCTTTTAATATTAAATAGATTTTCCGTTGAATGAATAGAGTTAATAATTTAATATATAACAATTTAGGATGGTAAAAGTCCAAAATAATAATGCAATAGATGTAACTTTCTCTCAACTGAATAAACTGAACAACTGACTCTTCCTCCCGCAGACAAGCCCTTTTTGATGCCAGTTCCTTACCATATAAGGCTACTATGTTTCCTATCAGATAGCTCTGACAGGAGTCTAGAGCCCTGAGATCTGGGTGTGTATAGTAGCAATGCCAAATATGGCTCTGGGATTTCCTGTGAAACTCCCTTGTCTGACAGAGAGAAAGAGGTCATAAGATCAGATTATTTGATAAGACAACAGGAAACATGAATGGGGAGTGCTGTGGCTCCAGAGAAGAGGGCCAGGCAAATTATATACCAGCTACATTGGTAGTGGTATATTACATCCCACCCCATCCCGGATGTTGGAAAATCTGAATTTGTCAGTATCAAGCGAAAGTACATATGGTACCTTGCCCAGGAAAATGTGTGGTTAGATAAACTGACCGTCCCGACATTAAGCATAAAAAACCGAATTTGTGTTTGGTCACGAAAACTTTCTTATACGATGCGAACAATCGGCGAGTCGTCAGCTGATAACACTAACAAACAGTTTGCGATTCTGACGGCTTCTTCTTGAAAATCGGTATTGAAGAAATATTTTGAAAAAAATCACCAGACTACAAAAAGCATGTTGACAAAGAGTTAATGAATTCTAAGCTTGTTACAGAAAATAGTAAATAAATCAAAACGACATATCCCTAAAGATGGCAAGTGAGCATGATCAGGGAATACCACAATCACAAACCACAGAAAACCCCATGGCACCGCGAGGAAGAGCCACTCAACCATCACGAGACACTAGGAAGACGAATTATGCAATCAGCTCTCGCTTCCCCATCAAGATGATTGCAATACTAGAATGGACTTAAAGTAACGTACAACAAAACATAGAACAATTACAGACTCCCACAATGGGAGTTACAATAAACAAAAAGTCAACAACAACAGAACCACCGCCTTAGAACGGACAGCTGCCTAAGCCTCCGGGGGGGGGGGGGGGGGGGGGGCTTTAATGCATTTAACTGGTACCAAATCTTCGCCCTAGATTCTGCTGTTGTTGAAGTACAAGAAATGTTCAGCTCGCATGCAGGTCTTCTAAGAGACTGGACAATTCACCGTCTGTTTAACGGCTTACATGATCCAGAAAGTTTTGTCAGAGGGGGTCCAACTTTGACAAGTTCTTTTTTTGTTTTAAGTGAGAGGATCCTAATACCACAAGAACGGGCCTTTCGCTGGCGGGCCGATGGTGGCCCATCATTGAATGCTGGCTGGTAGCTTTATGACTTTTCAGGGAATCCGGGCCAGTATTGCTAAGAAACCATATATTTCTGTGATTTTTCAGGGAGGGGGGGGGGTGGGGTCCGGACCCCCTGCCCCCTCCTCTGGATCCGCGCATGGCTTAAGTACATGAAAAACTAATAAACATGATCATTATGTTTTTTATGCAACAACATATCAAAACGACATTTCCTTAAAGAGGCTGACAACTACACCGTCTGTAATCTAATGACTAAATTCTTACATGAAAAGTTTAGCGTTTTCCCTGCAACAACACCTACACGACCGGCATTCCGACCGTTTGCAGACTAAATTCAGAAAGCGATTAACATTTTCTCAAATTGATGAGTTTACCATCATAAACATTGATATTTTCCCTTTGATCATAATTAGATTCGCAATCTTATGTTGCCATATAGTTTTTGCTTACAGTGCTTTACCATGCAACAAGATGTATATTGTCTGAATTTATGTGCAGCGTTTGGCTCAGAGGGGATTTAGTGTTTCTGTTGAACCCCCGAATTCCCCGACCCTGATTCCGTCGTAGTCAATCCACTGAAGTTGTTTTTGAATTTGATAAAAATACATAAAAAATAATAAATAAATAAATAAATAAATAAATAAATAAATAAATAAATAAGATCATTTTCAACGCTTTTCTCGCTGTTCTGGGAAAGCAAGACCAATGTATGGCCTATACCTTAGAGGCCAACCTCCGTACAGTGACCTACCCAATATACGTCTGACATAATATCTAATATACGTCACTGTTCCATACGACTTGGGTCTTGGTAGGCATTGGGTCAAGACGGGCGACAGTAGCACAATTGCCTGTTTCTGAGTATTTTCCTACGTAAATAAACTCTTCCATCGGAAATACAAAGAAGATAAATACAAAATGAAACTTTCTCCACGACAGTTTCAGGACCCTTTTCCCTCTACGATTACGCTCAACTCAAAACTCTACGAATTCGTAATTAGCACCAAAAGCGGTGGCAACTGAGCTCTCTCAGTCTCTGATGCGATAAGTGCCAATATCCCACGTGCAAACTTCTTTATTTCATTACAAATATTAAGCAATGTACTGCTTTAATGTTAAGTCGGTAGAATATATTATGGCATCTGAATCCGAAGGCGTGTAACGTAGGTTATTGCACCATAGGTGCTTTCATTATAAATATAATATAATGAGCTTTGATTACAGATATTAAGATACTGCGTTCTATCTGATCATTGACCCCTGTCATTGCGAAAAAATCTATGTGGATATTTGGCATTCCCCCTAAAAACCGACACTGCATTCCGCACAGCATCATATGGCTGTATAGCCTTAAGGTGCAGATTCGGGTGAGGTAATCTGCGACGCTCCAGTAGTAAACTATAGGGGCTCGTTTATAGGGATCACACATGTTTTTTCATGCATTAACATTTGCCGGGCTTCAAGGGAGTTGTTTGAACACGAGGTCTTTATGCCAAGTGTTCAAACATCTGACGAGGGACCTGGCAAGTGTTACTGCAATGAAACAAACATTTGTGATCGTTTTTTGCATACTTTATCTAATTTCAACCAAAAGCCGACTAAAGACACCGCTAAAGCCTTAAAATACCATTTTCTTATACTGGTTTTCTCGGCGTTAAACCTTCAAACGTCATAACGTCGTCACAACGCGTGTGCAACGTTTTCACGAACAAAATCGTCGGCGGGCAGCAATGCTTTCCCGTGTAATGTCAGATAAACAAATCAGGGGATATTTTAAGTATTATCAAATTAAAACCAATGTTCAAACAGCACGTGAATCTCATGATTTGAACATGGATTTTCATTCATTTGACAACGGCTTCAAATACCTTTATATAACAAATTCTGTGCAAGAATAAATAAAAGATTTTGTCTAGGAGTGATATAATGCCATGCAATAAAGTCGATAAACCAGACTTTAAGTCGTTGTCCCGTCTTCTGAGACGCTTTAAAACCAGAACCACTGCCGGTTGAGCCTTCGGGAGTTCCTGGACATAGAACCACAAATAGCATAAACCCACCCCGCCAGTACTGGTACAGCCAAGGAACACGGCCACAAAAACATAAACCACTATTATTGCATATAAAGCCGAATCCCACGCTATTAACAGCCATGTTTTAACCGGCAAATACCCATGTATTATTCAGGCAATTCACGTGCTATTGATGCACGGCATTTGTACGCATTCTAGGCCGTCACAAAACTTGATTGATGTAATCAACAGCTACGTGCATAATAATGAACGTAATTTAGTGACGTTATGATGACGTATGCCTTTGCTCTGGAACAGGCGTTTTCAAAACCTACGAATCCTTGATGCTTTTGCGCTCCATTATAGTAATACAAAAATGAACTTTTCGAAACGTTTTTCTAAAGTTTTCAAATGACAAATTGACTTTATGCAATAATAACGATCAATCATGGTTTTCTGATACACTAACATCTGCTAGACCCCTTGGTCGCGTACTTGAATTTTTACTCTACCTGCCATCTGAACATTTCGAATTCAATTATTTCTATCCCTTTCATTTTTTGTCTCATGTTAATATCCGAAACGGCCGTCGGACAAACACTTGTTTCATGACACGGCAGATGTGTCTTCGTGAGCGATAGGTCCGTTTTATCTAGACACTGCTCTTCTGAGCAATTACGCAAGTCATTAGGCAAAAAGCAAATGCCCTAATTCACATGTGCTTTAGATTATCAATATAATCTTCTATCAAGGATATGAATCAGTTGTGTCATTGCAAATAAATAAAATGCTGTTTCTTTTCATGTCCTAATAATTGCTAATGGTTTTTGGCAATACGCCTGTAAGCATCTCAAGGAAACATCAGATCATGTGTATACAGATCATTACTCTTCCAGACAATCAAGTCGCAATTAGGAATTTTAAGAGTCCACATGGGTGAAAGTTTTCAGGATTACCCCTGAATTCAGGATTTTGAGGCTGAAAGTCAGCCTCAAAATGCTGAATTAGGGAGATCATAATAGCTTCTATGATTAATTTTCAGATTATCTAAACACAATTACCCATTTAAACATGAAATTATTCATTTTTGTAGGCATCATTCAAGTTAAGAAAATTTGAATTTCTAAAGTTCAGGATTTTGGAAATTTTGAACGTTCACCCATGAGTCCATGTAGCTACCATTATCCAAGCTTTCCCCTCAATTACGCGTTGTAAGAGTCCATGTAACTACCATTATCCAAGTTTTCCCCTCAATTACGAGTTTTAAGAGTCCATGTAACTACCATTATCCAAGTTTTACCCCTCAAGTTTTAAGAGTCCATGTAACTACCATTATCCAAGTTTTACCCCTCAAGTTTAAAGAGGCCATGTAACTACCATTATCCAAGTTTTACCCCTCAAGTTTAAAGAGGCCATGTAACTACCATTATCCAAGTTTTACCCCTCAAGTTTAAAGAGGCCATGTAACTACCATTATCCAAGTTTTACCCCTCAAGTTTAAAGAGTCCATGTAGATACCATTATCCAAGTTTTACCCCTCAAGTTTTAAGAGTCCATGTAGCTACCATTATCCAAGTTTTACCCCTCAAGTTTAAAGAGTCCATGTAACTACCATTATCCAAGTTTTACCCCTCAAGTTTAAAGAGTCCATGTAACTACCATTATCCAAGTTTTACCCCTCAAGTTTAAAGAGTCCATGTAACTACCATTATCCAAGTTTTACCCCTCAAGTTTAAAGAGTCCATGTAACTACCATTATCCAAGTTTTACCCCTCAAGTTTAAAGAGTCCATGTAACTACCATTATCCAAGTTTTACTCCTCAAGTTTAAAGAGTCCATGTAACTACCATTATCCAAGTTTTACCCCTCAAGTTTAAAGAGTCCATGTAACTACCATTATCCAAGTTTTACCCCTCAAGTTTAAAGAGTCCATGTAACTACCATTATCCAAGTTTTACCCCTCAAGTTTAAAGAGTCCATGTAACTACCATTATCCAAGTTTTACCCCTCAAGTTTAAAGAGTCCATGTAACTACCATTATCCAAGTTTTACCCCTCAAGTTTAAAGAGTCCATGTAACTACCATTATCCAAGTTTTACTCCTCAAGTTTAAAGAGTCCATGTAACTACCATTATCCAAGTTTTACCCCTCAAGTTTAAAGAGTCCATGTAACTACCATTATCCAAGTTTTACCCCTCAAGTGTAACTACCATTATCCAAGTTTTAACCCTCAAGTTTTAAGAGTCCATGTAACTACCATTATCCAAGTTTTACCCCTCAAGTTTTAAGAGTCCATGTAACTACCATTATCCAAGTTTTACCCCTCAAGTTTAAAGAGTCCATGTAACTACCATTACTCAAGTTTTACCCCTCAAGTTTTAAGAGTCCATGTAACTACCATTATCCAAGTTTTACCCCTCAAGTTTAAAGAGTCCATGTAACTACCATTATCCAAGTTTTACCCCTCAAGTTTAAAGAGTCCATGTAACTACCATTATCCAAGCTTTCCCCTCAATTACGCGTTGTAAGAGTCCATGTAACTACCATTATCCAAGTTTTCCCCTCAATTACGAGTTTTAAGAGTCCATGTAACTACCATTATCCAAGTTTTACCCCTCAAGTTTTAAGAGTCCATGTAACTACCATTATCCAAGTTTTACCCCTCAAGTTTAAAGAGGTCATGTAACTACCATTATCCAAGTTTTACCCCTCAAGTTTAAAGAGGCCATGTAACTACCATTATCCAAGTTTTACCCCCCAAGTTTAAAGAGTCCATGTAACTACCATTATCCAAGCTTTCCCCTCAATTACGCGTTGTAAGAGTCCATGTAACTACCATTATCCAAGTTTTCCCCTCAATTACGAGTTTTAAGAGTCCATGTAACTACCATTATCCAAGTTTTACCCCTCAAGTTTTAAGAGTCCATGTAACTACCATTATCCAAGTTTTACCCCTCAAGTTTAAAGAGGCCATGTAACTACCATTATCCAAGTTTTACCCCTCAAGTTTAAAGAGTCCATGTAACTACCATTATCCAAGTTTTACCCCCCAAGTTTAAAGAGGCCATGTAACTACCATTATCCAAGTTTTACCCCCAAAGTTTAAAGAGTCCATGTAACTACCATTATCCAAGTTTTACCCCTCAAGTTTAAAGAGGCCATGTCACTACCATTATCCAAGTTTTACCCCTCAAGTTTAAAGAGGCCATGTAACTACCATTATCCAAGTTTACCCCTCAAGTTTAAAGAGTCCATGTAACTACCTTTATCCAAGTTTAACCCCTCAAGTTTAAAGAGTCCATGTAACTACCTTTATCCAAGTTTTACTCCTCAAGTTTAAAGAGGCCATGTAACTACCATTATCCAAGTTTTACCCCTCAAGTTTAAAGAGTCCATGTAACTACCATTATCCAAGTTTTAACCCTCAAGTTTAAAGAGTCCATGTAACTACCATTATCCAAGTTTTACCCCTCAAGTTTAAAGAGTCCATGTAACTACCATTATCCAAGTTTTACCCCTCAAGTTTTAAGAGTCCATCTAACTACCATTATCCAAGTTTTACTCCTCAAGTTTAAAGAGTCCATGTAACTACCATTATCCTAGTTTTACCCCTCAAGTTTAAAGAGTCCATGTAACTACCATTATCCAAATTTTTCTCCCTTAATCACGAGTTTTAAGAGTCCGTGTAACTACCATTATCCAAGTTTTCCCCCTCAGTTACGAGTTTTTAGAGTCCATGCAACTACCATTATCCAAGTTTTCCCCCTCAGTTACGAGTTTTTAGAGTGAATGCAACTACCATTATCCAAGTTTTCCTCCCCAATTACGAGTTCTAAGAGTCTATGTAACGACCATTATCCCAGTTTTCTCCTCAATTACGAGTTTTACGAGTCCATGTAACTACCATTATCCAAGTTTCCCCCCCCCCCTCAATTACGAGTTTTAAGAGTCCATGTAACTACCATTATCTAAGTTTTCCCCCTCAATAAAGAGTTTTAAAAGTCCACGTAACTATCATTATCCAAGCTTCCCCCCTCAATTACGAGTTTTTAGAGTCCATGTGACCCACATTGCCGTGCATTTTGAGCTCGAAGTTTTAAATAACATACAGATTATTTCGCTGTCAAAAACGGGTTCTTACTTGAGGGCCCAGACCTGTAATTGTTTTTCCATAGACCTCCATTATAGCTTTTAAGTAGGTTGTGGTCCTCGCAACTCTTCAATCACAATGAGGCTGCCATAGAGTTACAGATTGGGTCTAGTTTAATCAATAAATAAGAATGAGATACCCGGTGACCGCCATGTTTTACCACTTTTTGGCCCCTGAAGGTGAGCACCCTACATGAGAGGAAAATTCTACTGAAAAAATACCAGAATGCAAGGTCCTTTTTTCTTAGCCACACCAGTAAACTTAATCAACAAAAGCAATGAGATGTTCTTCAAAAAGTACAGCAAAGATGTACCCGTCCAATAAATACAATATGTTTCCTAGTTTTATTATTGACCAATCATGAAACACCTTACAACTGAAAAATATTGTGCTGAGCTTCCACCCACCTTTTCAGCCAATCACTACCTTTTTGACAATTACATGTCTGTGGCCATGAGTGCTCAAAAGTCAATATTTTTCCACCTTTCCGGAATGTTAAAATGAACGTCATAACGTAAGGTTACGAAATCTGTAAACCACTATATCACTCCCAGACGCGACGTCGTGTGATAAAGATAATTCCAATGCCAAACAAATATATTTAAAACAGTCACTATTTTAGAAGCTATGAAAATTTGAAATACTTTTATAGTTTGTTCTATGAAAAACTTAGAGTTGCAATTAGTTCAAAAACTATTCAGGCACAGTTGTTCAAAAGGTTATTAATAATACAATGTTCACTTTACAATAATTTTTCAGCGCAGTTCATTAAAATAATATCCCATTATAAAAAGATTGGCTATAACATTAATGTATTGCAACAGACTTCATGCTTGGTAGTCAACCCAATCATGGTTGGCAACGTTGCTTTCCTCTTTAATTGCACACCGGTGGGTCGGACTTCAGACTCTATGATGGTTCCGACTTAAAGACTTATCTATTGATAAGATGGTAGGGGCCTGATGCTTTGGCTGTTTGTCGGGCCCACCGGGGTTTACCTGTTGGATTTCTTTTGCTCCGGTATTCAGTTTAATTTACTGTTGAGTCCTTATTCTTGCTTTAGCTCCTTGTTATATCTTGATTTATATGTTTTAGGAGATGATGCATTGATAAGTTAGGGGTCTTTCATGCAAACCAAATATCTATGTGTCTTGATCCACATCTGAATTAAGGGTGAGGTTGGCGCCGTTAAACCGGTTTAATCCCTCCAGTAAAATATTTTACTGACCGTTCCAAGGCGGTACTTCTTTTGTGGATCTTTTATGTTTTTGTTCTGTCTTGTGTTTGCTATGTCTTTGTGCGCGTCTGTTTATATGTGCTTTGTGGTCACCTGCTGGGAAAGGGCTGACCTCTTGGCTCTCGTTTGTGGTGTCTACTGTGAGTTTGTCACTTTCCCATTGGTATCCTGGGTCAGGTGTGGTACTTGATTGTATCGATTCCTGATCTTTGCACCCTTACATACTTTGTATGAAAAAGTATTCTTAGCATTTGTTGAACCAGAATTAAATAGTTTTGTGATTCTTCTATCCACTATTCTATGTTAACTTTACGTGCAATTTGTCTGAACAAATATTCGTAGCATTTGTTGAACCAGAATAAAATCGTTTTGTGATTCTTCTATCAACTATTCCATATTAATTTACATACAATTTGTCTGAAAAAAGTATTCTTAGCATTTGTTGAACCAAAATTAAATAGTTTTGTGAATCTTCTATCCATAATTCCATTTAACTTTACATGCAATTTGTCAGAACAAGTATTCGTAGCATTTGCTGAACCAGAACTAAAAAGTTTTGTCATTCTTCTATCCATAGTTCCACATAAGAATCCACAGACCGTTACTCAGGATTTCAAAGACAAATTGATGGGTGTCGCATCAGAAAACCCCATTTGTTGACGTCCAATTAAAAGTTCACGTGACACGAGTTATATTAATATTTAGTTAGTCTGTAAAAAAGATTAAAAATTCTAGAAATTGTGTCTTGATCCATACCTGAACTAAGGGTGAGGATGGCGCTGTGAAACCGGTTTTAGCCCTCCAGTAAAATAGTTTTACTGATCGTCCCAAGGCGTTACTTCTTTTGTGGATCATTTGTGTTATTCATGTCTTGTGTTTGTCATGCTTTCGCGCCTGTTCGTTGCTGCCTTGTGGTCACCTGCTGGGATAGGACCGACCTCTTGGCTCTTGCTTGTGATGTTTATTGTGTTTTTATTACTTTCCCATGTGGTATCCTGGGTCAGGTGTGGTACTTAATTGTATCGTTTCCTGATCTTTGCCGTCTTTCTTACTTTGTGAAGCACTGTGTCCCCAACCAAACGCTTGTCCATGCAGATGGTGCCATTTTTAAGACAAGGGTCATCTTAATTTCGAAGCCCCTAGCTATTCTTATCACCATCCTCTATCAGCTGACCATGTTTAAAACTTATTTCTAGAATCTTGATTTCAAGTTTTCAATGGTCAGATTTGCAAAGGGTTATAACTAGAGAATTAAAATATTTGTTTTCTATGCAGAATTATGATACGTCTCATTATGATATGTCTCTCAACCTGTAACAGCGGAGACATACATGTATTTGATACTAGTGGTGGTTTAACACTCACGAATGTGGCGTGCGCGCCTAGCATTGCTGTGTCTGGCGCCCTTAACCATTAACATAAATGGAGGTTGAAGTAAGTGGCCAAGGGCGCAAACGCTTTTGTACACTTCTTGCGGTTGTTGACCTTTAAAACTGAGTGGATATATACTAAAAAAAAAAAAACTCCAGCTGATAAGTTTTTAGGCCTAATTTTTCGCAATTACTTTTTTATCTTCAATTTGAGCAAAATGTGTTCGCGATGAAAAGTATTCAGGAACATCTCCGCCAACTTCTCCAAATGTTCCCAACATCCTAGATGCTGCAGGCTCCTCTGTGCTTAGATGCACTCTTTGAACATTTTAAGCAAAGCGCAAATAAACAAAGTCCAAGATGTCAGTCAAAAAGTTACATTGCACCGCCCTAATTCAATTACTAAAGCGATGGATGGCTTGTTCAAATATAATAGATATCGCGCCTGATTCGCTCGTGCGTTAAACTAGTAGGGTCATCTCAAAACCGTTCATTTCATAGCACGTGCATCAGAGAAAAAATCACGTCATGTGATAACACATCCTTTGTTCTTACCAATGAGACTGCTTTAAGTTGATTATGCATATGCAGGGTAAACTCTGAGTATGATGTTATGCACATCCTTTGAAGAATATGCACCGCTTCCGAATATTTTTGAAACTACCCCTTTCTGTCACGCCTATACGAATTATACCTGTCAATAAAAGACTTAGAAATTCTTCATCTATATACACAAAAATCTGTTTGCGCCACAAGCACAAGACCTTTTGGAGAAGTTGGTGGAAATTCTCCTCTACAACTTTCATCGCGAACACATTTTGCTAAAATTGAAGACAAAAAAGTTATTGCGAAAAATTAGGTCTAAAAACTTATCAGCTGGAGTTTTTTTTAGTTGCCTGATATTTCTTATTTGACTGGCATAAATTTTCTTGTTTTCTGCTTCGTATCCATTTTTCATTTGTAAATCATGATTTTGGAAAACAGCCCAGATTCTTTCAGACCGATCTTTACAAAATTATTGCCAGTGTCGATACCTCGCATTCTACATGTTCTGGTTTAAAGAAATAACGATTCACATGATACTAAGGTTTGCGGTTTAGAGGGCAAAGGTGCCATGTACCTTTCGGTGATGGGAGTTCTGACTCATGGTTCTGTATTTACACTAGACTGCTTCACTGCCCCACGTATATGACACACAAAGATCTACTCATTGCATTGTAGACGAGAGGGAAGCCACTGCATGACACACAAAGATCTACCCATTGCATTGTAGACGAGAGGGTACCCACTGTATGACACACAAAGATCTACTCATTGCATTGTAGACGAGAGGGAAGCCACTGCATGACACACAAAGATCTACCCATTGCATTGTAGACGAGAGGGTACCCACTGCATGACACACAAAGAGCTACTCAATTCATGGTAGATGATATGGTACCCTATGCACGATACACGAAGAGTTATTCATTGCATGCATACGATAGGGTACCCAATACGCGACACACAAAGAGCTACTCATTGCATGGCAGGCGATAGGGTACACAATACACGACACACAAAGAGCTACTCATTGCATGGCAGGCGATAGGGTACACAATACACGACACACAAAGAGCTACTCATTGCATGGCAGGCGATAGGGTACACAATACACGACACACAAAGAGCTACTCATTGCATGGCAGGCGATAGGGTACACAATACACGACACACAAAGAGCTACTCATTGCATGGCAGGCGATAGGGTACACAATACACGACACACAAAGGGCTACTCATTGCATGGTAGATGAGGGGTACCCACTGCATGATCCACAAAGAGTTACTCACTGCATGGCAGATGAGAGGGTACCCAATACACGACACACAAAGAGCTACTTATTGCATGGTAGACGAGAGGGTACCCAATACACGACACACAAAGAGCTACTCATTGCATTGTAGACGAGAGGGTACCCAATACATCACACACAAAGAGCTACTCATTGCATGGCAGACTAGAGGGTACCCAATACACGACGCACAAAGAGCTACTCATTGCATGGTAGACGTAAGGGTACCCACTGCATAACACACAATGAGCTACTCATTGCATGGCAGACGAGACGGTACCCAATACACGACACACAAAGGGCTACGCATTGCGTGGTAGACGAGAGGGTACCCAATGCACAACACACAAAGAGCTACTCATTGCATGGCAGGCGAGAAGGTCCCCTCTGCATGATCCACAAAGAGTTACTTACTGCATGCCCCGCAAAGAGCTACTCAGTGCATGGGAGACGAGAGGGAATCTACTGCATGATCCACAAAGAGCTTCTCCTTGCATGACAGACGAGAGGATACCCATTACATGACCCACAAAGAGCTACCCATCCTATGACATACATGAGGGTACCAACTGCATGAACCACAAAGAGCTACTCAATGCATGGCAGACGAGAGGGTACCCACTGCATGACATACAAAGATCTACACGATGCATGGCATACGAGAGGGTACCAAGTGCATGACTCACAAAAAGCTAGTCAATGCATGGCAGACGAGAGGGTACCCACTGCACGACTCACAAAGTGTTACCCATTGCATGACACACGAGAGGGTACCCTCTGTATGATCCACTAAGACATACTCACTGCATGCCGCATAAAGAGCTACTCAATGCATGGCAGACGAGAGGGATTTCACTGCACGACTCACAAAGAGCTACTCAATGCATGACGTATGAGAGGGTACCAAGTGCACGACTCACAAAAAGCTAGTCAATGCATGGCAGACGAGAGGGTACCCACTGCATGACCCACAAAGAGTTACCCATTGCATGACAGACGAGAGGGTACCCACTGCGTGACCCACATAGAGTAACTCGAGGCGTGCCACATAAAGAGCTGCTCAATGCATGGCAGACGAGAGGGTTCCGTCTGCATGATCCACAAAAAACTACTCATTGCATGACGTACGGGGGGTACCAACTACATGATCCACAAAAAACTACTCATTGCATGACGTACGAGAGGGTACCAACTGCATGATCCACAAAAAACTACTCATTGCATGACGTACGAGAGGGTACCAACTGCATGACACACAAAGAGATACTCATTGCATGACGTACGAGAGGGTACCAACTGCATGACACACAAAGAGATACTCATTGCATGAAGTACGAGAGGGTTCCCACTGCATGGCACACAAAGAGCTAATCATTGCATGACGTACGAGAGGGTACCCACTGCATGACACACAAAGAGATACTCATTGCATGAAGTACGAGAGGGTACCAACTGCATGATCCACAAAAAACTACTCATTGCATGACGTACGAGAGGGTACCAACTGCATGACACACAAAGAGATACTCATTGCATGACGTACGAGAGGGTACCAACTGCATGACACACAAAGAGATACTCATTGCATGAAGTACGAGAGGGTACCATCTGCATGACACACAAAGAGATACTCATTGCATGACGTACGAGAGGGTACCAACTGCATGACACACAAAGAGATACTCATTGCATGACGTACGAGAGGGTACCAACTGCATGACACACAAAGAGATAATCATTGCATTACGTACGAGAGGGTACCCACTGCATGACACACAAAGAGATACTCATTGCATGACGTACGAGAGGGTACCAACTGCATGACACACAAAGAGATACTCATTGCATGACGTACGAGAGGGCACCAACTGCATGACACACAAAGAGATACTCATTGCATGACGTACGAGAGGTTACCAACTGCATGACACACAAAGAGCTAATCATTGCATGACGTACGAGAGGGTACCCACTGCATGACACACAAAGAGATACTCATTACATGAAGTACGAGAGGGTACCAACTGCATGACACACAAAGAGAAACTCATTGCATGACGTACGAGAGGGTACCAACTGCATGACACACAAAGAGATACTCATTGCATGAAGTACGAGAGGGTACCAACTGCATGACACACAAAGATATATTCATTGCATGAAGTACGAGAGGGTACCCACTGCATGACACACAAAGAGATACTCATTGCATGAAGTACGAGAGGGTACCCACTGCATGACACACAAAGAAATACTCATTGCATGACGTACGAGAGGGTACCAACTGCATGACACACAAAGAGATACTCATTGCATGACGTACGAGAGGGTACCAACTGCATGACACACAAAGAGATACTCATTGCATGACGTACGAGAGGTTACCAACTGCATGACACACAAAGAGATACTCATTACATGAAGTACGAGAGGGTACCAACTGCATGACACACAAAGAGATACTCATTGCATGACGTACGAGAGGGTACCAACTGCATGACACACAAAGATATACTCATTACATTACGTACGAGAGGGTACCAACTGCATGACACACAAAGAGATACTCATTGCATGACGTACGAGAGGGTACCAACTGCATGATCCACAAAGAGATACTCATTGCATGACGTACGAGAGGGTACCAACTGCATGACACACAAAGAGATACTCATTGCGTGGCGTACGAGAGGGTACCCACTGCATGACACACAAAGAGCTACTAATTGCATGACGTACGAGAGGGTACCCCTGCATGACACACAAAGAGCTACTCATTGCATTGCGTACGAGAGGGTACCCACTGCATGACACAGAAAGAGTTACTGACTGCATAACAGATGGGAGGGAAAACACTGCATGGCTATAAATAGTTACTCACTGTTTGCTCAATGAGACGCTTACTTATTTATGGTGACCTATATCACGTCTTCACTGAACTACAAGAGCAGGTTACATAGCACCTGATCAGAAAAGATCAGTTTCTTCTTTGTCGTTTACAAATGTCTTGTTTATTATTTAAGGTTGGTATTAGCAGATGTATGTAACTGGTATGTAAGGCCTATAGTCGCTAGTAAATTCACTAATCTTAATAGGGCGTGGTGGAGACGAGACACCTGGAACAACAGAACGTCATAATAATTACAAATACTTAAATGGATGACATCATGGAAAGAACCAGGCCCGAGGTTTTAAATTTTTTTCATGCTCAACTCAACTGAGCGCGATATTTCAACTGCTCATAAAAACTAAAACACCGCAAATGAAGAAGTTTCTTGCTTTAAGTCTCTCAGATATTGTATTTATCATGCTAATAAATGTTAAAATGCCAACAATGAGTAGGATAAATTTCATGTTCAGCTGAGTTGAGCATGAAAACAGTTTTATAATCATTTTATTTGCATGTTCCCATTGGTGGTGGCGGCTTCTTAAAAAAAAGCTCGTATCAAAAGATTTGATGTTAAACAATAAAAAGCGGTTTAAAAAGCAAAAACTAGCATAATATACTTCCATGGACCAAAATAATTAAATGTAATTTCTACAGTAAAATGCTTTTGATATCAATCTTGAAGCCAACACACGCTGGAAACGATTCTACGATACATCCGATACAAGGAAACCGTTTCTGTTATTAGGAAAGTCACTTTTTTGGTTATATGTGGGTGTCCGAGTAGGTACAGTTCTAGGGTTAATGTGACGTCATCAGGATTTGCTGTTTTTATGGTAGAGTAATAGAACATTTTGATATGAAATATAAACATTTTTGCTAGAATGACAACAAGTGAATATGCAATGCAAGTCCTTATAAAACCATGCAATCTGCTTCAAACCAGATCAAAATCGAACAAAAAATAGTTGAGTTACAGATATTTGTATAGTTGTGAATTGAAAGCAAAGGAAGGTAGCCAGTTTTAGGCTGAGTGACAGCATAAAGCCCTAATTAAATATGCATAAATAGAATAACTAGTTTCCTGCTATTCATTTTAACTTTGTTTAAATTTTCATTGATTCATCTGTTGTAAATAGTTAATTTTGAAACAAATCTGTACAATTTGCATAGCAATATGGGAATTTATTGGCTTTTCAAATTACCGGAAGCTAATTAAATATTTTAAAAGGCAGCCTCCATTGGCTTATTAGAAGTCAGAATTTTGATTTTCGGATTGCTATAAAACATTTTTCATTACTTAATTGTGATCGGGTTTGCGGCAGCTTGCATGTTTTAAGGGCTAGCATTAATGATTCGCTTGATTTTAATGTTGCTGTTCCCTTTAAATCGACATTCTGTTAGAAATCAGCACAACCATCAAAACATACTTCACTTTTTGCCATTATTATAATATCGACGGAAAATCGCGGCATTTTTTTTTTTCGAGTATTAATGTATTATTTACTCATGCTTTATATAATCGAAATATAATATTGTTTAAACGAACAAGGATAGTTATCTGAAACTTTGATAAACACTAAAAGAAACGGTTTCTGTTATTTTAGGGACTTTCTAATACTACATTAGATAGTCCTTGGTTATTTGGAAAGTCATATTCTTCAATCTTGGGCTACTCTGACGACATGAGGATTGGTTCTATATTGCTGATTTATTATTATTATTATTATTATTATTATTATTATTATTATTATTATTATTATTATTGTTATTATTATTTGCATTTATCATAATTTCGAAAGAAAATTTTATGAATAAATAAATACTGTAAATAAATAAATAAATAAATAAATAAATAAATAAATAAATAAATAAATAAATAAATATTAGTTTGAAAGCAAATTAACTTCATTTCGTTTGATTTTAAAATGCAATTGCATCAATAAAACATTCAACAGTACACAATCAAGCTAAGGTTTATAGAAAAGTCAGGGAAGTGTTACCTTGTATGTTATTCCTTGTTGTTACCTAGGTGTATCCAAGAAAGAAACTGTTATAGCATCAGACATTGTTAAACACATTTGTTATTACCCTTAAGGGTCGCGCCGTGAGAAAACATGTCTTCCGGGTTTCCGACATAGTGAGTTTCAAACCAGCCTGCTCAGCTACAGAGACTAGCTATAAAGTTGAAATTTCGCTTGTAGCAAGTTTGGATGTGATGCATTCCAAAAAGCGAAAATCAAAGGCGCTGATTAGACTGCGCGGATGCGCAGGCTGGTCTGCGCCTTTGTTATTCGCAACCCTACGAAGACAGGTTTTCTCTCGTCGAGGCCCCCTTAAGGTGAGGAAAGTGAGGGTCGATCAATAATGCTTGAGAAAATGATCAGCGTCACTACTTTTTGTATCTGATCTATATTCAGTGTATCAATTTTGCTTGATATTGAATTAACTCAATTCAGCCAAGCGATTCATTAACATACATTTGCAAACGGATCATGGTATCTCATCAGGTTCTGGACTGCTTGGCACACGGTGAAAACCATAGCAACAAAACAGTTAACTTAGAAATTAGTAACATGAACTAATTTCCTCAATACTCAATTCCTCACCGGAGGTACAGTGTTGTTTCCTGGAAAAAGACTGTTTGTCCTCTGTACAGGTTCAAACCCGAGAAACGTCCCGAAATGACTGAACAATTTAAAGAATCAGTACAAACAAACACTACTCAATTATATAGAATAAACACAAACTTGATCAATTATATTTTTAGATTCTTACATTTCATACTTGGTATCATGTATATCTAGACAATTTGATGGGGTGCAGTATTTTGATGAGGGCATCGAATTAGTGGTAGAGTGATCGAATTGAGATCAAATGGTTCCTGGTTCGAGTCTCACATGAGACGATGTATTGTGTCCCTGAGCAGGGCACTATTCTCACAGCTTAGTACTGGTTCAACTCAGGAAACGTCCTGACATGACTATAAAATGTTGACTGGGACGAAAAGTATAAGCGCAAGCAAAAATTAATTTGCTATTTTTGTATTGCTTACTCCTGTACAGACAATACACAACAAGTCACCATGATATGTCTAGTTTTACGATTAACTAAAATGCTTTAGTTAGTTTTAGCCCTGTAAAAATATTTTTACTGACCGTTCCAAGGCGGTGCTTCTTTTGTGGATAATTTTTGTTATTTTGTTTCGTGTTTGTCATGCTTTCTTGTCAGTTCATTGCAGCCTTGTGGTCACCTGCTGGGAAAGGTCTAACCTCTTGGCTCCCTTTGTGTGTGATGTTTATGTGTTTTTGTTACTTTCCCGTGTGGTGTCCTGTGTCAGGTGTGGTACTCGATTGTATCGATTTCTGTTCTTTGCCTTCTTACTTACTTTTCAAGTTTTTAACATTGACCTTCGGGGATAACTTTTTTGTTTCTGTTTTATGTAAGTTTTTGTTGATGTATATCTGTGAAAGGCACTCTATATGCTGCCAATCGCCTCCATGTGCTGTCTTCTCTTCTGTGAAATACTCAAAGTGCTGAATGAAGGTCGTAACGAAGGTCGAAAGTTGTAAGTGCATTAAACATTACACGTTAAAAGCTATATATAAACTTGGTATACAATCAGATCAGGTTGTAAGTGCATTTAACATAACACGTTAAAAGCTATATAAACTTGGTAGACAATCAGATCGCTTACACATCTATAAAAAACATGTAAACTAACATCAAAACAGCAGCTGAGCTGCCACCCCTTGTGGTTTAGACATACACTTACGTACAGTAAACAATAGTAAGTGAGTATGATCAGGAAATACCACAATCACAAACTGCAGACAACCCCGTGGCACTGTGTAAAACGGCAACTCAAAAAAGACAAAACAAATGTCTTAACGACTAATGGTAGCGTAATGAAGGTCGAACGTATTGAAGAAAGCTCCCCTTGGAGCATTCTGCAATACTTTTGACCTGCATTAAGCGATAATTGATCTTGAAAACAAATTTTCGGTCTTTTAAAGAGAACAGGTCCGCAAAAACGGCGGTCTGGATCTGGATTCAAACTTTTTGACACTGTGATGGTATTCCTGAGTTTATTTTGAAAAACTAAAAAGAACAGCAACAACAAATAAGAATAAAAAAACTAAAAAAGAACAACTTTAGTTTAATACTCGTACTCGCATAATTATCAATGAATACTTTTACGCAAATGTCCATCGAGAGTGCAACACTCAAATGCCTTAACCATTTTTCAAATCGGGTTTCAGAATTTTCTCTTTCTGTCGTTCTTGAGCTCGGATTACTTGCAAACGATCTTGAAATTTGAAACAATTTAGTAACCCAATAATGAACCGGACCTAGTATCAATTATCTCAATTTTTACAGTGTTTTTACTGAAAACCATTACATTGTCTACTGTGTTTTATGCATGTTTTTATTACAAACTTACAAAGATTATAATCTAAGTATCAGACCTGTTCTCTCTACCATATGCATAACGAGTTAATATCAGTTTTTGGCAGCAGCGTTTCTATTTTTGGTATAAATTAGTTTGTACTGTACTGCTTCATGAGCCCTCACAAAGCAAACTCGTTCCAAGAACAGCTGTTGACACACAGTTAAATCTGTAAAATGACCACTCTAAAACGGCCGAAAATTGGTTTTGAAGACCAATTATCGCTTAATGCAGGTCAAAAGCATTCTGCAATACTTTCGACCTTCATTAAGCTACCATTTGTCATTAAGATCTTTGTTTTGTTTTTTTGGAGTGGTCGTTTTACACAGGTTTTACTTTTGTTGCCGATATTGTATTAAATAACATATTTGGCAAATACTTAGATTTTCGAAACATCAATATGACATTTGACATTTTTTATCAGCCCTCATAGAACGAATGTTCATAATCTTAAGAAAATGTTAATTGTTGCATAGGCGCGCTGCGTACGATCAGACTAGCCTGCACATCCGTGCAGTAATACAAGAGCATTCGTTATTCGCACATATACTTAACTCACATGATTGTTCGGGGGAAAAAGTAGGCACATAGCTGGGCAAACACGTTTTATTAAAGATTGTGGCAAGGCGACAAATGTGATAGGCGCCTTTTCATTTGAGCTGACATCAATCACTCTGAAGCAAGTAATTGGCTTACTTTTTTTCTCCAGCCGGTAACAAGTAAATATTTTGGAAATAATTACGTGCTGAATATGCCTTGAGTAGAAACAGCTGAAAGTAAAAAGAGAAGTCATGTTACAAGACTCCATCGTGGCAGGGAGGGTAGGGGGCTAATTGAACCAATCTTGAAAAATCACATGCGCGGATCCAGAAAGTTTTGTCAGAGGGGGTCCAACACTGACAACGTTTTTTTAGTTGATGGGATGGAGAGAGGATCGGAATGCCACTAAAAGTGGGCCATCATCGGCCCGCCAGCGAAACGCCATTGAAATGGTGTTATTGAAATGGTGTTTCGCTGGCGTGCCAGTAATGGCCCACCATTGAATGCTGGCTTGGTAGCTTTCGGTAATTTTTAGGGGAACCGGATCAATGTTGCTAGGAAACCCTATATTTTTTGTGTTGAGAAATCAGTCCTTCTGATACACTCCGCGTGGAGACTTACGTGCATTTTAGTTTCCGTTTGTTAATCTACAGAGGCTGCCTTGTAAAAGTAAGTGTAAGTTAACACCAAAGCGGTGGCAGCATCCGCGAAGTTTTACGAAAATAAAACCCTCGCGAAAATTTCCAAATGTACAGTATGACCACGCTGAGAACTACGAACCAGCTCATGAGATTGTGGGTCTCATCACATATGCGTAAATTAATTTAAAACTTTAAAATGCGCATTCGCAGCTATTATATCAAGCGGGGTTAGTGTTCTAAAAACCTTGGGCATTCAATTTTTAGTAGATTTTTCTTACAAACAAAGCATAGTTTTTTGTTTGTTTGTTTGATTTGATTATTTACGTCCACTCAACAATCTTTCAGTTATGCGGGACGGGTCTTCCTGGGTTGAACCAGTACTAAGCTAGGATAAATGTGTCTTGCTCAAGGACACAACGCAGTGACGCCGGTGAGGCTCGAACCCGTGGCCCTTCGGTCTCGAGTCAAGCACTCTACCACTGAGCCACTGCGCTCCCTACAAAGCATAGTAATACGCATGTGACGGGAATTTCTTTATTTTCGCAGTAGGCAAATGGTTTTCTAAACATTGCAGAGCACTGGATTCCTTATTTGAAGGAACCCGACTTGATGTTTTTTTTATGAAAACCAAACATATGAATCAGTCCTTGGACAGGTTGAATTTTTAGCCAGAGCCATTGATTCTAAATCTTAAGAATCTTTATGGTCCTTGCCAAAGCATAGCATTATCATCTATTCCATAGAGAACGTTACATGAATGCTCAAATTTTATTGAATCCATTAAACGAGTTGGGAAAATTCAATAACACAAGAGCGCGTATATCATATGGCATAAAGACTACTTTGAAATCTCATGTCTGTAGCAAAAAGGTTACAATTTGTCATTATGCACGCAGCGTTGTTATAGGCGTCATGGCGTTTCCAGAAAATCTGTAAATCACTAGTGTTTTAAAAAAGCGTCGTATCACTCCAAGACGTGACGTCTTTTAGCGAGCATTCTCGCGAGACCTCATCTAGATCTCTCGCATTTTGCCCTTTGCATTATGGGTAGCTAGCGAGATTAGGCTACTCCCGTTCAATTCTCGCGCTCCTGTAATGACAGAATTTATTGTCAAAAATAGCAAAAAGTCAAGTTTTTGACAGTTTACCATTTCTCTTTTAGTCAATATTTTCTGGATGTAAAGCATTTAATCATGCAAGCAGTGATCGCATAAAATATTTTTTTTTTTTAATTAAAAATGGCGGTTCACCGAGCGAAAGGCGACATGTTAGTACGCGCTAGAGTGCTTCCTGTCTGCGACAACGTTTAGCGAGTGAATGCTATTCAAGTTCTACAAAGGTTTGACGGTTTGGCGGGCGGTCGTCGACCAATAAGCATAGAAATTTACAATCAGGGCTTGTCGGCTTCTCGTACAATTTTCGATCACCGCCTATACAGTGTGAGAATGAAAGATGAAAGAGATTAATGGGCGATAACTCTTAATACACCAATCCAAGAAATTATGCTACGATAATTTAGGAATCATTAATAGCTAGTTTGATTATCAGCTGGTAGTCTTAGAGGCAGCTTATTTGGAATTCGACCAAAGTATATTGATGTTTATCAATCATAGACATATTATATAATAAGCTACTTGAGATTAGTATGAAACACGGTGATCTTATCAATAGTCGAGATAGTGTCAGTATCGCAAAGGTTGTTTGTAATTACCTCCCTTGGCGAGCTAATTGATCGTCATTAGTGGGGCTCAAAAATGATCTTAATGACATAGATTATTGAAAACAATATGTGCCAAGTAGTTGTGAGATAACTTCATGTTAATATAGTATAATGAGAACTGGAATAAATAAAAACACATCAATGAAACCTGGATATGCCACACCACAGGGCTTCTTTACCCTAAATTCCTAACTTAATCAAATGCCTTACATTAATAAAAGACAATAATTGAATTGAACCTGTTCATGCGATTTTGGTACGTATCGCATCATATATTGGACTGGATGCTCATTCTCGCAAGTTTCAGGTCTTAATAGCATATTGGCAAAGGGGGGTTCAATTCAGACTGCACAGCGGTACAAACTGAAAGGAGCTTCCACTGTTTTCATTATGGAATAATAGGATTTAATTTAAAACTACTATCAGAACCTATGGGACAAACAGCGGAGTCTCAGATCAGACTGCACATGTGCACGGTCCGAACACCCACTGTTTGTTTGTTGAATCAGTAGCCCATGTCCGTCAGCCCAGTAGCTGTTTGGTTTTGCTGAGAGAAAAAGAAGACACACGATATTAAAAAAGTTAGTCCCAACAGACTTTCAAAGAAGGCAAGTGTGTATGATCATGAAATACCACAACCACTCACCGTAGACTAACCCATAACACCGTGAGGAAGAGCCATGCAACAATCACAAGACACCAGGAAGACAGACAAAGTAATGCAACCAGCTCTCTCTTCCCCATCAAGATGCTTGAAAAACTAGAAAGGACACAAAGCAATGAATAACAAAGCATATAACAAATGCAGAATCCCGCGATGGGAGCGACAATAAACAACGAAGCAACCGCTAAAGAACAGACAGCAGCCTAAGCCACTGGAAGGGGAGGGATTGCACAGAAAGAAGCGGAATTAAACAATTTGGGCCATTTCATGAGATTTCGGTACTTATCGCAGTCAAGCTTTGAAGTGCATGCGCAGCTGGAATTTGGTCAGAAATTTCTACTTCAAGACAGTGTAAGCGAGCATGTTTATACAACCAGCTAAGACCCTGGCAAGACAATAATTTGCGCAGGCACGCGTCGATGCAATAAGTACCAACATATCATGTCTGGCTAAACCTGTCAATCAACGCAGGCTCAGGTTGGGCTCAGATCAAGCTTTACATGTGCACTCTCTTATCTGAGCCTTGAAAAGTTAAGTGTTTAATTGTTGCAGCAGTTGATTTTATTGCTAGACGAAAAAGAAGAAAAAACGCTACAGACAATAAGTGCAGTGAAAGACAGTTGTTTGGTCTGATTTCATCTCTCTCTTGCGCTAAAGAAAACGGTACACCCCCGGAAGACGTGTTTTGGTAGTTCCGGAAATAGGCAGCTTGAAATGACGATTAATTGAAACTCAAGATCGTTTTGTGCACATCAACATGTTTATTTGTTAGTATTGCCTCGGTGATTTGACTGCCAAGTCATGCGCGGATCCAGAGAGTTTTGTCAGTGGGGGTCCAACTTTCAGTAGACAACGTTTTTTTTTTTTTTCTTTTTTTTTTAATTTGATGAGAGGAAGGATCCAAATACCACCATTAGCTGGCCATCACGCCATTTTAATGGCGTTTCGCTGGCGTGCCGATGATGGCCCAACATTGTATGCTTGCCTGGTGGCTTTTTGATTTTAAGGGGATCAGGACCAGATTTCCTAAGAAACCCTATAATTTTTAGATGTTAATCCATTAAGGTACATCTTCTAAAAGTTAGGATGAAAGTAAATATATTCTGATACCACAAGCCGGAAGTGTATAATAACCCCTGGAATTTTGGTGCATGCGCAATAAGTAGTGCAAAGCGTCCAGATGACATAGATATCCATGTTGCCAAACAGTATATTTGCACACGCGGAAACACTTATACACATTGTCTGCGCATGTGCGATACTAAAGGATCGACCTGTCTGCTATGGGACATCACGACTGAAAAGTCGGGTTTGTGCTGTTACGCGGTGCGCATTACTCAAAACACCTACGTTAAATAAATGCCTATAGATAATCCTTCATTGGAGATATTTAGTCATATTGGGTAGCCAAATCATAACAATGATAGGTATTACGGTATTCAGCCATAGACTGATCATATTGTTTGCACTTAAACATTTTTGAAAACATTCTCCGCATGGCATTTTCATTGAAACCGTTTCAGTGACACGTGATGACGCGCTTGATAAACACTACTGAATCAGCCAATCGGGCGAATCACATGACTCTGTGACGCATTTGGTAAACAAATATGCCACATGTACCCACAGTGCTCAAATCAGACAGGTCAGTATTTGATATTATGCTTCCGGTCGATGACAATGCACTTATACATTTATTTTCCTAGCATAGCGCACTTGAAGCTTGATGATCATTTGTGAATACTCGGACCCAATATACTATAACCATTTATGTGGTATTTAGCTACGCTAGCTTATTAGGATCTACATTTGTTTCCTACCAGGGCACGAATTTAGTGGCGGATCTAGAGGGGATTCAGGGGGGTTCGCTCGAACCCGAGCGAACCCCCTCCCCGGCCCTCGCCCCCACCCCTCGTTTTTAAATATTCTATTAAAATGAAATAATTTGGTCTCAGTGAGACCAAATTCTTTCATTTTCATCGGCTATTTAACAAAAATGAGATAGAATCAGCAAAGCAAATCCCCCACACCTTTATACAAACGAACACCCTTTTCAGAAATCCTGGATCTGCCCCTGGATCTATTATCATTCTAATGCATCATGTGCACAACATGAAGATAATCCACGAGCTAAAGCTCTTGGATTATCTTCCAGCACAGACTCAAAAACCAAATATAACTTTCTCCCTGCAACCAGGATTGCAATAAACACTAAGGTTGTTATTTTCGGTTCCTATCTGGCTTAGTTCTATGACCTTGTCAGTACACGAGTGAACATTGAGACAATAAATGTCTTGAGGAAATCAGATAAAGATGATGAACGTTGTATTACAGTATATGCAATTACTGACATTAAAAGAACCTACATAGAGGATCATACATGAGTGCTCATGTTTCATTGATTTTATTACACGAGTTGGGGAAATGAGATAACATGCGAAGCTTGCCTAGCATTTTATCTGCTTTTTTTCGCAACTAGTTAAATAAAGTCAATAATACAAGAGCACGAATATTAGATTCTATTTATCATATGATATTAAGGTAACTTTGAAATCTAATTTCTGGCGTAAAAGAGATATGATATTTTGTCATTTTGTACGTAACGCTGTTATGGACGTCATAACGTTACCCGAAAATTTGAAAACCACCAGTGATTGATCTATTTTAATGCATGATGTTATTTAAGAAATAGATCAGCTCCAGCAGTGAATTATTGTTTAATAATTCACTGTTTGGAGGTCAGTTGTAAAGAAGATCAAATCACGAGCGGGTTGCCTACAACCCGGATATAAGAGCTGCCTTCTGATTGGTTCGTTCAATATTGCAATATTAGTGTACCAGAAGGGTCAAAAAGCACCGAAGTGGTCCACCACTCGGTGCACGCCTATTTTGATAGACACGTCCACGCCTAAATATAGACGTGCACGTCTATATATAGGCGTGGACATCTATTTGAATATACACGTCGACACCTAAATATAGACGTCCACCCGCAAATTAGACATCCACGTCTTAATAGACGTGTACTGTTGTGCTGTAAAAATCAACGCAAAAGAATTAGTAATTAAATGATGAATGAAAGTAATATATCTATGTAAAACAGCTTAAAATGAAGCATTTGAAATTGAAATTAAACAGACAGTTGGACGGACGGACATACATGCATGTACCGACAGGTTACAGGTAATTTAAAGTATATTAGTTCGTATCATTTCATCTAATCCGGTCAACTTAACATATTTGCTTATCAAACACTCTTCTAGATAGAAATAATTGCCAGACCGCATATATCTATTATTGAACAGAGGGTGCAATCTAAATGCCTGTAATCTTACATCACTAATTTCTATCTTCTGTGTGATTAGGGTCTCTTATGGCTTTGTGACGAAATTTTACATTATATTATCGTTTGACAGATTTATGCCAGAAGTTAGCGGGCATTTAAGAAAGAACATGCACTTTAGTATTTTCGACTCGAAAGCATTTTTGTAAATTATAAAATATGTCATTTTAAATACCAGTTTTGAAATATAGAGAATGTAAGCATTATTTTGATATCAAACTCGGTAATAATCGCTTGAAATTGTTTGGAAAAGTGATTTTGATGCATTAAATTTAGCTTCGTATTAAACGATCAGTTGAATGATACATGTAAATATGTTCTATCGAACGCTTATTTATAACAAAGGTTAAACAAACTGAGCATTAAAGATTTGCTAGATTCGTAGGCTTTTTAACAACAACAACAACAACAACAACAACTACTACTACTACTACTACTACTACTACTACTCGTGCTACAACAACAACTACTACTATGATCACAATGGCGACACTATAGTTGATACGACGATAGCACTGCTTAATACACAACACCAACGACGTCGGCAATGATAATTAATGCTAACAACAACAACAGTAACAACAACAACAGCAGCAACTACAACTATGATCACAATGGCGACACTATAGTTGATACGACGATAGCACTGCTTAATACACAACAGCAACGACGTCGGCATTGATAATTAATGCTAACAACAACAACAACAACAACAACAACAACAACAACAACAACAACAGTAACTACAACAGCAACTACAACTATGATCGCGACGATATTTTCCTTGATAAGACGAGAAAAATGAAAGCCATTATTTCTCGAGGCACAACAGCAACGACAGTAGCAATGATAATGTTAACAACAACAACAACAACAACAACAACAACAACAACATAATAATAATAAAAATGCGTAGGTTTGAAAAATATACTTTTCTATCCACCACGTATCGTGCAGTGAAATGCTGGTACTTTGATGTTTAAATGTCGTATGGGTTCTTTAGTCAAGTACAAGAAATAAATAAGACAATTCTCAATTTGACATCCTTTATGGAATTCCACAAATAAATATCCTATATATCATAACAACGTTCATCAAAATAAATCTAGACATTTCTTCTTTAATATAACTTTGGTGTTCGACTGGTGATCCAGCTGTTATCTATTTGGAAATCCTAAATTTGTATTTTACAAAATTCAACAAATCGAATATAATTTTCTTCTATCAAATAATTTCAAAGTTCAACTGGTGTTCCAGATATTAATTAAGACTACTTTTTGGAAATCCAAAACTTGTATTTCACGACGGTGTACCGATCGTGCTCAGGTCTAAACTCTAACTCATCTCTTGAAGAAAGGTAATTCTTCACCCATTCGCTACTTGGCGGATAACCAATCAAATCGCTATATAAATAATGATATGCACCCTTAATATCTTATTTTTGAAATGGGCGGAGACATAAGCGTCATAGCGCTCACATGTTTATCATCATCTTCATCATCATCATCATCATCATCATCATCATCATCATCATCATCATCATCATTTTAATAATATCAGTCATCGTCCATTGTAAATTACAATAGAAAAGTAAATTGTTCAAACCTACGCATTTTTATTATTATTATGTTGTTGTTGTTGTTGTTGTTGTTGTTGTTGTTGTTAACATTATCATTGCTACTGTCGTTGCTGTTGTGCCTCGAGAAATAATGGCTTTCATTTTTCTCGTCTTATCAAGGAAAATATCGTCGCGATCATAGTTGTAGTTGCTGTTGTAGTTACTGTTGTTGTTGTTGTTGTTGTTGTTGTTGTTGTTGTTGTTAGCATTAATTATCATTGCCGACGTCGTTGCTGTTGTGTATTAAGCAGTGCTATCGTCGTATCAACTATAGTGTCGCCATTGTGATCATAGTTGTAGTTGCTGCTGTTGTTGTTGTTACTGTTGTTGTTGTTAGCATTAATTATCATTGCCGACGTCGTTGGTGTTGTGTATTAAGCAGTGCTATCGTCGTATCAACTATAGTGTCGCCATTGTGATCATAGTAGTAGTTGTTGTTGTAGCACGAGTAGTAGTAGTAGTAGTAGTAGTAGTAGTAGTAGTAGTTGTTGTTGTTGTTGTTGTTGTTAAAAAGCCTACGAATCTAGCAAATCTTTAATGCTCAGTTTGTTTAACCTTTGTTATAAATAAGCGTTCGATAGAACATATTTACATGTATCATTCAACTGATCGTTTAATACGAAGCTAAATTTAATGCATCAAAATCACTTTTCCAAACAATTTCAAGCGATTATTACCGAGTTTGATATCAAAATAATGCTTACATTCTCTATATTTCAAAACTGGTATTTAAAATGACATATTTTATAATTTACAAAAATGCTTTCGAGTCGAAAATACTAAAGTGCATGTTCTTTCTTAAATGCCCGCTAACTTCTGGCATAAATCTGTCAAACGATAATATAATGTAAAATTTCGTCACAAAGCCATAAGAGACCCTAATCACACAGAAGATAGAAATTAGTGATGTAAGATTACAGGCATTTAGATTGCACCCTCTGTTCAATAATAGATATATGCGGTCTGGCAATTATTTCTATCTAGAAGAGTGTTTGATAAGCAAATATGTTAAGTTGACCGGATTAGATGAAATGATACGAACTAATATACTTTAAATTACCTGTAACCTGTCGGTACATGCATGTATGTCCGTCCGTCCAACTGTCTGTTTAATTTCAATTTCAAATGCTTCATTTTAAGCTGTTTTACATAGATATATTACTTTCATTCATCATTTAATTACTAATTCTTTTGCGTTGATTTTTACAGCACAACACCATCCCCTATAATGGGGTGAAAAATTGAGGAAATTTTATTGTCCTCCATGTAACAGAAGCATATTGGGGGCTTTGTTGCTTGTTCTATCTCGTAACACTTTTGAAGAAACTATGGTTAATCTATATACATCTGTATTTGGTGGTTTGGCCTGGGCACAAAGCCCAGGCCTGGCGGCTGGAGTCTTGGGACCTCTACATGATAACCCTGGAAAATGATGAAGAAGGACTTGTATAAGTAATGTGTCTTTATTGTCTAGCAGTAGAATCAGAAGTGATTTCACTGCTAGACCCTAAAGATCACGCGCGCAGTCCTTCTTCAACCCCAGCCAATCACATTCCAGGATTTTGGTCACGTGGTGGGAAAATTGACTGCCTTAACCCCGCGGAGAATTGACCGACGCATGCGCACTCATGACATAACCTGATTAAGTATTAATCAACCAGGTATGTGATAAGTCTTAAGACTCTTTGTCCCAAGGATGCCACAATTTACTTACGATGGCGCTCCAAGGGATTTTGGCAGCTTAACCACGCAATACGAGATTGCTTAACAAAGAACACCAAAATTAAATGTTGACCAACAGATTTTTCAAGCACGTTACTTGGCAGCCATATTTAATTCTCAATTTGACATCCTTTATGGAATTCCACAAATAAATATCCTATATATCATAACAACGTTCATCAAAATAAATCTAGACATTTCTTCTTTAATATAACTTTGGTGTTCGACTGGTGATCCAGCTGTTATCTATTTGGAAATCCTAAATTTGTATTTTACAAAGTTCAACAAATCGAATATAATTTTCTTCTATCAAATAATTTCAAAGTTCAACTGGTGTTCCAGATATTAATTAAGACTACTTTTTGGAAATCCAAAACTTGTATTTCACGACGGTGTACCGATCGTGCTCAGGTCTAAACTCTAACTCATCTCTTGAAGAAAGGTAATTCTTCACCCATTCGCTACTTGGCGGATAACCAATCAAATCGCTATATAAATAATGATATGCACCCTTAATATCTTATTTTTGAAATGGGCGGAGACATAAGCGTCATAGCGCTCACATGTTTATCATCATCTTCATCATCATCATCATCATCATCATCATCATCATCATCATCATCATTTTAATAATATCAGTCATCGTCCATTGTAAATTACAATAGAAAAGTATATTTTTCAAACCTACGCATTTTTATTATTATTATGTTGTTGTTGTTGTTGTTGTTGTTGTTGTTGTTGTTAACATTATCATTGCTACTGTCGTTGCTGTTGTGCCTCGAGAAATAATGGCTTTCATTTTTCTCGTCTTATCAAGGAAAATATCGTCGCGATCATAGTTGTAGTTGCTGTTGTAGTTACTGTTGTTGTTGTTGTTGTTGTTGTTGTTGTTGTTGTTGTTGTTAGCATTAATTATCATTGCCGACGTCGTTGCTGTTGTGTATTAAGCAGTGCTATCGTCGTATCAACTATAGTGTCGCCATTGTGATCATAGTTGTAGTTGCTGCTGTTGTTGTTGTTACTGTTGTTGTTGTTAGCATTAATTATCATTGCCGACGTCGTTGGTGTTGTGTATTAAGCAGTGCTATCGTCGTATCAACTATAGTGTCGCCATTGTGATCATAGTAGTAGTTGTTGTTGTAGCACGAGTAGTAGTAGTAGTAGTAGTAGTAGTAGTAGTTGTTGTTGTTGTTGTTGTTGTTGTTAAAAAGCCTACGAATCTAGCAAATCTTTAATGCTCAGTTTGTTTAACCTTTGTTATAAATAAGCGTTCGATAGAACATATTTACATGTATCATTCAACTGATCGTTTAATACGAAGCTAAATTTAATGCATCAAAATCACTTTTCCAAACAATTTCAAGCGATTATTACCGAGTTTGATATCAAAATAATGCTTACATTCTCTATATTTCAAAACTGGTATTTAAAATGACATATTTTATAATTTACAAAAATGCTTTCGAGTTGAAAATACTAAAGTGCATGTTCTTTCTTAAATGCCCGCTAACTTCTGGCATAAATCTGTCAAACGATAATATAATGTAAAATTTCGTCACAAAGCCATAAGAGACCCTAATCACACAGAAGATAGAAATTAGTGATGTAAGATTACAGGCATTTAGATTGCACCCTCTGTTCAATAATACATATATGCGGTCTGGCAATTATTTCTATCTAGAAGAGTGTTTGATAAGCAAATATGTTAAGTTGACCGGATTAGATGAAATGATACGAACTAATATACTTTAAATTACCTGTAACCTGTCGGTACATGCATGTATGTCCGTCCGTCCAACTGTCTGTTTAATTTCAATTTCAAATGCTTCATTTTAAGCTGTTTTACATAGATATATTACTTTCATTCATCATTTAATTACTAATTCTTTTGCGTTGATTTTTACAGCACAACAGTACGTCTATTTTACACGTCCCCGCCTAAATATAAACGTGTACGCCTATTTTACACGTCGACGCCTAAATAGACGTGCACCCGCAATATAGACGTCCACCCGCATACCGTGGATGTCTAAATTGCGGGTGGACGTCTATATTTAGGCGTCGACGTGTATATAAAATTAGACGTGCACGTTTAGACGTGGACGTGTATATCAAAATAGGCGTACACCGAGTGGTCGACCACTTCGGAGCTTTTTGACCCTTTTGGTACACCATAATTATGATAATGTGTTAAAAAGTGTAGTTTGTCCAGAAATTGCCCCCAAACGAATACGACAGACCAACCCACGCCACCGCGAGAAAGATTTGTTTGATTTGGTTCCTTACGTCCCAGTCAACAATTTTTCAGCTACGTCGGGACAGGTCTTCCTTGGTTGAACCAGATTTAAGCAATGATAAATGTGTCTTGCTCAAAGACACAACACAGTGACGCTGGTGAGGCTCGAACCCGTGGCCCCTCGGTCTCGAGTTATAACACTCTACCACTGAGCCACTGTGCTCCCTACCGTGAGGAAGAGACACAGAGGACAGACAGTCATAAGTAAAGCAGCCGGTTTTCTCATTTCCTCAGTAGGACGATTGCTACACTAGAAAGGACACCAAGAACCACAGAACGAAGGAAGAACAACACAAAACACTCACACACAAAGGGAACAACAATAAACAATAATTAAACAACTGAATCATTATAGTCCATGCTCGATAAGAGTAGGGTGACGAAAACCCTATATATGTCCAATCAGGTGAATAAAGTACCATAACGTGACCAACTACGTAAATATACTCTTATCGAGCACGGACTCTACCAAGTAAGCTTTATTGCATAATTTTTACGAACGTATATACAAATAATTTCTCTTGTAGGCGGAACAAGTCGAAGACGATTTTCCCGCTACAAGAGGGAATATGTGTATATTCACGAGTATTTTTACAAAAAAAAATCTTGTATCATGACCAATAAAATTCAATTAAGTTATGTCAAAACGCCACAGTGTTGGAAATCGCGTGTCATGGCTCATTTTAACACGATATTCGATGTGATCTTCCAACTGCTGTAAAATGTGTTTTGTTCGATTGTATTGATGTTTGATTTGATTATTTACACACCAGTCAACAATTTTTCAGTTATGTCGAAACGGGTCTTCCTGGGTTGAACCAGTACCAAGCAAGGATTAATGTGTCTTGCACAGGGGCACAGTGCAGAGACGGCGGTGAGGCTCAAACCAGCTGCCCCTCGGTCTCGAGTCAAGTACTCTACCACTGAGCCACTGCGCTCCCATTGTATTGATCCGGATAATAACTATAACAAAAACAGGTAGAACTGTTTAATGTTTATCACTGGAGAAATGTTGACCTCAATTTGTTGAATTAGGAAAGTAGCTCTAAGTTCACACCAAAAGAGGTGGCAGCTTTGCTTCCACGTCTTTTGGTGTTAACTAATACGTGCTTTAAAGTGTAAATAGGCGAATAAGCTACTGTTGTGTTTTTATCAACACCTTCTACAGTTATCCCCTATTTATACGACCCTTACCAACTTAAGCACGAACTGTCTCATGATGTGCAAGGTCTACACAGATGTAGGCGGTATAAAATAGTTATACCATGTTTGCCCCCCTATACGTAAGATAATCCACTTGCTAAAGCTCGTGGATTATCTCCAGGTACAGATTGACAAGCCATCATTTAGCCGTGATATAACAATTATTTAGTTTTCTTTAAAATGTGATAAGTGGGTTTGACTAGGAAGGCCACAGACCAGTTGCAAATGTATTGGGGTCATGCGCGGATCCAGAAAGTTTTGTCAGAGGGGGTCCAACCTTGACAATACCTTTTCATAGAAGAGTAGAGAGAGGATCCAAGCAGTTTATGAGGGGAGGGAAGGTCCAGCAGGCCATCATCGGCCCGCCAGCGAAACGCCATTTAAATGAGGTGTCGCTGTCGTGCCCATGATTGGGCCCAACATTCAAATCTGGCCAGGTAGCTTTGTGATTTCAGGGGATCCGTACCAATATTGCTAAGAAATCCTAAATGTTTGGGATTTTTCAGGGGGGGGGGGGGGTACAAACCCCCTTCCCCTCTCTGGATCCGCGCATGGAAGTGTCCGTCATAGGTCTAGATAAACACTTTTTTGGGCGTAAACTTGTGAATATTTTCTTATCCATTGAAACGGTTTTTTTGAGTACCCACAACATATGTTTTGGTTGAGAAATAAGAAAATTATTTTTTAATTATACACTCTTTCCTCATGTTCCGAACGACCTGGTCAGTGGTGCTTTGCACTTGTATCACGATGATCAGAAAGTCTGCCAAATTTTCAGGGTGTCCTATCATAAGCATACGTGATGTTTCAAAGGCGTCAAAAGGTGTTTTTGTGGAGTAAAGGGTTAATATATATGTTCTGTTGAAATGTATCGATCCAGAGAAAAGCTACAACAATAACAGTTAGAAATGCTTAACAAAAGTTTGCCTCAAGTTGTTTAGTAGAGAAGTAAGTGTAAATTTACGCCAAAAGTATATGCAGCTCAGCTGCTACCTATTTTCACGCTTAGGGATGTCTGTTACTACACAAGGTGGTTCTGGACGACACTCCATTACTGGTTCATGACGACTATGTTCTTGTGCTGGACGACAAATTACTGGTTTTAGACGACAGATTTTGGTTTTTGGACGACAGTGGAAAGGGGTAACATACAAATACGTTGCAGAACATGACAGTATAGTGTTATTTGCTTGATTGGATTATTACTATCATTTAAGTGTTAGTTAGTCTGGCATTAGAAAGACAAGCGTCGTAGATATTTGTAGTTAAATTGTAAAACTATGGTCCAGATTAGAAATGTCAGTAAAGGGTAAGTTGTGGTCAATTACAGGCATTTCCACCATAGAATTAGCATAAATCCTCTAACAGTATAATCCACATGATTTTTTCAGTCAATTTTAACATGTTCTTATTTAAAGAAAACTGAAAACCTCAGATTTCATTGTTTTTCAAATGTTACTTGTCAGAGACGACTGTGTAACAGGTAACAGACGATGTCATATTTTCTGTAACATGTTGGAAACGACAATTTCTGTCTTGAGGAGATGTAAATATTGCTTTGAAACAGGTCAAATTCAAGGCCCGAGTCTTCAAAATACAGGGCCGCGACATTAAGTATACTCTTGATATTATAGCTCTTGATTCTGCAAATTTCAACCAGTTCTGGTTCAATGGTCCTATCCATAAAATGCCAAATGTAAGCACCTCCACAAAAGGTGTGCATAAGAAATTATTCAGTGACATATCACTAACGAATGATCAATCACTCAAAAAGATGTCATGGATTTAAAGCAAATTACCCATCTTTCTGAAGAAACTGGAATATCTGTAGATCCGACTGTAGTGACATGGATTTATCAGGAATTATAGTAACTGTAGATGATTTTTTGTACCAAGATCAGGCCTGCATTTTGTCAGTGGCGAAAATGTTTGGAAAAAGGCTGTCAGCATAGAACATTCGTATGCAACAAAATCAGATTTTCGTGTGACTAGGTCAATTCATTTCACACTTATTGTTCAATAGCATTTTGTAAATTCTGACCAAAACTTCCCTATGTATAAAGTATCACTGGTTTCCTTTAAATAAGAAATTTGCTGTATTATGAACGAAAATCTGTTATAATTAGATAAACAGATCCCTGTGACAATACAGGAGATGATAACAAAGGGGTGGGGATGCATAATTAGACTACACCAAAAGAGAAATTCAAGGAAAAGAGACAGGATAAAAAGTCAGCTTTAAAATCAGGTAACCCTAATGACTGAAACAAATACAAGTATTATAGAAACAAGGTAAATAATCTAAAAAGCATGCAAAAAAATCTTTTTATAATAACTTAGATATCATTGTTTCAGACTTTCAAAATAATGATAAACGTAAATTTTGGAAAGTAATTAGACATTTTGTTAAAAATAATAAATCATCTTCTATCCCTCCTTTATGTTCTACACTTCCAAATGGTGAAAACCAATGGCATTTTAATGATCAGGACAAAACTAATTGTTTGAATGACTATTTTGTTTCTATTTCAACTGTAAATGATGAACATACCCAGTTACCTCCTTTTTCAAAGCTTACCGATAACTCTCTCTCTGAAATAAACTGCACTGAACATGAAATACAAACTATAATCGAAGTTCTCAATCCTAACAAAACAAGTGGTGATGATGGCATTAGCCATAAAATGCTCAAGGGTGTCTCCAAATCTGTTTCCAAACCTCTATGTATTTTGATGAATAGATCATTTAGTGAGGGTATATTTCCTGATACTTGGAAGCTTGCAAATGTTATTCCTATCTTTTAAAAGGGAGATAAATTTCAACCTTCCAATTACAGGCCAGTAGCACTTTTGAGCTGTATTGGGAAATTGCAGGAAAGGATTGTTTTTAAAAAAAATGTACAACTTTCTCTTAGACAATAACATATTATACAAGTATCGATCTGGTTTCTTACCACACCACTCAACAGTTTTTCAGTTGATTGATATTTTTCATAATATATGCCAAGCTTTTGATAATAATATGTTTTCTTGTATTGTGTTCTTTGATGTTTCAAAAGCATTTGACAGAGTCTGGCACAAAGGTCTTTTGTTTAAGCTGAGGCAAAATGGTATTGAGGGAAAGCTTTTAGAATGGTTAAACAGTTATTTAAGTCAGAGAAAGCAGAAAGTTGGTTTAAAATCATGTTTTTCTGGCTTAAAATCTATATTTGCAGGGGTGCCTCAGGGATCAGTTCTAGGGCCTCTTTTATTCTTGGTCTATATAAATGATATAGCTAAACACCTTCTTAGTTTGACAAGGCTGTTTGCAGATGATAGTTCACTTTTTTATTCTGCAGCACATATTGCTGACATTGCTGGTATTATAAACCATGATCTGCAGCTACTGACTAACTGGGCTAAACAATGGCTGGTTACATTTAATCCATTGAAAACAGAGGCTGTCTTATTTACTCTTAAAAAGCTTGATTTCCTTCCACAAATTGTTTTTGATAATATCCCAATAAGCTTTGTTGAAAGCCATAAACATCTGGGTGTTACCTTAAGTAGCAATGGGCAGTGGCATTCACATGTTGAAAATATTGTAAATTCGGCAAGTAAAATTTTAGCATAATTTGTAAACTTAAATACTCTATTGGCAGAAATGCTCTCAACCAGATGTATATGTCCTATCTGCTTCCTGTTTTTGAGTATGCATCAGTGGTATGGGATGGATGCTCTGAACGGGACTCTGAAACACTTCAAAAGATACAAAATGAAGCAGCACGCCTTGTAACAGGACTTACTAGATCTGTATCGTTAGAAAACCTGTACAAAGAGTGTGGATGGTTAACTCTATCACAAAGAAGACAACAACATAAACTTTCATTCATGTACAATGTTAATGCTGGCTTAGTGCCATCATATATCTCAGATTTAATCCCTCCATTAGTCAATGAAATTTCAGATTATCCCTTGAGAAATAATAGAAACATCTCTCTTCCTTATAATAGAACGACCATTTCACAGAAATCATGTATACCTTCATCCATTAGATTATGGAATTGCCTTGAAGATGATTTTAAAAACTTATCAACTTTAACTACCTTCAAAAACATGTCATCTCTAAATTCAACAAGTCATACATTCCATCATACTTTACCTTTGGAAAAAGATATATCAGTCTTACATGCACGGCTCAGAAAAAGGTGTAGCAACCTAAATAATTACCTTTATGTAAATCATATACGTGATAACCCTTTTTGCGACTTGTGTGGTGAGGTGGAGGACGCCATTCACTACTTCTTTCATTGTAGAAGATACACAATTGAAAGACAGGTTTTCAACGATACAGGGAGAATGTTACAACACATAAGCATTAATTTAATACTTTTTGGCAATAAAAACTGGAATTTCGAAACCAACATAGTCTTGTTCAGAGCAGTCCAAAGGTACATACAAGTTACTAAACGTTTCAGTAATATTTAGACTCCTTGTTTGAAAGCATCATATTACGCGAATACCAACTAAACTATATGTTTTATTGTTGAGCTCATGGGGTAGTCATAATAGCAGTCTTGTATTTTTTTCATAGTCATTATTATATATCTTACATTAATATATACTTATCTACTTACTATTGTATCATCCTATTTCATTTGCTTTAATATACTTAATATCCATAGTTATTTTTGTTATTTACTTCTGTATACTCATATTATTCTTTCTGTGTACTATTTACTTATTTATTTATCTTTTTTATTTATTTATTTATTTATTTATTTATTTATTTATAATTATTTATTTGTTTATTTATTTATTCTGATATGTTTCCAATATATGTTCCTAACTAATTTGCTTTGTTAATTAGGTGTGTATAACGCAAATGCATTTGTATATATATATATATATATATATATATATATATATATATAAATAAAACAAGATTAAGTCCGATTACACAATTTTTTAAACATAATTTTCTATTCCTCTACCGGTTTCACTGTTATACAGATCATCAGGAGTTTGATATGGCGTTGCATAGAAACGACGTTAGTAACGTTACTTTCCCATAATGCAACGCTACGTTCCCATATTGCAACGTAACGTTCCCATGATGCAATGTAACGTTCCGTTTGCAACGCCATAAATAGTACAATACAATACAATATAATATAATAACAATACCGTCTTTTCCATAAAGGCACAAGTTTCTTTGTGTAAGTAACGTAATTTAGAATGCCATTAATAACTAATCCAGCATTCAATCTCGGGCCACTATTGGCCCGCCAGCAAAATGCAATTGAAATGGCATTTTGCTGGTGGGCCGATAGTGGCCCGTTTTTCGGTGGCGGGCCGCTGATGGCCCGTTTTTCAATAGAAGGCCGATATCGGCCCGTTTTTCGATGGCGGGCCGATTATTATAATATAATAATACCGCCTTATCCAAAAAGGCACAAGTTTGTGTAAGTAACGTTATTAAAAATGCCATTAATAACTCATCCAGCATTCAATCTCGGGCCACTATTGGCCCGCCAGCCAAATGCAATCGATATGGCATTTTGCGGATGGGCCGATAGTGGCCTGTTTTTCGGTGGCGGGCCGCTGATTGCCCGTTTTTTGATAGTGGGCCGATAGCGGCCCGTTTTTCGATAGCGGGCCGATGATGGCCCGCTCATATTTATCTACTCTGAAATTACCTAGTAAAGCATATTTTGATGGCACGGATTAAGGTAATCTATTTAATTTAGGTACTAGCAGGTTAATGAAATAATTCTCCTTGGCGCATCGAAATGACACACTTTCAGAATACATTTTATAGAAGGGGAATATCATATATTTTGGAATTAATTGGTGGGCACATATATCTATGTGTCCACTGACGTAAAGCATTCTTGTCTTGGGGTCTCTAATTTGTTGGTTGTGAACTGTGACTCGTTTTCTTAGAAAGTCTCCAGTTTGGCCTATGTATTCTTCGCCACAGCCCCCGCATTTTATGACATACAAAACATTCTTAACTGCACACGTCATGGATTCGTGTACATAAAATTTTCGTCCGCATTTAAATTCAAATGCGTCCCCTTCTATAAGGTGTACACAGAGGCCACAGTTAGGTTTATGACACCGTTTAACTTCGTGATGGTCACTGTAACTGAATTTCGCTTTTGTTAGCAGTCGTTTCAAATTGTTTGGCTGCCTTTTGCTTTTGATTATCTTAAAATTTGACAGTATGTCGTTCATTTTAGGATCTTCTTTTAAAATGGGAAGATTAAACTGAATGACTTTGTATATTTCTGGATTTTTTGGGTTGTGTGTTGAGACATAGGGGATAACCTTGTCATCTGTTTTATTTTTAATAGTTCTTAATGTGTTTTTGTCCAAATTCATGGCTTTCGCTATCCCCCCGTCAATCAAGCTTTCTGGGTAATTTTGTTTAAGTAAAAATGATTTCAGTTCTGTCATTCTATTTATGAGAACATTTTCTTCAGAAATAATTGTTTTCAGTCTACGAGCAAGATTATATGGTATATTTATTTTTGTATGCCTCGGATGACAAGAAGAGAACAACAAATACTGTTTGCTGTCTGTTTCTTTATAGAAAATGTCTGTTTCTATTTTTCCTCCTTTGTTTCGGACCATTACATCCAAAAATGGCTGTTCATTTTGGTCGTATTCTAATGTAAATCTTATATCATTATGCAAATTGTTCAAAACAGAATGGAATTTTATCAATTCTTCTTCGGACTTGGTCCATGGAACGAAGCAGTCGTCCAAAAACCGTTTCCAATATTTTTTAAGGTATCTTTGAAACTCTGTGTCATAATTGGTTTCAATGATAGTGTATAACTTTTCCTCTAAATACCCAATCGTTAAGGTCGCATATACTGGGGCAAATTTTGTACCCATAGCTGTACCCTTTTCTTGTCTATAAAATGTATCATTGAAACAAAAAATGTTATTTTCTAAAATGAAATTAATTCCATCTAGAATAAACTCTTTTGAGAACCTTGAGTTTAAAGTGTAGGGGTATTTTTCTATCCAGTATTTTATTGCTTCCAAACCAAGTTTGTGTGGGATATTAGAGTACAATGCTTCAATATCAAATGATGTTAATATGGTATCTTTTGGAATGGTATCTGGGAGGTTATTTAAGAAGTCTGTTGTATCCCTTAGATAGCTAGTGACATGTTCCGTGTAAGGTCTTAATAGTATATCAATGAGATTACTAAGTCTGTGTGTATGACATGAGGGGCCAGCAACAATCGGTCTTAATTTCAGATCTGATATTTTATCTGTGATTTCGACATATCCAGAATTTGATGATTTACACTTTTCATTGATTTGTTTGCTCTTATGTACTTTAGGCAAACCATAAAAATTGCTTGTTTTTACTTCAAAATTGAGCAAGTAGTCAAATTCTTATTCTGTCATTTGACTTTTGAATTTTTTTAAAAACTTTTTATATTTTAAATTTAATTCTTTTTCCGGAGATGTGTTTAGTTTGGTATAATATACTTCATCATTCAGAATTGTTTCAACCAGTTCTTTGTAATCTTCTTTATTCATAATTATTGTTGCCCCTCCTTTGTCAGCTTCTTTGATAATTATTTCACTATTTGTTCTTAATATTTTCAAAGCCTCCTGTTCCTGCATTGTTAAATTATTTTTTACACTGCTTTGGATAGGAGTTTTGGGAAATTTTTCTACAGTGTTGATAAATTCATCCAGTGCGTCATTTCGTTTACTAGGGGGTATGAAATTAGATTTGTTTCTAACTAAAGAGATATCCCGATCTTCCGTACCATCAAAAAATTCAGCAAGTCTTAATTTCCTATTGAATTCATTTGAATCTTCATGTAATTCTTGTGTGTTTCCTAATTTTGGAGTTGGTGTGAATTTAAGTCCTTTGTTTAATAATGATATTTCTGCATCTGTTAGTTTCTTATTGGATAAATTTATAATTTTAATGTCTTTATCCATATTTTTTATACCTGTTGGGGTCTGCTTCCACGTCCTTGGCCCTGGCCTCGGATCCGACCCCGATTTTGGCCTCGACTCTGGCCCCGGCCCCGGCTTTGGCCACGGCCTCGGCCTCGGCCACGGCCTCGACCTAAAAAATTTACTTGTGTATTGTTGCCAGTGTCTGTGTCCAAGTTTATATATATGGGGGCAGTGCTCGTTGCTCCCTGCATTTCTGGGATCTCTCTTGGAGATGATTGTCTCCCAACTGTTTGATTCTGCCTTGTTTCTCGCTGATTTATATATATATATATATATATATAACCATGTTTATTAGCTATTATGTATGTTTAAAATGTAGGGGAAGGGTCGTAACTAATGTTGTGAGAACTTGTGACCCAACCCCGTTGCTGTATATATTTGGCAATAAAATATGTTTAAACTGACTACACCAAAACATTTAGTAACCATTTTGTTTTCATTTGTAAGGGTATTATTGCATCAATACCTAGTTAAAGTCACATTTGGGAGTCTTTAAAGTCAAAATCGTTAATACTAAATATTTTGTTGTTGCTGCTGTTGTTTGTTGTTGTTCTGTGCAAATAAAGTATATTCTACCTTGATGACAATATATATAATATATACCTGGTGTAATTTTATGCAGCAATGTACCATAACAATTCATACATGCATAAAGTACACCTATTCAGGGGTCATGTATCTTATCTGTAAGTGTATGTACAAAATCATCTAACAGCAGAATTTAGTAACGTAAAAGGGACAATTTTCATAATCTAAGACAAATATGCTAAAATAACTAATATATTTCAGGACTAAAGAGCTATGTAAAGGAAACTTACTTGTACTACTTATAACATTGTATTTGAAGAAAAGAGTTTAAAAAGAATACACACGAAAACCTATTTATTTGGCTAAGGAAAAATAGTGCTAAAATATTTTTCTATTTTCCTATATATTCAATACAAAAAATGACCATTTTAGCTTAAAATAATGTCGTATATCCATTGAAATAGAGATTAACAGCGAGACTATATATGTAGATGAAAACACTTGGCTAACTTTGATTTTTTCAAACATATAGGCACTGTGATTGAATTACTACTGTCAGAGGTCCTTTCGACCACTGTAGTTAGGGTTTTGCAAATGATTGAATCACTGTTCACATTCTCAGTATGTTCAAAGACTTTCTCAGAAGGTCCCTCATCAGCAAAAATATGAAAGGGCTTTTCACCTTCACCCAAAATAGAAGATATTTCGTATGACAGAAGTCCAGAGAATCCATTAGACTGTCGTCTCTACCTGTAACGCTGTCGACATTAACCTGTAACAAACTATTTGCAGTCGTTACACACCTGTAACATTTGAAAATGACTGAGGTAGCTGCAGTTTGGTTTTAAAAACTTGTTTGTCTAAAATAGCATGATTTATAAGAGAGAATTTATTTTGCCTATGTGATGGACAATGCAATGCCTCATCATATCAAATCATAAAAAATACAGAGAAAAAGAAAGTGAATGCACAAAATAAGATTTTGCGGGCATATGTAGTAGTAAAATACAGTTTTAGGAGCAAGAATTGTACCAGATAAGCGTAAACTGGATAAATCCGCCTTGTTACAGGATTGATTAAGTTTTGATAAGTATCCTGAACAAATATACACCGACAAAATAAGATTCTTGTGGTTTAGTATGCGTCAAGGCTCCAAAACACATTACACATTCACTACAGAACTCTTTATTTCGTCAGGAGCCTGTAACATATTGTCGTCCAGAACCAACATACTGTCGTCCAGAACCACTTTGTGTAGTGACAGACATTCCTAAGCGTGATTTTGGTGTTAATTGACCCTTATTATTAATTTATAATGTATATTTCAGCGTTCAAAGAATGTTATTTGCGCTTACGGAATACTGTATTACCGGTTGTAAATATCATAAATAAATTTAAACCAATTACTTTATTTACTTTGTTGATTTCCAATAATAGTAATATCTGGTTTAGAGACAGAACTCAGAGAGAAGGACTTCAATAAATCAACAAAAACACTATAAATTCACTTCTAAATTTTAAGAATCCAATATTTATTGAATTTTGGTACTTATCGTATATGCGCAATAGGCTCCGATAAAATCAATGCTGACGTATCTTTCGGCAGGAGGTGTAGAACATGGGTTGAGACTTCATCTACATCCATAATTTATGCATGCGAGCAGCAAAGGCTTGGGTGAGTCTGCGCATCTGCGCAGATGCGCAGACTCACCCAAGCCTTTTGTTGTTTGAAAAAACGGTAATACCAAAACTCATTAATGTTGTTTCACTTTCCATAACCATTCTCATGTAACGGAGTCTAATGTTTTCAAATTTTGTGGGTTCTCTCTGCTTCAAAAGGAGTCGCTTCAAAGTTCTTTCGGATAAGCAACACGTACGACGGCACAGACCGGTTTGTTAAGTTACAGGGACTGAGAGAACTCTCGCTTTGATTTGAAAATATAACTCTTATCAATTTAAACAGCGAACAGTGGCAGTCATGCTGCCACACAAATCTGATGTGAAGTGACAGTTAATTTTACGGGGTAGTCTCAATCAAGATGAGGAATCATCTGAAAACCTTCATTGTAATTTTGGTGTTGGTGACATCTTTTTGGATCCTCTTCTTCGATTCGTATTTTGACAAGGTATGTACATTAAAAACTAACTTTCACTATAGTGTAGATTTTATTTTCTTGTCCTTTGGGATCATGGGTTTCATTGTGGAACTTTGAAACTATTTGAGGGTCACTGATGAAGCCTAAATGGCAGAAACTAGCTAGTCTGGCCCAGGAAAAGTGCACATTCTAGTTTCAGTTCTTTGTTGCAGTCTTTGCTTCCAAAGGATACCCTTTTAAGAACATACGAGGGTCATTTTTTATGTTCGTAGAATCGGGTTGTATCTCTACAAATATAGAATTTACGGTTCCATAAGTATATATATTTTGAAAGGTCTAGCTTTTGTCTATCAACTGGTATAAATTTTACATCATTAGAGCTTAGTTCGGTCAAGATATATAGCTTTGAATAGGGCAAGAAAAGGACACTGGTCGAAATCCATGTCATTTTAACCACGCAGAAAGCAGGAAATTAGACGCTGTTAAGTTCCATCCGCTATGGTGATATAAGCATTTTTCAAGCCGATTTTTCTTTTGCACCATCAAAATAAATTATTCAAACACTAATCGTAGACGAGTGCAGCAAAACTATAAGCATGCTGTTTGCTGTTCTATAACAATTTTAAAACACCCATCAATATACCAAAATAATCACAGTCAAGTGCTAGTTATTATGTCTGTTAAAATTACGATTATGAACAAATTTTAAAATTTCTTCTGGTTTTGCATAGCACATTATATACTCAATCATTCGTCAGCAATTATATTGCTGTATCGATTTAAGCGTGTAACTGGCTACTTCCGGTACTGGCATACCCCCATGTTATAAAAAGTGGGTGGGGTAAATCAACCCCGCATAGAAAACACAATAACAATAGGATCTGCATAATTTTCTTATTGCAGTAATTTCAACACCTGTTTAGAGGCACAAAAACAGTTTTAATGTATTTTCTAAGTATAGTACCGCGCCATGACGTCATTTATGTACAAAATAAGGTATTTTAGCACCCCCTTGGCTATTTATTTTGCAGTTCATTTTTAATAAAACAAAAGCATCAACTTTGTTTTGGGATGAAAGTTACCACAACACTTCCATCTACCATATAAACACGAAAAAATATAATTCTACTTTACAGCTAACATATTAAGCCACATTCAAAAGCCCATATCCAACTTCCACTTGTGTCAACTTTTTACAATAAAAGTTTATATGCCTACTGTTCATTTTGCTGAGGTTCCAAACAAATCGTCCATATCTATTAATTGTAGCGTATTTGCTATAATGTTTATATAATATTGTAGCACGTTGTGTCCTTGATCTGCAGCCAAATTTTCAGAAACTGTGTATGGCTATGGACCCATTTTCATGCAATTGTTACTGACGTTCTGTCAGAGACTAAGTCCATAAATATCATTTTTTTACCATATTTCCAGTGTGCGATATATAGGTATGTCTTTGCCTCTAAGATGACATTAAAGTAATGCATTTTGAAATAATTTTAGGCTGCATATATAGATAAAAGCTCAATCTTTCCAAATATATGCATGATGTATGCATTTACTTTCGCCGTTTTCATTAAATCTACCTCTCTACGAACATAAAAAACGTCTCTCGTATTTCAATGCAAGCATTTAGCTCAGATTATAATATATTAAGAACGGCGTCCACGCTGTGCTTACTTTGGTTGCTGTGTCTTATGAATTGCAAAATTTCCCTTCCGTTTTTTGGGTTGTTGATACTTGCGTAATTATCGATAAATGTAAGGTTTGTAGAACAACTGTTGACAAAGGACCACAAATAAATCCATTGCAAGAAAGCTTAATAAAAACGGCGCACTTTCTGGACCTTTCCTCGCGTTAATGTGGGTAGGCCTGTAGTGCTTGATCATGGCATTTCCTGATCATACTCACTTTTTTGTACTAATATGCAAATGGTTAAACAACGCATACTTTATGTTTGTTTTGTTTTCCAGGTTCTAGTGCTATACAAGGTTGTTCGTCCTGGGCTAGGTGCTCTGACTAAAGGTAGGGCATACTCATTTACGTAGCTATCATTTCGCACAGTACTCGCCTGCATTATGAAAATGTAACCATTTAAGAAAGTTCACTGATTTGGAGATCACATTTTCTCAATAACATGAGAGACTGACTTCGCGGAAAGAAATTGTTCCCCTCAAGAGCAAATTCCTTTCTTAAAAAGTCACTGTTTTTATAAAGAGGCAATTAAAAAAAATCACTGCTAGTTTCAGTAGCTTTACTTTGATGTGGGTGATTAGTTTACCATACTGGCTACGCCATTAACTTACTAACATCATTTGGCTGGTCGGAGTGGAAAGGAATCAAATTAGTATTTCTCTGCCCTGGCCTTTTTAAAAAAAGTATGTGAATATGTTCAGGAAATGCATGCATGGTAGTAATCAAGTGGTGTTGAAGTTGAGAGAAAGTGAGTATGTGTGTTTGATATTGTGTTTTGTGGTCATGAGGTTATTCATTATCAGTTGTACATTAAATTGCATTCTCAATTGTATCATTGAAAATACTTGTTGATGTGTTTTTGTAAAATACTTTCTTATGTGATGCGTTGGCTGTTGTCAGGCCCACCGGTGTTTACCTGTTGGATTTCGTTTGCTCCGGTATTCAGTTTTATATATTGTTGAGTCCTTATCTTTGCTTTATCTCCTTATTATATCTTGATTTATATGTTCTAGGAAATGATGCATTGATAAGTCGAAGGTCTTTCATACAAACCAAACATTTATGTGTCTTGATCCACGTCTAAACTGAGGGTGATGTTGGCGTCGTGGAACCGGTTTAAGCCCTCCAGTAAAATATTTTTACTGACCGTTCCAAGGCAGTACTCCTTCTGTGGATCATTCATAATATTTCTGTCGTGTGTTTGTTATGCTTTCGTGCGCGTCTGTTTATTGCTGCCTTGTTGTCACCTGCTGGGAAAGGGCTGACCTATTGGCTGTCGCTTGTGATGACCAATTGTGAGTTTGTTGCTTTCCCATTGGTATCCCGGGTCAGGTGTGGTACTTGATTTAGCGATTCCTGATCTTTGCCCTCTTTCTTACTTTGTGTCAAATCCCTTTATGTTTTCCAATCAAATATGTTTAATCTAATCCTACATCTTATTCAATCCTTTGAGTCTAAGTGCAGTAAATTATCTGTTTCATTGTTGCCAGGTGTACATTTATTGAGATGATGCTTATAAAAGTGCTGATGATAATGATGTTGATTATATCATCATTAAACTCATCATCAATAGCTAGACAATCAGGTGATTGACTCATCATCAATAGCTAGACAATCAGGTGATTGACTCATCATCAATAGCTAGACAATCAGGTGATTGACTCATCATCAATAGCTAGACAATCAGGTGATTGACTCATCATCAATAGCTAGACAATCAGGTGATTGTCTAGCTATTGATGATGAGTTTAATAATGATATTACTATCTTCAATTATACTAATATTACCACGATCAATCATTTCATCATCATGCTCATCAACATGCTTTATTCCACACCACCATTTTAAGTTTTTTATTACCAGTAAGAGATAATCAAATATGATTTTACAGTTTTCTTAGCTCCCCCCTCCTCCTTCTCCTCCTCCTGATCATCATGATCAGAAAACGATATCAGCACCAGAAACAACAGCCTTATTATTAATTAGAAATGAGCCGTTACAGGTGATTTCAAACAATGTGGCTTTCTGACAAGTCGGACGAGCCTGTGCAGCCTCCTTTTAAGCGGAGAAACTCCAAATGATGTTCAGCCAGTAGCTTATCACTCATAGAGTATCCAATCGACTAGCAAAGGCTCTGATCAGACTGCGCGTATGCGCAGGCTGGTCAGAGCCTTTGCTGGTCACACATACCACATTGTTTGAAATCTCATGTCATGGATCATATATTACTTCTTTTACAGATTTGGTATTAGGGACTGGAAATGCCAAGTTCACAGACGAGGACTCTGCCTTATACTCTGTACTTGAAGTTTCAAAGTTGGCACAAGATGAAGAACACCGTGCAAAAAGGTAGATTGGCAAAATGAAGCGTATCTGAACTTAAAACATAAAAGCCAATTTTACTTTCCGGCCTTTATAATAAGGACGAGTCCATTTCCAATCTAGGAGTGTTTATTGGTATTTTCCATTATTATTTAAATTTTAATATATCATAAACATTTGTAAGCAAACAACGGAGACACCGCGTGCTATAATAGCGTCTGATTTGGGTCTACACGGTTTACCTATGTCCCACAATAAGGATACCAATCCAATATGAGTGAATATTTCAATTCGAATCACATTTTCACAGTATGTAAACTGAAATAAACATCCTGTACCCGTTCCTCCTAGCTCACGCCGTATACATTATGAATTACAGCACTCGTGCGTAACCAGTTGTCGGAAATCGTGATGTGAGAGTTGTTGGTACAGCTGTAATTGCGAGGGCCCACCTATTAATATTCATTTTTCCATAGATCTAAGTAACTGTCACAGTTACAACCATGTAATCATGTATACATGTGATTGCCAATTCCACTAAAACCGTGCAATCTGGCATTTAAGCTCGTTTTCGACACAGAACGGTTCTGATTGTGAGCAAGTCGTTTTTTAACAAAGCAAAATGCAAAGGAGGAAACCGTTAAAATCATGGAATAAAACGGAATAAAATAGATAAAATGGCTTTTCTTACCTTGTTCGAATGTGCATTGTCTGTATCGCTAACAATATAAATCGAAACGTGTACATGTACATAAATACACGCATTTTCCGACTACTGGTTACGCACGAGTACTGTAATTCATGATTATAAGGCGTGAGCTAGCGGAGGAACGGTACGGGATGTTTATTTCAGTTTACATACTGTGATTTTACTGCAAGTGCTTGTTAACAGTTTGAACACAGATTTGGGTCCAACAATTTAAAAATGGTATGCATGAACTATTGTCTTGCAAAACCAATCATAAACATCCTCAACCGGCAAAATTTAATTTTCCCAGCATGCTAAGAGCGTATCAGATGAGCCCCAGTGTAAGAGAGCCTGTTCAAATGAGCCAACACAAGAGGGTTTGCTAATCATTGCATCCTTGAACTATTAACTCTTTAGTAACGCCTTTTGACGCCTTTGGAATATCATGAATTTGATGATATTTTGATAAATGGAGCATTTACTCTTTAGGGGCAAGTGCTCTATTTTCCATAATAATTTCAAAAGTATTCAAAACTTTACTTACATTTCCTTGAAATAAATATTGTCTAACAGTACAGCCAACAATGTGGTATGTGCGACCAGCAAAGGCTCAGACCAGCCTGCCCATACGCGCAGTCTGATCAGAGCCTTTGCTAGTCGCTAATATAGTCTATGACTGTAAGCTACTGACCAAACATCATTTGGAGTTTATAAGCTTAACAGGAGGCTGCACAGACTCGTCTGTGTCTACACTTGTCAAAATACCACATTGTTGGAAATCACATGTCGCGGCTGATTAATGATGTCATGATCTAAAGCAGCCTATGGAGTAAAGGAATAAGTGCACATACCCAAGGAGTAATCTTGTGACACTGAATTTTTATTCTGCACATTGACGGTGATGTGAAAAAACAATACCGCTGAAATTTGGATTGCTACCAAAAAGGTCTGTGTGTGTGTGCGTGCGTGCGTGCGTGCGTGCGCGCGCGCGCGTGTGTGTGTGTGTGTTTGGAAGGCAGACAGTGATAATCAAGATTAGTTGGCTCTTAAAGCTGTCTTACCTTGATATTCAGGAGCTACAAAGATATGCGTACATGTCAAAATGTAGCCACACTCATGGCCTGATGCATTATGTCTTTACGTATATTGATATTTATTTATATTCAGCAACCAGCTAGCGACAAGGGAATTTATCAAAATGAAGTTTGGTCCCTTATACGTTTTTGGTGTGGCTGCCGAGAACTCATCGGAGAGAAGAAGTTGGGATGTTTTTAACATCTATGGAAGTCTAGATAGCCATGCGGTCGCTGAGTCTGAGCTGAAATGCTGTTTGAAATACATCGCTAGCAGCAAACCAGCGAAATTTAAATATCAACGTATCAAAGATCATCTACGTATTAATGCGACAATGTGGTCATTTTTCTTCGTTTGTCCTAATAAGAAAATATTTGGTAGAAAAATTCCCACTGGTGTTGCTGTAACAAGGGCTAACACTTCATGTGATGAGAGCCATGTCACATATGTGCCACCATACTTCCCATTGAAAGAATCCAAGAGTATGGTAGCCATCTCTACGAAGGTTGCATATGCAGATATCAGCGCTGAACTGATCATAGAGTGGATGGAAGCCTACAAGTACCTTGGAGTTGACAAAGTGATCACATACTACTTAGAAACTATCAACAATGATGCGCTGAAAGTACTCGAGTACTATAAGGCTACAGGAATCCTAGAGTTAAATTTCTACGAACCAGCAAACGAAGGTACGTAGAGTATAGTGTTATCAAAATGATAATTTAGGGAAAAATACCCTAAGATAGAAGGTCGGTAAGAATTCTAATGTTTATGGCGTGTATTTACCCAAAATGTCTCCATTAACTGGACGGGCGGTTTCAAAACATGAATTTTGTAAGCTATTTTTCAAACCACATAAAAATAAAAGCTTCAGTCACTTGAGTGAAATTTAATCTTGACTTAGTATCGATATTTTGTTGTTGGAACTGATTATCTACGTCCCATTCAAAATTTTAAGTCGTGTTGGGACATTTCCTGAAGTGAACAGTTCTAAGCAGAGGAAAACGGACATCACCGAGTGCCTCTGGTGCGTCTCAAATCAGCGACCCCTCGATCTTAAGTCCAGCATTCTACCACTGAAATACTGAACTCCTCAATAGTATCGTTACATGTGCGGATCCAGAGGGGGGGACAGGGGCCCGGACCCCCCCCCCCCCCCTGAAAAATCACAAAAATATAGGGTTTCTTAGCAATATTGGTCTGGACCCCCTGTAAAACCACACAGCTTACAAGCCAGCATTCAGCATTCAGTGTTGGGCCATCATCGGCCCGCCAGCGAAACGCCATTTAAATGGCGCTTCGCTGGCGGGCCGATGGTGGCCCATTTATAGTGGTATTTGTATCCTCTCTCCCCTAATCAACTAAAAAAACGGACCCCCTCTGAAAAAACTTTCTGGAACCGCGCATGCGTTATATAGGATGTTCAGCATACCCTAAAAGTTCTTGTTCGCTCCTTTTATATTCAACACATAACAAGTCACTGATCGGACAGCGCTGATGCTCTGGCCTACACATGTGCCGTGTACATGCAATAAAACCTGATTTTCTAGTGTCATTGCACAAAGTACATAACAACTGATGAAGACTTACATATGCCATAAAAAGCATAGGCCCAGTTAAGCAAAAATAATGTGCGTAAAATTGCGATTATTTTCTTATCCACCAGTTTAAACATGTGTTTTGGGTGCTCAAAAGAACCGTCTCATTAAGACGGTTCTTTTCGGTACCCACAACATATGTTTTGGGTGAGAAATAAGAAAACTAATTTTCAGTTACGCACTCTTATCTGGGATCCTGTAAAGTAAGCGAGTATGACCAGGAAATGCCACAATCGCACACTGACGCCCAACTGAATGCACCGCGAGGTAAAGGCAAAGAACAATGACATCCACAGACACCAAGAAAACAATCAGCCTTCGTTTTCGCACAAAGATTCAACACATACCTGTACACAAAAATATATTAAACCCATATGAGCCGTGCGTCCTTAATATGGGATAATGGCAAACAAAGAAGACCAAGGTCAGGACCCTCATTGCTTAAGGCCCTGTTACACTACGACGTATAGCACCAACGTACACCAACGTACACTGACGTATGAGAAATTCAGCAAGTACGTTGGTGTACGCTTAATAAGTTGGAGATAAGTTTCAAATACATTACGAGCACGCTTCAGTACGGAGATATACGTTGTCATACGGCGAATGGGTCCACAATTTTGTGCATGCATAAACAATTTCAACGTATGTCGGCGTATTGGTTATACGTTAAGCATAAATTAGATGTGCGCAACACGTAAATAACAGGAATAAATTATGGATAAGTTACCCATACGTTAGACACATGTTTTATGTTCATTTTGCATACACTTTGTTTACGTTCTGAGAGTAGCTTTCTCTGAATTTTTAATTCGATTTCAGCGTATGCCAGCGTACAGGATATATTTTTCATACGTCGGCATAAGTTGGCTAAAACGTTATAGTATGACAGGGTCTTAAAATGTTCTATTTTAAATAGTGGGGGATACATACACAACAAAAACAAAGAGATAAAAGACACTACCCAACAACGCTTAAGGTAGACAATGACTCGTTCAGTTGATTAGGGTGGGATAAGAAAAGCCATTGCGCAAAATATAAATGAACCGCAACATGAGATTTTTCAACAATGTGGTAAGTGCGACCAGCAAAGGATCAAAACAGCATGCGCATGCGCACAATCTGATCTGAGCCTTCGCTACTCGCTTGAATATTTTATGACTCTTATGCCACTGACCGTTTCTAAGTAAGTAAGGGTGCAAAGATCAGGAATCGATACAATCAAGTACCACACCTGACCCAGGATACCAATGAGAAAGTGACAAACTCATAGTAGACACCACAAACGAGAGCCAAGAGGTCAGCCCTTTCCCAGCAGGTGACCCCAAAGCACATATAAACAGACACGCACAAAGACATAGCAAACACAAGACAGAACAAAAATCATGACAGATCCACAAAAGAAGTAACGCCTTGGAACGGTCAGTAAAATATTTTACTGGAGGGCTTAAACAGGTTTAACGGCGCCAACCTCACCCTTAATTCAGATGTGGATCAAGACACATAAATATTTGGTTTGCATGAAAGACCCCTAACTTATCAATGCATCATCTCCTAAAACATATAAATATATACATATAAATCAAGATATAACAAGGAGATAAAGCAAAGATAAGGACTCAACAGAAAATAAAACTGAATACTGGAGCAAAAGAAACCCAACAGGTTAACCCCGGTGGGCCCAACAAACAGCCAAAGCATCAGGCCCTTACCATCTCATCAATAGATAAGTCTTTAAGTCGGAACCATCATAGAGTCTGAAGTCCGACCCACTGGCGTGCAATTAAAGAGGAAAGCAAAGTTGCCAACCGTGATTGGGTTGACTACCAAGCATGCAGTCTGTTGCAATACATTAATGTTATAGCCAATCTTTTTATAATGGGAAATAATTTTAATGAACTGCGCTGAAAAATTATTAAAGCCAACAATCTTCTTCAATTTGTACACCAAGTCACCATAGAAATCAGGTTCCGAAAGTCTCTGGCGCAAGAGAGATTTAAGTCCAACTTGGAATTTAGAAATCAAATCATAGTATCGTCTATTAAATTTTGAAAATGTTTTGCGAAGTTTATGATACCGATAGCCTTGTTTAAGAAGTTTCTGAGTTAACAATTTATTGCGAGTGTTGAAGTCAGCAACATAGCTAGATGCTCTAGCAAAACGAATGAGTTGAGAGATTTAGACTCCATAGGATGTAGAACGAGGAACATCACCATCTAAAAATGGGAAATTGACAATTTCAAAATCAAAGTCGTCACGTTTATCATAAATTTTGGTAGAAACAATATCATTAGAAATTGTCAAATGCAAGTCTAAAAATGCGGCTTCAATATCAGAGGCATTGGCTTTATTCAGTTGGAGCTCTGAAGGGTATATTTGACTAATCATATTGTCAAAATAAATCGAATAAAAATGTTGTCCAACAAAAAGAAAGTCAGCGCATCACATACATTTCGACACGACCATGCATGATATCTTTTTTAGGGTTTTCTGAAGTAAAAAATGCATTTCTGTCATTACATGCAAGGTAAGGAGAGCATTCTCTCTGGAAGATTCTTTCAATAAGATCAATAAGTTTATCTTAAATTAAATTATGAGGTAAAGTAGTGTAAAGAGTAGAAAAATCATAAGTAGACAAACTGGTCGCATTGAAATCTCTAGCTTTAAGTTTATCTAAAATTTCACCTGAATTTTTAATAGACCAAAATAGGTTTTTACCAGATCTCTCATATACCTTTTCACAATATTTGATAACATGTTTTTTAACAGCTGTAAGACACGAGGTTAACAATTTAGAAAGTTCTGTTGTCGTTCAAGAACTAGAATTAGCAATAAATCTTGCTTTATAGGGTTTTTATGGAGTTTAGGTAACCAGTACAATGTAGGAACTTTGTCTTGATTTTCTTTAGCTTTGACACCAAAATTTAGGGCTGTATGACAACCATGCCCATCAACAATCACCCTCTCACTTAAAGAAGGCTGCAGTTTATAAGCATTAGTGTCAACAAGCTCACGCTTAAGAGTATTAATATAATACAATCGTCAAACAACTACAAAATTGTTAGCAGCTTTATCTGCTGGAACCAAAACATAGTTCATATGAAAATCCTGGATACCTCGTTTAAGATGACGTAAAGAAGATTTAGGTTTAGGGGGCAAAAGATGTGTATTACGAGAGTAAAATGAAATACGAGTATCAATAATTTTAAAAATGTTAATCTTCCATTCCTTCAAGGCATCAGGTTCAACATTTTCCCGTTTGCAACAACGATTACTAAAGTCATTTAAAGAAGCAGCGATCTCTCTACGACATTTAGAGAAATCAATATTAGAGGGAAATCTATATTTAGGACCTTTAGAAATGATATTGCGAACTCTAAGCCTAAAAGGGGGCTACAAAGGCTCATCTGAGTCTACACTTGTGAAAATGCCACATTGTTGGAAATCACATGTCGCGGTTCAAATGGATTAAAGAGAAGACACCATAGTCAGATGACTTGACAGCACTGCCATACGTATTAGTTGAGCCGCGACATGTGTTTTCCAACAATGTGGCATTTTGACAAGTGTAGACTCAGACGAGCCTGTGCAGCCTCCTTTAAAGATTAGAAGCTCCAACTGATTTTCAGTCAGTAGCTTAACAATCATAGAATATTCAAGCGACAAGCAAGGGTTCTGATCAGACTGCGCGTATGCGCTGGCTGATCTGAGGCTTTGCTGGTCGCACATACCATATTGTTTGAAATATCATGCTGTGCTCAGTTAATTAAATGAACTAGCACCTCTGTTTATGTTTCAGAGAAGTATCCTAGAGTTGCGACGTATACTTCCAAAGGTAACCAAGTATTTAACGACCAGCAGGTTATTATTTATGATGCCTTTCAACGGATGTCAGGGTACCATTATTTTGGTATCATAGACCACGACGAGTTCCTCATCCCTTCAAGGCACAGGACAATCCCAGAAATGTTGGTGAGCAAAATAACAAGTGATTTATTTTTCCTTAATTTGCGTGGAATAAGTTAACTTAAATTTTAGCTTTCATGTGTACATACTTTTATTCCAGCATTCACACAATTCGACATATATTTCTAGCCTTAAATGCCATGTATAATTGCAAACGAAATAGGCACAAAGGCATAAATGGTACATAGTCAAGCGAAATCATATAAGATATTAAGAGTTTATCTCCCAATTGAGCTTGAAATTGTGTTATCAAATATTTTCACACAACTTATGAAAGCAATGATACAAATCTATTTTGTTCTAAAACAATACAGACGGGATCTGTTTTTTTTGAAAAATCTAACTGTTTTCTGACATCTAGTTAGTTTACATACAATTTCTCTACTCTCTTACTACATTACCTTAAAATCATATAAAAAGACTGTAGTGATTAAACGATTACTTCACAGTGGCCGCTATTCTTTGGCTTGCGATGCGAAATGCTCTTTTATACTTCTAAAAAGCAAAGAAATATAATTTTGGTAAAGTCAGAAGTCATCTTCTGGACAGAATATATTCATTTGATTTGGTTCTGAACTGTAGAGGACTGTCATACAGAGAGCGACTAGTGGAACTGAGATTATAGACGGAAAAAATTCGACATTATTCAAGTTTTCAAGATTATACATAAAATTGACGATATTGACATGAATGTTTTCTTCTCATTTGATGAAAATAACCAGTTACGAGGGCACAACCATTATTGTAAGTCCATAAATTGCAAGCAAAAGTGTGACTAAGAAATATCTAATATTGAAACAATTTGGGTTAAAATAGCTCTACCAAACTCATTCCCCTTCATTATACATTATATGTTCTGTTTATCGCCCTCCTAGCTCGACTTCTGATTGGATAGATCTGTTTGAGGAGGAACTATCAATAGCGCAGACAACAGGCCTAGAAGTTATTGTAATGGGTGACTTCAATATAGATCTTAGTATAAACACAAATAGAAAATGGCTGAATCTAATTGAACTTTTTGATTAATCACAGCTAATATCTGAGCCAACTCGAGTCACAGAAAAAAGCTCTACTACCATCGATCACGTTTATACATGGCATCCTGAAGATATATCTGAAAGCTTTGTGTCACACTATTCGATTAGTGATCACTTTCCTATATGCTTTTCAAGGAAAATAAACAATAAAATCAGCAAATCCGACCATAAAACTACTTCATATTGGTCCTTCAAAACTTTTAATGAGGATGCTTTTATAAATTATCTCTCCGGAGACCTTAATAGTTTCACTGTAGGTCCTCAATCTGATATTAACGATGATCTTATGATATGGTATTCTATTTTCTTAAAACATCTAGATCACCACGCACCATATAAAACCAAACGTGTTAAATCTAAAAAATTACCGGACTAGTACAATGACGAAATTGCTCTTACCCGTAAAAAACGTGACGTAACAAGATAAAAGATTTGATTAGGAAAGCGAAACGCAAACATTTTTTCAGATTCAGTCACACAATCTAAAGACACAAGGGCCATTTGGCAACATTTTCGTAAAATCAACAATAATGATAAAAGCTCAGATAGTAGCTTGCCAGATGAAAATGTCATAAATAATAAGCGATACACATCTTCTGAGAAAGTTGCAACTATATTGAATCCGTATTTCTCATCTATTTCAGATACTTTTGGCATTGACAATTGACAATCGCGACAGCATTGATAATCGCGACAGCATTGATCCTGATTTAACACATTTAACAAACTTTGTGAATGATAAAGTGCCAAATGGTATATATTTCCAAATTCCTAATATCACCCCAGAGCAAGTATCAGCTTCAATTATGGCTTTAGACTCCAGTAAAGCGATTGGGTTAGACGTATTATTTTAAAAGCCGACACCATCTTCTTACATGTTCGAACAGTTAAGTTGGCTATCGATACCAAAACGACTTATGTATAATAAAGCTGTTTGAGACCTATATTTCAAAAACGCATTCTCGGTCCTTAAGATCAACTAATAATGGCCTTTTGTCAATACCAAGGTCACGGTCTGCGCTATTTGATCGCTCTTTTTCCCATTCTGCTGCAAAGTTATGGAACACCTTGCCACAGAACATAAAAACAGCAAGTTCCTTAAATGAGTTTAAGGGTTTACTCCGTTACTAGCTTTGACTTGCATTATCCATTAATAATCAAACTATACTCAACTGTGATATAAACCAACATGCAAGTATTTTAGCATTTTAGAGAGATTATATTTAATAATCAAACTATACTCAACTGTGATACAAACCAACATGCAAGTATTTTAGCGTTTTAGAGAGATTATAGATTATAAATGCAAATCCTTGTTTAAAGTTTTAAAAATTATATTATCTACATTAATCGAGTTTTATTTATGACTACATACACGTGAGCTATCTTTTAAAAAATCTATATAAACAAAGCCATGTTTTATTGCATCCTAGCAGCTATTATCACATGTAAATTTGTATATTTGTATAGTGCTATATGTTATGTTTACTGTCTTTTTACTGTGTTCAAGAGGGCCACTTGGTAGAATGGCTTATGAGCTTAAAGTGTATACCTCTTAAAATATTGTATAAATAAATAAAATAAATAAATAAACTGAAAAAACCTAGGGCTAATAAATCAGTAAGAGCAAATTCATTCGCTTTGATAAATATCCCAGTGTGGAATAGTTTACCGACAGATACAGTTAACTCTAAGACAGTAGTAGAATTCAAAACCAAACTTGACAAAATCTGGCAAGATAGAAGATATAATATGGATGATATATATTAAATTTATTAACTTTATTTTTTAATTTTATCACAATTCAACCGGAACCGACGACATCGAAAAATCAAGACATCGAAGGGAATAATAAGCCATCATGGCTTAAATATTTCCCTATCATCAACAAGGTATCAACAAGGCATAGAAATATTTAGGTATTCGAATGGGTATTAATGTGATAATAGCTAATTTAATAGCTAATAATACCGAGTTTTCCCGACATGTTCCGATTAGCTCCGAGCTCTCGCGATTAGAAAAATATCTGGCCAATCAAAAAACTTCCCAACAACGTGACGTATATTTAAATAAGCATTGCAGATACCCAATGTCCACAAGTGAATACGTGCGAATATATGAAGTTTTCGGTTACATTAGGAATTTCTATCGCTAGATTGACTTGATAGCTCGATGCCACATTACCAATGATGTTTTTGGCGATATTTTGAGTCATTCTTCAAATGGTGAAATGTTTACATAAACACCGACTCAGTCAGTAACACGATTCAGTCAGTAACATCGGTGATGTGACGTACTAAATACTGACGTCATCAGCCTGTAAACAACCACGGGTGCTGATTGAAAAACATAAAATTGGTTTTCCAGGTAACAATAAACATACAAAGCGGCTTTAAGTGGCCCCATGCAACTAATCCTCATTTCGTACCTAATATATACAAGCCTGTTTGCTTACAAGCAGAATTTCTTTTAGTGTTTTGATGCTGGCCTCGAGCACATGGCTGCTGGGTCTCGTGGTAATGGAACAAATTTCGATTGGCTGAGAAAGTCATGTGATATAAGTACATGTGACTTGAGTCCCGATGGAAATCTGGAAAAGTACTGAAGGCCTATGAAATCAGCTGTAGTCATTATCAGTTACCATTAATATTAACTGCAGCGTTGCACGTTGCCTGGTAAACGTTATCTATCTCACAGCATGTGCCTTTAACAGGTAACGATGACGTTTTCACTTTTCGAATGACGTCGCCAATGACGGTGAATCGACGCAAAAATCGATCATTACGTCATATTCGCTGGTTTGAAGAGTAAATCAACTTGGTAAGCTGATAAATAGAATACCAGGCTTGCGTCTTTTGATATCAACCTTACCAGGCTCAGCTTCGAGAACACATGTTGAATCGCCCTGCACGCCTCGCGATGTCAATAAGCGTTCTCGAAGCCTTGTCTGGTAAGACACTCAACTAGTATTCCTATAATTTGTGTTGTTGAAGCAAGCAGTATCTAGATGATTGCAGATATTAAGATGGCAAAGCTTACTGTCCACAGAGGAAGGGGAATTGGATCCGAACCCTCCTGAAAAATCACAAAAAATATAGGGTTTCTGAGCAATACTGGTCCAGATCCCCTGAAAAATCAGAAAGCTAACAAGCCGGTATTCAATGTTGGGCGATCATCGTCACGCCAGCGAAACGCCATTTAATGGCGTTTCGCTGGTGGGCCGATGATGAGGGGGTAGACAGGGGGCGGGGGTACGGGGATAGAGGGTGCGGAATCGGGGGTAGAGGGTGCGGAATCGGGGGTAGAGGGGGCGGGAAGCGGGAGTAGAGGGGGCGGGAAGAGAGGCCATTTTGGGCGGGTGTCTGGAAAGATTGGAGGGCGAAATTGCTTTTTTTACTAGAAAATTCATAAAAAAAAATGATTTATAACGATACCCTTTAGGACCTATAAGTCATATAAGGGCCTAAAAGGATGCAGTTCACTTTCGAGTCTTTGGTTTCGAGTAATTTCGGGCGTCTTAGCAAACTTGATTGTTTCTGTCCATATTTATCAGTCTCCGTATTGGATTGCGTCTCTTTGATTCTCTTCCTTTGGAATTTACACATTTAAACGGCGTTCAGCTGCCATTCCTTTATATTGAACTTTGCATAATGATTGTTCACACATTCAATATGTGCACCTATTATTTTGTGCACATTTCACGATTTGTTCTTTTCATTTATGGGGGTCTTTTCACAATTTATTTTAATTAATGGGATCTTGAACTTTTTTCGTTCAAAATGCTTAGATGATGTCTGATTTTGTATAATGTTTTACTCAAACAGTTTTGATTCCTTAATATTTTAACTTTGCATAATCATTGTGCATATATTGAACATGTGCACCTCCTTTTTGTGCACATTTGATAAATATGTGCTTATTTTTTGGGCTGTTGAAGAACTAAGACATTGTACTTAGGGGGTGTCTTGTGATCATTGAATGTCCGTTTTGCGTCATCAACATTTGCTTCAAAGGACATCTTCTCCTAAACTACTGGCTGAATTGTTACCAAACTTGGCAGGAATGATACTTATTTAGCCTTCTTTAATAATTGTACATATGGTATTGGTCCTTTGTTTATCTAGGTCACACAGGCTAAAATAGATTGTCGAGATGAAAACTTTAAAAATCTTTCTGTCTGAAACCACTAGGCATAGAGCCTTGATGTTTGGTATGTAGCATCACCCTGGTGGACTTCTACTACCAAGTTTGTACAAATCTTGCCCATGGAGCAAAATGGCCCCTCCTGGTAGGCCACGTCTTTTTGTTAGACTTATATATGGAAAAACATTAAATAATCTTCTTGTCTGAAACCATAAAGTCTAGAGCCTTGATATTTAGTATGTAGCATTAAACAGTGGACCTTTACCAAGTTTGTACAAATTATGCCCTGGGGCCGAAAATGGCTGCGCCCCGGGGCCACATGTTTTATACAAGGAAAAAGCATTAACAAATCTTCTTGTCTGAAATGATAAGGCACAGAGCCTTAATATTTGGTAAGTAGCATCACATAGCGGACCTCTAGCATGTATACAAATTATGCCCCTGGGGCCAAAAATGACCCAGCCCTGGGAGTCAGATGTTTTACACAGCCTTATTTATGGAAAAAACATAAAACAAAAATATTCTTGCCTGAAACCATAAGTCCAAGACCTCTACCAAGTTTGTTCAAACTATGCCCCTGTGGCGAAAAATGGCCCCGACCTCGGGGTCACATGTATTCATGCAAACCAAATATCTATGTGTCTTGATCCACATCTGAATTAAGGGTGAAGTTGGCGCCTTGAAACCGGGTTAAGCCCTCCAGTAAATATTTCACTGACCGTTCCAAGGCGGTACTTCTTTTGTGGATCTTTTATGTTTTTTTCTGTCTTGTGTTTGCTATGTGTTTGTGCGCGTCTGTTTATATGTGCCTTGTGGTCACCTGCTGGGAAAGGACTGACCTCTTGGTACTCGTTTGTGGTGTCTTACTGTGAGTGTCACATTTCCATTGGTATCCTGAGTCAGGTGTGGTACTTGATTTTACCAATTTCTGATCTTTGCACCCTTACTTACTTACATAGGCTGATATGGAAAACATGAAAAAATCTTCCTGTCTGGTAGCTGCAATTTCCAGTTTCCAGGGGGAACTGGACCCCCTCCCCCCCCCTCTGGATCCGCACATGTCTTGTCTGAAACCGCAAGGCCTAGATCCTTGATACTTTGTACATGTATGTAGCATCATCTTCTGGACGATTTCTACCAATTTGCTTAAATTATTGCCCTGGTTCAAAAAATGACCAACACAGGTGTCACATTTGAAGTGGCCAGAATTCAACAGATACCTATATATAAACTTGAAACAGAACTTAGGTGAGCGTTTCAGGGCCTCTTGGTCCTGTTGTTTAAGTAATTTATAGCTTGAGCAGTTTTCATTCCTTTATATTCAAACTTCGTACTACGATTTTTCACACATTGATCATATGAACCCTATTTTGTGCACATTTGTTAATTTATTTTTGAGTGTTGAACATAGACATTGTTAAGTCTACACCACTTACAGTAGATTACATTGTGTAATTTGTACAGATTTCATTCCTGTATGTTTGAATTTGCATATTGATTGGTCACTCACACTTGTCAAAATACCACATTGTTGGAAATCACATGCTACGGCTCAATATGGTATCTATTTCAGAGAGCCTTATCCAAAACATACAACAACGCAGCTGGATACACCTTTCTATCACAATACTACTATCTATCTTGGGGAAAGACTTCTAATACAAGCGACCTTATTCTTGAAAGCTACACACAACGAGAGACCCCAGAGCCAAGGAGAGATCGACAGAAAAACATATATATGCCAGAGCGTGTCAGTCCTGCAGATGTTGGAACACACAACTTCGTTGCTTCTACGGGATATAAAAAGTATTAATTGACTTTTCGCTTACTGTAAAGGCGGCAACTTTAATACTCATATCTGGGTGTGGTTTGACTATTTCATCTGCTAAGGAAGGGAAGTCAGGTTTTATTTATAATTTTGTAAAGAGTAAATAAGCTTTTGGAGCCGCGCAAACGTCCGTGTATTTCATGAAAATCCTAACCGTATACACACTGAACTCACATTTATTAACCCTTAAAGCGCATAATCACAAACTGTATGTTTTTTCGTCCACTAAACTATTTGAAGCCTCATAGGTAAACAGTGTGGACACAGATCAGACTGCACCTATTGGAGCAGTCTGATCTGGGTTCACAATGTTTGCTTCTATGCTTATGTCAGATGCAGTTATTTTGCTGGCGTTTTAAGGACTAAATAATGACTGAGGTAATGGCGCAAGATGATACAGTTACTTTTAAATTAAACCAAGGCTCATTTTCAGCTTTTACGCATGTCTTAGTTTGACCAGTCCTAATTACGCATTCATGAGGCGCCGCCTTTACAGTAAGCGAAAAGTCAAAGAATATGTATTTACCCTTTCCCTCATGAAAATTCATGTAGAATAATATACTAGCAAAATGTTTTAACTGGCCAGCTGCTTTCTATTTATCTACTTCAAACCATAAAATGACATGAATACTCTTTTTTGCATCTAGAAATAGCCAGGCGTGCCATATACCCTAGACAGTAAAGATATTGACAAAATATTCAACAGTTTACGCAGGATGCAAATTTGAATGGTTGTATCCCCATTTTGAAAACTCGCATTTTGGCACAATTTACGAGTCATGACTTTCACACGCTGAATGTTTTCATTTGAAAAAAGCCAAACTCATATTGAGCACTATAGTGCTGAATGAACACTCCATCTGCATAAGACGAGTTGCTAACGGCCAAATTGTCGACATTACCCCTCCATCTGATGCAAATTCTTGTGATTTTTTAAATAGAGTGTACACATATTTGGCAAAGCCTACCGGATCCAATTTAACAAATGCTGCTTGGTCGTTTTCTGGTATTGTACTATATACTGATAGGCTGGCCTATTTGTGAATGCACATGAAGTTGATTATGTACTGATAGCGTTTCTGAAAATTGATAAAAACACACGTGGCAGATAAGAACTTTTGACTAGTATACAATCACTGAATCATGTTGGCGTGGAACCACATTGTTTTGTTGCTTCTCCTGGGTATAAAATGTAATATATTAACCCTTTTCTTCATGAATATTCATGTTTGGCTCCACTAACTATGAATAATTATATAACCCTGCAGACGTAAACACACACTTCGTCGTTGCTTCTTCTGAATACAAAATGTATGTTTTTATCAAAAATCATGAATGAATCTTTCCCATTTGTACATAGAGCAAAGACATTACATGACAGGTACACTAGTTTAGGGATAATATCTAATCATATTTCCATAAGCAAACAAATTAGACCCTGATCAATCAGATCTTACAAGAACTGCCTAATCCGTGTCTGCTCTGTTTGCAAAAGCGTTAAAAGGCGTCTCTATAAGGTAAAGGTTTAACCCTTATTTTTACCATATCAGTTTTATCATAATTTATTATAAACAAAGTAATGATATACAGGAAATTACATAGATAAAATATAATGCCTATTGTAAAAAAAGCTGTATTTCACCGCTGCAAAAATTATAAAAAGTTGTATTTCACTGCAGTGAAAATATAAGTTGTATTTCACTGGCGAAATTGGATGTCCTCTGCTTTCTCCATTGACTTCCTTGAGCCCACCACAGAATTTCAAACGCCTGTAACTTTCATATTAGTGGACAAAACACAAATAGGGGGTATTCATTTTATTAGTTAGATCGCAAGAAAAATTTTGGTAAACTGTCAGGATTTGCTGAAATTTTCACTTTTTCTACTCCTGCCCCTATGGTTTCAGTTTTGGCTGGCATTACACATTATGCAACGTCATTTTGCAAACGTCTATGACGTAATTTAGTGCAAAAATCTGTCACACTTTTAATTGTATAAAATAAAAAGAAAAAGAAAATTTTTGGCATGAATATGCCATTTACTTCATCTCGTGAAGCGAGAAAATGTATATTTTGTTGGTGGCTTTGCCACTCATGAATATATATTTTTTGCTTCACTCGATGAAATAAATGGCATATTCCTTCCAAAAAGTTGATTATCCTCTATCCATTCATTTGAACGGTTTGAACATACTTTAGTGTAATGATAGGTTAGTTCTGCTTGTCAAAATTTTTGTGATGCTCTGAACATTTTGTTTGACAAACTTGTTGTAGGATTAAGTTGTATAGACAAGTTGTAGGGGTTCTTGCTTTGATATGAGAGGGACTTTATGATGTCTCTTTCTGATGATAAGCAGGCTGATATTATCAATACTTTAAACACTACCTCCAGATATTTGGAACCACTGTACTTGGATAGCGCAGCCATCGCATGGTGGTTGCAGTCGACGAGTGCACAAAATAATGTACCTAGGTGTTAATAAGGGTTATTGTTTCGGTCAATTTTTCATGATGAAAATTTTCATTGCGAATTATTATCACATACAAATGCAGATGCGTATCTGATTAACATTTTTTTGTCGGTTCAGTGATAGTCGCTAAGGCACCAGAGTTATGCCAAAAATGCGTTTTTTCCTGAATAAGAGGATGAAAGAAATCTTTTCTTATGTTCTGGACTTTATGCTCACCTTCGATAAAAAGGAAAATACCCTGTGCCCTCTCAAACTATACAGTGGACCATCATGACTATTGTATGTATATAGCTTTATGGGAAATTTCAGGGTTAAAGAAACGGACTACATTCACCATTAAATATTAAACATTTGTCTTCATATGTATTACCTCTTTATATTTAAAGGTATACAGTAGACAAGGAGTATGGATACATACGTCATTTCCGGAAGTGTAGAGATCCAAAGGAGGTGGACAAGAACGATAACTGTTTAAACTCGACTGACAGAGTTGTTGACCCATACGTCGCCAAATGGTCTAAGGCTTTCAGAGACAACGTCAGGGAAGTGCGTAGATCTGTTCTTGGCAAATAACCAGTCTTAACTTCAGATGTTAATTTATTCAAACTATTTAAAATGGTATCCCTTAGTATTTGGGATACCCCAAAACAAGTACTTTTGCAAACAGTGAAGGCCCAGCTAAAATACAGCATAAAGCTGCATTTCATCAGGGAATACACTGTTTGAAAAGACAAAAGAATATAATATTCTTTCGAAAATTATAACCTGACACCCCTAGATAGGTACAATGGAAGAATCCACTAGTAAACAAAGGGCTGCTTAAACTTATGAGAATAACCTAATCAATACGATCCTGCAGGTTTTAAAAGTGAATGGAACAGATGAAATGCCATACAATTCAATTTCAGCAGATGATATAAGGACTTATCTATGTACATGTTTTTATAAGTCACCGCTAATATTAACTGAATTGTTTCAACATAACCTAATAAACGTTTCCTATCTCACTGCATGTTATCTTTATCAGGTCATGATGACGTTGCACTTTTTGAATGGCGTTGCTTATGACTTTGAGTCAACACAAAAATCGAAAATTACGTCATAATCGCATGTTTGAAGAGTGTAACAAAGGGTAAACTGATAAATAGAATACCAGGTTCGCGTCTTTTGATACAAAGTTTACCAGGCTCGGCTTTGAGAACGCATGTTGAATCGCTCTGCAAGCCTCGCAATGTCAACAAGCGTTCTCAAAACCTTGCCTGGTAAACTTGATATCAAAAGACACTCACCTAGTATTCTCTATATAGCTAACAAAGACTGTATGACAGAGCTGTGTGAGCACAGATGTGTCTCTGAGATACACTGCTATGGAAATGAGATACAATGTATGTCGAACACTGAAAAAGTTACGCACATCAAAGGGCGACTACTGGATCAAGCAGTGATTCTCTTCAATCGCGTCCCTTTTTCAAAATGGGAACTTCTCTTAAAGGAAAGAATTTGCTCCCAGAGGGAGTGAATTCTTTGTCTTAAGGTATAGAAAATCACTTTTACCACATTAGGTGAATGTTTCTATTTTTATTACGTACGTGAGTAACTGCGTGATGGGAGCTACGCCAACGTATGTTGTTCAATTCCTGGTTAAAATTGCCACCTTGTAAAGGCAAAGGAAAGTGATTTTGTATATTGACTTAAACCATGTAAGCCCAATTAAATTTCCCGCTCTTATCAATTGAACCAGTCCATTTCCGTTTTTAGGGTTGTTGGTTGGTATTGATCATTTTTATTCAAGTTTAAACAGGATAATCTGTAAGCAAACAGTGGAGACCCTGAGCCACGTTCTGCGGTGTATGATCTTGGTATGCACTGCTTGCCTATGTCAGACAAAAAGGTGATAGTCTTCAAAATCCAAAAGAATTGTTGGATCAATTCAAAAAGATTATCAAACATTATAAAAAATGGATATAACTTGGATATCATGCGACAGTCTGCATGTCTGGTTGTTAACACGAATCACGGTTTATAGCTATGGTTTCCTCGGTGGGTCAGGCCTCAGACTCAATGGCGGCTCTGGCGTAAAGCTTTAATTGGTGGGTTGGTGCTGATGTTTGGCTGTAGCTGGGGCCACCGTGGCTCAGCTTGAAGTTTCTTTAGCTCTGGTTATCTGTGAGTCGTGAGCCATTTTCTCTGTTTCATCATAGTGTGTTAATTTATTGTTTCTCTATGATGATACATTGCAATAGTTAGGAATCCTCCATGCGAGCTTAAGATTGTTTGTGCTTCAACAACAGCAGAATCTAGGGCAAAGATTTGGTACCAGTAAAATGCATTTAAGCCCCCCCCCCCCCCCCCAGTGGCTTTGGCTGCTGTCCGTTCTAAGGCGATGGTTCTGTTGTTGTTGATTCGTTGATGGTTGTTAGTCCCATTATGGGATTTTGTAATTGTTCTATTTTTTGGTTGTGTGATACTGTGTGTCTATTCTAGTTTTGAAATCATCTCGATTGGGAAGAAAGAGCAGGTTGTTTTATTTTTAAGTGGCGTCTGCTCAGGGTCTCTACTGTATGCTTACAAAATATTTTATTAAAATTTGAAATAAAATAAAAATACCACCACACTCCCTTAAAACAGAAGTGGGCTGGTCCAATTTATAAGCTTTGGTAGTTCCATTCGTATTAAATAGGTTATACGTGAACGTTTCAATACTTCATCTGTACTTCTGGATTAGCCTGTGTTTGGGACATTCTTCTCAAGCTCTCTTTTCTCACCTCTTTCATCTTTTTCTTGAAGGAAACTGAAAAAAGTATGATGCATAGAGAATACTAGGTGAGTGTCTTTTGATATCAAGTTTACCAGGCAAGGCTTTAAGAACGCATGTTGACATCGCGAGGCTTGCCGAGCGATTCAACATGCATTCTCAAAGCTGAGCCTGGTAAACTTGATATCAAAAGACGCGAACCTGGTATTCTATTTATCAGTTTACCCATTGTTGAACACTCTTCAGACCAGCGATTATGACGTATATTTTGATATTTGTGTTGATTCAGCGTCATTAGCGACGTCGTTTGTCATTCAAAAAGTGCAACGTCATTATGACCTGATACAGGTAACATGCCGTGAGATAGGAAACGTTTATTAGGTTATGTTGAAACAATTTAGTTAATATTAGGGGTGACTGATACTACTAATTATGGCACTGATATTATAGACCAGTCCTAATTACATATTCATGAGTAGCTTAATGGATAGCGTAATAATAATGAATACGATTGAATGATGGTAAGGGCGTAATACTCACCAATATTAGTAGCATTATAAGGATATTGGGTCAATGTAAAGGCGGCACCTCATGAATATGTAATTAGGACTGATCTACCTTAGACATAGGTAAAAGCTGAAAGTGAGGCATGGTTGTATTCAAAAGTAACTGTGTCATCTTGCGCTGTGACACCTCAGTATAGTACACACAACATATTATTTAAAGCTGCATACTCTGTAACTATGAACATTTTTCGAAAAAAAATATTTTCTTTTTAAATCATTTGTAAAAGTAGAATAAAGTTATGTTGTCACAATAAATCTAATTTCTACAGCTGAAAACTGCATGGAAAAGTGAATTATCTTATCAAAACAGGTGTATTTTCTCTCGTTTGTAATTATTTGCGTCCCTCCAATAATTCTAGACAGGTAATTTTTAACGTAAATGCTGTTGTTTTGGCACTAATAATTTGTTAATTATTACGAAAAAGGTAAAATGTATACCTGAATTTTAGTATTTTTAATGTGTTCTTGAAAAATAGAAACATTATTTTTAAAATGAAAATATCAAAAGTTACAGAATATGCAGCTTTAAGAGCAATTCTCTGTAAATATGGAGCAAAGTTTTTCACGCATAGTCTCAGATTTCAACGAAACTTTCTGTACTTGTTTGTTTCCCCAAAACCAAACCATTCATGCTTAATTCTTTAATTCTTACTTCCGTTGCCATGGTAACCGAATCCAAAGTTTTTGACCAAAAAGTGCCCAAAATCACTGATAATAGACATAAATTGCACAGTTGCAACTTCTAGAATAAGTAAGTCTTGAACTTGTGACAACTTGAACTCCACAGTTTTGCTTTATGTAAGTTAAGGAGGGTCTGGTAATTAAATTTGGTATTTCTGTCTTTTGGCAATTGTATCAGAAAAGTGGGTGGGGTAACAAGGTACTCAAATTTGTCATTTTTCGACATTTTTGAACTGATTTTGTTGCAAGCCGCGGTTACTCGGAATAATGTACATGCTTTAGTAAGACAAACCTAGATATGATATGTAAGGAATTGGAAAAAAATGTTTGGGAAGTTACCGTCTTCTTATCGTAACCATGGCAACTATGATGCCACCGTCTCAAAAAGCCAAAATGGACTAATGCCGCTTATAAGGCGTTTTTGTATTGCAGAACATGAAGACATCTATCACAATCAACAATTAAATGTTGAAATAATACTTATATTTTGTTTTTCTGACAAATTAGTGGTGCAAGGCCTTAAAAGGGACCTGATAATAGCCCTTTAAGAGGTCTACATAGGAAAATAGGCTTTTTTTAAAATAAAAACAAATGCAAAACTCAAGTATAGGTAGTGTAGAAATTACATTAAAATATTTTCAAATCATTGATCTTATAGCTAGCATTTTATAAAAAGAAAAATAGGGTGTTGTCTCAATAAATGAATTCCAAAAGGGGTTTAAAAGGGGGTAAATGAGGCGTCAATGTTTTTGACCAAATAGTGCCCGAAAATCAGAATAAATAGACAAACATTGTGCAAATACAACTTTTAGAATGAGAAACTTTTGACCTTGTGTTTACTTGTACTTGGCAGTTTTGCTCAATGGGAATACATGGAGTGTATGGTTTATGATTTTGGTAATTCTGTCATATAGCAATGGTTGCAAAAGTGTGGGTGGGGTAACAATGTACTAAAATATGGTAGTTTTCAACATTTTTGAAACCATATTGTTGCAAGTTGGGGTTACCTGGAAAAGTTTGCACACTTTAGTAAGACCAAGCTAAATATGGTCTGTAATAAACATAAAAATATTTTGAGGAAGTTACCCCCTTCTTATCGTTACTATGGCAACTCTGATGCCACCATCTCAAAAGCCAAAATGGACAAATGCAGCTTATAAGGCGTTTTTGTATTGCAGAACATGAAGACATCTGACACAATCAACAATTAAATGTTGAAATAATACTTATATTTTGCTTTTTGACAAATACGTGGTGCAAGGCCCTAAAAGGGACCTGATAATAGCCCTTTAAGAGGTCTCTGTAAGCAAAACCCCCCACTTTTTTGCAAAAAATGCCAAACAAAGGTATAAGTAGCGTAGAAAATACATTAAAATATTTTCAAGTCATTGATCTTAAAGCTAGATTTTTATAAAAATAAATATAGGGTGTTGTCTCAATATAGGGGTCGAAAAAGGGCTCAAAAGGGAGTAAATGAGGTGTCAATTTTTTTTTTTGACCAAATAGTGTACGAAAATCAGTAAAAATAGACATAAATTACGCGAATGCAACTTTTAGAATGAAAAATTTTGACCTTAGGTTGTACTATGCAGTATTGGTCAATGTGAATACAAGGATGGTATGGTTAATAATTTTGGTAATTCTGTCATATAGTTATGTTGCAAAAAGTGGGTGGGGCAACAATGTACTGAAATATGACAGAAAATCAGTAAAAATAGATATAATTTGCGCAAATGCAACTTTTAGAATGACAAATTTTGACCTTAGGTTAACTTGTACTAGGCAGTATTGCTCAATGTGAATACAAGGATGGTATGGTTAATAATTTTGGTAATTCTGTCATATAGTAATGTTGCAAAAAATTTGGTGGGGTAACAATGTACTAAAATATGGCAGTTTTCGACATTTTTGAAAGCATATTGCTGCAAGTCAGGGTAACTTGGAAATGTTTACAAACTTTAGTAAGACCAAGCTAAATATGGTTTATAATACATTGAAAAAATATTTTGAGGAAGTAACCATCTTTTTACCATAATCATGGCAACTATGCTGCATCCACTTCAAAAAGCAAAATGGACAACAACAGTATGAAGGTCTTTTTGTATTAGAAACATAAACACATCTGACACAATAAAAAGTAAAATGTTAAAATGATACTTACATGTTACTTTGTTGACAAATCAGTGGTGAGAGGCCCTAAAATGTACTTGATAATAGCCCCTTTAGAGGTTTATATAGGTAAAATGCTAATTTTTAATCGAAAATGCCTAACTTGTATATATGTAGCATACAAATGTCATCAAAATATGTTTGGGGCATTGGACTAATAGCTATTAGTTTGGAAAATAGACATGTGGGGTTGATTCAATCTAGGGTTCGGGAAGGGGCTCAAAAGGGGGTAAATGAGGTACATTTTATCTAAACACATGTTTTAGGACACTTGACTCAATTTCATCGTAAAAACCTGACTCCTACTGCTTCATTTATCATGTAAAGTAAGAAAGAACTTAGCCTTTTGACCAATTAAGTCCAAACAAAAGTTAACAACCCCACGAAATGGGGAAATTATTGGACGTCTCAAATGTACCATAGGAAAAGCATATTTTTAGCATTTAAGACAATGGAAAAGACGAAATTATTGACAAAAATCAGGAAATTTTAGACATATAAACCCTAGATAAATGAATGAATGTTAGATTTTTTATGAAACTTCTCATTTTCTGTTAAAAATAAAATTAAAAGTCCCTATAGTACATGTATGTATATAAGGAGGTTATCTCAAAAGTAGTATTTTTACTATGAAATCAGTACCTTTGATGCATTTCGTGTACCAGTAAGATTGACTAACCAATATCTGTAATCATATACTGTATTCGTGAGGCTTTCATAATCATGAAAGATTAAAAGACATCTGAAATAAAATCGTTATCAGATGAAAGGGGTCTTTTATAAGTAGCTATTTCTGAAAATCTTTAGAATAAGAGAAAACCAGGAAAATTTGACACGAAAAAAATGAAATGAAAGAAAATTAACCTGCCATAGAGAAGTTATTGACTTTCAGTTGATTTTTTTTGTAGATGGTCACCTTCTGGGGGAATAGCGAATAAAAAATGAAAGTGACCATAGTATGAAAATGTAGGGGATGTTTCAAAAGTTGAAGTTTAATTTAAAATTTATTGGTCAATCTTCTCAAAACTAGTTTCTACACATACAGATAGCATCAAGGCATTGCTAAAAAACTTTTGGTCTGTTGAAAGTAAGTTTATTCCTTGTTATACAGTTAAAAAGTTACAAAAATGAAACTGTGCATTACAAGGGGGTAGGGGTAGCAATCAAGAAATATCTCTTTTTGAGACGGTGAAAATTGCTCAAATTTTACACTGATTCACCTCACATAATGATGTTTATACAAGTTTCACAAAAATCTATTCTTAGAATGGCCTAAAGTATTTGAATATTTAGTTGTCAAACGTAGAAATTGCAATAATTTTTACTATTCTTTTTAAAGAAAACGTTGGTCAGTAAATATACAATGGCTAGATTCACATCAATTAACCATCCTAGTATTTCAAGTAAACATAAGCTGTTCTGAAGCAATAAGTCACAATATGCCATAATCATCAGCTACCATATCCTAGACCTGTTTATCTCCTACTTCGGCCCTGAACATTTTTGGAGAAAAAGGGTGTATTATGCAAGTCTTTGAATTACTAAACCGTGACATTGATTTTTATTGTTTTATATAATAATTAATGAAATGAAACAGAAAATAACAGAAAAAAAAGAAAATTTATTTTTCGGAAAAAAATGTGCGGGTGTCAGTAGTGACCTTAAAAAGGAGACCATCAAAGATTATTTATGTGTAGCTTGGCGACACTCCAACCAGAGGTTTAGGAGATGTGATTTACAGAGGTGTTTCATGTTTATTTGATCAAATTTGCAAATGCCGTTACTCATTTATTTCTGGACATATTTGGTAATAATTGATTTCCATGGGTTAGTCTGATCTCCAGAAATACGCATCATCAAACAACCAATTCTTATTTTTTATTTTCTGGTTTGAAACAGTCTTTGAAGATGAGTAGTCAAATTTTAAGCGTTTAAAACTGCTGTCTGAAACGAAATGTACTAAATCTTTCTCGAACAATTTCTCTAAAAGATATGAAGATTTCCTCTTGGAACCTTTAATACATTAATACATTGTACATAAATAATTAAAGTATGTTCTGTTAGAAAATAAAGCATTCCAGTTGGATATTTACTTTTTGGAAGCGACTTGAACATCAAAATTTAGGGTTTAGAGTTTCCACAGCAACACTAAGTTGTATGCTAAATACTCAATTTCAATATTTGGTGATCAGTTTTATCAGCGATAGATACTTAAAATATCTAAAAAAAAATTGAGTCGATTGTGAGTTTTGAGAATTTGTTTTCAAAATTCTTTCAAGACAAATTTTATACATGAGATACCCATTTTGGCACTTGTATGTAAGAACTTATAAAGCCCAGTTTCCAAGCAAAAACAGGCACACATAGCATAATTCTCATTTGAAAAAAAAGACTGAATGTTCCTCTAAACTTAAAAGAAAATCTCACACTCAAATACGCGTTTTCTTAGAAGATACGCCCATTTTAGCCCTTAAAAACAGTAAAAGTGGGGTGGGGATGTATTTAGGGCCGCTGTGTTATGGCTATGCTTTAAATTGCCATCTTGCCTTCTTGGCAATACCAGGGACACGTCAGTTATGCATGAAAAAGCAATATCTGATTGTTTTATTTATATGCAACCGCAAAAAGAGAAATTCAAATTTGTCCAAATAAACATGAAACAGGTCTCGTAAAGCAAATGTTGACTGACGACGGTTCATTTTGAGCCCCTTAAAGGGGTTGTCTCAGAAGTAGTATTTTCACTATAAAACCAATAACTCTGGTGGATTTTCGTGTAATTCTGAATACAATGTAGTTCGAGTAAGATTAACTCAACCAAATACGTTAATTACATGTATGCATTATTATATTTGTGTTGGTAGGGTTAATATAATAAGAGACTGAAAAGCTGTTTCAAACTTAAAAAAAATGTGTCGTCTCAAATTTATAGGGGTTTTTAATGTTTTGCTAGCTGGTCATAATCAAAGTTATTATACCTTCCTCATAGTTATAAGTATTGCATGATATAAGAGAGCAGATTGCCACCTATTTATTCAAGACAGTGTGCAACAATGGTGAATTACTAATCTCATCTGATCGACAACAGCATGCATTAAGAAATGAAATCCCAATTTTGAGGTTGCATCGACTGATGAAAAACAGTTGCTCAGTTACTTGTTCCAGTTTCTCTGTAAACAAAACAATACTGATACAAGCTTGACAATAAAATATGTATATATTTTTTATTTCATTTTCAGACTGGAATCTTAAGATTTCCGATAATTTTGGTCTTTCTAGTACTTTTATAAGTATGATGATAGGTTTTAGAATGAAAAGGGTTTGCAGAAAAGGTATTTATGGTATTAGCTGCATGCGGAACCAACTGTCAGTTACCATTTAAACGCCAACGTGTTCGATAAGATGCACAATAATGAGAAAGTAAATATATCAGGTTCTGCATGCATAAATGTATGTGAATAAGTCACACAGTACAACGAGGGTTTTAACTTTTGTTTAGCCATAGACTCAGTGTTAAGAGTAGCTGATAGCTCCATATGTATTACAAATCAGCTAAAACAATTACAGGTACAAATGCACGCAAGTTCTGTGATGAAAGAGCAATGCTCACGAATAACCAAAATTGCCCTGTTTTTAATATCCAAATATAAGTCAACAACAACAACTGTAAGTTTGAAACCCATTTTATGTTTGCTATGGCAACAGAAATAGAGTATGTGTTTTACTTACAGATATTTTAGTATTCTATCAGTTTCATAGCATAAATCTGAGAAACTGTTATAAAAGATATTTTTGCTTGCTGGTTTCATATAAATTAATGACATATTGGAAAACACATTTATGAAAAAACAACAACATGTCACAAAAACTAACGTTGCCATGGCAACAAATATATCACATTGTCCAATAAAATCATATACTATCCATATTTTTCTGTTTTAAAGCAATGCAATCAATTTTATTGGTAATTTGGTAGTTATTTAAATAGAGGGATTGAAATACACAAACAATTGTAAGTTTTTCTATTTATAGCTCTGGACCTGGTAGAACGTATATCTAAATTTAAAGGAATTTAGATTGATTTTATGCCAAAATATTTGAAAGCTGTTGCCATGACAACCGAAAAACCAACAGCTGAACAAACATGAATGTGGTTGATTTTACCAAAATACATAAATTGTCCTTATTTTTTTACAAAATACGAGAGACCATATGTAAAACACTTCTATGGGAGATTGCTGCATGATTGAAGAGAATTCGAGGGTCCTACTTACCCCACCCACTTCTCATGCAAGAAAGTCATTTTACAGTTATCCTACAATAAAGCTTTTGTTGCCATGGTTACGAAAAGAAGCAGATTACTTCTAAAACATGTTTTTCATAAAATAAAAAATAAATATCCTGTTCTTATATGTATTAACATGCATATAAGTTTAAATGCATGATTTAGGTTGTTGACTGTTTTTAAAAATGTCTAAAAGGCATGTTTTTAAGGTCCCACTTACCCCACCCATTTTCCCTGTTAAATAAGTATGTTTAGATAATTTAATTAGAATGCATTAATCTTATTTCTTTAATTTAAGTCTAAAGTTTCACAATTATCGCACATTGGCGATAAATTATAGCAATTTTCAGGGTACTGGAAGGGCAAATTAGCAAAATGTGTTGGTTTTGATTTTAAAAATCATAATTTTTACCCCTAATGATGCCCATAAAAGTCTAAAAATAGCTTATCTGCAGCAGACTTTAATGTCATATATAAGAGAGATGTATGAGTAATGAAAATAATTTATTTACAATAGACTTTCTCACTGTAATATAGCAATAAATGAATTGTTTATGCAATATTTATCTTTTTTAGTTTTTCTACAGGGAAACATTTGTTACCATGGTAACGACAAGAAGACGGTAACTTCCCAAACATTTTCTTCCATATTATAAAATTTAATACCCTGGCCTATTATATTTTAACATGAATGTATGTGAAGGTAGCCGCGCAAAGTTGTCGTGTTTGTGCAAAAATGCCCCAAAAGCGTAATTTTCCGGTCCTACTTACCCCACCCACTTTCAGTGAGGATAAGTATATCTAAGCTTTTTTGTAAGGCTGCTACCATTAGCTAAATTGGTTATATTAAGTCTGTTTGTTCAAAATAATTCCATGTTTGTGATTGGTAAAAGCCATTTTTAGAGTAGTTTAATGGTAAAAATGTCATTTTTCATGTCATTTTTGCCTGTTTTTTGGCCCAAATCTTTGGATGCTGTTGCCATGGCAACGGAGGTTAAATTGAATGAACTAACACTTGATTTCTTGTTTTTACATGACCACTAACACTGTCAGCAAGTTTCATCAAAATCTGAACCGGAGCGTGAAATGGTTCCTATATAACTCGCTCCATATTTACAGAGAATTGCTCTTAACCCGTAAAACGCCAGCAAAATAAAAGCATCCAAAAATTCTGTTGAATGGATAACGTAAGTAAATAGGCAAACAGTGTGAAGACAGATCCGACTGCTCCTATAGTAGCAGACTGATCTGGATCTACAAATTTTTTCGAAGAGTTAGCAGACGACAAAAGCAGACGACCCTCGTTGTGTTGGCGATGTAAGGGTAATCAAATGTGATTTTTAGCTTATATATTGTCACAATTTTAATAAAATGTCGGCATGTCTGCGCGGCTCATACAACTTATTAGCCATGTTAACTCTAATATTAGAGATGTCCGGGATAAGCGGCATAAGCATACAAATACGGATAGGTAAACGTTAAAGCGATATCACAATAGTTGAAGTAGTACGGGGCTAATGAGGACGTAGAGCAGTCTAGTATATTTCATAAAAATCATATAATACATATGAGCCAGTGCATGAGATTTCCAACAATGTGGTATGTGCGACCAGCAAAGCCTCAGATTAGCCTGCGCATACGCGCAGTCTGATCAGAGACTTTGCTAGCCGTTTGAGTATTCTATGATTGTTAACCTACTGACTGAACATCATTTGTAGTTTCTTAGCTAAAAGAAGGCTGTATAGGCTCGTCCGAGTCTACACTTGTAAAAATGCCACATTGTTGGAAATCACGTGTCACGGCTCATATAATATTGTCGATATCAAAACTTTTTACACGGGAGAGAGAGAGAGAGAGAGAGAATGAGAGAGAGAGAAGGAGAGAGAGATAGAAGACGGAACGAGAAAGAAAGAGAGAGGGAGAGAGAGTGGAGGGAGGAATAAAGAGAGAAGACAGAGAGAAGGAGAGAGAGGAGAGAAAGAGTGAGTGAAACAGAAGGAGAGAGAGAGAGAGAGAATGAGGGAGGAGAAAGAGATAGAGTGAAGGAGAGAGGGAGAGAAGGACTGGCTGAGAGAAAGATATGAGAGATAAGTGAGAGAGAGAGAGAGAGAGAGAGAGAAAATGAGAGGTAGAGGAGTGAGAGGGAGAGAAGTGAGCATGAGAAAGAGAAGGAGAAAAATGAGAGAGGAGAGAGAGGACAGATGGGGAGAGAAAGAGACGAGAGAGAATGCGACAGCGAATGAGAGAGAGAGAGAGAGAGAGAGAAGGAGAGAGAACAAGATAGAGAGAGAAGGAGAATGTGAGAAGGAGAGGAGAGAGATGGGGAGAGAAGGAGAGAGAGAATGGGAGAGAGAAGGGGAGAGGAGGATAGAGAGAATGAGAGAGAGAGAGGAGAGAGAGAAGGAAAGAGAAGGAAAGAGAGAGAAGAGAGGGAGGAGAGAGATAATGTGAGAGAAAGGAGAGAGAAGGAGAGAGACAGAAGGAGGAACAGAATGACAAAGAGGAGAGAGGGAGAGTGAGAAAGAACGAGAGAAAGAGAAGGAGAGGGAGCAGGAGAAAGAGAAGTGAAGAAGAGATTTGTTTGTTTGATTGGATTCTTTATGTCCCATCAACAATTTTCAGTAAACAGGGACGGGTCTTCCTGGGTTGAACCAGTACAGAGAGAATATTTATATATAGAGAGAGGAGAGAGAGATAGACTTATACTGAGTATGTATGAGCACGTGTGGCTATGCACTTGTAGTTTTGTCAGGGTTCCTAAGTAGCAACAGATTTATAGCCCTTATAATGCTAAAAATTGAATTATTTATTCCGTCCTCAGCCATAACTAATACCTGGGTTACATTAAGACCGACAGTCGGCCAACTAGATTTTTTCATGTTGATCAGCGGAAAGATGAGGTTTTAGTCAGCCAATGAAAACAAAACTCGCTTGATTGATTTTATAAACCACAAAGTTTTTTCAATCCACCGACCAAAAATAGTAAGTGAGTATGATCAGGAAATACCACAATCACAAACTGCAGACTACCCCGTGGCACCGCGAGGAAGAGCCACTCAACCATCACAAGACACCAGGAAGATGAATTAAGTAAAGCAATCAGCTCTCTCTTCCCCATCAAGATGATTGCAATACTAGAATGGACATAAAGTAACGTACAACAAAACATAGAACAATTACAGACTCCCACAAAGGGAGTAACAATAAACAAAAAGTCAACAACAACAGAACCACCGCCTTAGAACAGACAGCAGCCACCAGGGAGCTAAAATGCATTTTACTGGTACCAAATCTTCGCCCTAGATTCTGCTGTTGTTGGAGTACAAGAAATGTTCAGCTCGCATGGAGGCCATCTAACTAATGCAATGTATCATCATGGAAAAACACTCTAATCAAATTAACACTCCATGATGAAACAAAGAAAAGGGCTCATGACTCACATATAGTCAGAGCTAAAGAAAACCACAAGTTGAGCCACGATGGGTCCAGCTACAGATAAGCATCAGGCCACCGATTAAAGCTTTACGTCAGAGCCGTCATAGAGTCTGAGGCCTGACCTACCGTCGTGCAATTAAAGAGGAAACCATAGCTATAAACCGTGATTGGGTTTAAAACTAGGCATGCAGACTGTCGCATGATATCCAAATTATATCCAACCCTAATATAGCGTTTTACTATCTTTTTGAATTGATCAATAAAATTAGGTTTTCCAACAATTCGTTTGAATTTATAGACTAAATTACCATAAAATATAGGTTCTGATATGCCTTTGTGCAGAAGAGTTTTTAACCCAATGTTGTATTTAACAACTCTGAGTGTCTGTAGTAGAATTTAGAAAATGCTTTTCGAATTTTATGATATCTATAACCTTGTTTTAATAATTTAGCAGTTAAAAATAAGTTCCTGTTGTTGAAGTCATCAGCATTAGAGCACACTCTAGCAAAACGAATAAGCTGAGAAATATATAACCTGATCATCGGCCGACTGTCCGCCGACTGATCAAACTTTAATATGATTTTGGCTTCAGTATCCATGCCTGTTTTGTTTATAGTAGCAAATTAACAGTTTGTATCTAGTCGCTTTCCGCGTAAAAAAGAAAACATTAAGAGAAAGCAGAAATGTTCAAAATAAGTTATACATGAATGCAAAGGACAAGGCCACTGTCTGCCGACTATCGGTCGATAATTAAGATTATCTGCCATCACTCGGCCGACTGTCGCCCAATGATTGGCTGACAGTCAGTCAGGTTTGAGTGACTCATTTTAAAAATAGTTGGCGGAGTGTCACCCGACAGTCGACCAATGATCGGTCGATAGTCGACAGACGATCGGTCGACTCAAAACCGTTTGCCAAGTCCCAGCCAGCCGATTGAAAAAAACAAAACTGGTCAGTTATGATTTTTTGCCGCAGGCTGACCCTTAATAGCAGCACAAATTGCACACAAAATCAGCCAACTATCGGTCGACTGTCAGCCAATTAGCATTACTGACAGTACGTAGACTGTCGGTGGGATCAATGTAACCGAGGTTTAAGTAAGCAATTGATCAAATTTCATGGATTTTATTCTGAGTACATGTGAAAATAGTGTAATGCACATGAAGTTTTGTCATGATTTCCTGGGCAATATAGGAGTTATTGCACTTTGGCTTTCAGAATGCCATTGGTTTTCCTGTCCTTAGCCATTGATTAGCAAGCAATAGATTGCATTTTCGTGAAATTTATATATGGCAATGATGTGATGATATATGTGAAGATTCATATGGATGTCATTGGGTGTAGAGATGCTCTTGCCCTCTGAATGCCTAAATATCAATGAATTTCGGTCGATACACATGAATACTCATTCCAATGCACATGGATATACATTAGAACAGGAGTTATTGCCTAAATTTCATAATTTCAGCGGGGAATATCAATTTGCTATCGAATTTGCTTGTTTAGCATACCTTTATCTCCATAAAGTGGCGTTTAATTAGCATTTTAATGGTGTGGAATAGATCATATAACTAGAAAACACGATGCACGCGGGGCGAAGTGGCTCAGTTTCTTCAGTACAAGGCAGGGGATCGAAAATTTGCTAGCTCGAGACTCGCCGGAGTCGCCGTTTTATGTTTTACTTAATTCGCTTTATAGTACTGTTCAAATATAGGAAGACGGAAAATCGTCCCCACATGACTGAAAAAACGTTATCATATACTCAGACTAATTAAATTTGAGTGTGCATCACTTTTGTATATCAAAGCTTAAGGCCCTTTACAGTGTTAGCTTTGGACAGGTCAAAATTCTTCTGCAACCTATCATTAATACCCATCACCTATCATTAATACCCATCTTCACCTATCGCGTACATGTTTCAATACGGTGTTGTTATACCTTTCCTTTTACGTATACTTATTCGTATGCGGCGAACCCGGACAACTCTATTACCTGATCTACAATCTTGAGCATATAAACTAGTTGAACCACGCCCAGATATTAATATTAAAGTTTCAGTCTATATAGTGACCGAATAGCTTAATAATACAAGTAGTATGATCAGCTGAATACCAAGTAAGCATACCATTTGGCCAGACAGCAAAACGCCATTTTATTGGAGTATTGCTGACGGGAACACAGGTGCTCTAGAGTGTATGCTGGTTGGGTAATGGTTAAAACCAGTTTACCATATGACGTCGCGTCTGAGAGTGAAATAACACTATGCAATAAAATATGTAAACCACTAGTGGTTTATCGATTTACGGGAAACGTTATGACGTCCATAACAACGTTGCGTACATAATGACAAAAGTATAACGTTTTTACGCCAGAAATGAGATTTCAAAGTATTTGTCATTAGATAAATAGAATCTAACATTCGTGCTCCTGTATTATTGAATTTATTAAACTCGTTGCGAAAAAGTAATAAAATGCTCGGCAAGCCTCGCATTTTATCACTTTTCCCCAACTCGTTTAATAAATTCAATAAAACATGAGCACTCATGTAAGATCCTCTATGTATGAGATGTTGATGCTAATGCTACATGCGTTGGTGAGCAGACAAGGCTCAGCTAAGCCTATACTACCACACATCCTCACCAGAGCCTATGTAGCTCGCATACATAAAGCTCGAATGTACACACACTGAGACTATACCAAACAAAAACGCCACACGCGTTTTAGAAAGATTTGAATAGAAATAAGAATAAGAATAAATGGGAAAAAGCTTACTTTTGCGTTCTGTTTTGGTTTTGTACACTCTATTTGAATAAAGTATCTTTGCTATTGATGGGGTAATGCCCAATGTGAGACATCAAGTCGAGTACATGCAGGGCATTTTTAAGTCTAATATTATATTACCATACAAAAGTTAGATATTTTTGTTCTGTATTTTTCTTAAATATTTTTTTAAAAAGCCCACCAAGCGACTTCCTGTGTTTTAACGTTTACTTTCTCTGCGCAGTACATTCAGGTGTCAAGTTCAAAAAGTGAATTTTATAGCAACAATTATCCTTATTTTCATCACTTCTAAAATATTAATCTGAAAAAAGGAGACTTACAGCGTTAATAAAGACTATGTTTGGATGATTCATTATCATTCGCACCACAACAAATGTACTTGCGATTATGCTATAACATGTAGGACTTATTGATGTCTTTATATAAGGCTTTGTATCAATTTCTATCAATAACCAAGTAAAAATATCAACATTTCTTTAAAAAAAATCTTAAAGACAAGGATCGGTATTCCAGTGATTTAAAAAAAAACTTCATCTTTGTTTCCATGACAAAATTATTTGAATGTATACTTCTAACTTTTCAAAGATATTTTACTGATATAATATTATGTAGTGTAATTTGAAATACATTTGACTTTTTATACCCCCGGTACGAAATATATAGGGGTATATAGTTATTGCCTTTTCTGTAATTATGTTTGTCTGTTTGTCTGTAAACTTTTTTTCTGTCAAAGATTTCTCAGCAACTACTTGTCTTAGGGCTCTGAAATTTTGTACAAAGGTTGATAGTAATGAGTTGTACTGTGTAACAGAAAAACAGCCACATATTGCTTATCAGTCCCTTTATTTGTTCATTTTTCTTTCTTTCCAATGGAAATTTCTGTCACAGATTTCTCAGCTCCTATTGGAGCCAGTGTTTTAAAACTTTGTGTACACCTTCAGGTAGGCAAAGTGTACTGTGTAAATGGAAATTAAGATGCTAATCCTCATTTTGCCTTCTTTTTTCAATTTTTCATTTTTCCTTCTTTCACTCTTATATAATACATATGGATTTTTTTCTGTCAAAGATTTCTCAGCAACTACTTGAGTTAGGATTCTGAAATTTGGTACAAAGCTTGATAGTGATTAGATGTATTGTGTAACCAAAAAACAGCTACATATTTTTTATCAGTCTTTATTTATTCATTTTTCTTTCTCTCCAATGAAAATTTTGTCGCAGATTTCTCGATTGAAAATTTCTGTCGCAGATTTCTCGGTTCCTATTGGAGCCAGTGTTTTCAAATTTTGTGTACACCTTCAGATAGGCTAAGTGTATATGAAAATAAAGATGTTAAAGCTCATTTTGCATTCTTTTTCATTTTTTCCTTCTGTCACTCCTATATAACACATATGGACGTTTTTCTCCAGAATTTTCTCTGCAACTACTTGATTTAGGATTATGAAATTTTGTGTACACTTTCAGGTAGGCAAAGTGTATTGTGTAAATGAAAATTAAGGTGCTAATCCTCATTTTGCCTTCTTTTTTCTAATTTTCAATTTTTCCTTCTGTCACTCTTATATAACATATATGGACATTTTTCATCAAAGTTTTCTCAGAAACTACTTGATTTAGGATTATGAAATATTTGACAATTTTGTCTTTTCTCTGAAAGTGTTACAACCTCTGATGGCTACCGCCGGGGGCATGTGAGCTTTGCTCACTTCTTGCTATATTTATCATATGTTATTATTCATATTTGGGCCACAACGCCAGAAAACCTGTCTTCTGGGGTTTGCAAACAACACAGGCGCAGACCAGCCTGCGCATCCGCGCAGTCTGATCAGCGCCTTTGTTATTAGCTTTCTGAAAAGTATATATGTAAACTTGCTACAGGTGAAATTTCAACTTTCTAGGTAGTCGCTGTTTCTGAGGAGACTGGTTTGAAACTTGCTTTGTCGGAAACCCCAAAGACAGGTTTTCTCGCGACGAGGCCCATTTGTCTTCCACACGTCAATTTTAGGAAGTATGAAACGTGATAAATTCTATTTACAATTTTGCATTTACAGTGTCTAGGCCAGAATTTTTTATTAGTTGATTAACACACCTTCCTACTGTAATTTTCCTGAAAGTAGCAAAAAGCATATTTTCTAAAAAAATTTTTTTATTTTATCCACTGACTCTAAATATTATTTTTTCATTGAAAAAAATAATATATTTTTGAGGTTCTGTCTGTGTATTTTTGATGATAGTGACACTGTTAAAAGTGATTTTCCTGTCCAGATTTTTAGAAAAAATATGAAATATTTAAAGATTTAATACAGACTGTTGGTTTACTTTACTAGTTTTACTGTTTGTTCTGGAGATGTTAAAAAAACTCTGAAAATGATATGTCAACTTTTCAGAGCTTTTTTTCTTGGTCCCCGACCCTAAATCTGAAAGAAAATCCTGTAAATCAGCTAATAGAAAAAATCTTGCCCTAGCTATAAAAGAAGGACTAGCAAATGACTTTCTGATTGCCAGTATATACAAAAATATAATGTCTTTGTGTAGCAAACAAACTCATTCCTTGTAACCATGGTTAGCAACAGTATGAAAAATAGTGAACATATTGAAAATATTTGCTTTTACCTTCCAATATATATATATATATATATATTTGTCAAGTCCATATAATGGATAAAATTGGAGTGAGGAAGAAACGAATGTCTAAATAGAGAATACTAGGTGAGTGTCTTTTGATATCAGGTTTACCAGGCAAGGCTTTGAGATAAAATGAAAATACCACATTGATATTGCGAGGCTTGACGAGCGATTCAACATGCGTCCACAAAGCCGAGCCTGGTAAACTTGATATAAAAAAACGCAAACCTGGTATTCTATTTATCAGCTAACAAATTGTTTCACTCTTCAAACTAGCGATTATGACGTAATTTTTGATGATTGTTTGTGTTGATTCAGCGTCATTAGCGACGTCATTCAAAAAGTGCAACATCATCATGACCTAATTAAGGCGCATACCGTGAGATACACAACATTTATCAGGCAACGTGTAACGCTGCAGTTAATATTTTAAATGGTAACTGATAAATGTCTAAATGTATGCATATGTTAATCTTTGTAAACTAAAATTTGGCACAAACTGTTTTTCTTTATTTTGAATTTAAGAGACAACCAGAAAAGTCCATCTTGCACTTCAGAATTATTTCAATTTTCAAATGTTTCACACGTGATGCTAATTATATACCTGGCACCACTGTGTATCTACATCGGGTATAATCTATTGATCTTGAAATTGAAAAATATGATTTTAATATGAAAACTTTGGAATGTTTCAAATATTGCTTGTTTTGATTTTTATGAAGACACAAATTGTGTTTTATTTCAATGAAACAGAATCACTTAAATTTACCATTACTATTATGACATGTAGAACACCATGCAAGTGTAGGTTATTGTATGTTTTGTGTGTTTCATGTGGGGATAATGCACAAACCGTACAATAACTTTCGTACAATATCTGTGTGCGTTGTGAGATATGCGATGTAAAACATTGGAATATCAATAAAAATGCATAAAGGCACATTAAAAACATGCTTAGTCACATGACGAACACTAAATACAGCCTAGGGAACATATGTAAAACTAATGGAAAATGAGTCAATAAGCAATGATTATTAGATACCCCACACTGTAAGGGTCAATGAAAAAGAACTCAGAATATTTGCAAGTGATGCTGCAAACCAGCAGACGTTGGATTCGAAAACTAGGTTTCAGAATAAATTTTGCAAATGATCTTTAAGTTAGAATTCTGCAATGTTTGGTAATTATAAGATGAGATTTCCAACAATGTGGTATGTGCGACCAGCAAAGGCTCAGACCAGCACACGGGCAGTCTGATCAGAGCCTTTGCTAGTGGCTTCAATAGTCTACGACTGTTAAGCTACCGAATGAACATCATTTGGAGTTTCTAAGCTTAAAAGGAGGCTGCACAGGCTCATCTGAGTCTACATATGTCAAAATGCCACATTGTTGGAAATCACATATCGCGGCTCAATTATATGATAAAATACACAGAAAATGTCACACTGAAAGTTCTGTGAATATATCAATGCTGATATTGCAAAAATTATCAAAGTTCTCATAGCTGTCATTTTGTACAACATTTTTGCACCAAACTCCTTCATGCATATGTTTAATATGGCTACATTGTGTATTTGAAGTAGTGGATCAATTTACCAAGTTGATCAGCCCATAAAGGAAATATCTATACATACACAGATAATACAGAAAAATGTCTAATTTCTCATAGCCGCCAATTTGTCAAAAATAATTTAGCATCAAACTCCTCCATGTATATGTTCCATATGTTTACATTGTGTAGGTAAAGTATTGGATTAATTCATCAAAAGCTGTGGAAGGCGTTTATCGGCCTATGAAGACACTATCTGTGCATATACAAAGCTATATTGAGGAAAATTGCCTAAGTTTTCATAGTTGTCATATTGTCAAAAATTATATTTTTTGCACTGAACTCCTCCATGCATATGTTCAATATGTCTTAAATGTGTGGGTAAGGTATTGGAATAATGCAGAAAAACCTGTGATAAAATTTGACAGACCAACATGTATGAAGCTACTTCAGTACTATCTATGCATATACAAAGTCATATTAAGGAAAATTGCCTAAGTTCCCATAGCTGTCATGTTGTCAAAATTATATTATTTGCGCCAAACTCTTTCCTGCATATGTTCAATAGGTGTACTTTGTGTAGTTGAAGTTTTAAATTTAGCATATCAAAATTTATTGCAGTAGTTGATTGCCCATGAAAGGCACTATCTATATATATACAAAAGCCATACTAAGTAAACATGTCTAATTTCTTAAAGCTTTCATTTTGTCAAAATCACTTTGCACCAAACTCCTTCATGCATATGTTTAATATGTAGAGAGTGTGTTGGTTAAGCATTGGGTTAAATCATCAAAAGCTGTGATAGGAGTTGATAGACCTATGAAGGCACAATCTATGTATATACAAAAGCCATATTAAAGAAACCTTGTCTAAATATATATCTAAAAGAAAATATAAACTGATGTACAGCACATTGTAACAAATGTAAATAGTACAATATATTTATAGTCAGTTTTTGTACACTGCTAAGCTATTCTAAAAACAGATGTGCAATCTATATCTTATTTTGATTTTGAAAATTTAGCGTTTACACTTTTTTACTTATTTTACCCTTTGGTATATTTTTTTTCATTTAGTGTGATTTTAAAGTCCTACTTACAAAAGTGTGGTAATATAAGGGGTTCTGTATGGAAGAGCTAGGTAGAGGTATCGTCTAGATTTCTTTTAGAAGTAATGCTTTGAAGCATGTTTTGTTTTCAGTAACACCTTTGCATGTTCTTAAAACAATTTTAGCACCCCTACATATCATGCATTAAATCACTAATTATATGATTTTTAGCTTATGTACTATCTCTTATGTCAACTTTCAAACGTTTATTTATTTCTAAGCCTTTACATTACTTTTATTATGAATTCTTCCTTGCTCATATTTCTCATATTGATAAAACTATAGCCATATTTGTATCAGTTTACCCCATCCAGACCCTCTGAAAATCAAGGGAAACGAACCTGCTGGTCTGTGGACCACTGAGTCACGTTTGCGGCAATAGTAAATAACAGTGATTCCAAATATTACCAAGAACGTAGCAGATAGGCTGGCACCCGCGATGATACCGTGTATAGTGGTCCTGCGTTCAGTTTCATAGAACATCTCTCCATGATGATAGCCTGAAAAAGAATGTTATACATTAAGTTATCATAAGACGTCGCGTCTAGGGGTGAAATAACGCCATGCAATAAAATCGACAAACCATTAGTAATTTACAGATTTCCAGGAAACGTTATGACGTCCATAACAACAAAATTGAGACGTCAAAGTAATCTTAATGGCATATGATATATATAATCTAACATTTGTGCTCTTGTATTATTGAATTTATTAAACTCGTTGCGAAAAAAAAGATAAAATGCTTGGCAAGCCTTGCATTTTATCTCTTTTCCCTAACTCGTTTAATGAATTCAATAAAACATGAGCGCTTGTGTAAGAACGTCTATATCTGCAACAAGGGGAACACTCATGTAAGATCCTTTATATCTGCAACAAGGGGAGCACTCATGTAAGATCTTCTATATCTGCAACAAGGGGAACACTCATGTAAGTTCCTCTTTGAATAAGTGAATATGACCAGGCCCTGAGGTTATAAAACATGAGTACAGTCTCAGACTCAAAATAAGGTGCAATGATTCGCTACTTGCTGACACGCGTCTACAATCAGCCAGTCATTGCGCTTTATTTTGAGTTTGAGACTGTACTCAAATTTATAACCTTGGGGCCAGGAAATGCCACAACCACCAACTGCAGACCAAACCACGGTACTGTGTGAAGAGTCACAAAACACACACATCTAAAACACAATTAAACTAAAGCAATCAGCTCTCTCCTCCTCATCAAGGTGATAGCTAAAACTAGAAAAAGGTACCAAACATACACCACAAAACAAGTACCCATAACAAAAATACACACACAATGGGAGCAGAAATATACAATGAATAGACAACAACCGAATCACTGCTTAAGAAGAGAAAGCAGCCTATGACATTGGGGTGGGGCAAATATTTTTACAGGCCAAATCTTCATCATTGAAAAAAGTAAGTATGATCAGGAAATACCACAATCACACAGTGCAGACCAACCCACGCAACCGTGAGAAAGAGCCCCAGAACACTGACTGACACAAGACATCAGGAAGACTGTTAAAGGAAAGCAACCAGCTCTCTCTTCCCCTTCAAGATGATTGCAAAACCAGAAGGACACAATGTACAGAACAACAAAACAAGGACCAAACACAGAACCCCCACAAACAATGGGAGCAACAACAAACAATAAATAAACAACAACAACAGAACTACCGCATTAGAAATGACGTCAGCCTAAGCCACTGGGTGGGGGGGGGGGGCTTTATTGTATTTTATTGGTACCATATCTTCGTTCTAGATTCTGTTGTTTTTAAAACATAAAAAGGTGTTGAGCTCGCATGGAGGCTTCCTAACTATTGCAATGTATCATCACAGAGAAACAATCTAATCAAAACACACTATGATGATACACAGAAAAGGGCTTATGACTCACAGATAGGTCGAGCTAAAGAAAGTAAGTTAGAAGGCAAAGATCAGGAATGGATACAATCAAAGTAAGAAAGATGGCAAAGATCAGGAATCAATACATTCAAGTACCAGACGTGACCCAGGATACCACATGGTAAGTGACAAAATCACAATTAGACAACATAAACAAGTACCACACTTGACCTAGAATACAATATGGGAATGTGGCAAAATCACAATTAGACATCACTAACAAGTACCACACGCGACCCAGGATACCACATGCGAAAAATGACAAAATCACAAATGGAAATCACAAACAAGTACCACAAGTGACCCAGGATACAATATGGGAAAGTGACAAAATCACAATTAGACATCACAAACAAGTACCACACGTGACCAAGGATACCATTTGGGAAAGTGATAAAATCACAACTAGATATTACAAACAAGTACCACACGTGACCCAGGATACCATATGGGAAAGTGACACTATCACAATTAGATATCACAAACAAGTACCACACGCGACCCAGGATACCTGATGGGAAAGTGACACTATCACAATTAGAAATCACAAACAAGTTCCACAAGTGACCCAGGATACCTGATGGGAAAGTGACAAAATCACAATTAGAAATCACAAACAAGTACCACAAGTGACCCAGGATACCTGATGGGAAAGTGACACTATCACAATTAGACATCACAAACAAGTGCCACACGTGACCCAGGATACCACATGGGAAAGTGACAAAATCACAATTAGAAATCACAAACAAGTACCACACGTGACCCAGGATACCATGGGGGGGAAAGTAACAAAATTACAATTAGATATCACAAACAAGTACCACACGTGACCCAGGATACCATATGGGAAAGTGGCAAAATCACAATTAGATATCACAAACAAGTACCACACGTGACCCAGGATACCTGATGGGAAAGTGACACTATCACAATTAGACATCACAAACAAGTACCACACGTGACCCAGGATACCACATGGGAAAGTGACAAAATCACAATTAGACATCACAAACAAGTACCACACGTGACCCAGGATAACATAGGGGAAAGTGACAAAATCACAATTAGACATCACAAACAAGTACCACACGTGACCCAGGATACCATAGGGGAAAGTGACAAAATCACAAAATGGCACAGTCAACCTAACTATAACACAAAACCAAGACAAAACAATAGTTTCTACCCAACCGAAACAGCAACAAACACTAAATTTATGACAACAAAATGGAAGGCAGCCTGGGCTTAAACATATTAACACTATTTCTCACACATGTAACACATGTGATGACCAAGTTCATGTTCATTAAACCTTGATCATGATGTGTTAATTTAGGGGCGTACTGGAAGCTTAACAATGTTTTTTATTTCTGGATGCACCAAATGATACGTTTAGTAGAGCAAACGAGAGCTCAAAAGTCGCCTCCTTAAGGACTTTTAGGTGCCCTCTCTGTTAACAAGTAGTGTTATATACCAAATTGTTTGTTAGCATCCCTAGTTTCAGAAAACCAATGATGTCGGTGCCGGAGTCGCGTACTTACAGAGTTATGGCCCTTGAAAGTTACCTACCCTAAACACTCTTTAGACTAATTTTAGGGTATAAAATGAGCATAAATGTGCTTGTTTTGCTGGTAATAACCAGTTTTACGTATTTTCGTCTAAAGTTTGAATCGGAAACAGAAAATATGTTATAGTTCTATTCATTTTAATTGACAAAAGAGGGGATTGGGATGAATGCCTTTTGTAGCGGGCCCTGGCAGCGCCGGCGTCGGTGTCAGCACTAATGTAGGTGTGGCCCTTTCATATATGTTTAATATCTCCTGATTGGGTCATCAGATTTTATCAAAATTAGCAAGGATACAGCAACTAGGTATAATAAATAGTCAACTAGGTTTAGGTTACCTTGACCTTATTTTCAAGGTCAACACAGAAAAAGTTTGCTAAATTTATGCCAAAAAATACTTAAATTCACGTTATCTTCGGAGTAGGTCAGCGGATTTTAACCAAATTTGCATGATTTTAATAACTAGACATGGCAAAATAACGATAAAGTTTATAAGATCTTGACCTAATTTTGAAGGTCACAGCAGAAAAAAAACTGCTAAATTTAGGCGAAAGTTACTTAAATTCACAATATCTTCGGAGTGGGTCAGTGGATTTTGCCCAAATTTGTATGAATCTAATACATGGACATGGCCTAAAGCTAAAACAATTTTGGAGACCTTGACCTTATTTTCAAGGTCACATTAGAAAACCAAATTGCAAAATTTAGGCCAAAAAATACTTAAATGCACATTATCTTCGGAGTGGGTCAGTGAATTTTACCCATATTTGTATGAATTTAATATCTAGACATGACAATAAACCGATAAAATTTTGGAGACCTTGACCTTATTTTCAAGGTCACATTAGAATAAAGCAAAAAGCTGATAAAGTTTAGAAGATCTTGACCTTATTTTCAAGGTCACATTAGATATCGAAATTGCAAAATTTAGGCCAAAAGTACTTAAATGCACATTATCCTCGGAGTGGGTCAGTGGATTTTTACCCAAATTTGCATGAATTCAATATATGGACATGAGAATAAGCCAAAGAAAAATTTTGGAGACCTTACCCTTACTTTCAAGGTCACATTAAAATAACAACTGCAAAATTTAGGGCAAAAATACATTGTACTTAAATGCACATTATCTTCAGATTGGGTCAGCTAATTTTTCCCAAATTCGCATGAATCTTATACATGGACATGACAAACGTCACATTAGAAAACGAAGCTGCTAAATTTAAGCCAAACATACTTAAATGCACATTATCTTTGCAGTGGGTCAGCGGATTTTACCCCAACTTGCATGACTTTAAAATCTGGACATGGCAATAAGCCGTTATAATTTTTGCGACCTTGACCTTATTTTCAAGGTCACATTCAAAACAATGCTTGATTTAGGTGAATAATTACTTAAATGCACATTATCTTCAGACTGGGTCAGGGGATTTTACCCAAGTTCACATGAATCTAATACATGGATATGACAAAAAGCTGCTAAAACTTTTGGGACCTTGACCTTATTTTCAAAGTCACATTGGAAAGGAAACTACTAAATTTAGGCCGAAAACCTTTAAATGCACATTTTCCTTGGAGTGGTTCAACGGATTATACCAAAAAACCTAGACATGACAAAAGTTGATGCGGTTTTTTTTTGTGACCATGACCCTATTATTAAAGGTTACATAAAAAAAAGTCAAATTTAGGCTAAAACTGATTAAATGTGCATTATCTTCAGAGCGGGTCAGCTGATATTACCTAAATTTGGATGAAATTAATATCTGATTATGACAAAAGAGGATAAAGTTTTTGGGACCATTTTCTTATTTTCAAGGTTATATAAGAAAAGCTGCTAAGTTTAGGCAAAAATTATCTAATTTGCCAGGAGTCGGCCGATGTTTCAAAGTTTACCAAATTTGTATGAGCAGGTAAATAGTGGATTGTATAATGGAAATCTTGACTTTAATTTCAATGTTGATCCAGAAAAAACCCTGCTTAATTTAGACCAAAGGTACTTAAATGTACATTATCGCTTGAAGCATGTTAGCAGATTTTAATGGGAGTTTGCATGTCTGCAACACCTGGACATGATAAAACTCCAACTAGGTTTTGGGGAATTTGACCAAATTTCAGAGTTACTGCAGAAAGAGTACTGTAAAATTAAAGCAAAAAAAAAATCACCTGAATCTTTGCTGGATGGATTTTCTTCCTTGATTTAGGACGCAGCTCCTCTCAGGATGATAGTACCACCAAAATACATTTTAAGGCTGTGATAATTGATAATTTTCAGATGAAAGATAATCTGTGGGTGCGCATCAATGAGTCGATCCAAACGAGTACACACAATTTGCAAATTTAGAAAATTATTTTCGAACCCTTTAACTCCGGAGATGACTTGACTGATCAATTGTTTGTTGCAACCATTCAAATATGCAACGAGCTGGTGTTTTTATGTCTGCAAAATCATTTTGTGAGTGTTTCAATCATTTGTAAAGCAAGTAGGTTCGCTATTATCGAATTTAAGTTCAATATTAAACAAGAGGGCTCTTGGGTCCTTGGTCGCTCACCTGATATGACCATTCGTAAGGTCAGGGAAAAGCATAATCACTCCCAACATTACAGCTGTCAATATTCGATGTATCTGTAGTTTTGATAAAACTTGGTTTTGAACGTGTATATGTAATGTTAAGGAATGTTAAGATAAACCTCAGTGGGTATTAACATTTAAACCAAAATGAATCAAATCAGGTCAATGGTTAATGGATAACAGTTCAAGGCAGGCAGATGGACGCAAATGAACAGACAGAGACATATCAAGGCCCTTGGCTTTGTGGATTCAGACAAGAAGATGTGTTTTATGTTTTCCCTATAATTAGCCAATGTAAATATTGTAACCCCAGGACATAGCCACTTTTGGCCACAGTGCCATAATTGTAACAGACTTTGTAGACGTTTACTAGGTAATGCTTCATATTAAAGCTGCATAGTCTGCAACTTTTGATCTTTTAATTTTTGAAATAATGTTTCTATTTTTCAAGAACACAGTAAAAAACTAAAATTCATGTATACATTTTACCAATTTCGTAAACTATTACAAATTATCAATATCAAAACAACAGCATTTATGTTAAAAATTGACTATCTATAATTATTGGAGGGACGCAAATAATTACCAACAAGAGAAAACATACCTGTTTTTTATAAGATAATTCACTTTTCCATGCAGTTTTCAGCTGTAGTAAACAGATTTATTGTGAAAACTTAACTTAATTCTGCTTTTACAAATGATTTAAAAAGAAAAGATTCTTTTTCGAAAAATGTTCATAGTTGCAGACTTAGTCTCTTTAAGCGTCAAGGTTCAATGCTTTGTGTATTTTGATTTTTTTCAGTTCGAAAGTCTATTTTAGCCCATTGGAGCTAGATACCTGTATAAAACGGAATAAAACCATTTAAAAAATAAATGGATGAATGCTATATATGGATCATCCATGTCAAGTTTGGTCAAAATCCACCCAATAATGCAGGAGGACATGTCTTTTGAAGCAATTGTTGACGACATACAACGGGCAACCGAGACCTTAACAGCTCACTTTGAGTAAATGGCTCAGGTGAGGTAAAATATCTTGTCTGCTCAACTTGACCCAGTTTTTGGAAAACAATATGACTGAGTAAACGAACCATTGACGCAAGAATGTGTCTGCATTTATTTAGAAAAGACGCTCGAAGGTAGCTTTAGTGTTGACTTGAATGTCACTATTAACACCCAAACGGAACATACCAGAGTTTTTTTTATATTTTCGATAACGTCAATTGTTCAATCGTAAAGACCGCCCAACTCTCCAAAAGGTTCGAATTAGTGAGCAATGCAGGCAAAAAGGTGGGTGGGGTACGCCTACGTTTTGCAATGAGCCAAACAAACGAATTTAAACTTAAGTATTAATTATAAGAAGTGATAAGTTTGTAATCAGGGGGTAAAACTAATCTTCAAAGACATGAGTACTACCTTTGGTCGTTCACAACAACAGATAGAATCAGGACGCAAATGTTACGTGATACAAGAGTTTAAACACAACAAGGTCAAATAATGTTGTTTTTCTAAAAAAATATAGTAATCCAATTAGATGTTTACATGTACATAGGTAGATGAAGATTCCTTTCGCAAGTCCGAAAGAGTCACAAAAAAGAATTTCATCAAGGTATGCAAAAATAAGTGGGTTTGGTATTTCCATGTTCTACTTGCTCTTTTGGGGCGTTTGAACTTGTTATAATAGGTAACGGCTATGATTTCGAGTAGCACAGATTGTGGTCCCACTACAGAAATGTGACTTTGAAACTTTGGACCGAATTAAAGTAGAGTGTGTTTTAAATTGGACTGCCATTTCTTCTGAGTTTTTAAACGTAATTTAAATGTTGTACTTTGAATGTCAGCTGATATAGTTATAAGCCTAATTTTGTGGTGAAATTCACCTATTACACATCTAAAAGTATTCGTTACAAGAAAAGGTGCAAAAATACGAATTTGTTTTAACAATAACAATTAGTTTCATGTTAGCACAATAATTGCTTTTACAGCTTAAAAAGTGGGTGGGGTACTTTCATGTTCTCCATGCCCTTTTGGGGCATTTGAGCTTGCTAACATAGGTAACGGTTATATTTTTTATAAAGCACAAGATATGGTCTCGCTATAGAAATGTGACTTTGAAAATTTGGACCGAATTAATAGAAATTCTGGTCAAAATTGGAAGAGCATTTGTTTTCTGATAGTTTTTAAACATAAATTTTGTACTTTAAATGCCTGCCAATATAATTATAGACTTCATTTTGTGATGAAATTTGCCTATCATATATTCAAAAGTATCTTCAACAAAAACATATGCAAAAAATTGTGGGTCCTTTTCATTAAATATAATTTGTTTTCCTTTTAGCATAATAATTGCTTCTCAAGCTTTGAAAGTGGGTGGGGTATTTCATGGGCAGATAACTCGGTAAATACACGGAATCAAATGCGACATCATTGTTTTTTATAAACCGCAGATATTGGCTGTAACTTTGGTATGAGATTCAGCTTGTTGACAGAGAGGGCACCTAAACTTCCATTCAATGCCATGATATTTGCGGTACAGAGAAAACGAGAGCTCAAAAGTCGTCTCCTTAAGGACTTTTAGGTGCCCTCTCTGTCAACAAGTAGTGTTATATACCAAATTGTTTGTTAATATCCCTAGTTTCAGAAACTCTATGATGTCGGTTTTGGAGTTGCGTACTTACAGATTTATTGCCCTTGATAGTTACCTACCCTAAATCATTTGAAGACTGATTTTAGGGTTAAAACATAATTAGAATTTTAAAAAGAAATGGTTTCTTCGTTGAAGTTACCAACATTAGAAAAAGTCTCGCAAAATGAATAAGTTGCGAATGTATACACCATAGGAAGGGAAGCTAGAAACATTCATCAAGGAATGAGAAATTAACTGGTTCAAAAACTATGCCATTTGTTATAGACAGATCCAAGTTTGAAAAGAGGGCTTCAGTATCAAAGGTATTTGCCTTATTTAACTGAGGTTCAATGGGATATATTTGACTTACTATTTGTTTGAAATAAGGATTATCTTGATTTAGAGTTCAATGCTGCAACAACATCAGCTTGATTATTGTCAGAAAGAGACAAAATGAATTCTCTCTGATAGCAACACAAACATAAATCTGTAGCAAGAAGAGCACATTAAGTACCCATTGGCATATCTTAAATTGGCCCATAAGATTTCGAGTTAAAATCTTGTCAAAATATTGTCCAAGAGATAATGGAGAGGAACTCAAGCCCTCTAGAATGACATTGAGGTCAAGGTCACATAAATCTATTTTGTACGCAAAATACTGATCCATTTATATATTTATAAAGGTACAAGATGGTCCTTAAAAGAAAATCCATAATGGTAAGAAATAGGAATTTCTTTTTTATACATAAAAAAGTGGGTGGGGTACTTCCATGTTCTCCATGACCCTTTGGGACATTTGATCTTGCTATCATATGTCAATTTTATAACTTAATGTAGCACAAATTGTTGTGTCACAATGAAATGTGTCTTCGGAACTTTGGACAGAATTAAAGGAGAGTCTGGTTAAAACTGGAAAAGCATTTTTTCTGGCGCATTTTCAAGAAATAAATGTGTACTTTAAATGTACGATGATATGGTTAAAACATGATTGTGTGATGGAATATGCCTATTACATATCTGAAAGTATAATTTGAAAGAAAATATGCAAAAATTGCCGATCAATATTAACAAAACAATTGGTATTCATTTTAGCACAATAATCGCTTCTCCAGCTTAAAAAGTGGGTGGGGTACCTACATGTTCTCCGTGCCATTTTGGGGCATTTAATCTTGCTGTACTAGGTAACTGTTACAATACTTACGTAGCAAAGGTTTTGGTCTCGCTATGGAAATGTGATTTTGAAACTTTGGACCAAATTGATAGAAAGTCTGGTTAAAATTGGAAGAGCATTTTTTCTGACAGTTTTTAAACCTAAATTTTGTACTTTAAATGTCAGAAAATATAATTATAGACATTATTTTGTAATCATATTTGCCTATCATATACTTAAAAGTATCTGCAACAAGAAAATATGTAAAAAATGTGGATCCGTTTCATTAATTTCATTTATTTTTCCTTTTAGCATAATTATCGCTTCTCAGGCTTAAACAGTGGGTGGGGTATTTCAAGGGCAGATAACTCAGTATGTACACGGAACCAAATGCGACATCATTGGTTTTCATAAACCGCAGATATTGGCTGTAACTTTGGTATATGACTCAACTTGTTAACAGAGAGGGCACCTAAACTCCTTCTCAGCGCCTTGATATTTGCAGTACTAGTTCATGTTTCCATAGTATATAACATTTTATACTACCAAAAGCCGTTCGGTATACTCGTATAGAGTCAAGAGCCAGTATGCACCCTGAACCTATCTCTGAAAAGGATTCGTTTTCTCCGTGGACACTAAAGTTTCTTTTCGGAAAATAAATAGAATGGCTTTCTAGTTAGTGTGAATGGATCATTAGGTACATTTATGAAGTATATACCAATGGCGTAGCCAGAACGCTAAAAAGTTATGCACATCAATGGGAGACTACTGTATCAAGCAATGATTCTCTTCAATTGCGTCCCTTTTCAAACTGGGAACTTCTCTTAAAGGAAAGTATTTGCTCCCAGAGGGAGTGATTTCTTTTCTTTATGAGCAGTTCCTTATAGTATGAAAAATCACTTTTATCACATTAAGTGACCTCCCTTGAATGTTACTTTTTTATTACGCACGTGCGTAACCTGCGTAATGGGAGAGAAAGAAAACGAAACATGAATAAAACTATTCACCTTCTAAATGTTTGATGGCCTCTTCATATGTGATAGAATCCCCATCTCCACACTTATTATAAATAGCAAGTGTAAACTGATAGCCTGGGTTTGAGCTGTTATATTCGTAACCTTCATCGACAGTAAGTGTCACAGTTATTTTAAGGCTCTTACTACACCATGGACCCGTTGAGACCATTCCCTCGACAAAAACCTGAGGGAACAAAGTTTCATATGTGTAAACTATGATGTCGTGAAAATAATCCAGCCATGCCTACTATAAGTTAACTTAAGAAATGAATTCCATTTTCGGAATGTTCATGGAATCATGAATACTTCGGGTCTCTTGTAAAGAAGTTAACTTTGCGAGAGACTCCAAGTATTCATGATTCCATGAACAGATCAAAAATTGAATTTATTGCTTATTATTTACATTTTATTACAAATATCTAAAATATATAAATTATTTTAAATTTAGAAATTAAAACAGTTTTGTATCCAAAATATAATCGTATTAACGGTTTTGTCGGAGTATAAAACAGAAAAGCGGAACAGCCAGCTTGAACACGGACAGCCAATGGAGCAAAGAAGAAGCTTGTTTTGCTACTCGGGTGTGGCTCGCTGTAAATCACAATACCAGTGTCACTTCTGGCAAATGAGTTCGATGTTTGAGGCGTATTGCACGGACAAGTGAGCTTGGCAGCTGTCAATCAAATTCGTGTAATCCGTGAGGCTATGAACGGTGGCAAAAATCTAATGATTCATTAAAGGATTGCTTCGAAAATGTAAATATTTCTTAATTAGGCAATAGAAAATGTTTTTCATATTTGGTAAACTATAATGATTATACAAATATATAGGTTATACTCATCCGTACAGTCTTACCAAATACTTAAAGATTTAGCGATTGTGAAAAAAGAGTCCATCATCTTGCACTGGGATGGATATAACTATATCAAGGCAAGTTTATTCTATTTTCTAAAAAAATAAAATAATAATAATTGGACAACAGAAACATACTACGTTGCAATGCGTATGCTCTATAACTGCCAGCTATCATTCGATTCGCGTTTACCAGATGATCACATGACCAGAGTTTAATATCAGTTATTTATAGTTCGAAACACCATGTTTTCTAGTATCAGGATTCGGGTTGTAGGGCCAACCATCTCAACGAACTAACGGTTGGACTCAGCGCAAAGTTTATGGTCGATAATCGGCCTATTCAGGTGACTGATGATCGATTAATTATCAATCAATGAAACAGCTAGAACTATTTGCAGTGCATGAAAGTAGTACCCCCGCATCCAATATAGGTTACCTTGCATCCCCAGGTCATTTTTTCATGGGTGCCAAGTTGTTCATTGGGACTTGTTCATTGGGACCCCCTGAAGGGGAAACGAAGTTATCCTAATAAAATTGTATGGACTTTGTGAAAATGCATGGCTTCCATAGCAACCCAGTGTATGATTCTCGAGAATCAGAGGTAGGCCTACAAATCAATCCTATCTAGGGTTCTACTTATCCTAGAGCACTAAAATCAAATTAAAGCTGAGACACATGCCTTTCTTCCTGTGGTCAGATATGTAAATCATCAAATTTGCATATTTATGAATATTAATGAAAACCTTTTAAAAAATGTGGTAAAATAAAAAAAATAACTAAGGCATATATTTGTAACTTTCTCGTGGGTGGCGTTTTCATTTCGTCCAAGAAGCGAAAAATCTTAGAAGGAGGCATTGGAAATTATCGGTAGCGCATCAGACCATTAAAATTATCAAAGAAACGTTTCAACATAACCTGTCTTTTTTTGGATCCCATACTCCATATAACGTATTAAGTTGGTTGCGCGGGCGCATACCGAGTAGTTATTCTTAAAAGTTGCACTTAAAACTTTGTAAATAAGCAAAAGCAAGTGTGAATTATCTGCAGACGACAAAAATTGTATTAAAATATCAAATATGCAAAGAATTAATTGATACACCACTAACCTGAAGGTGTGTTTCGGATTCCACAGTAAGATTGGCTTTGGTGTTGTTTAAAAAGGCCACCATTTGCATGTCATAGCAAAGTCCTAAACAGTTTTCCTTGACCTCCCCTGTAAACGTGTAGTTACACACGGTCCCAGTAAAGTCCCCTGTCCCTACCAGTATATACTCCTTCCATGTATGAACGTGAAACGTTGATCCACAGTACCGCGTTCTTATGTCCATCGACAGAACATCTGCAAAAAAAATTGGGCCTCGACGCAAGAAACCCTGTCTTCGGGGGTTTGCGAAAAACATAGGCACAGACCAGCCTGCGTATCCGCGCAAGAGGAAACCATAGCCATCAACCGTGATTGGGTTCACAACCAGGCATGCAGACTGTCGCAGGCAAATGTTTATGAAACATTGTGTACACGTTGATACCGATAGCTCAAGATACCTCCAAACACCACATTGTTATGCAAACCAAATAATCAGGAAAGAATTGTATCAAGAGCCAATTCAATGTGTTTTTAAAAAGTAAATAAAACTAATTCCATACTCTATTATAATGTCTTAAACTAAGGGTACTATTGTTTTATCAATATATGCAGTGTTGATTTCTCCATCCTTATCAACTGAAAGAGTCCATTACTATTGTTGGGATGTCTGGTAAACATTTTCATTTATATATCAATTTGAATTGCAATTCTTGTGAGCCAGATCAGACCCCATCCGAACTGGATTTGCAATTTTTGCCTATGTCACATGAAAATCACAACAGGCTTATATGGATTAATTAGTGACCAGTCAATATTACACGACAGTGCCAGCCATGAGAATAAATGTAAACAACATGGGACTCAAGCTGGCATGACAAAGAAACTACAAGCACCTACGAGTGTAAAAGGATCCAGGCTAAAGCAAGAACCAATATACAGAGAAAAACCCCACATTGTATTAAAATGCCAGGTACTAATAATAATTGAGCCGTGGCATGAGATTTCCAACAATTTGACATTTTGACATGTGTAGACTCGGACGAGCCTCTGCAGCCTCCTTTTAAGCTTAGAAACTCCAAATGGTGTTCAGTCAGTAGCTTAACAGTCATAGTATACTTATGCGACTAGCAAAGGCTCTGATCAGACTGCGCGTATGCGCAGGCTGATCTGAGGCTTTGCTGGTCGCAAATACCACATTGTTGGAAATCTCATGCACTGGCTTAATTTAAAATCCTTTGGTAGTTTTCTTGAAATACATGTATTGTAAACAAACCTGCGTCTAAGCGGCCTACGATTAACGACAGCAAAAGAACCACAATTACATGTACTTCCATTCTGGGTTCACACTGAACAGATATCTTAAATGATAAAGAACAAATAGATGTCATATTGTGTATGTAAATATTAAAAACACACACACAAGAAGATAATACGTTTTTAGTTTTCCAGAACATAAGCCAAATACCTATACTTTATTAATTTTAAATTTTCTTAAAACAAGATTCTTAAGATTCTGGGAGTAAACTAAAACATATACTGCAGTGGATTTAGAAAAAAATGAATGTGTTCGTAATTTCAATTAACAACTATTTTAAACAAAGTTAATTCCCAGACACGATTCACAGATGTCCATTATTTCTTGCAAGTATTGTTTAACCACCGAATGATTAATGTTCCATCATATGGATTTTAATTATTCATCGCATAATGAATCCTGCAATGGTTAGGCGAGCCTGGGCCTTTTCCCAGTTCCATTATAACCTTCGCTGCTCTCTCGCACATAACATAGAATTATATGGAAACAAGACCAAACTCTGCTCTGGACCTGCGTCGCCGGTGCACATCTTCAATGTGTGAACAATCATTATGCAACGTTTGAATATAAAGGAATGCAATCTGTTTGAGTTACAGATTACACACAAATTACACTATATAAGCACTCCAAAGGTGGTGTAGACGTAATAATGTTTAAGTTAAACACTCCCACAAATATTATCAAATGTGGAAAAATATAAGGTGAACATGTTCAATGTACAATGTTTGAGTATGAAGGAATAAAAACTGCTGGGGTTTCAGATTACACAAACCAGACACCAAATAAGCATTTCGGATGGGTAAAATCTCCAAGTCCAACAGCCCTAAAAATAAGAATATTTAATAAATATGCACAAAAAGATGGCGCACATGTTCAATGTATGAACAAACATTATGCAAAGTTTAAATATTAAGGAATGAAAAATGTTGGAGTTACAGATTACACAAACCAGATCCCCTGTAAGCATTTTACAGAAAAAAATACTAAGTTTAAGACCCCAACAATGAAAGGAAATTCATTTTCATGTACAAAATAGAAGGTGTAAATCTTCAATGCATGAACAATCCTTTTGCAAAGTTTGAATATAAAAGAATGAAAATTGTTGAAGTTACATATTACACAAACCAGACACCCCCTACGCATTTCGGATGGAAAAATGTCTTAAGATCAACATCCGTCAAAAATGAGAAAATATTTATCAAATGTGCACAAAATGGCAAAATGGGAGGTGCACATCTTCAATGTGTAAACAATCATTATGCAAAGTTTGAAAATAAAAAAATGAAAACTGTTGGAGTTACAGATTACACACACCAGAACTCATCTAAGCATTTTGGACGGAAAAATGTCTAAGTCCAACACCCCTTAAATTAAGAAAATATTCATTAAATGTGCTCAAAATAGAAGGTGCACATCGTCAATATGTGAACAATTATTATTCAAAGTTTGAATAAAAATGAACGAAAACTGTTGGAGTTATAGATTACACAGACTAGGAACCCCAAAAGTGTTGCGGATGGACGGACAGACGGACGGAGTGGACCCATTACTAGACCTGCTATCGCTAAAGCATTATGCAAAGTTTAGTATATGTTAAGATAAAAACTCAGACTGGACACGTCAGAATGGGTGTTTCAAGCCAAAATACAGGTACAGTAAACCCTATAGACCAACTTGATTTTGGGCTGGATACGTCAGTGTAGGTTTTGCGCAGATGCGATAAGTATCAAAATGATTGTATCAGATTGCTTGAAATCAAAGGAGAGAATACATGTATATTGATGAAGTGTTGGAAAAATGAAAAAAGTAACGCACACGTACCTGTTTCTGGTAATTCCTTTTTGCTGATTCAAGGACTCGTCATCTACTCGTATCCGATGTAATATGGTCGTCTCCATCAACATCAGGTAAAATATGAGAAAATAAATTTCAGCCGCGTTACATCGAGTGAAACCTTATGAAAAAGTAGCATGTGCTTACATTTGTATCCCAGGTATTTTGAATGGAGATATTTTGGCCATCACACGAAATTTTGGTACTTATAGCATCAAGCTCAGACGAGCCTGCGTTTCTCGTAAATACAAAGTATGAACGTGGAGGAAGACTCAGACCAAAAATTAGACCTCAACCTCTGTACGATACGTAAGCGTGGGGCGTTCAAAATAAATGTGTTTGTGTGTATATTCGATAAGTACCATTTATTGAACAGAATAGCATATGAACGGGTTATTTGGAAGTGTTTATGAGTGTTCATGTATTATTGAATTTATTAAACGAATTGAGTAAAAGAGTTAAAATGCGAGGCTTCTCTCACAAATTACAATTTAGGCAATTTTCTTTCTCAAATCAGTAGAAAATATCATTTGTTTGTTTGACATTTTAAAATTTATAACCAGAACAAATCATGCTCATGTCAGTTGAGCATAAAAAGGCTAAGATACACGGGGTCAGCCGGACTGGAGGAACGAAGTATCTACCCGTTGGTGTAGCAGCCGAAACCGGGTAGCCGAGCGGTTTATTCACTTAACCACGACCTCAGTGCGCTCAAAAGAAGACATAGACTGTCTACTGTAAATTCAGACGATTCTCATGCACTATAATTCTTTATTTCTTTCGAAAACTGGGAAAAATATCGCAAAATTTGTCGTCTGCTGCAGCCGTGAGTGACGCTTTAAGGATTAAAGACGCTGACCTGGTATTCACATTTGAGACACGTGATTTCCCCAAATGATGTTAAATATCAGTAGCTTAACACTCATAGAATATAGAGCGACTAGCGAAGGCTCTGATTAGACTGCGCGTGTGCGCAGGCTGGTCTGAGTCTTTTCTGGTCGCACATACCACATTGTTGGAAATCTCATGTCACGGCTCATATGTTGTTAGCATGCAACAACGTGAGGTTTTCTCGCGGGCCGATTGTCATGCAGTCTGCGTATCATTTTGACAAGATGCACATTCTCTGCAAAAATAAGGCGAAGATGGATGCAAAATATTTCTCATAGTGATATGATGTAAAGTTTTTGTTACAATATATGCTCTAAGACAAACTGTTGTAGTAAGCATTCTTTTAATACGTAAACGGAGTGATTTATTCCACTGTTGTTTATATGGGAAAGACACATATTTTTGACATAAAACGTGTTAAAGTTACCTTACTGCGAACTTGAACGCTTTTAACGGCTTGGTTTTGCATTTATTTACTTTAGTTAAGATTTTGCACAATTAAATACAACGGGGAGAAGAAACAGCAACTTTATTTAAGGGCAATTTCGGGTTATTCCAATGCGCACCATTCCTGCGTCGAGAAACAGGAAAAGTTGTCTGGGTCCCGTCTTTCCGGCCATTTACGATTTCAGATCAATACAGTTTTCAGATACTCTTATGTCAGATGGATTCTTGACAGACAAATGTAACTAAAATGTGTCCGAAATATCTGTTGACCCTTCATCAGTACTGCTCGTCTCAGTACCAAATACAGATAAACAGAACAGGCGACATCAACAATGTAAAGAAAAAAGCAAGGTTTTTACCCTGTATCCGAATACGAATATGGACGAAACTCAAATAGTCTCTCCACTATGTACTGTTATTTGGGCCTTGTCGCGAGAAAGCCTGTCTTCGGGGTTTCCGACAAAGTGAGTTTCAAATCAGTCTCCTCAGCTATAGAAAATTGAAATTTCGCTCATAGCAAGTCTAGATATGACACTTCTCGATAAGGGAATAACAAAGGCGCTGATCAGTCTGCGCGGATGCGCAGGCTGGTCTGCGCCTGTGTTGTTCGTAAACCCCCGAGGACAGGTTTTCTCGCGTCGAGGCCCATTTAGAGCCATGCAAGACTTTAGTCTTGACATCGTGGCCCAGTGGTTAGCCAGAGGACCAGGGTCGATTCCCGGGTCGGCATTTCTTACATTTTTTTTCTTTTTTCGCCTTGTAATGCAAAATTACTTAAGTACTTCATACAAGTAATATGAAATTATATAACTGACAATAATTACACTCCTTAACGTTTTACATTGAATTATCCTCGAAATTTGTGGGGATGGGTTAAATTTGGCCCTCCTGAAATATAATTAGTCTGGTGACCACCATTTTTTTCTTTTTTCTAAAATGTCAAATGATAGTCAATGAAATAATCAAAAAGAAAAAAATAAGATTTTTAATGTCACATTTTTAAATAGATAATTTACTCTGAAAATCGAAATCCTTTGTGTGTGTTGGGGGGGGGGGGGGGGGGGTAACCAAAATATATCATGCAGTATCTTGACACGATCTTCACCATTTTCAAAGCACAATGCATCCGGTTTGTCATGCTGTTAAATTAGCCCAAGTTAACATATAATTTCAATAGTGGATAGCTTGTTGCCTCGTTCAATATCATGTTACTACCGAATCTCCCGTGGCCAGGTAGACCCGGATCAACATCGATAGTCACGTCTTGTTGACACGAGTTTGCACTGACTTTACGTCCCATCAAAAATCTTTCAGTTAAACAGGGACGGGTCTTCCTGGGTTGAACCAGTACTGAGCTAGGATAAATGAGCCGCGACATGTGATTTCCAACAATGTGGCATTTTGACATGTGTAGACTCAGACGAGCATGTGAAGCCCCCTATAAAGCTTAGAAACTCCAAATGATGTCCCGTCAGTAGCTTAACAGTCAAAGAATATTTAAGCGACTAGCAATGGCTCTGATCAGTCTGTGCGTATGCGCAGACTGGTCTGAGCCTTTGCTGGTCACACATACCACATTGTTGGAAATCTCATGTCATGGCTCATATGTGTCTTGCTCAAGGACCATATTATATGGTATGTGGGAAAGAACATGAAGTTGGACATTGCCATCAATTATGTTTGCTACTGGTTGTTTTTTGTTGTCAGTACATTGAAGCAAGCCTTAAAAGAATGTAAAACCTTTGATTTCTCTATTTTTGCAGACATATCATAAGCTGTTGCATTCAAAAGAAGGAAACTGGACTATGGGTAGAATAGAATAACCAGTTGGTCTATAGTGTACTCTATGGAAGAGTTTTCATAGTTAACAAATTGATAAGGCTGTCCCATTTCATGATTCAATGAAAACGCAGAAATTGAAAACACTTGCCTCTGACTGCCATCAAAAAGGATGTCAAGACAATTTCCTTGCTCATCTATTATGTCAAGTTATCTATGTTACACCCTTTAATAAGCGCTCTAATCTTAGAAACTTAGTGAATCATTGAAGTGAAAGGGGCTTATTTGCATTCTGTTCATCCGCTGATTCAGCACTTCAGAAGTACTAAGACTTCATATAAGTTTTTGAATGCCTTGGGAAAGATAATGAGTGTTCAGAAACATTATCAGGTGAAAATGCGTTCGTTGCATGTATGGAAAGGCTACGTTTATAAAAATTAACCAGCTAAGATAGAATTCTTTTTCACAGAAATATCAAGGTACGTCAGTCCAGATACTCATTGCTTTTAATGGCATATTTTTCCTCCTTGTAAAGCTTTAGTCTTTCTCCTACTTGCAGAGTATCACTAGAAACACATATTCAAAGGGAATTCTATCAGGAATTCATATCAGTTTCAAAATGTTCCAAGCCGATGATGGGTAATCAGTTTTGTGTGGACTGGTCGTAAAATTGTACAGCAGGAAATAATTGAAATATTGTGTGGTGATTCTACTAGTTGCAAGGAGGCGGGTGATAACAATGATTACCACAGAAGCAGACAACAACAAACGTTTAACATGAGTGTTGTTGAGTCCTTATCTTTGCTTTATCTCCTTTTTATATCTCGATTTATATGTTCTAGGAGATGATGCATTGATAAATTAGGGGTATTTCATGCAAACCAATCATCTCTGTCTTGATCCACATCTGAACTAAGGGTAAGTTGGCCCGCCCTGAAACCTGTTAAAGCCCTCCAGTTAAATATTTTATTAACCGTTTCAAGGCGGTGCTTCTTATATAGATCATTTATTTTATTTCTTGCTTATTTTGGTTATGCTTTCGTGCGTGTCTGTTTATTGATGCCTTGTGGTCACCTGCTGGGAAAGGGCTGACTTCTTGGATCTCGTTTGAGATGTCTAATTGTGAAGTTGTCACTTTTTCATTGGTATACTGGGTCAGGTGTGGTGCTTGATTGTATCGATTCCTGATCATCGTCCTCTTTCTCAAATGACTTTTTTTTATTTTACAAAAGATTCCAGACGTATTTTCCTATTATAAATATTCAAATATGCAATTGTATATTAGGCGGTGATTTGTTATATGCATGTGCAAAATTTCAGTCAAAAATTTTATCATAAAAGACATTTTTAAAATGAAAAACAATGTTCACTGAATTGCTGTATGCACATAAGATGATGCTACAGGTTCTAGACCTGAATAAGCCAATTGGGGAAAGGCAGGGTTCCCACAAAAATTCAACAACTCAATTCCATGATTTTTCCATAAGTTTCCAAGATAAACAATGTTTCCATGACTATTTACTGCATGACCTGAAACCTGCCCTTTTAGCAGCATCTTCACCAGGCTGAGCTTTAATGTAGAATGCAGCAAAAGTAATGTGTTTAAATAAGCATGCTTGTAGTCCATGCATGCATTTTGAAAAAAAAACAACAACTAGAAACCACCAGTAGCCAGAACATTAGCTGTCAGACACACAGATTTGTGTGTCTGACAGCTAGTTTTCTGGCTACTGGTGGTTTCGTCAAATTATTAAAAAAAGTCCATGATTTCACCATGATTATTCAGGGGTTTTCAAATTCCATGATTTTTCCATGCATGGAACTTTTTTCTTGATTTTCCAGGTTTTTCATGATTGCCAGAGCTTGTGGGAAGCCTGAAAGGCCTCTCTTTTTGGCCATAGGGCCAATTTGGACCAACGTGGTCATTTAGAGGTGATGACACATACTAATTATCAACACCCTATGCCAAGTGGTTTCAGACAATACTTTTTTATGTCTTAGCCTATGTAAAACATGTGATCATTGGATGAAACATTTTTGCCCCAGAGCCATAATTTGTACAAACTTGGTAGAGGTTCACTAGATGCTTCATACCAAATATCAAAGGGTTAGACTTTATGGTTTTAGACAATACTTGTTTATGTCTTTGCCTATGTAAAACATGATTATGGGATGATACCATTTTTTGCCCCAGAGCCATAATTTGTACAAACTTGGTAGAGGTTCACTAGATGCTTCATACCAAATATCAAAGAGTTAGGCTTTGTAGTTTTGGACAAGATTTTTAAACTTTTTTTTCTGATCTTTTTTTGCCCATTTGATTTAGATTTGCTTTTGCTGGAACTACTTGAACAATAATTGAAGAGGGCCTTATAAGGATCAGTTTACCACGTTCTGTCAAATCCAGTAAGTACTGGGAAACAGATTTACAAAAGTCTATAGACTTTCTTCTGAATCCTTTTTTTGTATTTCGAAATGATCTGTATGTGAAATTATTGTAGTATATGTATGCATGTTGTTATACAAAAATGAAATAAAAGTTTAAACTAAATCCAGTAAGTACATGTAGTTTAAATGGAATCAATTGATGACGAGGCCTGACAGACTTCTAACGATGACAATAGCGCACCATGAGCCTATGGCTCCAGTGATTTCATAATGGTCAGAAAAATACAGTTGAATATGTATATCTGGTATAGAACATTAAAAAACTTTACTTTTTAAATTAAATCTTTCAACAAGCAGAGACAAATAACTCAACACATTATATTGCAACATTTTATTCGTGGGTGAAAGTTCAAAAATTCAAAAATCCTGAACTTTTAAAATCCCAATCTTAAAACTTGAGGTATGCCCACTTACTACTCACAATTTCAAGCTTGAATGGCCAATTGTCTTTAGACAGACTGACTAAATATCATAGAACCTATACTGTCCACAAAAAGTAGGGGATATTGGGACATAAACAAGTCTAAAAATTAAAATCCGTATTTGTCGCATTAATAATTTTGTATTTTCATAGAGCAATGTGTAAGCCAGTTTTCTTTCTTAATTTAAGGGCTGAAAATTGGGTAATGTGACCTTAAGGACGTACCAAAGAAACTAGGGGTCAAGAGCAAAATTTCACAAAAAAGTATCAATTTTTTTGGAACGCTTTCGATAATGCATGCTAAAGATGCATTATGGACATCTTTGTTTTTTAAGATTTTTTTCGCGTACCAAAATTGTTATTTCTAGGAGATAGGGCGGTGACAAAAATGTAAAAAATGACAAAATTTACTAAAAACTTACAGATTTTAGCCTCACATTCCAGAAATTGAGAAAAAAATGAGAAAAACAAATTTTAAACATTAAAACTATTGAATGACAAATATTTTATTTTTAAAAAGCATAGCAATTGCATAATCCGTCACCGTGATATTCACTTGTGAAAATTGAAAGGCTACCCCTGGTCTAAATATGGTTGTCTCAGAAACACGCGACCAAATTTATCCTAGAAAATTTTATTCAAATTGGCCGTGAGATGACTTTGCTAATTATTACTAGCTGTTTCAGGCTTAAGACATTCGTTTGGTAAATGTTATAATTTTTGCTATTCCAGTATCCCCTAATTTTTGTGAACAGTATATTATAATCTCCATAATTCAGCATTTTGAGGCAGGCTTTCTATGGAAAGTCGGCCTAAAAATCCTGAATTCAGGAATAATCCTGAAAATTTTCACCCATTTTTAGTTGGTTGTTTTCTCAGAATGCATACATCCTCAACACCTGTTGAAAATCCGTGCATTCTGTGTAGAAAAAAATGGACCAGCTCAAATTATTTTGTTACCTATTGCAATGGTGAGTGACAAAGGCTCTGATGAGCCTGCTTATATGTACAGTGTCAGCAGTGCTTTCAGTCTCACATAATGGGCCAGCTCAAATTATTTTGTTACCTATTGCACTGGTGAGTGACAAAGGCTCTGAGGAGCCTGCTTATATGTACAGTGTCAGCAGTGCTTTCCGTCTCACATAATGGGCCAGCTCAAATTATTTTGTTACCTATGATGATGATGACCTAATGCACTGGTGAGTGACAAAGGCTCTGAGGAGCCTGTTTATATGCACAGTCTTGACAGAGCTTTCCTTCTCCCATAAACACACAGTAACACAGGTTTAGAAGATAAACAAAAATTTACAGTGTAAAATAGTAAATATTTTCTTACCAACCAATTTTAACATATGCTGTGGGTTCTCAAAAGAATCGTCACATTGAGACGGTTCTTTTGAGTACCCACAACATATGTTTTGGTTGATAAATAAGAAAATTAAATTTAAAGTAAACAGTGAAGATTCAAACCAAATGGGCCTTGTCACGACAAAAACTGTCTTGGGGGTTTCCGACAAAGTGAGATTCAAACCAGCCTGCTGAGCATCAGGAACTAGCTAGAAAGTTGAAATTTCACTCGTAGCAAGCTTTGATATGATACTTTCCAAAAAGCGAAATAACAAAGGCGCTGATCAGACTGCGCGGATGCGCAGGCTGGTCTGCACCTTTGTTGTTGGCAAACCTCCAAAGACAGGTTTTCTTGCGACAAGGCCCAAATACAAGTGGCCACATGTGATTTCCAACAATGTTGCATTTTGACAGGTGCAGAGGCAGACAAACCTGTGCAGCCTCCCTATAACCTTAGAAGCTCCAAATGATATTCGGTCAGTAGCCCAAGAGTCAGAGAATATTTAAGCCACTATTAAAGGCTCTGATCAGACTGCACATATGCCCAGGCTGGTCTGAGCCTTTGCTGGTCACACATACCACATTGATGGAAATTTCCTGTTGCAGCTCATATTAGACCTCTAGCCTGCTGGATACATCATGGGTATTCATAGTGATTACCAATAGCTTGTGTTCTGGCTCACTGTTTCTCGCCCACCTGAAGCTCAATTTTATTAGGCCATAAACCCCATTAAACTGCATATAGCTTGATATGATGAGAACTCCCCGGATGTCGATATCGCACCTGCATTGGGGAAAATAATCATAAAAGTTCTAAGTCATTGGAGCGTGAAATGTCGGCAAAAAAGATGCATGCAAGTAGAGTAGCAGGATAATTACTATGCAAGATTTCATATTCCTAGCTATCATAAGAACAGAGAAACGAATTTTAGGAATTTACTCAAAATAAAATTCTGACAAAGTCCATGGATTATAAAATGTAGGTCAAGGGTACCAGGTCAAGGTGCATGTCTGCTGAGTAAGTCAAGCACAACTACTATGCAAGGTATCATAATCCTAGCTACCCTAAGTACAAAGAAACAAACTTTAGTAATTTACCAGACGTAAAATTCTGACAAAATCAACGGAGCATGAAATGCAGGTCAAGAGTACCAGGTCAAGGTGCGTGCTTGGTGAGTAAGTCAAGGACGATTACTATGCAGGTCTCATAATCCTAGCTTACATAAGTACAAAGAAACAAACTTTAGTAATTTACCCGACGTAAAATTCTGACAAAATCAACAGAGCATGAAATACAGGTCAAGAGTACCAGGTCAAGGTGCGTGCTTGGTGAGTAAGTCAAGGACGATTACTATGCAGGTCTCATAATCCTAGCTTCCATAAGTACAAAGAAACAAACTTTAGTATTTTACCTGACGTAAAATTCTGCCAAAGTCAATGGAGTGTGACATGTAGGTCAAGGGAACTGGGTTAAGATGCGTGCTTGCTGAGTAAGTCCAGGACAGTTGCTATGCAAGGTTTCATAATCCTAGCTTTCATAGGTACAGAGACATTAATTGTGACAGAATTTGACCGACGGACGTAATGACGGACAGAAATTCTAACTCCTATACCGCAACCCTGCTATAAGCAGGTGCGATAAAAATGCAACTGTGAATATTTCTTATCCATCCATTTAACCCATAAAGTGTAGCAGACGACAATTTAAAATTTTGATGTTTTTTTCAAAAATAACAAATCAGGCATGATATTTCATGAAAATCGTCTGCTTGCAGATGATTCTCATGAAATATCATACCTGATTTTTTTCATAAATTAGAAAAGATGTCGCAAAATTTGTTGTCTGCTGCAGTCATGATTGGCGATTTAAGGGTTAATTATATGTTTTGAGGACTCTAAAGAACCAACACAACATCGAGAGAGTTCTATTGAGTGCCCACAGCTTATTGTATGGCTGAGAAATAAGATAAATCCTCATTATTAAAAGGACCATAGGTCCAGTGAGTTGAAAAGTTTTAACATGTGTTTTGGGTGCTCAAAATAACCATCTCATGAAGACGGTTCTTTTGAGAACACACAATATATGTTTTGGTTGAGAGATAAGAAAATTAGTTTTCAATTAACACTGTTATCTGGAGGCCTGAAAGGAAACTAATGTTTGGGATACAAACAAACCAAGAACACTTAGGCCAATTTTTTTTATTAGTCAATTTACAGGAATTTTTTCAGATTTGGGGTCGGGGGGGAAGAAAATAAAATTAAAAAAAGCTCTGAAAATGACAAGTTAAGTGGTCTTTTTCAGAGCTTTTTTTATTTTTGTTAATATCTCCAGAAAAAACCCCAGTAAAACTAGAAAGGTAAAACAACAGTCTGTATTAAATCTTTAAATATTTTATAATTTTCCTAAAAATCTGGACAGGACAATCACTTTTAACAGTGTCACTCTCAAAAATACACAGACAGAACCTCAAAAATGTTTTTTTTTCAACAAAACAAATAATAATTAGAGTTGGGGTATAAAATAATTTTAGAACTTTTTTGCTACTTTACGGAAAATTACAGTAGGAGTCGGCTGCTGACTTTTCAAATTCAATTTAAAAAACTTATTTCATGAGCGTTATCATAGTGTCAAACTATATGGATCTATTTCAGGCCCAATAATCAGTTGGCCTGATCTGGGTCCAAACAGTTTGCAAGAGTTATCAGCAGATTATTAAATTCACCGCAAGCTCCAAATCACAACGATATTAGGTATCAAATGTTGAGACATCTTATTTAATTTTCAGAAAATACAAGTATGTCTTCCTGAAGCTAGATTTATCCTTTTTTATAACACTGTATATTGAGTGACCACAGGTTTAGATAAACAAAAATTTTCAGCGTAAAATTGTAAATATTTTCTTACCCATCAATTTTAACATGTTTTCTGTGCTCAAAAGAACCGTATCATTGAGACAGCTCTTTTGAGTACCCACAACATATGGGAAATCTTTTGGTTAAGAAATAAGAAAATTATTTTTTTTTCGGTTCAAACTCTTAACAAAAGTCACGATAATCAGATCAGATGGCTTCTAACTTTTTTCACTTTTTTTGAAATACCATCAGAGTCAAACAGTTCAGATCCAGATCAGGTGGGATATTTTGTCCGGCCTGATCTGTGTTCAAACTGTTTTGTAAATGCTATAACAAGATGACCAGAAGGAAAAGAGCTACATTGTGTTCTTATTTAGGATCAATAAAGTATGCATAAGGCCAAAATGAAATATATGTGTGGTTCCTGTTTCAGTTTCATACCGACAAAATTATTAAATTTTGTTCTAACATTTAACACAGAAAATAGTGACAAAAACTGAAAAAGTGCCCATTTTAGGTACGTTTTCTCCAAAGACCATTTTAATGTTTAGGGTAGAGTTAAAAACATTAGGGTAGGTAGGGAAACAGGAACCACACATATATTTTATTTAAGCCTAATCTATAGTGAAATGACAAACATTTAAAGAATTGTCGCCCAAAAATGCAAAAATTCACTGTCAAGTCTATGAATTGTCAAAGTGTTTATTCTATGTATTGTCAAAGTGTTTTTTCTATAAATTGTCAAAGTGTTTGACCGTCAGTGTTCTTCATGACTATGCAGAGCTCCAGAACAGAAGGTGCAAAACCTGAAATGAAAAATTAAAACCTATGGCACAGGTTTAGATAAACAAAAATGTTCAGCGTAAAATTGTAAATATTTTCTTTCCCATCAATTTTACCATATGTTTTGTGTGCTCAAAAGAACCGCCTCATTGAGATGGTTCTTTTGAGTACCCACAACATATGGTTTGGTTGAGAAATAAGAAAATTAAAATTTTGGTACGCACTCTTACCTAAAGTCCTGCTCTTGAATATTTGCTTGCTAGAGGGGACTTGTCTGCTGATGCAATCAGTTTTAACCCAGATCAGGTACGACACCCTGATGGATCAAAACTGTTTGACACTCGGATAGTGTTCCTGAAAGATTCTTTTGAAAAGGCAGATTTTAGAAAGAGTCAGCTGACAACAACTTTCACAGCATACAAAATGGTAAGAATCCATTAAGAAAGCCGTACTGCAAGCTAATGAATAGCATACAGGTGGGATCCCAAGCCATTTTACAGAATACGCACTCTTGAAAGATTCTGGGTGTAATACCCCCTGTATGAGGCCAGGGGTGAAGCCCTGTGGCAGAAAATTGTTTTAGGGCATTCCAAAGGGCTTAAATAAGCCCACAAGACACGCAACTAAACACTATTAGTTGCATTTTTCTTCCAAAAATCAAATTAAATACAGTAAAACCTGTTTAAAGTGGCCACTCAAGATTGATTATTGCTTAATGCAGGTCAAAAGAATTGCAGAATGCTCCAAAGGGAGCTTTCTGCCATACTTTCGACCTTCATTAAGCTAGAATTTGTCATTAAGATCAGGTTTAATTTTTGTCTATCTTAACACAGGTTTTGGAGCATTCTGTAATACTAGTGACCTTTATTAAGCTAGAACTTGTCATTAAGGTCTGGTTTTATTTTTGTCCATCAGGTTTTACTTTATCTAAAAAAGTATACTCAGGACTTTAGTTAAGAGTGCGTAACGAAAATTTAATTGTCTTATTTCTCAATCAAAACATATGTTGTGAGTACTCAAAAGAATTGTCGCAATGAGACGGTTCTTTTGAGTACCCAAAACATATGTTAAAACAGATGGGTAAGAAAATATTTATAGTTTTACGCTGAAAATATTTGTTTATCTAAACCTGTGTATACTGGCTGCGTCAATTATCAGGAACATGTGTACACCCCTGGCATACTTGAGCCAGAAGTTGGGATGATGGTACTAGTATTGTATTAGTGAGTAGACAATTATCAGCCTTTGCAGCCTACTTTTAAGCTTAGAAACTCCAAATGCTGTTCGGTCAGTAGCTTTAGCCCTAGAATATTCAAGTGACTAGCAAAGGCTCTAATCAGACTGCGGGTATACTCAGTCTGGCCTGATCCTTTGTTGGTTGCACATACCACATTGTTGGAAATCTCATGTCTTAGGTCCTATGTATTTGGAGAGAGGAAAAAGGGTTTCCTACCAAATATGTTTAAGGATGTAATCTGAACCCTACATCTTTATTGCACTGTTATTATTTCTATTCTCTTAAGTGGTTTGGCAGACTCAAAGAAACAGACATTCAGGTAGAAATGAGTATTTATACAGCTCTTAAGCCTAAAAGTGCCACCTATAATTTTCAGCAGGCGACAATTGCAAATTTTGCCGCTTTTTCAAAAATATCAAATAAGGCATGATATTTCATGAGAATCGTCTGCTGGCAGGCGATTCTCAAGTAGTATCATACCTTATTTTTTTTAAGAAAATTGGGATAGGTGTAGCAAAATTTGTCGTCGGCTGCAGTCGTGATTGGGGCTTTAAGGGTTAACCTTTTACTCATTGCATTCTTTGTCATATGCAGATATTTCTAAAGGAAACCCTTTAGAAAATACCAGTCTCAAATAATTTTGGTTTTAACCCTTAAAGCGCCACGTATAATTTGCATCAGATTTTGCCCCTTTTTCAAAAATAACAAATAAGGCATGATATTTCATAAAATCATCTGTTGGCAGACAATTCTCCTGAAATATCAAACCTTATTTTTTTCATAAATTCAGAAAGCTGTCACAAAATTTGTCGTCTGCTGCAGTCGTGATTGGCACTTTAAGGGTTAATCCTTTTTCAGCCACATTTTTTTTGTCCTGAAGATGTCATCTGCATTTTATCTCTGCTATATATATACAATTCTAACACATCTCCCCTTTATAGTCAATGGTAAAAACATGATATGTCAAACAATAATTCACAGTTTTGAAATCACCAGGAAAAAGTGCGCTAGCTGACGTCAATAGTTTCTGCAAAATGACTTCATTCATGGTGTTAGACGCTGTAGTATCCTCTTGACGCTTAAAAGACGTTACAAATACATCAACGTTTGTTTGTTTGTTTTTGTTGCTTTACGTCCCATGTCAACAGCTATGGTCATTGCGGGACGGTCAATTCACTTAACCACACTTTTTCCTGGGCAGGCTTGAGCAAGCGGTTAACCAGTAATTTGTGCACATACTTTCGCTTGTAACTGACAACAATCCTTCTTGAATAAATCAGCGGAAGGGAGGAGAATGACCGTAGAAATTATTTCATGATCAATCTCCACAAAAGTATGGTACCGGGCCGGGATCGAACTCGCGACCCCTGGATCTGCAGTCAGACACGCATCTGTAGCCAGACACGTTACCGACTGCGCTACGCGGCCCGGTGTACATCAACGTATTCAAGACTAACTATTGCCCGGAATTCTTCAGTGCACTGGCGTAAAGTTGGAAGATGCTAAAGACTTCAAATATGATTTTGTCCTTTAATGTGTGTTAGAATCTAAATAGATCAGCTCGAGTGTGTGAATTGTTGAGTAATAATTCACCTTCTGTTGAAGATAAATCACTCGTGCTATGCCCTCGTAATTTGATCTTTACAACTTACCTCCAAACAGTGAATTATTACTCAACAATTCACTGCTAGAGCTGTTCTATTTCTTAAATATACTTCAGACTTGATTTTACCATGGCAGCAAGCAATATGAACCTGATCTTGGTTCATAATGTTTGTAATACAGGCTACCTAAGAAAGTCACCAGACTAGAAAACAGACAACAAAAGGTGTGATGGCGGGAATAGGTGTGAATGGCAGAAAAGGAACAATCAGAATATGAGACAAAGTTTTCTGTAAATCTGCTGACAAGCCAGTCAAATGGAATTTGATGCCTCAATCAGTTTCTTAGAGAAGAAAAAAATGTCTGTTGCAAATTTTCAGAGGAACTTTAAGGGCAAAAAAGTTATTGCATGATACTAGGGGTCATGCCACTGGTTTCATTTAACTCATCGAATTATTGCCCTTATGTAACTCCCTATCTGGATAGCTTGCTACATCTCAATACTGGCTAGTCTCTGTAGCTTAACAGGCAGTCTTCCTATACAAGTAAAACAACTTCAGTATTGTATTATACAGATCTGAATAATTAAGGTAAAAGTCTACTTACCTTTTCCAATTATCAATATGGTTATATAATGGCCTCCACCATCCCCTTATAGCCATCCTTACACCACCTTATCTGGTTCTCTTTTTAGCACTGTAAAAGTAGCGTGAAAAAATATACTTGGAATCTTACATTCTTTACCTACTAGTGTCACATGCTGATAACCTTTGCAAACAGTTTGGACCCAGATCAGGCCGGACATAATGTTGGGCCAGTTATAGGTCCAAACTGTTTGACACTGACAGTTTTTCTGAAAGAATTAACAAAAAAAATGTTTTGCTCAAAAAATATCAGCAGTTCCATGCACATTACCAAGCATGCCATAGGGTAAAACCTATTGAGCCGTGGCATGAGATTTCCAACAATGTGGTATATGCGACCTGCAAAGGCTCAGATCAGCCTGCGCATACACACAGTCTGATCAGAGCCTTTGCAAGTCACTTGAATATTCTATGACTTTTAAGCTACTGGCCGAACATCATTTGGAATTTCTAAGCTTAGAAGGAGGCTGCACAGGCTTCTCTGAGTCTACACTTGTCAAAATGTCACAGCTCAATAAAGACTGGTCAATAAGGGATGTATATCCCCTGTTGAGTAAGAGTCCGTATCAGCCAATAATATAAATTGTAGTATGGCTGATGCTTTTTTTCTTTGATCTTTGCTGATGTTTAAATCAGACACCCTAGAATAACGACGAAGGAGGAGCTTAAAACCATTCTCTAACTTCCAATTTTAGTTAAACAGCAATGTAGGCGGGAACTTCCTAAAAAGCGACAAATTAACCTGTAGGTAAATGTAATATAATTGACAGCTTAGGCCGGATGCAGGGAGGAGCGAATGTGAATTTCGTCAGGTGTCAGTAACATGTGTTTATTTGCGCCTAAGCCATACTTCAACCTAAATAAAGGATTTTTCTTCCGCTTTCTGTTTAAACCGCTCGGTGGGTAGCCCACCTCGGGGTTTAAACAAGAAAGCCTCGGAAAAGTATCCTTTATTAATTACTTAACAGACCTTAGTTTTAGAAAGTCTTCAGTGACATATGTGCCATACAGAGACCCAAACAATAAAAAATCAAGCACTTAGTTAAACAAGCTGCCATTTTGACAAATTACTTTTCAGGTATCAAACTTCTTTGTGTAAATTTTCAAAGTGACTAAAGGCCTTAGTTCAGAGATTGTAACAGAAAAAGAAATCTTATTTCTCAACCAAAACAAATGTTGTCCGTACTCAAAAGAACTGTCTAGATACTGACATGAAAAAAGTAACCATTTGGGCACATTTAAGAATGCAGGTTAATTCATTTATACTGAATAAAATAATTTCTCACCGTTTTAATAGTTTTTGGAATGTTTTTTGCTTTGTTTGATTTGATTCTTTACGTCCCATCAACAATCTTTCAGTTAAACAGGGACGGGTGTTCCTGGGTTGAACCAGTACTAAGCTAGGATAAATGTGTCTTGCTCAAGGACCACAACGCAGTGACGCCGGTGAGGCTCGAACCCGCGGCCCCTCTGTCTCGAGTCAAGCACTCTCCCACTGAGCCACTGCGCTCCCGTTTTTGGAATGAGCTTATAGCATGGTGCTAGCATGATACGATGTGTCATTATGTGATATCTAATAATCTGCTTGCTGGTCGTGTCTGCTCATAAACATTGCAAAATGTTTGATTTAGGTCTAGCTCAACAAACCCTTGGGCCTGATCTGGATGCAATCCGTTTTGACACTTGTGGTATTCCTGAACTTTTTGGAAAAAAATTATTTTGGAAAACAGTTGAACAGATGATTGAAGTCATGTAAGCTGACTTGGCATGTACAAATTAAACCAGCTAGGATTAAAATTTAGACATTTCACTGTAGAATGGTATTCTAACCTTTATCCCGCCAATTCTATTATCCTGAAAATATCATCTGATTTTAAGAATGCTGCATATTTTCAAATGCACTTCAGACTAGATTTTTTCATGGGAACAAACAATATGATCCCTGATCAGACTGATCCCTAGTAAGACTGATCCCATGGAAGCAGTCTGATCTTGGTCCATATTGTTTGTAATATAGGCTATCTGGGCCTTGACACAAGAAAACCTGTCTTCGGGGGTTCGGGAACAACAAAGGAGCAGACCAACCTGCGCATCCGCGCAGTCTGATCAGCACCTTCGTTATACGCTTTTTGGAAAGTATCATATGTAAACTTGCTACAGGTGAAATTTCTATTTTCAAGCTAGTCTCTGTAGCTGAGGAGACTGGTTTGAAACTCGCTTTGTCGGAAACCCCAAAGACAGGTTTTCTCATTGGGCAGCCCATCTAAGAACATGAGAAGATGAGAGGAGAAGACAACTATAGATGTGACTTGCAGGTTTAAGGCTTGTTAGCTTGTGATATTATTGAACTTTTTTGTTACTGTAAAGGCGGCACCTCATGAATGCTTAATTAGGACGGGTCTACTTTAGACATAGGTAAAAGCTGAAAATGAGGTGTGATTTTATTTGAAAGTAACTGTATCAGTGTAGCATTACACCTTAGTAAAGACAGTAATGATTTAAACTTTAAAACTCCAGCAAAATAACTTTTTTCGAAAGTATCTGTTTATAGTTTAACATAAGTAAAGACGCAAACAGTGTGGACCCAGATCAGGCTGCTCCTATAGGAGCAGTCTGATCTGGATCTACACTGTTTGTTAAAGAGGCTTCAAAATGTTTCATCAGACAGAAAAAACCTACTACTTTTTGTGATATGTGCTTTAAGTGAGGTCAGTGTATATATGGACAGGACTTTCATGAAATGCACACACGTTTCTGTGGCTCAAAAAGCTTATTGGCTCTTTAACAAATTATATATAAACCCTGATTTCCCTTCCTTAGCAGATGAAATAGCCTAACCACACCCAGATATGAATATTAAAGTTGCCGCCTTTACAGTTGAACTTTAACGTTGAATTTGATTGGGACCCTGATCACCTGTCCAATGAACCTCCGTTAGAAGGCCCGCCTATCCCAATCACTATTGACATGGTGAAGAAGGCCATCTCAAAGATGAAGTCGGGCAAAGCTGCAGGTCCATCAGGCATAGTGGTGGAGATGATCAAGGCAGCAGGTGATACAGGGGCCATCATGATCCGAGATCTTGCTACTGCGATTATCCGTGATGGCAAGGTCCCAACTGACTGGGAGGAAAGTTTCATTGTCTGCCTTTACAAGGGCAAGGGTGATGCTTTGGATAGAGGCAACTATCGAGGCCTCAAGCTGACTGAGCAGGCCATGAAGATCCTAGAGAGGATTGTCGATGGTCTCATAAGACAGGTGGTGTCTATTGACGACTCCCAGTTTGGCTTTGTCCCAGGAAGAGGCACTACAGATGCAATCTTTGTGGTCCGGCAGCTGCAGGAGAAATACTTAGCAGTGAACAAGAGGCTTTATATGGCCTTCGTGGACCTAGAGAAAGCATTTGACCGTGTCCCTCGGAAGGTTATCTGGTGGGCCCTGAGAAAACTAGGCGTTGAGGAATGGATTGTTCGGTTAGTCCAGGGAATGTACGCTAATGCACGAAGCCGGGTTCGTGTTGGCGAGGGTTTCAGCAAAGAGTTTGAGGTGAAGGTCGGGGTCCATCAGGGATCCGTACTCAGTCCCTTGCTCTTCATCATTGTGCTGGAGGCCTTGTCACGTGAGTTTCGGGCTGGTGTTCCCTGGGAGGACCTATATGCAGATGATCTTGTCATCATTGCTGACTCCCTAGAGGAATGTGTCAGGAGGCTCTTGATATGGAAAGAAGCCATGGAGAAGAAGGGATTGAGGGTGAATGCAGGAAAGACAAAAGTCATGATCTGTGGTACAGGCCTGGACCTCTTGCAGAGTTCAGGCGAATACCCATGCGCTGTTTGTCGTACAGGAGTAGGCAACAACAGCATCTACTGCAATGGCTGCAAACTTTGGGTGCATAAGAAATGCAGTGGGCTACAAAGACTGACACCAAATCCTGATTATAGGTGTGCACGGTGCATGGGAAATGCTCGCCCTATTGACGGCAGACCACAGAGTGAAGTCCAGGTTGGACCAGATAAGCTTGAGGTGGTAGCTTCCTTCTGCTACCTAGGTGACATGCTTTCTGCTGGTGGAGGCTGTGAAATGGCGGTCACTACTCGTGTGAAAACTGCCTGGAAGAAGTTCAGGGAGCTACTACCAGTTCTCACATCCCGCCACCTCTCTTACAAGACCCGTAGCCATGTGTACAGCTCGTGCGTGCGGAGCGCCATGCTCCATGCCAGTGAAACTTGGCCACTTACCAAGACGAACCTGCAGCGCTTGCAACGCAATGATAGGTCCATGATCAGACAGATCTGCAGTATCAAGCCAGAGGATGTGGCCAGGGTAAGGTTAAGCGAGCTACTGGCAAAGCTTCAGCTTGAGGACCTCGACCTCATTTTGAGAGAGAGAAGGCTTCGCTGGTTTGGGCATGTGGCGCGTTCCAGTGGTGCAATCAGAACAGCATATGATATGCAGATTGACGGCAAGCAGGGGGCAGGGAGGCCCAAGCAAACATGGAAGAAACTGACAGAGAAAGACTGCCGTGAGTGGAAGCTCACCACAGTTGACCCTCAAGAAAGGAGCACCTGGAGATCAGGTGTGAGATCTGCTATGCGTGCAGCTAGCCAGTTACCTGGAAAGGGGCCCACTGATGTGGATGATGCCCCTGCACCTGCACGTTAATCAAAAATCCGATTATATATATATATACAGTAAGTGAAAAGTCTAATAATACTTACAATCGCATGAACCAGATATGATTCCATATTTGCCAACATTACCAACACTAGGAACTCTTCAACCTGTGAATGGAATATACAGATATATTAAGCAGGCATGTATGGTTTATAGAATAATTTTACATGCTTTTGCTGTTGTCTGCTGACTCTTCCAAAGTTGACACTAAAATAATTTCTCAGGAACACTATCAGAGTGTCATATGATTTGGATCAGGACCAACACTCTGTTGGTCATGAACTGGGTCCAAACTGTTTGCAAAGGCTATGAGCACATCGCAAAAAGTCACAAGCATGGAAAGAGTAAAATACATTATCATATGATGTCGCCTCTGGGAGTGATACAATGCCATGCATTTAAATCCTTAAACCACTAGTGGTTTACAGATTTAGGTAACGTTATATATTGATGTCTGTAATAATGTCACATATATATTGCAAAATCTCAGCATTTACCACACAAAATTGTGATTTAAAAGTAGTTTTAGGGTCATATGCTAAATAGAATCTTACATTTAGTGCTCCTGTATAATTGAACTTATTAATCTCGTTGCAGAGTAACTATGTGCCTCACATTTTATCTCTATCTTAAACTCCTTTTATAAATTTAATAAAACATGAGCACTCATGTTAGATAATCTATGTAGACAATAAGCATTAAATTTCTAATATTTATATTCTTGATGATGGTAATTTGGACTGATGTATCCAAAGCAAACAAATACAGTAAAATCTCGTAAACAAATACAGTAAAATCTCGTAAATTGAGCAGCGACATGAGATTTCCTACAATGTGGCATTTTGACAAGTGTAGACTCAGATGAGCCTGTGCAGCCTCCTTTTAAACTTAGAAACTCCAAATGATGTTCAGTCAGTAGCTTAATACTTATATAAAGTTTAAGGGACTAGCAAAGGCTCTGATCAGACTGCGCATATGTGCAGGCTCATCTGAGGCTATGCTGGTCGCACATACCACATTGCTGGAAATCTTATGTCACGGCTCAATTATAAGTCCTCAGTACTAGAGGTTTGATTTCAAATTATCAGCAATTTGAATTATAGGGGGGTGTACATAATATATAGCCCTAAAAATGAGAATCATTAGGTTGTTTGTTTTTGTATCAAATATTTATGTTTTGTCGGCGTAAAAGAAACGTCTCCCAAGAAATATTTCTATTACGCAACCTAAACATGTGTTATTGCAAACAGTTATTGAAATAGGTCATGAAAATATAGGTCTTATTCTCTGAATCCAACGTGTCTCATGTTTATTTCCATTTAGCGAGTATTTTGAATTTGTGGTTTTACTGTAGGTTCTATTCAGACTTCAGTTTCTATTCAGTCCTGTAGTTATTAATATCAAAATAGTTTGAACAAAGCCAACAAACAATTCTCACATATCTCTATCAAAAGTTTGTAACTTGACAGCTGTGAGGTATTAAGTTTGCATGTTACATCAATGAGAATGGTCAAGATTTTCACTCTTTCTGTTCAATTAAAATGGTGGTTTTCAGGGCTGAAATTAAAGCTGCATAGTCTATAACTTTTGATCTTCTTATTTTAAAAATAATGTTTTTATTTTTCAAGAACACAGTAAAAATACTCAAATTCAGGTAAACATTTTACCATTTTCGTAAATCTTAACAAGTTATCACTATCAAAACAACTGCGTTTATGTTAAAATTCAACGGTCTAGAATTATTGGAGGGACGCAAATAATTACCAACAAGAGAAAAACACACCTATTTATAAAAAAATTCACTTTTCCATGCAGTTTTCAGCTGTATTTAACGTTTTTATTGTGAAAACATAGGTTAATTCTACTTTTACAAATGATTTAAAAAGAAAATATTTTTTTTTGAAAAATGTTCATAGTTACAGAGTAAGCAGCTTTAACTAGATGCTTGTCAGAATACTAAAATGAGACAACTCTGATCAGACTGCTTCTGAAGCAGTCTGATCTGGGTCTCCACATTTTGTATAGGCCTTTTTGCCAAGAAAATGGTGTTCAAAATTTTAGAACCTTTACTGTAACATGGAAGACACATGTAGTACTTACCTAGAGAAGTGCTGGCAACCATCCAAAGTAGTTGTTAATGCTGGTTTCCCAGGAGTAATTCCTCAGACATCTTAGCAGAACACTATACACACAACAAGGTACCTGGTTGCTGAAACATCTGAGGCTTCTAAAAACATTTTATTTATATTCTTACATACAAAATATTAAAACATAAAATCAGCCTGTCCTTAGGGACTCTAATACAATGATGATGATGATGATGATGACAGATTCATGTGGTTGAAAATGAGGATAACCAGGCTGACAGTATGATGGTGAGAATGATGAAAATAGAGAGTCCAGGATCCTACATCTTAGGTAATAGTGATGGGGTTTAATCATTTGGCTGCTCCTATGATAAAACTGATGACTAATATTCGAGATTTTGTATCCTTACAATTATATTTCATTGGCACAAACCATGGATGACATTTGTCCTTGGGGATTCAATGAGTGATAATGATGTATCCAGAATTCTGGTATATCAGCTAGCTTGAAACAAGCAAAGTTTTGTTATAAATTTCTGCAACTTACTTCTGCTCTCTCGCTTATTCATTAAGATTTAAACAGCAATAGGTTAATATTAAGTTAACAGTATATAATTGCTTAATATTTTAAGTCCACTGTCCATCTCCGTATAGGTAGAGATCTACACTACAGTGCCACCTCAATTTGGTTAACATCTTAGATACTCAAAAGAGTATTTAGTTTCATGTACATCGTGTTGGTCCAGATCAGGGTCCAAATTTTTCGGGAAGGTTATCAGCAGGCAACACTAAGGAGTAAAGAGTTTTACTGACCTTGCATTGCAATCTCTTCATATCAAAGGTAAGCTAGGTTTACTGATAGTGGCTTTTCCTAGTCATACAGTTAAAATGTATTATATCCATTCTACTTTGATCGTACATCTATACTATAAGTTGATAAAACAAAATAAGTTGATAAAACAACCTAACAATTATCTTGGTATTTCCTACCTAGCAGGTAAAGAGTTTAATTGTCCTTGTACCTCTATATCTTCAACACTATAAATACTATAAGTTGCTATACACCAAAACTTGCAATATCCCTGGTATTTCCTACCTAGCAGGCAAAAGGTAGGTTAAGCAATAGGTTAGCTAGGTTTAGTGATAGTGGTTTTTCCTGGTCACGTAGTTAACCTGTATTATACCTATTCTAACTTGAACATGCATCCATACATCTGTACTATAAGTCACTATACACTAACCTTACAATATCCCTGGCATTTTCTACCTAGCAGGTAAAGAGCTAGGCTGAGTGATAGATTAGCTATGTTGGGTGGTAGTGGTTTTTCCTGGTCACGTAGTTAACCTGTATTATACCTATTCTACCATGATTGTGCAATCATACATCTGAATATAAGTTGCTATTCACCAAAACTTGCAATATCCCTGGTATTTCCTATCTAGAAGGTAAAGAGCTAGGTTGAGTATTAGATTAGCTAGGTTTAGTGATAGTGGTTTTTCCTGGTCATGTAGTTAACCTGTATTATACCTATTCTAACTTTAACATGCATCCATATATCTGTACTATAAGTCGCTATACACTAACCTTACAATATCCCTGGCATTTCCTACCTAGCAGGTAAAGAGCTAGGTTGAGTGATAGTTTAGCTAGGTTGAGTGATAGATTAGCTATTTTGGGTGGTAGTGGTTTCTCCTGGTCACATAGTTAACCTGTATTATACCTATTCTACCATCATCATGTATCCATACATCTGTACTATAAGTTGCTATTCACTAACCTTACAAATCCCTGGCATTTCCTACCTAGCAGGTAGAGAGTGAAATTGTCTTTGTACTTAAATCTACTTGTCGTAGATAAGCTAGGATAAGTGATAGTGGTTTTTCCTGGTCATATAGTTTAACATGTATTATACCTATTCTACCTTGATTAATACATACATCTGTACTATAAGTTGCTATACACAAACCTAACAATATCCCTGGTATTTCCTACCTAGCAGGTAAAGAGCTAGGTTAAGCAATAGATTAGCTAGGTTTAGTGATAGTGTTTTTTCCTGGTCATGTAGTTAACCTGCATTATACCTGGATGGTGCATCCATACATCTAAACTATAAGTTGCTTTACACCAACCTAACAATATCCCTGATATTTCCTACCTAGCAGGTAAATAGTTGAGTAGTCCTTGTACTTCTATATCTTCAAAACATATGTACTATGAGTTGCTAAACACCACCCTAACAATCCCGATATTACCTAGCAGGTAAAAGAGTTTAATTGTCCTTTTACTTCTATATCTTCTAAACTTATGTGCTTTAAGTTGCTATACACCAAAACTTACAATATACCTGGTATTTCCTACCTAGCAGTTAAAGAGTTTACTTGTCCTTGTACTTCTATATCTTCAACACTATAAGTACTATAAGTTGCTATTCACCAAAACTTGCAATATCCCTGGTATTTCCTATCTAGAAGATGAAGGGCTAGGTTGAGTGATATATTTGCTAGGTTTAGTGATAGTGGTTTTTCCTGGTCATGTAGTTAACCTGTATTATACCTATTCTACCTTGACCATGTATCCATACATCTGTACTATAAGTTGCTATACACTAACCTTACAATATCCCTGGCATTTTCTACCTAGCAGATAAAGAGCTAGGTTGAGTGATAGATTAGCTGTGTTGGGTGGTAGTGGTTTTTCCTGGTCACGTAGTTAACCTCTATTATACCTATTCTACCTTGATCATGCATCCATACATCTGTACTATAAGTTGCTATACATCAACCTTACAATATCCCTGGTATTTCCTACCTAGCAGGTAAAGAGTGAAATTGTCTTTCTACTTAAATCTTCTTGTCATAGATAAGCTAGTCAAGTTATATTGCAGCTGACAGTAAGAGATTTAGATAAGTGATTGTTGCTGCCCTTACAATGAAGTACTAGTAGTGACAACATCAGAAGAAGTCGTGGTGGCAACATTGAGAATAGAAGAAATAGTAGTAGTGACAACATCAGAAGAATACGCAGTACTAGTAGTGACAACATCAGAAGAAGTAGTAGTGGCAACATCAGAAGAAGTAGTAGTAGTGGCAACATCAGAAAAGCAGAAGTAGTAGTAGTGACAACATCAGAATAGTAGCAGAAGAAGAAGTAGTAGTAGCAACATCATAAGAAGAAAAAGTAGTAATGACAGAATCAGAAGAAGTAGAAGTAGTAGTGATAACAGCAGAAGAAGAAAAAGTAGTGACAACATCAGAAGAACTAGCAGTAGTAACATCAGACGTAGAAGATATAGAAGTAGTAGCGACATCAGAGTAGTAGTAGTAGTAGTAGTAGTAGTAGTAGTGACATCAGAAGAAAAAGTAGTAGTGACAACATCAGATGAAGTAGTAGTAGTAGTAGTAGTAGTAGTAGTAGTAGTAGTAGTGACATCATCAGAAGAAGAAAACGTAGTAGTAATAGTAGTAGTAGTTATAGTAGTAGTAGTAGTAGTAGCTGTAGTAGTAGTAGTAGTAGTAGTAGTAGTGACATCAGAAGAAAAAGAAGTAGTGACAACATTAGATGAAGTAGTAGTAGTAGTAGTAGTAGTAGTAGTAGTAGTAGTAGTAGTAGTGACAACATCAGAAGAAGAAGAAGTAGAAGTAATAGTAGTAGTAGTAGTGACATCATCAGAAGAAGAAGAAGTAGTAGTAATATTAGTAGTAGTAGAAGTAATAGTAGTAGTATTAGTAGTGACAACATCAGAAGAAGAAGTAGTAGTAATAGTAGTAGTAGTAGTGACATCAGATGAAGAAAAAGTAGTAGTAACAACACCAGTAGTAGTAGTAGTAGTAGTAGTAGTAGTAGTAGTAGTATAGTAGTATTAGTATTAGTAGTAGTAGAAGTGACAACATCAGAAGAAGAAGAAGTAGTAGTAATAGTAGTAGTAGTAGTAATAGTAGTAGTAGTAGTAGTGACAACATCAGAAGAAGAAGAAGTAGTAGTAAAAGTAGTAGTAGTAGTGACATCCGATGAAGAAAAAGTAGTAGTAACAACACAAGTAGTAGTAGTAGTAGTAGTAGTAGTAGTAGTAGTAGTAGTAGTAGAAGTAGTAGTAGTAGAAGTAGTAGTAGTTGAAGTAGTAGTAGAAAAAACACCAGTAGTAGTAAGAGTAGTAGTAGTAGTAGTAGTAGTAGTAGTAGTAGTAGTAGGAGTAGTAGTAGTAGTTGAAGTAGTAGTAGTAACAGCAGCAGTTGAAGTAGTAGTAGTAACAGCAGCAGTTGCAGTAGTAGTAGTAACAGCAGTAGTTGCAGTAGTAGTAGTAGTAGTAGTAGTAGTAGTAGGAGTAGTAGTTGAAGTAGTAGTAGTAACAACACCAGTAGTAGTAGTAGTAGTAGTAGTAGTAGTAGTAGTAGTAGTTGAAGTAGTAGTAGGAGTAGTAGTAGTAGTAGTTGAAGCAGTAGTAACAGCAGCAGTTGCAGTAGTAGTAGTAGTAGTAGTAACAGCAGTAGTTGCAGTTACAGTAGTAATAGTAGTAGTAGTAGTAGTAGTAGTAGTAGTAGTAGTAGTAGTAGTAGTAGTAGTTGAAGTAGTAGTAGTAACATCAGCAGCTGCAGTAGAAGTAGCAATAGGAGTGGTGGCAGCAGCACTAGTAGTTGCCTTCATAGGTTCTGAATGGATAATAAAACACTAGTTTTAAAAGGCTAAAGATATTTGCCTCTAGATGGATAAAATGTTCACTACTTAGAATAATAAAATCTAGGCAGCTTTGATTCAATCAAAAGTGTCAATAACAAGATATGTTCAACCCAAAGCTATATTACATCTAGGATCACACTTACTATATAGAGGAGCTCTTCACCACCTCAGGTCTGCACTCAAGGTCGATCGCATCCAAGAGGAGAACTCTGAAAGTGGGAGCTCTGCCTCTGCCGACTCCATACAAAGCAGTGCATCACCTAGGAGAGTAATATAGTATGAATGGGAAGAACAATATAGAACACTGCCACAACTAGAAGAGCTCACACAACTGCAAGGCAATGTTCCTTCGAGGTTACTTCTATGGTTAAAGCAGTGCCATAAAAGTGATGAACCTATAAGGGCCATCACACTAATAATTTGTATTTTTTACAAAGATTAACAGATGCTGCTCCATGCAGAACCTACAAACCAATTAAGTATTCCAAAATCACAGGTTTAGATAAACAAAAAAATTCAGTGTAAAATTGTAAATATTTTCTTACCCATAATTTTTAGCACATGTTTTGGGTGCTCAAAAGAACCGTCTCATTGAGACGGTTCTTTTGAGTACCCACAACATATGTTTTGGTTGAGAAATAAGAAAATGATTTTTCTGTTACGCACTCTTAACTAAAGTCCTGCAAAATGTTTCTGAAAATGATTCTAGATTTTGACAATGGCATTTCCTGAAGATAAACTTAATTGTGTGAAGTAAAGCCTCACTTTAGCTTAATGAATTCATTTCAAATTTGAATTTTGTTTCACCTATAAAAACAGGTTTCAGAGTTTTGCTAATCTTGCAAAAACTGTTGTTTTATACTTTAAGTCTAACAAACTTAGAACTAACTAGACAAATTCAGGTCTAAAGGTAATGTATTGGTAATGTTGAATTGATCCATATGACCTTATTGAATATTAAATTAACTTAACTGACAATGAATGACCAAGAGTGAAGCTTGCTTATAATAATCCGATGGACTGCTAGGGAGGCAATACCCAACCCCTTTCTTAAAACACAAGTGAACCTCCTCTATGGAAAAGGTAGATTGCCTATATTGCCAATTTTACAATGTGATTTTCCTAACATTGCATGCCTGAGAAGAGATTGCTCCTTAAATAATGAATGTAAAAAATGAAGTCTACAATTTAGAAATATATCTTACTTTAAAAAAAATCATTAAATGTTAATATGGTCTAGGATGAGTTTCAAGTTGCTTACATGATAGAAGCTCTACAGTTGAGCAGATAGGAGTACTGGTTCGGATGTAATATTGAAACCCTCACTTACTTGCCAAGTGGAACTTTGAGAAGTCTCTCCAGATGAACTTAAACCAATACCTTGTACTAATACTAATAATAATTTACTTACAATCTCAAGTACCAATACAATAATTTACTTACAATGCCTTGTACTAATACAATAATTTACTTACAATCTCTAGTACCAATACAATAATTTACTTACAATCTCTAGTACCAATACAATAATTTACTTACAATCTCTATTACCAATACAATAATTTACTAACAATCTCTAGTTCCAATACAATAACTTACTTACAATCTCTATAACCAATACAATAACTCACTTACAATCTCTAGTACTATAACAATAATTTACTAACAATCTCTAGTACCAATACAATAATTTTCTTACAATCTCTAGTACCAATACAATAACTCACTTACAATCTCTAGTACCAATACAATAATTTACTAACAATCTCTAGTACCAATACAATAACTTACTTACAATCTCTAGTACCAATACAATAATTTACTAACAATCTCTAGTACCAATACGATAACTTACTTACAATCTCTAGTACTATTACAATAATTTACTAACAATCTCTAGTACCAATACAATAATTTACTTACATTCTCTAGTACCAATACAATAACTCACTTACAATCTCTAGTACCAATACAATAACTCACTTACAATCTCTAGTACCAATACAATAATTTACTAACAATCTCTAGTACCAATACAATAACTCACTTACAATCTCTAGTACCAATACAATAACTTACTTACGATCTCTAGTACCAATTTAATAACTTACTTACAATCTCTAGTACCAAAACAATAATTTACTTACAATCTCTAGTACCAATACAACAATTTACTTACAATCTCTAGTACCAATATAATAATTTACTTACAATCTCTAGTGGCAATACACAATTTTACTTCAGGTGTGGTGCTTGATTGCATCGATTCTCTTTTTACTACTAGTACCAATACGATAATTTACTTACACTACCTTGTACAAATACTTATAATTACAATAGTATATACCAATACGATAATTTACTTACACTACCTTGTACAAATACTAATAATTACAATAGTATGTACCAATACGATGATTAACTTACAATATCTTGTACCAATACCAATAATTGACTTACTGCGAATCTGTCACTTTCCCACTGGAATGCTGGGTCAGGTGTGGTACTTGATTGTATGGATACCTGATCTTTGCACCCTTACTTACTTTTACAATTTAGGTGAAATCAACCTTTTCCAGATAATCTGAGATAATACATGCAGCTCTTCACTTACATGACCAGCAAAATCTTTCAACAGGACCCAGTGGCTTAGGCTGCTGTCCGTTCTAAGGCGGTGGTTCTGTTTTTGTTGACTTTTTGTTTATTGTTACTCCCATTGTGGGAGTCTGTAATTGTTATATGTTTTGTTGTACGTTACTTTATGTCCATTCTAGTATTGCAATCATCTTGATGGGGAAGAGAGAGCTGGTTGCTTTGCTTAATTTGTCTTCCTGGTGTCTCGTGATGGTTGAGTGGCTCTTCCTCGCGGTGCCAAGGGGTTGTCTGCGGTTTGTGATTGTGGTATTGCCTGATCATACTCACTATTTTGGAAGTCATACCAATACCTCATTAACATTACCAGTGAAATCTTTGAATCGGAAGAGGCTGTCATGTAAGTCATACCAATACCTCACTTAGACGACCAGTGAATCAATGAACAGGAAGAGACGGTCTTGGAAGTCATGCCAATACCAATAGTTTCAAATTCTATGGACGAATGGCTACACATCATTGAAGCTGTTTAGTTGAGAAACTATCTATGCTGTAATATCAATCTTTTACATACAATGTTATCAAAGTTAAACTTAGACCGACTTGGTAGAAAAACTTTTTTATATTTAGTGAGTGTTAAATATAACACTAACTGCAGACTCAATGTGGAGCTCTTGAGTGGAAAAGCAGAACCAATGAATGGCTTTACCATAATTTTATATTACTGCATATGTAACACCAATAGCTGCTTTGTTGGTGTTGATGGTAGTCAACAGAATTTCAGTCATGTCGGAACATTTCCTGGGCTGAACCAGTACTAAGTACCAAGGTATTAAAGTATTGTCATCCAAGGATATTGTTTACCAAATTATATTAGTCCTCTATATTAAAAGGCTACACCATATTTATTTGTGTTGATGCTTTACATCCCAGTCAAAACTTTACAGTCATGTCGGGACAAATTGTTGAACCAGTACTAAGCACCCCAAGGTAAAAACATGTTTGTCATCCAAGGAATTGGAATTATACTCCTCTTAAAGGGCTACAGCTTATTTGTGTTGATGCTTTACAGCCAAGTCAACAATTTTTCAGTCATATTGGGACAATTTTCTGTCTTCCTGAGTTGAACCAGTACTGAGCAGATGATAAAGTGTCTTGCTCAACGACACAAATCAGTGCCTTCTTTGAGTCTTGAATTCACCACCCTTGGACACAAAGTCTAACACTCTACCAATTGAGACACTGTGCTCCCCTAGGCTACACCTTGAACTAAGGTTTATGGCGGTGGCAGGTGGTTCTGTTGTTGATTCATTGTTGATTGTTACTCCCATAGTGGAATTCTGTAATTGTTCTATGTTTTGTTGTGTCCATTCTAGTTTTGCAATCATCTTGATGGGGAAGAGAGAGCTGGTTGCTTTGCTTTGTCCTCTTGGTGTCTCGTGGTTGTTGTGTGGCTATTCCTCACGATGCCATGGGTTTGTCTGCAGTTTGTGATTGTGGGAATACCTGATCATACTCAATATTTTCTATGGAAGGTGGTTGGGCTACCTAAATCTAACACCCTGTAATTTCACCATTTACACATACATACCATGTCCAGTTGTACAATCCACATAAAGGTTTTTGTTTGTTTGATTTAAGTTCTTTACGTCCCATCAACAATCTTTCAGTTAAACAGAAACGGGTCTTCCTGGGTTGAACCAGTAATAAGCTAGCATAAATGTGTCTCAATCAAGGACCACAACGCAGTGACTACGGTGAGGCTCGAACCCACTGGCCCCTCTGTCTCAAGTCAAGCACTCTACCACTGAGCCTCTGCGCTCCCCCACATATAGGTATGATCTGTGAGAAAATTAAACAATACATGACAAAATAAACAGTGATAAAAGTAATTATAGCTTAACATACTAGTAATCAATTTCATGGTGGTTTCAATCAAATTATGGATAGTATAAAAAGAAGATGCAGTGGACCAATAAAATCACAACACCTCATGTATTCAAGCAGATAGAGTATCCCTGCTTGAAGAGGAATACAAATTGCAAGTTCTTGAAAAAAGGTTTTTCTGTCTTTTCATTCTTATTGATGTGCATTATTAACCCAATTGCACTTGACCAAATCATCGTATTGACGAGTTCATACAATTTGGTAGTTATCACATATGCATAAAACTCTTTACAATTGCATGTCCTGTGGAGATCTGAAGTCTAGCTTATCAGCCTTCTACATTCCTAATTAGTTTCTACAAGAAGGAAAGGCTCTGGTGAGACTGTACTTGCACAGGCTTGTCTGAGCCTTCACTGCTTACATATGCTTTATTACCAAAATCTCATGAAATGACTCATACAGTTTTATCCAGTCTAAGATCAACAGGGTTAATGTTACAACCATAACCACAAAAACTGATTACAGCTAGGCCAGGGGAGGGGCGCCAACCCTCAAAGGAACACAAATTAAGAACATCTAAAAAATGTGTTGTTGATATCACAGGATGATTTGACAATGCATGAATAGTAAATTCTACCAATTATTATTGTAAATACATGTAAATATACATAAATAAATCTAGTAATTGTCAAATTCACTAAATATTCTTACAAAAATTATGCTTAATGGACATCTGTGTTTAACTGCAGCATCATTAAATTAAGGTCTGGCCAATAACACCATTCAGATGAATGGGTCTTAATAGCTGGGGATTCATGAAATCCTATACATTTATCTTTGCATGGGATCAGATAAATGGGGTCTTATCAGTGTTGTTTCCAGTTTCTTAATAACAAAAAATGGCATTATATCTTTTTTTGTCTTGAATTTTGAATTTAAGATATAAATACCTCATCGAAATAACAAATGTTTATGCCCTCACTTAATAATTTGTTTATAAGTTTTTTTTGTTAAAATCCAAAGACTAAAATATCAAAGACATTAACACTTTAATTGACTATTAAGATTAATATATAAGAAAGGTAACCAGAAATGTATATAAAAAGAAAGGATGTCTAATTTCAGTGTGATTATGTAGGTGGATCTAACAAAAACTAGTTTCCAAAATGTTAATAAAATGACTTGAAATAGGTCTAATATATATTTGGACTGAATTATGGCAAGCCATTTTACGATTTATTAAGAAATGTAGATCTCTACTTTATCATATAAGATTTCTAAAATAGGATATAAGATATCTTATATCCTATATAAGATATCTTCTATGCAATATAAGATATCTTATATCCTATATAAGATATCTTATATGTTATATAAGATATGTTATATAAGATATAAGATATCTTATAGAGGATATAAGATATCTGAATTGCCAAACTATATAAGATATCTTATATGCTATATAAGATATCTCATAAGATATATGATATCTTGTGTCGCATATAAGAAATCTTATATAGCATATAAGATATCTTATATAGGATATAAAATATCTTATATATTTTTTGTAATTAAGATATCTTATATACAAAATAAGATATCTTAAAAAAAGATATAAGATATCTTATATCAAAATAAGATATCTTATATAGCATATAAGATATCTTATATAGCATATAAGATATCTTATATGCTATATAAGATATCTTTTATATTTTGGTAAATAAGATATCTCATATCCCATATAAGATATCTTATATGTGATATAAGATATCTTATATGCTATATAAGATATCTTATATAAGATATCTTATATATTTTGGTAAATAAGATATCTTACATATTATCTTATATAAGATATCTTATATAGCATATAAGCTATCTTAATTACAAAAAATATATAAGATATCTTATTTTATTGTGTCTTTTTAATTTTTAATTTTTTTTAGTGTGTCTTTTTTAATTTTTAATTATTTTTAGTGTGTCTTTTTTTTATTTTTAATTATTTTTTACCCGTATTATGGACTTAATTGTTTGCGTCTTCGGAATAAGATATCTTATATAAGATATCTTATATAAGATATCTTTTTTAACATACAAGATATCTCATATAAAATATAAGATATCTTATATAATATAAAAGATATCTTTTATAATAAAGTAGATATCTACATTCCATAATAAATAGTAAAATGGCTTGCCATACTGAATAGATGATCAAGACTTTAGGAGGGGAGGGAATAAGGTCACCTGAACCTCAACTCTTATAAACAATGTAATTACTCCAGGGTTTTTTTGAATTTAGAACCTGTGAATACCCAAAACTTCCTACAATGGGAATTTATTACATGTAACCTAGAAAATAAATGGTAAAATTATGAAATGCAGTTTAGATTTACTTCTTAGAACATGGCAAGCAAGATAAGCTTGATCCAATTTAACCACCAGCCATACCTGACTTTGAACATGATATAAATCCTGAATGATGCTGCTATAACAGAGGTCCAGGATTAATATTTAGTAAATATTTTAGAATATATTTGTGTTCCTTGCTTACCCAATCTTATCACTAAATAGATACATCAGGCAAAGGTTAAGCATGTTATTATTTAAACTTTGTAAGGACATGTTTTAACAGACAAAATTAGAAAAAAACTAGTGTTAATGACTGGTAAGCAAGCAAAGATGTACCCTTCTAAAAGAATTGTGTTTTCAGTAGGTTTCTAATATCAATCACTCTTTGAGCATATGCTACTCTTTGAAGAAACTATTTCCCATGGAAAAACAACACCTAAATTAATCAGAAAAAAATACAACATGCTTAACTATGCCTTCAATATCAAGAGAGCTTTAGTTTTGGCGATCAGTTCAATAAAAGAAATATTCTACTCAAAAAGGTTTTGTATCAGTCTCTTAACATTTAAGAAATTGTTACTTAATGAAAACTGTTAGAATATACTTTACATTCTTCAAATTTGGCTAAGCTGAGGACAAAATAAATTCTATTTGGTTTCTGAAAAAAAAGTAACAGGTATGTTAAAAATAATTCTGAAAAAAAATCCTCCAGGAATACAATCTAGCAATAAACAGCTTGGAACCAGATCAGACTCAGCATTTTGTTGGTCCAGATCTGGGTCTAAACTGTTTTTCAAAAGTAAGCAGCAGATGACACTAGTTGGTATTAAGAATTTTAAGATATGAAATTCATAAGGTCATAAAATATCAACACTTTTTGAAAATTGAAAATAAACTGGTATTAAATATCTGAAATAAAGTAGGCCACAAAAAACACTTTCTGAAATTTCTGAGCATAGCTCTACATTCTTGACTCACTTTAAACTTGATAGTTGAATTGTGTTCTTGCATCTTTACTGGCAGGCTTTTGAGTGTGATTATGATATTTCCTGGTCTTGTTAAAATGTGAGTTGCATGAACTGTGGTCTTGCATCGTGTATTGTTGTCATAGGAAGATAGGCTGTAATCTGTGATTGGAGTATTTCCTGGTCTTGTTGAAATGCGAGCTGTATGGAATGTAATTTTGCATCTTTTCTTGTTAACATAGGGAGGTAGGCTGTAATCTGTGATTGGAGTATTTCCAGGTCTTGTTGAAATGCGAGTTGTATGGAATGTAATTTTGCATCTTTTCTTGTTAACATAGGGAGGTAGGCTGTAATCTGTGATTGGATTATTTCCAGGTCTCGTTATAATATTGAACCTATGTACATTTGACAATGTCGATCCTAAAACTTTATTCTTCAGAAATTTATATATGAGTACATGTGCTCCCAAGTTAACTCAATAACATTTGTGTGTAAATGCAGCCAGTCAAAATTTAAGAGAGTTATTGATCTATACATATTCCTCAGACAATGCACTGAAACTCTACCATCTTAGCTATTATAGAGACTATCTAAAGATACAAAACATCATTGAGTAGAACATTTGGTACATTTCAGAACTCTGCAGTTACAGAATCCCTCATTGTACATACTATACCAGAAGTTGTCTCATCAATGCAGCTGTTGTGGAGGTGACAATTGGACAGCTAAAGCAGCTCAATTATTCTTACAAATTACATCGGACTGATTCAATAAGCTATATGCAATAGACTATTGGACATTAAATGGGTCACCTCACCAATGAGAATACCCTAGCTTTTTATTGTATTGAAAAAAACATGGGTATGGATCAGTCTGCACATACTATACATTCTGATCTGCACCTTTGTTTTCCACCTGTTTTCCACCTTAGAAAGTATACTAGATATACATGGTTCGGTCTAAAATTTCAAGATTCTTGCCAGTCTCTGTAGCGGAACATGCAGATATGAGTCTCACTTGGTCGCAAACCTAGGAGATAGGTATTCTCACAGTGAGGCTGTAATATAACCCTTCCCCATTCATCCTATGAAATATCCCCCTACAGACATCCCAATCCGAAAAGGTAAAGTAACCGCAGAAATGCCAATACGGATAGGTAACGTTACCACAGACCCAGTGACGGACAATACGCCACCAACCACCCTCCTAACCATGGATGAAGAAGCAGGGGCCGGTCCTTCCTCTCGCACTTCGACAGGGACGTCCGGTACTACACGAGCTGGCTCAGGGACGACAGGTTCCACTCGAGCCAGCTCAGGGGCTGGGATGACCGGTTCCGCTCGCACTAGCACAGGGACCACCGGTACCGGGGCTTGCTCTTGAACGTGCTGCCTTAGTCTGGGCTGAGCTTCTTCATCTGAAAATACAAAAGAACCATACTTAATCCTTGTGTTGCTCAATATAGTTATCTTTAGCAAAACATACCTTAGAGAATAAAGTTTGATTGTTTGCTTATATCATGATTGGCATTATTAAGCATGGATTCATAGGCTAAATGAACAATGTAGGTCTTGAGAAGCTGGCTTCAACAGTCTTAAGAGCCTTTATATTTGATATTATACCATTATTGACTATTATGGTATTGGATATGATGTGATATCCACCAGAGGATACCAATAGTGACCAAAACAAGGTCAATACTGGAATTATATGATGGATATCAACATTATATTCAATAACGCAATAGTCAATAACGGTTTTATTATATTTTGTAACTCTTATATTCTAAATTAACCCTTTGTATACTGGAAACTCCTAAATGGGTACTTTAGCAAACAATGAAGACCCATTTTAAATTCTGCACTGTTTACTAAGATTAAAACAACCTTCAGGGACAGAAATACATCATAATTATAGGACCTTCTTCCTGTGAACCCTTAACGTGCACAATGAGAAGTACCATATTTATTGTATTATATGACTTTTGGGGTACTGTAAAGGCGGCACCTCATGTTTGAGTAATTAGGACTGATCAACCTAAGACATAGGTAAAAGCTGAAAATGAGGCGTGATTTTATTCAAAAGTAACTGTATCATCTTGAGCCATTACCTCAGTATAGACGTAAAACACATTATTTAGTCCTTAAAATGCCAGGAAAAAACTGCATCTGAAAATGTCTATTTAAAATAAGCATAGAGGCAAACATTGTGGACCTAGATCAGGAGCAGTCTGATCTGGGTCCACAATGTTTGTCTATGAGGCTTCAAATATCTTAGTGGACAACAAAAAAAACATACATTTTTTGATTATGCACTTTAAGGGTTAATAAATGTGAGTTCAGTGCGTATGCGGTTAGGATTTTCATGAAATGCACGCACGTTTGCGCAGCCCAAACAACTTATTATTTCTTCATTAAATTATAAATAGAACCCGATTTCCCTTGTTTAGCAAATGAAATTGCCGAACCAAGCCCAGATATGAATATTAAAGTTGCGGCCTGTACAGTAAGTGAACAGTCTATTAATACAAAATGTTAAGAGATAAAAAAATCTTTAAAAATTCATAGGATTCTTATTTGCTACACACTGCACACAGAATTCAGGTTTCCCAAAACCATATATTCCAACTAAACTTTTGTCTAATAGTAAGGTTTGCTGATAGCCTTTGCAAGCAGTTTGGACCGAGATCAGGCTTGACAAAACTGTAGACCTAATCAGGATCCATACATTTGACAAGTATTCCTGAATTTTTGAATTCATTTTTAAGAAATCAGCAGACATGGAAAAAGCTGGGAAAAAAACTACCCTGGGTAAGAGTTAAAGAATTTCTAGCGATAAGGCGAGCAATCTCCCTAAACGAGACGTTCGTTTTATTTTGTTGAAATAACGACATGAGAAACTAGGCACATTCAACAAATATATATAGACGAGCTGTCGATGCACCATTGCCCCAAATTTGTAAATTTAAAACGGGGTTTCCTTCATGCATGTAATAACTGTACTTCTTATTGAATGAGAATTTATTTCGATCATCAACTGTACTTGTTATTCAGTAACATATATGGGAACTAGACCGTTAAACAGGGAACCACGCTATGTACAGTAAAACTATTTATACAATTGATGTACAAAAAAAACGACCATCTTGCAAAGTGGTTTATTTTTGTCATATATTTAATGTCTTCTTTCGCTTATACAACCCCTTTCCCCCCTCGACCCAAGACGCCATTTACATGTGTTATATATTTGTATAGCAACATTTAATTGTCCAAAGGGCATCTTGGGTCTAGGGGGGGGAGATAGCATCTAAATAAAAACTGAAAGACGCCAGTTTCATCTTTTCAATGACAAACGTCACAATTTTAAGTATATTTCGTACGCATGGGCAGAGGGAATACCGCAATGTTTTGGAAATGAAGGGCACTTATATCCTTAATATTTTAGCACATTTACGTTTTGAAAACCTGCAAAGGATTTACTAAAACTATCGTCTAAACGGCACCCAGTCTAAAGACGTAAAATGAGGGGTGGGAGTAGAAGACGCAAGTTTTCACGCCTTTGTAAATGATGGACCGCTTTGAAACCTATCTGGATGCTTTCTATGCACATTTTACTACCGAAACAGTCCAATTTTAAAAATATTAGGGCAATTTGAAAATTTAGGTTTTGTCATCATGACAACTAGGGAAAATATACGCCTTATCGATAGAGCTCCTTATTAAAGCTCTTTTTCTTACAAAAAGATACGTACCCTGGATGCATCCACACACCCAACCCCCCAGGCCACCATCTGAAACAAACAAACAAACAGTTTAGCGTACGAGTCAAATCCAGTAATCAGTGTAGAACCAGATTAACTTTATATGCCTGTAATAGCATCCTTTTTGTGGGACATAGGCAAATGGTGCAGATCCAGATCAAACACCAAGTACAAGGCATCTGATCAGGTTCTCCACTGTTTGCTGCCAGAATGTTCTGAAATTTTTTAATTAAAAATGAAATCTACCACCCGACAACCCTAAAAAGGGAAATGAGCTGGTCCAATTGATAAGAGTGAAATTCCATTTAGGCATTACTATATTGGTTAAAGTTTTTGGCTGCTACTGGCTTCTATTGATAACCTTTGCAAACAGTTTGGACCCAGATCAGGCTGGGCAGATAACCTTTGCAAACAATTTGGACACAGATCAGGCTGGACATATAACCTTTGCAAACAGTTTGGACCCAGATAAGGCTGGTCAAATAACCTTTGCAAACACTTTGGACCCAGATCAGACTGGACAGATAACCTTTTTGCAAACAGTTTGGACCCAGATCAGGCTGGACAAATAACCTATGCATAAACACTTTTGACCCAGATCAGACTGGACAGATAACCTTTGCAAACAGCTTGGACCCAGATAAGGCTGGACAGATAACCTTTGCAAACAGCTTGGACCCAGATCAGGCTGGACAGATAACCTTTGCAAACAGTTTGGACCCAGATAAGGCTGGACAAATAACCTTTGCAAACAGTTAGGACCCAGATCAGACTGGACAGATAACCTTTGCAAACAGCTTGGACCCAGATAAGGCTGGACAGATAACCTTTGCAAACAGCTTGGACCCAGATAAGGCTGGACAGATAACCTTTGCAAACAGTTAGGACCCAGATCAGGCTGGATAGATAACCTTTGCAATAAGTTGGGATCATGATCAGGCTGGACAGATAACCTTGCAATCATGTTGGACCCAGATCAGGCTAGGCAGATAACCTTTGCAAACAGTTTGGACCCAGATCAGGCTGGACATACAACCTTTGCAAACAGTTTGGACCCAGATCAGGCTGGACAGATAACCTATGCAAACAGTTTGGACCCAGATCAGGCTGGACATACAACCTTTGCAAACAGTTTGGACCCAGATCAGGCTGAACAGATAACCTTGCAAACAGTTTGGACCATGATCAGGCTGGACATACAACCTTTGCAAACAGTTTGGTCCATAATCAGGCTGGACAATTGACCTTTGCAAACAGTTTGGACCCAGATCAGACTGGACAGATAACCTTTGTAAAAAATTTGGACCCAGATGAGGCTGGCCAGATAACCTTTGCAAACAGTTTGGACCCAGATCAGGCTGGCCAGATAACCTTTGCAAACAGTTTGGACCCAGATCAGACTGGACAGGTAACCTTTGCAAACAGTTTGGACCCAGATGAGGCTGGCCAAATAACCTTTGCAAACAGTTTGGACCCAGATCAGACTGGACAGATAACCTTTGTAAACAGTTTGGACCCAGATCAGGCTAGACATATAACCTTTGCCAACAGTTTGGACCATGATCAGACTGGACAGATAACCTTTGCAAACAGTTTGGACCCACATCAGACTGGACAAAATGTCGAAGGCCTCATCATTGTCCAAAACTACTTGACAATGAACAATTTAGGTATTAGGACTGAAATTTTGATAAAGTTGATTTTGAAATTGAACAAAATAGCAGATTGAACAAAAAGATGTAGAAAAATTTCCCATCATGCAATGAGCTAATACTTCAAGCAATGCAGATTTTAAGTCATTTTATAAAAATATTTATCACATATTTAAGACACATTTTGCTGTGATAACTCAAAGTCTGCATATGCGATAAGCTCTTTCCCACCAACTGGTTTTCAGCCTGCCCTGATGATAACCGGAAGTCATGTATTTTGAATGGAGAGAGGTTATCATGCCCGGCATGTAACGTTGATCATTTGATGACGTCAGATGTAAACAAGTGGATTGAGGTAATGAAAAAATTACGCCATTCCTCTGTTTTACTTACATTTTTAACGCCAAACACGTTGAAATAGTGAAATGGAATATGTGATAAACAGATTATAACATGGGGTTTTGATTATCACCCTCAGTATCAACACTCGAACATTATTGGCTCTCGAGCTAAAGCTCTTGGGCTGATAATGGGGTCTCGGGTTGATACTTCGAGCGATAACCAAAACGCCATAAGATAATCTCTAAATATATACTTATCTTTCAAGATGACGCAACTGATATTTCAATTGAGCTTGAGCTTGATGGAACTATTTTTGGTTATGGATAATTTACTTGTTTCAAAGATGCATAGTAATTAGGCAATTCTATTCTTCTTATAAATAGGTAAAGCATGACTATTCACTGCCACGCGCATATGCAGTAATCTGTGATAGGTTCAATATAACTGTAAACTGAGACTATCTGCACGCCAAAAATCAAGGTAAACTCGCCACTGTTTGTTTACAGCGAATCTCATCTATCTTTGAAAGTACAATAGGTGGGCTTTAGTGTCTGCTGATAGCATTTGCAAATAGCTTTGTTTGATTTGATTCTTTACATTCCATCAACAATCTTTCAGTCATGTAGGGACGGGTTTTCCTGAGTTGGACAAGTACTATGCTAGGATAAATGTGTCTTGCTCAAAGAACGCAGTGACGCCAGTGAGGCTCGAACCTGTGGCCCCTCGGACTCAAGTCAAGCACTCTTACACTGAGCCACTGTGCTCCCATATTTGTAAACAGTTTGAACCCAGATCAGAAACTGACAAAATACTGGGCCTGATCCAAGTCCAAAAGTGTATGACAATCTGATATTTCTGAAAGATTTAATAAAAAACAAGTCAATAAGATGATGAAAACAAGTCAATAAGACAATGAAAACAAGTCAATAAGACAACGAAAACATAACTAGAATATGGACCCTTGTCTTGCTGTCATGTCATTAAACCAAGGGCAGATAATTTCAGGATTAAATGCAGCAAGAGTTGTCTTACTTATGAGACCCATTTCTTTGGCAAAATGTAAATCGACCTGCTATGGAATTTCATGATACATGTAATACTGCCATTATTTATGACATTGTACTAAAAATGGGTCACCATGGGTTAGCTGTTTACATATTTTTGAACTCAGTCTAACCTTACACAAAGAAAAAATAATTTATTTGCAAGTCAATCATGACTAAATCTGGTCAGCGTTTCTTTTATTTGGGAAAAACTATCAAACAATTCCAAGTATAAAGTTCTTGGGTGAAGAGTTTTCCTCTAATTTAACACATTGATGGAAAACTGAATATTTGACAAAATATATATTGATTGATGACGTCAAATTTATATGAAGCAGCGTCATTTAAATGGGATGCTGTACAAGATGCGTTTTGTTGCAAAACCAAATCGGCTCATATTTGGTCTCAATGTGTATCTCTCGCCCTAACTAAGAAAACAAGTACACACACTTTATTATTCTGACCATAAACAACTAAGTAAATATTTGGAGTTTAAAGTGGTCATATCATGCCTCATGTCTGCTATTGCTGTTGAACGTCTCCTCAGTCCTGACGTTAACGAAGCGTACGCGCATCAGCGCTGCTCATCAGAAACACAACTGATATTTTCGACTATCACCCGCTGCTATGGCAAACGAGTGACAGTATTTACCGTCCCTATAGCAGCGGGTGATAGTGTAAAATATCAGTCATTCGTCTATGGAAGTTTTGTATGGGAAATTCACGTGAGGTATTATAACGACAAATATACCGTCCGAAATCACATTTTACAGTACTGCTTGCATGTCCAGGCAAAACTAGATTTCCAACCCTATATCGGAGGATATACCTCCCTAAATAAAAAGTTTGAATACAGTTTTGAGCGCGGATCTGAGAAAAGGGTCCTTCGGGCATTTTAGAAGTTTTTGTGTAATCAAAATTTCAAAAACATCTAAATTTTTCAATATTTTGCGTGTTCTTACAATAGACTCAAATTACTTCTAGCATGTAATACAATCAAAGGCGCAAACAGTTCAGATAAAATTAAGTGATATGTAAAATGTATGTTGCCACGACAACAGCTGTGCATATGGACTACACACTTCCTTTAAAACAGGTTACCTCATTTCAAATGCTTTTGTAAACACGGGATGTGTGTATGTGGGCTATTTGTGCAGTCTATGCAATTGCATACACATCAAATATACAGAAACACGGAGCATTCTTGAAATATTGCTACTAGCGTCTTTGTATTAGCGTCATATGTTAACACAGTGGTGCTGACGTCAGAACGTCATTTACAACGTTAAGTGATGTCATGTTTAAAACGCATCATATATACGAGTTAAAACGCTCATATCTTTGTTATTTGTAAAGATAATCTCGTCAAATTTTCTGTAATTGTTCACAACAGCTAGGTCTTTCTTTCTCTGTAAATATCTCACTTTTGACTTTTATTGCCAGAAGGTCCCTTTTGTCAGATTTTTGCTCATTTCATATTGTATGTGTTTTGAAAACATCCTAACATTGAATGCAATAATACAAGTGCACAAATGCTATATTCTATAGGTGCTCGGACATTATGGCTACAGACATTTTGGCCACGGACGTTTCAGCCTGGACATTTCGGCCATAGACACATCGGCCATGGAAAATGTTGAAGTGGACATTTCGGGGATAACCATAAATATTGGGTTTGGGATGTATGCATGCATAAATGTGTGATGCATTTCTTAAGATGCATGATAATAGGATCATGCTATTTTTCATAGAAACAGGTATATTATTCAGCAGTAAATAATATATACCTGTATAAAGCACCCATTACCTGGATTATTTCATATTTTATTTACAATGATTCTCGTGAATCTACTGTACATAACAATTGATGAATGTTTACTACTTTCATGCTGAGTCTGGATTTATCATGTTCTTCAAAACACTTCCTACCTGATCAGGACCTACACTGTTTTCATCTCTGCTTGTAAATACATGCAGTTTAATAACTGATAAAAATTTGGGAGAAGTATAGTATACATGTATATGATTGTCCTAAGAAATGCATCACAGATTTATGCATGCAAACACCCCAACCCACAATTTATGGTTATGGCCTAAACATCCACCTTTGGCATTTTCCGTGGCCGAAACGTCCTAGGCCGAAATGTCCGCAGCCCATTTAATGTCCTAAATTCATTCTATATTTATCAATGGCATAGCCAGAACTCTTAAAAAATTCCCCACATCAAGGGAGATTACGGGAACAAGCAGTGATTCTCCTCGGTTGCACCCCTTTTCAAAATAGGAACTTCTCTCAAAGGAAAGAATTTGCTCCAAGAGGGAGCTGGGAGCAAATTCTTCCCTTTAAGAGCAGTTCCTTTTGGTATGGAAAATCACTTTGACCACATTAGGTAACCTCCCTTGATTGTTACTATTTTTATTACTCAATTGCGTAATTGGAGCTAGGTCAATGTTTATCATATGACTGCTTTTAAAAACAAATTTTGGTGTGAAACTGTTAAGATTTGCCATTATACATGCATATGTATGCATCTTTAAAATGGACATCATTGCATTAAATTATATTTGTGGCCTCGTACAGCATTTTTTTACATGCTCAAGTCAAGGAAATAGTTACGTAACCCATTAATCTATAATTGCGCCTTTTGACGCCTTAACAATATCATGTATTTGAAAATATTATGGAAAATGGAGCATTTGCCCTTTTGGAGCAAATGCTCCATTTTTCATAATATTTTTTAAAAGTATACACAACTTAACTTTAATTTTTCTTGAATTTTTTCAATGTTGTCTAAAAATAGAAAATGATGTCATGATCTTAAAATAGCCTATGGAGTAAAAGGTTAATCATCTATATCTTAAAACTCTATAAACATGTAGCTCCATCGGACCCTTAACTCTTTGCCCCCTGGGAGATTTTTCATGTTTTTGTTTTCAAAAAAATCTTTTAGTAATACCATCCTAGTGTTAATCAGAATGGATAAAGATAAGGCCCGACATTTTTTGGGCCAGACCTCGGTCCAAACTGTTTGTAAAAGTTATCAGCAGATGACAATAGGAGATAAAGAAATAAGTAACACTAAATTTGTGTAACTGATATATAGAAACCCTGAATAACTTTATACTAAGTAAAACTAAATTTGGGTAGCTAATATATAAAAAACCCTGTATAACTTTGTAGGGTAAAGTCGGGTAAATTCTGACAGTCACCTAACGTCGGACAGCTACCTTAATTCTTTTATTTTTGAATAATTGGAATAAAAATTAAATAAACTAAGCAAACAGTGAAAATCCTGATGAGACGGCTCATAAACCATCTAATCTGGATTTACACTGTTTCCAAATGTGTGTCCGAATTTAACTGATGTCCGAATTTACCCGACTTTACCCTATAGCTCAAAGTATACCAGTCCTGTATGAAAGGCCTTCCTGCATGACAGCTATCAAAACATTTGTAAACAGACCAAAAACACCCAGATGTCACAAAGGATCTTTACATAATTAAAATAAAATTGTGTCATACATTCATGCACAATGACCCAATCTCTTCACTTTATCTATTATTCTTATCTAAAAAAATTGTGTGGATTAACATTTGCCCCCTGGGAGTATTTCCATGCTTTCTTTGTTGTCTGCTGGTTTTTTTTGAAAATTAACTTTTTCAATATTTTTTTTTCAGGAACACCATCTTGGTCCATCTGAGTGTCAGGTTGAACCCAGATCAGGTCTGCCATTGTGTCCAGCCTGATCTTGGTCCAAACTGTTTGCAAAGGTTACCAGCAGATGACACAAGGAAATTAAGAGTGAATAATTAACTCTTGGAATGCTAGGTAATGTGATGGTTTTGTATTCATCTGCTGACTTTTTTTTCAAAGAATTTAACTCTTTCAGCTAGAAATATAATCTCTAGATAAGTGGATTAGGGTGTCCAGACCAGGACTGATATTTTGTCTGTCCTGATCAGGGTCCAAACTGTTGGCAAAGGTTAACAGCAGACAACAAAAGTCACGGCTAGCAATTTTAAGGAGTGAAAAAGAAAATTATTGTAAATATTCTCATTCATCGATTAGCCCTTAATGTGCCAATCCCAACAAAAGTTTTCTGGAATTCTAGTCTGCTGAAATGTTTCAGAAGCCTCTATGGCAATTAGAGTGGACCCAGATCAGACTGCTCCTGTAGGAGCAGTCTGTTCTGGGTCCACACTGTTTGCTTCTATACTTAATTCGTCAGTTATGTAAGACAATTATTTGCAGCAGATGACTTCAGCAGACGACACTTTCAGATGCATTTTTTTCTTGGCACTTTAAGGGTTAAATCATATGTTTGGGGTGTCCCATAGAGATTATGCAATCTTGTTTCAAGGTTATAAAATGTTTTTGGTGCTCAACAAAGCTGAGCATGAAATCTCAATTGCTCTTTGAAGGTAAAATGGTGAAAAATAAAAAAAACTCTTTAAAACTCTCAGTTGTTGTATTTATCAGGCTAATACATAGGTCCAGTTAAGCAAAGTTTTTGAGCGTAAAATTGTAATTCTTTTCTTACTCAGCAATCAAACGAAATGTTTTGGGTGCTCAAAAGAACTGTCTCATTGAGATGGTTCTTTTGAGTACCCACAACATATGTTTTGGTTGAGAAATTATCAAATAAACAAAATAGTTTTCAGCTACGCACACATGTCTGGAGGCCTGCTAATTAATGTTCAACTGCTAACAATAACTTATGAGCCAGATAAATGTCAAGCTCAGTTAAGTTTAGCACGAAAAAAAAGGCTAGATCCACAAGCCTACATCTGGGTTGAATACACTGTCAAAGTGCTAGTCTATGAGTTAAGTATGTATAATAATTTCAAGGTTAGAATTCTCTATACTAGTGTTGGCTGCTAATAAGTTTTGCAAATAGGTTGGACCCAGATCAGAGTGAACATAACATCAGGCCTGATTCAGATCCAAATTGATTGATAATTTGATGGTATTTCTGGCAGGGTTGATTTTGAAAAAAATTAGTGGACAACAAAAAAGCATGCAAATTAACCCAGTTAAGGTAAAACTATCAAAGTGTTTTGTGTTTGGGTTATCATTGGTCAACAAAATGTATAACTAACCCCGCTTGAGGCGCCGGAAGTCCTCTCGTTTCATCGCTGAAAGAAACAAAGTAAAAATTGCAATCAAACAGTTACCTTGGGGTCTTTCATTTGGTCCATTGCAGTGTATGTTTTATATAGAGGATCTTACTTGAGTGCTCATGTTTTATTGATTTTATTAAACAAGTTGAGGAAAAGAGATAACTTGCAAGGCTTGCCAAGCATTTCATCTCTTTTTTCCTAACAAGTTTAATAAATTCAATAATACAAGAGCAAGAAGATAGATTCTATTTATCATATAATATTAATATTACTTTGAAATCTCATTTCTGCCGTAAAAACATTATAAATTTCTCATTATGTACACTATGTTCTTATGAACGTCATAACGTTTCCTGAAATTCTTTAAACTACTAGTGGTTTAACAATTTTATTGCATGGTGTTATTTCACTCACAGAAGCGACATCATATGATAAAAAACAAATAAAATTTTCCTTATAAATATCAGCTTAAACACAGATCTGTCAGCATACTGAAGGAGCATTCTGTTCAGGTTTTACCTGAAGATAGTTAAAGAGGGATTCAAATGTTCCAATATCTTGGGTAAGTATACACGGCCTCCAATCTCGGCCTCCTTCTCCAAAAAGAGCAGAGCGTAAAGTGAGGCGAAGGCCCTTCCGGGAAGCAGGCAGTGGGCAAAACAATGGAACACGGTAAGTTGTGTTGACACATTTTCAATAATAAGTAAATTTTCAGCGCAAAACTCGAAAATCTAAGAATGCTATGCTTCGGGCAATTGTTCAAGCTATCCGTAGAGCATGCTGTTTGCACATTTGAACTTAGTTTGTAAGCGTGAGAGTTTTTCTCCCGTTGCACAGTTGTCCAAGAAACGGTGGTTCCCGCATGGTTTTGCCTTCTAACCAAACGTATAGTAGCGTTTGGACCCTTATTCATACTACCGAGGCCCCTCCACACCCATGTTGTCCCAAATGCAATTTTTCGAGATATTTCAATGATAATTGAGTGATTTAGAGCCAAATTTCTTTAGGAGCAGGAGGCGAAGGGCAGGAGAAGCAGGCTGGGAGAGGAGAAGCAGGCGGCGATGAAATCAAAATTTGCATTGATTTTGCTTATTTTTGATAATATACTTATCCAATCTATATCAAACTTGCATGTATGAATATTTCAAAACATTTAAATAAATCGAAATTACTTCGCTTTAAATGCCACCACCAACGTAATGTGTAGTTCACTTTTTTTCTCATTGGAATCATGTAATGCTCACAGATTAGTGATACTTGTGAATTTCTCCCTAAGTTCTTGGGAAAAGGATTATCAAAAATCTCAGACTGGGTCAAACCTCTGTTTTATACCCACCCCCTCTCAAGCTTGGATTAAGAGCAACAATTACTGATGGTGCGAAAGACTTAGACGCAGAAATAAAGGAATTCAAACCAAGTGTTCCTTGAAATTTGAACATCGGGGCGCCCCACTGACCGTTCTACGAGACTCCTACGCCTATAAATCATAAATAGATAGTCCAAATTGACAGACTCTTACTTAAATCAACATAATTATTAAATATTTAAACACATCTTTTTACCGATGGGGGCCTATAAACCCATTCTTGCCGACTCTTGACGTTTATATAAAAACAGCATTTGGTTTGTCACTTACTTATCTCATTTTTATAAACCCATTTTGTCCTGGTGACGCATTCAGTCTTCTTTGAGATTTTCGCTATCAAAAAACGTTGACAGCTGTATGTTTTTTTTTCCGCAAATAAATGTTTATAAGATATACAAAATGTCTTCCGAATATTCATTTATAAATGAGTTATTCTCAATAATGTTTACCAACTATTACGTCCCTACAGCATGCTCTACGGATAGCTTGAACAATTGCCCGAAGCATAGCATTCTTAGATTTTCGAGTTTTGCGCTGAAAATTTACTTATGATTGAAAATGTGTCAACACAACTTACCGTGTTCCATTGTTTTGCCCACTGCCTGCTTCCCGGAAGGGCCTTCGCCTCACTTTACGCTCTGCTCTTTTTGGAGAAGGAGGCCGAGATTGGAGGCCGTGGTATAGAAACTTGTGTGTTTCCTAATGCTAAGCTTTCAGTACTCCAGAAAATATATCTGTATTTCAGCAATGTACAGTAAAACCAGTCTTAAGCAGTCTTTACCAGTCTTAAGCAGCCTTTTTTTCAGATAGATAATTGTACCACAATCTAAAGCACAATTTTTATACGATGATTCTGGAAGATTTGGTGAAAAGTCATTGAATATTCATTGAATATTCATATATCTGGGGTCAATTTTGTGAAATAATACTTAATAATTATGAACCATACCTATACATAGTGAATGGATCCATGTTAGTGGACACATCATAACAGTTCAAGAATACTGCGTGTCTATACAGTGCAGTCCCTGGGGTGTGGTTTGATCTGTAATAGTTGACCCATCACAGCTCATGATCAACCTACCACATGTATACTAATGGATTCTTCCTTCTGGTTTCATATCATTAACTTGAATTAGTCTATTGTACATATTTAGGGGTGTCAGTATTATTTTGTCTGAAGATCTTTTTTTTATCTTGACAAACAGTGTAGACCCAGATGAAATGTAGCATTATGCAGCATTTCATCTGGGTGTTTATTGTTTATAAAAGTATCCATTTAGGGGTTTCCCATGCACAAAGGATTAATGTTTATATACAAGGGTCAGCCAATAAAGAATGAGACTTTCTTCATAGTTAGAAAATCTGTGTGTGTATTTAGTTTAAATTCACCATACTAATAGTATATCATTTTAGCAATTCAGGAATATAAACAATATGCTTGTGATTGATCAGTTGCCATAGTAACGGAATGTTTTGTGGAAGGACTTGAAGATGCATGGCCACGTTTACACTGTTTTTTGCATACCCACAGTAAATCAACGTCATTTATTTTCGCTCCTAGATAACATTCAACCTCTTGATATCATTTTTTCTACTGAACACTCTTAGTGTTACATAAAATGCAATGAAACAAGAACTTATTATGCATAACTTTAATTTTGGTTGCCTAGCAACTGATTTCCTCGTTTTTTATAAACCCTCTACTTTGCGTTGCTATGGTAACTATGTTAGTGAAGGATATCCCACCAAATGTATCGCTACGTGCAGCTGATTGTAATTAGGTATAGATGAACAGAACCCTGTTCACTTAAATTGCCTTTGACTATTTGATATTAATGTTATAAGTCATGATGTCAGTGGAAAATAGCAGTTTTTTTCTTAAAAACCTGATTTTTTAAGCTTTGTTTCCATGGAAACAGCCCAAGACTCTGAAATATTACTTTCTGCTTTTGGTTATAGATATATTGCATGAAAATATATAAGTATTCATAGAAAAATAAACTTTAAATTTTAACCTGTTGCCATGGTGACCACCTATACTGAGCCGGCCACGGATGTTTGCCCTAGTCTTCTAATGTTGCCTAGCAACAAAAGTTGGAACTGTGTAACTCAACGAATATGGTTCATGTAAATAGCCAAAAAGACATGCTAGCTTTGAAGGAGATTTCATAAGTCTGGCATGTAAATTCACTGTACTATAGAAAAAGTCTCATTCTTTATTGGATGACCAACGTAGTGTGAATTGATTAATGTAAGTTAAAGAATTCTGCCTATACCAATTGTAAATTGATCCATGTAAAATAAAGACTTCTGCCTATACCAATCATAAATTGATCCATGTAAGTTAAAGACTTCTGCCTATACCAATCATAAACTGATCCGTGTTAGTTGACCATCATCACAGTTCTAGATTGATGCCTATAGATACAGGACATACGATGTTAACATTTTTGAAAATACAATTAAGTACTTACTACTACAAGTACGATGATACGAGAGGCCACACTCCCGGCATATAAGCTGCTCTTGCCTCTTCCGAACAACCTCCCCACAACTGCCGCAGTCGATGAACCTTCTGAAAACACAAAATAAGAACATAAGTTACCAGGCCCCCAGATAAGAGTGCTTAACTGAAAATTATTTTTCTTATTTCTCAACCAAAACATGTGTTGTGGGTACTCATAAGAACCGTCTCAATGAGATGGTTCTTTTGAGCACTCAAAACAGATGTTTAAACTGATTGATAAGAAAATAATCACAATTTTATGCATTTATTTTTGGCTTAACTGGCCCTATGAGTTACATTGAAAAACAATAACATGACATTTAACTAATCAATAATTGATAAAAAAAATAGGTACATTAATATATTAGCAAATAGTGTCAGACCTATTTGCGATCTAGTAGCTAATTAATTGCTATAAAAGCCAAATAAACTATTATCATCACATTTTCATCAGCAGTCCAGCTGGTCATAGTACTGGCTATTTAAAGGAATACTGGTGGGCAACCACCTATCCACCCCCATATAGGAGCAATTGTACTCACTCTGTATAAATAAGTTGATGACTAAATTTTCAAAATAATTCAATCAGTTGAACCAGGCCAGGACTTTAGTTAAGAGCGTGTAACGAAAATTTAATTTTCTTATTTCTCCACCAATGAGACGGTTCTTTTGAGCACCCAAAACATATGTTAAAATTGATGGGTAAGAAAAAATTATACAATTTTATGCTGAAAATATTTGCTTATCTAAACCTGTGACCAGGTGGACCCAAACTGATGATAAAATTGCCTGCCATACCAAATGTCCATATATTTTCTTTGGCATTTGAAAATTAATGCCTCTAAATGGAAGTTTGATGTTTGTTAAAATATTCGGACACAGATCCCAGGGGGCGGGTTTTCTCAATTTAACTTTATATGTAGGCTTGGACCCAGCATCTGTTTACCCCAAAAATCAGCCATATTTAAATTTTAGCGATACCCAAAAAATATTCCCATTCTGTTGGTTTTTACTCAGCAAATAGTGAAGTTCCTCAATAGAGGACACATTCTGTACTGCCACCTCATCTGGGTTTACACTTTTAAACTGTTGCATGCTGGGATCTTTTCTTGTGACCGTTGAATTGAAAAAAATGAATCTGACATGTGGTTTCCAGCAATGTGGCATTTTTACAAGTGAAGACTCCAACGAGACTGTGCAGCCTCATTTTAAGCTTAGAAACTCCAAATGGCGTTCGGTCAGTAGCTTAAGACTTATTGAATAGTCAAGTGACTAGCAAAGGCTCTGATCAGACTGCACGTAGGCTTTGCTGGTCGCACAAACCAGATTCTTAGAAATCCCATGCTGTGGCTCAAATTATCTTAATTCTTTCAGGAGTACCATAATAGTGTAAAATAGCTTGGATCCAGCTCAGGCCAAACTGAATGTCCCACCTGAACTGGATCTAAAAGAATAGAAGACAAGCAGGCAAAGAGTTAAGTTAATAGACTGATTAACAGATTAGGAGATTTACAGCCAGCTGAATACATATTTTTGTAATGATTTATAAATTTTTAATTTCTACATACCTGGCAACTGAGACCGGCTTGCATGCTCTATGAATAGATGAACGTAGCGCCATTATCTGAAATACACATAAAATGGGCATGTACATGATACAATACACAAACAATGGGCATGTACATGATAAAATGACTGGTATGTACTGTCCTGCCAGCCAAGAGTGACAGTGATGTCACGTTTTGTTTACAAAGATATCAGTGACTTATAATCGAAAGACCACTTGTGTATTAATCCTATCCTCAGGATAGGGTTAATACATAAAAGTGCTGCAGGCATGCAACATACCCCGTCATGGGGCACTACTCTTCAATATTAACTCTTATACCCAGTTTGAAGGAAATCGGTAAAAAAATCCCAAAGATAGAGAGTGAAAACAAATTTCTAACGTCAATCAAGGGCTATAACTCTGTACTTATTTGCCAAAATTTACCCATCTGCAATCCAAGAACACTCCTTCACAATATCGACTCTCATACATGTACCAAGTTTGATGAAAATCGGTAAAGGAATGCCAAAGATAGAGAGTGAAACGAGTGAAACCAATTTCTAACGTCAATCAAGGGCCGTAACTCTGTACTTATTTGCCAAAACTTATCCATCTGCAATCCCAGGACACTCCTTCCCAATATCAACTTTCATAGCAAGTTTGGTATAAAAATGCTCCCAGCAGAGAGTGAAAATGATGCGCTGACGGACGGACGTACAGACGGACACACGAACGCAATTTTTTTAATCAAGGGTATAACATAATACCCCGCCCTTTTTAAAGTGGCGGGGTATAAACAAAATACCCCACACTTTTTAAAGTGGCGGGGTATAACAAGTGATCTATCGATTTGCATTAGCTCAAGTGGTGTGTACAAGTTAGTCTTTTTTACTTAGCAGTTATAAACAAAATATTACTTCACTGTTACTCTTGGTTGGCACGACAGTACCTCTCTTAGCTAGCTTAAGTATCATCTAAGGTTATAGATTGGATCCTGATCAGGACCGACATCCTGATCTTGGCCGAAACTGTTTGTAAAGATATAATATCACACTGGTAAATGTATATGTTGATTTGCTGGTATTTACGCACTGGTACTTCATAGACCGGAAGTGGTAGATATTGGTGTTAATACTGTATAAAAAAACATGCCATATGCCTAAAGGACTATAGAATTAGATCATTTTTAAGTATTAGGCATGCACATGGCAATTTATGTAAGCATTTAGGAATAGATTTGAGTACCGATCTGGATGATCGGTACTCGAATCTATTCCTAAATGCTTACATAAATCGCAATGCACATACTGAACACTTAAAAATGATCTAATTCTATAGTCCTTTAGGCATACGGCATGTTTTTCTATATAGTATTTACACCAATACCTACTACTTCCGGTCTATCAAGTACTGGCAATATGCGTAAATACCAGCAAATCGACGTATACATTTACCAGTGTGAATATTTAAGATTTAATTTTGCATGCAACAAAAGTCGCCACAAGCAGTCTGAGTTTATTTAACATTATATAAGTAACTTACTTTATGTCACATTATGTGTACCATTCCTGAATTTCAGCAGACCCATAGGGCCAGTTAATCATATTATCAAAATTTGAACATAAAATTGGATTATTTTCTAATCCATCTGTTTAAACATGTGTTTTGGGTGCTCAAAAAATGTCTCATGAAGACAGTTATTTTGAGTACACACAACATATATGTTTTGGTAGAGAAATACGCAAAATAATTTTCAGTTGTGCATTCTTATCTGGGGCCCTGCAGACCATTTGCATTTTGGCTTCAAATTTAAACCTTGTGCTGCAGTACACGGCTTTTCTTGGTAGCTGCCGGACTTGTCTGCTGATAACCATTGCAAAGACCGGCCTTTAGTTAAGATTGTGTACCAAAAAATTAATTTTCTTATTTCTCAACCCAAACATGTTGTGGTTGCTCAAAAGAACCATCTCAATGAGACTGTTCTTTATAGCGCCCAAACATATGTTCGAACTGATGGATTAGAAATATTTACAATTTTACACTCAAAAATTTTGTTTATCTAAACCTATGAAAGAGCTTTGGCGGCCCTTAAAACATTTTGTTTACTAGCGTTCACCCCCAGGCTGTCACCCTAATCATAATTTTACAGAGGGGTGGGTAAATAATTGTGTTTCACTGATTAGTCTGTACGTATGTACTCATGTCTATCCAACGACATCCGCTCTCTAAGTCCAATACTTTGGATCAGAATTTTATGAAACTAGGTCGCATTGTTTAGTACCAGGATGTCTTCAAGTTCAATAATGGTCCATATCCCACCTTGCTTTCAGTAGTTATTGCCCTTTGTTTATGAAAATTCACCAATTGAAACGATGTCCGCTCTCTAAGTAGAATACTTTTGATCAGAATTTTATGAAACTAGGTCACATTGTTAAGTACCAGGATGTCTTCAAGTTCCATTAATGGTCCATATCCCACCATGCTTTCAGTAGCTATGGCCCTTTGTTTATGAAAATTCACCATTTGAAACGATGTCCGCTCTCTAAGTAGAATACTTTTGATCAGAATTTTATGAAACTTTGTCACATTGTTAAATACCATGATGTCTTCTTCAAGTTTGATAATGGTGTATATGGCACCATGCTTTCAGCAGTTATGGCCCTTTGTATATGAGAATTCCACGTTTTGAACAATGTCAGCACTCTAAGTAGAATAGTTTTGATCAGAATCGTATGAAACTGTCACATTGTTTAGTACCATGATGTCTTCTTCAAGTTTTATAATGGTCTATATGGCACCATGCTTTAAGGAGTTATTGCCCTTAGTTTATAAAAAATTGTAGGTTGAAACGACGTCTGCTCTCTAAAATGAATAGTTTTGATTATAATTCTATGAAACTTGGTCACATTATTAAGTACCATAATGTCTTCAACTTTCAGAATGGCAAATATCACATCATGCTTTCAGGAGTTAATGACAATTCCCTATTTATAATAATGATGAAAAACTGGGTTAGTCATATACTTTTTCTTAGAAAAAAGGGAGCTTATCATATACCTGGCAGCGCTGAAAAAGGGGTCTATTCGGGGCCGCACATCCATACTATGTCATATATAGGTAGTTACCCCCTCCCCCCTAGGGGGGAATGTGGGTCCAGACCCCCTCCTCCCCCCCCCCCCCCCCCATGGAAAATCACAAATTGCTGAAGGGTTTAGCACTTGTGATTTTCAAGGGGGAGTATTAAAGGGTTTCTATAAGAACAGGGTATTTCTATACAAATTATAAAGTCCCCGATATGAATAAGCATAATTAGGAACCCCACCCAGGCACCTGGAACCCCCCCCCCCCCCCCCCCCACCTTCCTTAAAAATAGTGCTGGGTTCGCACTTATGCTATGCATTCACGGTCAGTTTAAAATAATCAAGCAAAATACCAGGCGCCACTATTTCCAGATCAATAAATCAATCGCATTGTAAGCTTCGTAAGAAGAGATGCAGTTTTATGAAGGACAACTCTTCCGTAAGCTGAGTAATTATATCTGTAACGGCGTCAATGGGCTTCCACTCTAGAGTCGTTGCTAATTTTGTCGTGAAACGCCAAAAACATCCTGCCAAAAATCTCGGACCCATTTTGGGTCCGAGCAAAAATATGTAATAGTTATACCATGGGTTGTCCGCCTGTACGTGGAGATAATCCACGAGCTTTAGCGAGTGGATTATCTTACGTACAGATGGACAAACATGGTACAACTATTTTATACCACCTACACCAGTGTGGATCTTGCACATCACGAGATATTTCATGTTAAAGATGGTAAAGTTGGTAAAATCAGCAGATGACTCTTTCTTTGATCTGTATTAACTCCCAGTAAGCGACATAGGGATAAAATCCTGTAGAATGTTAGTGTTAATAAAAGTAAATGTGCTGAACTGTAAAACTGTAAAAATTCACAAATATGTACAGGTTCTTGTGGCAGAGAATTTAAGCTTTCACAATGTCCGACTTCTTGGCCACAACGGAACAAGCAAACCGGTGGAAGTCCCAATGACACTAGGAGGTAGTTACTATTTGCTCGGACCCATACGTTGTCGAGGCTGAGCTTTCAAAACTGACTTATGTTGGAGATTAAATTATAATATCCTTATTATTTCTCCTCATTTCTCTGATTTTTCTTCAAAAAGCAATAGTTCAACATAATACCTTAAAGACTGTATTGTTATATTTATTGAAAGTGTATCCGTCTTTACGAACATCAGCAAGAAACCAAGGTACCATTTTTAGCTATTTTCGGCACATTTAGCCGAAAATCGTCAGAAATCGACCTAAAAAGATGATAAAACTTCATGTTTATTTCCTGTAATTTGTAATATTTCAACTGTGCATACTGGGAATAACTTTTTATAGTCTTGGGTATGTTTAGAATCAATTTTGCAGGCTGTAGTTCTTTGAAATAGCGCTAAAACAGAGCCTCGACAACATGACTTTTTATTTCTGTCAGTGACCAGTCCGTATACTTGGTCCGAGCTATTTGTAGCCCGGTCTTTGTAGAGTTTTAGGAGGGAAAGCCACCACCATCACTGGCAGTTGGACTTCAGCTCGCTTAGTAACTCTGAAAGTTGACAAGCTGCAAATTTGGGAAAAACTGTTCTGCTGAACATAGTTTATGTTTCTATTTTGAAGCCAATTTTGGCAACCATTAACTACTATAAACAGTGCTGATTCTAATCAGTATGCTCCTTCAGAAGTCTACTGATCTAGGATCTACATTGTTATCTGAAAGAGAATATACCCGGGTTCGGCAGAACAAGGAATGAAGAGAGAAAAATATACGTCTACTCACTTGAATTTCGAATCGAGAATTCAGGTAGACAATAGAGAAAAATACCTGTTATACCGAACACTGAGCAACGGTACACGGGAAAACGGAACTGACCTCAAATTCATTGAAAATGTACTCTAACAGTTTACTGTAGGTAGGGTCTCAATATTTAAGCCTGCGCAGGCTTGTTGAATCAGTATCATGCCTGATCCAGAGAGGGGGCAGGTGGTCCGAGCAAGACATTTTATCCGCAGTCTAGTACTGGTTCATCCCAGGAACACTCGTCCCGACATGACAGAAATTTCTTTAACTGCACGTGAAGAATCAACGCAAATAAACAAATAGGGTATCCGGACCCCCTCCTCACCCCCGCTGTTATAGGTTTCCCTAGAACTTGAATAAGCAATTGGACCCCGTCCCTGGAAAACCCCTGAATTTCATACATTTAAATTTACGATCTTATCAGACTGGATGCACATGATACTAGTACAGTGGCCTGCACATAATAATGCATATAATTTGTGTGTGAGTACAATATTACTGCTTGCATGCTGCCCTTTACTTTGATAATTTATTATGCATCATGACAATTTTCAGAAAAAAAACTCTTTGACCTTTTGATCCCACTCAGGGGTCACATGATGCGTGTCAGGACAAAATTTCTGCTAGTATACTGTCGTTTATTTCATTCCATTTAATTTGATATGGAACATGACAATATTCTGAAAAAGGATTTTAACTGAGTCAGAGGTGAAGTCTGAGATCTTAGTGACCCAAAATAGGATGCGACACTCTGACATCTCCAAATGCATCCACAGACCAAATTTGGGAATTCCTATCTCAAATAATATAGGAGCTATGCTCCAGACAGGCTTATTCTAGAAACGAGGTCAGAGGCCAAAGTCTGAGTGACAAAAAAGGTACTCGACACTTGGCACCTCAAGATAAATCTACAGTCAAAATTTGTGATTCCTACTTCAAATAATATTGGAGATATGCTCGAGACATAAGTAGGCCTATTCTAGAAACGAGGCCAGAGGTCAAGGTGTAAGTGACAAACATGGTACCGACACTCTGCCACTACCAACTTGGGATTCCTACCTAGATATACTCCAGACACGTTTATTATAGAAAAAAGAGGTCAGAGATCAAGGTCAACAAGCTCACAGTGACCCAAAAGTGATGCGCGACACTCCGCCATCTCAAGATGCATGCACCAACTAATTTTTGGATCATATCTCATATAATGTAGGAGATATGCTCAGACAAGATTATAATATAAATGAGGTCAGAGGTCAAGGTCAAAGTTACTCCAAAATTGTACACTTCATCATCTCAAGATGCATCCACACACCATATTTGGGATTCCCCTTCAAATAATGTAGGAGAAATGGCTCGGAAACACAAGCGTAACTGACTGACGGACGGACAGACGGACCGCAAGAATCGAGCAAACCTATAGTTCCCTGAACATGCTAAACTGGTCTTTGACCGGTAGGGGATTAATTAGCATCAATGTCAACTGGCTTATCACCATAAGCGACGAATAAGGGCTACTTTTCCTGGGTGAACAAAACTTCATGAGTCTCGCTCACACATAAACACGAAACATCACATTTGCAAATACCCATGCACTCTTGCGTCAAAAAGAGCCCTTTTAGCAACTCATGCATTGACAGTTCTTGCAGGTACTAAGATTTTACATATATCGCATCAATGAGCGGGGTTGGGTGGGGGTGGGGGCTTGGATGAGCCCGGGGGACGAGCCTGCGAATACACTTAGAGAATCGCATTCGCTGCTCGCATACTCGAAGTATGGATGCAGATAGACTCAGACGAAAACATAGGCATCAAGGGCCCCACTGCATATATCGATATGGGTGTTTAATCACATACATGTGCGGATCACGAGGGGGGGGGGGGCAGAGGACCCCCCTTACAAAAATATAGTGTTTCTTAGCAATACTGGTCGGGATCCCCTGAAAAATCACAAATTGCTACCAAGCCAGCATTCCATGTTGAGCTATCATCGGCCCGCCAGCGAAACGCTATTTAAATGGTGTTTCGTTGGCGGTCCGTTGATGGCCGCTAATAGTGGTGGATCCTTCCCCTCCCCCCCCCCCTTCAACAAATTAAAAAAAAAAGTTGTCAAAAGTTGGACCCGCTCTGACAAAAATTTCTGGATCCGCGCATAACATACATTTATGCGATAAAAATATATACATCCCATGTGCTGGCCCTAGTCGTTCAATAAAACCCAGAATAGTTGCTTTAAAATGTTGAGTCATCTTTTGAGATTTGGGTACTTTTCACACTGACGATCATCGAGCCTGCGATTAAACGCAGTCTAACAAGTGCTTCGCTGCTCGAATCCGAGCCAAACAGGATATGGGGTTCGTCGCAAGATCTCCTGATTTTTCGGCATGTGAACAACAGTGTCGCAGACCAGCCGACGCAACCACGAAAACTGATCAACGACTCTTCAAATTAATACCCACAAAGCACTTAAAATCGGGCCACTATCGGCCCGCTAGCGAAACGCCAGTCGGATGGCGTTTCGCTAGCGTGCCGATATTGGCCCGTGATGGGATGCTGGCTGGGTATAGTTGCTACATACAACATTCCAAATTATTGTAGCTACAGTGTAGTCTCTGTAACAGTCGTAAGGCCCGCATATCATCATAAGCGACGAGCACTTTTATTAAAAGTATTGGCCTAAGACAAATACTATAGGAATGGTCAGATACTGGCAGTGAAATCGTTCCTACAAACAATTAATGCTGTCAGCGGACAGTCACTGCTTATTACTGTGACAAAGACCTCCCGGGCAGTGAGCTGTAAAGAGGCATTTAAGCCTTTAGACCAACAGTGGATAGTCAGCTTTACCAGCTATACCTTAAACCCTTTAGACCAATGGAATTTTCCAAAAAGTTCGATAGATACGAAGATGTTCCCTTGTATGAACTGAGGGTTCATTGGTTACTTTTCTTATCAATATACATGTATCTGTCGCTGAAGAAGTTTTTTTTTTTACTTTATCGCCCCGATGAAATGTCGCACATCGATTTTGTGGTGTTTCATCTGGGTCTGCACTGTTTGCCGATGTACCCGTTTTCGGTTTTCCAGTATACAAATGACAAACGGTACTGTTTAAAAGCTTCCTGCATCTCGCTGTACGAATGTTCGAGCTCAGATCGACCAAGCAGCTGTATACGCCAGTGGCAGGGTACAGTTTGAAGAGCATGTTAAGTTCTAGAAAGTATTTCCACCAGTGGTAAGGTACAATTTGTAAATCAGGCCCCAAAGTTATAAAACTTTTTTCATGCTCATCTCAACTGGGCAAAAAATTGTCATGCTCATAGATGTTAAAATGCCAACAATAGTCGGCATTTTAACATTTATTAGCATGAATAATACGACATCTTACAGTTTGAAAACTAGATAATATCTTTATTATTCAGCATTTTAGATTTTATGAGCAACTGAAATTACATTCTCAGTTGAGTTGAACATGAAAAAGTGTTGTAACCTCGGGGCATGGACGTTTCCAGCAATGGTACGGTACAGTTCCAGGAACAGGGCCAGCTGTCTAGCATGGTGGGGTCAAGTTTTTTTATCAGTATCAGTCCAGTACCAGCTGTCTAGCATGGTGGGGTCAAGTTTTAATATCAGTATCAGTCAAGTACCAGCTGTCTAGCATGGTGGGGTCAAGTTTTTATATCAGTGTCAGTCCAGTACCAGTCGTCTAGCATGGTGGGGTCAAGTTTTTATATCAGTATCAGTCTAGTACCAGCTGTCTAGCATGGTGGGGTCAAGTTTTTATATCAGTGTCAGTCCAGTACCAGTCGTCTAGCATGTTGGGGTCAAGTTTTTATATCAGTGTCAGTCCAGTACCAGTTGTCTAGCATGGTGGGGTCAAGTTTTTATATCAGTGTCAGTCCAGTACCAGTTGGCTAGCATGTTGGGGTCAAGTTTTTATATCAGTGTCAGTCCAGTACCAGCTGTCTAGCATGGTGGGGTCAAGTTTTTATATCAGTGTCAGTCCAGTACCAGCTGTCTAGCATGGTGGGGTCAAGTTTTTATATCAGTGTCAGTCCAGTACCAGCTGTCTAGCATGGTGGGGTCAAGTTTTTATATCAGTGTCAGTCCAGTACCAGCTGTCTAGCATGGTGGGGTCAAGTTTTTATATCAGTGTCAGTCCAGTACCAGCTGTCTAGCATGCTGGGGTCAAGTTTTTACATCAGTGTCAGTCCAGTACTAGCTGTCTAGCATGGTGGAGTCAAGTTTTTATATCAGTGTCAGTCCAGTACCAGCTGTCTAGCATGCTGGGGTCAGTCCAGTACCAGCTGTCTAGCATGGTGGGGTCAAGTTTTTATATCACTATCAGCCCAGTACCAGCTGTCTAGCATGGTGGGGTCAATGTTTTATATCAGTATCAGTCTAGTACCAGCCGTCTAGCATGCTGGGTTCAAGTTTTTATATCAGTGTCAGTCCAGTACCAGTCGTCTAGCATGGTGGGGTCAAGTTTTTATATCAGTATCAGTCTAGTACCAGCTGTCTAGCATGGTGGGGTCAAGTTTTTATATCAGTGTCAGTCCAGTACCAGTCGTCTAGCATGTTGGGGTCAAGTTTTTATATCAGTGTCAGTCCAGTACCAGCAGTCTAGCATGGTGGGGTCAAGTTTTTATATCAGTGTCAGTCCAGTACCAGTCGTCTAGCATGTTGGGGTCAAGTTTTTATATCAGTGTCAGTCCAGTACCAGCTGTCTAGCATGGTGGGGTCAAGTTTTTATATCAGTATCAGTCCAGTACCAGCTGTCTAGCATGTTGGGGTCAAGTTTTTATATCAGCGTCAGTCCAGTACCAGCTGTCTAGCATGGTGGGGTCAAGTTTTTATATCAGTGTCAGTCCAGTACCAGCTGTCTAGCATGGTGGGGTCAAGTTTTTATATCAGTGTCAGTCCAGTACCAGCTGTCTAGCATGGTGGGGTCAAGTTTTTACATCAGTGTCAGTCCAGTACTAGCTGTCTAGCATGGTGGAGTCAAGTTTTTATATCAGTGTCAGTCCAGTACCAGCTGTCTAGCATGCTGGGGTCAGTCCGGTACCAGCTGTCTAGCATGGTGGGGTCAAGTTTTTATATCACTATCAGCCCAGTACCAGCTGTCTAGCATGGTGGGGTCAAGTTTTTATATCAGTATCAGTCTAGTACCAGCCGTCTAGCATGCTGGGTTCAAGTTTTTATATTAGTGTCAGTCCAGTACTAGTCGTCTAGCATGCTGGGGTCAAGTTTTTATATCAGTATCAGTCCAGTACCAGCCGTCTAGCATGTTGGGGTCAAGTTTTTATATCAGTATCAGTCCATTACCAGCCGTCTAGCATGGTGGGGTCAAGTTTTTATATCAGTATCAGTCCAGTACCAGCCGTCTAGCATGCTGGGGTCAAGTTTTTATATCAGTATCAGTCCAGTACCAGCTGTCTAGCATGGTGGGGTCAAGTTTTTATATCAGTATCAGTACAGTACCAGTCGTCTAGCATGGTGGGGTCAAGTTTTTATATCAGTGTCAGTCTAGTACCAGGCGTCTAGCATGGTGGGGTCAAGTTTTTATATCAGTGTCAGTCCAGTACCAGTCGTCTAGCATGCTGGGGTCAAGTTTTTATATCAGTATCAGTACAGAACCCGTCTAGCATGGTGGGTCAAGTTTTTATATCAGTATCAGTCCAATACCAGCTGTCTAGCATGGTTGGGTCAAGTTTTTATATCAGTATCAGTCCAGTACCAGCCGTCTAGCATGGTGGGGTCAAGTTTTTACATCAGTATCAGCCCAGTACCAGACGTCTAGCATGGTGGGGTCAAGTTTTTATATCAGTGTCAGTACAGTACCAGCCGTCTAGCATGGTGGGGTCAAGTTTTTATATCAGTATCAGTACAGTACCAGCTGTCTAGCATGGTGGGGTCAAGTTTTTATATCAGTATCAGTACAGTACCAGCTGTCTAGCATGCTGGGATCAAGTTTTTATATCAGTGTCAGTCCAGTACCAGTCGTCTAGCATGGTGGGGTCAAGTTTTTATATCAGTATCAGTACAGTACCAGCTGTCTAGCATGGTGGGGTCTAGTTTTTATATCAGTATCAGTCCAGTATCAGCCGTCTAGCATGGTGGGGTCAAGTTTTTATATCAGTATCAGTCCAGTACCAGCCGTCTAGCATGGTGGGGTCAAGTTTTCATATCAGTATCAGTCCAGTACCAGCTGTCTAGCATGGTGGGGTCAAGTTTTTATATCAGTATCAGTCCAGTACCAGCCGTCTAGCATGCTGGGGTCAAGTTTTTATATCAGTATCAGTCCAGTACCAGCCGTCTAGCATGGTTGGGTCAAGTTTTTATATCAGTATGAAGTACAGTACCAGCTGTCTAGCATGGTGGGGTCAAGTTTTTATATCAGTATCAGTACAGTACCAGCTGTCTAGCATGGTGGGGTTAAGTTTTTATATCAGTATCAGTCCAGTACCAGCTGTCTAGCATGGTGGGGTCCAGTTTTTATATCAGTATCAGTACAGTACCAGCTGTCTAGCATGGTGGGGTCAAGTTTTTATATAAGTATCAGTCCAGTACCAGCCGTCTAGCATGCTGGGGTCAAGTTTTTATATCAGTATCAGTCTAGTACCAGCCGTCTAGCATGGTGAGGTCAAGTTTTTATATCAGTATCAGTCCAGTACCAGCCGTCTAGCATGGTGGGGTCAAGTTTTTATATCAGTATCAGTCCAGTACCAGTCGTCTAGCATGGTTGGGTCAAGTTTTTATATCAGTGTCAGTCCAGTACCAGCCGTCTAGCATGGTTGGATCAAGTTTTTATATCAGTGTCAGTCCAGTACCAGCCGTCTAGCATGCTGGGATCAAGTTTTTATATCAGTATCAGTCCAGTACCAGCCGTCTAGCATGGTGGGGTCAAGTTTTTATATCACTCTCAGTCTAGTACCAGGCGTCTAGCATGGTGGGGTCAAGTTTTTATATCAGTATCAGTCTAGTACCAGCCGTCTAGCATGGTGAGGTCAAGTTTTTATATCAGTATCAGTCCAGTACCAGCCGTCTAGCATGGTGGGGTCAAGTTTTTATATCACTCTCAGTCTAGTACCAGTCGTCTAGCATGGTGGGGTCAAGTTTTTATATCAGTATCAGTCTAGTACCAGCTGTCTAGCATGGTGGGGTCATGTTTTTATATCAGTGTCAGTCCAGTACCAGCCGTCTAGCATGCTGGGATCAAGTTTTTATATCAGTATCAGTCCAGTACCAGCCGTCTAGCATGGTGGGGTCAAGTTTTTATATCAGTATCAGTCCAGTACCAGCCGTCTAGCATGGTGGGGTCAAGTTTTTATATCAGTATTAGTCCAGTACCAGTCGTCTAGCATGGTGGGGTCAAGTTTTTATATCAGTATCAGTCAAGTACCAGCTGTCTAGCATGGTGGGGTCAAGTTTTTATATCACTCTCAGTCTAGTACCAGCCGTCTAGCATGCTGGGATCAAGTTTTTATATCAGTGTCAGTCCAGTACCAGCTGTCTAGCATGGTTGGGTCAAGTTTTTATATCAGTGTCAGTCCAGTACCAGTCGTCTAGCATGTTGGGGTCAAGTTTTTATATCAGTATCAGTCCAGTACCAGCCGTGTAGCATGCTGGGGTCAAGTTTTTATATCAGTATCAGTCCAGTACCAGCCGTCTAGCATGTTGGGGTCAAGTTTTTATATCAGTGTCAGTCCAGTACCAGTCGTCTAACATGGTGGGGTCAAGTTTTTATATCAGTGTCAGTCCAGTACCAGCTGTCTAGCATGGTGGGGTCAAGTTTTTATATCAGTGTCAGTCCAGTACCAGTCGTCTAGCATGGTGGGGTCAAGTTTTTATATCAGTGTCAGTCCAGTACCAGCCGTCTAGCATGGTGCGGTCAAGTTTTTATATCAGTGTCAGTCCAGTACCAGTCGTCTAGCATGCTGGGGTCAAGTTTTTATATCACTCTCAGTCTAGTACCAGCCGTCTAGCATGGTGGGGTCAAGTTTTTATATCAGTATCAGTCTAGTACCAGGCGTCTAGCATGGTGGGGTCAAGTTTTTATATCAGTGTCAGTCCAGTACCAGCCGTCTAGCATGCTGGGGTCAAGTTTTTATATCAGTATCAGTCGAGTACCAGCCATCTAGCATGGTGGGGTCCAGTTTTTATATCAGTATCAGTACAGTACCAGCCGTGTAGCATGCTGGGGTCAAGTTTTTATATCAGTGTCAGTCCAGTACCAGTCGTCTAGCATGGTGGGGTCCAGTTTTTATATCAGTATCAGTACAGTACCAGCCGTCTAGCATGGTGCGGTCAAGTTTTTATATCAGTGTCAGTCCAGTACCAGCCGTCTAGCATGGTGGGGTCCAGTTTTTATATCAGTATCAGTACAGTACCAGCCGTCTAGCATGCTGGGATCAAGTTTTTATATCAGTGTCAGTCCAGTACCAGCTGTCTAGCATGGTTGGGTCAAGTTTTTATATCAGTGTCAGTCCAGTACCAGTCGTCTAGCATGTTGGGGTCAAGTTTTTATATCAGTATCAGTCTAGTACCAGCCGTGTAGCATGCTGGGGTCAAGTTTTTATATCAGTATCAGTCCAGTACCAGCCGTCTAGCATGTTGGGGTCAAGTTTTTATATCAGTGTCAGTCCAGTACCAGTCGTCTAACATGGTGGGGTCAAGTTTTTATATCAGTGTCAGTCCAGTACCAGCTGTCTAGCATGGTGGGGTCAAGTTTTTATATCAGTGTCAGTCCAGTACCAGTCGTCTAGCATGGTGGGGTCAAGTTTTTATATCAGTGTCAGTCCAGTACCAGCCGTCTAGCATGGTGCGGTCAAGTTTTTATATCAGTGTCAGTCCAGTACCAGTCGTCTAGCATGCTGGGGTCAAGTTTTTATATCACTCTCAGTCTAGTACCAGCCGTCTAGCATGGTGGGGTCAAGTTTTTATATCAGTATCAGTCTAGTACCAGGCGTCTAGCATGGTGGGGTCAAGTTTTTATATCAGTGTCAGTCCAGTACCAGCCGTCTAGCATGCTGGGGTCAAGTTTTTATATCAGTATCAGTCGAGTACCAGCCATCTAGCATGGTGGGGTCCAGTTTTTATATCAGTATCAGTACAGTACCAGCCGTGTAGCATGCTGGGGTCAAGTTTTTATATCAGTGTCAGTCCAGTACCAGTCGTCTAGCATGGTGGGGTCCAGTTTTTATATCAGTATCAGTACAGTACCAGCCGTCTAGCATGGTGCGGTCAAGTTTTTATATCAGTGTCAGTCCAGTACCAGCCGTCTAGCATGGTGGGGTCCAGTTTTTATATCAGTATCAGTACAGTACCAGCCGTCTAGCATGTTGGGGTCAAGTTTTTATATCAGTGTCAGTCCAGTACCAGTCGTCTAGCATGGTGGGGTCAAGTTTTTATATCAGTGTCAGTCCAGTACCAGCTGTCTAGCATGGTGGGGTCAAGTTTTTATATCAGTGTCAGTCCAGTACCAGCCGTCTAGCATGGTGGGGTCAAGTTTTTATATCAGTGTCAGTCCAGTACCAGCCGTCTAGCATGCTGGATCAAGTTTTTATATCAGTGTCAGTCCAGTACCAGCCGTCTAGCATGGTGTGGTCAAGTTTTTATATCAGTGTCAGTCCAGTACCCTGCAGTCATGCGTGGATCCCAAATTTTTGGCCAGAGGAGGTACAACTCCGACAACGTTTATAATTTATTTTTAACATATTTTAATTTTAAATAGTTTATATGGGGATAGAGGATTCAAACACCATCATCTTATAAATGGCGTTTCGCTGGTGGGTGGGACGATGATGGACCAACATTGAATGCCAGCTGGCTAGCTTGGACTCACACCGGGTAGGCGGAAATCGAAAACGAACGTAGATCAAAAATCGCTAGAAACAGTGTTACCGATTGCCATTTGTTGCCAGTCGGGTGACAAACGGCAATCGAAACTTTTTTTCTAACAATTTTTGATCTACGTTCGTCGACAGTATTAACGTTTGCGATTGCCGCCTACTGCGGGACTAATCCATAGACTTCAAGCTCAGAAAAGTTCCTGCTCCCCCCTCTAGGGAATTTTGCAGACATATCCTATCTTGAAGACAATTTCAAGCCGCATCTTTTAAGAGATGTGCTCCTGGGCGTTAGTCTCTGACAGTATGTTACATATGTTACAGAAACAAACTAAGAAAAAAGCTAAATGAAAGTTTGGGCTACAGAGAGAAGACATTAAACAATTTCTTGTGTTGTCAGCAAGCTTGATGCCTAAGCTAAATAAAAGCAGCATTTTAAACAAATTACAGCTTCCAATGGTGTTATATGCGTTGCATAGATTAAATTTCCGTTTGAAAATTGAAATTGTGGCTAACATCATTTAATTATACAGCCGATTTGTTCATTTTTTCAAATATTTTTATCTTAGTGTATTTATATACTCATTTGACTAATAGAAAAAAAAGTTCGCTTTTCTATCTGATATACGTTGTCTTATATGAGCTGTTAAACAATCGTACCCCAATTTAAGTATCCGATTTTGATATCTATCATTAAGGAGAAATAGATGAATCTATTTGACACTGGTGGATATCTTGATATTTGGGACTGGTCTTGCAAATGCAATAAAGAATCATAGATTTGCAACGTAAGAAAGATGGCAAAGATCAGGAATCGATACAATCAAGCACCACACCTGACCCCAGGATACCAATGGGAAAGTGACAACGTAACAATTAGACATCACAAACGAGAGCCAAGAGGTCAGCCCTTTCCCAGCAGGTGACCACAAGGTATCAACAAACAAACGTGCATGAGAAGTGCCGCCTTGGAACGGTCAGTAAAATATTTTACTGGAGGGCTTAAACCGGTTTAACGGTGCACCAACCTCACCCTTAGTTCAGATGTGGATCAAGGCATATAGATACTTGGTTTGCATGAAAGACCCCTAACTTATCAATGCATCATCTCCTAGAACATATAAATCAAGATTTAAAAAAGGAGATAAAGCAAAGATAAGGACTCAACAGTAAATAAAACTGAATACCGGAGCAAAAGAAATCCATCAGGTAAATCCTGGTGGGTCTGACAACAAACAAAGCATCAGGCCCCTACTATCTCATCAATAGATAAGTCTTTAAGTCAGAACCGTCATAGAGTCTGAAGTCCGACCCACCGGCGTGCAATTTAAGAGGAAAGCAAAGTTGCCAACCGTGATTGGGTTGACCACCAAGCATGCAGTCTGCTGCAATAAATTAATGCTATAGGGCCCAGACCTGTAAATGTTTTTCCATAGACCTCCATTATAGCTTTTAAGTAAGCTGTGGTCCTCACAACTCTTCAAGCACAATGAGGCTGCCATAGAATTACAGATTGGACCTAGTTCAACCAACAAACAAATATGAGATACTATGGTGACTACCATGTTTTACCACTTTTTAGCCCCTGTAGGTGGGCACCCTACATGAGAGGAAATTTTCATTGAGAAAAATGCCAAAATGCAAGGGTTTTTTTTCTAAGCCACACCAGTAAACCTAATCAACAAAAGAAATGAGATGTTGTTTCAAAAAGAACAGCAAAGATATACCCGTCTAATAAATACAATATATTTCCTAGTTTTATTATTGACCAATCATGAAACACCTTACAACTTAAAAATATTGTGCTGAGCTTCCACCCACCTTTTGAGCCAATCAGTGCCCTTTTTACATTTACAGGTCTGTGGCCTAAAGACATAACCCATTTTAGATAAAAGATCAACAAAACCATTTAATTCAAACCATTAAACATTTTAAAGCACATTTATATTGTTTGTTTGCATTATATACCCCAAAGTTATTCTTGGGAACCCTTTAAACAGCCCTACCCCCTACATATAGTACTAGAAAAATCACTGTATAGCAAAATAATGAAAAAGGGAAAGTGAACATATTAATTTTCTTATATCTCTCTTATTATATATCAGAAATGCCTCAAACTTCTCTCATATAAGCTTATAACACCACTTTACAATAAACTATACCAAGAAGATGCATGTGCTTTACCATCATTAGTCTAATGTGGAGTTACCCACCCACCCCCATTGACAAGGCAAAAATTACATGCTCCTAGCATGGGGCATAGAATCCTTTCTTTACACATAAAATCAACTGCTAATCACTTAAAAAACTCATTTGTACAAAAATAGAGCAATTTCTGCTTATTTAGATGAAAAAAGCTAATATTATGTAACAGTCAGAGGTGGGGAAGAGCAAAGCTTTTTTCCATGCAGAGGGACTATGCTCACCGGCATGGCATTTTGACTACTTACATTTTACTAAAGGCCTAGCGGGAGAATAAAACTACTTCAGCCAGGATGCTGCAAGGTCAAGGTCAGTGAAAGGGAGATATCAAGGTCATAGAGGTCAAAGGTCAAGGTCACTTTGCAATTTAATTGGCCAAAAAGGTACCCATTCTACTATTTATGACCTATTTGTCTTAAACGAGGTAAAGTGGTCAGAGAAAAGTACCAAATTATTGACAAAATTTTTAAACTATTAGCCTAAAATTCTCATTTGATAAATGGCAGGCTATAAATTTGCTAAAAGCATGCATGTGAATTGGTATGTTGAAGAAGTTTCATAATGCCATTTTTTTCAAAGTGTCATTTATATTGCCGGATCGAATAGTTAAGATTAAAACGGACTAATACGCATACATATATGCATCTGAAATAAACGGCTCCTCTTATAAAGGTCAAGGTCATCAATAAGGTCTAGGGTCAATTTGGCACCGCAAATCAACCAAAAGGGCCCAGGTGGATTAATTAACAAAGTTGACACTGCAACTTCAGACAGATTTCCAAGTTGTTCTTCACTGTTGCTCAATGGAAAGGTCCATTTTTCAAAGGTCAAGGTCATATTGGGTCATTTGACAGTCTCCTGTGCTATCTCCAAGTTCAACTAAGGCAAATGACAATAAATGAGCATGCAAATGTGGGTTCACCACGTGTAATACTTGTCAACAAAGTTGCTGCATTTAACTCAATCAAGTGACCACTACTGCCGTCTACGGAAACTTGCGAAAGGGCCATTTTTACCATATTTTGTCAAATACAAGAAGAAATACTCAAAAATGCTTCAGCACAACAATGAAAAATACAAATGTATGTGATGAAAGAACCTGTAAGCTTTTGATAAATGAAATGAAGCATCTAGTATAGCCTCATAGTGCAGCAGTGGAACTCACATGCTTCCCAGCCCAATATGTAGTGCAAAACTGAGCCAGCCATCACCCCTACCAACTAATAAGGCTCTTTTTCTGCAGTCTTAATGATTTTTGTCTTAAAAGGGTGGACTTTTTGAAGCTGAAATCATTATAGGACTCACTGAAACCAAAACAATGCATCAAAAACTTATCACAGGTCACATGCATAGCAGCCAAGGTATCCAACAAAACAGGCCTGATGTTCTTCTTTAAAAACATAACCCATTTTAGATAAAAGATCAACAAAGCCATTTAATTCAAACCATTAAACATTTTAAAGCACATTTATATTGTTTGTTTGCATTATATACCCCAAAGTTATTCTTGGGAACCCTTTAAACAGCCCTACCCCCTACATATAGTACTAGAAAAATCACTGTATAGCAAAATAATGAAAAAGGGAAAGTGAACATATTAATTTTCTTATATTTCTCTTATTATATATCAGAAATGCCTCAAAATTCTCTCATATAAGCTTATAACACCACTTTACAATAAACTATACCAAGTAAATGCATGTGCTTTACCATCATTAGTCTAATGTGGAGTTACCCCACCCACCCCCATTGACAAGGCAAAAATTACATGCTCCTGGCATGGGGCATAGAATCCTTTCTTTACACATAAAATCAACTTCTAATCACTTAAAAAACTCATTTGTACCAAAATAGAGCAATTTCTGCTAATTTAGATGAAAAACGCTTATATTATGTAACAGTCAGAGGTGGGGAAGAGCAAAGCTTTTTTCCATGCAGAGGGACTATGCTCACCGGCATGGCATTTGGACTACTTACATTTTACTGAAGGCCTAGCGGGAGAATAAAACTACTTCAGCCAGGATGCTGCAAGGTCAAGGTCAGTGAAAGGGAGATATCAAGGTCATAGAGGTCAAAGGTCAAGGTCACTTTGCAATTTAATTGGCCAAAAAGGTACCCATTCTACTATTTATGACCTATTTGTCTTAAACGAGGTAAAGTGGTCAGAGAAAAGCACCAAATTATTGACAAAATTTTAAAATTATTAGCCTAAAATACTCATTTTATAAATGGCAGGCTATAAATTTGCTAAAAGCATGCATGTGAATTGGTATGTTGAAGAAGTTTCATAATGCCATTTTTTTCAAAGTGTCATTTATATTGCCGGATCGAATAGTTAAGATTAAAACGGACTAATACGCATACATATATGCAACAAAGTTGCTGCATTTAACTCAATCAAGTGACCACTACTGCCGTCTACGGAAACTTGTGAAAGGGCCATTTTTACCATATTTTGTCAATTACAGGAAGAAATACTCAAAAAATGCTTCAGCACAACAATGAAAAATACAAATGTATGTGATGTAAGAACCGTAAGCTTTTGATAAATGAAATGAAGCATCTAGTATAGCCTCATAGTGCAGCAGTGGAACGTTCGTAAGTGCGTAATGAGAGCTACGCCAACGGAGTATAAAGACTTACATTATTTGGGCTAGATTGACTGGAGGAGCAAAGTATCGAATCTGCCACACGTTGGTGTACCAGCCGAAACCGGGTAGCCGAGCGGTTTATGCACTTAACCACTGCCTCAGTGCGCTAAACAGCAGACATAAACTGTCTACTGTAAATTCAGGCGATTCTCATGCACTATCAGTCTTATTTCTTTCGAAAATTGGGAAAGATGTCGCGCAATTTGTCATCTGCTGCAGTCGCGATCGGTGCTTCAAGGGTTAGAGGCACTGCCCTGGTATTCACATTTGTTAGCATGCAAAAAAGTGAGGTTTTCTCGAGCGCCGATTGTCATGCAGTCTCTGTGTATCATTTTGACAAGATGCACATTCTCTGCAAAAATTAGGCGAAGATGGATGCAAAATATTTCGCATAGTGATATGATGTATATATTACGCACTGCTCAAGACGAAATGTTGTAGTATGTATTCGTTTAATACGTAAACGGAGGTGATTTATTCCGAGAAAGACACATATTTTTGACACATAACGCATTAAAGTTACCTTATTGCGAACGTCAACAAAGATGTGTGAACGCTTGGAACGGCTTGGTTTTGCATTTATTTACTTTAGTTAAGATTTTGCACAATTAAATACAACGGGGAGAAGAAACAGCAACTTTATTTAAGGGCAATTTCGGGTTATTCCAATGCGCACCATTCCTGCGTCGAGAAAAAGGAAAAGTTGTCTGGGTCCCGTCTCTCCGACCATTTACGATTTCAGATCAATACAGTTTTCAGATACTATTATGTCAGATGGATAATTCCACATTTTCTTTACAGACAAAAGTAACTAAAATGTGTCCGAAATATCTGTTGACCCTTCATCAGAAGTGTTCGTCTCAGTACCAAATACAGATAAACAGAACAGGCAACATCAACAATGTAAAAAAATCAAGGTTTTTACCCTGTATGCGAATACGAATATGGCCGATACTCAAATTGTCTCTCGATCCACTATGTACTGTTATTTGGGCCTTGTCGCGAGAAAACCTGTCTTCGGGGTTTCCGACAAAGCGAGTTTCAAACAAGTCTCTACAGCTGCAGAGACTAGCTAGAAAATTGAAATTTCGCTCGTAGCAAGTCTAGATATGACAGTTCTTGATTAGCGAATAACAAAGGCGCTGATAAGTCTGCGCCGATGCGCAGGCTGGTCTGCGCCTGTGTTGTTCGCAAACCCCTGAAGACAGGTTTTCTAGCGTCGAGGCCCATTTAGAGCCGTGCAAGACTTTAATCTTGACATCGGGCCTAGTGGTTAGCCAGATGACCAGGGCCGATTCCCGGGTCAGCATTTCTTACATTTTTTTTCTTTTTTCGTCTTGTAATGCAAAATTACTTAAGTACTTCATGCAAGTAATATGAAATTATATAACTGACAATAATTACACTCCTTAACGTTTTACATTGAATTATCCTCGAAATTTGTGGGGATGGGTTAAATTTGGCCCTCCTGAAAGATAATTAGTCTGGTGACCACCATTTTTTTCTTTTTTCTAAAATGTCAAATGATAGTCAATGAAATAATTAAAAACCAAAAAAAAAAAAAATTTTTTAATGTCACATTTTTAAATATATAATTTACTCTGAAAATCAAAATCCCTTTGTGTGTGTGTGTGTGTGTGTGTGTGTGTGGGGGGGGGGGGGGGTAACCAAACTATATTTTGCAGCAAGAGCGGATCCAGAGGGGGGGACAGGGTGTCCGGACCCCCCCCCCCTGGAAAATCAGAAGTTATATGGGTTTCTATAGGGAATAAGCAATTGGACCCCCCTGGAAAAAGTTGGACCCCCCTGGAAAATATCGGACCCCCTCTGGAACCTTGAAAAATGATGGATTTCTTTGAAATTGACCATTTGACTTCTGTAAAATAAGCTGAGGACTAAAAAAAAAAAAAAAAAAAAAACGTTTTCAGAGCTTTTTTTGTCAGACTGACCTGGACCCCCCCCCCCCTGACGAAAATTCCTGGATCCACGCATGTGCAGTATCTTGACACGGCTTGGGAAAACAAATAAAGTTTCACCTTTTCAAGACAGCTTGAGATAATGAGCAATAGTTAAAATTAAAATAATGAAGCTGGATGGTGATTACAAATATTTTAGCTTAATATTAAGGACTTGGCATGGTTGGCTGATCTGGATCTACATCTTTTTCAAAACACTATGCATCGGGTTTGTCATGCTATTAAATTAGCCCTTAACTTAACATATTATTTCAATAGTGGATAGCTTGTTGCCTCGTTCAATATCATGCTACTACCGAATCTCCCATGGCCAGGTAGACCCGGATCAACATCGATAGTCACGTCTTGTTGAAAAGAGTTTGCACTGACTTTACGTCCCATCAAAAATCTTTCAGTTAAACAGGGACGGGTCTTCCTGGGTTGAACCAGTACTAAGCTAGGATAAATGTGTCTTGCTCAAGGACAACATTATCTGGTATGTGGGAAAAACATAAAGTTGGACATTGCCATCAATTATGTTTGCTACTGGTTGTTTTTTGTTGTCAGTACATTGAAGCAAGCCTTAAAAGAATGTAAAACCTATGATTTCTCTGTTTTGCAGACATATCATAAGCTGTTGCATTCAAAAGAAGGAAACTCGACTATGGGTAGAATAAGATAACCAGTTGGTCTATAGTGTGCTCTAAGGAAGATTTTTCATGGTAAACAAGTTGATAAGGCTGTCCCATTTTATGATCCAATGAAAACGCCGAAATTAAAATCACTTGCCTCTGACTGCCATCAAAAAGGATGTCAAGACAATTTCCTTGCTCATCTATTATGTCAAGTAAGTTATCTATGTTACACCCTTTAATAAGCGCTCTAATCTTAGAAACTTAGTGAATCATTGAAGTGAAAGGGTCTTATTTGCATTCTGTTCATCCGCTGATTCAGCACTTCAGAAGTACTAAGACTTCATATATGTTTTTGAATGCCTTGGGAAAGATAATGAGTGTTCAGAGACATTATCAGGTGAAAATGCGTTCGTTGCATGTATGGAAAGGCTACGTTTATAAAAATTAACCAGCTAAGATGGAATTCTTTTTCACAGAAATATCAAGGTACGTCAGTCCAGATACTCATTGCTTTTAATGGCATATTTTTCCTCCTTGTAAAGCTTTAGTCTTTCTCCTACTTGCAGAGTATCACTAGAAACACATATTCAAAGGGAAATCTATCAGGAATTCATATCAGTTTCAAAATGTTCCAAGCCGATGATGGGTAATCAGTTTTGTGTGGACTGGTGGTAAAATTGTACAGCAGGAAATAATTGAAATATTGTGTGATGATTCTACTAGTTGCAAGGAGGCGGGTGATAACAATGATTACCACAGAAGCAGACAACAACAAACGTTTAACATGAGTGTTGTTGAGTCCTTATCTTTGCTTTATCTCCTTTTTATATCTCGATTTATATGTTCTAGGAGATGATGCATTGATAAATTAGGGGTCTTTCATGCAAACCAATCATCTCTGTCTTGATCCACATCTGAACTAAGGGTGAGGTTGGCCCGCCGTGAAACCTGTTAAAGCCCTCCAGTTAAATATTTTATTGACCGTTTCAAGGCGGTGCTTCTTATTTAGATCATTTATTTTATTTCTTGCTTATTTTGGTTATGATTTCGTGCGTGTCTGTTTATTGATGCCTTGTGGTCACCTGCTGGGAAAGGGCTGACTTCTTGGCTCTCGTTTGAGATGTCTAATTGTGAAGTTGTCACTTTCCCATTGGTATACTGGGTCAGGTGTGGTGCTTGATTGTATCGATTCCTGATCATTGTCCTCTTTCTCAAATGACTTTTTTTATTTTACAAAAGATTCCAGACGTATTTTCCTATTATAAATATTCAAATATGCAATTGTATATTAGGCGGTGATTTGTTATATGCATGTGCAAAATTTCAGTCAAAAATTTTATCATAAAAGACATTTTAAAAAAGAAAAACAATGTTCACTGAATTGCTGTATGCACATAAGATGATGCTACAGGTTTTAGACCTGAATAAGCCAATAGGGGAAAGGCAGGGTTCCCACAAAAATTCAACAACTCAATTCCACGATTTTTCAATAAGTTTCCAAGATAAACAATGTTTCCATGACTATTTATTGCATGACCTGAAACCTGCCCTTTTAGCAGCATCTTCACCAGGCTGAGCTTTAATGTAGAATGCAGCAAAAGTAATGTATTTAAATAAGCATGCTTGTAGTCCATGCATGCATTTTGAAAAAAAAACCAACAACTAGAAACCACCAGTAGCCAGAACATAAGCTGTCAGACACACAAATTTGTGTGTCTGACAGCTAGTTTTCTGGCTACTGGTGGTTTCGTCAAATTATTAAAAAAAATGTCCATGATTTCACCATGATTATTCAGGGGTTTTCAAATTCCATAATTTTTCCATGCATGGAACTTTTTTTTCTTGATTTTCCAGGTTTTTCATGATTGCCAGAGCTTGTGGGAAGCCTGAAAGGCCTCTCTTTTTGGCCATAGGGCCAATTTGGACCAACGTGGTCATTTAGAGGTGATGAGACATACTAATTATCAACACCCTATGCCAAGTGGTTTCAGACAATACTTTTTTATGTCTTAGCCTATGTAAAACATGTGATCATTGGATGAAACATTTTTGCCCCAGAGCCATAATTTCTATAAACTTGGTAGAGGTTCACTAGATGCTTCATACCAAATATCAAAGGGTTAGGCTTTATGGTTTTAGACAATACTTGTTTATGTCTTTGCCTATGTAAAACGTGATTATGGGATGATACCATTTTTGGCCCCAGAGCCATAATTTGTACAGACTTGGTAGAGGTTCACTTGATGCTTCATACCAAATATCAAAGCGTTAGGCTTTGTAGTTTTGGACAAGATTTTTAAACTTTTCTATCTGATTTTTTCGCCCATTTGATTTAGATTTGCTTTTGCTGGAACTACTTGAACAATAATTGAAGAGGGCTTTATAAGGATCAGTTTACCAAGTTCTGTCAAATCCAGTAAGTAATGGGAAACAGATTTACAAAAGTCTATAGACTTTCTTCTGAATCCTTTTTTGTATTTCGAAATGATCTGTATGTGAAATTATTGTATTATATGTATGCATGTTGTTATACAAAAATGAAATAAAAGTTTAAACTAAATCCAGTAAGTACATGTAGTTTAAATGGAATCAATTGATGACGAGGCCTGACAGACTTCTAACGAAGACAATAGCGCACCATGAGCCTATGGCTCCAGTGATTTAATAATGGTCAGAAAAATATAGTTGAAGATGTATATCTGGTATAGAACATTAAAAAACTTAACTTTTTTTAATTAAATCTTTCAAGAAGCAGAGACAAATAACTAATCACATTTTATTGCAACATTTTATTCGTGGGTGAAAGTTCAAAAATCCTGAACTTTTAAAATTCCAATCTTAAAACTTGAGGTATGCCCACTTACTACTCACAGTTTCAAGCTTGAATGGCCAATTGTCTTTAGACAGACTGACTAAAAAGCATAGAACCTATTATAATCTCCATAATTCAGCATTTTGAGGCTGGTTTTCTATGGAAAGTCGGCCTAAAAATCCTGAATTCAGGAATAATCCTGAAAATTTTCACCCATGTTTAGTTGGTTGTTTTCTCAGAATGCATACATCCTCAACACCTGTTGAAAATCCGTGCATTCTGTGTAGAAAAAATGGACCAGCTCAAATTATTTTGTTACCTATTGCAATGGTGAGTGACAAAGGCTCTGATGAGCCTGCTTATATGTACAGTGTCAGCAGTGCTTTCAGTCTCACATAATGGGCCAGCTCAAATTATTTTGTTACCTATGATGATGATGACCTAATGCACTGGTGAGTGACAAAGGCTCTGAGGAGCCTGTTTATATGCACAGTCTTGACAGAGCTTTCCTTCTCCCATATACACACAGTAACACAGGTTTAGAAGATAAACAAAAGTTTACAGTGTAAAATAGTAAATATTTTCTTACCAATCAATTTTAACATATGTTGTGGGTTCTCAAAAGAATCGTCACATTAAGACGGTTCTTTTGAGTACCCACAACATATGTTTTCGTTGATAAATAAGAAAATTAAATTTAAAGGAAACGGAGAAGATTCAAACCAAATGGGCCTTGTCACGACAAAAACGGTCTTGGGGGTTTCAGACAAAGTGAGATTCAAACCAGCCTGCTGAGCATCAGGAACTAGCTAGAAAATTGAAATTTCACTCGTAGCAAGCTTTGATATGATACTTTCCAAAAACAGATTAACAAAGGCGCTGATCAGACTGCGCGGATGCGCAGGCTGGTCTGCACCTTTGTTGTTGGCAAACCTCCAAAGACAGGTTTTCTTGCGATGAGGCCCAAATACAAGTGGCCACATGTGATTTCCAACAATGTTGCATTTTGACAGGTGCAGAGGCAGACAAACCTGTGCAGCCTCCCTATAACCTTAGAAGCTCCAAATGATATTCGGTCAGTAGCCCAAGAGTCAGAGAATATTCAAGCCACTATTAAAGGCTCTGATCAGACTGCACATATGCGCAGGCTGGTCTGAGCCTTTGCTGGTCACACATACCACATTGATGGAAATTTCCTGTTGCAGCTCATATTAGACCTCTAGCCTGCTGGATACATCATGAGTATTCATAGGTCTTGTGCATATATGATTACCAATAGCTTGTGTTCTGGCTCACTGTTTCTCGTCCACCTGAAGCTCAATTTTATTAGGCCATAAACCCCATTAAACTGCATATAGCTTGATATGATGAGAACTCCCCGGAGATCGATATCGCACCTGCATTGGGCAAATTATCATAAAAGTTCTAAGTCATTGGAGCGTGAAATGTCGGCAAAAAAGATGCATGCAAGTAGAGTAGCAGGATAATTACTATGCAAGATTTCATATTCCTAGCTATCATAAGAACAGAGAAACGAATTTTAGGAATTTACTCAAAATAAAATTCTGACAAAGTCCATGGAGCATAAAATGTAGGTCAAGGGTACCAGGTCAAGGTGCATGTCTGCTGAGTAAGTCAAGCACAACTACTATGCAAGGTATCATAATCCTAGCTACCCTAAGTACAAAGAAACAAACTTTAGTAATTTACCAGACGTAAAATTCTGACGAAATCAACGGAGCATAAAATGCAGGTCAAGAGTACCAGGTCAAGGTGCGTGCTTGGTGAGTAAGTCAAGGACGATTACTATGCAGGTCTCATAATCCTAGCTTACATAAGTACAAAGAAACAAACTTTAGTAATTTACCCGACGTAAAATTCTGACAAAATCAACAGAGCATGAAATACAGGTCAAGAGTACCAGGTCAAGGTGCGTGCTTGGTGAGTAAGTCAAGGACGATTACTATGCAGGTCTCATAATCCTAGCTTCCATAAGTACAAAGAAACAAACTTTAGTATTTTACCTGACGTAAAATTCTGCCAAAGTCAATGGAGTGTGACATGTAGGTCAAGGGAACTGGGTTAAGATGCGTGCTTGCTGAGTAAGTCCAGGACAGTTGCTATGCAAGGTTTCATAATCCTAGCTTTCATAGGTACAGAGACATTAATTGTGACAGAATTTGACCGACGGACGTAATGACGGACAGAAATTCTAACTCCTATACCGCAACCCTGCTATAAGCAGGTGCGATAAAAATGCAACTGTGAATATTTCTTATCCATCCATTTAACCCATAAAGTGTAGCAGACGACAATTTAAAATTTTGATGTTTTTTTCAAAAATAACAAATCAGGCATGATATTTCATGAAAATCGTCTGCTTGCAGATGATTCTCATGAAATATCATACCTGATTTTTTTCATAAATTAGAAAAGATGTCGCAAAATTTGTTGTCTGCTGCAGTCATGATTGGCGATTTAAGGGTTAATTATATGTTTTGAGGACTCTAAAGAACCAACACAACATCGAGAGAGTTCTATTGAGTGCCCACAGCTTATTGTATGGCTGAGAAATAAGATAAATCCTCATTATTAAAAGGACCATAGGTCCAGTGAGTTGAAAAGTTTTAACATGTGTTTTGGGTGCTCAAAATAACCATCTCATGAAGACGGTTCTTTTGAGAACACACAATATATGTTTTGGTTGAGAGATAAGAAAATTAGTTTTCAATTAACACTGTTATCTGGAGGCCTGAAAGGAAACTAATGTTTGGGATACAAACAAACCAAGAACACTTAGGCCAATTTTTTTTATTAGTCAATTTACAGGAATTTTTTCAGATTTTGGGTCGGGGGGGAAGAAAATAAAATTAAAAAAAGCTCTGAAAATGACAAGTTAACTGGTCTTTTTCAGAGCTTTTTTTATTTTTGTTAATATCTCCAGAAAAAAACCCAGTAAAACTAGAAAGGTAAAACAACAGTCTGTATTAAATCTTTAAATATTTTATAATTTTCCTAAAAATCTGGACAGGACAATCACTTTTAACAGTGTCACTCTCAAAAATACACAGACAGAACCTCAAAAATGTTTTTTTTTCAACAAAACAAATAATAATTAGAGTTGGGGTATAAAATAATTTTAGAACTTTTTTGCTACTTTACGGCAAATTACAGTAGGAGTCGGCTGCTGACTTTTCAAATTCAATTTAAAAAACTTATTTCATGAGCGTTATCATAGTGTCAAACTATATGGATCTATTTCAGGCCCAATAATCAGTTGGCCTGATCTGGGTCCAAACAGTTTGCAAGAGTTATCAGCAGATTATTAAATTCACCGCAAGCTCCAAATCACAACGATATTAGGTATCAAATGTTGAGACATCTTATTTAATTTTCAGAAAATACAAGTATGTCTTCCTGAAGCTAGATTTATCCTTTTTTATAACACTGTATATTGAGTGACCACAGGTTTAGATAAACAAAAATTTTCAGCGTAAAATTGTAAATATTTTCTTACCCATCAATTTTAACATGTTTTCTGTGCTCAAAAGAACCGTATCATTGAGACAGCTCTTTTGAGTACCCACAACATATGGGAAATCTTTTGGTTAAGAAATAAGAAAATTATTTTTTTTTCGGTTCAAACTCTTAACAAAAGTCACGATAATCAGATCAGATGGCTTCTAACTTTTTTCACTTTTTTTGAAATACCATCAGAGTCAAACAGTTCAGATCCAGATCAGGTGGGATATTTTGTCCGGCCTGATCTGTGTTCAAACTGTTTTGTAAATGCTATAACAAGATGACCAGAAGGAAAAGAGCTACATTGTGTTCTTATTTAGGATCAATAAAGTATGCATAAGGCCAAAATGAAATATATGTGTGGTTCCTGTTTCAGTTTCATACCGACAAAATTATTAAATTTTGTTATAACATTTAACACAGAAAATAGTGACAAAAACTGAAAAAGTGCCCATTTTAGGTACGTTTTCTCCAAAGACCATTTTAATGTTTAGGGTAGAGTTAAAAACATTAGGGTAGGTAGGGAAACAGGAACCACACATATATTTTATTTAAGCCTAATCTATAGTGAAATGACAAACATTTAAAGAATTGAGCCCAAAAATGCAAAAATTCACTGTCAAGTCTATGAATTGTCAAAGTGTTTATTCTATGTATTGTCAAAGTGTTTTTTCTATAAATTGTCAAAGTGTTTGACCGTCAGTGTTCTTCATGACTATGCAGAGCTCCAGAACAGAAGGTGCAAAACCTGAAATGAAAAATTAAAACCTATGGCACAGGTTTAGATAAACAAAAATGTTCAGCGTAAAATTGTAAATATTTTCTTTCCCATCAATTTTACCATATGTTTTGTGTGCTCAAAAGAACCGCCTCATTGAGATGGTTCTTTTGAGTACCCACAACATATGGTTTGGTTGAGAAATAAGAAAATTAAAATTTTGGTACGCACTCTTACCTAAAGTCCTGCTCTTGAATATTTGCTTGCTAGAGGGGACTTGTCTGCTGATGCAATCAGTTTTAACCCAGATCAGGTACGACACCCTGATGGATCAAAACTGTTTGACACTCGGATAGTGTTCCTGAAAGATTCTTTTGAAAAGGCAGATTTTAGAAAGAGTCAGCTGACAACAACTTTCACAGCATACAAAATGGTAAGAATCCATTAAGAAAGCCGTACTGCAAGCTAATGAATAGCATACAGGTGGGATCCCATGCCATTTTACAGAATACGCACTCTTGAAAGATTCTGGGTGTAATACCCCCTGTATGAGGCCAGGGGTGAAGCCCTGTGGCAGAAAATTGTTTTAGGGCATTCCAAAGGGCTTAAATAAGCCCACAAGACACGCAACTAAACACTATTAGTTGCATTTTTCTTCCAAAAATCAAATTAAATACAGTAAAACCTGTTTAAAGTGGCCACTCAAGATTGATTATTGCTTAATGCAGGTCAAAAGAATTGCAGAATGCTCCAAAGGGAGCTTTCTGCCATACTTTCGACCTTCATTAAGCTAGAATTTGTCATTAAGATCAGGTTTAATTTTTGTCTATCTTAACACAGGTTTTGGAGCATTCTGTAATACTAGTGACCTTTATTAAGCTAGAACTTGTCATTAAGGTCTGGTTTTATTTTTGTCCATCAGGTTTTACTTTATCTAAAAAAGTATACTCAGGACTTTAGTTGAGTGCGTAACGAAAATTTAATTGTCTTATTTCTCAATCAAAACATATGTTGTGAGTACTCAAAAGAATTGTTGCAATGAGACGGTTCTTTTGAGTACCCAAAACATATGTTAAAACAGATGGGTAAGAAAATATTTATAGTTTTACGCTGAAAATATTTGTTTATCTAAACCTGTGTATACTGGCTGCGTCAATTATCAGGAACATGTGTACACCCCTGGCATACTTGAGCCAGAAGTTGGGATGATGGTACTAGTATTGTATTAGTGAGTAGACAATTATCAGCCTTTGCAGCCTACTTTTTAGCTTAGAAACTCCAAATGCTGTTCGGTCAGTAGCTTTAGCCCTAGAATATTCAAGTGACTAGCAAAGGCTCTAATCAGACTGCGGGTATACTCAGTCTGGCCTGATCCTTTGTTGGTTGCACATACCACATTGTTGGAAATCTCATGTCTTAGGTCCTATGTATTTGGAGAGAGGAAAAAGGGTTTCCTACCAAATATGTTTAAGGATGTAATCTGAACCCTACATCTTTATTGCACTGTTATTATTTCTATTCTCTTAAGTGGTTTGGCAGACTCAAAGAAACAGACATTCAGGTAGAAATGAGTATTTATACAGCTCTTAAGCCTTAAAGTGCCACCTATAATTTTCAGCAGGCGACAATTGCAAATTTTGCCGCTTTTTCAAAAATATCAAATAAGGCATGATATTTCATGAGAATCGTCTGCTGGCAGACGATTCTCAAGTAGTATCATACCTTATTTTTTTTAAGAAAATTGGGATAGGTGTAGCAAAATTTGTCGTCGGCTGCAGTCGTGATTGGGGCTTTAAGGGTTAATCTTTTACTCATTGCATTCTTTGTCATATGCAGATATTTCTAAAGGAAACCCTTTAGAAAATACCAGTCTCAAATAATTTTGGTTTTAACCCTTAAAGCGCCACGTATAATTTGCATCAGATTTTGCCCCTTTTTCAAAAATAACAAATAAGGCATGATATTTCATAAAATCATCTGTTGGCAGACAATTCTCCTGAAATATCAAACCTTATTTTTTTCATAAATTCAGAAAGCTGTCACAAAATTTGTCGTCTGCTGCAGTCGTGATTGGCACTTTAAGGGTTAATCCTTTTTCAGCCACATTTTTTTTGTCCTGAAGATGTCATCTGCATTTTATCTCTGCTATATATATACAATTCTAACACATCTCCCCTTTATAGTCAATGGTAAAAACATGATATGTCAAACAATAATTCACAGTTTTGAAATCACCAGGAAAAAGTGCGCTAGCTGACGTCAATAGTTTCTGCAAAATGACTTCATTCATGGTGTTAGACGCTGTAGTATCCTCTTGACGCTTAAAAGACGTTACAAATACATCAACGTTTGTTTGTTTGTTTTTGTTGCTTTACGTCCCATGTCAACAGCTATGGTCATTGCGGGACGGTCAATTCACTTAACCACACTTTTTCCTGGGCAGGCTTGAGCAAGCGGTTAACCAGTAATTTGTGCACATACTTTCGCTTGTAACTGACAACAATCCTTCTTGAATAAATCAGCGGAAGGGAGGAGAATGACCGTAGAAATTATTTCATGATCAATCTCCACAAAAGTATGGTACCGGGCCGGGATCGAACTCGCGACCCCTGGATCTGCAGTCAGACACGCATCTGTAGCCAGACACGTTACCGACTGCGCTACGCGGCCCGGTGTACATCAACGTATTCAAGACTAACTATTGCCGGGAATTCTTCAGTGCACTGGCGTAAAGTTGGAAGATGCTAAAGACTTCAAATATGATTTTGTCCTTTAATGTGTGTTAGAATCTAAATAGATCAGCTCGAGTGTGTGAATTGTTGAGTAATAATTCACCTTCTGTTGAAGATAAATCACTCGTGCTATGCCCTCGTAATTTGATCTTTACAACTTACCTCCAAACAGTGAATTATTACTCAACAATTCACTGCTAGAGCTGTTCTATTTCTTAAATATACTTCAGACTTGATTTTACCATGGCAGCAAGCAATATGAACCTGATCTTGGTTCATAATGTTTGTAATACAGGCTACCTAAGAAAGTCACCAGACTAGAAAACAGACAACAAAAGGTGTGATGGCGGGAATAGGTGTGAATGGCAGAAAAGGAATAATCAGAATATGAGACAAAGTTTTCTGTAAATCTGCTGACAAGCCAGTCAAATGGAATTTGATGCCTCAATCAGTTTCTTAGAGAAGAAAAAAATGTCTGTTGCAAATTTTCAGAGGAACTTTAAGGGCAAAAAAGTTATTGCATGATACTAGGGGTCATGCCACTGGTTTCATTTAACTCATCGAATTATTGCCCTTATGTAACTCCCTATCTGGATAGCTTGCTACATCTCAATACTGGCTAGTCTCTGTAGCTTAACAGGCAGTCTTCCTATACAAGTAAAACAACTTCAGTATTGTATGATACAGATCTGAATAATTAAGGTAAAAGTCTACTTACCTTTTCCAATTATCAATATGGTTATATAATGGCCTCCACCATCCCCTTATAGCCATCCTTACACCACCTTATCTGGTTCTCTTTAATTAGCACTGTAAAAGTAGCATAAAAAAATATACTTGGAATCTTACATTCTTTACCTATAAGTGTCACATGCTGATAACCTTTGCAAACAGTTTGGACCCAGATCAGGCCGGACATAATGTTGGGCCAGTTATAGGTCCAAACTGTTTGACACTGACAGTTTTTCTGAAAGAATTAACAAAAAAAATGTTTTGCTCAAAAAATATCAGCAGTTCCATGCACATTACCAAGCATGCCATAGGGTAAAACCTATTGAGCCGTGGCATGAGATTTCCAACAATGTGGTATATGCGACCTGCAAAGGCTCAGATCAGCCTGCGCATACACACAGTCTGATCAGAGCCTTTGCAAGTCACTTGAATATTCTATGACTTTTAAGCTACTGGCCGAACATCATTTGGAATTTCTAAGCTTAGAAGGAGGCTGCACAGGCTTGTCTGAGTCTACACTTGTCAAAATGTCACAGCTCAATAAAGACTGGTCAATAAGGGATGTATATCCCCTGTTGAGTAAGAGTCCGTATCAGCCAATAATATAAATTGTAGTATGGCTGATGCTTTTTTTCTTTGATCTTTGCTGATGTTTAAATCAGACACCCTAGAATAACGACGAAGGAGGAGCTTAAAACCATTCTCTAACTTCCAATTTTAGTTAAACAGCAATGTAGGCGGGAACTTCCTAAAAAGCGACAAATTAACCTGTAGGTAAATGTAATATAATTGACAGCTTAGGCCGGATGCAGGGAGGAGCGAATGTGAATTTCGTCAGGTGTCAGTAACATGTGTTTATTTGCGCCTAAGCCATACTTCAACCTAAATAAAGGATTTTTCTTCCGCTTTCTGTTTAAACCGCTCGGTGGGTAGCCCACCTCGGGGTTTAAACAAGAAAGCCTCGGAAAAGTATCCTTTATTAATTACTTAACAGACCTTAGTTTTAGAAAGTCTTCAGTGACATATGTGCCATACAGAGACCCAAACAATAAAAAATCAAGCACTTAGTTAAACAAGCTGCCATTTTGACAAATTACTTTTCAGGTATCAAACTTCTTTGTGTAAATTTTCAAAGTGACTAAAGGCCTTAGTTCAGAGATTGTAACAGAAAAAGAAATCTTATTTCTCAACCAAAACAAATGTTGTCCGTACTCAAAAGAACTGTCTAGATACTGACATGAAAAAAGTAACCATTTGGGCACATTTAAGAATGCAGGTTAATTCATTTATACTGAATAAAATAATTTCTCACCGTTTTAATAGTTTTTGGAATGTTTTTTGCTTTGTTTGATTTGATTCTTTACGTCCCATCAACAATCTTTCAGTTAAACAGGGACGGGTGTTCCTGGGTTGAACCAGTACTAAGCTAGGATAAATGTGTCTTGCTCAAGGACCACAACGCAGTGACGCCGGTGAGGCTCGAACCCGCGGCCCCTCTGTCTCGAGTCAAGCACTCTCCCACTGAGCCACTGCGCTCCCGTTTTTGGAATGAGCTTATAGCATGGTGCTAGCATGATACGATGTGTCATTATGTGATATCTAATAATCTGCTTGCTGGTCGTGTCTGCTCATAAACATTGCAAAATGTTTGATTTAGGTCTAGCTCAACAAACCCTTGGGCCTGATCTGGATGCAATCCGTTTTGACACTTGTGGTATTCCTGAACTTTTTGGAAAAAAATTATTTTGGAAAACAGTTGAACAGATGATTGAAGTCATGTAAGCTGACTTGGCATGTACAAATTAAACCAGCTAGGATTAAAATTTAGACATTTCACTGTAGAATGGTATTCTAACCTTTATCCCGCCAATTCTTTTATCCTGAAAATATCATCTGATTTTAAGAATGCTGCATATTTTCAAATGCACTTCAGACTAGATTTTTTCATGGGAACAAACAATATGATCCCTGATCAGACTGATCCCTAGTAAGACTGATCCCATGGAAGCAGTCTGATCTTGGTCCATATTGTTTGTAATATAGGCTATCTGGGCCTTGACACAAGAAAACCTGTCTTCGGGGGTTCGGGAACAACAAAGGAGCAGACCAACCTGCGCATCCGCGCAGTCTGATCAGCACCTTCGTTATACGCTTTTTGGAAAGTATCATATGTAAACTTGCTACAGGTGAAATTTCTATTTTCAAGCTAGTCTCTGTAGCTGAGGAGACTGGTTTGAAACTCGCTTTGTCGGAAACCCCAAAGACAGGTTTTCTCATTGGGCAGCCCATCTAAGAACATGAGAAGATGAGAGGAGAAGACAACTATAGATGTGACTTGCAGGTTTAAGGCTTGTTAGCTTGTGATATTATTGAACTTTTTTGTTACTGTAAAGGCGGCACCTCATGAATGCTTAATTAGGACGGGTCTACTTTAGACATAGGTAAAAGCTGAAAATGAGGTGTGATTTTATTTGAAAGTAACTGTATCAGTGTAGCATTACACCTTAGTAAAGACAGTAATGATTTAAACTTTAAAACTCCAGCAAAATAACTTTTTTCGAAAGTATCTGTTTATAGTTTAACATAAGTAAAGACGCAAACAGTGTGGACCCAGATCAGACTGCTCCTATAGGAGCAGTCTGATCTGGATCTACACTGTTTGTTAAAGAGGCTTCAAAATGTTTCATCAGACAGAAAAAACCTACTACTTTTTGTGATATGTGCTTTAAGTGAGGTCAGTGTATATATGGACAGGACTTTCATGAAATGCACACACGTTTCTGTGGCTCAAAAAGCTTATTGGCTCTTTAACAAATTATATATAAACCCTGATTTCCCTTCCTTAGCAGATGAAATAGCCTAACCACACCCAGATATGAATATTAAAGTTGCCGCCTTTACAGTAAGTGAAAAGTCTAATAATACTTACAATCGCATGAACCAGATATGATTCCATATTTGCCAACATTACCAACACTAGGAACTCTTCAACCTGTGAATGGAATATACAGATATATTAAGCAGGCATGTATGGTTTATAGAATAATTTTACATGCTTTTGCTGTTGTCTGCTGACTCTTCCAAAGTTGATACTAAAATAATTTCTCAGGAACACTATCAGAGTGTCATATGTTTTGGATCAGGACCAACACTCTGTTGGTCATGAACTGGGTCCAAACTGTTTGCAAAGGCTATGAGCACATCGCAAAAAGTCACAAGCATGGAAAGAGTAAAATACATTATCATATGATGTCGCCTCTGGGAGTGATACAATGCCATGCATTTAAATCCTTAAACCACTAGTGGTTTACAGATTTAGGTAACGTTATATATTGATGTCTGTAATAATGTCACATATATATTGCAAAATCTCAGCATTTACCACACAAAATTGTGATTTAAAAGTAGTTTTAGGGTCATATGCTAAATAGAATCTTACATTTAGTGCTCCTGTATAATTGAACTTATTAATCTCGTTGCAGAGTAACTATGTGCCTCACATTTTATCTCTTTATCTTAAACTCCTTTTATAAATTCAATAAAACATGAGCACTCATGTTAGATAATCTATGTAGACAATAAGCATTAAATTTCTAATATTTATATTCTTGATGATGGTAATTTGGACTGATCTATCCAAAGCAAACAAATACAGTAAAATCTCGTAAACAAATACAGTAAAATCTCGTAAATTGAGCAGCGACATGAGATTTCCTACAATGTGGCATTTTGACAAGTGTAGACTCAGATGAGCCTGTGCAGCCTCCTTTTAAACTTAGAAACTCCAAATGATGTTCAGTCAGTAGCTTAATACTTATATAAAGTTTAAGGGACTAGCAAAGGCTCTGATCAGACTGCGCATATGTGCAGGCTCATCTGAGGCTATGCTGGTCGCACATACCACATTGCTGGAAATCTTATGTCACGGCTCAATTATAAGTCCTCAGTACTAGAGGTTTGATTTCAAATTATCAGCAATTTGAATTATAGGGGGGTGTACATAATATATAGCCCTAAAAATGAGAATCATTAGGTTGTTTGTTTTTGTATCAAATATTTATGTTTTGTCGGCGTAAAAGAAACGTCTCCCAAGAAATATTTCTATTACGCAACCTAAACATGTGTTATTGCAAACAGTTATTGAAATAGGTCATGAAAATATAGGTCTTATTCTCTGAATCCAACGTGTCTCCTGTTTATTTCCATTTAGCGAGTATTTTGAATTTGTGGTTTTACTGTAGGTTCTATTCAGACTTCAGTTTCTATTCAGTCCTGTAGTTATTAATATCAAAATAGTTTGAACAAAGCCAACAAACAATTCTCACATATCTCTATCAAAAGTTTGTAACTTGACAGCTGTGAGGTATTAAGTTTGCATGTTACATCAATGAGAATGGTCAAGATTTTCACTCTTTCTGTTCAATTAAAATGGTGGTTTTCAGGGCTGAAATTAAAGCTGCATAGTCTATAACTTTTGATCTTCTTATTTTAAAAATAATGTTTTTATTTTTCAAGAACACAGTAAAAATACTCAAATTCAGGTAAACATTTTACCATTTTCGTAAATCTTAACAAGTTATCACTATCAAAACAACTGCGTTTATGTTAAAATTCAACGGTCTAGAATTATTGGAGGGACGCAAATAATTACCAACAAGAGAAAAACACACCTATTTATAAAAAAATTCACTTTTCCATGCAGTTTTTAGCTGTATTTAACGTTTTTATTGTGAAAACATAGGTTAATTCTACTTTTACAAATGATTTAAAAAGAAAATATTTTTTTTTGAAAAATGTTCATAGTTACAGAGTATGCAGCTTTAACTAGATGCTTGTCAGAATACTAAAATGAGACAACTCTGATCAGACTGCTTCTGAAGCAGTCTGATCTGGGTCTCCACATTTTGTATAGGCCTTTTTGCCAAGAAAATGGTGTTCAAAATTTTAGAACCTTTACTGTAACATGGAAGACACATGTAGTACTTACCTAGAGAAGTGCTGGCAACCATCCAAAGTAGTTGTTAATGCTGGTTTCCCAGGAGTAATTCCTCAGACATCTTAGCAGAACACTATACACACAACAAGGTACCTGGTTGCTGAAACATCTGAGGCTTCTAAAAACATTTTATTTATATTCTTACATACAAAATATTAAAACATAAAATCAGCCTGTCCTTAGGGACTCTAATACAATGATGATGATGATGATGATGATGATGATGATGATGACAGATTCATGTGGTTGAAAATGAGGATAACCAGGCTGACAGTATGATGGTGAGAATGATGAAAATAGAGAGTCCAGGATCCTACATCTTAGGTAATAGTGATTGGGTTTAATCATTTGGCTGCTCCTATGATAAAACTGATGACTAATATTTGAGATTTTGTATCCTTACAATTATATTTCATTGGCACAAACCATGGATGACATTTGTCCTTGGGGATTCAATGAGTGATAATGATGTATCCAGAATTCTGGTATATCAGCTAGCTTGAAACAAGCAAAGTTTTGTTATAAATTTCTGCAACTTACTTCTGCTCTCTCGCTTATTCATTAAGATTTAAACAGCAATAGGTTAATATTAAGTTAACAGTATATAATTGCTTAATATTTTAAGTCCACTGTCCATCTCCGTATAGGTAGAGATCTACACTACAGTGCCACCTCAATTTGGTTAACATCTTAGATACTCAAAAGAGTATTTAGTTTCATGTACATCGTGTTGGTCCAGATCAGGGTCCAAATTTTTCGGGAAGGTTATCAGCAGGCAACACTAAGGAGTAAAGAGTTTTACTGACCTTGCATTGCAATCTCTTCATATCAAAGGTAAGCTAGGTTTACTGATAGTGGCTTTTCCTAGTCATACAGTTAAAATGTATTATATCCATTCTACTTTGATCGTACATCTATACTATAAGTTGATAAAACAAAATAAGTTGATAAAACAACCTAACAATTATCTTGGTATTTCCTACCTAGCAGGTAAAGAGTTTAATTGTCCTTGTACCTCTATATCTTCAACACTATAAATACTATAAGTTGCTATACACCAAAACTTGCAATATCCCTGGTATTTCCTACCTAGCAGGCAAAAGCTAGGTTAAGCAATAGGTTAGCTAGGTTTAGTGATAGTGGTTTTTCCTGGTCACGTAGTTAACCTGTATTATACCTATTCTAACTTGAACATGCATCCATACATCTGTACTATAAGTCACTATACACTAACCTTACAATATCCCTGGCATTTTCTACCTAGCAGGTAAAGAGCTAGGCTGAGTGATAGATTAGCTATGTTGGGTGGTAGTGGTTTTTCCTGGTCACGTAGTTAACCTGTATTATACCTATTCTACCATGATTGTGCAATCATACATCTGAATATAAGTTGCTATTCACCAAAACTTGCAATATCCCTGGTATTTCCTATCTAGAAGGTAAAGAGCTAGGTTGAGTATTAGATTAGCTAGGTTTAGTGATAGTGGTTTTTCCTGGTCATGTAGTTAACCTGTATTATACCTATTCTAACTTTAACATGCATCCATATATCTGTACTATAAGTCGCTATACACTAACCTTACAATATCCCTGGCATTTCCTACCTAGCAGGTAAAGAGCTAGGTTGAGTGATAGTTTAGCTAGGTTGAGTGATAGATTAGCTATTTTGAGTGGTAGTGGTTTCTCCTTGTCACATAGTTAACCTGTATTATACCTATTCTACCATCATCATGTATCCATACATCTGTACTATAAGTTGCTATTCACTAACCTTACAAATCCCTGGCATTTCCTACCTAGCAGGTAGAGAGTGAAATTGTCTTTGTACTTAAATCTACTTGTCGTAGATAAGCTAGGATAAGTGATAGTGGTTTTTCCTGGTCATATAGTTTAACCTGTATTATACCTATTCTACCTTGATTAATACATACATCTGTACTATAAGTTGCTATACACAAACCTAACAATATCCCTGGTATTTCCTACCTAGCAGGTAAAGAGCTAGGTTAAGCAATAGATTAGCTAGGTTTAGTGATAGTGTTTTTTCCTGGTCATGTAGTTAACCTGCATTATACCTGGATCGTGCATCCATACATCTAAACTATAAGTTGCTTTACACCAACCTAACAATATCCCTGATATTTCCTACCTAGCAGGTAAATAGTTGAGTAGTCCTTGTACTTCTATATCTTCAAAAACATATGTACTATGAGTTGCTAAACACCACCCTAACAATCCCGATTTTACCTAGCAGGTAAAAGAGTTTAATTGTCCTTTTACTTCTATATCTTCTAAACTTATGTGCTTTAAGTTGCTATACACCAAAACTTACAATATACCTGGTATTTCCTACCTAGCAGTTAAAGAGTTTACTTGTCCTTGTACTTCTATATCTTCAACACTATAAGTACTATAAGTTGCTATTCACCAAAACTTGCAATATCCCTGGTATTTCCTATCTAGAAGATGAAGGGCTAGGTTGAGTGATATATTTGCTAGGTTTAGTGATAGTGGTTTTTCCTGGTCATGTAGTTAACCTGTATTATACCTATTCTACCTTGACCATGTATCCATACATCTGTACTATAAGTTGCTATACACTAACCTTACAATATCCCTGGCATTTTCTACCTAGCAGATAAAGAGCTAGGTTGAGTGAAAGATTAGCTGTGTTGGGTGGTAGTGGTTTTTCCTGGTCACGTAGTTAACCTCTATTATACCTATTCTACCTTGATCATGCATCCATACATCTGTACTATAAGTCGCTATATACTAACCTTACAATATCACTGGTATTTCCTACCTAGCAGGTAAAGAGCTAGGTTGAGTGATCCTACCTAGCAGGTAAAGAGCTAGGTTGAGTGATAGATTAGCTAGGTTTAGTGATGGTGGTTTTTCCTGGTCATGTAGTTAACCTGTATCATACCTATTCTACCTTGATCATGCATCCATACATCTGTACTATAAGTTGCTATACATCAACCTTACAATATCCCTGGTATTTCCTACCTAGCAGGTAAAGAGTGAAATTGTCTTTCTACTTAAATCTTCTTGTCATAGATAAGCTAGTCAAGTTATATTGCAGCTGACAGTAAGAGATTTAGATAAGTGATTGTTGCTGCCCTTACAATGAAGTACTAGTAGTGACAACATCAGAAGAAGTCGTGGTGGCAACATTGAGAATAGAAGAAATAGTAGTAGTGACAACATCAGAAGAATACGCAGTACTAGTAGTGACAACATCAGAAGAAGTAGTAGTGGCAACATCAGAAGAAGTAGTAGTAGTGGCAACATCAGAAAAGCAGAAGTAGTAGTAGTGACAACATCAGAATAGTAGCAGAAGAAGAAGTAGTAGTAGCAACATCATAAGAAGAAAAAGTAGTAATGACAGAATCAGAAGAAGTAGAAGTAGTAGTGATAACAGCAGAAGAAGAAAAAGTAGTGACAACATCAGAAGAACTAGCAGTAGTAACATCAGACGTAGAAGATATAGTAGTAGTAGCGACATCAGAGTAGTAGTAGTAGTAGTAGTAGTAGTAGTGACATCAGAAGAAAAAGTAGTAGTGACAACATCAGATGAAGTAGTAGTAGTAGTAGTAGTAGTAGTAGCAGTAGTAGTGACATCATCAGAAGAAGAAAACGTAGTAGTAATAGTAGTAGTAGTTATAGTAGTAGTAGTAGTAGTAGCTGTAGTAGTAGTAGTAGTAGTAGTAGTAGTGACATCAGAAGAAAAAGAAGTAGTGACAACATTAGATGAAGTAGTAGTAGTAGTAGTAGTAGTAGTAGTAGTAGTAGTGACAACATCAGAAGAAGAAGAAGTAGAAGTAATAGTAGTAGTAGTAGTGACATCATCAGAAGAAGAAGAAGTAGTAGTAATATTAGTAGTAGTAGAAGTAATAGTAGTAGTAGTAGTAGTGACAACATCAGAAGAAGAAGTAGTAGTAATAGTAGTAGTAGTAGTGACATCAGATGAAGAAAAAGTAGTAGTAACAACACCAGTAGTAGTAGTAGTAGTAGTAGTAGTAGTAGTAGTAGTAGTAGTAGTAGTAGTAGTATAGTAGTATTAGTATTAGTAGTAGTAGAAGTGACAACATCAGAAGAAGAAGAAGTAGTAGTAATAGTAGTAGTAGTAGTAATAGTAGTAGTAGTAGTAGTAGTGACAACATCAGAAGAAGAAGAAGTAGTAGTAAAAGTAGTAGTAGTAGTGACATCCGATGAAGAAAAAGTAGTAGTAACAACACTAGTAGTAGTAGTAGTAGTAGTAGTAGTAGTAGTAGTAGTAGTAGTAGTAGTAGAAGTAGTAGTAGTAGAAGTAGTAGTAGTTGAAGTAGTAGTAGAAAAAACACCAGTAGTAGTAAGAGTAGTAGTAGTAGTAGTAGTAGTAGTAGTAGTAGTAGTAGTAGGAGTAGTAGTAGTAGTTGAAGTAGTAGTAGTAACAGCAGCAGTTGCAGTAGTAGTAGTAACAGCAGTAGTTGCAGTAGTAGTAGTAGTAGTAGTAGGAGTAGTAGTTGAAGTAGTAGTAGTAACAACACCAGTAGCAGTAGGAGTAGTAGTAGTAGTAGGAGTAGTAGTAGTAGTAGTTGAAGCAGTAGTAGTAGTAGTAGTTGAAGTGGTAGTAGTAACAGCAGCAGTTGCAGTAGTAGTAGTAGTAGTAGTAACAGCAGTAGTTGCAGTTACAGTAGTAATAGTAGTAGTAGTAGTAGTAGTAGTAGTAGTAGTAGTAGTAGTAGTAGTTGAAGTAGTAGTAGTAACATCAGCAGCTGCAGTAGAAGTAGCAATAGGAGTGTTGGCAGCAGCACTAGTAGTTGCCTTCATAGGTTCTGAATGGATAATAAAACACTAGTTTTAAAAGGCTAAAGATATTTGCCTCTAGATGGATAAAATGTTCACTACTTAGAATAATAAAATCTAGGCAGCTTTGATTCAATCAAAAGTGTCAATAACAAGATATGTTCAACCCAAAGCTATATTACATCTAGGATCACACTTACTATATAGAGGAGCTCTTCACCACCTCAGGTCTGCACTCAAGGTCGATCGCATCCAAGAGGAGAACTCTGAAAGTGGGAGCTCTGCCTCTGCCGACTCCATACAAAGCAGTGCATCACCTAGGAGAGTAATATAGTATGAATGGGAAGAACAATATAGAACACTGCCACAACTAGAAGAGCTCACACAACTGCAAGGCAATGTTCCTTCGAGGTTACTTCTATGGTTAAAGCAGTGCCATAAAAGTGATGAACCTATAAGGGCCATCACACTAATAATTTGTATTTTTTACAAAGATTAACAGATGCTGCTCCATGCAGAACCTACAAACCAATTAAGTATTCCAAAATCACAGGTTTAGATAAACAAAAAAATTCAGTGTAAAATTGTAAATATTTTCTTACCCATAATTTTTAGCACATGTTTTGGGTGCTCAAAAGAACCGTCTCATTGAGACGGTTCTTTTGAGTACCCACAACATATGTTTTGGTTGAGAAATAAGAAAATGATTTTTCTGTTACGCACTCTTAACTAAAGTCCTGCAAAATGTTTCTGAAAATGATTCTAGATTTTGACAATGGCATTTCCTGAAGATAAACTTACTTGTGTGAAGTAAAGCCTCACTTTAGCTTAATGAATTCATTTCAAATTTGAATTTTGTTTCACCTATAAAAACAGGTTTCAGAGTTTTGCTAATCTTGCAAAAACTGTTGTTTTATACTTTAAGTCTAACAAACTTAGAACTAACTAGACAAATTCAGGTCTAAAGGTAATGTATTGGTAATGTTGAATTGATCCATATGACCTTATTGAATATTAAATTAACTTAACTGACAATGAATGACCAAGAGTGAAGCTTGCTTATAATAATCCGATGGACTGCTAGGGAGGCAATACCCAACCCCTTTCTTAAAACACAAGTGAACCTCCTCTATGGAAAAGGTAGATTGCCTATATTGCCAATTTTACAATGTGATTTTCCTAACATTGCATGCCTGAGAAGAGATTGCTCCTTAAATAATGAATGTAAAAAATGAAGTCTACAATTTAGAAATATATCTTACTTTAAAAAAATCATTAAATGTTAATATGGTCTAGGATGAGTTTCAAGTTGCTTACATGATATAAGCTCTACAGTTGAGCAGATAGGAGTACTGGTTCGGATGTAATATTGAAACCCTCACTTACTTGCCAAGTGGAACTTTGAGAAGTCTCTCCAGATGAACTTAAACCAATACCTTGTACTAATACTAATAATAATTTACTTACAATCTCAAGTACCAATACAATAATTTACTTACAATGCCTTGTACTAATACAATAATTTACTTACAATCTCTAGTACCAATACAATAATTTACTTACAATCTCTAGTACCAATACAATAATTTACTTACAATCTCTATTACCAATACAATAATTTACTAACAATCTCTAGTTCCAATACAATAACTTACTTACAATCTCTATAACCAATACAATAACTCACTTACAATCTCTAGTACTATAACAATAATTTACTAACAATCTCTAGTACCAATACAATAATTTACTTACAATCTCTAGTACCAATACAATAACTCACTTACAATCTCTAGTACCAATACAATAATTTACTAACAATCTCTAGTACCAATACAATAACTTACTTACAATCTCTAGTACCAATACAATAATTTACTAACAATCTCTAGTACCAATACGATAACTTACTTACAATCTCTAGTACTATTACAATAATTTACTAACAATCTCTAGTACCAATACAATAATTTACTTACATTCTCTAGTACCAATACAATAACTCACTTACAATCTCTAGTACCAATACAATAACTCACTTACAATCTCTAGTACCAATACAATAATTTACTAACAATCTCTAGTACCAATACAATAACTCACTTACAATCTCTAGTACCAATACAATAACTTACTTACGATCTCTAGTACCAATTTAATAACTTACTTACAATCTCTAGTACCAAAACAATAATTTACTTACAATCTCTAGTACCAATACAACAATTTACTTACAATCTCTAGTACCAATATAATAATTTACTTACAATCTCTAGTGGCAATACACAATTTTACTTCAGGTGTGGTGCTTGATTGCATCGATTCTCTTTTTACTACTAGTACCAATACGATAATTTACTTACACTACCTTGTACAAATACTTATAATTACAATAGTATATACCAATACGATAATTTACTTACACTACCTTGTACAAATACTAATAATTACAATAGTATGTACCAATACGATGATTAACTTACAATATCTTGTACCAATACCAATAATTGACTTACTGCGAATCTGTCACTTTCCCACTGGAATGCTGGGTCAGGTGTGGTACTTGATTGTATGGATACCTGATCTTTGCACCCTTACTTACTTTTACAATTTAGGTGAAATCAACCTTTTCCAGATAATCTGAGATAATACATGCAGCTCTTCACTTACATGACCAGCAAAATCTTTCAACAGGACCCAGTGGCTTAGGCTGCTGTCCGTTCTAAGGCGGTGGTTCTGTTTTTGTTGACTTTTTGTTTATTGTTACTCCCATTGTGGGAGTCTGTAATTGTTATATGTTTTGTTGTACGTTACTTTATGTCCATTCTAGTATTGCAATCATCTTGATGGGGAAGAGAGAGCTGGTTGCTTTGCTTAATTTGTCTTCCTGGTGTCTCGTGATGGTTGAGCGGCTCTTCCTCGCGGTGCCACGGGGTTGTCTGCGGTTTGTGATTGTGGTATTGCCTGATCATACTCACTATTTTGGAAGTCATACCAATACCTCATTAACATTACCAGTGAAATCTTTGAATCGGAAGAGGCTGTCATGTAAGTCATACCAATACCTCACTTAGACGACCAGTGAATCAATGAACAGGAAGAGACGGTCTTGGAAGTCATGCCAATACCAATAGTTTCAAATTCTATGGACGAATGGCTACACATCATTGAAGCTGTTTAGTTGAGAAACTATCTATGCTGTAATATCAATCTTTTACATACAATGTTATCAAAGTTAAACTTAGACCGACTTGGTAGAAAAACTTTTTTATATTTAGTGAGTGTTAAATATAACACTAACTGCAGACTCAATGTGGAGCTCTTGAGTGGAAAAGCAGAACCAATGAATGGCTTTACCATAATTTTATATTACTGCATATGTAACACCAATAGCTGCTTTGTTGGTGTTGATGGTAGTCAACAGAATTTCAGTCATGTCGGAACATTTCCTGGGCTGAACCAGTACTAAGTACCAAGGTATTAAAGTATTGTCATCCAAGGATATTGTTTACCAAATTATATTAGTCCTCTATATTAAAAGGCTACACCATATTTATTTGTGTTGATGCTTTACATCCCAGTCAAAACTTTACAGTCATGTCGGGACAAATTGTTGAACCAGTACTAAGCACCCCAAGGTAAAAACATGTTTGTCAACCAAGGAATTGGAATTATACTCCTCTTAAAGGGCTACAGCTTATTTGTGTTGATGCTTTACAGCCAAGTCAACAATTTTTCAGTCATATTGGGACAATTTTCTGTCTTCCTGAGTTGAACCAGTACTGAGCAGATGATAAAGTGTCTTGCTCAACGACACAAATCAGTGCCTTCTTTGAGTCTTGAATTCACCACCCTTGGACACAAAGTCTAACACTCTACCAATTGAGCCACTGTGCTCCCCTAGGCTACACCTTGAACTAAGGTTTATGGCGGTGGCAGGTGGTTCTGTTGTTGATTCATTGTTGATTGTTACTCCCATAGTGGAATTCTGTAATTGTTCTATGTTTTGTTGTGTCCATTCTAGTTTTGCAATCATCTTGATGGGGAAGAGAGAGCTGGTTGCTTTGCTTTGTCCTCTTGGTGTCTCGTGGTTGTTGTGTGGCTATTCCTCACGATGCCATGGGTTTGTCTGCAGTTTGTGATTGTGGGAATACCTGATCATACTCAATATTTTCTATGGAAGGTGGTTGGGCTACCTAAATCTATCACCCTGTAATTTCACCATTTACACATACATACCATGTCCAGTTGTACAATCCACATAAAGGTTTTTGTTTGTTTGATTTGATTCTTTACGTCCCATCAACAATCTTTCAGTTAAACAGAAACGGGTCTTCCTGGGTTGAACCAGTACTAAGCTAGCATAAATGTGTCTCGATCAAGGACCACAACGCAGTGACTACGGTGAGGCTCGAACCCACTGGCCCCTCTGTCTCAAGTCAAGCACTCTACCACTGAGCCTCTGCGCTCCCCCACATATAGGTATGATCTGTGAGAAAATTAAACAATACATGACAAAATAAACAGTGATAAAAGTAATTATAGCTTAACATACTAGTAATCAATTTCATGGTGGTTTCAATCAAATTATGGATAGTATAAAAAGAAGATGCAGTGGACCAATAAAATCACAACACCTCATGTATTCAAGCAGATAGAGTATCCCTGCTTGAAGAGGAATACAAATTGCAAGTTCTTGAAAAAAGGTTTTTCTGTCTTTTCATTCTTATTGATGTGCATTATTAACCCAATTGCACTTGACCAAATCATCCTATTGACAAGTTCATAAAATTTGGTAGTTATCAAATATGCATAAAACTCTTTACAATTGCAGATCCTGTGGAGATCTGAAGTCTAGCTTATCAGCCTTCTACATCCCTAATTAGTTTCTACAAGAAGGAAAGGCTCTGGTGAGACTGTACTTGCACAGGCTTGTCTGAGCCTTCACTGCTTACATATGCTTTATTACCAAAATCTCATGAAATGACTCATACAGTTTTATCCAGTCTAAGATCAACAGGGTTAATGTTACAACCATAACCACAAAAACTGATTACAGCTAGGCCAGGGGAGGGGCGCCAACCCTCAAAGGAACACAAATTAAGAACATCTAAAAAATGTGTTGTTGATATCACAGGATGATTTGACAATGCATGAATAGTAAATTCTACCAATTATTATTGTAAATACATGTAAATATACATAAATAAATCTAGTAATTGTCAAATTCACTAAATATTCTTACAAAAATTATGCTTAATGGACATCTGTGTTTAACTGCAGCATCATTAAATTAAGGTCTGGCCAATAACACCATTCAGATGAATGGGTCTTAATAGCTGGGGATTCATGAAATCCTATACATTTATCTTTGCATGGGATCAGATAAATGGGGTCTTATCAGTGTTGTTTCCAGTTTCTTAATAACAAAAAATGGCATTATATCTTTTTTTGTCTTGAATTTTGAATTTAAGATATAAATACCTCATCGAAATAACAAATGTTTATGCCCTCACTTAATAATTTGTTTATAAGTTTTTTTTGTTAAAATCCAAAGACTAAAATATCAAAGACATTAACACTTTAATTGACTATTAAGATTAATATATAAGAAAGGTAACCAGAAATGTATATAAAAAGAAAGGATGTCTAATTTCAGTGTGATTATGTAGGTGGATCTAACAAAAACTAGTTTCCAAAATGTTAATAAAATGACTTGAAATAGGTCTAATATATATTTGGACTGAATTATGGCAAGCCATTTTACGATTTATTAAGAAATGTAGATCTCTACTTTATCATATAAGATTTCTAAAATAGGATATAAGATATCTTATATCCTATATAAGATATCTTCTATGCAATATAAGATATCTTATATCCTATATTAGATATTTTATATGTTATATAAGATATGTTATATAAGATATAAGATATCTTATAGAGGATATAAGATATCTGAATTGCCAAACTATATAAGATATCTTATATGCTATATTAGATATCTCATAAGATATATGATATCTTGTGTCGCATATAAGAAATCTTATATAGCATATAAGATATCTTATATAGGATATAAAATATCTTATATATTTTTTGTAATTAAGATATCTTATATACATTATAAGATATCTTAAAAAAAGATATAAGATATCTTATATCAAAATAAGATATCTTATATAGCATATAAGATATCTTATATAGCATATAAGATATCTTATATGCTATATAAGATATCTTTTATATTTTGGTAAATAAGATATCTCATATCCCATATAAGATATCTTATATGTGATATAAGATATCTTATATGCTATATAAGATATCTTATATAAGATATCTTATATATTTTGGTAAATAAGATATCTTACATATTATCTTATATAAGATATCTTATATAGCATATAAGCTATCTTAATTACAAAAAATATATAAGATATCTTATTTTATTGTGTCTTTTTAATTTTTAATTATTTTTTAGTGTGTCTTTTTTAATTTTTAATTATTTTTAGTGTGTCTTTTTTTTATTTTTAATTATTTTTTAACCGTATTATGGACTTAATTGTTTGCGTCTTCGGAATAAGATATCTTATATAAGATATCTTATATAAGATATCTTTTTTAACATACAAGATATCTCATATAAAATATAAGATATCTTATATAATATAAAAGATATCTTTTATAATAAAGTAGATATCTACATTCCATAATAAATAGTAAAATGGCTTGCCATACTGAATAGATGATCAAGACTTTAGGAGGGGAGGGAATAAGGTCACCTGAACCTCAACTCTTATAAACAATGTAATTACTCCAGGGTTTTTTTGAATTTAGAACCTGTGAATACCCAAAACTTCCTACAATGGGAATTAATTACATGTAACCTAGAAAATAAATGGTAAAATTATGAAATGCAGTTTAGATTTACTTCTTAGAACATGGCAAGCAAGATAAGCTTGATCCAATTTAACCACCAGCCATATCTGACTTTGAACATGATATAAATCCTGAATGATGCTGCTATAACAGAGGTCCAGGATTAATATTTAGTAAATATTTTAGAATATATTTGTGTTCCTTGCTTACCCAATCTTATCACTAAATAGATACATCAGGCAAAGGTTAAGCATGTTATTATTTAAACCTTGTAAGGACATGTTTTAACAGACAAAATTAGAAAAAAACTAGTGTAAATTACTGGTAAGCAAGCAAAGATGTACCCTTCTAAAAGAATTGTGTTTTCAGTTGGTTTCTAATATAAATCACTCTTTGAGCTTATGCTACTCTTTGAAGAAACTATTTCCCATGGAAAAACAACATCTAAATTAATCAGAAAAAAATACAACATGCTTAACTATGCCTTCAATATCAAGAGAGCTTTAGTTTTGGCGATCAGTTCAATAAAAGAAATATTCTACTCAAAAAGGTTTTGTATCAGTCTCTTAACATTTAAGAAATTGTTACTTAATGAAAACTGTTAGAATATACTTTACATTCTTCAAATTTGGCTAAGCTGAGGACAAAATAAATTCTATTTGGTTTCTGAAAAAAAAGTAACAGGTATGTTAAAAATAATTCTGAAAAAAAATCCTCCAGGAATACAATCTAGCAATAAACAGCTTGGAACCAGATCAGACTCAGCATTTTGTTGGTCCAGATCTGGGTCTAAACTGTTTTTCAAAAGTAAGCAGCAGATGACACTAGTTGGTATTAAGAATTTTAAGATATGAAATTCATAAGGTCATAAAATATCAACACTTTTTGAAAATTGAAAATAAACTGGTATTAAATATCTGAAATAAAGTAGGCCACAAAAAACACTTTCTGAAATTTCTGAGCATAGCTCTACATTCTTGACTCACTTTAAACTTGATAGTTGAATTGTGTTCTTGCATCTTTACTGGCAGGCTTTTGAGTGTGATTATGATATTTCCTGGTCTTATTAAAATGTGAGTTGCATGAACTGTGGTCTTGCATCGTGTATTGTTGTCATAGGAAGATAGGCTGTAATCTGTGATTGGAGTATTTCCTGGTCTTGTTGAAATGCGAGCTGTATGGAATGTAATTTTGCATCTTTTCTTGTTAACATAGGGAGGTAGGCTGTAATCTGTGATTGGAGTATTTCCAGGTCTTGTTGAAATGCGAGTTGTATGGAATGTAATTTTGCATCTTTTCTTGTTAACATAGGGAGGTAGGCTGTAATCTGTGATTGGATTACTTCCAGGTCTCGTTATAATATTGAACCTATGTACATTTGACAATGTCGATCCTAAAACTTTATTCTTCAGAAATTTATATATGAGTACATGTGCTCCCAAGTTAACTCAATAACATTTGTGTGTAAATGCAGCCAGTCAAAATTTAAGAGAGTTATTGATCTATACATATTCCTCAGACAATGCACTGAAACTCTACCATCTTAGCTATTATAGAGACTATCTAAAGATACAAAACATCATTGAGTAGAACATTTGGTACATTTCAGAACTCTGCAGTTACAGAATCCCTCATTGTACATACTATACCAGAAGTTGTCTCATCAATGCAGCTGTTGTGGAGGTGACAATTGGACAGCTAAAGCAGCTCAATTATTCTTACAAATTACATCGGACTGATTCAATAAGCTATATGCAATAGACTATTGGACATTAAATGGGTCACCTCACCAATGAGAATACCCTAGCTTTTTATTGTATTGAAAAAACATGGGTATGAATCAGCCTGCACATACTATACATTCTGATCGGCACCTTTGTTTTCCACCTGTTTTCTACCTTAGAAAGTATACTAGATATACATGGTTCGGTCTAAAATTGTAAGATTCTTGCCAGTCTCTGTAGCGGAACATGCAGATATGAGTCTCACTTGGTCGCAAACCTAGGAAATAGGTATTCTCACAGTGAGGCTATAATATAACCCTTCCCCATTCATCCTATGAAATATCCCCCTACAGACATCCCAATCCTAAAAGGTAAAGTAACCGCAGAAATGCCAATACGGATAGGTAACGTTACCACAGACCCAGTGACGGACAATACGCCACCAACCACCCTCCTAACCATGGATGAAGAAGCAGGGGCCGGTCCTTCCTCTCGCACTTCGACAGGGACGTCCGGTACTACACGAGCTGGCTCAGGGACGACAGGTTCCACTCGAGCCGGCTCAGGGACTGGGATGACCGGTTCCGCTCGCACTAGCACAGGGACCACCGGTACCGGGGCTTGCTCTTGAACGTGCTGCCTTAGTCTGGGCTGAGCTTCTTCATCTGAAAATACAAAAGAACCATACTTAATCCATGTGTTGCTCAATATAGTTATCTTTAGCAAAACATACGTTAGAGAATAAAGTTTGATTGTTTGCTTATATCATGATTGGCATTATTAAGCATGGATTCATAGGCTAAATGAACAATGTAGGTCTTGAGAAGCTGGCTTCAACAGTCTTAAGAGCCTTTGTAATATGATATTATACCATTATTGACTATTATGGTATTGGATATGATGTGATATCCACCAGAGGATTCCAATAGTGACCAAAACAAGGTCAATACTGGAATTATATGATGGATATCAACATTATATTCAATAACGCAATAGTCAATAATGGTTTTATTATATTTTGTAACTCTTATATTCTAAATTAACCCTTTGTATACTGGAAATTCCTAAATGGGTACTTTAGCAAACAATGAAGACCCAGCATTTCAAAGTCTGCACTGTTTGCTAAGATTAAAACAACCATCAGGGACAGAAATACATCATATTATAGGACCTTCTTCCTGTGAACCCTTAACGTGCACAATGGAAAGTACCATATTTATTGTATTATATGACTTTTTGGGTACTGTAAAGGCGGCACCTCATGTATGCGTAATTAGGACTGGTCAACCTAAGACATAGGTAAAAGCTGAAATTGACGTATGGTTTTATCCAAAAGTAACTGTATAATCTTGCACCATTACCTCAGTATAGACCCAAAACACATTATTTAGTCCTTAAAACGCCAGGAAAAAACTACATCTGAAAATGTCTATTTAAAATAAGCATAGAGGCAAACATTGTGGACCTAGATCAGGAGCAGTCTGATCTGGGTCCACAATGTTTGTCTATGAGGCTTCAAATATCTTAGTGGACAACAAAAAAAAAACATTCATTTTTTGATTATGCACTTTAAGGGTTAATAAATGTGAGTTCAGTGCGTATGCGGTTAGGATTTTCATGAAATGCACGCACGTTTGCACAGCCCAAACAACTTATTATTTCTTCATTAAATTATAAATAGAACCCGATTTCCCTTGTTTAGCAAATGAAATTGCCAAACCACGCCCAGATATGAATATTAAAGTTGCGGCCTTTACAGTAAGTGAACAGTCTATTAATACAAAATGTTAAGAGATAAAAAAAATCTTTAAAAATTCATAGGATTCTTATTTGCTACACACTGCACACAGAATTCAGGTTTCCCAAAACCATATATTCCAACTTAACTTTTGTCTAATAGTAAGGTTTGCTGATAGCCTTTGCAAGCAGTTTGGACCCAGATCAGGCTTGACAAAACTGTAGACCTAATCTGGATCCATACAATTTGACAAGTATTCCTGAATTTTTGAATTCATTTTTAAGAAATCAGCAGACATGGAAAAAGCTGGGAAAAAAACTACCCTGGGTAAGAGTTAAAGAATTTCTAGCGATAAGGTGAGCAATCTCCCTAAACGAGACGTTCGTTTTATTTTGTTGAAATAACGACTGGAGAAACTAGGCACATTCAACAAATATATATAGACGAGCTGTCGATGCACCATTGCCCCCAATTTGTAAATTTAAAACGGGGTTTCCTTCATGCATGTAATAACTCTACTTCTTATTGAATAAGAATTTATTTCGATCATCAACTGTACTTGTTATTCAGTAACATATATGGGAACTAGACCGTTAAACAGGGAACCACGCTATGTACAGTAAAACTATTTATACAATTGATGTTAAAAAAAAACGACCATCTTGCAAATTGGTTTATTTTTGTCATATATTTAATGTCTTCTTTCGCTTATACAACCCCTTTCCCCCCTAGACCCAAGACGCCATTTACATGTGTTATATATTTGTATAGCGACATTTAATTGTCCAAAGGGCATCTTGGGTCTAGGGGGGGATAGCATCTAAATACAAACTGAAAGACGCCAGTTTCATCTTTTCAATGACAAACGTCACAATTTTAAGTATATTTCGTACGCATGCGCAGAAGGAATACCGCAATGTTTTGGAAATGAAGGGCACTTATATCCTTAATATTTTAGCACATTTACGTTTTGAAAACCTGCAAAGGATTTACTAAAACTATCGTCTAAACGGCACCCAGTCTAAAGACGTAAAATGAGGGGTGGGAGTAGAAGACGCAAGTTTTCACGGCTTTGTAAATGATGGACGGCTTTGAAACCTATCTGGATGCTTTCTATGCACATTTTACTACCGAAACAGACCAATTTTAAAAATATAAGGGCAATTTGAAAATTTAGGTTTTGTCATGTCAACTAGGGAAAATATACGCCTTATCGATAGAGCTCCTTATTAAAGCTCTTTTTCTTACAAAAAGATACATACCCTGGATGCATCCACACACCCAACCCCCCAGGCCACCATCTGAAACAAACAAACAAACAGTTTAGCGTACGAGTCAAATCCAGGAATCAGTGTAGAACCAGATTAACTTTATATGCCTGTATGAATTATTTAATCCATATAAGAATAGCATCCTTTTTGTGGGACATAGGCAAATGGTGCAGATCCAGATCAAACACCAAGTACAAGGCATCTGATCAGGTTCTCCACTGTTTGCTGCCAGAATGTTCTGAAATTTTTTAATTAAAAATGAAATCTACCACCCGACAACCCTAAAAAGGGAAATGAGCTGGTCCAATTGATAAGAGTGAAATTCCATTAAGGCATTATTATATTGGTTAAAGTTTTTGGCTGCTACTGGCTTCTATTGATAACCTTTGCAAACAGTTTGGAACCAGATCAGGCTGGGCAGATAACCTTTGCAAACAGTTTGGACCCAGATAAGGCTGGTCAAATAACCTTTGCAAACACTTTGGACCCAGATCAGACTGGACAGATAACCTTTTTGCAAACAGTTTGGACCCAGATAGGGCTGGACAAATAACCTATGCAAACACTTTTGACCCGGATCAGACTGGACAGATAACCTTTGCAAACAGCTTGGACCGAGATAAGGCTGGACAGATAACCTTTGCAAACAGCTTGGACCCAGATCAGGCTGGACAGATAACCTTTGCAAACAGTTTGGACCCAGATCAGGCTGGACATATAACCTTTGCAATCAGTTTGGACCCAGATCAGGCTGGACAGATAACCTATGCAAACAGTTTGGACCCAGATCAGGCTGGACATACAACCTTTGCAAACAGTTTGGACCCAGATCAGGCTGAACAGATAACCTTGCAAACAGTTTGGACCATGATCAGGCTGGACATACAACCTTTGCAAACAGTTTGGTCCATGATCAGGCTGGACAATTAACCTTTGCAAACAGTTTGGACCCAGATCAGACTGGACAGATAACCTTTGTAAACAGTTTGGACCCAGATGAGGCTGGCCAAATAACCTTTGCAAACAGTTTGGACCCAGATCAGACTGGACAGATAACCTTTGCAAACATTTTGGACCCAGATGAGGCTGACCAAATAACCTTTGCAAACAGTTTAGACCCAGATCAGACTGGACAGATAACCTTTGCATACAGTTTGGACCCAGATCAGGCTGGCCAGATAACCTTTGCAAACAGTTTGGACCATGATCAGACTGGACAGAATGTCGAAGGCCTCATCATTGTCCAAAACTACTTGACAATGAACAATTTAGGTATTAGGACTGAAATTTTGATAAAGTTGATTTTGAAATTGAACAAAATAGCAGATTGAACAAAAAGATCTAGAAAAATTTCCCATCATGCAATGAGCTAATACTTCAAGCAATGCAGATTTTAAGTCATTTTATAAAAATATTTATCACATATTTAAGACACATTTTGCTGTGATAACTCAAAGTCTGCATATGCGATAAGCTCTTTCCCACCAACTGGTTATCAGCCTGCCCTGATGATAACTGGAAGTCATGTATTTTGTATGGAGAGAGGTTATCATGCCCGGCATGTAACGTTGATCATTTGATGACGTCAGATGTAAACAAGTGGCGTGACGTAATGAAAAAATTACGCCATTCCTCTGTTTTACTTACATTTTTAACGCCAAACACGTTGAAATAGTGAAATGGAATATGTGATAAACAGATTATAACATGGGGTTTTGATTATCACCCTCAGTATCAACCCTCAACAGTATTGGCCCTCGAGCTAAAGCTCTTGGGCTGATAATGGGGTCTTGGGTTGATACTTCGAGCGATAACCAAAACGCCATAAGATAATCTCTAAATATATACTTATCTTTCAAGATGACGCAACTGATATTTCAATTGAGCTTGAGCTTGATGGAACTATTTTTGGTTATGGATAATTTACTTGTTTCAAAGATGCATAGTAATGAGGCAATTCTATTTTTCTTATAAATAGGTAAAGCATGACTATTCACTGCCACGCGCATATGCAGTAATCTGTGATAGGTTCAATATAACTGTAAACTGAGACTATCTGCACGCCAAAAATCAAGGTAAACTCGCCACTGTTTGTTTACAGCGATTCTCATCTATCTTTGAAAGTACAATAGGTGGGCTTTAGTGTCTGCTGATAGCATTTGCAAATAGCTTTGTTTGATTTGATTCTTTACATTCCATCAACAATCTTTCAGTCATGTAGGGACGGGTTTTCCTGAGTTGAACCAGTACTATGCTAGGATAAATGTGTCTTGCTCAAAGAACGCAGTGAAGCCAGTGAGGCTCGAACCTGTGGCCCTTCGGTCTCAAGTCAAGCACTCTACCACTGAGCCACTGTGCTCCCATATTTGTAAACAGTTTGAACCCAGATCAGAAACTGACAAAATACTGGGCCTGATCCAAGTCCAAAAGTGTATGACAATCTGATATTTCTGAAAGATTTAATAAAAAACAAGTCAATAAGATGAGGAAAACAAGTCAATAAGACAATGAAAACAAGTCAATAAGACAACGAAAACATAACTAGAATATGGCCCCTTGCCTTGCTGTCATGTCATTAAACCAAGGGCAGATAATTTCATGATTAAATGCAGCAAGAGTTGTCTTACTTATGAGACCCATTTCTTTGGCAAAATGTAAATCCACCTGCTATGGAGTTTCATGATACATGTAATACTGCCATTATTTATGAGATTGTACTAAAAATGGGTCACCATGGGTTGGCTGTTTACATATTTTTGAACTCAGTTTAACCATACACACAAAAAAAATAATTTATTTGCAAGTCAATCATGTCTAAATCTGGTCAACGTTCATTTATTTGGGAAAAACTATCAAACAATTCCAAGTATAAAGTTCTTCGGTGAAGAGTTTTCCTCTAATTTAACACATTGATGGAAAACTGAATATTTGACAAAATATATATTGATTGATGACGTCAAATTTATATGAAGCAGCGTCATTTAAATGGGATGCTGTACAAGATGCGTTTTGTTGCAAAACCAAATTGGCTCATATTTGGTCTCAATGTGTATCTCTCGCCCTAACTAAGAAAACAAGTAAACACACTTTATTATTCTGACCATAAACAACTAAGTAAATATTTGGAGTTTAAAGTGGTCATATCATGCCTCATGTCTGCTATTGCTGTTGAACGTCTCCTCAGTCCTGACGTTAACGAAGCGTACGCGCATCACCATTGCTCATCAGAAACACAACTGATATTTTCGACTATCACCCGCTGCTATGGCAAGCGAGTGACAGTATTCACTGTCCCTATAGCAGCGGGTGATAGTGTAAAATATCAGTCATTCGTCTATGGAAGTTTTGTATGGGAAATTCACGTGAGGTATAATAACAACAAATATACCGTCCGAAATCACATTTTACAGTACTGCTTGCATGTCCAGGCAAAACTAGATTTCCAACCCTATATCGGAGGATATACCTCCCTAAATAAAAAGTTTGAATACAGTTAACCCCAAATACAGTTAACCCCAAAACACATTTGAGCGCGGATCTGAGAAAAGGGTCCTTCGGGCATTTTAGAAGTTTTTGTGTAATCAAAATTTCAAAAACATCTAAATTTTTCAATATTTTGCGTGTTCTTACAATAGACTCAAATTACTTCTAGCATGTAATACAATCAAAGGCGCAAACAGTTCAGATAAAATTAAGTGATATGTAAAATGTATGTTGCCATGGCAACAGCTGTGCATATGGACTACACACTTCCTTGAAAACATGATACCTCATTTCAAATGCTTTTGTAAACACGGGATGTGTGTATGTGGGCTATTTGTGCAGTCTATGCAATTGCATACACATCAAATTTACAGAAACATGAAGCATTTTTTAAATATTGCTCCTAGCGTCTTTGTATTAGCATCATATGTTAACACAGTGGTGTTGACGTCAGAACGTCATTTACAATGTTAAGTGATGTCATGTTTAAAACGCATCATATATACGAGTTAAAACGCTCATATCTTTCTTATTTGTAAAGATAATCTCGTCAAATTTTCTGTAATTGTTCACAACAGCTAGGTCTTTCTTTCTCTGTAAATATCTCACTTTTGACTTTTATTGCCAGAAGGTCCCTTTTGTCAGATTTTTGCTCATTTTATATTGTATGTGTTTTGAAAACATCCTAACATTGAATGCAATAATACAAGTGCACAAATGCTATATTCTATAGGTGCTCGGACATTTCGGCTACAGACATTTTGGCCACGGACGTTTCAGCCTGGACATTTCGGCCATAGACATTTCGGCCATGGAAAATGTTGAAGTGGACATTTCGGGGATAACCATAAATTTTGGGTTTGGGATGTATGCATGCATAAATGTGTGATGCATTTCTTAAGATGCATGATAATAGGATCATGCTATTTTTCATAGAAACAGGTATATTATTCAGCAGTAAATAATATATACCTGTATAAAGCACCCATTACCTGGATTATTTAATATTTTATTTACAATGATTCTCGTGAATCTACTGTACATAACAATTGATGAATGTTTACTACTACATGCTGAGCCTGGATTTATCATTTTCTTCAAAACACTTCCTACCTGATCATGACCTACACTGTTTTCATCTCTGCTTGTAAATACATGCAGTTTAATAACTGATAAAAATTTGGGAGAAGTATAGTATACATGTATATGATTGTACTAAGAAATGCATCACAGATTTATGCATGCAAACACCCCAACCCACAATTTATGGTATGGCCTAAACGTCCACCTTTGGCATTTTCCGTGGCCGAAACGCCCTAGGCCGAAATGTCCGCAGCCCATTTAATGTCCTACATTCATTCTATATTTATCAATGGCATAGCCAGAACTCTTAAAAAATTCCCCACATCAAGGGAGATTACTGGAACAAGCAGTGATTCTCTTCGGTTGCACTCCTTTTCAAAATAGGAACTTCTCTCAAAGGAAAGAATTTGCTCCAAGAGGGAGCTGGGAGCAATTCTTCCCTTTAAGAGGCTTTAGAGCAGTTCCTTATGGTATGGAAAATCACTTTGACCACATTAGGTAACCTCCCTTGATTGTTACTATTTTTATTACTCAATTGCGTAACTGCGTAATTGGAGCTAGGTCAATGTTTATCATATGACTGCTTTTAAAAACAAATTTTGGTGTGAAACTGTTAAGATTTGCCATTATACATGCATATGTATGCATCTTTAAAATGGACATCATTGCATTAAATTATATTTGTGGCCTCGTACAGCATTTTTTTACATGCTCAAGTCAAGGAAATAGTTACGTAACCCATTACTCTATAATTGCGTCTTTTGACGCCTTAACAATATCATGTATTTGAAAATATTATGGACAAGACAAATTCGACGAATTTATATCCCCCGACGAAGGGTTATTTGAGAGAAACATGTAAATCACAAAACATAAATCACATTAATCTAACCCTTAGTTCACCTTCAGTATCATTCAGATCATAACAAACACCTGTCAAGTATGCTTTAGTGCTTAGTTTAATAAAAAATATACTTACATCTGCACAATTTCAATATCTGACCTTTAAACCCAACCCCAGAGGTCAAGGGTGTGTGTAAATTCAAAGTGTTACCTTGCATGTAGGTCTACACTTCTTCCACTTTCATTTGATATGCAACATGACCACTTTTAGAAAAGAAAAAGAAAATGACCTTTTGACCCCACCCCAGGGGTCGTTGGTGTGTGTAATGACAGCATTTTTGCTTTCATGGTGCTCTGTGCTCAATTCTCTTTAATTTGATATGCAATATGACTACTTTCAGAAAAAATATATAGTTTGACCTTTTGACCCACCCCCTGGGTCGAGGGTGTGTCTGTGGGCAAAATATTTTCTACCATGTTGCTGCCAGCGTCGTCAGCTTTAATTTGATATGCAACATGACCATATTCTGAAAAAGTTTAATTTTGACCCCGGCCCACCCCCCTTAGTCCACCCAACAGTCTCAGACCCAGGCCTTCAAACTGAAATCCCGTTTGATATGTTTCATATCTATTGCTGCTCTGCCTGTATGCAAAATTTCAGCAAAAAATATTAACAATTGCCCTAGTTATTGTGAAATTTAAATATTTGACCTTTGACCCCTTTGGTGGGGTCAAAGGGGGTGGGGTAAAACTTTGACACTGTCATGCTTATCTACAGGCACTTGGTAATCATGGTCTAATAGTGAGAAGTTGTTAAATAAAATAGCTTTGATGAAATGTGAAGATCATCACACAAAAAAGCTAATATAGGTTTTGCCTTATAATTGCCTATACTAAAACAAGGGCAATAACTCAAGTGTTAAGGGGTCAATTTTGAACAAACTTATAGGATATCGAGAGTCCATGGTACTTATCATTTGTACCAAGAATAGATCAAATCTGACCAATAGGTACTGAGATATGGTTCCGGACGGACGACATGGACGGAATGGACGGACGGACAGAAGGACGGACGGACGCACGGACGACGCCAAAACTATATCCCTCCGACTTCGTCGGGGGATAATAATGGAGCATTTGCCCTTTTGGAGCAAATGCTCCATTTTTCATAATACTTTTTAAAAGTATACACAACTTAACTTTAATTTTTCTTGAATTTTTTCAATGTTGTCTAAAAATAGAAAATGATGTCATGATCTTAAAATAGCCTATGGAGTAAAAGGTTAATCATCTATATCTTAAAACTCTATAAACATGTAGCTCCGTCGGACCCTTAACTCTTTGCCCCCTGGGAGATTTTTCATGTTTTTGTTTTCAAAAAAATCTTTTAGTAATACCATCCTAGTGTTAATCAGAATGGATCAAGATTAGGCCCGACATTTTTTGGGCCAGACCTCGGTCCAAACTGTTTGTAAAAGTTATCAGCAGATGACAATAGGAGATAAAGAAATAAGTAACACTAAATTTGTGTAACTGATATGTAGAAACCCTGAATAACTTTATACTAAGTAAAACTAAATTTGGGTAGCTTATATATAAAAAACCCTGTATAACTTTGTAGGGTAAAGTCGGGTAAATTCTGACTGTCGCCTAACATAGGACAGCTACCTTAATTCTTTTATTTTTGAGTAATTGGAATAAAAATTAAATAAACTAAGCAAACAGTGAAAATCCTGATGAGACGGCTCATAAACCATCTAATCTGGATTTACACTGTTTCCAAATGTGTGTCCGAATTTACCTGATGTCTGAATTTACCCGACTTTACCCTATAGCTCAAAGTATACCAGTCCTGTATGAAAGGCCTTCAGGCATGACAGCTATCAAAACATTTGTAAACAGACCAAAAACACCCACATGTTACAAAAAGGATCTTTACATAATTAAAATGAAATTGTGTCATACATTCATGCACAATGACCCAATCTCTTCACTTTATCCATTATTCTTATCTAAAAAAATTGTGTGGATTAACATTTGCCCCCTGGGAGTATTTCCATGCTTTCTTTGTTGTCTGCTGATTTTTTTTTAAAATCAACTTTTTCAATATTTTTTTTTCAGGAACACCATCTTGGTCCATCTGAGTGTCAGGTTGAACCCAGATCAGGTCTGCCATTGTGTCCAGCCTGATCTTGGTCCAAACTGTTTGCAAAGGTTATCAGCAGATGACACAAGGAAATTAAGAGTGAATAATTAACTCTTGGAATGCTAGGTAATGTGATGGTTTTGTATTCATCTGCTGACTTTTTTTTTCAAAGAATTTAACTCTTTCAGCTAGAAATATAATCTCTAGATAAGTGGATTAGGGTGTCAAGACCAGGACTGATATTTTGTCTGTCCTGATCAGGGTCCAAACTGTTGGCAAAGGTTAACAGCAGACAACAAAATTCACGGCTAGCAATTTTAAGGAGTGAAAAAGAAAATTATTGTAAATATTCTTATCCATCGATTAGCCCTTAATGTGCCAATCCCAACAAAAGTTTTCTGGAATTCTAGTCTGCTGAAATGTTTCAGAAGCCTCTATGGCAATTAGAGTGGACCCAGATCAGACTGCTCCTGTAGGAGCAGTCTGTTCTGGGTCCACACTGTTTGCTTCTATACTTAATTCGTCAGTTATGTAAGACAATTATTTGCAGCAGATGCCTTCAGCAGACGACACTTTCAGATGCATTTTTTTCTTGGCAATTTAAGGGTTAAATCATATGTTTGGGGTGTCCCATAGAGATTATGCAATCTTGTTTCAAGGTTAAAAAATGTTTTTGGTGCTCAACAAAGCTGAGCATGAAATCTCAATTGCTCTTTGAAGGTAAAATGGTGAAAAATAAAAAAAACTCTTTAAAACTCTCAGTTGTTGTATTTATCAGGCTAATACATAGGTGCAGTTAAGCAAAGTTTTTGAGCGTAAAATTGTAATTCTTTTCTTACTCAGCAATCAAACGAAATTTTTCGGGTGCTCAAAAGAACTGTCTCATTGAGATGGTTCTTTTGAGTACCCACAACAAATGTTTTGGTTGAGAAATTATCAAATAAACAAAATAGTTTTCAGCTACGTACACATGTCTGGAGGCCTGCTAATTAATGTTCAACTGCTAACAATAACTTATGAGCCAGATAAATTTCAAGCTCAGTTAAGTTTAGCATGAAAAAAAAAGGCTAGATCCACAAGCCTACATCTGGGTTGAATACACTGTCAAAGTGCTAGTCTATGAGTTAAGTATGTATAATAATTTCAAGGTTAGAATTCTCTATACTAGTGTTGGCTGCTAATAAGTTTTGCAAATAGGTTGGACCCAGATCAGAGTGAACATAACATCAGGCCTGATTCAGATCCAAATTGATTGATACTTTGATGGTATTTCTGGCAGGGTTGATTTTGAAAAAAATTAGTGGACAACAAAAAAGCATGCAAATTAACCCAGTTAAGGTAAAACTATCATAGTGTTTTGTGTTTGGGCTATCACTGGACAACAAAATGTATAACTTACCCCGCTTGAGGCGCCGGAAGTCCTCTCGTTTCATCGCTGAAAGAAACAAAGTAAAAATTGTAATCAAACAGTTACCTTGGGGTCTTTCATTTGGTCCATTGCAGTGTATGTTTTATATAGAGGATCTTACATGAGTGCTCATGTTTTATTGATTTTATTAAACAAGTTGAGGAAAAGAGATAACTTGCAAGGCTTGCCAAGCATTTTATCTCATTTTTCCTAACAAGTTTAATAAATTCAATAATACAAGAGCAAGAAGATAGATTCTATTTATCATATAATATTAATATTACTTTGAAATCTCATTTCTGCCGTAAAAACATTATAAATTTCTCATTATGTACACTATGTTCTTATGAACGTCATAACGTTTCCCGAAATTCTTTAAACTACTAGTGGTTTATCAATTTTATTGCATGGTGTTATTTCACTCACAGAAGCGACATCATATGATAAAAAACAAATAAAATTTTCCTTATAAATATCAGCTTAAACACAGATCTGTCAGCATACTGAAGGAGCATTCTGTTCAGGTTTTACCTGAAGATAGTTAAAGAGGGATTCAAATGTTCCAATATCTTGGGTAAGTATAGAAACTTGTGTGTTTCCTATTGCTAAGCTTTCAGTACTCCAGAAAATATATCCGTATTTCAGCAATGTACAGTAAAACCAGTCTTAAGCAGTCTTTACCAGTCTTAAGCAGCCTTTTTTCAGATAGATAATTGAACCACAATCTAAAGCACAATTTTTATACGATGATTCTCGAAGATTTGGTGAAAAGTCATTGAATATTCATTGAATATTCATATATCTGGGGTCAATTTTGTGAAATAATACTTAATAATTATGAACCATACCTATACATAGTGAATGTATCCATGTTAGTGGACACATTACACTTCATGAATACTGCGTGTCTATACAGTGCAGTCCCTGGGGTGTGGTTTGATCTGTAATAGTTGACCCATCACAGCTCATGATCAACCTACCACATGTATACTAATGGATTCTTCCTTCTGGTTTCATATCATTAACTTGAGATAGTCTATTGTACATATTTAGGGGTGTCAGTATTATTTTGTCTGAAGATCTTTTTTTTATCTTGACAAACAGTGTAGACCCAGATGAAATGTAGCATTATGCAGCATTTCATCTGGGTGTTTATTGTTTATAAAAGTATCCATTTAGGGGTTTCCCATGCACAAAGGATTAATGTTTATATACAAGGGTCAGCCAATAAAGAATGAGACTTTCTTCATAGTTAGAAAATCTGTGTGTGTATTTAGTTAAAATTCACCATACTAATAGTTTATCATTTTAGCAATTCAGGAATATAAACAATATGCTTGTGATTGATCAGTTGCCATAGTAATGGAATGTTTTGTGGAAGGACTTGAAGATGCATGGCCACGTTTACACTGTTTTTTGCAAACCCACAGTAAATCAACGTCATTTATTTTCGCTCATAGATAACATTCAACCTCTTGATATCATTTTTTCTACTGAACACTCTTAGTGTTACATAAAATGCAATGAAACAAGAACTTATTATGCATAACTTTAATTTTGGTTGCCTAGCAACCGATTTCCTCGTTTTTTTTATAAACACTCTACTTTGCATTGCTATGGTAACTATGTTAGTGAAGGATATCCCACCAAATGTATCGCTACGTGCAGCTGATTGTAATTAGGTATAGATGAACAGAACCCTGTTCACTTAAATTGCCTTTGACTATTTGATATTAATGTTATAAGTCATGATGTCAGTGGAAAATAGCAGTTTTTTCTTAAAAACCTGATTTTTTAAGCTTTGTTTCCATGGAAACAGCTCAAGACTCTGAAACATTACTTTCTGCTTTTGGTTATACACTGACCCAAAAAGAAAACTTTACACTTTATGACTTTGAATAACTGTTTTGTGAGTATACATGTCGTTGTAAGATTTACGCATGCTTATCGAGACTTCGTCGCAGATAACGATTATGCAAATTTTATTCAGATCCTTTGTCTATTCAAGCGTCAACGTCTGAAAAAGGTGTTCCTTACGTTGCACGTGCTGAGGAACAGGTGGTTCATTTACAGCTTTAAAACCGACAAGAAAACGTTTGAAGCCGAGTACTGGTAATAAAAAATAATTTATTGTTACAAAACGCTTCCATTTAGTGACGGCATGTCTTTCACAAGATCAAAGAAACCAAGTTATTGGCGTGCTCAAGGCGGGGTCTACGGTAAATGATATCTGGCATCATTTTGGCTGCTCTAGACAGACTATTCATTATCTTATGAACCTGTACAACAGAACTGGGTATGTCAGAGTTGGTGCAAGACCTGGTCGCGCACGTGTGACCACGTTACGTCCTTATCGCGTTAACGCGTTAACTCACCCACGTAATCGTTTTAAACGGCAACCACTATTGCTCGTCTTTACGGGGCTCATGCACAAAAGATAATTAGTCATTTCGTGCAAAATAACGGACCTGGCATTTTCCAGCATGACAATGCAAGGCCTCATACAACACGTAAATAACCACACAATTCCACGCTAAAAATAACGTCAACCTCTTGCCTTGGCCTGGGGCATCCCTGGTCATGAACCCCATAGAACACAAAAAGGATGAATGGGGTCGGAGGGTCAGGTCAAATCATCAAATTGATGCGTTAAATGACTCCAACATGCGCCTCTGTTACCATTACATACGTATCCCTAACGTGCTCATTCAACGTTACGTAAATTCATTGAGGCGACGTATTCTGCTAAGTTTTCGATAAATGAAGGTCTCACTGGTCACTGATGATTTTTAACATAACATAAAGCACGAAGTCAGTAATTTCTTGTTTCCAAAATTTGTGTGACTGGTTTATTTGTTTTTAGAAATTTTCATTTTGACCCCTCTGAGCTGAATTATTCATAAAAATTATGCAATTTATGATTTTCATCCAATATTTTTTTTCAGAGACATCGATAAGGCATTGAAGATTTGATGACCGAAAAAATTAACCCCGGAACTTAATTTATCATCAAAATATATACTTTTGAATACTATGTAAAGTTTTCATTTTGGGTCAGTGTAGATATATTGCATGAAAATATATAAGTATTCATAGAAAAATAAACTTTAAATTTTAACCTGTTGCCATGGTGACCACCTATACTGAGCCGGCCACGGAAGTTTGCCTAGTCTTCTAATGTTGCCTAGCAACAAAAGTTGGAACTGTGTAACTCAACGAATATGGTTCATGTGAATAGCCAAAAAGACATGCTAGCTTTGAACGAGATTTCATAAGTCTGGCATGTAAATTCACTGTACTATAGAAAAAGTCTCATTCTTTATTGGATGACCCACGTAGTGTGAATTGATTAATGTAAGTTAAAGAATTCTGCCTATACCAATTGTAAATTGATCCATGTAAAATAAAGACTTCTGCCTATACCAATCATAAATTGATCCATGTAAGTTAAAGACTTCTGCCTATACCAATCATAAACTGATCCGTGTTAGTTGACCATCATCACAGTTCTAGATTGATGCCTATAGATACAGGACATACGGTGTTAACATTTTTGAAAATACAATTAAGTACTTACTACTACAAGTACGATGATACGAGAGGCCACACTCCCGGCATATAAGCTGCTCTTGCCTCTTCCGAACAACCTCCCCACAACTGCCGCAGTCGATGAACCTTCTGAAAACACAAAATAAGAACATAAGTTACCAGGCCCCCAGATAAGAGTGCTTAACTGAAAATTATTTTTCTTATTTCTCAACCAAAACATGTGCTGTGGGTACTCAAAAGAACCGTCTCAATGAGATGGTTCTTTTGAGCACACAAAACACATGTTTAAACTGATTGATAAGAAAATAATCACAATTTTATGCATTTATTTTTGGCTTAACTGGCCCTATGAGTTACATTGAAAAACAATAACATGACATTTAACTAATCAATAATTGATAAAAAAAATAGGTATAATGCCTTCAATGTTTACCGTCGTGAGTTGGCTCCCGGTACCGTTAGTTTAACAGGTGACAGGGCCCAGGGCGACGACAGTAAACATTGGGCTAACAGTACATTAATATATACTCAGAAAAACAATTGAAGGATATTTAGATTCAGTCCCATCTCTAACATCCAATACAATAAAAACTTTACTGATTATGCTTGCATTTCATAGTTCCAGATATCTACATTCAGAATGGATGCTTTATTTAAGTCACGCTTCAATGGTTTAAATACAGTGCAAATCCAAATGATTCAACCCTCTATACTGAAAAGTCACAAACATTCAAAAATGATTGAAACCCATTTTTATCGTATGTATTCCATAATGACTGGCTCCAAAATCATCGCTGGTTCTCCCTCTAAAATATGGCACCTAATTTTAAAGCTGTTATTCGTGTTTTATTGCAAATTTGTGGTCAAATTTGCCGGGGTATGTCATATCCGTGTATTTTTGTTGAAGAATTTGTCCCATTATTAGGGAAAATGACTGATAAATTGGTGTTAACTTTTGTCTGTGGTCGGAATTAGAACATAAGCAATCACCTGGTAAAGGTTTCAGCGAAAATTGAGATTGCTATTTTTTTTGCTTGTGAACTTTGGGTAGAGAGGGTCGGGTCATTTGGTGTAGTACTGTATCGTACCCAATGACCGATGAATTTCAATTTGCACTTTGGTGAATTGCATAGTAATAATTCGATCAATGACAAAAATAATTTGTTGAAAACTTTTATTCCCAAATGTTATAAAGTCAAAAGAATTTTAATATCCTTCAATTGTTTTTCTGAGTATATTAGCAAATAGTGTCAGACCTATTTGCGATCTAGTAGCTAATTAATTGCTATAAAAGCCAAATAAACTATTATCATCACATTTTCATCAGCAGTCCAGCTGGTCATAGTACTGGCTATTTAAAGGAATACTGGTGGGCAACCACCTATCCACCCCCATATAGGAGCAATTGTACTCACTCTGTAAAAATAAGTTGATGACTAAATTTTAGAATTAATTCAATCAGTTGAACCAGGCCAGGACTTTAGTTAAGAGCGTATAACGAAAATTTGATTTTCTTATTTCTCCACCAATGAGACGGTTCTTTTGAGCACCCAAAACATATGTTAAAATTGATGGGTAAGAAAAAAATATACAATCTTATGCTGAAAATATTTGCTTATCTAAACCTGTGACCAGGTGGACCCAAACTGATGATAAAATTGCCTGCCATACCAAATGTCCATATATTTTCTTTGGCATTTGAAAATTAATGCCTCTAAATGGAAGTTTGATGTTTGTTAAAATATTCGGACACAGATCCCAGGGGGCGGGTTTTCTCAATTTAACTTTATATGTAGGCTTGGACCCAGCATCTGTTTACCCCAAAAATCAGCCATATTTAAATTTTAGCGATACCCAAAAAATATTCCCATTCTGTTGGTTTTTACTCAGCAAATAGTGAAGTTCCTCAATAGAGGACACATTCTGTACTGCCACCTCATCTAAACTGTTGCATGCTGGGATCTTTTCTTGTGACCGTTGAATTGAAAAAAATGAATCTGACATGTGGTTTCCAGCAATGTGGCATTTTTACAAGTGAAGACTCCAACGAGACTGTGCAGCCTCATTTTAAGCTTAGAAACTCCAAATGATGTTCGGTCAGTAGCTTAAGACTTATTGAATAGTCAAGTGACTAGCAAAGGCTCTGATCAGACTGCACGTAGGCTTTGCTGGTCGCACAAACCAGATTCTTAGAAATCCCATGTTGTGGCTCAAATTATCTTAATTCTTTCAGGAGTACCATAATAGTGTAAAATAGCTTGGATCCAGCTCAGGCCAAACTGAATGTCCCGCCTGAACTGGATCTAAAAGAATAGAAGACAAGCAGGCAAAGAGTTAAGTTAATAGACTGATTAACAGATTAGGAGATTTACAGCCAGCTGAGTACATATTTTTGTAATGATTTATAAATTTTTAATTTCTACATACCTGGCAACTGAGACCTGCTTGCATGCTCTATGAATAGATGAACGTAGCGCCATTATCTGAAATACACATACAATGGGCATGTACATGATACAATACACAAACAATGGGCATGTACATGATAAAATACACAAACAATGGGCATGTACATGATAAAATGACTGGTATGTACTGTCCTGCCAGCCAAGAGTGACAGTGATGTCACGTTTTGTTTACAAAGTTATCAGGGACTTATAATCGAAAGACCACTTGAGTATTAATCCTATCCTCAGGATAGGGTTAATACATAAAAGTGCTGCAGGCATGCAACATACCCCGTCATGGGGCACTACTCTTCAATATTAACTCTTATACCCAGTTTGAAGAAAATCGGTAAAAAAATCCCAAAGATAGAGAGTGAAAACAAATTTCTAACGTCAATCAAGGGCTATAACTCTGTACTTATTTGTCAAAATTTACCCATCTGCAATCCAAGAACACTCCTTCACAATATCGACTCTCATACCAAGTTTGATGAAAATCGGTAAAGGAATGCCAAAGATAGAGAGTGAAACGAGTGAAACCAATTTCTAACGTCAATCAAGGGCCGTAACTCTGTACTTATTTGCCAAAACTTACCCATCTGCAATCCCAGGACACTCCTTCCCAATATCAACTTTCATAGCAAGTTTGGTATAGAAATGCTCCCAGCAGAGAGTGAAAATGATGCGCTGACGGACGGACGTACAGACGGACACACAAACACAATTTTTTTAATCGAGGGTATAACATAATACTCCACCCTTTTTAAAGTGGCGGGGTATAAACAAAATACCCCACACTTTTTAAAGTGGCGGGGTATAACAAGTGATCTATCGATTCGCATTAGCTCAAGTGGTGTGTACAAGTTAGTCTTTTTTACTTAGCAGTTGTAAACAAAATATTACTTCACTGTTACTCTTGGTTGGCACGACAGACCTCTCTTAGCTAGCTTAAGTATCATCTAAGGTTATAGATTAGATCCTGATCAGGACCGACATCCTGATCTTGGCCGAAACTGTTTGTAAAGATATAATATCACACTGGTAAATGTATATGTTGATTTGCTGGTATTTACGCACTGGTACTTCATAGACCGGAAGTGGTAGATATTGGTGTTAATACTGTATAAAAAAATATGCCATATGCCTAAAGGACTATAGAATTAGATCATTTTTAAGTATTAGGCATGCACATGGCAATTTATGTAAGCATTTAGGAATAGATTCGAGTACCGATCTGGATGATCGGTACTCGAATCTATTCCTAAATGCTTACATAAATCGCAATGCACATACTGAACACTTAAAAATGATCTAATTCTATAGTCCTTTAGGCATACGGCATGTTTTTCTATATAGTAAATACACCAATATCTACCACTTCCGGTCTATCATGTACCTGCAATATGCGTAAATACCAGCAAATCGACGTATACATTTACCAGTGTGAATATTTAAGATTTAATTTTGCATGCAACAAAAGTCGCCACAAGCAGTCTGAGTTTATTTAACATTATATAAGTAACTTACTTTATGTCACATTATGTGTACCATTCCTGAATTTCAGCAGACCCAGAGCATAATATTGGATTATTTTCTAATCCATCTGTTTAAACATGTGTTTTGGGTGCTCAAAAAATGTCTCATGAAGACATTTATTTTGAGTACACACAACATATATGTTTTGGTAGAGAAATACGCAAAATCATTTTCAGTTGTGCATTCTTATCTGAGGCCCTGCAGACCATTTGCATTTTGGTTTCAAATTTAAACCTTGTGCTGCAGTACACGGCTTTTCTTGGTAGCTGCCGGACTTGTCTGCTGATAACCAATGCAAAGACTGGCCTTTAGATAAGATTGTGTACCAAAAAATTAATTTTCTTATTTCTCAACCCAAACATGTTGTGGTTGCTCAAAAGAACCATCTCAATGAGACTGTTCTTTATAGCACCCAAACATATGTTCGAACTGATGGATTAGAAATATTTACGATTTTATACTCAAAAATTTTGTTTATCTAAACCTATGAAAGAGCTTTGTCGGCCCTTAAAACATTTTGTTTACTAGCGTTCACCCCCAGGCTGTCACCCTACTCATAATTTTACAGAGGGGTAGGTATAGGCAGGCAAATAATTGTGTTTCACTGATTAGTCTGTACGTATGTACTCATGTCTATCCAACCACGTCCGCTCTCTAAGTCCAATACTTTTGATCAGAATTTTATGAAACTAGGTCGCATTGTTTAGTACCAGGATGTCTTCAAGTTCAATAATGGTCCATATCCCACCTTGCTTTCAGTAGTTATTGCCCTTTGTTTATGAAAATTCACCAATTGAAACGACGTCCGCTCTCTAAGTCCAATATTTTTGATCAGAATTTTATGAAACTAGGTCACATTGTTTAGTACCACGATGTCTTCAAGTTCGATAATGGTCCATATCCCACCATGCTTTCAGTAGCTATGGCCCTTTGTTTATGAAAATTCACCATTTGAAACGATGTCCGCTCTCTAAGTAGAATACTTTTGATCAGAATTTTATGAAACTTGGTCACATTGTTAAGTACCATGATGTCTTCTTCAAGTTTGATAATGGTGTATATGGCACCATGCTTTCAGCAGTTATGGCCCTTTGTTTATGAGAATTCTCCGTTTTGAACAATGTCAGCACTCTAAGTAGAATAGTTTTGATCAGAATTGTATGAAACTGTCACATTGTTTAGTACCATGATGTCTTCTTCAAGTTTTATAATGGTCTATATGGCACCATGCTTTAAGGAGTTATTGCCCTTAGTTTATAAAAATTGTAGGTTGAAACAACGTCTGCTCTCTAAAATGAATAGTTTTGATTATAATTCTATGAAACTTGGTCACATTATTAAGTACCATAATGTCTTCAACTTTCAGAATGGCAAATATCACATCATGCTTTCAGGAGTTAATGACAATTCCCTATTTATAATAATGATGAAAAACTGGGTTAGTCATATACTTTTTCTTAGAAAAAGGGGAGCTTATCATATACCTGGCAGCGCTGCAAAAGGGGTCTATTCGGGGCCGCACATCCATACTATGTCTTATATAAGTAGTTACCCCCTCCACCCTAGGGGGGAATGTGGGTCCAGACCCCCTCCTCTCCCCCCTGGAAAATCACAAATTGCTAAAGGGTTTAGCACTTGTGATTTTCCAGGGGGAGTGTAAAAGGGTTTTTGTAAGAACGGGGTATTTCTAAACAAATTTGTATAAAGTCCCTGATATGAACAAGCATAATTAGGAAACCCACCCAGGCACCTGGTACCCGCCCCCCCCCCCCCCCCCCTAAAAAATAGTGCTGGGTTCGCACTTGAGCTATGCATTCACGGTCAGTTTAAAATAATCAAGCAAAATACCAGCAGTGGCGGATCCAGGACCACTTATGCTTGGGGTGCTTGATACAAAAAATGTAGATGGACACCCACAGTCAATGTATTACAGACGCAAATGAGCGCAAATCAGTTTCTATATAGAACTGTTTCCCATATAAGAGGATCTGGATGGGGGTGGGGGGGGTCTGGTATTCACTATTCATTAAAAATTAAGCCCATTATTCATCTCATTAAATTTTTGGGTTATTCATTAAAATAAGACCAATTATTCATTAAAAGCAAAAAAGGTGGCAAAGAAATCTGATTATTCACTATTCATTAATTTTTTCTTCAATTCATTAAAAAATAGGATTTTTGTATTCATTAATTTATAGGCCATCATTATTCACTATTCATTATTTTTTGGCTCATTATTCACTTTTCATTATAAAAAAAAGGGCCATTATTCGCTAACCCCATCCAGACCCTCGTATAAGCAAGATACTCTATTAGCCTATATACCACTCCCCTGAGCATTTGGCTCTCTGGTTTCGGAGATTTTTTTTCCAATTTAATTTGTTTAAAAACAAATGTCCCCGGCGCGTGATCAATTTAAACCCCAGGTGCGTGGTTGGGTTAACGTATAGAAAACACTAAACACTTAACTTTGCTACATATTAAAAGTATAAGCTATGGACAGAATAATTAAAAAAAAAGTTTTTCCCCATTATGATTATGGACGCTATTAAAGTAAGTAAGGGTGCAAAGATCAGGAATCGATACAATCAAGTACCACACCTGACCCAGGATACCAATGGGAAAGTGACAAACTCACAGCAGACACCACAAACGAGAGCCAAGAGGTCAGCCAAAGCCTAATGATACATTTTGACCCAAGATGCATGTGGGACTACAAGCTGTGGGTCTCATGGTTTTAGGGAAGATTTTTTTAGCTAATGACTCCATGCATAGTATAGACACCAGGAGCATGGATGGTAGGATTTATGTAGGTGACCACAAGACATACATCTATAAGCTGTGGGTCTCGCCGTTTCAGAGATTTTTTTAAAAAGTTTTTCCTATTATAAGCCCAAAAACCACTACAACATTTCCCCTTCCGTACCTGATGATGCTTTATAAGTAATTTGACTAAAATAAGTGGGCTGATATACTTCTTTGAAAACGTGAACGGAAGATCCCTTGACGAACGTTGGACCATTGGTACACTAAAACCTCACATGAGTTTTCGTCGTCATGTGAGCTAACACTATTGTAAACTCAACTGGGTCCACATTTAGATTATTTTCCAGTTGATTGGAGGGGAGGTAGTTAAATAATTCCTAACTGCCCCCATCAAATAGATAAAAAAGGGCCTGGAGAGGGGTTTGCCAGTGACTGACAACTGCCCTTCTTTCAATAAGAAGGAGTGGAAATGACTGTAGAAAATAGTTCATGACCAATTTCAACATTAGAATGGTGCTGGACGGGAAGAGCGAACTCATGACAGCCTGATCGCTAGTCAGACCAACATCCCACAGAGTTGACACACACACACACACGATATGCAAGACTGGCATCGCTGATACGATAGTGTCAAAATCTTCTGTGCTAGTTCATTTTTAAAGCATCTTGTCGCAAGCAATGTTTCCCAGAGAGCTGAAACTCTGATGACCCGAATCAGAGTGCGCAAAAGTGTTTGTCAGCAAAAAATGAAAACTCCAGCAAGACTGCGAATAGGCCATGGAAAGAGCACCACGGCAAATGTGTGCGGCGATATTTAAAAAAAATGTTGTTGGAGAAAAGGCGTCAAAAGTACTTATGACTAATTATACCCTCTGATTTTAAAACTATATCCTTTGAAAATTTCACTTTATGGGAGATTGCGGCAAGGAAACCTGATTTTGCTGCAGTGTCATGCACGCATGATATGCACAGACTTGCATTGCTGATACGATAAGTATCAAAATCTCGTGTGCTAGGTCATTTTTTTAAGAAAAACATCTTATCCCATGCAATGTTGCCCAGCGAAGGCTCTCGCTTGGATGACCAAAATCAGAACAGGCATCCGCGTATAAGACCCCAGCAAGACTGCTAACAGGTCTTGAAAAGAGCAGTAAGGCAACTGTGTGTGGCAATTTTTAAAAAGAAAAATGCGGCTAAGGAAAACGCTATTTCTACGGTCCGATTTAAAACTAAATCCTTTAAAAAAATCATATTATGGGAGATAGCTGCAAGAGAACTTGATTTTGCTGTTAGCGAACAACAAAAGCACAGATCAGACTGTGATTATGTCAAAACCAGCGTATTTCTCTGTTGAAATTGTTACAGATCACCCTACCTCAGGTAAAATTTCTGTACCATAGCTAGTCTCTGTAGCTGAGCAAACTGGATTGTCCCTTACCTGGTCGCAACCCCCAGTATTTATGTCAACATGCTTGTGTATCAACTTTGCATGCTAACTGATGTTATCTGCAGTTTTTTATATTAATTTCTTTTAAAAGTATCTTTCATGTCTCGGGCCAGGTCCGAGTTCATGTATGCGTCATAATTTCAATCAGTTTGAAACCTTATCAAAATTTCTGAAATGAGTGGGTGGGGTAATCCTACCCACCCGCTGATATTTGGTTAGCCACTTTTATAGAAGATATGATATACCACATAAAATAAGCCTTCTTGAAGTTCTTGTATTCTGTTGTTCATGAACTGCATATTGCTAGGTACTGTAGTGTCTTGTATATATCAACTATGTTTATTTAACAATAGTAACACACATTTTTTGCGGATTTTAGGTGCCTGACTCATATCAAAAAATTTTATATTTCCCATCATGCAACATTTGAGGACTTTTTTTCTGAGATGCATATAGGATTATATATTTCAAAAATGCACTTTTCGTTTCTGTAGCAATTAGTGGTAGGTTTGACCCAAATATTGGCTAAAATGACTGGCCTAATGTGACAAATTGTCAAACTCCAAATACATAACCGCCCTTTAATATCATTTTCAATAATGAACGCATAATTTGAGGAAAGCATTTCGCCAATTATCAAGACTTGTTTTCAAAATGTATCTTTAGAATAGGTCACTGTTTAGAAATTCTCTTTTTCGATAAGGCTATCCAAATTTAGAGTTAACTCATGTTGCCTGGTTACGCATTCGGTCAGCTGGTTTGCTTTCCGGGCCACTGATTGGGTAAACTTAATTTTATGATTAGGTGTGACAATTCACAGCCGTTTAACTCTCTAGGGTGCTGACTTTAAGACCGGGCTTACAGAACACGCAAAATGGTACCTACCGTACATTGAGAAGAAAAAGGTAGGTTAAGATATTTTTACCATGGACTCAGCTGGGAGTGCTGAAGCACCCAAAGCACCCCCCCTAAATCCGCCACTGACCAGGCGCCACTATTTCCAGATCAATAAATCAATCGCATTGTAAGCTTCGTAAGAAGAGATGCAGTTTTATGAAGGACAACTCTTCCGTAAGCTGGGTAATTATATCTGCAACGGCGTCATCTAGAGTCGTTGCTAATTTTGTCGTGAAACTCCTAAAACATCCTGCCAAAAATCTCGGACCCATTTTGGGTCCGAGCAAAAATATGTATTAGTTATACCATGGGTTGTCCGCCTGTACGTGGAGATAATCCACGAGCTTTAGCGAGTGGATTATCTTACGTACAGATGGACAAACATGGTACAACTATTTTATACCACCTACATCAGTGTAGATCTTGCACATCACGAGATATTTCATGTTAATGATGGTAAAGTTGGTATAAACTGGGATAATCAGTTTTCGCCAACGTAAGCAGATATGGCTCTGGGATAGCGAGACAAAATACAACCTGACCAAAGATGATTTTATCATAAAATTTCATCCTTTTGTACTCGGGCCCTAATGTGTGATACCTAAGACCATCAAAATATGTTATTTAATTTTCAAAAACTTTGATTTGTTTGTGCCCCCGTTTTTCAGCAATCTTGTCGATTCTGATCTGGGGCCAAACTCTAGATCTTTGTAAAGGAAACTTGGTAAAATCAGCAGATGACACTAGGAGGTAGTTACTATTTGCTCGGGCCCATACGTTGTCGAGGTTGAGCTTTCAAAACTGACTTATGTTGGAGATTAAATTATAATATCCTTATTATTTCTCCTCATTTCTCTGATTTTTCTTCAAAAAGCAATAGTTCAACATAATACCTTAAAGACTGTATTGTTATATTTATTGAAAGTGTATCCGTCTTTACGAACATCAGCAAGAAACCAAGGTACCATTTTTAGCTATTTTCGGCACATTTAGCCGAAAATCGTCAGAAATCGACCGTTCTAAAAAGATGATAAAACTTCATGTTTATTTCCTGTAATTTGTAATATTTCAACTGTGCATACTGGGAATATCTTTTAATAGTCTTGGGTATGTTTAGAAACAGTTTTGCAGGCTGTAGTTCTTTGAAATAGCGCTAAAACAGAGCCTCGACAACATAACTTTATATTTCTGTCAGTGACCAGTCCGTATACTGGGTCCGAGCTATTTGTAGCCCGGTCTTTGTAGAGTTTTAGGAGGGAAAGCCACCACCATCACTGGCAGTTGGACTTCAGCTCGCTTAGTAACTCTGAAAGTTGACAAGCTGCAAATTTGGGAAAAACTGTTCTGCTGAACATAGTTTATGTTTCTATTTTGAAGCCAATTTTGGCAACCATTAACTACTATAAACAGTGCTGATTCTAATCAGTATGCTCCTTCAGAAGTCTACTGATCTAGGATCTACATTGTTATCTGAAAGAGAATATACCCGGGTTCAGCAGAACAAGGAATGAAGAGAGAAAAATATACGTCTACTCACTTGAATTTCGAATCGAGAATTCAGGTAGACAATAGAGAAAAATACCTGTTATACCGAACACTGAGCAACGGTACACGGGAAAACGGAACTGACCTCAAATTCATTGAAAATGTACTCTTACAGTTTACTGTAGGTAGGGTCTCAATATTTAAGCCTGCGCAGGCTTGTTGAATCAGTATCATGCCTGATCCAGAGAGGGGGCAGGTGGTCCGAGCAAGACATTTTATCCGCAGTCTAGTACTGGTTCATCCCAGGAACACTCGTCCCGACATGACAGAAATTTCTTTAACTGGACGTGAAGAATCAACGCAAATAAACAAATAGGGTATCCGGACCCCCTCCCCACCCCCTCTGTTATAGGTTTCCCTAGAACTTGAATAAGCAATTGGACCCCGTCCCTGGAAAACCCCTGAATTTCATACATTTAAATTTACGATCTGATCAGACTGGATGCACATGATACTAGTACAGTGGCCTGCACATAATAACGCATATAATTTGCGTGTGAGTACAATATTACTGCTTGCATGCTGCCCTTTACTTTGATAATTTATTGTGCATCATGACAATTTTCAGAAAAAAACTCTTTGACCTTTTGATCCCACTCAGGGTCACATGATGCGTGTCAGGAAAAAATTTCTGCTAGTATTCTGTCGTTTATTTCATTCCCTTTAATTTGATATGGAACATGACAATATTCTGAAAAAGGATTTTAACTGAGTCAGAGGTGAAGTCTGAGATCTTAGTGACCCAAAATAGGATGCGACACTCTGACATCTCCAAATGCATCCACAGACCAAATTTGGGAATTCCTATCTCAAATAATATAGGAGCTATGCTCCAGACAGGCTTATTCTAGAAACGAGGTCAGAGGCCAAAGTCTGAGTGACAAAAAAGGTACTCGACACTTGGCACCTCAAGATAAATCTACAGCCAAAATTTGTGATTCCTACTTCAAATAATATTGGAGATATGCTCGAGACATAAGTAGGCCTATTCTAGAAACGAGGCCAGAGGTCAAGGTGTAAGTGACAAACATGGTACCGACACTCTGCCACTACCAACTTGGGATTCCTACCTAGATATACTCCAGACACGTTTATTATAGAAAAAGAGGTCAGAGATCAAGGTCAACAAGCTCACAGTGACCCAAAAGTGATGCGCGACACTCCGCCATCTCAAGATGCATGCACCAACTAATTTTTGGATCAAATCTCATATAATGTAGGAGATATGCTCAGACAAGATTATAATATAAATGAGGTCAGAGGTCAAGGTCAAAGTTACTCCAAAATTGTACACTTCATCATCTCAAGATGCATCCACACACCATATTTGGGATTCTCCTTCAAATAATGTAGGAGATATGGCTCGGAAACACAAGCGTAACTGACTGACGGACGGACAGACGGACGGCAAGAATCGAGCAAACCTATAGTTCCCTGAACATGCTAAACTCGTCTTTGACCGGTAGGGGATTAATTAGCATCAACGTCAACTGGCTTATCACCATAAGCGACGAATAAGGGCTACTTTTCCGGGGTGAACAAAACTTCATGAGTCTCGCTCACACATAAACACGAAACATCACATTTGCAAATACCCATGCACTCTTGCGTCAAAAAGAGCCCTTTTAGCAACTCATGCATTGACAGTTCTTGCAGGTACTAAGATTTTACATATATCGCATCAATGAGCGGGGTTGGGTGGGGGCTTGGATGAGCCCGGGGGACGAGCCTGCGAATACACTTAGAGAATCGCTAGAGCATTCGCTGCTCGCATACTCGAAGTATGGATGCAGATAGACTCAGACGAAAACATAGGCATCAAGGGCCCCACTGCATATATCGATATGGGTGTTTAATCACATACATGTGCGGATCACGAGGGGGGGGGGGGGCAGGGGACCCCCCCCCCCCCTTACAAAAATATAGTGTTTCTTAGCAATACTGGTCGGGATCCCCTGAAAAATCACAAATTGCTACCAAGCCAGCATTCCATGTTGGGCTATCATCGGCCCGCCAGCGAAACGCTATTTAAATGGTGTTTCGTTGGCGGTCCGTTGATGGCCGCTAATAGTGGTGGATCCTTCCCCTCCCCCCCCCCCCTTCAACAAATTAAAAAAAAAAGTTGTCAAAAGTTGGACCCGCTCTGACAAAAATTTCTGGATCCGCGCATAACATACATTTATGCGATAAAAATATATACATCCCATGTGCTGGCCCTAGTCGTCCAATTAAACCCAGAATAGTTGCTTTAAAATGTTGAGTCAACTTTTGAGATTTGGGTACTTTCCACACTGACGACCATCGAGCCTGCGATTAAACGCAGTCTAACAAGTGCTTCGCTGCTCGAATCCGAGCCAAACAGGATACGGGGTTCGTCGCAAGAATTCCTGATTTTTCGGCATGTGAACAACAGTGTCGCTGACCAGCCGGCGCAACCACGAAAACTGATCAACGACTCTTCAAATTAATACCGAGTAAGCACTTAAAATCGGGCCACTATCGGCCCGCTAGCGAAACGCCAGTCGGATGGCGTTTCGCTAGCGTGCCGATATTGGCCCGTGATGGGATGCTGGCTGGGTATAGTTGCTACATACAACATTCCAAATTATTGTAGCTACAGTGTAGTCTCTGTAACAGTCGTAAGGCCCGCATATCATCATAAGCGACGAGCACCATTATCAAAAGTATTGGCCTAAGACAAATACCATAGGAATGGTCAGATACTGGCAGTGAAATCGTTCCTACAAACAATTAATGCTGTCAGCGGACTGTCACTGCTTATTACTGTGACAACGACTTCCCGGGTAGTGAGCCGCAAAGAGGCATTTAAGCCTTTAGACCAACAGTGGATAGTCAGCTTTGATGGAATTTTCCAAAAAGTTCGCTAGATACGAAGATGGTCCCTTGTATGAACTGAGGATTCATTGGTTACATTTCTTATTAATATACATGTATATGTCGCTGAAGAAGTTTTTATACTTTAGAAATAAGCACTGATCGCTCCGATGAAATGTCGCATATTCGATTGTGTGGTGTTTCATCTGGGTCTTCACTGTTTGCCGAAGAACCCGTTTAGGTTTTCCAGTATACAAATGGTAAATGGCACTGTTTAAAAGCTTCCTGCATCTCGCTAAACGAATGTTCGAGCTCAGATCGACCAAGCAGCTGCATACGCCAGTGGCAGGGTACAGTTTGAAGAGCATGTTGAGTTCTAGAAAATATTTCCACCAGTGGTAACCTACAGTTTGTAAATCAGGCACCGAAGTTATAAAACTTTTTCATGCTCAACTCAACTGGGCAAAAAAATTGTCATGCTCATAAATCTTAAAATGCCAACAACAGTTGGCATTTTAACATTTATAAGCATGATAAATACAACATCTTAGAGTTTGAAAGCTAGAACAACTTTATTTGTCAGCATTTTAGATTTTATGAGCAACTTAAATTACATCCTCAGTTGAGTTGAACATGAAAAAAGTTTTATAACCTCGGGGCATGGAAGTTTCCAGCAATAGTAGGGTACAGTTCCTGGCGAGCACCAGCCGTCTAGCATGGTGGGGTCAAGTTTTTATATCAGTATCAGTCTAGTACCAGCCGTCTAGCATGGTGGGGTCAAGTTTTTATATCAGTGTAAGTCCAGTACCAGTCGTCTAGCATGGTGGGGTCGAGTTTTTATATCAGTGCCAGTCCAGTACCAGCTGTCTAGCATGGTGGGGTCAAGTTTTTATATCAGTGCCAGTCCAGTAAAAGCTGTCTAGCATGGTGGGGTCAAGTTTTTATATCAGTATCAGTCTAGTACCAGCCGTCTAGCATGGTGGGGTCAAGTTTTTATATCAGTATCAGTCCAGTACCATGCAGTCATGCGCGGATCCCAAATGTTTTGTCAGAGGGGATACAACTCCGACAACGTTTTATTTATTTATTTTTTTTAAAAACTAGATGTGGGGATAGAGGATTCAAATACCACTGAAAAGTGGGGGAGCGCAGTGGCTCAGTGGTAGAGAACTTGACTCGAGACCGAGGGGGCGCCGGTTCGAGCCTCACCGGCGTCACTGCGTTGTGTCCTTGAGCAAGAACATTAATCCTAGCTAAGTACTGGTTCAACCCAGGAAGACCCGTCCCTTTATAACTGAAAGATTGTTGATGGGACGTAAAGAATCAAAACAAACAAACAAACTAAAAAGTGGGCCATCATCGTATAAATGGCGTTTCGCTGGTGGGACGATGACGGACCAACATTGATTGCCGACTGGGTAGCTTAGACTCACACCAGGTAGGCGGCAATCGAAAACGTTTTTGCAATCGACGAACACGGGTCAAAATCGCTAGAAACAGCGTTTCCGATTGCCATTTGTCGCCAGTCGGCAATCGAAAACTAAGTTGCTTACAATTTTTGATCTACGTTCGTCGATAGTATTAACGTTTGCGATTGCCGCCTGCCCGGTGTGGGACTATCCATAGACTTTAAGCTAAGAAAAGCTCCTGCTCCCCACTCTAGGGAATTTTGCAGACATATCCTATCCTGAAGAAAATTTCAAGCCGCATCTTTTAAGAGATGTGCTCCGGGGCGTTATTCTCTGACAGTCTGTTACATATGTTACAGAAACAAACTAAGAAAAAAGCTAAATGAAAGTTTGAGCACAAAGCACTTGAACATCTTAATTTTGGGGACTCTATCAGGAAATGGGTAAAAGTATGCTATAAAAACATATCCTCAGCAGTGTCTGTATCTGGACATCTTTCTGCTTTTTTAACATAGAGCGTGGATGTCGTCAAGGCGACCCCCTCTCTCCATACCTTTTTGTGATTTGTGCTGAATTCCTTGCAACAAAGATTAGGAAAAACAAAACAATAAAAGGTATAAATATCAATAATATTGAATTTAAGATATCACAGTATGCAGATGACACTTCAGCAATGCTAGATGGCACAGAAAGGTCAGTCAATCAGACTCTGGAAAAGCTCTCCAGATTTTCAAAAATATCAGGGTTAAATATAAACTTTGATAAGACACAGCTTGTGTGGATTGGTTCAGAAAAATTTAGTACCAGATCAATAAAAGCAAAGTGGAAACGTTCATGGGGTAGTAACCAATTTAAGTTACTAGGGATTCTTTTTAATACAGACTTAGATAAGATGATAAAAAATAATTATATACCAAAAGTAACACAAATGGAAAAGATACTGAAACAGTGGAATAAACGAAGTTTATCCTCTATTGGAAAAATTACTGTAATTAAAACTCTTGTTATACCAATATTTAATCTCCTTTTTACATCTCTACCAAATCCAGCTGTCAAAATATATGAAACTATAAGTAAAACTCTGTATGATTTCTTATGGAATAAAAATCCAAAAATTAAAAAAAAAAACAGTTGTGATAAAGAAGTATATAGAAGGAGGACTGAATATGATAAACCTAAATGCCTTTGTAAATGCTTTAAATCTACATGGATAAGAAGGCTTCTTTTAAATGAAAGTAAATGGCAAGAACTAATTAAAATACATATAAATCTGGAAATGTTGACATCTTGTAATGTAGAATATATTCAGTTTATTTTAAGCACATTGAATAATCAGTTTTGGAAAGATATACTTAAGTCTTTTCTTGATATAAATTATAAAACAGAAATAGGTGAAGAACAAATTTTAAAAAAAGTCCTCTGTTCTATAACAGAAATATTAAAATAGATTTAAAATATGTTTTTTTTATAAAACATGGTATGATAAAGGTATCAGATTTGTGAATGATCTGGTGAACCAGAACGGAAGCTTTTATAGCTATCAAGAAGTTGGAATTGATGGCAGCCCGTTGAAAATTTTAAAATATTAAGGATTTATAGACTCACTAAAACACTTTCTATCACATACACAAATAAAATTAACCAAAAAAGTACAAGAACCATTCATACCAAGTCATATCAAAGTCTTTCTGCAGCAAAAGTCAGGGACACAGGCAATGTATAATGAACTGAATAAAAACTATGATGAACCGACAAGTAAAAGAAGATGGAATGAGAAATATAATTTCACAGACCAAGAATGGAAGAAAATTTACAACTACCCCTTTAGTATAATAAAATATCCAGCTATACAATGGTTTCAGACAAGTATTAATCATAATATTTTGGTGACAAACAATCTTCTCTTTAAAATGAAAATAAAGAGCGACTCATAATGCTATTTCTGTCATTCCCAAAAAGAAACAATAACCAATCTGTTCTGGACCTGTGAGAGGATTCAGGCTTTTTGAAGGAATTGTTACAATGGCTGAATAATAATGATATACGGTGTGACTTTGTGGAGAATTTTTTATTTTTGGTCTGGATAGATTAAATATTATAACAAAACCACTTAATATCATAATACTCTATGCCAAGTACTTCATATACACAACTCGCTGTAATGAACGTCAACTGGTTCTAGAAGTATACAAGAAGAAGCTTTATCAATTGTTCAAAATACTTAAAGATATTGCTTTGTCAAATAATGAACTAACAGAGTTTAATAAAGATTGGGAACCATATGAAATACTACTTAATAATTACTAATAGGTATATAAGCATAAACATACCAACCCTCATATACCAAGGATAAAACTGACACTCTAAAATACATGTATTAGTGATTCATTATAGTGACCAGCACAGCCTCAGGAACAGGAAAAGTATACCATACAAAAATGTCTTGTTTCTATTTAGTTTTGTATTACTGTATGAATATAAAATATGTAGTAGGATAAAAATGAAAGTCAGTGCATACTGTTTTAACCTTAATTATATACTGTCCTGCAGACCAGGAGTGACAATGAACTCGTGTTTTGTTTGCAAAGTTATCAAGGACATAGAATCAATATGTCACTTGTGTATTAATCCTAGCCATACGAAAGGATTTATACACAGGTGATCTATTGATTCGCATTGGCTCAGGTGAAGTGTACAAATTAATGTTTTTACTTGGCAATTATAGACAAGGCATGATGTCACTGTCACTCTTGGTTGGCAGGACAGTAGATATCTTTACTGCATATATATACAAACATATGTTTGAGAGTTGTATGAGCGAAATGAGCACCCTTCCCGAATCTTTTCTTAACAAAACATATATGTACGACAGGATCCAGGCTGTCAGGGAGAGTATTGCTTAAGGGTGCTCATGTATGTATGTACAGTATGTTTGGCTGGATACCTTTCTGTAACAGATTATAGAAAATAAAAGAAACAAGACTGAAAAAATTTTTGGTGCCAATGCTCAAATACTCTTAGACATAGTTACATACTTGTTTTTACGCTTGTATGTGATCATTTTATTGCGGGGTGGCTTATAAAAGTGTTTCAAGCCAGCAGAAGTGTTTCATTTACATTACTTCATGTTACATACGTTATATTTGCGAACTACACCCTATAAAATCATTAATTTCTTTTTTAACACTTTCATTTTATAAATTTTAATACGTATTTTAGATAACAATACCATGACCCTAAAAGGCAATTAACTGGCAAATTCAAAACTGCAAACAGCTTACTTCTATCACAGAAATTGTAAGAGTTATAAGCTGCTGGGTATGATGACTCTGATTAAAATGCTTTATAATGTAAAGACCTTTTCATTGAAATTGAGCATGTAACTCTATCTGTAAGCATTTAGACACCATAATATGAGCATTCTATTAATAAAGAATAGGGTAAGGCGATGTTTAATTTTTTCTGGTGTAAATTATCATTCTGTTGCTTGTTTCATCATATGTAACGTATATTACTAACTTTAATACATTGTATTTAATGCCTAGTTTTTGCTTCAAATAATACATCATAATGTTTTAATTCATTTTAAACCTATTGTTTTGTATTAAATAGATATGTGGCTGCCAGTTTGTCTAAAATAGAACAAAATAGTTATTATTAAAATACATTATCAATGCACATTTAGTTTCGCAAAAAATATTTTTTGATCAAAAGAATAATTTTATTGATTTGGCCAAAATAAAAGGTTTTAAATTTCATAAACAAAATAATAGAATTAAAAAAAACAGCTGAATAAAGACAATTCCCATGTTCTGTCAAATTCGTTAAGGTAACATATATAAACAAATAAAATATGTCATATGGTCCTATTGTTATCCAAAATGTTGTCAAGGATGATATTTTGATTTGTCTGGAATGCTAAGATACAGTGGATTTAGATTGTTGTAATATTTATTTGGATTGATTGATTGGTTGAACTTCCAAGTCAACAATATTTAAGTCATGTTGGGGGTCCTCCTAGAAAAGAAGAATAAGATTGACTAAAAGGCCCCGACCCAAACTCAAATTTGCCTCAAGTGAAGCAAATTTCATTCTGCCAACAAGCCAAATATGACAGAGCCATCTCTCTGAAAGCTGTAGCAGAGATCGCACCTCCTTACCACCCACAGTATTTACCTGAAGGTAACTAAGTTTGATTCAATCCGCTATTTAAAACTGAATAGTTTTGTATACCCAGTTAACTTTTGCTCACATTGTACAAACATAGTCAGTAACATGATACAGGCTAATTTCCTTGCATGTTTGAGGTCATTTATGATACAAAAACTGCTAATTACTTAACGTGGTAGGATACAAATAATATTTGCTTACAATTTATATAGAATTTAGCATTGTTAAGCTGATAGAATAGAATAAATGATACATGTTACATTTGATACTATGCATGTCTATAATCAGTAACTATTCAAAGAGACTGTATCCACATCAAATTTTATATCTACATTTGCGTATACAGATGATGAGACATTAATTTATATTTAGCTATAAATTTATCTTCAGCATAACTTTCATTGTTTGAACTGTTATCAAATCAACTTCAGTCTTCTAATCATTTGTATGTCAATGAACAATGTGATTTTATAAATGAGTTATTTATTTAGAACAAAGTTTTTTTGCCAAATGACCTCCACGAAAATTAATTTCTTCGATATAGTAAAGGATATCGTTACCAATGTCAGATATTGATATGGCAGTGCCTCTCCTGCCATTTGTTTTATATGTGTTCTGCACGATATAGTATACCAAATACTGAATTCATATGTTATCACGGATCAATCAATAGCAAAAGTACAAGTTTCATTGCCATAGGATGAAAATATAAAACTTTTATTATCACAATATATAAATGCTCAAATGAAGATTTAGACCAGCACTTGAATTGTTGGAAATTATTACATATGGGCCAGTGCTGACACAGTGGGGCCAAATTTTGGTCTGATTCTTAATCTATATATAGTATTTGTGTATGAGAGCAGCAATGACTCTGGCAAATCTACACATTTGCACTAGCTTGACTGAGCCTTCATTGTGTCACACTGTGATTAGTACCAAAACCAAATATGCTGGCTTATTTGATTTATTCTTCACACGAAATCAAGCCAAACTGGACATGCTTTAGATACAAATAGATGATAACTATTGTAATAGGCATGAAATTGCCATATGTGGATTGATTTATTACGATTCAGATAAACAATACCATTTAACCTTTAAAAAAAATTTGACAATTAAAATAAGCAGATCTTTAAATAGTTATTGCATATTTGATAAAAAAAAACTTCCATGGTGTTTTATGTGCTTTAAGTTCAAGTATCATCCTCTTCATCACCCATGTTTGAATCATTTTTTTCAGTTATATGCTTAATATAAATAAAGACTATATTCACCTTTTTCACATAATAGAGCCCTCAAATGGCAGCAATGTATATCCACTAGTAGATAAAACTCATATATAGTTTTTATTACACTTAAAATGAATATAAAAGAAAATAACATATATAACTGTAAAAATAGGTGCTTTATTAGTTACAATTATACTGCTAGTCATTTATTTTCAATTAAAAATATTTACATGTAAGAATAAGAAATAATTTGATATTATCACTATAGGACTTCCTATTTCACTTTAAAAGTTCCTATTTTAGGGTAACATAGTAAACTTTGATATTGCAGGGCAATCTCCCATCTACGTATGAGCTAACACATTTTATTTTGTGACTTATATAATGCGTTTGTAGTAAACCATAATGACCAAAGCTTTGAAGGTATTATGAAAGTCAATGGTCAAATTATAACATTGTACTGAATATGGAATTACCGCTGTAGTAATATATTTGAAATTAAGTAACGTATACAACAGTACTATCATAGATGCAGCTTGTTTTTGCATACTTGTTCTTGGCTGTATTTATTTAAGAGCGTACAATGCAATGAGCATGTCGATAAAAAAGAATTAGGTTTAATTTTTGTTTTTGCACAATAGTATTTGAGACTATCATAGGGTAACGGAGGTAAGATGGCTGTAACACAATAAAGCACCAACTGTCAGATGCTATCATGAGCCGTTTTGCATTTTATATACTTATAAAAATAACTTCGCAATGGGGGGAGGGGTTCCATTAGCAGACATTTTGGATGTTACATATGTTACTATTTGCATTATGGTTTCAAGATTAGCATGCTCCTCAAGTATAATTTACTGCTGGTAACCACTCTCATAAAACCCCAGCTGAATATATTTGTTATTTAAACGTCATGACTTTATTCCATGCTTTTTAGCAAAAAATGTATTTGTTATTATTGAAAAATTATAAGGTGGTAGCTATTTTCAAATGTCTACAAAAGATATTCTAAAAAGGCATAATTTTGTTTTGAATAATAAGGTTTTGTTGCTTTATAATTGGGCTATATAGAAACGTTAAACTTTATTTTATTTGAATGTCTCTTATAACATTGTTGACATTTAAACATTCCATCTAATTTTAACGACTTTTGGTGGGTATCGTATGTAACGTATGTTACAGAGCTTACGCGACACTTGTCAGAGGGCTAACATGTTTCAAAAAACTTGTAAGACATTGGGCTATATGAAAATTATGGTCTGCCAAATGAGGGGGGGGGGGGCAAAACCATATCTATCCCATGGCCTATAAATAAAAGCAGCATTTTAAACAAATTGCAGCTTCCAATGGTGTTATATGCGTAACATAGATTAAATTTCCCTTTGAAAATTGAAATTGAGGCTAACATCATTTAATTATACAGCCGATTTGTTCATTTTTTTCATAGTTTTAACCTTAGTGTACTTATATACTCATTTGACTAATAGAAAGAACAAAGTTTGCTTTTCTGTCTTAAATATATTGTCTTATATATGCTGTTAAACAACCGTACCCCAATTTTTAAGTATCCAATTTTGATATCTATCATTTAAGAGAAATAGATGAAAATATTTGATACTGGTGGATATCTTAGATTTTTGGGACTGCCTTGCAAATGCAATAAAGAATCATAGATTTCCAAAGTAAGAAAGAGGGCAAAGATCAGGAATCGATACAATCAAGCACCACACCTGACCAAGGATAAGAATGGGAAAGTGACAACGTAACAAATTAGACATCACAAACGAGAGCCAAGAGGTCAGCCATTTCCCAACAGGTGACCATAAGGCATCAACAAACAGACGTGCATGAAAGCATTACAAAACAAGACAGAAATAACATAAATGATCCACAAAAGAAGCGCCGCCTTGGAACGGTCAGTAAAATATTTTACTGGAGGGCTTAAACCGGTTTAACGGTGCACCAACCTCACCCATAGTTCAGATGTGGATCAAGGCATGTAGATGTTTTGCATGGGAGACCCCTAACTTATGAATGAATCATCTCCTAGAACATATAAATCAAGATATAAAAAGGAGATAAAGCAAAGATAAGGACGCAACAGTAAATAAAACTGAATACTGGAGCAAAAGAAATCCAACAGGTAACCCCTGTGGGCCTGACCACAGCCAAAGCTTCAGACCGCTACCATCTCAACAAAAGATAAGTTTTTAAGTTAGAACCGTCATAGAGTCCGAAGTCCGACCCACCGGCGTGCAATTAAAGAGGAAAGAAAAGTTGCCAACAATGATTGGGTTGACCACCAAGCAAGTAGTCTGCTGCAATACATTAATGTTATAGCCAACCTTTTTATAATGGGAAATTATTTTAATGAACTGAGCTGAAAAATATAAGAGCCAACAATCTTCTTCAATTTATGCACCAAGTCACCACAGAGTTCAGGCTCCGAAAGACTTTGGCGCAAGAGAGATTTAAGTCCAATTTGGAATTTAGATATCAAATCATAGTATCGTCTATAAAATTAAGAAAAGGTTTTGCGAAGTTTATAATACCGATAGCCTTGTTTAAGAAGTTTCTTATCGAGTTAACAATTTATTGTGATTGTTGAAGTCAGCAACATTGCTAGATGCTATAGCAAACGAATGCGTTGAGAGATATAGACTCCATAGGATGTAGAGCGAGGAACATCACCATCAAAAATGTTTGGTAGAAACAATATCATTAGAAATTGACAAATGCAAGTCTAAAAAAGCGGCTTCCGTATCAGAGGTATTAGCTTTATTAAGTTGAAGCTCTGAAGGGTATATTTGGCATACCATAGTATCAAAATAAACATTATTAATGTTTAAAATATCGTCCAAATTTCTTGATGTAGTGTTAAAAGCATCAATAATATCAGCCTGCTCATCATCAGAAAGCTACATCATAAAATCCCTTTCATAACAAAACAGGAATAAATCTGCAACCAAGGGAGCACAATTAGTGCCCATAGGAATCCAAACAACTTGTCTGTACACTTTGGTGCAAAATCGAATTAAAATGTTGTCCACCAAAAAGGTCAGCGCATCACATATAGTTGGCATGACCATCCATGATATTTTAAGTTTTTTTCTGAAGTAAAAATGCGTTTCTGTCGTTAAATGCAAGCTGTAAGACATGAGGTTAACAATTAAGAAAGTTCTGTTGTCGTACAAGAACTAGAATTAGCAATAAATCTTGCTTTATAGGTTTTTTTTTCCATGAAGTTTAGGTAACCAGTACAACGTAGGAACTTTGTCTTGGTTTTCTTTAGCTTTGACACCAAAATGTAGGGCTGTTTGACAACCATGCCCATCGACAATCACCCTTTCACTCAAAGAAGGCTGCAGTTTATAGGCGTTGGTGTCAACAAGCTCACGATTAAGAGTATTGATATAATACAATCGTCAAACAACTGCAACATTGTTTGCAGCTTTATCTAATGGAACCAAAACATAGTTCATATGAAAATCCTGGATACCTCGTTTAAGATGACGAAAAGAAGATTTAGGTTTAGAGGGTAAAATATGTGTATTACGAGAGTAAAATGAAATACCAGTATCAATGATTTTAAAAATGTTAATTTTCCATTCCTTCAAAGCATCAGGTTCAATATCTTTTCGTTTACACCAACGATTACTGAAGTTGACATCAGGATCAGATCACTTATCTAAGTATGTAACATGGCATAATAAATGAGCAAGGAAAATAACTTGATATAAGAGATAATATTTCAGGAAAAATACGTTTTTCACATGTTTTCCTATACATCTCTAGCCTCTGGTGCCTTAATCTTAGAAATTATAGTCATTGCTGATAACAAGCCCATGGACTTGTGTTACAGATGTTAAATATAAGCTTTTTTATTCCATATTTCCAAATGCCTATAATACTAAAACGTATAGAGATACAAATAGAAACTAATAGTTCATGTTTAAATCAGACAATTGAATAAATGTTTCTATTGAATATAAATATTCAAAAACAATCTGTATTCAAGTCAACCTCACAATATCTATCATTGTGTCTGTTTCTGTGGGTAAATAATCACCCATTTCACAGTCTGTTACGTATGTTACCATATCCATTTAAGAATAAATGAATTGAAAGTCTGAGAAACAGAAAGAAGACGTTAAACTTGCTACATATTTGAATTATTCATGTGGTTTGCATGCAGAATACCTTTAATACATATGAAAGCGTTTTTAAACAAATATGCGTACAGCTTCCTATGATGTTATATGTGTTACATTAATTAAAATACCCTTTTAAAATTGGCAATTGTGATAAACATCACTTATAAGCGTTTCCAGCTAAATGTTCCTCATCTTTTGCCACCAAAGGGCTTAATTTTCTTTGGGTGTGTGGCCTGTGCCAGTATCAAACAAATTGACTCAGCTATATCTTGAATCCTTAGCATTTTTCAAGAGTAGAAACAGCATGCCAGTGTCATTGATCAAGCACAGCAGCTGTGCCGCTGTCTTGCGGCTAACGTGAGACTTTATGAGAAATCTTTCTAACATACATGCATGTGAAAGGCAAAGACTATGATCAGTTGCGCATTGGTGCAAGCTGATTCTCACATTAATAAATTAATAATTAACATTGTTATATGCCTTATGAGTGTTTACTATAGAAACTTGACGTGTTTCAATCGCTGACAGTTGTACTTTCATCTAAATTTAACGTGTACGCGGGCTTCATTCCCATTAATACATGGCAGCAGAGGGCTGCAACGCCATTAAAGCCCGCTCAAGGACATCGTCTGCAAGTTAAGATATATCGTCGCTAATGTTTTATGGAGAAATGACCAATTTCAATTAACATAAAATACGCTCCTTTATCATATCGGACAGGCGGCAATCGAAAACGCTCTGAACAATCGATGAACGCGGATTACCGATCACTGGGAAAGGTGTTTTCGATTGCCATTTGTCGCCAGTCGGGCGACAAACGGCTGTCTAAAGCTCTGTTTCTAGCGATCTTGGATTCACGTTCGTCGATAGTTAACGATTTCGATTGCCTTATATCTGAAGTGTTTATTTATATAGGCATACTGAATACGTAGCCAAAACAATCCGAAACAAGGGCTACTAGGAATAATTTACAGTCGGGCAAACTGCAATCAAAAAGTGTGTTTCTAACGATCTTAGATCTACATTCGTCGATAGTATTATCGTTTTTGATTGCCCCCTATGTGAAGTGTTTATTGAATATAGGCCTACTGAATGCATAGCTTAAACAATCCGAAACAAGGGCTACTAGGAATAATTTACATTTTTCATGTTCCTGTTATTAAAAAAATGTTTCCATACCGGATATGCGGCAATCGAAAACTCTTGACAAACAATCGATGAACGCGGGTCAGACATCGCTACAACCAGTGTTTTCGATTGCCAATTGTCGTCGGTCGGGCGACTGATGGCAATCAAAAACTCTGTTTGTTTTTTTACTATTTTTGATCTACCTTCGTCGATAATATTGACGTTTTCGATTGCCGCCTATCTGGTGTGAATTCGTTGTACGCTTCATGATGTTACGATGGACATTTTTTGCATACAATTGAATAAAATAATTTGGGACTGCTTGTGCTTGAAAGGAAGGTATATAACAATGACGATATAACATTCTTTTCGCGGTTCGGGCTGCAACACATTATCACAGTCGGGCTTGGCAAACGTTAATATACGGAAAAGAATGTTTTTTTCTCCCACTTTTGCCCATATAAGATAGGCTGTCAGCTCATGTAAGAAATTTCTATCTTACATGACCACGTGACTGCTTTCTTACATGGGCAGTGTTAAATATTCTATTATTCCGAAAAAAGGATACTTAAAGGACCAATATATTGCGCCTAGGTAACCCAAAGGCACCAAGCAAGGTTAAGCGTTACTCACTGACGTCATATAACGTTGATGACGTCACCGAACGTGCGCCGCGTGACGAAAACGGCAATGTTACGCTAGTGGCACAGGGAGCCAAGCAGGAATTTATTTTGCATATTGCAACTTAACTAATGCTCCAAGGGTGTTTTCCTGACAATATCAAGGTGCAAACTACGTTTACACCCATTTTAATGCCCGATAAAAACACTCGTGAACTCAGAAATAATGTAAACCCAACGAGTAAAAAGTTAGAAATTTCAGGTTTTCACGGAGTTTTTATGTTCTGAAAAAAAAACCTTCGAAAAGTGGGAGAAAAACGATCCATCATGAGCCTGTCCATGTAGGATAGAGAAATCTCACCCTCGGGGTCGGAATTAAACCAGGGACTCGGCAAGCCTCGTCCCTGGTTAAACTTCCGACCCCTCGGGTGAGATATCTCTATCCTACATGGACGCCCATGGTGGATTGTTATAATCCTCTTATTAATAAATTTTGCTTGGCTGATACGAATTATATATTTTATAAATCATGATACATTTCAATCCTCTAGCCATAGGAGATCATCTTCTATGGCTACACAAGCTGACCCATTAATTTATATATATTTTGTATGCAAAATATATATATACTAGTCAAAAGTTCTAACCGGCCCCGTGTGTTTTTACCGATTTTCTGAAAGGCTGTAAGCACTAGATCAATTTCATTTGCATTACCGAATAGACCAGCCTATCAGTAAACGATATCAGAAAACGGCTAAACAAATTTCATTTAATTGAATCCGGGAGGCTCCCACGTCCACGTTCCACGTCCCCTCAATTTCAAAATTCACAAGAATTAGCATTTGATGGTGGGGTATTTTTTGACACTTTGGCCAATAGCAACGCGTCTCATGCAGATGGAGTGTTCATTTCAGAACTTGAGTGTTTATATGAGTTTTGCTTTTAAAATGAAAACGTTTTGCCTGTGAAATGGGTTTATTTCGAAAAGTCACGACTCACAAATTGTGCCAAAATGCGAATTTTGAAAATGGGGGTACCATTATTCAAATTGGCATCCTGCATGTACTATTGAACATTTTGTCAATAGCTTTACTGTCGAAGGTACATGACACTTCTTGCTATTTCGAGATGCAAAAATACTATAGTCCGTACAGAAATTCAGTGAACAACGTTTTTCTTTTTTAAAATGTCTTTAATGATAAAATTTTGGACTAAAATTTTGCACTTACATATAATTAAACACCGCCTAATATACAATTGCATACTTGAATATATATGATAGGGAAATAAGTCTGGAATCTCTTGTAAAATAAAATAACTTAGTCGTTTTCGATTTAGAAAATTCCTTATTTTCCCTCAATGTATTTCATGTGGGTAACACGTGGTTGATACAGTTCAATGAATACCGTATCGGTTCGTACATCAGGTTGTATTATATATAACTCTTGGTGGGTCTAAATACACACTGCAAACGCTTTGAAGAGACTGCGCAAATTACAATTATGTCTGAGTTATCATATTTCCCGTGTTTTCTAAGCGTTCGTGGATAGCATTACGACTGCAAAAACCTGTCTTCGGTGATTTGTAACAATAAAGGCGCAGACCAGCCTGCGCATCCGCGCAGTCTCATCAGCAACTTTGTTGTCTGCTTTTTTAGATGAATCATATCTACACTTGCTACGAGAGAAATTTCTAGCTAGCCTGTTTAGCCGAAGAGACTGGTTTTAATCTCGCTTTGTCTGAAACCCAGAAGACAGGTTTTCTCGCGTCGTGGCCTGTGTTGCTTTCTCGACAGCTCTAGGACACATATTATAATAGCCTTAAAAGCAACAGGGCGTGACTGCACTAACAAAAATGAACTGCTCCATAAAATAGGGGTTTTACAACGGTATGACATGCAGTTATTCGTATTTACAAGTGAATTTATAAAAAGCGATTCGATGGCGCAGTAAGTATAACGGCTGTACTCAAAGAATCTGAAAACAAAGTTAAGGGTTTGAGCCCAAGGTTGAGGGTTCGAGCCCCAAAAAAAACCCTTTTTATTTTTTGCTTCCGCAAAAAAGCAGGAAATTTTTCGCGATTTACATATTTGCAGAAAAACATGTTTTGATGTAGTATGCACATGTAAAGCGACTTTACTCAGTAAAATGGCGAGGCTTGTATGGAGATACAGCGACGATGCAGTAGCTATTATTGAACACGTTTCTGCATGGAGGAAAAGGAGTCTGGAATGAACCTGTCACTGAATCGTATATGGGACAGGACTGCAGCACTCACTGGCGTTAGCAGATCTACCGCTCAGAAAATTGTGGGAGAGAAGAAGGCACACGACGAGCAGCAACATCCAAAGCAACCACCATCATCTGCGTCGAAAGTGTCACTGGATGACTTTGACCAGGGTGTTGTACGGTGGACGATCGCCAGCATGTACTCCTTGAAGAAGGTTCTGCCAACCCTTAGAGCTCAAACAGAGTATTGGTTACACTGGCAGCAAGGGTCGTCTTCGCAAAGATCTCCTTCATACGAAGTCTGCTTACACACGCTGTTTGGTGAATCGAAAAGTGCTGATGAAGAGACAAGATATAGTCCTCAGCAGGATCAGATACCTTCGCATGGTCAGGGAGTTAAGAGAGCCAGGTTACACAGATAAAACTTACGTTCATACCAGCCACGCTGTCCCGAAATGCTGGCAAGATAGTACTGCTGGACTAAAGATATCCTTTATTTTAAGAATAGTGGAATTGTACGACCCTTGGGTCTGCACTATAATCACTATTTGAGTTCGTCCGCTCGTCCGTCCGTTAGCAGTTCATAAAAATGTTCATAGCTCTTGACCACATAGTATATTTGACCACATTTTGCATGCACATGTCATTCCATAACCACTGACATGCTAAACCACTTTTTTATGGAAGAGGGTTTCATTCAAATTGGCAAACATTCAACGTTGGCCGCGCATATTACTGTCTGTTGATTTCACTTTGCATAAAATTAATTTATTCTATCTACTAAATATGCTTAACTTATATTTTCAGGTGAAAGAATGATCATACTCCATGCTGGGTACAATGAGGGATTCGTACCCAACGCACGAAAAAAACATTTTACTTTCCTAAAACAAAATAATTAAACATCAATACGTGCAATAAAATTGCAAGAAAAAAAGTAAGTCCGAATTGAGGCTCGAACTCACGACTTCGTGTGTTTCAGGAGAGCGTTTTAGCAACTGAACCATTGAGACAGATATAAATTAATTATAGCTATTACGGATATAAGCATTTTTTATTAACAGTTAACAGTAAATTATCTGTTCAATCCAGGAACATGGACTCGACCAAAGGTCAATACTGAGAGGTCACAAATGAATAATACAAGTGCAACAGATAATAATATTAAAAAATAATGAGGAGGCTGTTAGCCAGATATATTAACGGGAGTCACATTATTTGATTGCGCTCTGCATCGACTAAGACACAAGTAATTCGTAACTACGGCCCACAGAGCGGGGGAAACGGCGGAGACTTTGATTTCCTGGCTGCGGGTCCCTGATATGACCCTGTACTAACAACGTATTTGCCCGGCTGGGGTGTGGTTACAAATGACTGGTGCGCATACTTTTTTTGCCTTTATGCACTAGTCATTTGTGACCGGGTACCAGCCCAGAGGAATGTCGAGGGCAGTGACTTTGTGTCTCAGTTCCCAATAGTAACCACCACACAGTGGGGACAGCTAGCTGGCAAAACTATGACAGTTCAGTCTGTTATTATACTGCACTGTCATGTTTGTCTAGGTCTATCAAACCAATACATTTCCTCCGCATTGTGGAGACAATGTAAAAGTAAAAACACAACACATTTACCAGGCCATGGATATCCCAGTCCTGCTCAGGGGCTGGGGTGAAGCAGTGGTTACAAATGACTGGTGCTTTATTTATAGCCTAAAATGTACTTCACATGAAAATTTAGTTCACCCCCAAAACTATATTGACCCCAAACACAAAATATGACATCCGCTGATATATTGTTCAACCTATTTCCAAGCACATTCACACCCCATCACTAGTTTCTCCTTCCGACCTCAGCATTATTTTTATTGGATGAGTCCTTTTTCACTTGAATCACGACTAACGGGTGAGCCCTGTGATTATCTTCTCTTATCATTTATAATTGCCCGGAAGTACTTATTGGCATGCATATTTTGCATTGCCTGGTGTCAACAATAAACAAAAAGAAAGTTCCATGTAATTAATAAAACAAGTTAGAAAATGTTTAAAATCTGATGATCAGATAAGAAGGGAGTACAGAAAATCAAGATTTTAAATTGAGGATTAGGGGAACACAGAGACTCATTTTATAGGAACAAGTGGATGGGTACCCACTGGGATTAAGGCCTCAATATTTTCTCGCATGCCAAAATTCTGTGAGCCCAAACTATTGCCATAAATCGCATTTGATGCAACTCATTTTGATATGATAAAACACATTACTTCGTCTATAAACTGTATATTTATTCATCGATAGTAAACTAAAGGCAGTGATCCGTTCAAAGGTGCATTTAGGGTAAATTAAAAAATGCAGATGCTCAAATGAGAAGAAATTCCATCATATCTCAGTCCATTTGACAATACATTTTGTAACGAAAAAAATATCACCAATTAGGCGGTGCATAGACGCATTAAATTTTGATGGTCATTGTGCGATCAAACCGCACATAACGAAATAAACGCAAAAAAGCGTTGTTCACTCAATTCCTGTACGCACAATAGTCATGTCATTGTACGTTTTGAAGAAAATTAATCAAATCCAGGTGACCGGTTAGAACTTTTGGCTGGTATATTTACTCAAGTTCCCGCCAGTTCTGGTAGACCTTTATTACGCGGAAAGCAAATATGACAAATCTGAACTCTTCGTTGAAAGAGCTACGTGCATTAAGTAGCCAATTTGGCCCCCTCTGGAGCTGCTTGTCACCTTTTTCTTCTGAGAATAACCCAAGTGTAAAAATTTGGAACTCATTCAACTTTTAACGTTTTCATAGTAACAAAAATGGCCACCAAAATAGGCTTTAAATAAAGAAATTGCCATTTTAGTCCAAATTTACGGCTTTGGGAGACCGATTTCTTAAGAATTAGATATCAGCACAGCTAAATACCCCCAATTTTTATTTAAAGACATATGCGGATAATTTCCATGCGCAACATTTCTGCGTCGGGAAACAATGAAGGCTGTCTAGGTCCTGTCTTTCCGACCGTTTATGACTGCGGATCAATACAGATTTTAGATACGATATTTCCACATTTTCTTGACAAATATAGTAACTAAATGTGTCCGAAATATCTTTTGTAATGGGGCGGATATGTAACATTTTTGAGAAGAATTGTGCATTTTATGATAAAAGCATGAAACTTGGTACATGGCTAGTTGATAACAATGCAAAAAAATTAAGGGTCAGTGCCACCCCCAAAATGTCCACTTATGATCGCCATCTTTTTTTCCATAATGGCCGCCTTTTTAAATTTTTTTCATTAAAATGTCATTTTTATTTGCAAACATGTGTTTTCTTCAGTTAGTTGTACTTAAAAAGCCTTCAGTTATAGCTAAATACCTTAAAATAATCTTTTAATTTAAAAAGTCAAGGTTGAGGCTGTATTTTAAAGATGGCCGCCACTTTTGTATCTAAAAAGTGCAGTTGTATAGTAGTTATATATTAGAACTTTACAAAGTTATAAATTTTGATGCAAATTACTTCTAGCAAGTAGACATAGTCCTGATAAACAATTCATTCTTTATTTACTCTAGGTCAACATAGTCAACAAAAGAGGTATAATATTGATAATTGCATGCATGAAAATACATCATGGCGGTCATATTGTTCAGTTATTAGATTCCATATGATATAATGTTTAACCATAAATCCCTATTATCTGGTGGAGCACAACAGATTCTCTTTACTTTACATAGCTAATTTTCATTACCATGCATAATTATGATTCAAGACTGATCCAGCGCACACCGCTCTGGACCTTCTATGACTAGACCTTGGATGTGATGTCAGGCCAGGAATGGTTCAGCGCTGTGGCGCCAAACCAAACCTGGCCCGACCTACATCAGTATTTGAATTAAGCAAGTTTGTCAGCGTTATAAATATTATATGTATTATATTAGGGTAGAGGCAGTTGTTTCTCTGGAAGGAACCACCCGCCACTACCCCCAGCCATGAACACAATGAACTTCTGTTTTAGTCATGCAACTTATGAAAAGGCTCCTACTTCACAATGGCGTCAATGTGGAGCTTTTGCGCCACATTGGCGTCAGGGCAAAGTAGTGCATTTTAAGCAGCATGGTAATTTAGTTTTGATTTCAAATGTATGAAATTTGAGAAATGTTTTGTTTGTTACCACAATACAATACAATACCATACAAATCTCTTTTTTACACTCAGGTCATACAAACATGACTTATGAGGAATACAATACAATATTGAAAGGCGGTACTTAACTATTAGACAGATAAAAGAGAGAGGGTGGGGGGAGGAGAGGAGGTCAAATTAAAGCATAAGGATATAAATATATTAAACCGAGTTTTCTATGTATTCATGCAAGACTGAGACATATAGGTTGCTTGGTCGACTTATCGGACAACCCATGTTTCGCACTCTTTCGTGATTTTGTTTGTACAGCTAGAGTATTTTGGGGGAGCAGAAAGATTCACAAAGGGATTCAACATGTTTAAGCGACATCGTCATTATTACTCGTTGTGAGGGTCATAAGGGAGATAAACTTGACGACTTTATTGATTAAAGCTTCAAGATCGGTATGGCATAATTATTTCCCTTTGTACATCACACTGCACGTGCGACAATACGACTGTTGAGTTCACAGATTCTCGCTTGGAATAATCTGGCTGAAAAATTGGGATCACTGGATATCCGTTCAAATTCAGGTAAACATCAATCGCAGTTTTCGCAGAATGGCTTTAGCTTTTGTGTATTACATTGTATTTGGCAAGCAGTGAGGATCCAGGTGAAATGTCGCATCCGATGCGGCATTTCATCAGGGTCAACTCTGTCTGCCAAAACAAAATGCGGTCAACTTTTATTTTACCTTTAGTTGTTGATTTTTTATAAGTAATAATCAGCGGTGAGCAGGGAATCCTAACGCTGACTGCAGCCTTATATAGTACAAGGCCACGCCATCGCGTTGGTTCCGTTCCGTCTGTCAAGAATTTAGATTTCCCGAAGTCTGCCTTGTTCGATAAGCGAAATACAAGACAGATTAGAGGAAAGTATGTTCACCACACATATAAGATATATATGACATATTGACTTATGATTATACGTTATATATACTCCTCAAAATAATTGAAGGACCAATGCTTTCAATTATAACATTGATGTATATTTTGAAAACCAATTTTACGATTTAGCCTAAATTTTTTGGACACATTTGACGCCCGCATTGCCAAGTGAAACAGCAAAAGAAAATGGTAGAAAATGTTTCTAACAAGGATTTTTTGTCATTTTAAAACTTGACCTAAATGCATTGGAATGTCATTTTTTGTGTGTGATCCATGGACCACAGAACTGCATGAAATGAATGAAAAATGCTTTTAAATGCTGAAATTTCTGTTTTCACATGATTGTATGGTGTTTTAATCCCTCCGATACCACCCATCTCTTCCTGTGAGAGAAAATCGTCCCTTTTGGCTGCGGCATAATGGCCAGACTATGGGTTCAGATAACTGGTTTTGGCGTTTGTCTGTGACAATCTTTAAACAACTCGTCGGGATATCTTTCTAACACTCAAAGGCATAGAATGACGATTGAAAATTTGATTCTTGATGGCCAAGTACACCCATTGTTTTCAGAAAACAAAACAATGTCAAAACTCCATTGTCAGAGATGAAAATGCTTGCTTCCCAGTTTGTTGAAACTGTTTAAAGAATTTTTTTGCATGCAAGCTGAACTGTTTAAAACAAAGTTTAATTTGATGCACTTTCATTCTACTCGAATGACCACAGAAGAATTTCCTTACCCCACCCACTGCCTTTTGAAAGTGTATTTTTGAGGGTATGTTCATTTGAGACACAGTTATGGCAGAATTAGACATGGAAATCAGTAATAATGATTCTGGACTTATGGACACAAAGAATAGAAAGCTTTGGGCCAAATTTTACAGAGTTTAAATGTTTGGGCTAATTATACTCGCATTCTAAAATCTTGGTCCTTTAATTATTTTGAGGAGTATATTTAGACTAAAGGCCCTGTCACACTGTAACGTTTTAGCCAACGTATGCCGACGTATGAAATATATATATCTAGTACGCTGGCACACGCTGAAATCTAATTAAAAAATCAAAGGAAGCCTCTCTCTGAACTTATGCAAAGCGTACGCGAAACGAATATAGAACGTATGTCTAACATATGAGTAACTTATTCATAACTTATTCCCGACGCAACATAACTTATACTTGTATCAGCGTATAAAAGCGTATGCCCAGCGTATCACCAACGTTCTTGACTTATGAGAAACTTATGCACAACGAACGTCTAACGTATGCTGATTTGTACATATAACGTACGTTAAAGTATGCATAACTTACATGTAGCGTACATCTAACTTATGTCAAACGTATAAAAAAGTGCAAAATTTTGGGACCACTTTGTCATATGACAACGTATACCAACGTACTGTAGCGTGTTCGTAACGCATTGAAAACGTATCTCCAACTTATTCAGCGTAGACCAAAGTACTTGGTGAATTTTCATACGTCCTCATTAGTTGCAGAACTGCGACTTTAGATTTTTTTTTCGATCAGGCTGAATATAAAGTCGCAGTGTTTTTGTGCTCTATCTTGACCAGTGATGGAATCCCCTTTTGTTTTGGGAAAAACTCGTTTCTTTGACAATCCAACCATTCAGACTTCTTCATGTGTTTTACATACACAACCAAAGTTTAGCGTATGCCTAACGTATAGAAGCAGTACGTTCGCATACGATGTAATTTTTTGTGGATGCACAGAATGTTGGACCTCTTGGCCGTATGTCAACGTATACCACCGTACTATAACGTATTCGTAACGTGTTTATAACTTATTTCTAACGTACTCAGCGTATACCAACGTACATGCTGTAGTTTTCATACGTCGGCATACGTTGGGGCTATACGTCGTAGTGTGACAGGGCCTTAAAGTCCGTACAGAAATTCAGTGAACAACGTTTTTCTTTTTTAAAATGTCTTTAATGATAAAATTTTGGACTAAAATTTTGCACATATAGTAGCCTATAGATAAGTTAAAAGTGACGTAAAAGAGCGTAGGTAATACAGGTTATACCGTTATTAACGGTAAAAAAATTACATTAACACCTGGCAAAGGTTTTCAAAATACGGAAATATTATACCAAGCCGTCATAGCTCAGTCGGTTGAGCCGAGGCAAATATTTGTATCTATATTTATTAACGAGAGATTTAAAACGGGGGAGGGTTCAAATCCCACACGATTGATTTTTTTCATGAAGGAGATATTTTTAAATATCATTATTGCTTAAACAAGACTTTTTATCATATTTTTGTTATATTTTAAATGTTTTTACTATAGTATTCTTTGAGTGTTTTTGTGTGTGTTTTTTGTGAGTTTTTTTCTAGTTGTTTTTTTTTTACATTCTTCACATATTCATTTCATTACAATACAATACAAAACAATACAAAAGAGGTCAGCACAAACATTCTTCGTCTGCTGAATCTGTGTCGGAATAGTCTGAGCACTCTGTTGCTTTTTTCCCAAAACACGAGCTAGCAAATATAAAATTACTCTCCTTATAGCATATTTGAGAAGCAGACTTTGGGTATATCGCCTTTTTCGTAACACCCATTCTAGACAACTGACCTTTTCGTAGGTAAAATGATTATCAATGTTTCTATGATTAATAGAAAACCAACTGCTGCAAAGCTCAAATTTGTAAGTGGGTGGTAAACGACAAGCCTTTTTGTAAAACAGCTGTTTCTAAAAAAATGTGTAAGGAGAGTAGACTTACATGTATTACAAAACATGTCATCAGGTCATCGCCTTCTTTTCGCTTTTCGCTTTCTGTCATATGCGATAAAAATAATAAAGGTCATCATTCACAAACATAAAATATCAAAAAGCAATGATAGAAAATATGCCGTGATTGGGGTTCGAACCTTCAATTGCAAAACCTCGGGACAGAGGTCTACGATCTTACCACCTGCCAGCCCAACTGTGACAAATATTAATGATAAAAGAATATAATGTATTGTCGTATTTTTTTGACCCTGAAGTTCAAAGGGAGTGGTCTATGCTAATTTTATATCAAACCTGTTATCGATAGTTTTCGCCAAATATACGAGAATAAATTAGATTATCTGAAATTGAATGTATCATAATGGTAATAGTATGACCATATCGTTCGTTGTGGTATAGTGCGCTAAGCCCAGGACTCGTATGACAGAAGAGGGAAGTTCGAATCTCGCGAGGAGTTCTTTTTTTCCTTTTTTTTCAGAAGAATACTTTCTATATACTGATTTGACGGAAAACTCTACAAAAGCGTGAAATTGTTTGATTTTTATGTACACGTACTCAACACGTGCAGAAGCCAGTAATTCGAGACTGTTTCGCATACATGTAAGAGTCAAGAATGGTTGTCCGACATTTTTGATATCCTATCACCTGCAGTGGTTTCATGTTTTCATTTACATTTATTATACACAATTCGCACGAGCGAAAAAAATAATTCACGCTTTCCTGTAGTTTTAGCGCATACAAACCCTTTCTTTACAGGAAAAAAAATTAAAACGCTCCTCGTGAGATTCGAACTTACATTGTACCTGCTATCTGTTACGAGTCCTGCGTCTAACCCACTATACTACAGTGGACGATATGTCGAACTGCTACTTATGTTATATTATAACACATTCCATTTCAAATAAGCTAATTAGTTCCCGTATATTCCCGAAAACTACGGATAACAGATCGGGCATAAAATTAGCATAGGCCACTCCCTTTGAACTTCAGGGTCAAAAAAATACGACAATACAACGTTAGCGAAACCGTTTTACCTATTTACATCAATGGACAATGTCCAATTATCAAAACATGCTCTGACGTCACTTTGAACTTATCTAGTAAGGACAGTACATATAATAAAATACCGCCTAATATACAATTGCATATTTGAATATTTATGATAGGAAAATAAGTCTGGAATCTCTTCTAAAATAAAATAACTTAGTCGTTTTCGATTTAGAAAATTCCTTATTTTCCCTCAATGTATTTCATATGGGTAACACGTGGTTTCTACAGTTCAATGAATACCATGTTTACTTTCGTATATCAGGTTGTATTATATAGAAAGGATAACGCTTGGTGTGTCTACAAACACACTGCAAATGCTTTGAAGAGACTGTGCAAATTACAATTATGTCTGAGCTATCATATTTCCCGTGTTTTCTAAGCGTTCATGGATAGCAATTGGACCGCGACTGCAAAAACCTGTCTTCGGTGATTTGTAACAATAAAGGCGCAGAACCAGCCCGCGCATCCGCGCAGTCTCATCAGCAACTTTGATGTGAATCATATCTACACTTGCTACGAGAGAAATTTCAATTTCTACCTAGCCGAAGAGACTGGTTTAAAACTCGCTTTGTTGGAAACCCAGAAGACAAGTTTTCTCGCGTCGTGGCCTGTGTTGCTTGCTTGACAGCTCTAGGACACATATTACAAGTGCAACAGATAATAATATTAAAAAAATAATGAGGTGGCTGTTGATCAGATAAATCAACGGGAGTCACATTATTTGATTGCGCTCTGCATCGTCTAATACACAAGTCATTCGTAACTACGGCCCACAGAGCCAGGGAACGGCGGGGACTTTGATTTCCTGGCTGCGGGTCCCTGGTATGACCCTGTTCTGACAGCGCAAATGCCCGGCTGGGGCGTAGTTACAAATGGCTGGTGCGCATATTTTTTTTCGCATTTATGCACCAGTCATTTGTGACCACGCACCAGCCCAGAGGATTGTCGAGGACAGTGACTTTGTGTCTGCAGTCCCCCATAGTAACCACCACACTGTGGGGACAGCTAGCTGGTAAAACCATGACAGTTCTCCTCCGCAGTCTGCTATTATACTGCACTGTTATGTTTGTCTAGGTCTATCAAACCTCAACATTTCCTCCGCATTGTGGAGGCAATGTAAAAGTAAAAACGCAACACATTTACCAGTCCATGGATATCCCCGTCCTGCTCAGGGGCTGGGGGGAAGCAGTGGTTACAAAAGACTGGAGCATTAGTTATAGCCTATAATGCACTTATGTACAAACTATATTGACCCCAAACACAAAATGAGCCAGTGCATGAGATTTCCAACAACAAGGTATGTGCGACCAGCAAGCCTCAGATCAGCCTGCGCATACGCGCAGTCTGATCAGAGCCTTTGATAGTCTCTTGAGTATTCTATGATTGTAAAGCTACTGACTGAACACCATTTAGAGTTTCTAAGCCCAAAAAGAGGCTGCAGATGCCCCATCACTAGTGTCTCCTTCCGACCTCAGCATTATTTTTATTGGATGGGCCCTTTTTCACTTGATTCACACCTTACGGGTGAGCCCTGTGATTATTTTCTCTTCTCATTTATAATTGCCCAGAATAACGTTTTTGCATGCATATTTTGCATTGTCTGGTGTCAAAAAATCAGTATTTGGAATAAACAAATAGGAAGTTCAATTTATTTAATAAAACAAGTTGGAAAATGTTTAAAATCTGATGATCAGATAAGAAGGGAACACAGAAAATCAACATTTTAAATTGAGGAACAGGGGAACACAGAGATGCATTTTATATGAACAAGTGGACGGGTACCCACTGGGATAAAGGCCTCAATTTTCGTATGCCAAAATTCTGTGAGCCCAAACTATTGCCATAAATCGTATTTGATGCAACTATTTTGATATGATAAGACACGTTACTTCGTCTTATAAAACTGTATAATTATTCATCGATAGTAAACTAAAGGCAGTGATCCGTTCAAAGGTGCATTTAGGGTAAATTAAAAATGCAGATGCTCAAATGAGAACAAATTCCATCATATCACAGCCCATTTGACAATATATTTTGTAGCGAAAAAAATATCACCAATTAGGCGGTGTAAAGATGCATTAAATTTTGATGGTCATTGTGCGATCAGTCCGCACATAACGAAATAAACGCAAAAAAGCGTTGTTCACTGAATTCCTGTACGCACAATAATAACATGACTCGTTCTCTCTCTCTCTCTCTCTCTCTCTCTCTGTTACATATTTACATTAACTTTGAGTATAGCAGACAGGACAAAGCAAGATGCGTACTAACACTTCTTGGTCTATCGTGTATGCTATTCATCTGGTAATTTGTCGATTTGAATTATAAGATATTCTATGAAGCAAGCATCGTGCTGGTATTTTATACGGCTTAATGCAATATAAGGGTCCATGTTGATAGTTAACGGTTAGAATAACGGGATGTGATAACACATCAGGAACACCTCTATATAGTGGAACCATTAAGTGAGCACTATGTATATATGTTCATATGTTACAGGTTTGCAATTACAATATGTTTATAACGGTGTAAGCATCGTTCTGACAATCTTAAGTATTTGGTTGACATTATTTCCACTCTCTATATGTATTGTATTATTCCCGAAATCAGGATTTCAAAACTGACTTTCCAAAGAGGGCCAGCCTAAAATGCTGAATTAAGCATGCGTTAGCGGTTGTTTGGTTTATCAGACTATAATGACAGTTGATCATTTAACCAAGGGATTGTTGAGAGTGTAAATATCAAATCTCCGAAATTTAGGTTTTGAATTATTAACCCATTTATATCATTCACATAACCTCTTTTTATAATAGTAACACGTCGTGCTTTTTAGATGGTGGGAGCTCATCAAGGCCACCTCATTGTAGCGGTCATAATTAGCGTACACAATCACAATCTCTGTTCTCTTGAATGCCTCAAACTTAAGACAGTTCACTAGTACCCATGGTTCATTTGACGTCGACGTCGGCTCAATTAGGTATAATAGACGGTTGGCCACAAGAACCATGGTCACCAATGAACAGCTCAACATACCGAGTAGGGTAATTCATGTGGTTGTTAAAGCAAACAAATGATGCGCATGTCTGAAACTTTCGGTTCTTAATATTTGGTCGATACCATAGATGGTGTGTGCTCGCTAGGATCGTTTCGGTGATTCGGTCCTAGTGGGTACAAACAACATATATGTACAAATATATCAATAGCAGAAAACTGTGTATAATATTAGTTTGTACGTTATTAAACGCCTCATTTATAATTAATATATGGCGGCACAACTTCTTCAGATCAGTTTCGTTCTCTGTGTTCATTATCTGACGAAACTTTAGAGTATTTAGGTGATCATAATAATATTTCTTTATTAATCGTTTTCGTGTTGTGTCAAAATGTTTACATGACATGATGAAATGGAACTCATCCCCAACATCAAGTCTACATAAGGAACATTTTCTTTCATCTAATGCTATGCCATTCCATCTACCAGTTTCGATTGGTAGTCTATGATTTCTGGTGCGGAAAGCAATAAATTTTTTACAGTAAAAGTTTGACAGAATTGACAAGTTTTGGCTTTTAAAAAGTGTATCTTTAAAAAGCTTGTAATTGGTTCCACTGGAAGCTGTTTTAAGGTGGGTTGCCCATTCTTGCATGTATTGGTCTTTGGCTTTTTGGAAAATTGCTAGACTGAACCATTTAGGGTTAGGAACACTTTGCGTTATCCAAAACCCAGAAAATCCACATGATTCTATTATATTTTTAACATTTTCTGCAAAACTTGATTTACAATTACTGTTTTTATGCAAATTATATATTATTTTATAAAAAAGGTAGGACAGTTTTGTTGGGCCATCACCTGGTTCTATAATTTTTGACCAGAAAGATGCTACACGAGCGTTGATATCATCAATAATTGGTGTTATTCCTAGTTCACCATAGATCATAAATGAGGGGGTAGTTCTTTTCAAGTTGAATATATATTTATAAAATTTTAATTGAACCATTTCAATTATGTCACAGTTACCAAATCCCCATATCTCTGATCCGTATAAAAGAATAGGTTTAATTGTTTTATTAAACATATCTATTTGTATGCCAAAAGGTAAATCAAGAGCACAAATTTTCCTAATTAATGAAAAGAGAGCATTTTCAGCTTGCTCAGCAATATGCCTTTTGGCAGTTCTATAGTTTCCACTTCTTGTGAGGTATATTCCTAAGTATTTATATTCTGCAACTATTTCTATCTCAAAATTGTTATAATGGAAGTGTAAGTTGAGGTTGGGTCTCCCCTTACTTATTATCAATATTTTAGTTTTTGTGATATTTACTGTTAGTTTCCAGGAAATGGTAAAAATTTATTTTGGTCTATTAAAAATTCAGGTGAAAGACTTAATAAATTGAAGTCTAGAGGTTTTCTAGCATCTGGTTTGTCTACATATGATTTCTCTACTCTCTATACTACATTGCCTCATAATCTAATAAAAGAAAAACTAACAGAATTAATTGAACAAACATTTAACAGAGAGGGCTCACTTTATTTGGCTTGTAATGATAAAAATGCCTTTTTTTACTTCTGAACAACCTAAACGATATAAATTGTGGTCATGTCAGAAAATGTGTGATGCGCTCCATTATCTTTTGGACAATATATTTATAAGATTTGGCTCAAAATTATATAGACAAATTGTCGGTATTCCAATGGGTACAAATTGTACTCCTCTTGTTGCAGATTTGTTTTTGTTTTGTTATGAGAGAGGCTTTATGTTGTCTCTGTCAGACAATAATCAATCTGATGTTGTTGAAGCTTTTAACTCTACCTCCAGATATTTAGATGACTTACTTAATATTGATAATCCTTATTTTAAACAAATGGTAGGTCAGATATATCCCACTGAACTTCAGTTAAATAAGGCGAATTCTTCTGATACTGAAGCTCCGTTTTTGGACTGGAACTTGTCAATAACAAATGGCATAGTTTCTTTTAAAATTTATGATAAACGGGATGATTTTAATTTTGAAATAGTAAATTTTCCATTTCTTGATGGAGATGTTCCTCGCTCTCCTTCCTATGGTGTATATATTTCTCAGCTTATTCGTTTTGCTAGAGTATGTTCTAATGTTGATGACTTCAACAACAGAAACTTATTTTTAACTGCTAAATTATTAAAACAAGGTTATAGATATCATAAAATTCGAAAAGCATTTTCTAAATTCTACCACAGACACTCAGAGTTAATTGTTAAATACAACATTGGGTTAAAAACTCTTCTGCAACAAGGCATATCAGAACCTATATTTTATGGTGATTTAGTCTATAAATTCAAACGAATTGTTGGAAAACCTAATTTTAGTGATCAATTAAAAAAGATAGTTAAACGTTATATAAGGGTTGGATATAACTTGGATATCATGCGACAATCTGCATGCCTAGTTTTAAACCCAATCACGGTTTGGGCCCTCCGGTGGGGTGTTTTACTGACCGTTCCGGGGCGGTGCTTCTTTTGTGGATCTTTTGTGTTTTTGTTCTGTCTTGTGTTTGCTGTGTTTTGTGCGCGTCTGTTTGTGTGTGCTTTGTGGTCGCCTGCTGGGGGGGGGGGGGGGTGGGGGCTGGCCTCTTGGCTCTCGTTTGTGGTGTCTTCTGTGAGTTTGTCACTTTCCCATTGGTGTCCTGGGTCAGGTGTGGTACTTGATTGTATCGATTCCTGATCTTTGCAACCTTATTACTTTTATAGCTATGGTTTCCTCTTTAATTGCACGACGGTGGGTCAGGCCTCAGACTCTATGACGGCTCTGATGTAAAGCTTTTATCGGTGGGTTGGTGCCTGATGCTTATCTGTAGCTGGACCTACCGTGGCTCAACTTGAGGTTTTCTTTAGCTCTGACTATCTGTGAGTCATGAGCCCTTTTCTTTGTTTCATCATGGTGTAGTAATTTGATTGGAGTGTTTTTCCATGATGATCCATTGCATTAGTTAGATGGCCTCCATGCGAGCTGAACATTTCTTGTACTTCAACAACAGTAGAATCTAGGGCGAAGATTTGGTACCAGTAAAATGCATTTAAGCCCCCCGGTGGCTTAGGCTGCTGTCTGTTCTAAGGCGGTGGTTCTGTTGTTGTTGACTTTTTGTTTATTGCTACTCCCATTGTGGGAGTCTGTAATTGTTCTATGTTTTGTTGTACTTTATGTCCATTCTAGTATTGCAATCATCTTGATGGGGAAGAGAGAGCTGGTTGCTTTGCTTAATTTGTCTTCCTGGTGTCTCGTGACGGTTAAGCGGCTCTTCCTCGCGGTGCCACGGGGTTGTCTGCAGTTTGTGATTGTAGTATTTCCTGATCATACTCATTTACTATTTTTACAGTACTCTTGGGAAACATTCAAAGCGTTTTATAATTCATCTGCACTCTCACTAAATATCACTGTATCATCAGCATACAGTAACAATGATAGCTTGCAAATAATCAATATATCATCATCATTGTATTCACATTTGATGCTATGTACCCTGTGCATTTTAAATAATGTTCAAGATCATTTAGGAAAATTGCAAACAGAAATGGGTGAAAGACTTTCTCCCTGACATACCCCAATTGTACATGGGAAGAAGGCTGAAATCCCCTCTGGTGTTTTTATTCTCGACTTTATATTATTATAAAGATTCTGTATCAGTTTTAAACATTTCCCATTTATACAATATGTTTCAAGTTTATGCCATAAGCCGTTTCGCCAAACTGTGTCAAAAGCTTGCTAAAAATCTATAAAAGCGCAGTATAATTTTTGTCTTTTCGATTTCATTATGTCAATTAAACTGTTAATTATTAATGAGTTATCAGTTGTGGAATAACCTTTCCTAAAGCCTGCTTGGCAGTCGTTCAATAAATTATACGAGGGGCATTTGGAAAGTTCTTAGCATGGCATCATAACTCCACAATGCGTTGATATAAAGCTATCAAATACATTTGTAATACATTTTTGGAAACTAGAATTCAACGGCTACTTGATGGTTTAATTTTTGTCGAAAAGGGACTCGGCATGCACGTGCAGCGCGTGCTCAAAATGAGTAGGTTTTATACACTGGCTGAAAATTTAAGCAAAATATTTGTAAAAAAACGAAGGGAAATTGGGGACCTTATTTATGATCTTGGTTTGACAAATTAACGTTTTGGTGCCAACTTAATTTTTTATTAAAATATATTATGCGATCACTGATTGCACGTCTTATCCCTTTACATTCAGAAAATGTTTACTAATAGAGAAATTGTAAACTTTCAAAAATGGGCCTTTTTCGATTTTTCTTTATACTTTTACTATAAATTGTGTCACTACAGGAGCACGAAAAATGCCTATTGAGTATATGTTTTGCTTTATTTGTAGCAAACAATGCATAAAAATCAATTCGTCACGCAAAAAGTGTAGCTTGTTTAGTTCTGTATTTTAGAAAATTATTCCAAGTAACACTACCCCTACTTTTCAAGAAGTGGGTGAGGTAACTTAACCCCTCACATTTTGTTGATGGCATAAGAACTTCTCATGGTATCGCGTTAACAATCACAAAATGGATTGATTTCTACTCTTAAGGTATTTTTACTTTCTTGTTTGCCACCGTTTTCAATTGAAATGAACCAGAACATCAACTCAAAGCTACACTTACTCTGACCCATGGGAAAATTATAAGAGTTATCTTCCCTTTGTTCTGGTTTACAAAATTAATTATTGTTTCAATACAAAGAGCATTAAGTGGGCTTGACAAAAATACCAAACGCTCGTCATTTTTAAACTAATGACGGTTATAAATTTTCAAATTATGTGCATCGTGACATGCGATTTTTTGTCGAAAAAATAGCGCATTGCTTATATTTCTTTACGGTTTTGGTATTGCTGTTCTGATATTTAGTTATTAGAAACATTCAACTCGGTCATCAGTTGTATAATAACTGAACTAGATTGTTGCCTACTAAATGGTTCAAAATTATCTAATTTCATGAATTATTGTTAATGTTCTGCACACTTTTCAAAAGGTAAAATGCTATATTTTCCACTGAAATTTTGCATTTTCCAGTATGCAAACAGTACGTGTATTCACAATAATATTATTCGTGTCTGCATTATAATATCCTTATAAAATTTGTGCCATAACATAGAGAAAATATAGTTCTTTAAGATGATATCAAATATGATAGGGTTTGTAAATTGGTTACTGAGATAAAAGACCATGCTAAGAACTTTCCAAATGTCCCTCGCATTCTTCTGTATACTTTGTCAGCCTGTTGCTGATAATTCGTGTAAATAATTTCCCTACACAGCTTAATAGTGTAATTTGGCGATAATTTTCAGGGTTTTGTGCCTTGCCTTTATTCTTATATATGGGTATGATATTACCTAGTACCCAACTTTCTGGAAAAATGCCATTGTTATATATTATATTAAATAACTTTAGATATATAGGGAGTAAGCTGCTTAATGTACTCTTAATGTGTTCATTTAAAATCTGGTCACTACCAGGTGATTCATTATTATTTTGTAATGCAGCAACAGCCTCTGTGATTTCTTCAGTTGTTATTGGTAAATTTATAGCTTCGTTATAAGGATAAATTTGGACTTCATCTTGTACTGGGACAGTCTCATCATGTTCTGGAGGTGGATTATTAATTTTCTTGAAATAGTTAAAAAGGCCATCTAAAAACTTTTTGTGGCTTTTCCCTGGGTAGAAACCAGTACTGGGCCGGGAGGGTTTATGATTTGTATATTTATTATATGACCGGAACTCCCGAAGGCTCAACCCAAAGTGGTTTTATGGAGAAGCCGGGATTCGAACCTGCGACCCCTGGTTTACAAGGCATATTGCTTATCCACTACACCACGGGGGCTTAAGGCCATCTAGGGGAGCCTGGCATTTTGGTCCTTTGTTGTTGTTTATTATTCTCCAGTATTCTCTTGGATTATGCGCTTAAGGCTTTTCAATTTTTCAATTTCATCAAGTTTTAACTTGTTTATATTTCTGTGCATTGTTTGCTTATAATCTTAACTAACAGTTTTAGGAGATTTTTAAAGTGATTTGTTTTATATTTGTTATATAACCTGCGAATTTTATGATAAATGTTTCTTGCATTTTTGCATTCTCTATTAAACCAAGGTTTATTACCACTGTGCTCAGTTTTTGGCTGTTTTTTATATGCGTGAGTACCGAATGTATCTTTGCATGTTTCTTGAAACAATGATTCAATGTCATCAATGATATGGTTTACGTCACTATTTGTTATATCTGCTTGTTGGATTAGTGTGTCTATATCGTTGTTTGTTTGTGTAAATTTATTTTCATTCAAATTTTGTACATAACTGTTTCTTTTATTTTTATCCCAAAGTCTGACTGTTGGCTCTGGTTCTGATGCAGTGTCTCTGCTTTGAGTAAATGACACATCACGAGTAGTAAGTGATATAGCAACCCCACAGTGGAGTTACTCACCTATCAGCATGCCTTTATTGTTATTTATTGTTCCAACATGGTATTAAAGATGGCTACCAATGTACAAATCATTACATAATATCTGCTTTCATTTGGAATTTGAAGATTGTAGTTTGAGTTTATGCAAACGATTTTCAAGAATAATTTTATTTAATGGCTTAAGATAAAAAAGAGAGTGCATTCGCCCACCAAATTTGGGATTCCTACCGCAAATAATATAAGCACATGATAATTCTAAAAACTAAGTCAGAGGTCAAGTAGGAATTCCAAAGTTGTAGTGTGAATGCATCTTTGGATGGCGGAGTGTCGCGTACCGTTTTCGGGTCACTTTGACCTTGACCTCAAACCTAGTTTTTAGAATATTCGTGTCCGGAGCAAATCTCTCATATTATTTGAGGCAGGAATCTCAAATTTGGCATGTATAATGCAGCTTGGGATGACAAAATGTCGAGCATAATTCTTAGGGCACTGTGACATTGACCTTGACCTCTGACCTAGTTTCTAGAATTGGCATTGAGTCTGGTGCATGTCTCCTATATTCTTTTAGGTAAGAATTCCAAATTTGGTGTATGAAAGCATCTTGGTATGGCAGTGTTTCGCGTAAATTTTGTGGGTCACTGTGGTCTTGACCTCTGACCTAGTTTTTAGAATAATCGTGTCTGGAGCATATCTCTTGTATTATTTGAGATAGGAATCATAAATGTGGTGTGTGGGTGAATCTTATGATTGCAGAGTGTCTCATACCATTTTTCGGTCACTGTGACCTTGACCTCTGACCTAGTTTTTTTTAGAATAATCGTGTCCGAAGCTTATCTCTCATGTCATTTGAGGTAGGAACCCCAAATTTGGCGTGTGCATGAATCATGGAATGACGAAGTGTCACGTACCATCTTTTGGTTACTGTGACCATGACTCTGACCTAGTTTATAGAATCCATATCGAATTTGGTACATATCTCCTAAATTCTTTGAGGCAGGAATTCCAAAGGGTGTGTGAACGCATCTTTGGATGGCGGAGTGTCACATACCATTTTAGGACCATTGTGACCTTGAACTCTGACCGAGTTTTTAGAATAATTGTGTCCGGAGCATATATCTTGTTTTATTTCAGAGAGGAATCCCAAATTTGATGTGTGGGTGCATCTTGGGATGGTTGAGTGTCGTGTACTATAATATAAGAGATGTGCTCCAGACATGATCATTCTAAAAACTAGGTTTGAGGTCAAGGTCACAGTGACCCGAAAATGGTACGTGACACTCCGCCATCCAAAGATGCATTCACACTACAACTTTGGAATTCCTACTTGACCTCTGACCTAGTTTTTAGAATTATCATGTGCTTATATTATTTGCGGTAGGAATCCCAAATTTGGTGGGTGAATGCACCTTGGGATGGAAGAGTTTCCCGTCCCATTTTGGGGTCAATGTGTCTTTGACCTCTGACCTAGTTACTAGAATTTGCACCGAGTCTGGTGCATATCATCCATATTTTTTGAAGTAGGAATCCCAAATTTGGTGTATGGATGCATCTTTGGATGGTTATATGTTGTGTTCCATTGTTGGGTCACTGTGACCTTGACCTCGGACCTAGTTTTTTAGAATTATCGTGTTCGATCAAATCTCATATATTATTTGAGCTAGGAATCCCAAAGGGGTACTTGCATTAAGAGGCTATTTTGGCCCCCCTATGAGGCCAAAAAATGAAAATTACTTATCACAAATTTCTTCTTATTAGTTTATTAGAACAATAATCTAAGTGTAAAATTCTGGGATTGATCCTATATTTACCGTTGCTATGGTAACAAAAATGGCTGCCAAAATAGGCTGAAAATAGGAAAGTGACCATTTTGGAGCAAATTTAAGACATTTGATAGAGAAATTAACATAAAGCATAAGCAACTACCAAAAAGATATTTTAACAGAGGGTGAGAATTATCACGACACACAATATATTAAAAGGTTTTTTTTTGGGTATTCGCTTGTGCTGATATCTAATTCTTAAAAAATCGGTCTGAAAAAGCCTTATATTTTAAAATTGGCTCAAAATGACAATTTCTCTATTTTAAGCCTACTTTATCGGCCATTTTTGTTACCAAAGCAACGTAAAAAGTAAAATAAATGCCAAAATTTTACACTTGGGCCATTCTTCTAATAAACCAATTGGATGAAATTGGTGAAAAGCAACTTTCAGGTTTTGGCTCCAGAGGGGGCCAAATTTGCCCCTTAATGCACGTACCCCTTTGGTGTGTGGTTGCATCGTGGGATGGCAGAGTGCCATATACCAAGTTTTGGGTCACTGTGACCTTGACTTATTTTCTAGAATTATCGTGCCAGGAGATATCTCCTATATTATTTGAGGCAGGAATCCCAAATTTGGTGTACAGATGCATCTGTGGCTGGTGATTTGTTGCGGACCATTTGGGCCACTGTGACCTTGGTCTATGGCCTAGTTTTTAGAATAATCGTATCTGGAGCATATATCCTGTATTATTTGAGGAAGGAATCCCAAACTTGGTTCATTCCTCTGGGGATGGAGGATCGGTGCATACCACTTGGGTCACTTTGACCTTGACATTGACTTCTGACCTCATTTCTAAGTTTTTCGTATAGAGTTCTTTATATCAAATAACTTAACCTCAAATGTGTTTTATTTGAAGCGAACAATGCATAATAATCTTTTCGTCGCGCATGAGTTGTGGCTTCTCAGCTCTGCTATTAAGAAAAATATTCCTAATAATAATACTACCCCTACTTTTCAAGAAGCGGGTGGGGTAACTCAACCCCTCATATTTTGTCGATGGCATAATAACTTCTCATGGTATCGCTTTAACCACATCGAATTGATAGATTTCTAGTCCCAGGGTACTTTTACGTTTTTGTTTGTAAAATGAACCAGAATGCAAACTCATAGCTAAACTCATTATGTCCCATGGGAAGATTTTAAGAGTTATCGTTTCTTTGTTATGGTTTATATAATTTCTTTTGGTTTCAATACAAAGAGGATAAAGTGTGTAAATAAAGTGTATGACAAAAATACCAACACAGGGCATTTTAAACTACTGTAGGTTATCTATTTTTAAAATATGTGAAATGTGACATGCGATTTTAGTCGTAAAAATACTGAAGCGCATTGCTTTGCTTTCTAAACGGTTTTGGATTGCCATTCCAATATTTAGTTACATGAAACATCCTATTCAGTCATTAGCTTTATAATTACTGAACCAAATTGTGGCCTACCAAAATGTACAACATATCTAATTTTCCGAACTATTGATGATGTTCTGCACTCTTTTCAAAAAGTAAAACGTTATATTATCCACTGAAATTTTGCGCTTTCTAGTATACATTCAGTACATGTATTTACAATAATTTTTTCGTGTCTCCGTCAAAATATCCTCATGAAATTTGTGCCATAACATAGAAGTAAGATAGCTTTTTAAAATGATACCAAACATGCTAGTGTTTGTAAATCAGTTACTGAAATAAAAGACCATGCTACCAACTTTCCAAATGACCCTCGTACGTCCTGGTAAATGTCCATTTCCGAAAACGGAAATCATTTTCCATGGCACCATCGAGACTGCATAAATGTACGGGCTGACTTAGTTTCCACTGTGTATCATGCTATTTTATGAGATTGATTATGCTTTTATTCAATTCTATTATTTCGCTACGTAGAGCACATTATGTCAGTGCAGTCACAAACGTGTCAGTGCAGTCACAGTCATGCCAGTGCAGTCACGTTCATGTATAATTCAAATTTCGTAGAGCCCATTGCTATAATGTACTTACTTTTTATATCTGACTATGCAATAATGAAATACTAAACTTTTGACAGAAATCATTTAGAATATAAATACACACAATTTTGTACATAAAAACACCAAACTTTAAAAATACAATTTTTCGTGTAAGTTTACTTTATACAATTCTCTCTCACACAGAATACAAAGAAATTGCATAAAACTCGAGTCTTATCAGGTTTATGATCAGTATTGCAGATCACCGTATTAGGATAATGAACATTTCATCAGAGACTGATTTAATGAAAAAAAGTTTGTTTGTGACTGCACTGACAATTTAGCTAGAGTAGCAGGCACAAAATTATTAACTGGCCCATTATTCGTCGAGTTTAACTTCGCATATTTTCAATATTAGTTCCCCCGTGTATGTTTAATATAAATGTTGCAGCAAGATTGAAAATCTTGACACTTATGTTTCATGATTTAGTCTTTCTGGATTCCTCCATTTTTGATAATGGCCCGTATATGGAATCTAATAACTGAACAATATGACCGCCATGATGTATTTTCATGCATGCATTTATCTGTATTATACCTCTTTTGTTGACTATGTTGGCCTAGAGTAAATAAAGAATTGAATTGTTTATCAGGACTATTTCTACTTGCTAGAAGTAATTTGCGTCAAAATTTATAACTTTGTAAAGTTCTAATATATAACTACTATACAACTGCACTTTTTAGATACAAAAGTGGCGGCCATCTTTAAAATACAGCCTCAACCTTGACTTTTTAAATTAAAAGAATATTTTAAGGTATTTAGATATAACTGAAGGCTTTTTAAGTAAAATTAACTGAAGAAAACACTATGTTTGCAAATAAAAAATGACATTTTAATGAAAAAGTTTAAAAAGACGGCCATTTTGGAAAAAAGAAGATGGCGGTCATTAGTGGACATTTTGGGGGTGGCACTGACCCTTAATTTTTTTTGCATTGTTATCGACTAGCCATGTACCAAGTTTCATGCTTTTATCATAATATGCACAATTCTTCTCAAAAATGTTACATATCCGCCCCATTACAATAGATATTTCGGACACATTTAGTTACTATATTTTGTCAAGAAAATGCGGAAATATCGTATCTAAAAACTGTATTGATCCGCAATCATAAACGGTCAGAAAGACAGGACCTAGACAGCTTTCATTGTTTCCCGACGCAGAAATGTTGCGCATGGAAATTATCCGCATATGTCTTTAAATAAAAATTGGGGGTATTTAGCTGTGCTGATATCTAATTCTTAAGAAATCGGTCTCCCAAAGCCGTAAATTTAGACTAAAATGGCAATTTCTTTATTCAAAGCCTATTTTGGTGGCCATTTTTGTTACTATGAAAACGGTAAAAGTTGAATAAATTCCAAATTTTTACACTTGGGTTATTCTCAGAAGAAAAAGGTGACAAGCAGCTCCAGAGGGGGCCAAATTGGCTACTTAATGCACGTAGCTCTTTCAACGACGAGTTCAGATTTGTCAGATTTGCTTTCCGCGTAATAAAGGTCTACCAGAACTGGCGGGAACTTGAGTAAATATACCAGCCAAAAGTTCTAACAGGTCACCTGCATTTGATTAATTTTCTTAAAAACGTAAAATGACATGACTAGTATTTTTGCATCTCGAAATAGCAAGACGTGTCATGTACCTTCGACAGTAAAGCTATTGACAAAATGTTCAATAGAACATGCAGGATGCCAATTTGAATAGTAGTACCCCCATTTTCAAAATTCGCATTTTGGCACAATTTGTGAGTCGTGACTTTTCGAAATAAATCCCTTTCACAGGCAAAACGTTTTCATTTCAAAAGCAAAGCTCATATTTAACACTCAAGTGCTGAAATGAACACTCCATCTGCATGAGACTCGTTGCTATTGGCCAAAGTGTCTAAAAATACCCCACCATCAAATGCAAATTCTTATGAATTTTGAAATTGAGGGGACTTGGAACGTGGACGTGGGAGCCTCCCGGATTCAATTAAATGAAATTTGTTTAGCCGTTTTCTGATATCGTTTACTGATAGGCTGGTCTTTTCGGTAATGCAAATGAAATTGATCTAGTGCTTACAGCCTTTCAGAAAATCGGTAAAAACACACGGGGCCGGTTTGAACTTTTGACTAGTATATATATATTTTCCATACAAAATATATATAAATTAATGGGAATAATTTCTGTCAGCTTGTGTAGCCATAGAAGATGATCTTCTATGGCTAGGGGATTGAAATGTATCATGATTTATAAAATATATAATTTTTATCAGCCAAGCAAAATTAATTAATGTTAATTATTAATTTATTAATGTGATAATCAGCTTGCACCAATGCGCAACTGATCATAGTCTTTGCCTTTCACATGCATGTATGTTAGAAAGATTTTTCATAAAGTCTCACGTTAGCCGCAGGACAGCGGCACAGCTGCTGTGCTTGATCAATGACACTGGCATGCTGTTTCTGCTCTTGAAAAATGCTAAGGATTCAAGGTATAGCTGAGTCAATTTGTTTGATACTGACACAGGCCACACACACAAAGATAATTAAGACCTTTGGTGGCAAAAGATGAGGAACATTTAGTTGGAAACGCTTATAAGTGATGTTTGTCACAATTTCCAATTTTAAAAGGGTATTTTAATTAATGTAACACATATAACGCCATAGGAAGCTGTACGCATATTTGTTTAAAAACGCTTTCATATGTATTAAAGGTATTCTGCATGCAAACCACATGAATAATTCAAATATGTAGAAAGTTTAATGTCTTCTTTCTGTTTCTCAGACATTCAATTCATGTACTCTTAAATTGATATGATAACATACGTAACAGACTGTGAAATGGGTGATCATTTACCCACAGAAACAGGCACAATAATAGATATCGTGAGGTTGACTTGAATACAGATTGTTTTTGAATATTTATATTCAATAGAAACATTTATTCAATTTTCTCATTTAAACATGAACTATTAGTTTCTATTTGTATCTCTATACATTTTAGTATAATAGGCATTAGGAAATATGGAATAAAAAAAGCTTATATTTAACATCTGTAACACAAGTCCATGGGCTTGTTATCAGCAATGACTATAAATTCTAAGATTAAGGCACCAGAGGCTAGAGATGTATAGGAAAACATGTGAAAAACGTATTTTTTCTGAAATATTATCTCTTATATCAAGTTATTTTTTTCTTGCTCATTTATTATGCCATGAAACATATGTTACATACTTAGATAAGTGATCTGATCCTGATGTCAACTTCAGTAATCGTTGGAGTAAACGAAAAAATATTGAACCTGATGCCTTGAAGGAATGGAAAATTAACATTTTTAAAATTATTGATACTGGTATTTCATTTTACTCTCGTAATACACATCTTTTACCCTCTAAACCTAAATCTTCTTTTCGTCATCTTAAACGAGGTATCCAGGATTTTCATATGAACTATGTTTTGGTTCCAGCAGATAAAGCTGCAAACAATGTTGTAGTTGTTTGACGATTGTATTATATCAATACTCTTAATCGTGAGCTTGTTGACACCAACGCCTATAAACTGCAGCCTTCTTTGAGTGAAAGGGTGGTTGTCGAATGGCATGGTTGTCAAACAGCCCTACATTTTGGTGTCAAAGCTAAAGAAAACCAAGACAAAGTTCCTACGTTGTACTGGTTACCTAAACTTCATGGAAAAAAACCCTATAAAGCAAGATTTATTGCTAATTCTAGTTCTTGTACGACAACAGAACTTTCTTAATTGTTAACCTCATGTCTTACAGCTTGCATTTAACGACAGAAACGCATTTTTACTTCAGAAAAACTAAAAATATCATGGATGGTCGTGCCAACTATATGTGATGCGCTGACCTTTTTGTTGGACAACATTTTAATTCGATTTTGCACCAAAGTGTACAGACAAGTTGTTTGGATTCCTATGGGCACTAATTGTGCTCCCTTGGTTGCAGATTTATTCCTGTTTTGTTATGAAAGAGACTTTATGATGTATCTTTCTGATGATGAGCATGCTGATATTATTTATGCTTTTAACACTACAAGATATTTGGACGATATTTTAAACATTAATAATGTTTATTTTGATACTTTGGTAAGCCAAATATACCATTCAGAGCTTCAACTTAATAAAGCTAATACCTCTGATACGGAAGCCGCGTTTTTAGACTTGCATTTGTCAATTTCTAATGATATTGTTTCTACCAAACTTTATGATAAACGTGACGACTTTGATTTTGAAATTGTCAATTTCCCATTGTTGATGGTGATGTTCCTCGCTCTACATTCTATGGAGTCTATATCTCTCAACGAATTCGTTTGCTATAGCATCTAGCTATGTTGCTGACTTCAACAATCACATTAAATTGTTAACTCGATAAGAAACTTCTTAAACAAGGCTATCGGTATTATAAACTTCGCAAAACCTTTTCTTAATTTTATAGACAATACTATGATTTGATATCTAAATTCCAAATTGGACTTAAATCTCTCTTGCGCCAAAGTCTTTCGGAACCTGAACTCTATGGTGACTTGGTGTATAAATTGAAGAAGATTGTTGGCTCTAATATTTCTTTCAGCTCAGTTCATTAAAATAATTTCCCATTATAAAAAAATTGGCTATAACATTAATGCATTGCAGCAGACTGCATGCTTTGTGGTCAACCCAATCACGGTTGGCAACTTTTCTTTTCTCTTTAATTGCACGCCGGTGGGTCGGACTTCGGACTCTATGACGGTTCTGACTTAAAAACTTATCTTTTGTTGAGATGGTAGCGGTCAGGTCCACAGGGGTTTACCTGTTGGATTTCTTTTGCTCCGGTATTCAGTTTTATTTGTTGTTAGGTCCTTATATCTGCTTTATCTCCTCTTTATATCTTGATTTATATGTTCTAGGAGATATTCATTCATAAGTTGGGGTCTTCCATGCAAACCAAACATCTATGTGCCTTGATCCACATCTGAACTAAGGGTGAGGTTGGTGCACCGTTAAACCGGTTTAAGCCCTCCAGTAAAATATTTTTACTGACCGTTCCAAGGCGGCGCTTCTTTTGTGGATCATTTATGTTATTTCTGTCTTGTTTTATAATACTTTCATGCACGTCTGTTTGTTGATGCCTTGTGGTCACATGTTGGAAAAGGCTGACCTCTTGGCTCTCGTTTGTGATATCTTATTTGTTACGTTGTCACTTTCCCATTCTTATCCTTGGTCAGGTGTGGTGCTTGATTGTATCGATTCCTGATCTTTGCCCTTTTTCTACTTTGGAAATTTATGATTCTTTATTGCATTTGCAAGGCAGTCCCAAAAATCTAAGATATCCACCAGTATCAAATATTTTCATCTATTTCTCTTAAATGATAGGTATCAAAATTGGATACTTAAAATTTGGGGTACGGTTGTTTAACAGCTCATATAAGACAATATATTTAAGACAGAAAATAGGCCTTGAGCTGGCTATAGACCCCCCTCCCCACCCCCCAGGGAGAATTTTGTACACTATGATTTTCTGAAACTACATTATATAAGACACAAAATAAAAGATGTTAGCCCTCTGAGAGTGGCAGCGTTAACGTGTAACCGCACGTTATATACGTTACCCCCCAAAATAGCATTAAACGTCCCTGATAATGTCACAACCATGACATGTTCGTACATATTTGCATGCTGACACAGGTTTATGAACTTCTCATAACACAGTTATATATTTTTAGCATTAATTTTATAAATGTCTTGAGTAATTACCGTTGTATACGTTACTTAGTGTTTCCTGCGTTATTTCCGAGTATCAGTAAGGTATTTATTGACTATACGTGTATTACATCTGTCACAGAATATAGTAAATCTATAAGGCTGCTGCTAAAATGATTTAAAGTTCTTTATTATAGTCGCTTACACTATTTTTCAGGTCCATGTTATGTATGTTACCTTCAAAATAGCATTAAACATTTAAGTTAATGTCTCTAACAAGCCCTGTTTATACTTATTTGCATGCTTGCACAGGTTTATGTACTTCTTTTAGCAAGATTTACCTATTTTGAGTATTCATTTAATAAATGCCTTGAGCTTTAACTGTTATGTGCGTTACCAAATGATACATAAGTTATTCTGAGTATCTGTATAGAAGTTGTTGACTATACATGTATAAAGTCTGTCAGAGAATTTAGAAAAATTATAAGGCTGAAATGAATTGAGTTCCTTATTAATTTATGGTGACTTAAACTTATAATATAATGTGATCTATCAACCACCGCTGTTTGCTCACATAAACAGTATATATACCATGCATTCAAATCGGATGTTCTGAAAGACAGTCACTGTGAAACAGCTCAGTTCTTGGCAAGGTATACGGATATGATTCAGATGGTGTTGACACTGATTAGGGCTACAAGGAAAACAACTTTGAATTGCATGCCATCTCTATCTGTATGCCTTGTTTCCAATGTTCATTGCAGAGGATCACAACAACTACGCACAATATGTACCTGTGTAACTGATTACACTCATAAAATTAATACACATCGCAGATGCAAAGAACTTCTCGAACAAAATTGGTTTAGTGTGTCACAACCATTGGTTCTTTGCTTGAGAAATGCTTTTGACATAACTATCAGGCAAACAATAAAGAGGTATTATAGGCTTCAGCAACTAGAACTACGCTTCGTACTACAGATGGAATGGTGTATTTCTCATCACATCAGAGCTCAATATATTGAAACAACTCTTCAATGCACTGAAAAGAAATATTCAATCTGCTCAGATGCAAAGTAGAATGAGTACTAGAGGCAGTTTCAGGCTTCACCAATCCTTTTAGTTCTAGTTTTGAAGGCAATGAACTGTACTTTTTGTCTTTCGGTGTGCCTGCTAAGCCTGGCATAGCTAAGGATCTTATTAAGGCTGATGACATTGGCAGGAAGGCTGTTGCAGACTTCATGTCTTTCACATCCCCCATAAAATGCTACAAGCTAATAAAGTTTTGATGCTTGCAAGGTCAAGCAAGAAGAAATTGCCCAATTTACAAAACGTAAACAGCCAGATGAGAGCTTAAAGGAGCGTCTTTGGTAAGCATGACCTTCTTTCTATTGGACATAATGTTGACTTTGAGTTGACACTGCCGTTCCTTCTGGGACCTGTACCATGGTCACTGTCAACCCCTGAAAGAATTTCCACCAAAACTGACAAGTCCAAACTTCAGCATGGCTTGCAATCACACATTGAACCAACATTAGATTGGCCATGCAGTGCTGCACATAACGTTGATGTTAATGCCGTAACTACAGAGCATAATAGCTTTTCCTGTCACCTTCATGGATCTGATGGCACCAGTATTCAACCAGGCACTAAAGGCAGGGCATGGTGGTTTTGTCACTGATACATATATACAATGTATAAGCAGCAGTCTATACAGTCTTACAAACATTCTCACAGAGGATGACCTGGGTGTTTTGTTCAACAATGGTGTATGCAACAAAAGGTGCACCTTCTGAATGTCAACAGCATTGGCCAGAATATGGGGGAAGAGATCTACAGTAATACACTGTTTAACAGATTGTGACACTACCAATGTGTTAGTACTACGGAAAGGTTATTCCTATCAAACTGATAGAGAACCCCTCCCCACTATTTCATCAACATTCTAAGAAGGGTAGGAAAACGAATAAAGAATTGCTCTAGGCACTCATTAGTGATACGAAGCCCTAACATGTGCTATTTATGTAATTGTGAATAAGCTGCAGTACGACATGTTTCTGCAAAAGTACCAAAGCCATACACATATACTGACTATTTCAAATGGCATGAACATGAGCTTACCTCCACCCTGCTTTTCTGTCCTTAAGATGTATATACAAAGATTGAACTATCAAGTCTTTCCCATGAAAACAAGTGAGGCTTTCCAGATATGGACAAAATGTGTGGACAATAAATGGGAAGGAAATGGAGTACCTCTGTGTGAAAGAGAACTTGATTTTAACAAAAGAGCCACAGAATTATATTTCACATTTTGTGTGATATGTGGTTACCATGTTCAAAACTCAACAACTCAAACCTTATAAAAGATAGAAACATAATATTTGCAGTTTCCAAAAGGTACATAAACGTTCTTTAATACAAAATGAGTTAGTAAGCACATTCACATTAAAAAAAGATATCAAACTATATAAGTTTCATAAATCATTTATAAAGGAATAATGAAAAAAAGTAACATACGTAACACTTTGGGGTGGATATTTGTTTTCAAAGGTCCATATCTGTGATGCAAAAATAGCTTACTTGGATGATATAGCCAATTTGGAAATCTTACCGTATGGTTTGCACTTTTCAGAAGTCATGTCATTTACTAAAATTATCAAGGATGTTTATGGGTAATATATATAATTGGCTGTTACAGGGTAATGGTGCCATAACCAGAGTGCTAGCATATTGCAAAATCCTTGCAAGATAAATCTGATGGAGGAGTAATAAGTTGTATTGGATGATTCTTTAAAACCCTTGGATAGTATATGAAGATTTGCTCTAGAACTTCTACCTTATGGGTTTTCTTTGATCTTTTAAGTTGTTACTGGCACATTGCACTGAATGTTACAAACTTTCCATCAGTATTATGTCAACTATATTTGATGTCTCTATAAAAGAAAAGAGGGTTTATGGTAGTTTATGTTTCACTTACTTCCTCAGCAAATGAGCCAGAGTAAAAAGGAGTACATGGACCTGTGAAAGCATGCAAATAAGTACACGCAGGTCGTGTTGGAGACCATATCTTGAATGTTTAATGGTATTCAGAGAGTAACGTATGTAACCTGGGCTGTAAAATAGTGTAAGACACTATAATAAGGAACTTTAATTCATTTGAATTGCAGCCTTATAGATTTACTATATTCACTGATGGATGTAATACATGTATAGTCAATAACTGCCATACTGATACTTGGAAATAACATATGAAACACTAAGTAACTTATACGACGGCAAAAACTCAAGACATTTATAAAATAAATGATAAAATTATGTAACTGTGCTATAAGAAGTTCTTAAACCTGTGCCAGACTTCAAAAAAAGTGTGAATATGTCATGTTGAAGACATTATCAGGAAAATTTAATGTTATTTGGGGGGTAACGTACATAACATGATGTTACCCGCTAACGCTGCCACTCTCAGAGGGCCAACATATTTCATTTTGTGGCTTATATAATGTTGTATCTGGAAATCATAGTGTACGAAATTCCCCCTGGGGGGGGGGGTGGGTCTATAGCCAGCGCGAGGCCTGGAGAATTACATTTTACATTTTTCTGTGATATGGGGGTACCATGTTCATCATCTAATAACTCAAAAAGTTTATAAGATAGAAACGTAATGCTTGCAGTTTTGAAAAGGTAAATAAAAAAACTTTAATGTGATGCCAAATTAATGAACATTAACTGGTTTCAATAAAATTTAAGACAAACTATATTAGATGCATTTAACATTTAAAAGGGGGGTTCAATGAAAAAATGTAACATACACTACATCGGGGGTGACTATATTTGTTTTCAAATGTCATTATCTGTGGCCCAGTAATAGCTTATTTAGAAAATATAACCAATTTGGAAATCTTACCTTATCTTTTGCACTTTTCTGAAGTCTTAAAAAGAATTTTAATTATCAAATATTTTGTAGGGTAACGTATGTAACAGGCTGTTACAGCTTAACGCTGCCATTGTCAGAGGGCTAACATGTTGCAAAATCCTTGCAAGACATTGGGCTTTAAGAAAAATATGGTCTACAAAATTCCCCCTGGGGGGGAGGTAAACCATATCCAGCCAGTGGCCTAAAAGCAAACTTTGTTTTTTCTATTAGTCAAATGAGTATATAAGTACACTGAGGATTAAAATTATTTGAAAAAATGAACAAATCGGCTGTATAATTAAATGATGTTAGCCACAATTTTAATTTTCAAAGGAAAATTTAATATATGTAACGCATATAACATCATTGAAAGCTGTAATTTGTTTAAAATGCTGCTTTTATTTATAGGCCATGGGATGGATATGGTTTTGCTCCCCCCCCATTTTGCAGACTATAATTTTCATATATCCCAATGTCTTGGCGTCAAACGCGTGAATTTAGCGTTTTGGCGGTTCCCAACACTCCGTTATGTTTAGTTTTTTGAAACATGTTAGCCCTCTGACAAGTGTCGCGTAAGCTCTGTAACATACGTTACGTACGATACCCACCAAAATTCGTTAAAATTAGATGGAATGTTTAAATGTCAAAAATGTTATAAGAGACATTTAAATAAAATAAAGTTTAACGTTTCTCTATAGCCAATTATAAAGCAACAAAACCTTATTATTCAAAACAAAATTATGCCATCAACTACGTTACTTACGTGACCTTTTGCATTACTACCCTATTCAGGAAAATTATTATGCCTGTCGTTTCTTCTGAAATGTTTATTACTGATTATTGGGTCTAGTTGTTGATGCTGCCACAACGACAATCAGCTGGCATATCAAAAACTGCAAAAGATCAGCTCCCAACCTTTTTAAAAATATCTTTTGTAGACATTTTAAAATAGCAACCACCTTATAATTTTTCAATAAAAACAAACCCATTTTTTTGCTTAAAAGCATGGAATAAAGTCATGACGTTTAAAAAACAAATATATTCAGATGGGATTTTATGAGAGTGGTTACCAGCAGTAAATTATACTTGAGTAGCATGCTAATCTTGAAACCATAATGCAAATAGTAACATATGTAACATCCAAAATGTCTGCTAATGGAACCCCTCCCCCCATTGAGAAGTTATTTTGTAACATTATGATTTTCCGAGGCTACATTAAATGTATATAAGTATATAAAATGCAAAACGGCTCATGATAGCTTCTGGCAGTTGGTGCTTTATTGTGTTACAGCCATCTTACCTCTGTTACCCTATGATAGTCTCAAATACTATTGTGCAAAAACAAAAATTAAGCCTAATTATTTTTTATCGACATGCTCATTGCATTGAACGCTCTTACATAAATACTGCCAAGAAACAGTATGCAAAAATAAGCTACATCTATGATAATACTGATGTATACGTTACTTAATTTCAAATATATTACCACAGTTGTATTCAGTACAATGTTATCATTTGACCATTGACTTTCATAATACCTTCAAAGCTTTGATCATTATGGTTTACTACAAACGCATTATATAAGTCACAAAATAATATTTGTTAGCTCATACACAGATGGGAGATTGCCCTGCAATATCAAAGTTTACTACGTTACCCTAAAATAGGAACTTTTATAGTGAAATAGGAAGTCCTATAGTGATAATATCAAATAATTTCTTATTCTTACATGTAAATATTTTTAATTGAAAATAAATGACTAGCAGTATAATTGTAACTAATTAAGCACCTATTTTTACAGATATATATGTTATTTTCTTTTATATTCATTTTAAGTGTAATAAAGAGTATCCCTTGGAAACAAAGACTGCACCAAAGAACTGAAACTAGAGTGTGCATATTTCCTGGGCCAGACTAGCTTGTTTCTGCCATTTAGGCTTCATCGTTGACCCTCTAATAGTTTCAAAGTTCCACAATGAAACCCATGATCCCAAAGGACAAGAAAATAAAATCTACACTATAGTGAAGGGCAGGGAGACGTTCTACCGCCGCCACACAGTCCCAGTCACCAACTGTAGTGAAGTCAAAAACTATATATGAGTTTTAACTACTAGTGGATATACATTGCTGCCATTTGAGGGCTCAATTTTGTGAAAATTGAGGGCTCAATTTTGTGAAAAAAGGTGAATATTGTCTTTATTTATATTAAGCATATTACTGAAAAAACTGATTCAAACATGGGTGATGAAGAGGAAGATACTTGAACTTAAAGCACATAAAACACCATGGAAGTTTCTTTTTATCAAATATGCAATAGCTATTTAAAGAACTGCTTATTTTAATGGTCAACTTATTTTTAAAAGGTTAAATGGTATTGTTTATCATATGGCAATTTTCATGCCTATTACTATAGTTATCATCTATTTGTATCTAAAGCATGTCCAGTTTGGCTTGATTTAGTGTGAAGAATAAATCAAATAAGCCAGCATATTTGGTTTTGGTACTAATCACAGTGTGACACAATGAAGGCTCGGTCAAGCTAGTGCAAAAGTGTAGATTTGCCAGATTCATTGCTGCTCTCATACACAAATACTTTATATAGATTAAGAATCAGACCAAAATTTGGCCCGTATGTGATAATTTTCAACAATTCAAGTGCTGGTCTAAATCTTCATTTGAGCATTTATATATTGTGATAAAAAAGTTTAATATTTTCATCCTATGGCAATGAAACTTGTACTTTTGCTATTGATTGATCTGTGATAACATATGAATTCAGTATTTGGTATACTATATCGTGCAGAACACATATAAAACAAATGGCAGGAGAGGCACTGCCATATCAATATCTGACATTGGTAACGATATCCTTTACTATATCGAAGAAATTAATTCTTGTGGAGGTCATTTGGCAAATTACATATGCATAGATATTTATTAAGTTCCTGCACACTTTGGCACTGGTGACAATGTTGATACTTTTTTCATCCAACAATCTAAACATTTAAAATCTATTTTATTTATCTCTAATGTAATCTGGTCAAGTTCGGTCTTACCTATTTCTGTCTAAAAAGGCCTTATAAATTTAAATTGGCATCATAAGTAATTGACCTATTTCCCCGGATGTGGTCATATCAAATGTGAGCATTGCCATGTTAAGCCGACCATTTTAACTGGTTTTCCCAATTTTTACAAAAAACTTTGTTCTAAATAAATCATTTATTTATAAAATCACATTGTTCATTGACATACAAATGATTAGAAGACTGAAGTTGATTTGATAACAGTTCAAACAATGAAAGTTATGCTGAAGATAAATCTATAGCTAAATATAAATTAATGTCTCATCATCTGTATACGCAAATGTAGATATAAAATTTGATATGGAGACAGTCTCTTTGAATAGTTACTGATTCTAGACATGCATAGTATCAAATGTAAAATTGGTCTGTTCCGGTAGTAAAATTTACATAGAAAGCATCAAAGTAGGTTTCAAAGCGATTCATCATTTACAAAACCGTTAAAACTTGCGCCTTCTACTCCCACCCCTCATTTTACGTCTTTAGACTTGGTGCCGTTTAGACGAGAGTTTTAGTAAATCATTTGCAGGTTTTCAAAAAGTAAAAGTGCTAAAATATTAAGAATATAAACGTCCTTCATTTTCGAAACTTTGCGGTATTCCTTCTGCGCATGCGTACAAAATATACTTAAAATTGTGACGTTTGTCATTGAAAAGATGAAACTGGCGCCTTTCAGTTTGTTTTTAGATGCTTTCCCCCCCTAGACCCAAGATGCCCTTTGGACAATTAAATGTCGCTATACAAATATATAACATATGTAAAGGGCGTCTTGGGTCTAGGGGGGGGGGGAAAGGGGTTGTATAAGCGAAAGAAGACATCAAATATCCCACTTTGCAAGATGGTCGTTTTTATTGTACACCAACTGTATAAATAGTTTTACTGTACATAGCGTGATAGGACGATTGGTACCCTTGTTTAACGGTCTAGTTCCCATATATGTAACTGAATAACAAGTACAGTTGATGGTCGAAATAAATTCTCATTCAATAAGAAGTAGAGTTATTACATGCATTAAGGAAATCCCGTTTTAGATATACAAAATCGGGGGCAATGGTGCATCGACGGTCCGTCTATATATATTTGTTGAATGTGCCTAGTTTCTCCAGTCGTTATTTCAACAAAATAAAACGAACGTCTCGTTTAGGGAGATTGCTCGCCTAATCGCTAGAAATTCTTTTGGAAACTATACCCAGCCAGCATCCCATCACGGGCCAATATCGGCACGCTAGCGAAACGCCATCCGGATGGCGTTTCGCTAGCAGGCCGATAGTGGCCCGATTTTACGTGCTTACTGGGCATTAATTTGAAGAGTCGTTGATCAGTTTTCGCGGTTGCGCCGGCTGGTCAGCGACACTGTTGTTCACATGCCGAAAAATCATCAGGAATTCTTGCGACGAACCCCATATCCTTTTTGGCTCGTATTCGAGCAGCGAAGCTCTTGTTAGACTGCGTTTAATCGCAGGCTTGATGGTCGTCAGTGTGAAAAGTACCCAAATCTCATAAGATGACTCAAAATTTTAAGACAACTATTCTGGGTTTAATTGGACGACTAATTGTCAAGGCTAAGCAATGTGCTTATATGGGCCAGCCCATGGCATGTATATATATAAGAATATATACATAGTTATTATTATGTTATTCTTCTGACATAATAACATAATAATAACTATGTATATATTCTTATCGCATACATGTATGTCATTCGCGGATCCAGAAAGTTTTGTCAGATGGGGTCCAACTATGACACCGCTTTTTGTTTTGTTTTCTAGTTTGATGAGGGGAGGAAGGATCCAAATACCACTATTAGCGGGCCATCAACGGACCGCCAGCGAAACACCATTTAAATGGCGTTTCGCTGGCGGGCCGATGATAGCCCAACATGGAATGCTGGCTTGGTAGCAGTTTGGGATTTTTCAGGGGATCCCGACCAGTATTGCTAAGAAACACTATATTTTTGTAATTTTCCAGGGGGGGGTCCCCTGCCCCCCCCCCCCTCTGGATCCGCACATATATGTGATTAAACACCCATATCGATATATCCAGTGGGGCCCTTGATGCCTATGTTTTCGTCTGAGTCTATTTGCATCAATACTTCGAGTAAAGAAAAGCAGCGAATGCTCTAGCGATTCTCTATGTGTATTCGCAGGCTCGTCCCCCGGGCTCGTCCAAGCCCCCACCCCCACCCAACCCCGCTCATTGATGCGATATATGTAAAATCTTAGTACCAGCAAGAACTGTCAATGCACGAGTTACTAAAAGGGCTCTTTTTGACGCAAGAGTGCATGGGTATTCGCAAATATGATGTTTCGTGTTTATGTGTGAGCGAGACTCATGAAGTTTCGTTTACCCCGGAAAAGTAGCCCTTATTCGTCGCTTATGGTGATAAGCCAGTTGACGTTGATGCTAATCAATCCCCTACCGGTCAAAGACCAGTTTAGCATGTTTAGGGAACTATAGGTTTGCTCGATTCTTGCCGTCCGTCTGTCCGTCCGTCCGTCAGTCAGTTACGCTTGTGTTCCGAGCCATATCTCCTACATTATTTGAAGGGGAATCCCAAATATGATGTGTGGATGCATCTTGAGATGATAAAATGTACAATTTTGGAGTAACTTTGACCTTGACCTCTGACCTCATTTATATTATAATCTTGTCCGAGCATATCTCCTACATTATATGAGATATGATCCAAAAATTAGTTGGTGCATGCATCTTGAGATGGCGGAATGTCGCGCATCACTTTTGGGTCACTGTGAGCTTGTTGACCTTGATCTCTGACCTCTTTTTCTATAATAAACGTGTCTGGAGTATATCTAGGTAGGAATCCCAAGTTGGTAGTGGCAGAGTGTCGGGTACCATGTTTTTGTCACTTAGACCTTGACCTCTGGCCTCGTTTCTAGAATAGGCCTACTAATGTCTCGAGCATATCTCCAATATTATTTGAAGTAGGAATCACAAATGTTGACTGTAGATTTATCTTGAGGTGCAAAGTGTCGAGTAACTTTTTTGTCACTGAGGCCCCCCAGGGGGGGGGGGGGGGTCTGTGCTCCCTTGATCCCTGAAAATAATGTATTGATCTCCCCGTCTCCCTGCAAATAATGTCCTCATCTCCCTAAAAGTATTTGCCTTTGCTCCCCAAATCCCTAAAAATAGTTCAGCCTCTCCCCAAATCCCCAAAAATATAAGCCAATTCTCCCTAAAATGTACTGATCTTTCCGTAGAATTAAAATCACATACTTAAAAACTATGAAGCTATATAAGAGCCATGTCTAAATGATCACTTTATATTTTGTCTTATACATGTAAAGACAGGTCTTTGCCATGGAATACATGACATATAAAAGCCATGGAATGCATGACATATAATTAATTTCAATGAAATGCATTTTATATGGCTCAAAGTATGAGGCAATCCTTAAAATGTTGTTGCTATAGCTGGTAGAGTAGGCTTGGAGGTGTAGAGACATACCATTCGGTTTTCTTTTTGAGAACAGGGGCTGGCTTTTACCAACAGCTTAAAGTTTAACTAGATTTTTTTCTAGACACTTTAGTGAAAGCATAGACATAGACATAGACATAGAAGATTTATTTTACGTCGAATATACATATAACAAGTAACATAAGCCATGTAGGGCTTTTACTTCTACAAACAAATTTAAAGAGAACAAACATAGAATATATCACAGAGCATGCAAAGTAATATTATAAACATATTTATACATTGTATCTCCTATATCATTTGAGGTAGGAATTCCCAAATTTGGTCTGTGGATGCATTTGGAGATGTCAGAGTGTCGCATCCTATTTTGGGTCACTAAGATCTCAGACTTCACCTCTGACTCAGTTAAAACCCTTTTTCAGAAAATGGTCACGTTCCATATCAAATTAAAGGGAATGAAATACACGACAGTATACTATAGCAGAAAGTTTGTCCTGACACGCATCATGTGACCCCTGAGTGGGATCAAAAGGTCAACGAGTTTTTTTTCCTGAAAATTGCCATGATGCATAATAAATTATCAAAGTAAAGGACAGCGTGCAAGCAGTAAGATTGTACTCATACACAAATTATATGCGTTATAATGTGCAGGCCACTGTACTAGTATCATGTGCATCCAGTCTGATCAGATCGTAAATTCAAATGTATGAAATTCAGGTATTTCCAGGGACGGGGTCATTTTGCTTATTCAAGTTCTAGGGAGACCTATAACAGCGGGGATGGGGAGGGGGTCCGGATACCCTATTTGTTTACTTGCGTTGATTCTTCACGTCCAGTTAAAGAAATTTCCGTCATGTCGGGACGAGTGTTCCTGGGATGAACCAGTACTAGGCTACGGATAAAATGTCTTGCTCGGACCACCTGCCCCCTCTCTGGATCAGGCATGATACTGATTCAACAAGTCTGCGCAAGCTTAAATATCGAGACCCTACCTACAGTAAACTGTTAGAGTACATTTTCAATGAAATTGAGGTCAGTTCCGTTTTCCCGTGTACTGTTGCTCAGTGTTCGGTATAACAGGTATTTTTCTCTATTGTCTACCTGAATTCTCGATTCGAAATTCAAGTGAGTAGACGTATATTTTTCTCTCTTCATTCCTTGTTCTGCTGAACCCGGGTATATTCTCTTTCAGATAACAATGTAGATCCTAGATCAGTAGACTTCTGAAGGAGCATACTGATTAGAATCAGCACTGTTTATAGTAGTTAATGGAAGCATGCATAAGATTGCCGAAATTGGCTTCAAAATAGAAACAGAAAATATGTTCAACAGAACAGTTTTTCCCAAATTGCAGCTTGTCAACTTTCACTAAGCGAGCTGAAGTCCAACTGTCAGTGATGGTGGTGGCTTCCCCTCCTAAAACTCTACAAAGACCGGGCTACAAATAGCTCGGACCCAGTATACGGACTGGTCACTGACAGAAATATAAAGTTATGTTGTCGAGGCTCTGTTTTAGCTCTATTTCAATTATAAGTCGGTAAATAGCTATTCATAGCTAATGTTATACTGTTTGTATCTCAGACTATATAAATAAATTTTGTATTGTATTGTATTTCAAAGAACTACAGCCTGCAAAACTGTTTCTAAACATACCCAAGACTATAATAAGTTATTCCCAGTATGCACAGTTGAAATATTACAAGTAACAGGAAATAAACATGAAGTTTTATCATCTTGTTAGGTCGATTTCTGACGATTTTCGGCTTAAAGTGCCGAAAATAGCTAAAAATGGTACCTTGGTTTCTTGCTGATGTTCGTAAAGACGGATACACTTTCAATAAATATAACAATACAGTCTTTAAGGTATTATGTTGAACTATTGCTTTTTGAAGAAACATCAGAGATATGAGGAGAAATAATAAGGATATTATAATTTAATCTCCAACATAAGTCAGTTTTGAAAGCGCAGCCTCGACAACGTATGTGTACTGGGTCCAAGCAAATAGTAACTATCTTCTAGTGTCATCAGCTGATTTTATCAAGTTTCCTTTACAAAGATCTAGACTGTTTGCCCCCAGATCAGGATCGACAAGATGGCTGAAAAACGGGGGCACAAACAAATCAAAGTTTTTGAAAATTAAATAACATATTTTGATGGTCTTAGGTATCGCACATTAGGGGCCCGAGTACAAAAGGATGAAATTTTATGATAAAATCATTTTCTGGTCAGGTTGTATTTTGTCTCGCTATCCCAGAGCCATATCTGCTTAGGCCTACGTTGGCGAAAACTGATTATCCAAGTCTATACATCTTAAACATGAAATAACTCGTGATGTGCAAGATCTACACTGATGTTGGTGGTATAAAATAGTTGTACCATGTTTGTCCACCTGTACGTAAAATAATCCACTTGCTAAAGCTCGTGGATTATCTCCACGTACAGACGGACAACCCATGGTATAACTACTATATATTTTTGCTCGGACCCAAAATGGGTCCGAGATTTTTGGCAGGATGTTTTAGGCGTTTCACGACAAAACTAGCAAGATGGAAGCCCATTGACGTCGTTGCAGATATAATTACCCAGCTTATGGAAGAGTTGTCCTTCATAAAACTGCATCTCTTCTTACGAAGCTTACAATGCGATTGATTTATTGATATTATTAATAGTGGCGCCTTGTATTTTGCTCGATTGTTTTAAACTGACCATGAATGCATAGACGTAACGTCAAAAGTTGGGGGTCACGCTTGTAACATAATGACGTCGTCTTTCTGAACTTCGTTTTCACCATTTTTAATTACGTCGTTTAACTGGAAATCTCCTTGGTAGATTTATGATCGATTTAGTATTACCTAAAATGCTGTATTTTCACTTTCCTCGGGTGATGTTACTATTTTCATGTTTTGTAAAGTGCTAAATGTTGGCGATCTCATATTTTCATGACAGATATCCGTCGACCAGGGGTTTGCGGGTGTGACTTTTAGTGTATGTTTTTCATAGCTCTTGCTTTCTGTGTTCTATTTTGAAAGTCTTTGTGTTCAACTGTTTTGTGTTCTTCTGTTTTTTTCTGTACTTAGCCAAATATTCCCTTTGACGATCTTCATGTTTTGTCTTTTTAGCCTATAGGTTCTTTGTCTTACAGCGTCATGTTTTGAGAGTTTTGTTTGTTTGGATTGACTTGATCTCGGTGTATCTGGCATATCTATCTTTTTCTTTTTGCATCCTTTAATCTCTTATAATGCTGAAATGATTCTTTCAGTTCACTCGTACAAAATTAGCGAAACACTTATTAAACCTACACGAATACTACATAGAAATACGGCTGTTTTAACAGCGGTAATCTTTCGACGTTACGTGTATTAAATGTCAAAAAAGCGCAGTGTGACAAATTTCAAGACACCACTCTCAATAGAACAATTCTAATACTGTTTGCACAATCGTAAAAATGTTTGGAATTTGAAAAAAATGTTCAAAATGTATTACAAAAACATATTCAACTTTTTAAATATAAAAGTCGTTTATCAGAGATTCATTTTTTAAAAAAATGTGTGTTCACCAAAACGACGTTTTTAAAAATTGTGACAATTTTCAGGATGCTATAAATGCATAGCTAAAATCAATTTATAAACGCCCAAGAGATTTTATATTTCGAATATACAAATAACAATCTAAATGTATGTCAAATTTGAAATAGTTTACAATTATTTTAATGGAGTTTCATTTTATAGCATTTGGGAAAAAAAGGTGCCTTAAAACGGCCATTTTTTTTAGAAATCTTTCAAATTTTAACAATGCGTGCGGCAGCGACCATCTTTGATTTTGTTTGGCCTATTGACGTAAGATTCACATGCCATCTTTACTGACGTCACAGGCGCCATAAAGTTAAACATCCCGCCATTTGAACGTTAATTGAGCTTTCTGTGCTTGGTAATTCAACCTAGTGTGAACAAGTTGTGTTACATCTTTCAACGTTATTTTGACGTTTCCCGTTATCTAAAATATCAAATTTATGCACTTTGTAGATTAATATTTAGCAAAAATGCACAGAAATGAAGAGAATATCATTGTCTCAATGATAGTACTCATTACATTTTTCCTAGTTTGATGTCGACACAAATAAATAAGAATGATCACGCTTCGTCAATTTTTCACATGATCCCCTACTTTTGACGTTACCTCATAGCTCAAGTGCGAACCCAGCACTATTTTTTTCAGGGGGGGGGGAGGGGGGGTCCAGGTGCCTGGGTGGGGTTCCAAAATATGCTTATTCATATCAGGGACTCTATACAAATTTGTATAGAAATACCCTGTTCTTATAGAAACCCTTTTATACTCCCCCTGGAAAATCACAAGTGCTAAACCCTTTAGCAATTTCTGATTTTCCAGGGAGGAGGGGGTCTGGACCCACACTCCCCCGTAGGGGGGAGGGGGGTAACTACCTATAAATGACATAGTACGGATGTGCGGCCCCGAATAGCCCCCTTTTTCAGTGCTGCCAGGTATACGATATGCCTTTTTTTCTAAGAAAAAGTATATGCCTAACCCAGTTGTTCATCATTATGTAGGGAATTGTCATGTATAAAGGGCAAATACTCCTGAAGGCATGATGTGATATGGGCCATTCTGAAAGTTGAAGACATTATGGTACTTAATAATGTGACCAAGTTTCATAGAATTATAAACAAAACAATTCATCTTAGAGAGCAGACGTCGTTTCAACCTGCAATTTTTCATAAACTAAGGGCAATAACTCTTTAAAGCGTGGTGCCATATAGACCATTATCAAACTTGAAGAAGACATCATGGTACTAAACAATGTGACAGTTTCATACAATTGTGATCAAAACTATTCGACTTAGAGTGCTGACATTGTTCAAAACGGTGAATTCTCATAAACAAAGGGCCATAACTGCTGAAAGCATGGTGCCATATACACCATTATCAAACTTGAAGAAGACACCATGGTACTTAACAATGTGACCAAGTTTCATAAAATTCTGATCAAAAGTATTCTACTTAGAGAGCGGACATCGTTTCAATTGGTGAATTTTCATAAACAAAGGGCCATAACTACTGAAAGCATGGTGGGATATGGACCATTATCGAACTTGAAGACATAATGGTACTTAACAATGTGACCTAGTTTCATAAAATTCTGATCAAAAGTATTCTACATAGAGAGCGGACGTCGTTGGATAGACATGAGTACATACGTACAGACTAATCAGTGAAACACAATTATTTACCTTCCTATACCTACCCCTCTGTAAAATTATGATTAGGGTGACAGCCTGGGGATGAACGCTAGTAAACAAAATGTTTTAAGGGCCGCCAAAGCTCTTTCATAGGTTTAGATAAACAAAATTTTTGAGTGTAAAATTGTAAATATTTTCTAATCCATCAGTTCGAACATATGTTTGGGTGCTATAAAGAACCATCTCATTGAGATGGTTCTTTTAAGCAACCACAACATGTTTGGGTTGAGAAATAAGAAAATTAATTTTTTGGTATACTATTTTAACTAAAGGCCGGTCTTTGCAATGGTTATCAGCAGTCAAGTCCGGCAGCTACCAAGATAAGCCGTGTACTACAGCATAAGGTTTAAATTTGAAACCAAAATGCAAATGGTCTGCAGGGCCCCAGATAAGAGTGCACAACTGAAAATTATTTTGCGTATTTCTCTACCAAAACATATATGTTGTGTGTACTCAAAATAACCGTCTTCATGAGACATTTTTTGAGCACCCTAAACACATGTTTAAACAGATGGATTAGAAAATAATCCAATATTATGCTCTGGGTCTGCTGAAATTCAGGAATGGAACACATAATATGACATAAAGTAAGTTACCTATATAATGTTAAATAAACTCAGACTGCTAGTGGCGACTTTTGTTGCATGCAAAATTAAATCTTAAATATTAAATCTTTACAAACAGTTTCGGCCAAGATCAGGACTTCGGTCCTGATCAGGATCCAATCTATAACCTTAGATGATACTTAAGCTAGCTAAGACTGAGGTACTGTCGTGCCAACCAAGAGTAACAGTGAAGATATATTTTGTTTACAACTGCTAAGTAAAAAAAGACTTGACTTGTACACACCACTTGAGCTTATGTGAATCGATAGATCACTTGTTATACCCCGCCACTTTAAAAAGTGTGGGGTATTTTGTTTATACCCCGCCACTTTAAAAAGGGCGGGGCATTATGTTATACCCTCGATTCAAAAAATTGCGTTTGTGTGTCTGTCTCTACGTCCGTCCGTCAGCGCATCATTTTCACTCTCTGCTGGGAGCATTTTTTAACCAAACTTGCTATGAAAGTTGATATTGGGAAGGAGTGTCCTGGGATTGCAGATGGGTAAGTTTTGGCAAAAAAGTACAGAGTTACGGCCCTTGATTGACGTTAGAAATTGGTTTCACTCTCTATCTTTGGCATTCCTTTACCGATTTTCATCAAACTTGGTATGAGAGTCTATATTGTGACGGAGTGTTCTTGGATTGCAGATGGGTAAATTTTGACAAATAAGTACAGAGTTATAGCCCTTGATTGACGTTAGAAATTTGTTTTCACTCTCTATCTTTGGGATTTTTTTACCGATTTTCTTCAAACTGGGTATAAGAGTTAATATTGAAGAGTAGTGCCCCATGACGGGGTATGTTGCATGCCTGCAGCACTTTTATGTATTAACCCTATCCTGAGGATAGGATTAATACACAAGTGGTCTTTCGATTATAAGTCCCTGATAACTTTGTAAACAAAATGTGACATCACTGTCACTCTTGGCTGGCAGGACAGTACATACCAGTCATTTTATCATATACATGCCCATTGTTTGTGTATTTTATCATGTACATGCCCATTGTTTGTGTATTTTATCATGTACATGCCCATTGTTTGTGTATTTTATCATGTACATGCCCATTGTTTGTGTATTGTATCATGTACATGCCCATTGTATGTGTATTTCAGATAATGGCGCTACGTTCATCTATTCATAGAGCATGCAAGCAGGTCTCAGTTGCCAGGTATGTAGAAATTAAGAATTTATAAATCATTACAAAAATATGTATTCAGCTGGCTGTAAATCTCCTAATCTGTTAATCAGTTTATTAACTTAACTCTTTGCCTGCTTGTCTTCTATTCTTTTAGATCCAGTTCAGGTGGGACATTCAGTTTGGCCTGAGCTGGATCCAAGCTATTTTACACTATTATGGTACTCCTGAAAGAATTAAGATAATTTGAGCCACAACATGGGATTTCTAAGAATCTGGTTTGTGCAACCAGCAAAGCCTAAGATCAGCCTGCGCATACACATAGTCTGATCAGAGCCTTTGCTAGTCACTTGACTATTCAATAAGTCTTAAGCTACTGACTGAACATCATTTGGAGTTTCTAAGCTTAAAATGAGGCTGCACAGTCTCGTTGGAGTCTTCACTTGTAAAAATGCCACATTGCTGGAAACCACATGTCAGATTCATTTTTTTCAATTCAACGGTCACAAGAAAAGATCCCAGCATGCAACAGTTTAAAAGTGTAAACCCAGATGAGGTGGCAGTACAGAATGTGTCCTCTATTGAGGAACTTCACTATTTGCTGAGTAAAAACCAACAGAATGGGAACATTTTTGGGTATCGCTAAAATTTAAATATGGCTGATTTTTGGGGTAAACAGATGCTGGGTCCAAGCCTACATATAAAGTTAAATTGAGAAACCCCCGCCCCCTGGGATCTGTGTCCGAATATTTCAACAAACATCATCTTCCATTTGGAGGCATTAATTTTCAAATACCAAAGAAAATAAATTGACATTTGGTATGGCAGGCAATTTTATCATCAGTTGAGGTCCACCTGGTCACACTGATGAGGTCCACCTGGTCACAGGTTTAGATAAACACAATTTTTCAGCGTAAAATTGTATATGTTTCTTACCCATCAATTTTAACATATGTTTTGGGTGCTCAAAAGAACAGTCTCATTGAGACGGTTCTTTTGAGTACCCACAACATATGTTTTGGTGGAGAAATAAGAAAATTAAATTTTTGTTATGCACTCTCAACTAAAGTCCTGACCTGGTTCAAATGATTAAATTAATTCGAAAATCTCTGTTTTTTAGTCATCAGCTTATTTTTACAGAGAGTACAATTGCTCCTCTATGGGGGGTGGATAGGTGGTTACGTACCAGTATTCCTTTAAATAGCCAGTACTATGACCAGCCGGACTGCTGATGATAATGTGAATGATAGTAGTTTATTTGGCTTTAATAGCATTTAATCAGCTACTAGATGGCAAATAGGTCTGACACAGTTTGCTAATATATTAATGTACCTATTTTTTTTTATCAATTATTGATTAGTTAAATGTCATGTTATTGTTTTTCAATGTAACTCATAGGGCCAGTTAAGCCAAAAATAAATGCATAAAATTGTGATTATTTTCTTATCAATCAGTTTAAACATGTGTTTTTTGTGCTCAAAAGAACCATCTCATTGAGACGGTTCTTATGAGTACCCACAACACATGTTTTGGTTGAGAAATAAGAAAAATAATTTTCAGTAAAGCACTCTTATCTGGGGGCCTGGTAACTTATGTTCTTATTTTGTGTTTTTCAGAAGGTTCATCGACTGCGGCAGTTGTGGGGAGGTTGTTCGGAAGAGGCAAGAGCAGCTTATATGCCGGGAGTGTGGCCTCTCGTATCATCGTACTTGTAGTAGTGAGTACTTGTATTTTCAAAAATGTTAACACCGTATGTCCTGTATAGGCATCAATCTAGAACTGTGATGATGGTCAACTAACACGGATCAGTTTACATGGTATGCGCAGAAGTCTTTAACTTACACAAATCAATTAATGATTGGTATAGGCAGAGTATAGGCAGAAGTCTTTATTTTACATGGATCAATTTACAATTGGTATAGGCAGAATTCTTTAACTTACATTAATCAATTCACACTATATAAACATTAATCCTTTGTGTATGGGAAACCCCTAAATGGATACTTTTATAAACAATAAACACCCAGATGAAATGCTGCATAATGCTACATTTCATCTGGGTCTACACTGTTTGCCAAGATAAAATAAGATCTTCAGACAAAATAATACATTTTTAATGACAACCTGACACCCCTAAATATGTACAATAGACTATCTCAAGTTAATGAGAAGAATCCATTAGTATACATGTGCTTGGTTGATCATGAGCTGTGATGGGTCAACTATTACAGATCAAACCACACCCCAGGGACTGCACTGTATAGACACGCAGTATTCATGAACTGTAATGTGTCCACTAACATAGATCCATTCACTATGTATAGGTATGGTTCATAATTATTAAGTATTATTTCACAAAATTGACCCCAGATATATGAATATTCAATGACTTTTCACCAAATCTTTGAGAATCATCTTAATAAGTGTGCTTTAGATTGTGGTACAATTACCTATCTGAAAAAAGGCTGCTTAAGACTGGTTAAGACTGCTTAAGACTGGTTTTACTGTATATTGCTGAAATACTGGATTACTGAAAGCTTAGCATTAGGAAACACACAAGTTTCTATACCTAACCAAGATATATACATTATTACTTTAGTAACTTGATCCGATGGGTCGGATCACGTCGAGTGGGTGCGCCAGGAACGACCGGATCACACGAGACGAAGTCGAGTGTGATCCGGTCGTTCCTGGCGCACCCACGAGACGTGATCCGACCCATCGGATCAAGTTACTAAAGTAATAATGTATTTATTATATACCTACAAAAATAACAACAACAAGGCTAGAACGATTCAATAATACATGCATTTGCACAAATGTAAGGTAAAATACTACGGCAGACCTATGTGATGTGGCATGATATTTTTTACTCAAGTAGTAATACATCAGCTGTTCACTGCTGAAAGAATTGGAAGGCCGCCATTTTGAAAATCCTCTTCCTCGAGTCCGCCTCAGAATTTCAAACGTCTGTAACTTTCTTATAAATGAACAAAAACATAAAGTGTGGGTACTCGTTTTCTTAACTAGACCGTAAGGAACATTTTGGTACCAAATTTATTGTGTTTTTCCATATTTTTTTCATTTTTGTTCCTCTAGCTCATCCTGTTCCAGTGGTGGAAGACAGAAACGTTATGCAACGTCATCGCATATATATGACGTCATTGGTGACGTCAAAAGTGCAGACAACCGTTGAGTCTTTCTTTCGAACACGTTTAAAAAAAGAAAGAACCGTGGAAAAAATGACATCGTAATATTTGATTCAGATTCCGGCCCGTTGCCGGGTTTTACCCAAATACAGTACCAGTGTAAAAGTAGTTCGACTTGGGTAAACTATGGAGGATGGTGATACGGAATCAGAAAACGCTAGTAGGGTGATACAGGATTTTGTATTTTTGTGTAGGAAAATAGGTAGTATCAATGGGTATTTTTTGTAGGTATATAATAAATTGGAATATTTGAATCCCTCTTTAACTATCTTCAGGTAAAACCTGAACAGAGAGCATCTTCAGTATGCTGACAGATCTGTGTTTAAGCTGATATTTATAGGGAAAATTTTATTTTGTTTTTTATCATATGATGTCGCTTCTGTGAGTGAAATAACACCATGCAAAAAAAATTGATAAACCACTAGTGGTTTACAGATTTTCTGGAAATGTTATGCCGTCCATAAAAATGTCAAGCACATAATGACAAATTTATAATGTTTTTACTGCAGAAATGAGATTTCAAAGTAATTTTAATAGAATCTAATATTTGTCCTCTTGTATTATTTAATTTATGAAACTCGTTGCGAAAAAGAGATAAAATACTCGGCAAGCCTCGCATTTTATCTCTTTTCCTTAACTTGTTTAAAAAATCAAACAAACAAAACATGAACACTCATGTAAGATCTTCTTTATAAAACATACACTGCAATGGACCAAATGAAAGACCCCAAGGTAAATGTTTGATTGCAATTTTTTACTTTATTTCTTTCAGCGATGAAACGAGAGGACTTCCGGCGCCTCAAGCGGGGTAAGTTATACATTTTGTTGACAAGTGAAGGCCCAAACACAAAACACTTTGATATTATTACCTTAACAGGGTTAATTTGCATGCTTTTTGTTGTCAAATGATTTTTTTTTCAAAATTAAGTATTTTAAATATCCCTGCCAGGAATACCATCAAAGTATCAAACAATTTGGTTCTGAATCAGGCCTGATGTTATGTTCAGCCCAATCTGGGTCCAACCTGTTTGCAAAGGTTATCAGCAGCCAACACTAGTATTGAGGATATTCTAACCTTGATATTATTATACATATTGAACTCACAAACTAATACTTTGACAGTGTATTCAACCCAGATGCAGGCTCGTGGATCTAGCCCTGAGGTTAATTTTTTTTTCATTCTCAACTTAACTGAGCTTGAAATTTATTTGGCTCATAAAAGTTATTGTTGGCAGTTGAACATTTATAAGCAGGCCTCTAGATGTGTGTGCATAACTGAAAACTATTTTGCTTATTTCTCAACTAAACATATCTTGTGGGTACTCAAAAGAACCGTCTCAATGAGACGGTTCTTTTGAGCATCCAAAACATATCATTTGATTGCTGAGTAAGAAAAGAATTAAAATTTTACATTAAAAAATTTTGCTTAACTGGACCTTGGTATTAGCATGATAAATACAACAACTGAGTTTTAAAGATTTTTTTGATTTTTCACCATTTTGCCTTCAAAGAGCAATTGAAATTTCATGCTCAGCTGAGTTGAGCGCCAAAAACATTTTATAACCTTGAAACAAGATTGCATCATCTCTATGGGACACCCCAAACAAATGATTTAACCCTTTAAGCGCCAAGAAAAAAAAATACATCTGAAGATGTCGTCTGCTGAAGTTGTCTGCTGCTAATAATTGCCTAACATTACTGACAATCTAAGTATAGAAGCAAACAGCTTGGACCCGGAACAGACTGCTCCTATAGGAGCCGTCTGATCTGGGTCCACACTGTTTGCCATAGATGCTTCTTAAACATTTTAGCAGACGAGAAAAGCAGATGACTTTTGTTGCGATTGGCCTATTAAGGGCTAATTGATGGATAAGAATATTTACTATAATTATGCCCCCAACTTTGGAAAAGTTGAAGGGGCATATTGCTTTGAGCTCGTCCGTCTGTCCGTTCGTCTGTTACACAATTTATTAAGATACAGTTTTGAAATTTCATATATGGATTTCTCATCAAAAAATAATTGACACATATTTTTAAGTCTGGATTATCTCCCTTCGTGGAGCCTTCATTATGCCCCCAAATTTGGAAAAGTTAAAGAGGCATATTGCTTTGTGCTCGTCCGTCTGTCCATCCATACATGCCCACGCTACATTATGAGGTCTCAATCTGTACAGCCGTGTTAAGTGAGGTTAGGGTAAGGGTAGCTTGGTATTATGGGGTTAAACTGGGCTTGTGGGGTTAAGCTTGTGAGGTTAACCCCATAAATTTACAATGGCCATGGACCTTTAGGAACCTCAGAACGGACAGGACGTCCTGCAAGTACGTCCGCCCGTCCGTGTGTCCATTACAAATTTTATTAAGATAGTTTTGAAATATATATGGATTCCTCATCGAAAAATAATTGACACATATTTTTTTTTCAGTCTGGATTATCTCTCTTTGTGGAGTTATGCCCCTTTTAAGGGGTCATAATGAAATTTTGTAATCAAGATATTTCAAACTATAACAGCTATGAGCTTCAAACTTGGTCAGCTAATAGAGCATAATAAGTAGATAATCTGGGTGAAAATTAATAAAAAATATATATTATTTTTATGAGTTATTGCCCTTTGTAAATTTGGACATACCGGGCCGCGTAGCGCAGTCGGTAACGTGTCTGGCAACAGATGCGAGTCTGACTGCAGATCCAGGGGTTGCGAGTTCAATCCCGGCCCGGTCCCATACTTTCGTAGAGATTGATCATGAAATAATTTCTACGGTCATTCTCCTCCCTTCCGCTGAATCATTCAAGAAGGGTTGTTGTCAGTTACAAGCGAAAGTATGTGCACGAAGTACTGGTTAACTGCTTGTTCAAGCTTGCCCAGGAAAAAGTGTGGTTAGGTGAACTGACCGTCCCGCAATGACCATAGCTGTAGACTTGGGACGTAAAGCAACAAAACAAACAAACAAATAAATTTGGACAGAAAATTCGATACCTCAAAAAATGAGCTTTGAGCTTCAAACTTGGACAGCTGATAGAAGATAATGAGCAGATAACCGGGTGAAAATTTAAAAAAGTTATTTATTTTTTTTGAGTTATTGCCCTTTGCAAATTTTGGCATTGAAACTTGTAATCAAGATATCCCTAAAACCAGTACAGCAAGTAGCTTCAAACTTAGTCAGCTGATAGAAGATAATGAGAAGATAACCTAGTGAAAATTTAAGAAAAGGTTATTTTTTGTTTTTTCGAGTTTTTGCCCTTTGCAAGTTTGGGCATTGAAAACTTGTAATCAAGATGTCTCAAATCATTTAAGCTAGCAGCTTCAGACATGGTCAGTTGACAGAAGATGATGAGTAGATTACCTGATGATTTTTTTTTAAAAAAAGGTTATTTTATTTTTTTGAGTTATTGCCCTTTGCAAATTTTGGCATTGAAAACTTGTAGTCAAGATATGTAAGAAAAAACTATTACTGCTAGCAGCTTAAAACCTTGTCAGCTGATAGAGGATAGTGAGTAGATTACCTGGTCAAAATTTAAAAAAGTTTTTTTTACGTTTTTTGAGTTATTGCCCTTTGCAAATTCGGGCATTGGAAACTTGTAATCAAGATATCTCAAACTATTATAGCTAGCAGCTTCAAACATGGTCAGTTGGTAAAAGATGATGAGTAGATTACCTGGTGAAAATTTTAAAAAGTTATTTTTTAAGTTAATTTGGGCATTGAAAACTTTAATAAAGATGCATTTATCTCGAAACATTTTGTAGCTAGCAGCTTCAAACTTTACCAGCTGATAACTGGGTGAAATTATTTTTTATTTTAGTTCAAATTAGGTCAGCTGATAGAGGATGATGAGTAGTATAGCTATAAGCTCAAAACTTAAGATGGCCCCCTTGTGTTATGAACCCTTAATTCTTGACAAGCAAAGGGTTGGGGGCATAGTGTTTCATAAACATCATTTCTAGTTTCCTTTTTCACTCCTCAAAACTGCTAGCGGTGACTTTTGTTGTCTGCTGTTAACCTTTGCCAACAATCAGTCCTGGTCTGGACACACCCTAATCCACTCATCTAGAGATTTATATTTTTGCTGAAAGAGGTTTTTTGAAAAAAAGAGTCAGCAGATGAATACAAAAGCATGACGTTACCTATCATTCAAAGAGATAATTATTCACTCTTAATCTCCTTATGTCGTCTGTTGATAACCTTTGCAAACAGTTTGGTACAAGATCAGGCCAGACACAATATTTGGCCTGATCTGAGTCCAACCTGACACTCAGATGGACCAAGATGATGGTCCTGAAAAAAAAATATTGAAAAAGTTGATCTTGAAAAAAAATCAGCAGACAACAAAGAAAGCATGAAAATACTCCCAGGGGGCAAAGAGTTAATCCACACATTTTTTAGATAAGAATAAGGGATAAAGTTAACAGTATTGGGCATTGTGCATGAATGTATGACACAATTTTATTTTAATTATGTAAAGATCCTTTGTGACATCTGGGTGTTTTTGGTCTGTTTACAAATGTTTTGATAGCTTTCATGCCCAAAGGTCTTTCATAAAGGACTGGTAAATAGGGTAAAGTTGGGTAAATTCGGACATCAGGTAAATTCGGACACACATTTGAAAAGAGTGTAGGACAAAAGCCCACTAGGACAAAAGCCCACTAGGACAAAAGCCCACTGGACAAAAGCCTACTAGGACAAAAGCCCACTGGGACAAAAGCCCTCTAGGACAAAAGCCCACTTATATGTATTTAACAGGGATAGGTTTGAACTAATTGATAAACCCCAGAGAGTACTCTCATTTTTTCTTCATATGTAGGCTCAGACCCAGCACCTTCTGTTCACCCCCCAAAAATATCATGAATTTGAAACACCCCAAATAAAAATTTGAAATTTTAGCAACCCAAGAAATATCCTCCATTCTGTACCTTGACCCTCAGAAAAGACCCTAAAATGCATAGAAATGACCTCTAAATATAGTCCAATTTTGTGATAATCCCCTACCCCCAAAATATCCACAAAATCTTCAGACCCCCAAAAATATTCAGTTTTCTGAAAAAAAAATTGAATATGAAAATATAAGAGTACCCCCTCCCTCCCCCTTCCCACTGGGGAAAAAAGGACGCCGCGGACCTAAGATGAAGAATCTTCCTTCTCAAATCTGAAATTTCAAACATCTCTTTTTGTTTGACACCTCTCATAAAAGTGCATGCTAATTGCTACTACCAGATCAAAGGGCATTTGTATTAATTAGACATATGTTTCCCAATTATAATAGATTGTATGACCCAAACTGTTAATTGATTTTCTTCAAATATCAATGGCTTTTAACACCCAAATTAAGTTGTTTGTCACAACATACAGGAGAAATAATTATGTCAGTGAAAGCACACTGCAGGCGTGACTTACCCTGAAGGAGCAGTCTGATCAGGGTTAACAGTTTTATAAAAGACTTAAACCTTCTTTTTTTTCAAAGAAGTGGGCTTTTGTCCACCCTGCCAAATTAAGCAGTGGGCTTTTGTCCAGTGGGATATTGTCCAGTGGGCTTTTGTCCTAGTGGGCTTTTGTCCCAGTGGGCTTTTGTCCGTTCCCCATTTGAAAACCGTGTAAATCCAGATGAGATGGCTCCTTATGAGCCGTCTCATCAGGATTTTCACTGTTTGCTTTGTTTATTTAATTTTTATTCCAATTATTCAAAAATAAAAGAATTAAGGTAGCTGTCCGACGTTAGGCGACTGTCAGAATTTACCCGACTTTACCCTACAAAGTTATACAGGGTTTTTTATATATCAGCTACCCAAATTTAGTTTTACTTAGTATAAAGTTATTAAGGGTTTCTATATATCAGTTACCTAAATTTAGTGTTACAGACAAAACTCTTTATAACGTCACTCGTTATAACAGAATATTCAATATCCGACATAAAATTGCTGGGAACGGATCTGTTTCCATTAAAATTCCCTCTTTATAACAGGATATTTACTTAACGACACCGACAGTAACTTCTGGGAACAGATAAACAATTTCTATTGAAAATAAATTCATTATAACAGAATTGTTACCATGTGTCAGACAATTTTGTGATCAGAAAAAGGTCTTTTTGCACTAACAGGTCTCTGTCTCACTTGATAAGTAGGAAGCTTTGTGCATTTTGATTCAATATGAAATTGATCTGATGTTTATATTTGGAATAATAGCATTTTAATTCATTTGTTCAATATTTTCTTTTACCAAATGATTATTATGTTGAAATCTGGTAATGGACAGAATTTCTTTATAACAGCAAATTCGCTTTAATGCAAAGATAGCTTGGAACAAACAGTGTCGTTATAAAGAGGGTTGACTGTACTAATTTCTTTATCTCCTATTGTCATCTGCTGATAACTTTTACAAACAGTTTGGACCGAGGTCTGGCCCAAAAAAAGTCGGGCCTAATCTTGATCCATTCTGATTAACACTAGGATGGTATTACTAAAAAAAAATTTTGAAAACAAAAGCATGAAAAATCTCCCAGGGGGCAAAGAGTTAAGGGTTCGACGGAGCTACATGTTTATAGAGTTTTAAGATATAGATGATTAACCTTTTACTCCATAGGCTATTTTAAGATCATGACATCATTTTCTTTTTTTAGACAACATTGAAAAAATTCAAGAAAAAATAAAGTTAAGTTGTGTATACTTTTAAAAAATATTATGAAAAATGGAGCATTTGCTCCAAAAGGGCAAATGCTCCATTTTCCATAATATTTTCAAATACATGATATTGTTAAGGCGTCAAAAGACGCTATTATAGAGTAATGGGTTACGTAACTATTTCCTTGACTTAAGCATGTAAAAAAATTGCTGTACGAGGTCACGTGTTGGAGTGATACATGCAATGCAATAGATGGTTTTAATTGAGCAATATAAATTAATGCAATGATGTCCATTTCAAAGATGCATACATGTGCATGTATAATGGCAAATCTTGACAGTTTCACACCAAAGTTTGTTTTTAAAAGCAGTCATATGATAAACATTGGCGTAGCTCCAATTACACAGTTACGCATGTGAGTAATAAAAATAGTAACAATCAAGGGAGTTTACCTAATTTGGTCAAAGTGATTTTCCATACCATAAGGAACTGCTCTTAAAGGGAAGAAATCGCTCCCAGCTCCCTCTGGGAGCAAATTCTTTCCTTTGAGAGAAGTCTCTATTTTGAAAAGGGGTGCAACCGAAGAGAATCACTGCTTGTTCCAGTAATCTCCCTTGATGTGGGTAACTTTTTCAGAGTTCTGGCTATGCCATTGATAAATATAGAATGAATGTAGGACATTAACTGGACATTTTGACCTAGGACGTTTCAGCCAAAGGTGGACGTTTTGGCCATAACCATAAATTGTGGGTTGGGGTGTGTGCATGCATAAATCTGTGATGCATTTCTTAGGACAATCATATACATGTATACTATACTTCTCCCAAATTTTTATCAGTTATTAAACTGCATGTATTTACAAGCAGAGATGAAAACAGTGTAGGTCCTGATCAGGTAGGAATCTGGCTGATCTGGATCTGCAGTGTTTTGAAGAAAAAGATAAATCCAGGCTCAGCATGAAAGTAGTAAACATTCATCAATTGTTATGTACAGTAGATTCCCGAGAATCATTGTAAATAAAATATTAAATAATCCAGGTAATGGGTGCTTTATACAGGTATATATTATTTACTGATGAACAATATACCTGTTTCTATGAAAAATAGCATGATCCTATTATCATGCATCTTAAGAAATGCATCACACATTTATGCATGCATACATCCCAAACCCAAAATTTATGGTTATCCCCGAAATGTTCACTTCAGCATTTTCCGTGGCCGAAATGTTTATGGCCGAAACGTCCAGGCTGAAACGTCCGTGGCCAAAATGTCTGTAGCCGAAATGTCCGAGCACCTATAGAATATAGCATTTGTGCACTTGTATTATTGCATTCAATGTTGGGATGTTTTCAAAACACAATATGAAATGTATTTGGTGTTAACTGTATTCAAACTTATTATTTAGGGAGGTATATTGTCGGATATAGGGTTGGAAATCTAGTTTTGCTGGGACATGCATGCAGTACTGTAAAACACATACAATATGAAATGTATTTTGGGGTTAACTGTATTCAAACTTTTTATTTAGGGAGGTATATTGTCGGATATAGAGTTGGAAATCTAGTTTTGCAGGGACATGTGATTTCAGACGGTATATTTGAGGTTATTATACCTCATGTGAATTTCCCATACAAAACTTCCATAGACGAATGACTGATATTTTACACTATCACCAGCTGCTATAGGGACACAGAATACTGTCACTCGTTTGCCATAGCAGCGGATGATAGTAAAAAATGTCAGTTGTTCGTCTGATGCGCGTCAGGTTTTGTTCACGTCAGGACTGAGGAGACGTTCAACAGCAATAGCAGACATGAGGCATGATATGACCACTTTAAACTCCAAATATTTACTTCGTTGTTTATGGTCAGAATAATAAAGTGTGGGTACTCGTTTTCTTAGTTAGGGCGAGAGATACACATTGAGACCAAATATGAGCCGATTTGGTTTTGCAACACAGCATCCAATTAAATGACGCTGCTTGGTATTAAATTTGACGTCATCAATCAATATATTTTGTCAAATATTCAGTTTTCCATCAATGTGTTAAATTAGAGGAAAACTCTTCACCCAAGAACTTTATACTTGGAATGGTTTGATAGTTTTTCCCAAATAAATGAACGCTGACCAGATTTAGACATGATTGACTTGCAAATAAATTATTTTTTCATTGTGTAAGGTTAAACTGAGTTCAAAAATATGTAAACAGCTAACCCATGGTGACCCATTTTTAGTACAATGTCATAAATAATGGCAGTATTACATGTATCATGAAACTCCATAGCAGGTCGATTTACATTTTGCCAAAGAAATGGGTCTCATAAGTAAGACAACTCTTGCTGCATTTAATCATGAAATTATCTGCCCTTGGTTTAGTGACATGACAGCAAGGCAAGGGGCCATATTCTAGTTATGTTTTCATTGTCTTATTGACTAATTTTCATTGTCTTATTGACTTGTTTTCATCATTTTATTGACTTAATTCTTTCAGAAATATCAGATTGTCATACACTTTTGGACTTGGATCAGGCCCTGGGTATTTTGTCAGTTTCTGATCTGGGTTCAAACTGTTTGCAAATATGGGAGTACAGTGGCTCAGTAGTAGAGTGCTTGACTTGAGACCGAGGGGCCACAGGTTCGAGCCTCACTGGCGTCACTGCGTTGTGGTCTTTGAGCAAGACACATTTATTCTAGCATAGTACTGGTTCAACCCAGGAAAACCCGTCCCTATATGACTGAAAGATTGTTGATGGGATGTAAAGAATCAAATCAAACAAAGCTGTTCGCAAATGCTATCAGCAGACACTAAAGCCCACCTAAAGTTCATTATCTATAACCAAAAATAGTTCCATCATGCTCAATTGATATATCAGTTGCGTCATCTTGAAAGATAAGTATATATTTAGAGATTATCTTATGGAGTTTTGGTTATCGCTCGAAGTATCAACCCGAGACCCCATTATCAGCCCAAGAGCTTTAGCTGGAGGGCTGATAATGGTCGAGGGTTGAAACTGAGGGCGATAATTTAAACCCCACGTTATAATCTGTTTATCACATATTCCATTACACTATTTCAACGCGTTTGGCGTTAAAAATGTAAGTAAAACAGAGGAATGGCGTAACTTTTGCATTACGTCACGCCACTTGTTTACATCTGACGTCATCAAATGATCAACGTTACGTGCCGGGCATGATAACCTCTCTCCATTCATAATACATGACTTTCGGTTATCATCACTGCAGGCTGATAACCAGTTGGTGGGAAAGAGCTTATCGCATATGCAGACTTTGAGTTATCACGGCAAAATGACTTAAAATCTGCATTGCTTGAAGTATCAGCTCATTGCATGATGGGAAATTTTTCTAGATCTTTTTGTTCATTTTGCTATTTTGTTCAATTTCAAAATCAACTTTATCGAAATTTCAGTCCTAATACCTAAATTGTTCATTGTCAAGGAGTTTTGGACAGGATGAGGCCTTCGATATTTGGTCCAGTCTGATCTGGGTCCAAACTGTTTGCAAAGGTTATTTGTCCAGTCTGATCTGGGTCCAAACTGTTTGCAAAGGTTATTTGTCCAGTCTGATCTGGGTCCAAACTGTTTGCAAAGGTTATCTGTCCAGTCTGATCTGGGTCCAAGCTGTTTGCAAAGGTTATCTGTCTAGCCTGATCTGGGTCCAAACTGTTGCAAAGGTTATTTGTCCAGCCTGATCTGGGTCCAAACTGTTGGCAAAGGTTATTTGTCCAGCCTGATCTGGGTCCAAACTGTTTGCAAAGGTTATCTGTCCAGTCTGATCTGGGTCCAAACTGTTTGCAAAGGTTATCTGTCCAGCCTGATCTGGGTCCAAACTGTTTGCAAAGGATATAAGTCCAGTCTGATCTGGATCCAAACTGTTTGCAATGGTTATTTGTCCAGCCTGATCTGGGTCCAAACTGTTTGCAAAGGTTATCTGTCCAGTCTGATCTGGGTTCAAACTGTTTGCTTAGGTTATCTGGCCAGTCTGATCTGGGTCCAAACTGTTTGCAAAGGTTATCTGTCTAGCCTGATCCGGGTCCAAACTGTTTGCAAAGGTTATATGTCCAGTCTGATCTGGGTCCAAACTGTTTGCAAAGGTTATCTTTCCAGCCTGATCTGTGTCCACACTGTTTGAAAAGGTTATCACCAGAAGCCACTAGCAGCCAAAGAGGTGATAAAACTTTAGCCGATATAATAATGCCTAATGGAATTCCACTCTTATCATTTGGACCAGCTCATTTCCCTTTTTAGGGTTGTCGGATGGTAGTTTTCATTTTTATTTAAAACAATTTCAGAACTTTCTGTCAGCAAACAGTGGAGAACCTGATCAGATGCCACGTACTGCGGTGTTTGATCTGGATCTGCACCATTTGCCTATGTTCCACAAAAAGGATGCTATGCTTATATGGATTAAATAATTCATACAGGCATATAAAGTTAATCTGGTTCTATATTGATTACTGGATTTGACTTGTACGCTCAACTGTTTGTTTGTTTGTTTCAGATGGTGGCCTGGGGGGTTGGGTGTGTGGATGCATCCAGGGTACGTATCTTTTTTGTAAGAAAAAGAGCCCTAATAATTTAACTCTTACTGAGTAGTTTATTCCCAGCTTTTTCCTTGTCTGCTGATTTCTTTAAAATGAATTTTTCAAAAAAATTCGGGGATACTTGTCAAACTATATGGATCCAGATTAGGTCTGAAGTTTTGTCAAGCCTGATCTGGGTCCAAACTGTTTGCAAAGGCTATCAGCAAACCTTACTATTAGACAAAGTTAAGTAGGTATATATGGTTTTGGGAAACCAGAATTCTATGTGCAAGTGTGTAGCAAATAAGAATCCTATGAACTTTTAAAAAGATTTTTTTATATCTTAACCTTTTGTATTAATAGACTTTTCGCTTACTGTAAAGGCCGCAACTTTAATACTCATATCTTGGAGTGGTTCGGCAATTTCATTTGCTAAACAAGGGAAATCAGGTTCTATTTATAATTTAATGAAGAAATAAGTTGTTTGGGCTGCGTAAAGATGTGTGCATTTCATGAAATCCTAACCGTATACGCACTGAAGTCACATTTATTAACCCTTAAAGCGCATAATCACAAAATGTATGTTTTTTTGTCATCGACTAAAATATTTGAAGCCTCATAGACAAACAATGTGGACCCAGATCAGACTGCTCCTGTAGGAGCAGTCTGATCTGGGTCCACAATGTTTGCCTCTATGCTTATGTTAAATAGGCATTTTCGGATGCAGTTATTTTACCGGCGTTTTAAGGACTAAATAATGTGTTTTGCATCTTTACTGAGGTAATGGCCCAAGATGATATAGTTTCTTTTCAATAAAACCACGCCTCATTTTCAGCTTTTACCTATGTCTTCGGTTGACCAGTCCTAATTATGCATACATGAGGTGCCACCTTTACAGTACCCAAAAAGTCATATAATACAATAAATACGGTACTTCCCATTGTGCATGTTAAGGGTTCACAGGAAGAAGGTCCTATAATATGATGTATTTCTGTCCCTGAAGGTTGTTTTTATCTTTGCAAACAGTGCAGACTTTGAAATACTGGGTCTTCATTGTTTGCTAAAGTACCCATTTAGGAGTTTACGGTATACAAAGGGTTAATTTAGAATATAAGAGTTACAAAATATAATAAAACCGTTATTGACTATTGTGTTATTGAATATAATGTTGATATCCATCATATAATTCCAGTATTGACCTTGTTTTGGTCACTATAGGTATCCTCTGGTGGATATCACATCATATCCAATACCACAATAGTCAATAATTGTATAATATCATATAACAAAGGCTCTCAAGACTGTTGTTCATTAGCCTATGAATCCATGCTTAATAATGCCAATCATGATATAAGCAAACAATCAAACTTTATTCTCTAACGTATGTTTTGCTAAAGATAACTATATTGAGCAACACAAGGATTAAGTATGGTTCTTTTGTATTTTCAGATGAAGAAGCTCAGCCCAGACTAAGGCAGCACGTTCAAGAGCAAGCCCCGGTACCGGTGGTCCCTGTGCTAGTTCAAGCGGAACCGGTCGTCCCAGTCCCTGAGCCGGCTCGAGTGGAACCTGTCGTCCCTGAGCCAGCTCGTGTAGTACCGGACGCCCCTGTCGAATTGCGAGAGGAAGGACCGGCCCCTGCTTCTTCATCCATGGTTAGGAGGGTGGTTGGTGGCGTATTGTCCGTCACTGGGTCTGTGGTAATGTTACCTATCCGTATTGGCATTTCTGCGGTTACTTTACCTTTTCGGATTGGGATGTCTGTAGGGGGATATTTCATAGGATGAATGGGGAAGGGTTATATTATAGCCTCACTGTGAGAATACCTATTTCCTAGGTTTGCGACCAAGTGAGACTCATATCTGCATGTTCCGCTACAGAGACTGGCAAGAATCTTGAAATTTTAGACCGAACCATACTGGCAAGAATCTTGAAATTTTAGACCGAACCATGTATATCTAGTATACTTTCTTAGGTGGAAAACAGGTGGAAAACAAAGGTGCAGATCAGAATGTATAGTATGTGCAGGCTGATCCATACCCATGTTTTTTCTATACAATAAAAAGCTAGGGTATTCTCATTGGTGAGGTGACCCATTTAATGTCCAATAGTCTATTGCATATAGCTTATTGAATCAGTCCAATGTAATTTGTAAGAATAATTGAGCTGCTTTAGCTGTCCAATCGTCACCTCCACAACAGCTGCATTGATGAGACAACTTCTGGTGTAGTATGTACAATGAGGGATTCTGTAACTGCAGAGTTCTGAAATGTACCAAATGTTCTACTCAATGATGTTTTGTATCTTTTAGATAGTCTCTATAATAGTTAAGATGGTAGAGTTTAAGTGCATTGTCTGAGGAATATGTATAGATCAATAAATCTTAAATTATGACTGGCTACATTTACACACAAATGTCATTGAGTTAACTAGGAAGCACATGCACTCATATTTAAATTTCTGAAGAAAAAAGCTTTAGGATTGACATTATTAAACATACATAGGTTCAACATTATAACGAGACCTGGAAATACTCCAATCACAGATTACAGCCTACCTCCCTATGATAACAAGAAAAGATGCAAAATTACATTCCATACAACTCGCATTTCAACTAGACCTGGAAATTCTCCAATCACAGATTACAACCTATATTCCTATGACAACAATACACGATGCAAGACCACAGTTCATGCAACTCACACTTTAACAAGATCTGGAAATACTCCAATCATAGATTACAGCCTATCTTCCTATGACAACAATACACGCTGCACGACCACAGTTCATGCAACTCACATTTTAACAAGACCAGGAAATATCATAATCACACTCAAAAGCCTGCCAGTAAAGATGCAAGAACACAATTCAACTATCAAGTTTAAAGGGAGTCAAGAATGTAGAGCTATGCTCAGAAATTTTCAGAAAGTGTTTTTTGTGGCCTACTTTATTTCAGATATTTAATACCAGTTTATTTTCAATTTTCAAAAAGTGTTGATATTTTATGACCTTATGAATTTCATATCTTAAAATTCTTTATACCTGCTAGTGTCATCTGCTGCTTACATTTGAAAAAAACAGTTTAGACCCAGATCTGGACCAACAAAATGCTGGGTCTGATCTGGTTCCAAGCTGTTTATTGCTAGATTGTATTCCTGGAAGATTTTTTTTCAGAATTATTTTTAACATACCTGTAACTTTTTTCAGAAACCAAATAGAATTTATTTTGTCCTCCGCCTAGCCAAATTTGAAGAATGTAAAGTATATTCTAACAGTTTTCATTAAGTAACATTTTCTTAAATGTAAAGAGACTGATACAAAACCTTTTTGAGTAGAATATTTCTTTAATTGAACTGATCGCCAAAACTAAAGCTCTCTTGATATTGAAGGCATAAGCATGTTGTATTTTTTTCTGATTAATTTAGGTGTTGTTTTTCCATGGGGAATAGTTTCTTCAAAGAGTAGCATATGCTCAAAGAGTGATTGATATTAGAAACCTACTGAAAACACAATTCTTTTAGAAGGGTACATCTTTGCTTGCTTATCAGTCATTAACACTAGTTATTTTCTAATTTTGTCTGTTAAAACATGTCCTTACAAAGTTTAAATAATAACATGCTTAACCTTTGCCTGATGTATCTATTTAGTGATAAGATTGGGTAAGCAAGGAACACAAATATATTCTAAAACATTTACTAAAAATTAATCCTGGACCTCTGTTGTAGCAGCATCATTCAGGATTTATATCATGTTCAAAGTCAGGTATGGCTGGTGGTTAAATTGGATCAAGCTTATCTTGCTTGCCATGTTCTAAGAAGTAAATCTAAACTGCATTTCATAATTTTACCATTTTTTTCTAGGTTACATGTAATTAATTCCCAATGTAGGAAGTTTTGGATATTCACAGGTTCTAAATTCAATAAAACCCCGGGGTACTTACATTGTTTATAAGAGTTGAGTTTCAGATGACCTTATTCCCTCCCCTCCTCTAGTCTTGATCATCTATTCAGTATGGCAAGCCATTTTACTATTTATTAAGGAATGTAGATATCTACTTAATTAAATAAGATATCTTATCTATTATATAAGATATCTTATATATTATATGAGATATCTTATGTATTAAACAAGATATCTTATATAAGATATCTTATGTCCTATATAAGACATCTTATTCCGAAGAAGCAAACAATTCAGTCCATAATACGGGTAAAAAACAATTAAAAATTAAAAAAAAGACACACTAAAAAATAATTGAAAATTAAAAAAGACACACTAAAAATAATTAAAAATTAAAAAAGACACACTAAAAAATAATTAAAAATTAAAAAAAAGACACACTAAAAATAATTAAAAATTAAATAGACACAATAAAATAAGATATCTTATATATTATTTGTAATTTAGATAGCTTATATGCTATATAAGATATCTTATATAAGATAATATGTAAGATATCTTATTTACCAAAATATATAAGCTATCTTATATAAGATATCTTATATAGCATATAAGATATCTTATATCACATATAAGATATCTTATATGCGATATGAGATATCTTATTCACCAAAATATATAAGATATGTTATATAGCATATAAGATATCTTATATGCTATATAAGATATCATATATCCTATATAAGATATCTTATTTTGATATAAGATATCTTATATCTTTTTTAAGATATCTTATATAGTATATAAGATATCTTAATTACAAAAAATATTATATGCAATACAAGATATGATATATCTTATGAGATCTTATATAGTTTGGCAATTCAGATATCTTATATCCTCTATAAGATATCTTTTATCTTATATAACATATCTTATATAACATATAAGATATCTAATATAGGATATAAGATATCTTATATCGCATAGAAGATATCTTATATAGGATATAAGATATCTTATATCCTATATTAGAAATCTTATATGATAAAGTAGAGATCTACATTTCTTAAGAAATCGTAAAATGGCGTGCCATAATTCAGTCCAAATATATATTAGACCTATTTCAAGTCATTTTATAAGCATTTTGGAAACTAGTTTTTGTAAGATCCACCTACATAATCACACTGAAATAAGACATCCTTTCTTTTTATATAAATTTCTGGTTACCTTTCTTATATATTAATCTTAATAGTCAATTCAAGTATTAATGTCTTTGATATTTTAGTCTTTGGATTTTAAAAAAAACAAACTTATAAACAAATTATTAAGTGAGGTCATAAACATTTGTTATTTTCATGAGGTATTTCTTAAATTCAAAATTCAAGACAAAAAAAGAAATTAAGCCATTTTCTGTTATTAAGAAACTGGAAAAAACACTGATAAGACCCCATTTATCTGATCCCATGCAAAGATAAATGTATAGGATTTCATGGTTCCCCAGCTATTAAGACCCATTCATCTGAATGGTGTTATTTGCCAGACCTTAATTTAATGATGCTGCAGTTAAACACAGATGTCCATTAAACATAATTTTTGTAAGAATATTTAGTGAATTTGACAATTACAAGATATATTTATGTATATTTACATGCATTTACAATAATAATTGGTAGAATTTACTATTCATGCATTGTCAAATCATCCTGTGATATCAACAACACATTTTTTAGATGTTCTTAATTTGTGTTCCTTTGAGGGTTGGCGCCCCTCCCCTGGCCTAGCTGTAATCAGTTTTTGTGGTTATGGTTGTAACATTAACCCTGTTGATCTTAGACTGGCTAAAACTGTATGAGTCATTTAATGAGATTTTGGTAATAAAGCATATGTAAGCAGTGAAGGCTCAGACAAGCCTGTGCAAGTACAGTCTCACCAGAGCCTTTCCTTCTTGTAGAAACTAATTAGGGATGTAGAAGGCTGATAAGCTAGACTTCAGATCTCCACAGGACCTGCAATTGTAAAGAGTTTTATGCATATGTGATAACTACCAAAATATATGAACTCGTCAATACGATGGTTTGGTCAAGTGCAATTGGGTTAATAATGCACATCAATAAAATATGTGAAAATACAGCAAAACCTTTTTTCAAGAACTTGCAATTTGTATTCCTCTTCAATCAGGGATACTCTATCGGCTTGAATACACGAGGTGTTGTGATTTTATTGGTCCACTGCATTTTCTTTTTATACTATCCATAATTTGATTGAAACCACCATGAAATTGATTACTAGTATGTTAAGCTATAATTACTTTTATCACTGTTTATTTTGTCATGTATTGTTTCATTTTGTCACAGATCGTACCTGTATGTGGGGGAGTGCAGTGGCTCAGTGGTAGAGTGCTTGACTTGAGACAGTGGGGCCGCGGGTTTGAGCCTCACCTTAGTCACTGCGTTGTGGTCCTTGAGCAAGACACATTTATCCTAGCTTAGCACTGGTTCAACCCAGGAAGACCTGTCCCTGTTTAACTGAAAGATTGTTGATGGGACATACAGAATTGAATCAAACAAACAAAAACCTGTATGTGGATAGTACAACTGGACATGGTATGTATGTGTAAATGGTGAAATTACAGGGTGATAGATTTAGGTAGCCCAATCAACTTCCATAGAAAATATTGAGTATGATCAGGTAATCCCACAATCACAAACTGCAGACAAACCCGTGGCATCGTGAGGAAGAGCCACACAACAATCACGGGACACCAAGAAGGCTCTTTCTTCCCCAATGAGATGATTGCAAAACTAGAATATACACAACAAAACATAGAACAACAACAGAGTTCCACTATGGGAGTAACAATGAACAATGAATCAACAACAGAACCACCCGCCACCGCCATAAACCTTAGTTCAAGGTGTAGCCTAGGGGAGCACAGTGGCTCAATTGGTAGAGTGTTAGACTCTGTGTCCAAGGGTGGTGAATTCAAGACTCAGAGAAGGCACTGATTTGTGTCGTTGAGCAAGACACTTTATTATCTGCTAAGCACTGGTTCAACTCAGGAAGACAGAAAATTGTCCCAACGTGACTGCAAAATTGTTGACTTGGCTGTAAAGCATCAACACAAATAAGCTGTAGCCCTTTAGGAGGATTATAATTAAGTTAACAATATCCTTGGATGACAAACATGTTTTTACCTTTGGGTGCTTATTACAGGTTCAACAATTTGTCCCGACATGACTGTAAAGTTTTGACTGGGATGTAAAGCATCAACACAAATAAATATGGTGTAGCCTTTTAAAATAGAGGACTAATATGATTTGGTAAACAATATCCTTGGATGACAATACTTTTATACCTTGGTGCTTAGTACTGGCTCAGCCCAGGAAATGTTCAGACATGACTGAAATTCACTTGACTACCATCAACACCAACAAAACGGCTATTGGTGTTACATATGCAGCAATATAAAATTATGGTAGAGCCATTCATAGGCTCTGCTTCTCCACTCAACAGCTCCACATTGAATCGGCAGTTAGTGTTATATTTAATACTCACTAAATAAAAAAAAGTTTTTCCACCGAGTCGGTCTAAGTTTAACTTTGATAACATTGTATGTAATAGATTGATATTACAGCACAGATAGTTTCTCACCTAAACAGCTTCAATGATGTGTAGCCATTCGTCCATAGAATTTGAGACTATTGGTATTGGCATGACTTCCAAGAACACCTGTTCCGATTCAAAGATTTCTCTGGTCGTCAAGGTGAGGTATTGGTTTGACTTAAATGACAGCCTCTTCCGATTCAAAGATTTCACTGGTCGTCAAAGTGAGGTATTGATATGACTAACATGACAGCCTCTTCCGATTCAAAGATTTCTCTGGTCGTCAAAGTGAGGTATTGGTATGACTTCCATGACAGCCTCTTCCGATCCAAAGATTTCACTGGTAATGTTAGTGAGGTATTGGTATGACTTCCAAAATAGTGAGTATGATCAGGAAATACCACAATCACAAATCACAGACAACCCCGTGGCACAGTGAGGAAGAGCCGCTCAACCATCACGAGACACCAGGAAGACAAATTAAGCAAAGCAACCAGCTCTCTCTTCCCCATCAAGATGATTGCAATACTAGAATGGACATAAAGTAACGTGCAACAAAACATAGAACAATTACAGACTCCCACAATGGGAGTAACAATAAACAAAAAGTCAACAACAACAGAACCACCGCCTTAGAACGGACAGCAGCCTAAGCCACCGGGTACTGATGAAAGATTTTACTGGTCATGTAAGTGAAGAACTGCATGTATTATCTCAGATTATCTGGAAAAGGTTGATTTCACCTAAATTGTAAAAGTAAGTAAGGGTGCAAAGATCAGGTATCCATACAATCAAGTACCACACCTGACCCAGCATTCCAGTGGGAAAGTGACAGATTCGCAGTAAGTCAATTATTGGTATTGGTACAAGATTTTGTAAGTAAATTATCGTATTGGTACATACTATTTTAATTATTAGTATTTGTGCAAGGTAGTGTAAGTAAATTATCGTATTGGTACTAGTAGTAAGAAGAGAATCGATACAATCAAGCACCACACCTGACCCAGGATACCAATGGGAAAGTTTTTGTTTGATTTGATTCTTTACATCCCATCAACAATCTTTCAGTTATATAGGGACGGGTCTTCCTGGGTTGAACCAGTACTAAGCTAGGATTAATGTGTCTTGCTCAAGGACACAACACATTGACACCAGTGAGGCTCGAACCCTCAGTCTCGAGTCAAACACTCTACCACTGAGCCACTGCGCTCCCGCCAATGGGAAAGTGACAACGTCACAATTAGACATCACAAACGAGAACCAAGAAGTCAGTCTTTTCCCAGCAGGTATTGTAAGTAAATTATCTTAATGGTACAAGGTATTGTAAGTAAATAACCGTATTGGTACAAGATATTGTAAGTAAATTATCAGTATTAGTACAAGGCATTGCAAGTAAATTATCGTGTTGGTACTAGATTGTAAGTAAATTATCGTATTGGTACTAGAGATTGTAAGTAAATTATTGTATTGGTACTAGAGATTATAAGTAAGTTATTGTATTGGTACTAGAGATTATAAGTAAATTATTGTATTGGTACTAGAGATTGTAAGTAAATTATTGTATTGGTACTAGAGGTTGTAAGTAAGTTATTGTATTGGTACTAGAGATTGTAAGTAAATTACGGTATTGGTACTAGAGATTGTAAGTAAATTATTGTATTGGTACTAGAGATTGTAAGTAAATTATCGTATTGGTACTAGAGGTTGTAAGTAAATTATTGTATTGGTACTAGAGATTGTAAGTAAGTTATTGTATTGGTACTAGAGATTATAAGTAAATTATTGTATTGGTACTAGAGATTATAAGTAAGTTATTGTTTTGGTACTAGAGATTGTAAGTAAATTACGGTATTGGTACTAGAGATTGTAAGTAAATTATTGTATTGGTGCTAGAGATTGTAAGTAAATTATTGTATTGGTACTAGAGATTGTAAGTAAGTTATTGTATTGGTACTAGAGATTGTAAGTAAATTAATGTATTGGTACTAGAGGTTGTAAGTAAGTTATTGTATTGGTACTAGAGATTGTAAGTAAATTATTGTATTGGTACTAGAGATTGTAAGTAAATTATTGTATTGGTACTAGAGATTATAAGTAAGTTATTGTTTTGGTACTAGAGATTGTAAGTAAATAACGGTATTGGTATTAGAGATTGTAAGTAAATTATTGTATTGGTACTAGAGATTGTAAGTAAATTACGGTATTGGTACTAGAGATTGTAAGTAAATTATTGTATTGGTACTAGAGATTGTAAGTAAATTACGGTATTGGTACTAGAGATTGTAAGTAAATTACGGTATTGATACTAGAGATTGTAAGTAAATTATTGTATTGGTACTAGAGATTATAAGTAAGTTATTGTTTTGGTACTAGAGATTGTAAGTAAATTATTGTATTGGTACTAGAGATTTTAAGTAAGTTATTGTATTGGTACTAGAGATTGTAAGTAAATTACGGTATTGGTACTAGAGATTGTAAGTAAATTATTGTATTGGTACTAGAGATTGTAAGTAAATTATGGTATTGGTACTAGAGGTTGTAAGTTAATTATTGTATTTGTACTAGAGATTGTAAGTAAATTATTGTATTGGTACTAGAGGTTGTAAGTAAGTTATTGTATTGGTACTAGAGATTGTAAGTAAATTATTGTATTGGTACTAGAGATTGTAAGTAAATTATTATTAGTATTAGTACAAGGTATTGGTTTAAGTTCATCTGGAGATCTTCTCAAAGTTCCACTTGTCAAGTAGAGATTGTAAGTAAATTATTGTATTGGTACCAGAGATTGTAAGTAAATTATTATTAGTATTAGTACAAGGTATTGGTTTAAGTTCATCTGGAGATCTTCTCAAAGTTCCACTTGGCAAGTAAGTGAGGGTTTCAATATTACATCCCAACCAGTACTCCTATCTGCTCATCTGTAGAGCTTCTATCATGTAAGCAACGTGAAACTCATCCTAGACCATATTAACATTTAATGATTTTTTAAAGTAAGATATATTTCTAAATGGTAGACTTCATTTTTTACATTCATTATTTAAGGAGCAATCTCTTCTCAGGCATGCAATGTTAGGAAAATCACATTGTAAAATGGGCAATATAGGCAATCTACCTTTTCCATAGAGGAGATTCACTTGTGTTTTAAGAAAGGGGTTGGGTATTGCCTCCCTAGCAGTCCATCTGATTATTATTAGCAAGCTTCACTCTTGGTCATTCATTGTCAGTTAAGTTAATTTAATATTCAATAAGGTCATATGGACCAATTCAACATTACCAATGCATTACCTTTAGACCTGAATTTGTCTACTTAGTTCTAAGTTTGTTAGACTTAAAGTATAAAACAACAGTTTTTGCAAGATTAACACAACTCTGAAACCTGTTTTTATAGGTGAAACAAAATTCAAATTTGAAATGAATTCATTAAGCTAAAGTGAGGCTTTACTTCACACAAGTCTATTACAAGTTCCTGAAGTTTATCTTCAGGAATTGCCATTGTCAAAATCTAGAATCATTTTCAGAAACATTTTGGAATACTTAATTGGTTTGTAGGTTCTGCATGGAGCAGCATATGTTAATCTTTGTAAAAAATTCAAATTATTAGTGTGATGGCCCTTATAGGTTTATCACTTGTATGGCACTGCTTTAACCATAGAAGTAACCTCGAAGGAACATTGCCTTGCAGTTGTATGAGCTCTTCTAGTTGTGGCAGTGTTCTATATTGTTCTTCCCATCCATACTATATTACTCTCCTAGGTGAGGCACTGCTTTGTATAGAGTCGGCAGAGGCAGAGCTCCCACTTTCAGAGTTCTCCTCTTGGATGCGATCGGCCTTGAGTGCAGACCTGAGGTGGTAAAGAGCTCCTCTATGTAGTAAGTGTGATCCTAGATGTAATATACCTTTGGGTTGAACATATCTTGCTATTGACACTTTAGATTGAATCTAAGCTATTCTAAGTAGTGAATATTTTATCCATCTAGAGGGAAATATCTTTAGCCTTTTAAAACTAGTGTTTTATCATCCATTCAGAACCTATGAAGGCAACTACTAGTGCTGCTGCCACCACTCCTATTGCTACTTCTACTGCAGCTGCTGATGTTACTACTACTACTACTACTACTACTACTACTACTACTACTACTACTTCAACTACTACTACTACTACTACTACTACTACTACTACTACAACTGCAGCTGCTGCTATTACTACTACTACTTCAACTACTACTACTACTACTACTACTACTACTACTACTACTACTACTACTTCTACTACTACTACTACTACTACTAATTCAACTACTACTACTACTACTACTACTACTACTACTACTACTACTACTACTACTACTACTACTACCTCTTCTGTTAAACTACTACTTCTTTTTCCTCTGCTGTTGTCACTACTACTCCTACTACTTCTGTTATCACTACTACTTCTTTTTCCTCTGTATAATACAGGTTAACTACGTGACCAGGAAAAACCACTACCACCCAACATAGCTAATCTATCACTAAACCTAGCTAATCTATCACTCAACCTAGCTCTTGACCTGCTAGGTAGGAAATACCAGGGATATTGTAAAGTTAGTGTATAGCGACTTATAGTACAGATGTATGGATACATGGTCAAGGTAGAATAGGTATAATACAGGTTAACTACGTGACCAGGAAAAACCACTACCACCCAACATAGCTAATCTATCACTCGACCTAGCTCTGTATCTACTAGGTAGGAAATACCAGGGATATTGTAAGGTTAGTGTATAGCAACTTATAGTACAGATGTATGGATGCACGATCAAGGTAGAATAGGTATAATACAGGTTAACTACATGACCAGGAAGAACTACTACCAACCAACATAGCTAATCTATCACTCGACCTAGCTCTTTATCTACTAGGTAGGAAATGCCAGGGATATTGTAAGGTCAGTGTATAGCGACGTATAGTACAGATGTATGGATGCATGTTCAAGTTAGAATAGGTATAATACAGGTTAACTACATGACCAGGAAAAACCACTATCACTAAACCTAGCCAATCTATCACTCAACCTAGCTCTTTACCTGCTAGGTAGGAAATACCATGGATATTGTAAGGTTAGTGTATAGCGACTTATAGTACAGATGTATGGATGCATGATCAAGGTAGAATTGGTATAAAACAGGTTAACAACATGACCAGGAAAAACCACAATCACCCAACATAGCTAATCTATCACTCAACCTAGCTCTTGACCTGCTAGGTAGGAAATGCCAGGGATATTGTAAAGTTAGTGTATAGCGACTTATAGTACAGATGTATGGATACATGGTCAAGGTAGAATAGGTATAATACAGGTAAACTACATGACCAGGAAAAACCACTACCACTCAACATAGCTAATCTATCACTCAACCTAGCCCTTGACCTGCTAGGTAGGAAATGCCAATATATTGTAAAGTTAGTGTATAGCGACTTATAGTACAGATGTATGGATACATGGTCAAGGTAGAATAGGTAAGATACAGGTTAACTACATGACCAGGAAAAACCACTATCACTAAACCTAGCTAATCTATCACTCACTGTAGCTCTTTACCTGCTAGGTAGGAAATACCAGGGATATTGCAAGTTTTGGTGTATAGGTGATGGATGGAGAAGAAGTAGTGACAACATCTGAAGAAGTAGCACTGACAACATCTGAAGAAGTAGAAATAGTGACAACATCTGAAGAAAAAGTAGTAGTGACAACATCCGAAGAAGAAGTAGTGACAACATACGAAGTTGAAGTAATAGTGACAACATCCGAAGAAGAAGTAGAAGTGACAACATCTGAAGAAGAAGTAGTCGTGACAACATCCAACGAAGAAGAAGTAGTGACGACATCCTAAGAAGAAGTAGTGACATCAGAAGAAGCAATAGTAGTGCCAACAGCAGAGGAAAAAGAAGTAGTAGTAGAAGTGACAACAGATGAAAGAGTAGTAGTAGTGACAGCATTAGAAGAAGAAGTAGAAGTAGTAGTGACAACATCAGAAGTAGCAGTAGTAGTGACAACATCAGAAGAAGTAGAAGTAGTGACAACATCCGAAGAAGAAGTAGTAGTGACAACATCTGAAGAAGAAGTAGTGACAACATCAGAAGTAGCAGTAGTAGTGATAACATCAGAAGTAGCAGTAGTAGTGACAACATCAGAAGTAGCAGTAGTAGTGACAACATCCGAAGAAGAAGAAGTTGTGACAACATCCGAAGAAGAAGAAATAGTGACAACATCTGAAGAAGAAGTAGTGACATCAGAAGAAGTAATAAAAGTGACAACAGCAGAGGAAAAAGAAGTAGTAGTAGTAGTGACAACAGATGAAAGAGTAGTAGTAGTGACAACATAAGAAGAAGAAGTAAAAGTAGTAGTGACAACATCAGAGAAGAAATAGTAGTGACAACATCAGAAGAAGAAGAAGTAGTGACAACATCAGAAGAATAATAAGTAGTAGTGACAAAATCCGAGTAGACGTAGAAGTAGTGGGAACATCAGAAGCAGCAGTAGTAGTGACAACATTTGAAGAAGTAGTGACATCATCCGAAGAAGAAGAAGAAGTGACAACATCTGAAGAAGAAGAAGTAGTGACATCAGAAGAAGTAATAGTAGTGACAACAGCAGAGGAAAAAGAAGTAGTAGTAGTAGTGACAACAGATGAAAGAGAAGTAGTAGTGACAACATAAGAAGAAGTAAAAGTAGTAGTGACAACATCAGAGAAGAAATAGAAGTGACAACATCAGAAGAAGAAGTGACAACATCAGAAGAATAATAAGTAGTAGTGACAAAATCGGAATAGACGTAGAAATAGTGAGAACATCAGAAGTAGCAGTAGTAGTGACAATATCAGAAGTAGCAGTAGTAGTGACAACTTCCGAAGAAGAAGAAGTGGTGACAACATCTGAAGAAGAAGAAGTAGTAGTGACAACATCTGAAGACGAAGAAGTAGCAGTGACAACATCTGAAGAAGAAGTAGCAGTGACAACATCTGAAGAAGAAGAAGTGACAATATCAGAAGAAGAAGTAGTAGTGACGCCATCTAAAGAAGAAGAAGTAGGGACAATATCTGAAGAAGAAGAAGTAGTGACAACATCTGAAGAAGAAGGAGTAGCAGTGACAACATCTGAAGAAGAAAAAGCAGTCACAACATCTGAAGAAGAAGTAGTAGTGACAACATCTGAAGAAGAAGAAGTAGTGACAACATCTGAAGAAGAAGAAGTAGTAGTGACAACATCTGATGAAGAAGTAGTAGTGACAACATCTGAAGAAGAAGAAATAGCAGTGACAACATCTGAAGAAGAAGAAGTAGTGACAACATCTGAAGAAGAAGTAGTGACATCAGAAGAAGTAATAGTAGTGACAACAGCAGAGGAAAAAGAAGTAGTAGTAGTAGTAGTGACTACAGATGAAAGAGTAGTAGTAGTGACAACATTAGAAGATGAAGTAGCAGTGACAACATCTGAAGAAGAAGTAGTGACAATATCAGAAGTAGCAGTAGTAGTGACAACATCTAAAGAAGAAGAAGTGACAATATCAGAAGAAGAAGTAGTAGTGACACCATCTAAAGAAGAAGAAGTAGGGACAATATCTGAAGAAGAAGAAGAAGTGACAACATCTGAAGAAGAAGAAGTAGCAGTTACAACATCTGAAGAAGAAAAAGCAGTGACAACATCTGAAGAAGAAGTAGTAGTGACAACATCTGAAAAAGAAGAAGTAGTGACAACATCTGAAGAAGAAGAAGAAGAAGAAGTAGTAGTGACAACATCTGAAGAAGAAGTAGTAGTGACAACATCTGAAGAAGAAGAAATAGCAGTGACAACATCTGAAGAAGAAGAAGTAGTGACAACATCTGAAGAAGAAGAAGTGACATCAGAAGAAGAAGTAATAGTAGTGACAACAGCAGAGGAAAAAGAAGTAGTAGTAGTAGTAGTGACTACAGATGAAAGAGTAGTAGTAGTGACAACATTAGAAGAAGAAGTAGCAGTGACAACATCTGAAGAAGAAGAAGTAGTGACAATATCAGAAGTAGCAGTAGTAGTGACAACATCTAAAGAAGAAGAAGTAGGGACAATATCAGAAGAAGAAGAAGTAGTGACAACATCTGAAGAAGTAGAAGAAGTAGTAGTGACAACATCTGAAGAAGAAGTAGTAGTGACAACATCTGAAGAAGAAGAAAAGCAGTGACAACATCTGAAGAAGAAGACGTAGGGACAACATCTGAAGAAGAAGTAGTGACATCAGAAGAAGAAGAAGAATTAGTAGTGACAACAGCAGAGGAAAAAGAAGTAGTAGTAGTAGTGACAACAGATGAAAGAGTAGTAGTAGTGACAACATTAGAAGAAGAAGTAGCAGTGACAACATCTGAAGAAGAAGTAATTGTAGTGACAATATCAGAAGTAGCAGTAGTAGTGACAACATCTAAAGAAAAAGAAGTAGTGACAACATCTGAAGAAGTAGTAGTAGTTACAACATCTGAAGAAGAAGAAGTAGTGACAACATCTGAAGAAGAAGTAGTAGTGACAATATCAGAAGAAGAAGAAGAAGAAGCAGTGACACCATCTAAAGAAGAAGTAGTGACAACATCTGAAGAAGAAGTAGTGACAACATCTGAATAAGAAAAAGTAGTAATGACAACATCTGAAGAAGAAGAAGTAGTGACAACATCTGAAGAAGAAGAAGAAGCAGTGACAATATCTGAAGAAGAAGTAGTAGTGACAACATCTGAAGAAGAAGAAGTAGTGACAACATCTGAAGAAGAAGTAGTGACATCAGAAGAAGTAATTGTAGTGACAACAGCAGAGGAAAAAGAAGTAGTAGTAGTAGTGACAACAGATGAAAGAGTAGTAGTAGTGAAAACATTAGAAGAAGAAGTAAAAGTAGAAGTGACAACAACAGAGAAGAAATAGTAGTGACAACATCAGAAGAATAATAAGTAGTAGTGACTAAATCTGAGTTGACGTAGAAGTAGTGCCAACATCAGAAGTAGCAGTAGTAGTGACAACATTCGAAGAAGAAGAAGTAGTGACAACATCCGAAGAAGAAGAAGTAGTGACAACATTTGAAGAAGAAGAAGTAGTGACATCAGAAGAAGAAGTAATAGTAGTGACAACAGCAGAGGAAAAAGAAGTAGTAGTAGTAGTAGTGACAACAGATGAAAGAGTAGTAGTAGTGACAACATTAGAAGAAGTAAAAGTAGTAGTGACAACATCAGAAGTAGCAGTAGTAGTGACAACATCCGAAGAAGAAGAAGTAGTGACAACATCTGAAGAAGAAGTAGTGACAACAGCAGAGAAAAAAGTAGTAGTAGTAGTGACAACAGATGAAAGAGTAGTAGTAGTGACAACATTAGAAGAAGTAGAAGTGGTAGTGACAACATCAGAGAAGAAATAGTAGTGACAACATCCGAAGAAGAAGAAGTAGTGACAACATCTGAATAAGAAAAAGTAGTAGTGACAACATCAGAAGAAAAATAAGTAGTGACAACATCCGAAGAAGAAGAAGTGGTAGTGACAACATCAGAAGAAGAAGAAGTAGTGACACCATCCGAAGAAGAAGAAGTAGTTACAACATCTGAAGAAGAAGAAGTAGTGACATTAAAAGAAGTAATAGTAGTGACAACAGCAGAGGAAAAGGAAGTAGTAGTAGTAGTGACAACAGATGAAAGAGTAGTAGTAGTGACAACATTAGAAGAATTAGAAGTAGTAGTGACAACAGCAGAGAAAAAAGTAGTAGTAGTAGTGACAACAGATGAAAGAGTAGTAGTAGTGACAACATTAGAAGAAGTAGAAGTGGTAGTGACAACATCAGAGAAGAAATAGTAGTGACAACATCCGAAGAAGAAGAAGTAGTGACAACATCTGAATAAGAAAAAGTAGTAGTGACAACATCAGAAGAAAAATAAGTAGTGACAACATCCGAAGAAGAAGAAGTGGTAGTGACAACATCAGAAGAAGAAGAAGTAGTGACACCATCCGAAGAAGAAGAAGTAGTTACAACATCTGAAGAAGAAGAAGTAGTGACATTAAAAGAAGTAATAGTAGTGACAACAGCAGAGGAAAAGGAAGTAGTAGTAGTAGTGACAACAGATGAAAGAGTAGTAGTAGTGACAACATTAGAAGAATTAGAAGTAGTAGTGACAACATCAGAGAAGAAGAAGTAGAAGTAGTAGTGACAACATCATTAAAACTAGCAGTTGTAACATCAGAAGTAGTAGTAGTAGTGACAACATCAGAAGTAGAAGTAGTAGTGACAACATCAGAGAAGAAGAAGTAGTAGTAGTAGTGACAACATCATCAGAACTAGCAGTTGTAACATCAGAAGTAGAAGTGACAACATCATAAGAACTAGCAGTCGTAACATCAGAAGTAGAAGCAGTAGTAGTGACAACATCAGAAGAAGAAGAAGTATTAATAGTAGTAGTAGTAGTAGTAGTAGTAGTAGTAGTAGTAGTAGTAGTAGTGACAACATCAGAAGAAGAAGATGTAGTAGTAGTAGTAGTAGTAGTAGTAGTAGTACTAGTAGTAGTAGTAGTAGTAGTAGTAGTAGTAGTAGTGACAACATCATCCTGGGTCAGGTGTGGTACTTGATTGTATCGATTCCTGATCTTTGCACCCTTACTTTAAAGCACATAAGTTTAGAAAATATAGAAGTAAAAGGACAATTAAACTCTTTAACCTGCTAGGTAATATCAGGATCGTTAGGTTGGTGAATAGCAACTTATAGTACATATGCTTTGAGATATAGAAGTACAAGGACTATTAAACTATTTACCTGCTACGTAGGAAATATCAGGGATATTGTTAGGTTGTCGTATGGATGCACGATCCAGGTATAATGCAGGTTAACTACATGACCAGGAAAAAACGCTATCACTAAACCTTGCTAATCTTTTGCTTAACCTAGCTCTTTACCTGCTAGGTAGGAAATACCAGGGATATTGTTAGGTTGGTGAATAGCAACTTAAAGTACAGATGTATGTATTAATCAAGGTAGAATAGGTATAATATAGGTAAAACTATATGACCAGAAAAAAACACTATCACTTATCCTAGCTCATCTATGACAAGAAGATTTAAGTACAAAGACAATTTCACTCTTTACCTGCTAGGTAGGAAATACCAGGGATATTGTAAGGTTAGTGTATAGCAACTTATAGTACAGATGTATGGATGCACGATCATGGTAGAATAGGTATAATACAGGTTAACTATGTGACCAGGAAAAACCCCTATCACTAAACCTAGCTAACCTATTGCTAAACCTAGCTCTTTGCCTGCTAGGTAGGAAATACCAGGGATATTGCAAGTTTTTGTGTATAGCAACTTATTGTATTGATAGTGTTGAAGATAGAGAAGTACAAGGACAAGTAGACTCTTTACCTGCTAGGTAGGAAATACCAGGGATATTGTAAGTTTTGGTGAATAGCAACTTATAGTATTGATAGTGTTGAAGATATAGAAGTACAAGGACAAGTAAACTCTTTACCTGCTAGGTAGGAAATACCAGGGATATTGAAAGTTTTGGTGAATAGCAACTTATAGTATTGAAGATATAGAAGTACAAGGACAAGTAAACTCTTTACCTGCTAGGTAGGAAATACCAGGATAATTGTTAGGTTGGTATTTATCAACTTATAGTATAGATGTATGATCAAAGTAGAATGGATATAATGCATTTTAACTATATGACTAGGAAAAGCCACTATCACTAAACCTAGCTTACCTATGATATGAAGAGATTGCCATGCAAGGTCAGTTAAACTCTTTACTCGTTAGTGTTGCCTGCTGATAACCTTCCCGAAAAATTTGGACCCTGATCTGGACCAACACAATGTACATGAAACTAAATACTCTTTTGAGTATCTAAGTTGTTAACCAAATTGAGGTGGCACTGTAGTACGGAGATGGACAGTGGACTTAAAATATTAAGCAATTATATACTGTTAACTTAATGTTAATCTATTGCTGTTTAAATCTTAATGAATAGGCGAGAGAGCAGAAGTAAAGTAAGTTGCAGAAATTGATTACAAAACTTTGCTTGTTTCAAGCTGGCTGATATACCAGAATTCTGGATACATCATTATCACTCATTGAATCCCCAAGGACAAATGTCATCCATGGTTTGTGCCAATGAAATATCATTGTAAGGATACAAAATCCCAAATATTAGTCATCAGTTTTATCATAGGAGCAGTCAAATGATTAAACCCCATCACTATTACCTAAGATGTAGGATCCTGGACTCTCTATTTTCATCATTCTCACCATCATACTGTCAGCCTGGTTATCCTCATTTTCAACCACATGAATCTGTCATCATCATCATCATCATCATCATCATTGTATTAGAGTCCCTAAGGACAGGCTGATTTTATGTTTTAATATTTTGTATGTAAGAATATAAATAAAATGTTTTTAGAAGCCTCAGATGTTTCAGCAACCAGGTACCTTGTTGTGTGTATAGTGTTCTGCTAAGATGTCTGAGGAATTACTCCTGGGAAACCAGCATTAACAACTACTTTGGATGGTTGCCAGCACTTCTCTAGGTAAGTACTACATGTGTCTTCCATGTTACAGTAAAGGTTCTAAAATTTTGAACACCACTTTCTTGGCAAAAAGGCCTATACAAAATGTGGAGACCCAGATCAGACTGCTTCAGAAGCAGTCTGATCAGAGTCTCCCTTTTCCATATTCTGACAAGCATTTTGTTAATTTCAGCCCTGAAAACCACCATTTTAATTGAAGAGAAAGAGAATTTTTCGAAATTTGAAAACCTTGACCATACTCATTGATGTAACATGCAAACTTAATACCTCACAGCTGTCAAGTTACAAACTTTTGATAGAGATATGTGAGAATTGTTTGTTGGCTTTGTTCAAACTATTTTGATATTAATAACCACAGGACTGAATAGAAACTGAAGTCTGAATAGAAACTACAGTAAAACCACAAATTTGACGTACTCGCTAAATGGAAATAAACATGAGACACGCTGGGTTCAGAGAATAAGACCTATATTTTCATGACCTATTTTAATAACTGTTTGCAATAACACATGTTTAGGTTGCGTAATAGAAACATTTCTTGGAGACGTTTCTTTTACACCGACAAAACGTAAATATTTGATACAAAAACAAACAACCTAATGATACTCATTTTTAGGGCTATATATTATGTACACCCCCCTATAATTCGAATTGCTGATAATTTAAAATCAAACCTCTAGTACTGAGGACTTATAATTGAGCCGTGACATAAGATTTCCAGCAATGTGGTATGTGCGACCAGCATAGCCTCAGATGATGCTTGCGCATATGCGCAGTCTGATCAGAGTCTTTGCTAGTCCCTTGAACATTATATAAGTATTAAGCTACTGACTGATCATCATTTGGAGTTTCTAAGCTTAAAAGGAGGCTGCACAGGCTCATCTTTGTCTACACTTGTCAAAATGCCACATTGTAGGAAATCTCATGTCGCGGCTCAATTTACGAGATTTTACTGTATTTGTTTACGGGATTTTACTGTATTTGTTTGCTTTGGATACATCAGTCCAAATTACCATCTTCAAGAATACAAATATTAGAAATTTAATGCTTATTGTCTACACAGATTATCTAACATGAGTGCTCATGTTTTTTGAATTTATAAAAGGAGTTTAAGGAAAAAAGAGATAAAATGCGAGGTACATAGTTACTCTGCAACGAGTTTAATAAATTAAATAATACAGGAGCACTAAATGTAAGATTCTATTTAGCATATGACCCTTAAACTACTTTTAAATCACAATTTTGTGTGGTAAATGCTGAGATTTTGCAATATATATGTGACATTATTACAGACAGCAATATATAACGTTACCTAAATCTGTAAACCACTAGTGGTTTATTGATTTAATTGCATGGCGTTGTTTCACTCCCAGAGGCGCCATCATATGATAATGTATTTTACTCTTTCCATGCTTGTGACTTTTTGCCATATGCTCATAGCCTTTGCAAACAGTTTGGACCCAGTTCATGACTAACAAAGTGTTGGTCCTGATCCAAATCATATGACACTCTGATAGTGTTCCTGAGAAATCATTTTAATGTCAACTTTGGAAGAGTCAGCAGACAACAGCAAAAGCATGTAAAATTATTCTATAAACCATACATGCCTGCTTAATATATCTGTATATTCCATTCACAGGTTGAAGAGTTCCTAGTGTTGGTAGTGTTGGCAAATATGGAATCATATCTTGTTCAAATGTAAGTATGACAAGCTCACAAGCCCTTAGCCTGCAAGTTACAACCTGAGTTGTCTTCTCTCATCTACTTATGTTCTTAGATAGGCTGTGCCGCGGGAAAACCTGTCTTTGGGGTTTCCGACAAAGCGAGTTTCAAACCAGTCTCCTCAGCTACAGAGACTAGCTTGAAAATAGAAATTTCACCTGTAGCAAGTTTACATATGATACTTTCCAAAAAGCGTATAACAAAGGTGCTGATCAGACTGCGGGGATGCGCAGTCTGGTCTGCTCCTTTGTTGTTGGCAAACCCCTGAAGACAGGTTTTCTTGTGTCGAGGCCCATATAGCCTATATTACAAACAATATGGACCAAGATCAGACTGTTTCCATGGGATCAGTCTTACCAGGGATCAGTCTGATCAGGGATCATATTGTTTGTTTCCATGAAAAAATCTAGTGCATTTGAAAATATGCAGCATTCTTAAAATGAGATGATATTTTCAGGATAAAAGTATTCGCGGATAAAGGTTAGAATACCATTCTACAGTGAAATGTCTAAATTTTAATCCTAGCTGGTTTAATTCTTTACATGCCAAGTCAGCTTTCATGACTTCAATCAACTGTTCAATTGTTTTCCAAAATCGTTTTTTCCAAAAAGTTCAGGAATACCACAAGTGTCAAAACAGATTGCATCCAGATCAGGCCCAAGGGTTTGTTGAGCTAGACCTGGATCAAATGTTTTGCAATGTTTATGAGCAGACACGACTAGCAAGCAGATTATTAGATGTCACATCAGGCCCCCAGATTAGATAAGAATGTGTAGCTGAAAATTATTGTCCTTATTTCTCAACCAAAACATATGTTGTGGGTACTCAAAAGAACCGTGGCGATGAGACGGTTCTTTTGAGCACTCAAAACACATGTTTATACTAATAGATAAGAAAATAATCGCAATTTTAATCTTAACTTTTTTGTTTAACTGGCCATATGCACATTATGACGCATCTCATCATGCTAGCACCATGTGCTATAAGCTCATTTTAAAAATGATTAAAATGTTGAGAAATCATTTTATTCAGCATAAAGGATTAACCTGCATTCTTAAGTGTGATCAATGGTTCCTTTTTTTCATGGAAAGTTATTTTGAGTACGGACAACATTTGTTTTGGTTGAGAAATAAGAATTATTTTTCTGTTACAATCTCTTAACTAAGGCCTTCACTATAGTGTAGATTTTATTTTCTTGTCCTTTAGGATCATGGGTTTCATTGTGGAACTTTGAAACTATTAGAGGGTCACTTATGACGCCTAAATGGCAGAAAGAAGCTAGTCTGGCCCAGGAAATATGCACACTCTAGTTTCAGTTCTTTGGTGCAGTCTTTGCTTCCAAAGGATACCCTTTTGAGAACATATCTGTAGTCTCATTGAAAATTTACAAAGAGAAGTTTGATACCTTAAAATTAATTTGTCAAAATGGCAGCTTGTTTAACTAAGTGTTGGATTTTTTATTGTTTGGGTCTTGGTATGGCACAGATGTCACTGAAGACTTTCTAAGACTAAGGTCTGTTAATTTATATTATTTGCTTATTCAGACTCTTACTCTGCAGGTGATAAGCATCCCTTATCAGGGATCAAATTTAGCACTTGCTAACTTGCTAAATGCTATTCTATTTTTAGCATGTAAAAATAAGTCGCTCTCATATGAACCAAATTATGCAACACAGCATGCCTTGTATGGCAAGCAGTGTAGATCCTGATCAGCCAGCTTCTTCAGAAGCTGGCTGATCTGGATCCACGCTGTTTGCAAGGAAGCCTGAATATAGGTTCAGAAAGCTGAAAATGCTTAATTGGTTTTGTCTACCAATTAATGCTGTGTACTAAATTTGCAATGTTACTAAAAAAATAATTCTAACATTTTCAGTTAAAAAGCAAGTTGATCAGCATCTTTAGCAAGTGAGAAAAATAGCCACTCGCTATTTTTAGCAAGTGGTTAAAAATCTAAAATTTATTTTTATTGACATTTTTTTCATTGAACATAGTTTCTTATGCATTGACCAGTCTTAATTGGTTTTACCCTATGGCATGCTGGGTAATGTGCATGGTACTGCTGATATTTTTACGCAAACATATTTTTTTAAAATTCTTTCAGAAAAACTGTCAGTGTCAAACAGTTTGGGCCTATATCTGGCCCAACATTTTGTAGGGGTCTGATCTGGGTCCAAACTGTTTGCAAAGGTTATCAGCATGTGACACTAGTAGGTAAAGAATGTCAGATTCCAAGTATATTTTTTCACGCTACTTTTACAGTGCTAATTAAAGAGAACCAGTTAAAGGTGGTGTAAGGATGGCTATAAGGGGATGGTGGAGGCCATTATATAACCATATTGATAATTGGAAAAGGTAAGTAGACTGTTACCTTAATTATTCAGATCTGTATCATACAATACTGAAGTTGAATACTTGTATTAGTAAATATTTTTGCTTCCATTTACCCGACCCTGTTTTACCGGTATGGGTCAGTTGGTTGGAAAATTATTTTTTTCAACTTTTCAATTGGATACCCATTAAACTTAATTGTATACAGTAAAGCCTGTCTTCAAGACTGACTATCGCATAATGCAGGTCAAAAGTATTGCAGAATATTCTGCAATACTTTCGACCTGCATTTAGCACCCATTTGTCTTAACGACCTTTGTGTATATCTTTGAGTGGCCGTTTTAGTGTATAGTCCTACTATAGGCAATATAATTTAATACACAAACACTTAGCTAAGATAACACTGTTAACATTGGAAAATTCTCTAACTTTGTCCTTCCTGATCTGGGTTCAAACTGATTGCTAAGTGTATCGACAGACAAGTACCCGCTAGCAAGCAAATAGTCAATAGCAGGGCTTTAGTTAAGAGTGCATAACCAAATTTTAATTTTCTTATTTTTCAACCAAAACATATGTTTTGGATACTCAAAAGAACAGTCTCAATGAGACAGTTCTTTTGAGCACCCAAAACATATGTTAAAATTAATGGGAAAGAAAATATTTACAATTTTACGCTGAGCATTTTTGTTTATCTAAACCTGTGCAATAGGTTTTATTTTTTCATTTCAGGTTTGGCACCTTCTGTTCTGGAGCTCTGGGTAGTCATGAAGAACACTTTGACGGTCAAACAATGTGACAATTCATTGATAAGCACTTTGACAATACATAGAATAAACACTTTGACAATTCACAGAATGAACGCTTTGACAATTCATAGACTTAACAGTGAATTTTGGCATTTTTGAGGGACAATTCTTTAAATGCTTGTCATTTCACTATAGAATATGCATATTTTATTGATCCTAAATAAGAAATGAGTCGTGACATGTAATTTCCAACAATGTGACATTTTGACAAATGTAGACTCAGGCGAGCCTGTGTAGCCTCCTTTTAAGCTTAGAAACTCCAAGTGATGTTCAATTAGTAGCTTAACACTCATAGAACATTCAAGCGATTAGCAAAGGCTCTTATCAGACTGCCCATATGCGCAGCCTGATCTGAGGCTTAGCTGGTCGCATATACCACATTGTTGGAAATCTCATGCCATGGCTCAAATAAGAAGACAATGTAGCTCTTGACCTTCTGGTCATCTTGTTATAGCATTTGCAAAACAGTTTGAACACAGATCAGGCCCGACAAAATATCCAGCCTGATCTGGATCTGAACTGTTTGACACTGATGGTATTTCAAAAAAAAAAGTTTGAAAAGTCAGAAGCCATCTGATCTGAATATCAGGTGTGCATACGGAAAAAATAATTTTCTTATTTCTCAACCAAACCATATGCTGTGGGTGCTCAAAAGAACCGTCTCAATGAGACGGTTCTTTTGATCACTCAAAACATGTTAAAATTGATGGGTAAAAAAATATTTACAATTTTACGCTGAAAATATTTTGTTTATCTAAACCTGTGGAATATACAGTGTTTTTTTAAAAAAAGATAAATCTAGCTTCAGTAGGACATACTTGTATTGTCTGAAAATTAGATAAGATGTCACAACGTTTGATACCTACTATCGTTGTTATTGGTGCTAGAGGCGAATTTCGTAATCTGCTGATAACCTTTACGAACTGTTTGAACCCAGATCAGGCCAACAGATTATTGGGCCTGAAATAGATCCATATAGTTTGACACTCTGATAATGCTCAGGAAATAAGTTTTTTAAATTAATTTTGACAGTCAGCAGACAACAACAAAAGCTTGTAAAGTTACCCTACATTTTTATTAGTTGATTTATGAACCCTCCTACTGTAATTTTCCGTAAAGTAGAACAAAAATAATTTCTAAAATTGTTTTTATATTTTATCCACCAACTCTATATATTATTTGTTTCGTTGAAAAAATAAAACATTTTTGAGGTAATGTCTGTGTATTTTTTAGAGTGACACTGTTAAAAGTGATTGTCCTATCCAGATTTTTAGGAAAATGATAAAATATTTAAAGATTTAATACAGTCTATTGGTTTACGTTACTAGTTTTACTGTTTTTTCTGGAGATAAAAAAAGCTCTGAAAATTACCAGATAACTTTTATATTTATTTTTGTTTCGTCCCCCACACCCTGAATTTGAAAAAAAATTTCCCTTAAATCGACTAATAAAAAAATTCTTGCCTAAGTGTGCTTGGTTTGTTTGTATCCCAAACATAAGTTTCCTTTCAGGCCTCCAGATAACAGTGTTAGTTGAAAACTAATTTTCTTATCTCTCAACCAAAACATATATTGTTGGCACTCAAAAGAATCGTCTCCATGAGATGGTTACTTTGAGCACCCAAAACACATGTTAAAACTTTTCGACTATCTGGACCTATAGTCCATATAATAACGAGGAATTAAAAATTAATTTCCTTTTTTCTCAGCCAAACCATAAGTTGTGGGCACTCAATAGAATTGTCTCGATTTTGCGAAGGTTCTTTAGAGTACTCAGAACATATACTTAAATTGATGGATAAGAAATAATCACAGTTGAATTTTTATCTCACCTGCTTATAGCAGGGTGCTATATATATGAGTTAGAATTTCTGTCTGTCTGTCAGTCCGTCATTCCGTCCGTCTTCTGTCACTATTAATTTCTCTGTACCTATGATAGTATACAGTTATTTCATGCCTGTTTGTAGTATAGTAAAAACTATTACCCGGAGGTGCCGTGGGAGACCTGATGCACTATTGCACAAAGCCGAAGGCGGAGTGCAATAGTGCATCAGGTCGTCCATGGTACCGAGGGGTAATAGTTTGACTATACTAAAAACAGGCATGAAATAGCTGTTTTATTACCCAACACATTTGAAATACTCAGCAGCTTTCCTTGAATGGAGTTGCTGTAGACGATGCGGTTTTGTTGCAAATCAGAAAATTTCAACAAATCTACTCAATTTTGGTCTCAAAATGTTCCTCTCGTTCTAACTAAGAAAGCGAGTACCCACACTTTATGCTTCTGATCATATACAATGGAGTCATTTGAGTTTAAAGTTGCCAAACCATACTTCATTCACCATTGTTGCATAACGTCTCCTTTCATAAACGTACCGTACGCGCATCGTTGTCGCGCATGTCGATAAGCGCCTGTGTGTTTTGACGGGGAAGCTGGAAACCAGGCAATGATATAGTGCCAGTCAATAGTCTAAAATATTGCCTGGTCAATAGTTCAGTGACTCATGACATAGCAAAAAATAGACAATTACTCCGTATATAGACGGTTGGGTAATAATATACAGTTATTTCATGCCTATTTGAAGTATAATCAAAACTATTACCCCGAGGTGCCGTGGACGACCTGATGCACTATGGGGGGGGGGGGGGGTAACTACCTATATATGACATAGTATGGATGTGCGGCCCGAATAGACCCCTTTTTCAGCGCTGCCAGGTATACGATAAGCCCCCTTTTTCTAAGAAAAAGTATATGACTGATCCAGTTTTTCATCATTGTTATATGAATGGTCCCATTTGAAAATACGCATTTTTTTGCTCAGATATTCAGCTCAGAAACCAAAATTGTAATATTTATTTGTAAAATTTGTTAACAGACAGCAAAGAGGGTATATAAAAATCAAAGAACAGTATATGAGTATGTATACATTTTGTTCAATCAGGTATATGAATAGGTCATTTTTTTCTAAGACAAGGTATATGATTGGGGTAGGTTTAAAAAACTGGCCTGCACACCTGTACCAAAATTACCCTCAATTTACTAACCGTCCTACTGTAATTTTCTGTAAAGTAGAAAAAAAAATTCTGAAATTATTTTTATATTTTATCCGTCGGCTCTAAATATTATACATTTCCTTGTCCTATCCAGATCTTTAGGACAATGATAAAATATTTAAAGATTTAATACAGAGTGTTGGTTTACCTTACTAGTATTACTGTTTTTTTTCTGGAGATATAAAATAAAAGCTCTGAACCTGACCAGTTAGCTGGTAATTTTCAGAGCTTTTTTATTAATTTTTTTCGTCCCCCCGATCCTAAATCTGAAAAAATTTCTCGTAAATCAACTATTGAAAAAATCTGGCCTTACTGTGTGTGTATCTGAGACGGAAAGCTCCGACACAGTGCATATAAGCAGGCTCATCAGAGCCTTTGTCACTCACAGTGCTTTAAGTAACCTAATCTTGATGGCCCTTTATGTGAGAAGGAAAGCTCTGATGAGACTGTGCACATGTGCAGGCTCATCAGAGCCTTTGTCACTCACCAGTGCAATAAGCAACAAAATAATTTGAGCTGGCACATTTTTAGCTCACCTGTCATGAAGTGACAAGGTGAGCTGTGATCGGTCTTTGTCCGTCCATCTGTCGTCTGTTAACAATTGACTTTAATGACAAAGTAAGTAAGGGTGCAAAGATCAGGAATCGATACAATCAAGTACCACACCTGACCCAGGATACCAATGGGAAAGTGACAAACTCATAGTAGACACCACAAACGAAAGCCAAGAGGTCAGCCCTTTCCCAGCAGGTGACCACAAAGCACATATAAACAGACGCTTACAAAGACATAGCAAACACAAGACAGAACAAAAACATAAAAGATCCACAAAAGAAGTACCGCCTTGGAACGGTCAGTAAAATATTTTACTGGAGGGCTTAAACCGGTTTTACGGCACCAACCTCACCCTTAATTCAGATGTGGATCAAGACACATAGATATCTGGTTTGCATGAAAGACCCCTAACTTATCAATGCATCATCTCTAACTCCTAAACCCCTGGTCAATTTTGAAAATGATTTCACACAAATGATCCTTGGGTGACCCTCTATGGAAATGGTTCTGGTCTATTGCATATCTAGGTCACAGAGGCTAAAAATAGATTTTTGAGATGAAAACATAAAAAATCTTTTTGTCTGAAACCAGAAGGCCTACAGCCCTGATATTTGGTATGTAGCATCACCTAGTGGACCTCTACCAAGTATTTCCAAATTATACCCCTGGGGCCACAAATGGCCCAGCCCCGTGGGTCACATGTTTTACATAGGCTTATATAGGGAAAATGTGAAAAAATCTTGTCTGAAACCAAAGGGCCTAGAGCCTTGATATTTGGTATGTAGCATCTCTTAGTGGACCTCTACCAAGTGTGTTCAAATAATACCCCTGGGACAAATGATGGCCCTGCCCCGGGGGTCACTCGTTTTACATAGGCTTATATAGGGAAAATATGAAAAAAATCTTCTTGTCTGAAACCACAAGGCCTAGAGCCTTGATATTTGGTATGTAGCATCACCTTGTGGACCTCTACTAAGTGTGTTCAAATAATACCCCTGGGACAAATGATGGCCCTGCCCCGGGGGTCACTCGTTTTACATAGGCTTATATAGGGAAAATATGAAAAAAATCTTCTTGTCTGAAACCACAAGGCCTAGAGCCTTGATATTTGGTATGTAGCATCACCTTGTGGACCTCTACTAAGTTTGTTCAAATTATACCCCTGGGGCCAAAAATGGCCCCACCCTGGGGGTCAAATGTTTTACATGGGCTTACATAGGTAAAACGTTAAAAAACATTCTTGTCTGAAACCACAGGGCATAGAGCCTTGATATTTGGTATGTAGCATCACATAGTGGACCTCTACCAAGTTTTTTCAAATCATACCCCTGGGGCATATCAAGGCTCTGCCCCGGGGGTCACATGTTTTACATAGGCAAATGTGAAAAAATATTCTTGTCTGAAACCACAAGGCATAGAGCCTGGATATTTGGTATGTAGCATCACCTAGTGGACCTCCACGGAGTTTGTTCAAATTATACCCCTGGGGTCAAAATGGCCCTGCCCCGGGGTCACATGTTTTACATAGGCTTAATATAGGGAAAACATAAGCGAATCTTGATGTATGAAACCACTGGGCCTAGAGCATTGATATTTAGTATGTAGCATCATCTAGTGGATCTCTACCAAGTTTGTTAAATAAATGTCCAAAAATGTGAATCCCTAGGGGTAGCATAAGTTTATATGACTGGTGCACATAGTACAGACTACTGAGTGATTCAGGGCCACTATGGCCCTCTCGTTACTCTACTCTGAGTGCACAGATTTAATAGGTGTTGAGGATGTATGCATTATGAGAAAACAACCAAATAAAATGTTGCAATAAAATGTGTTTAGTCATTTTTCTCTGCTTGTTGAAAGATTTAATCTAAAAAGTGAAGTTTTTTAATGTTCTTTATCAGATATACATGGGAGCTCAGTGGTAGAGTGTTTGACTCGAGACCCAGGGACCGCAGGTTCAAGCCTCACCGGCGTCACTGTGTTTTGTCCATGAGCAAGAACATTAATCCTAGCTTAGTACTGGTTCAACACAGGAAGACTCGTCCCTTTATAACTGAGAAAGTGTTGATGGGACGTAAAGAATCAAATCAAACAAACAAACAAAACCAGATGTACATCTTCAACTATATTTTTCTGACCATTATTTTCTCACCGGAGCCATAGGCTCATGGTGCTCTATTGTCATCGTTAGACGTCATCAATTGATTGCATCTTAACTACATGTACTTACTGGATTTGACATAACTTGTTAGACTGATCAGGCCTTTAGTTAAGAGTGCGTACAATAAAATATTTTTCTTATTTCTCAACCAAAACATATGTTGTGGGTACTCAAAAGAACCGTCTCAATGAGACGGTTCTTTTGAGCACCCAAAACATATGCTAAAAATTATGGGTAAGAAAATATTTACAATATACGCTGATTTTTTTTGTTTATCTAAACCAATGCTGATCCTTATAAGGCCCTCTTCAATTTTTGTTCAAGTAGTTCCAGTTTATTGCAAATCTAAATCGAATGGGCGAAAAAAAAGATCAGAATGAACACTTTAAAAATCTTGTCCAAAACTACAAAGCCTAACACTTTGATATTTGGTATGAAGCATCTAGTGAACCTCTACCAAGTTTGTACAAATTATGGCTCTGGGGTCAAAATGGTATCATCCCATGATCACATGTTTTACATAGGCTAAGACATAAAAAATATTGTCTGAAACCACTAGGCATAGGGTGTTGATAATTAGTATGTGGCATCACCTAGTGAACCTCTAGACGACCAAGTTTGTTCAAATTGGCCTTGTGGCCAAAAATAGAGGCCTTTCTTGCACACTGGATAAGGATATCTGATATTTTACCATGAGATAGAACTCTTATCTTACCCATGCTATCTTACCCAGGCTGTCACGTGAGGGCTACATACATTGGTTGTATTGAAACTCAAGCACAAAAATCCGTCCCTCGTGATCACCATTTGTCATCACACGGCAAGCCTCGTGATGCCAAACGGTGATCCTCGGGATGGATTTTCCTTTCCTACCCTCACACTCCTGATAGATTCTTATATTCCCCTATAGGCTTATTTAGGTCTAGAACCTGTAGCATCACCCAATGTACATACAGGAATCAGTGAACATTGTTTTTCTTTTTTAAAATGTCTTTTATGATAAGATTTGAGTGAAATTTTGCACATGCATATAACAAATCACCGCCTATCATACGATTGCATATTTGAAAATTTATAATAGCAAAATAAGTCTGGAATCTCTTGTAAAATAAAATAAAATCGTCATTTTTGATTTAGAAAGTAAGAAAGGGGGCAAAGATAAGGAATTGATACAATCAAGTACCACACCTGACCCAGGATACCAATGAGAAAGTGACAACTTCACAATAAGACATCACAAACGAAAGCCAAGAGGTCAGCCGTTTCCCAGCAGGTGACCACAAGGCACAAATAAACAGACGTGCACGAAAGCATAACAAAAACAAGAAAGAAATAACAAATGATCCACCATAGAAGCACCGCCTTGGAACAGTCAGTAAAATATTTTACTGGAGTCTTAAACCGGTTTCACGGCGCACCAACCTCACCCTTAGTTCAGATGTGGATCAAGACACAAATATGTTTGGTTTGCATATAAGACCCCTAACTTATCACTGTATCATCTCCTAGAACATATAAATCAAGATATAAAAAGGAGATGAAGCAAAGATAAGGACTCTACAACACTCATGTTAAACGTTTGTCCTCGTCTTCTTCTGTGGTAATTATTGTTATCCCCCGCCTCCTTGCAACTAGTAGAATCATCACACAATATTGTATTTCCTGCTGTATATTTTACCACCAGTCCACTCAAAATTGATGAGCCATCATCGACTTGGATCATTTGGAAACCGATATGAATTCCTGATAGATGGCTCTTCGAATATACGTTTCAAGTGACACTCTGGAAGTAGGAGAAATGCAATAAGCTTTACAAAGAGGAAAACTGCCATTAAAAACAATGAGTACCTGGACTGCTGTACCTTGATATTTCTGTGAAAAAGAGTCATATCTTAGCTGGTTAACTTTAATAAACGTAGCCTCGCCATGAAAAAAAAAACATTTTCACCTAATAATGTCTCTGAACACTTATGATCTTTCCCAAGGCATTCAAATACTTATATGAAGTCTTATTACTTCTGAAGTGCTGAATCAGTGGTAACTCGTTCCCTTCAGAAAAACGAGCTATACTAAAACCAGATGCTGATTGGTCACTTTTCATACTCATTATTTCTGATCATAGGCTAATAAAATTGAAATGAATTTTTGCCTATATATGTGCATTTTAATGGGTAAACGTTTAGTGGTGTTTTAACAGTTTTCTTTTACTTCAATTTTTGGGGGTTAAAAATGCAAAAAAAGAAAATACTTTTTTAAGAAAAAATGGTTTTGAGAGTAGTTTTTTAAATAAAATTTACGTTTTGCTGGTTACAAACGCGTCGGTCCGACTTGAAAAAGATGACGTAATTGATGACGTCAAACTATTTCCGACAGTATATCGCAGGATATACTGTCGCAAATTTTTGACGTTATCCAATCAGACGTCGCGTTATAAATGCAATGGCATTAGAATTAGGGGATAACTGTATTCAAATTTTTCATTTGGGGAGGTATATCATCGGATATACGGTCGGAAATCACGTTTTACGGCGACGCGCGAGCGGAGCCGTAAAACGTGATTTCCGAACGTATATCCGACGATATGCCTCCCCAAATGAAAAGTTTGAATATGGTTATCCACATTCTAATGCAATTCTGCAGTTTCGTCTCAAATAGGAACGTTGCAAGCGGCATAATGACGCACGTCATCTAATGAAATGTGACGTAATTGATGACGTCGAACTGTTTCCTACAGTATATCGCAGGATATACTGTCGCAAAGTTTTGACGTTATCCAATCAGAAGTAGCGTTATAAAAGCAAGTGCATAAGAATAACGTTTTACGGCAGAAATGAGATTAAATTTATCTTAATGTCATAATATTTATGAGAAATAGAATCTAGCATTCGTGCTCTTGTTTTATTGAATTTATTAAACTCGTTGCGAAAAAGAGATAAAATGCTCGGCAAGCCTCGTATACTATTTTTCCCCCACCCCTTTTAATAAATTCAATAAAACATGAGCACGAATGAAAGATCCTCTATTTAAATTGCCTTAAATGTTCGAATACTCGGTTATTGAACGTAAAAATGACAGTATTTTTGACTATTTTAATGCAAAAGTTGGTTAGTTAATATATACATTCGGGAAAGTCCGGCACAATTCGAGAATCGAATCAAGCCTCGGGTGTAGATAAGGCGCATTACAATGATTACCGTAGTGAGTCATAATTTATTTTCGTCGAAATTTGGCTTTGAAATTTTGAAAAAATAAACATATTTATATCTCATTTTTCCTTCTCTCTTTGTGTTGCTTGATGTTATAGCTATACAAAATCAGTCGAGATACAGCTTAATGAATCTTATTTTTGTTTGAAAACATATTTTTGTGATGATAAGTCATGTCATCTATTCCCTACTGTAACAATAATATTTTCTAATTTGTAAACATATGCATTTATATTAACCATCTGGTTGGATGGTTATATTAATATTTAGACATGTACACATTGAAAAATATAACATTGTCCTACTCTAAATACACTGTCGTATTATATTTATTCATCCAAACCTGTAATTTGAATAAATCACCTTTATTGGGCGGCATTACATTATTTTTCTTAAAATATTTTTGTACTGCAGTACATAAACCCCAGTTCTAGTTTGTTTTCATAAAGACAATAAAGTTATGTTTTCAATCAGTAATAACATGATCTAATTACTTAAAGAGTTTCCTCGATAAACATGTGTTACAGTAGTGAAATTTGAGTTACACGAGTCATTTTTTCTGTTACAGAAGGGAATAACCAAGCATATTATGTGGAAATTTAAGTTTTTGTATTAAACAAAAACACATATATTGACATAACATTAACGCGAATAAATCATATATTATGTTTACTTGAATTGAATAAACAAAATCACTTCAAACAAAATGAAATTCAACTTTGTTCAAAGATATTATGTTACATGAAGGAATTTGTTTGTTACAGGAGTGAATTTTGCTATATTTTGTCATTGCCCATGTTTGTACTGCTAAATTACGATATTAAGTTAACATATTACATAACATATATTTATTTTGAAGAGTTTGGAACATTTACATAATTTAAAATGTATTTCTAAGCTACTAGTTGCTTTCACAATTCACAATTTTATTAGCTTAACATTAAATAATATTTCTTCCCTCATGTAACATTTGATCACTCCTGTAACGTTACAGTAGTGAAAGTAACATGAGTGATAAATTCATAGTTAATCTGAAAATATACACAGTAGGAATACATTGACACCCCAGGCGGCCCAAATTAAGAAACTCTACACTAAGACAATGTGTATCCAAATTCTCCAACAACAAAAGTATTTCAGACAAACATTATATCACCGTTACATTAGGGACCATATGCATAAATTACGCACCTACCTGCTAACCTAAAAACAGATATTTCATGTCGAATAATCGAAAATGTTATTCGTTTCAATTTTCACGCTGGCAGAATATGGCCACTCTTCAAAATGGAGTTGGGGAGTAACTATTATATCTCTGGGATGTTACATTACTTTTGTAGAATATGTCTTTGTTACAGGAGTGAGTGGAAGGCTGTATTCAAAGTTTGACTGATGATTTAGATATCTAGTTGTCAGTAAAAGACCGTATTATATTTTTGAAATGCACATTAAAACATGAAACTATCATCAGCAAAAAGAAATTAGTAAAATAATAGCTCATGTGTCTTCTGTGCTTCAAAAAACACCGGTAAACGTGTCTGGCTACAATGAAAAATGGTCGTTTTGGCCGCTTTAAACCTTAAAAAATTATATTTATAACATCTTTCAATCAGAATCAAATACATCAACATGCTAAACAAACTGAGTTTTAACATTCTAGGGCAAGAGTTGGGCCATGGTACGTTCGGTTTTCGAGTAAATTGTAAAACTCAAGAATTTCGACGAAAATAAATTCTGACTCTAGTACTATGTACAAAAAAGCTCCGTTTTGTTAGCCAGAAAAGGCGTAAAGAAAATTAGCTTTTTAGCATGTGAGTTCAGTCCTAGTAAAATCCATTTGTCTGATTACCCGAAAAGTTTAATCAGCAGATTAAATGAAGTTTATTTTATTGAAAAAAAATATTTTATTGAAAAACATAAACTTCATTTACAACCTTTTGTTTCGCTGCAATCACACGTGTTATTGTGTTAACATGAATTCTCTGATGCCATCGTCACATTATTATAGCGTCAGCGTCACGTTATCACCCGCATTATCAAAGTAGACCCTCCATGTACATCCGTGGTCTGAATCCGCGGAATTTCGCGGAATTGGCCGAAGCAGTTCCGATTGTAAAAAAAAAAAAAAAAAAAAAAAAAAGTGGCAAGAATCTTTCCAGTATTTTTCATAAACTTGAGCTGGTCTGATGCATTACCCACAATACCATACTCATTAGCCTGGCTTTCAGGCCCTGAGTCCAAGGTGAACTACTCGTATTGAACCGAACTTTTCTTTGATATAATCTCCCTTCTGAGTTGTAACTGACAGCCCTATCAGATTAGAATATTTTCAGTTTTTGTAACATGAAAAAAGTATCAGTTTGACTGGGGCCAGTCTACATAATCATCAGCTACCATATTATAGACCTGTTTCTCTCTTCCTTTGGCTGAGCACAATTTTGGAGAAAAATGGTGACCTCATTTTTTATTGTTTTATACCATTATTAACAAAATGAAAAAGCAAAATACAGAAAACAAAGAAAATGTATTTTGGGTGGTGAAAATACCCATGTGCCAGGAGTGAAATAAATCACAAGACTACGTTTTCATTGAGACACCGCAATCAGGATGAACACTGTTTTTGGAATATTCCATCGGTTAGATGCTAAAGAGACGACAAGAAAAGAAGAAAACATGCGCATATCGAAACTTCTGGGTTGCATATTAATCGACTTCTCAATAGTGTACGTTCTTACCGAATTAAAATTACGTGAAATAACATTTGATACAAAATAGACGCAAAGCAAACTAGTTTTCGTCAGTATTTTCACACTTTTTGCGGTTAGTTCATAAATATCTCCTATCCTGCGAAGTATTTAGCTGAACACCTGGGTTAGATATCAAGTTTGGTATGATAGCAATAAAACTTAAAATTACCTACTTAACACGCAAAACAAAAACTATCCTCTCGTATAAAACACCGTAATTGTGTGCTAAATGTATTTCAAAGTCACAGCATGATTTTAACTTCATGCTCTTTTTTTCCCTATTCAGTGCTTTAGCGAGGATATAAAGTAGTAAATTTAAAATTATGTATTGTAACACTCGGTACCATGTTATGTATACCTCGAAATGCACTGTTACCGTTAATTTATAATCATCATATGAATAGGCTGCTTAATTGGCTTTGTTTAATAAACGCTGTCGGGGTATTTAAAAGTAATTATAAATTAAGTGTTGGTAACTCTGTACTTATGTGATAGACTCAGCTCGAATGTGATTTTCAAATTTGGTAAGGTATTAAATCGCTCATTTAGCATGTAAAAGTGGTCGTATCGGCCCGCCTGAGTCCCAATGGTCTCCTGCTTGAAACATTGCTTTCCCACATATGGCTTATTCAAATGCTGACTTATTAGAGCATTTTGGTAGGACTCAAACGTTGGCATAGATTCATTATACCTTTATGTTTTTGGTTGAGATATACTCACTGAGTCTTCACTGCTTGAACTCACAAACTAAACAAGTTATTCATAGGTTTGGTCCAACAATTGCTCATCTAACCCAACTGGAAAACTGTAGAAAGAATCAGTTATCTATACTTAAACGCAAAAGAAACGCAACCGTTTTCAATCCACTTTTTCTTCCACATGGGTCACATGAGGCTAATTTCTTAATGGTATCCTGTGTTCTTGTGCACTGAGTAATGATTTGCCGAAAAATGGTTTTGCTCACGATTTCCATTGTGACGTTATACTGACCACAGGAGCTTGAAGTTCGGTCCTTATATCACCTATATAGCCTCAAAACCAAAAGCGCACGGTGTCACTACGTAATGACATTGTGAGCTTTGGGTTTTGATGCTATAGGGGTGATTTAAGGATCAAACTTCAAACTCCTGTGTACTGACGTCAGTAAATTTCAACGAATAGAGTCTAAAAAGTGATGTCTCATTCAATTTAAAAACAAACAGCTTGATCTGATAGCCAGATGTCTTAACTAAAGGAAAACACTAAAACGGTTTGCAAGTCATTTATTATCAACGCTACCAGTCGCTGCATTGGTGCGTTTCTTTATTGACGTCAACCTCCTTTTTTTAAACAGTCATTATAGACGCATTTTGTTCGATCATATCGCGACAGTTATGTCTTCTATGCAATGTAGTGTGGGCTTTATGGTGACATTAAAAGTTTTCGATTATTGATATTCGTTTGGGAAAAAATGGCCAATTACGCAAAAAAATAAAGACGTCATTTTGACAAAATGAACGTTGACAGAAACATAAAAGTACCTGATTTGATTTTGTCTACCGTTTTGCTTTCAAAAACCGATATTGGTTTAAAACGTTTTTTCGCAAAATAGGCACAAATTTTGAACTTTGTGACTTTAAAAATGTGGGTTGCCTTACATTTCTCGTTGTAGCTCGCCAACCATAAGACACATCGGTCTGATTATGGTGCTGTATGCAAGGCAAATAACGGTACTTAGCGATTTCATTATCGCTTGTTGATTTTTTTTATGAAAAAGAAGAAACTACTGTTTTAGAAAGAGTTGTGTTTCTTTTGCGTTTAAGTATACTATGAATGAATCAAGCTTCTAGCTTTCTAAAAATGTTGAACGTTTCTTAAAAGAACCATTTGTCTCATTTAAATTGAAATCAGATATAAAGAAATATACAATATACATTTTATCACATGACTTTGCGTATAACGCATGCAAAAAAAAAATCGATAATTCACCAGTGGTATACATGTGTTGTAACGTTACGTAATGACGCAAAATCATGGCGTTTTCATGCCCAAAACTCGTGATTTCAAAGTACTGTTAGCGTCATAAATAGAATCTAATAAATAGAACAACATAGCCACCGCCTTAGAGCGGACAGCAGGCGAAGCCACTTGAGGGTTTTAATGCATTTTACTGGGGCCACATCTTCGCCATAGATTACGCTGTTGCTCATAGACAGATATTGTTTAGCTCGAAGTAGTTTGCGGATAGAAGAAGACTTTGATGAAAAGATTTTGATGTAACTAAACAAAAACTTATCAAATTTTAATACCTTTTACAAATTCCTTTAACCCTTTGCATCTACCTCATAGAGACACATTTATAAATTTTGCAAATAGAGCAGACCCAGATTAGGCAGTTCTTGTAAGGGCTGCTTGATCAGGGTCTACTCTGTTTGCTTATTGAAATATGATTAGATATGATCCTACACTAGTGGAACTAACAAGTAATTTCTTTGTTCTATGTTTATCTATGAGTTTATTTTATATAATTATTCATAGTGGGTGGAGCTTAGCATGAATATTCATGAAGGATAGGGTAATTAGAATGCGAGTTGAACTGATGTCCGTCCTTGTTCTAAGGTGGTGGTTCGGTTGTTGATTCATTGTTTAATATCCACCCATTGTTGGTGTGGTTTCTGTGCTTGTCCTTGTTTTGTTATAGTGCATTACTTAGTGTCCGTTCTAGTTTTACTGTTTGCTAAGGTTGGCGCCGTGAAACTGGTTTAAGCCCTCCAGTATAATATTTTTACTGACCGTTCCAAGGTGGACCATTGATGCTATCTCTGCCTTCTTTTTGTTATGCTTTCGTGCGCGACTGTTATTATGGCCTTGTGGTCACCTGCTGGGAAAAGGCTGACCTCTTGGCTCTCGTTTGTGATGTCTAATTGTGAAGTTGTCACATTCCCGTTATTATCCTGCTTGATTGTATCGATTCCTGATCTTTGCCCTCTTTCTTGCTACTTTAATTGTCTTCCTGATATCTTGTGACTATAAGTGGTAGTGTTACGTGGGTTTCCTCACCGTTCCGCGGAGTTGGTCTGCAGTGTGTGGTTGTGGTATTTTCTGATCATGCTAACTTACTTTTAGCATGTGTTTAATAAGGAAAAAATGCCACACGTCATCGTTTTATAGAAAAAAAAATATGTGTTCGTCTATATGATCTATACATTGAATGTGTTAGTGTACTGTATAGATCAGCATATAATGGCTATAACTAGATAAGTATATTGTAGTTTTCTTTTTGCCTGGTATCATCTTAAAGGTGGCGTACAGTTCTTTCTAGAGTCGTATGCCATGTTGCTGTATCATGTCTGTAAATAAATTTTGAAGCTAGATGCGTTCAAATTTGAACACTCTCCATAATGTCATCGCCTGGTCCAAATAAGGATGTGATTCAAGGCCCAGCCCGCACACAGTATCAGGCCACTATCGGCCCGCCAGCGAAACACCATTTAAAAATGAGGTTTTGCTGGTGGGCCGATGGTGGTCTGCTTTTAGATGTTTATTGGGACCCTCTCAAATGTGCGCCTGAGTTTTAGAGTAACTACATTGTATGCGAATCCAGTTCTAAATGACACGTTATGACGTTTTTACCAAATCTTCTTCCATTTATTTGTTTTCTCAAGTACTAATCAATTTAGCTCTAGTAGCTTCGTAATTTGCTTTTAATGGTCAGTCTTTCTCATATATCCCATAAACTGACATTTTATGATGAGTCTGTCGGATGGAGCAGTTTAATATCTTAAGAAATAATAGGCACTCTGGTTTCATCGCGGTCAATGTCTTTGATGTGTGTAATAAGAAGATAGGTTTCAATGGATTGACATAATTAACATACTTTATAGTAACATGAATTTATCCAACCGTGTTCATCATAATTTAAAAAGAACCTTCCGGAAAGGCCCCGTCGAAAACCGCGTAGATATAGCGTTGAGCACATCTGACAAACTGTAAGAAAACTGATTCGAATGAATAAATATCAGTTTACATGTTTGCCTGTAAAGGTTACAGAAATATCATAGTCTGATTTGAATGCCTCTACAATATCTGCAAGCATGCACGTGCACATATAACATATCGATATACATGTAGTTGAATTTTACGCCTAAAGGTTTGTATAAAATATTTACATAAGGTCACCCTAAGCTTTCTTAACAAGACACAATGCAAGCAAAAACGAGATTTAATATGAAACCCTAAATCACATAATGGTCAAAATACCAATGAAGCAATACTTAGCAAACACAGAATCACCAACACCGTGCAGATTAATAAAGTTCCACTGGTCAAAACTAAATTCCAGATTATGTAATTGCTAAGCCATATAGATTGTTCAGCAAGCATAGCTATGATCTTACTGACGCATAATAACTGAGTAACAACCAACTCAAATATCAGTATCAAAGGTCAGAGCTAGAGAAAGCTACTTGTTGGGCAACCGTTAGCCCAGCTGAAGAAACGCACCAATCCACCGACGAAAGTCTTAGACCAGAGTCTTCATCGATTCTGTTATGTGGCCAAACTCGCCGTTGTGCGCTATTAAAAAGAAAACCACAGCTACAAACCATGATATAGTTTAAACACAAGACATGATGAGTGTCGCATTATAAATATATGAGCCCCGGCATGAGAATTCTAACAATTTGAAATTTTGACAAGTGTAGACAAAGACGAGCCTGTTCAGCCTCCTTTTAAGCTTAGAAACTCCAAATGATGTTCAGACAGTGGCTTAACAGTCATAGAATATTCAAGCAACAACCAAAGGCTCTGATCAGTCTGCACGTATGCGCAGTCGGATCTGAGCCTTTGCTGGACACACATACCACGTTGTTGGAAATCACATGCCATGGCTCAAATCATAAATACTATATCCTATACGTTTCTGTGAGAAAGAAAAACTATATATTACGTGATTACGAACCATATTACACACTAGATTAGTGTGCCAATTTCACACTAGATTGGCGTGTCCATTTCACACATGAGTAACGTGCCATTTTCAAATCTTTCAAATCAAATATTTATTTTATATATTGACAATTTGTATTGGACATGTAGCCTATAAATCGTATACCCTCAATGCAGTGAACGAAAATGGCGGCGATCAGACGGCGGGCGTGCGCACTTGATGCTTGCCCACAGCTTCAACAAATTTTCCCATGACGTGTGCAATATAATAAATGACTGATTAGCTTTGCCTCGTGAACCAAACATTTATAAGGGGCTTGCAGCATCTGATACTAGTAATAAAACAATATATAGTTTCAGTCGAGCTCATGTGTATAACGTGTAATTGTTTGCCCACTCGAGTGCAACCAAAGGTCGCACAACCTCTGGTTTGTTTCCTACTCTGATGACTTCGAACAAGCACAGAACTCAACTCACCCTTGATGTCATTATAAAAGATAATTTAATCCGTATCAAAATAAAATATACACACACACAATACACTCAGCTGGATACGCTGATTAGGCTGCGCATATGCGCAGCCTGATCAGCGTATTTGCTGTTTGATTCGACAAATATATTACATAAGATCAGAGAACATGTAACCATGACCGGAAACAGCTACGGAGATGGTCTAATGTTGCATTGGAGTTGATTGGCATGCCTTCATTAATTCAGTTTTTTCTCGAGATTGCCCCTTTTATGACAGGAATTGAATATCACTTAAATATGCTACTGATGGGGTATCACGGTACTCACGATAAAACTGTCACACAAGAAAACGTTTTAAAAGAAGCAGTATCCCTTCCCAATGCCAACCCCATTAAAAATATCCCGTATTCAAGACCTTGATGCAAGTTGGCGATGAGTAAATTAAATGTTTCATTTTTGAACAATATCAATCAAGCTAAAAATATATATTTTTAATTGTGCAGGTCTTTTTTCTTAAGACTTAGACACACAGTGCAGGCTCAGATCCGACGCCGCAAAAGGCGGCGTCTGATATGAGTCTACACTGTTTGTTTGCCTAATTTTCTGTTAAGTTTTATACAGAAATGAAAACGTAGAATACCATCCAACAAGCCTTAAATTGGAAATGGATTCGTCTGATTGATAAGGATGGGAAAGTCTATTCGGATTAGGAGATATTCTTTAAGAATTCGTCGTTTTTTGCATGGCAACAAGCAGTGAAATGGATCTCTCTACAACAGCATGAACCTTAATGAGGTGTTGTTATTTTATATATTTGCCTTTTATTTGAAACTAAATGCATTTAGATATCTGAAGCAGAATAACGTTTACTTGGGCGCTGGTGAATGATTTTCCAGAACCCATAATCTACAGTCTTAAAAAAGAAAAAAGAAGAGGAAGAAAAAACGGAGTCATCTGTAATACAAATGAAAATTCCATTTTGATCATTTTTAAATGATTATCATTCTCATTTTTATAATATAGATATAGTCTATAGGATACACGTTGAGCCGTGCACAGGCAATAAAACTGTGATGTGTCACTGTGAAATATAAAAAGAGAGATATTCCTTGATCACATCCTTCATTAGCAGTATTTCTATTATTGACAAGTTCTATTTCATGATTTTTACAACATATCAAAGAATAATTTAGTTTTCAGTATGGAACTGGCGGAAATTTTAAGAATTAAAAGAATGCAAGAAAATATCCAAGAAAGCCAATCAAAACTGTTTTCATATTTTTAACGACTTGGAATATTTCCATGTGACAAAACTTGCATAATATTAACTTTGATTTCCAATATGACGATATAACATTGTAATTGAAATTGTTTGTGTTGCTTTATGCCGACGATACAGTTGTTTTTGGAACAAATGAGTAAGATTTTCAAAATAATTAAGATATGTTCTACGAATACTCAGAAATATGGCACTTTAAAACTATTAACTTTGATAAAACTATAATTTATGATCTTTGGTATCTCTGTTCGACAAGACCAACGTTTCGATTCTAATCTAGGTGGGCACAAAATTCACATCTGTACTGATTTTAAATATATTGGTTTAAACGAATTCGTCTGACCATGTTATTTTACCCGTCGCATTATATGGTTGCGAGATATGGGGCTTTGAAAATAGCCAAATTATTGAAATTTTACATAATGATTTCCTCAGACAGATTTAGTACCCGAATATATATGTTACATGCAGAATTGGGACGACACCCAATACAAATCAATATTAAGTCACAAATGATACTAGGATTCTGGTTATCAATTGTTAATGGAAAAGAATCCAATGCTTAAAGAACAAGAAAAGGGTTTACTCACTTACTATTTAAATGGATCCGCTGTATAAATGGCACACTTGTTTCATCTATTTAAAACTGGTTCAGTCAACAACCGAAAATATGTTAAAATGGATATTCCACGAACATTGCCAGATCCGAATATTCATGAATGGAATGCGAAGGCTAACGTTTCCTCGAAAGGAAAACAATATCTATTATTTGATGACACTCTGATTTTGAAGAATGTTTGATCCAATTTTGAAAAATATTTGATAAATGTCTCAAAATTGTATTATTCCAAAATTATCAAATATAGGACGGGCAACCATCGGCTCCAACTTGAGACTGGACGATTGTATGATACACCACTAGACAAACGAAAATGAAATATTTGCACTACAAACGACATTGGTGATGAGTATCATTATTTGTTTACATGTGACTTTTTTTAAGAGTGACAGAAAATTTGAAACCAGACTTTTACGTTAAGCCAAATATACGCTAGTATAGGGAGCTTTTTACCTCAACCAATGAAGCAACGCTCATTAAACTATCAAACTTCGTTAAACTTATTATGGAAAGGTTTTCTATGTAGGTTGGTTTGCCAAATGACCGAAACAAATTATGTTCTGACTTATATGAAGATACATTATATACCCACCCGTTTAGTAAAGGACAATTTTCTGTCATTTACTATATTTCCAATGCAATAATATTGCATTTTATAGTACACTATATTTATATATTATGTCTATTTTCTGCATGTTATGCATGCAATAATTTCGTACACCACCTGTGCGTGGCCTAGATGTATATTTTTGAATAAAGTTCTGTTCTGTTCTGTAAAACTCATACGTCTTAAGGATAAACATTAATTATTATTTATATACTTATGTTTAATTTTCGAGTTTTAAAATGTATGTTTGTATTACTCAATTGCATTTAAACTCATTTATATATGTCTGATTGTATGTCATAGGAACTGATGGAAACATTTTAGTAGGGCCCAATTGCTTCTCGAGGAGAGTTTCGTACGGTTCTCTGTGAAATATGTTGATGAAAAAAACGACCCCCTGACGAAATATTCTGGATCCACCCATGTGTACTGTACAATGTACCTACTGAACTAAAGTTTCCACAACCGATGTAGTGAGAACTTGTAGCCCACCTCTTTGCATACTGTTCCAATAAACTATTTACTAATATCAGAAAGTATAATTTATCTATAGTTTCAAAAATAAGACTGCCATCTAATCAAAAAAATGTTAACATTTTCATAAACTGAATTGCTCGAGCAGCATAACGACATTTTGTCCCAACATGGTCCTCGTACTTTGCAATAATTAAGAAAAAGAAAATAAATTGTTATATTCATTAAAAGCACCTCTGCTAACATAAATATTAAATGGAAATAAGTAAGACAGCAAAATTCACTACAATATGACACCGTTACATTTAAAAAGGCGTCTAAAATTAGATATCTGTGGATGATCTTACATTCTAGGGGCATTCGTCAAAAAGAAATGAGTTCATCAAACCACTTTGATATTTTATGTTATTTTACGACAGCGAGCAATTTCCAACAGTGTTTAGTTTATTCAGTTGCTCAAAAGAGGTATGCGGTGCTCGGGCGTCGCTCCGTAATTAACTTTTATAAACACCGTACACCACATTGACCATGCTTCAATCTTCTACAACAATAGCACAGCATGTTCTCTGGAATGAGCAATCCAATCCCTCATCTTAACCCATACATAGCTCTAGTTTTGCTTAAATTAAAAACTTTAAAACGTTGATTTTTTAATTATCATATTATCATTAAAACAAAATATACATTGTGGGTGCTCAAATGAAATGTCTCTCCGAGACGTTTAACTTTTGTACTCACGCAATGTTTAATTTGGATGAGACATAATAGAAACTAAAGCATTGGCCTCTTCTCTGGATTTCTGAGCCACGCTATGAAATTGTTTGCCTAACTCTTATCATGGACAGCGAATGCTAAGATTAACCTGCGTACTGGTAGGTTGATCGAAGCAATCTTGGTGTCTAACAATGTGTATTACCACATACTGTTTTTATTTTTACAGACATTCTGGTCTGGAAAAGACGTATTTCTGTCGGCAACCAGATTGTATACGGTACATGCTTTACAAAAGGGCCGTTTTCTGTCATGAAACCTAAGTTTGTTCTATTATCTCGCATATTGTTCTATGCTAAACGACACTAGTCTGACTGACACATGCGCAGTCGGATGTTGTCAATGATCAGTGCAGGTAATAAATTTTCTTAAGGAATGCTGTCATTTTGACGAAAGGTCATGGACTGGCCGATGATTCGTTCAGCTGATGGCACAAATGAATGAAATTTGATTTATTGCTGCAACATGAAATTAAAGCAAGGTTAAATACCAACATGAAGGGACCGCAATTTAAACAATACAATACTATTTGAATTGTACCATAATATCTAGGTCGTCCTCTGTGTGTCGATGTATATTCATGCAAACAATAATAAAATTGTAACTCTACCAATCTATGTTGTAAATTGATTATAACAGATCCAACTTAGTGGTAGTAAAATGCATTTAACCCCCCCCCCCTGGTGGCTTAGGCTGCAGTCCGTTTTAAGGCGGTGGTTCTGTTGCTCTTGATCTATTGTTTAATGTACTTCCCATTATTTGTGGGAGTTCTGTGTTTGTCTTTGTTTTGTTATGTATTGCTTTGTGTCCATTCTAGGTTTGCAATCATCTTGAAGAGGAAGAGAAAGCTTTGCTTTTATTGTCTTACAGATGTATTGTTACTATAAATATTCTGTGGCTCTTCCTCACTGTGCCGTGGGTTGGTCTGCAGTGTGTGATTGTGGTATTTCCTGATCATACTCACTTACTATTTTTGTAAAAGCCAAAGAAGACACCAAACAACTGACAAACGTAAACCGCTTTGCAAATTATATTTGGCATTAACTGTACAAATCAATCGCGATTGTGACCATTATTTACCTTAGTTTATAGGTCAATTTCACATACCTTTTGCTAAAACTAGCAAGCACAGTTGGTGATCAAAATGAATTATCGTTCTATACGAAGCAGGGTGACGCTCTCCACTATCTTTTGGACAATATACTTTTGTAAGATTTGGCTCAAAATTGTATAGACAAATTGTAGGTATTCCTATTGGTACTAATTGTGCTCCTTTTGTTGCAGATTTGTAAGAGAGACTTCATATTGTCTCATTCTGACAATAATCAAGTAGATGTTGTTGAAGCATTTAACTCTAGCTCAAGAAGTCTGGATGACTTGCTTAATATTGATAGTCCTTATTTTGCACAAATGCAAGTAAGTAAGGGTGCAAAGATCAGGAATCGGTACAATCAAGCACCACACCTGACCCAGGACACCAATGGGAAAGTGACAAACTCACAGTTAGACACCACAAACGAGAGACAAGAGGCCAGCAGGGGACCACAAGGCACTTATAAACAGACACGCACAAAGTCATAGCAATCACAAGACTGAAAAACAATATAAAAGATCCACAAAAGAAGTGCGACCTTGGAAAGGTCAGTAAAATATTTTACTGGAGGGCTTAAACAGGTTTCAGCTATATCCCACTGAAATTCAGTTGAATAAGGCAAATCCTTCAAATACTGAAGCCCTTTTTGGCTTTAGACTTGTCCATTACAAATGGTATAGTTTCAACCAAAATTGATAATTAACAGGAGAGCTTTAACTTTGAAAATAATTAATTTTCCAGTTGTTGATGGAGATGTTGCTAACTCCCCCTCCTATGGTGATTACATTTCGTAACTTATTCGTTTTGCAAGAGTATGTTCTCATGATGATTACCTCAGCAATAGTTAACAAAATGTTTGCAAGAGTATGTTCTCATGATGATTACCTCAGCAATAGTTAACAAAATGGACTTCTAATTGGGTTACTAAAACAAGGGTATCGATACAATACACTCTGTAAAGCTTTTTCTCAATTTTATTAACAACAATCAGAGTTGATTGTTAAATATAATATTTGCTTAAAGATTCTTCTGTGACAAGGCGTATTAGAACTTGTATTTTATGGCGATTTAGTTTATAAATTTTAAAATAGTTGTTGGAAAGCCTAATTTTATTGATCAATTTAAAAATATTATTTAATGTTATAAAAGAGTGGAATACAACATCGATATGGGAGCGCAGTGGCTCAGTTGTAGAGTGCTTGACGAGACCGAGAGGCCGCGGGTTCGAGCCTCACCTGCGTCACTACGTTGAGTCCTTAAGCAAGACACATTAATCCTAGCTTAGTTCTGGTTCAACCCAGGAAGACCCGTCCCTATATAACTGAAAGATGGTTGATGGGACATTAAGAATCAAATCAAACGAAACAACATGTATATCATGCGACGGTCTGTATGCCTGGTTGTGAACCCAATCACGGTTGATAGCTATGATTTCCGTTTTAATTGCACGACGGTGGGTCAGGCCTCAGATTTAATGACGGCTCTGACGTCAAGCTTTAATCCGTTTGTTGGTGCCTGATGCTTGTCATTGGCTGGGCTCATCGTAGCTCAACTTGAGGTTTTCTCTAGCTCATGACTATCTAAGAGTCATGCGCCCTTTTCTTTGCAGCATCATAGTGTGTTAATTTGATTTGATTGTTTCTCTGTGGTGATACAATGCATTAGTTAGGAAGCCTCGATGTGAGCTATACAATTTTGTGTTTTAACAACAACAGAATCTATGGCGAAGGTTTGGCACCAGTAAAATGCATTTAAGCCCCCGGTGGCTAATTACGTAAGCTGCTGTCCGTTCTAAGGCGGTGGTTCTTTTGTTGCTGATCTATTGTTTAATGTACTTCCCATTGTTTGTGGGAGTTCTGTATTTGTCTTTTTTTTTGTTTTGTTATGCATTACTTTGTGTCCATTATAGTTTTGCAATTATCTTGAAGAGGAAGAGAAAGCTGGTCACTTTGCTATTTTTGTCTTACAGATGTATTGCCACTATAAATGCCCTGTGGCTCTTCCCAAGGTGCCATGGGTTGGTCTGCAGTGTATACAGCATAATACAGTCCGACACATTAAATGTAAATCTTAACATGGTTGCCCTAATAACACGTCTTTCAAAAGTTTGAGTTTGCACAAACCTCAAAGGATTCGTTAAGGAGTAGACATGTGACATGCAATATTGTTTCATGCATTTCTTCTATTTTAGAAGTAACCCAAACATCCTAAACCGAAAACGTGTCACGTGCACGCGATATTCATAAGGAATCACACTAGGTGTCTCCTGATTTTATGCATAGTTTCTCTTTGACACTTCACCAGACCACAAGGATTAGGGTGGTGTTAGTTGAGAGCAATCACGGAATTTTAGGCATTGTCGCCAGAAAAGAACACTTATAATCAAGGCTGATAGTAGAGACACACTGACAGCTACCAATGAGCACAAAACTAGCTATCAACCTACTCCAATCTCTAAAATTTTGAATATGGACTAAATGATATTTTGACCAGTACAGGGGATTTAGGTACATCAACATACTATGTAGTATGTAGATTTGCCACAGTCTTCACCACTCGCACATGAAAATAGATTGATTGATACATAGACTTTTCACATCTAGTCTCGGAAAGACTTGAGCAAAGAACCCAAAACTCATGAACTATCCATTTCTAGAAAGGTTTCTATGTTTCTGTTGATGATTTACGTCCCAGTCAACAGATTTTCGGTCATGTCAATGCGTCTTTCTGTCTTCCTGTTTTAAACCAGTACTAAATAGAGGATACCGTTTGTCATTCGACTCACTGGAACTTTCTAGGATAACAATCTTGACTATTGAAATAATAGCAAATTATGTGTAGAAGCGAGATTTTCGAATGTGATGTATAGCAGCCCTCTTTTCTTGGCCTCTATTTATCAACTCAGAATAGTGCAAATACAAAATATGAAATGACAGTATAGTTTCACACTTTGAAATTAGTCTTAAAGAGAAATACTGCTCTGGGACTTTTCTATTGTCTTCGATTAAAAATGAGCCGCATCACAGGAAACCTGTTTTCAGAGTTAAGGTGCCGCTATTTTAAAGCTCATGTCATTGTGTATGACAAGAATACAGAACGTCATCGATGAAGTTAGGGAAAATATAAACATGAAAGACACATATAGTCTGTCAAAATTGACCTTAGACTGATTAATTTTCGCCAAAACCTTCGTGATATTCGTGCGTTTTCGTGGGGTACTCCGACCTTGGTCACGCTTTTACAGCGAATATACAGATATTGTCAATTCGTTAATGCAAATGGTCTGATAGCCTAGTGGTTAGTTGACTACTTACAAATCAAGCATACCTGGATCGAAACTTGGAAGGAACCTTCTTAATATAATTGTCAAATTGCTTTCTTTTTAAAGTTGATATTGTTTTAATATTTTACGTCATTTTGTAATGAGCTTTACAACTTTCATTTGTATTTAGCCACTTTTGTATTCAATATTCCCTAAGTTCCCCAATCTTTCCTTGCCAGCTGATAATATTTGCAAGTTTGGACCCAGTCCAGTACCAACAGAATGTCAGTTCTGATCTGGAAACAGACCATTTGACACTCTGATGGTGTTCCTGTAAGAATTTTATAAAAAGTTAATTTTGATTAAAAGTCAGCAGATGATAACAAAAGAATCAAATAGTATCCAGCGTGCACAAAGTTAATCACATGTAGGCTTATTGAAACTATTCACGGTGCTGTATTTGTTACATAAACGCATGCCAAATTCAAATAAACGTATCCAGTTGTGCACAAAATCAAGAATAAAGACAAGGAAACTTGCAAATCGAAAAAAAAAAGAAAAAAAATATTTGAATTCTACTGGACTCGAACCCACATCTTTTGAGTGCTAAAACACTCAACTATCCACTAGGCTATCGTGGAATTGTGATTAATTTCATTCAGATTAGTAATTGTACAACAATCTAAAGCGCACTTTTTACGAAGATTCACGAAGACTGAGTAAAAGGTCATTGAATATTCATATGTCTCGGGTCAATTTTGACAATCAATACCACCCTGTGTTTTCAAACATTCAGATCAGTGTCATCGTTGTTTGATACATGAAGGTTAACCATATCTAAAGTTTCTGGGATTGCAGTTAGTGTTTGTAGCGGAGCAGGTTAATCGGAGTCTTTGCTGACCACAGGCACAACGCAGAAGGCACAATTGAGCCAGCACACTTTGCCCCCCGCCCCCTGTCTATAAATTGACATATAATTACTCAGGGTGAAATAGGCAACTTCCACACATAATTATTAGTAAAAAATTCCTCCATCGCACATGTGTGTGCATGCATGATATGCGTGTATGTACATTTTGCAATACCCCCACCCCCGGGGGCCCCAAGTATTGATGTTGGCCTGACTGGCTTTTGCTTCTACACCAGTATGAAACCACCCTCTTTCAGAACATGGGTTCTTATTCTTGCTCATCATTGTATTCAGCATTTTTTATCTTTTTAAACATAAGAGCTCTTATTGACTGGACAAGATAACATGGATAAGATAGGAATTTCTATCCCCGGGTAATATGTTAGATACCCTTATCTAGTGTGCAAGAAACAACGATGGTCGGATTGCAGCTTTTAAATCCCTATGTAAACAGAGGATGGTGCGTTGGCTTTATTAGCTGCTCTAAGATGTATGCGATCATTTTACTCCGCTCTATTTTGTTTCCCCATGTAAATGGCCGCCACAATAAAATCCCCAACATCAATTCATCTCTACAGTTTCACAGTATGTTATCATTGACTAGAAAATTAGATGCAGTTTGTGGTATTTTGTCGGCAATTGTAGTGAACCACGGGATATTGAAATTGATACTTAAAGACGATAAATTGTTTTAAAGATATGCCGCTCATCCCGTCAGGGGTCAGGTCAGGATTGTGTCAAACACAATTTTAATGCATGGAATGAAGAGAGATTGTTTTGTTGTTTGTGCTGCATTAAAATTGCTTGCCACTCTTGCAAATTGCATTTCATATAAGGATAAATAGAAATCGGTTTGATGCTGTTTGAGACCAGTCGCCTAAAACAATGAGTACGACAATCACAGACAACAGACCAAACTACGGTACCGCGAAGAAGAGACACGGCTCTCAGCAAGCACAAAAACCTTTAAGCAACGCTGTTTCGACGTCATGTGCCTGTGGTGAGAACGCAGATGCCACATGACAGCAAGATCAAACTTTAAAGTAAAGTAAAAGTGTATGACGCTGTGTAATCCCGTGTGCATTTTGCGTAAAATTGTCAAACATACATTTTCTTGAAGAACGATGTATCCTGTTTAAGAAAAAAAGTGTTTCCATTTTTTTCTTGCTGCTTCAACGTCTCGGTGGCGTCACAAAGTGATGTTCCCATTTTTAGCGTATTTAAGTTTTGGAAATTGTATGCTATGAATTCCAGCTGGCATAAATATGTACTGTTTGATCAGATTTGGTTACGTTACTGGCGGCATGTTGAGTTGGGGCATAGACTCTGAGTCAGAATTTTAAAGAGGTTGCATTGTTTTCAAAATGGTGTCATTATAAGAAACAAATGACGTCAGTATAAAATGATTAGTCTCATATGGTGAAAACCCAAATGGCATTAGATCACGCGATGCTAATAGACACTCCTTCCCCACTGCAGGAACATTGTACACTATGATTTTCTAAAACTACATTATATAAGATGCTAAATGACACGTATTAGCTCTCTGACCTGTAACAATCATGCTATCTACGTTACCCTATTATAGTTTCAAATCCTATCGAGCAAATACCAATTTATACATAATTCTTATTTATCGACATGCTGATTTTCTTATAAGCATTCATCTAAAGCAGCAAACAACCAGTATGCGTTTAAACATTATACACATATGATATTACAGTTATTTATGCTACCTTTTTTTCAAATATATTACTACTTAATACAGTACTATCACTAGTCAATGGGCTGCCTAAAATACCTACAAGGGGGGTGTACACCATAACTTTCTAAAACCACATTATATAAGCCACAGAAGAATGTAAGTTAACTCTACAGCGGTTATGGCGTTACCATGCAATAGCAAAATTTACTCCGTTACCCTAAAATAATAGGAAATCCTATCATTTTGTTCCTTATTGTTACATGTAAATATAATCTTTTAATTAAGCAAATGACTAGCAATATGGATATTAATCAAATTAAAGGACCTGCTATTACTGGTATGTACGTTACTGCCTTTTAAATACGTACGTTATCTTAAAGCAAAAACAGCACTTTATTTCATCCCTTTAATAAGGCATGCTTAGTATTTTCAGTTAATAGCAATTAAACGGTAGTAAATAAACCACGTGATGGTTACATTACTGGTGACATGCTATTTTTGAAGCATAGACCCTAGAATTTCAAAGAGGTTACATTAACTTCAAAATGATGTCAGTATAAGAAAAAATGACGATAATATTATACATGTATTTTCTTCTTTTTATATATGAAATGATATTTTAAAAAGATGCTTTTCTGCACTTACTACACCTCATTTTAGATGACACATAATGTGGTTTAATTACTGCCATTTAATTGCAATTAATTGCCATCAACTAAAAATACTAACAAAGCATGCATGATTAAAGGGGAGAACATTTAAATCTCATAAAACTTACAAGTCAGTCCGTTTTATCAAATATGTAAGCAGCATTTTTTGAAACTACTTATTCTTAGGATCCATTAACGTTTCTTGAACGCGTAAATGATATCTTTTATCTCACTGACACCCCTGTATTTGCCTCTTTTTAAACCACGTGGCGATACAACGATCGAATAACTGAATACAAACTGAATATGTTTATCCTTAATTTGAACAAAAAATTTGAATAAACTGGTACTTAAATGATTGCTTTTGAATAAGTGATTAGAATATTTATTAAACCGAGATGTCTTCAGATAAATATTACAAAACTCTAAACTCACCATGATATATAAGCTTTTCAGGCTCAATTATATATTGTCTTTGACAACACTTTGGATAACGTGCGGCCTAATGATATACTTTATTTTGTAATATATGCTATTCTAACAAATTTAACAGACAATGGGAATGTATCCGTCTAAGTATTGCTACTTGAGAGCTATCATTTTTTATTGTTTATGCGTTTTAAAATCTATAATTTTGGGAAAATTATTTTTGTAGACATGAAAAGTTAAAAATATTAACTTGCAAATGTAGGTATGCATGGTAAATTTATACGAACTTTATACAAATTGATAAATCTTTTTTTCAGTCAAACTGGAATCTTGAATATTATCTATTTAACAAAAGCAACCATTTTTAGATTATATCACATACCATACGACATACCATACGACGTATGGTATAAGGAATTTAGCTATGTATTTACAGTCTTGAAAGTTGTAATATACATGTACATAACATATTACCACACAAACAACAAAATGACTGTTTACACCAAAAACGATGTTTAGTATAGCATTTCACCATTAAATTTGAATGCAATGCTCGTATAGGAAGTTTACAGGTTGACATGCTTAATTTAAGAATGAAAATATCCTTACCTTATTTAACGTTTTATTTGAGATTATTATATTTGACAGTTTAAACATGTAACTATTTAAATTTGTATGTTTGGCTATTTTGAATAATTCAAGTACTACCTTAACAACCTTATTTACATTATGTTTGATTAATAATGAGGGGTAACGTACTTAACACGCTATAACAACCAAATGCCTCAACTGCCAGAGAGCTGACAAGTTTCATAGACTTAAACTAGCATTTGATTTAAATCGCAAGACACACAAAAGATTCAAGAATTATATTTTTGTACAAAATACTGACATCATATTGACGTCAATTTTCCGTAGAATTGAAGCCGATGTTGAATCAATTTTTATTTTGGTCCTCCTGTAGACGTTTTAACCACTTCAACGCAATAAACAACACAAACATGTGATTATTTTAGGCGTATATAGCACTAGCACTATAAACAGCCATCAGGCTCTATGATTGGACAGATAAAGTTAAAAAAAAAAACATTTATTATTGATGCCAATAGTTACTTGTATACCTCAGTCACCTACTATAAATACAAGCATACCTATGGTTGAAGTCATTTACAAGTCGAGTTATGTATAAGCTTGAGATTTCAACGCAGTAACATAAACGACTTTATACTCAAAAATATACATATTTACTATCTAAACTTAGCTAAAAGCATAGGACTGAAGAGTTTTACTCACAGCTATGTTTTGACACCGTATGTATTCCTTTCGAAAGAGATTCGAATGATAGCGTATTATCTGTCTATAAAACATTTGATATTCTTGGACATAAAATGTGCATATTTGATAAAATGTTATGAGTTATTCACAAAATTTATATCAACTAGTCTGCATTGAATGGAAAGTTGAGACCTTTCTAATCTTACTATAAATGGTTACTTTATCCACGATAATTGATATCCCGATGAGTCGATATAAGCCTGAAATCTGGTAATAATCACGGAGTCATAAATTTATATGAGGGCAAAACAAGATTTGAGCCTGACCACGAGTGATGTTGTTACTTATCGCATATGCGCAAATAAAAGAGTCTAATAAACACACAGAAGTATCCAGAGTGGCTAGAGGTCTATATTTTGGTATGTACTTTAATTTATAGCCATACTTTGTATATATAGGCAGTAAAGGCTCTGGTAAGTATGCGCATATGCGCAATTTGTCTGAGCCTTCGTTGCCCAAAGTCTCGTCCACTTGCTCATTTCCCATTCAAACCCACGACCTACACAATAAACTATTTTCTTGCATTTTCTATAAGCAATAAATGAATTAATTGATACAATGATCATACCATATGCGCATGCTGATCGCGGTTGAAGCTAAATGAAGCGACTTTAAGTTTGTTTTCAAAATTGTGACGCATACAAATACTGTCACAGGCTAGATTTCGTGTATGATAGTGTCATCAAAATCTTCATTAACATGTCAGATTTTAGTAGGATATCATCATAAACTATCATATTTAAATCATTAATCCTCCATTTACTAGCAATAATAAAAAAATATTTTCACTCTGACATAGAAATGATCTCAAAAGAAATAAAACAGGCATAGTCACCAAATCCTTATTCCTAACCGAATTGTAGTTTAAAACACATATAATAAGGTCAACGCAATAGGGGGAAGGGGCATAGCAAATACCAGCACTTACATTGAATACAACATAGCCTTGTTTTATATTGACTATTGTCGGGTGGTGGTGGACACAAGGGGTCCAGACCGCTCCACAGAAATATCGCAAATGGTATTAGCCCTGCGTCTGATTTACCCTACCTTGCTTTCCCTAGGATAATTAATCATGTGTGCCAAAATGTTCAGTGGGACCTCCTGAATACGAAACAAAGTTGTCCTATAAAGTTTTATGATTAGTGGTATGGGCTATGTGAATATGCATGGTTTCCATGGCAACCCGTAATGCATTGTCAAGAATGGGGATATACCTACTGAATTACATATATCTCAGCTGCTACTTATCCTAGACAACTAATCTGGGTACCAAACTGAAGCATAGGTATAGGCCTTTTATCCCATTATAGAATATGCAAATTATAAAATTTGCATATTCATGAATATTCATAAAACATTAACATTGTGGGTAAATCATGAGAAAATGTGCATGTGATCTTATTTCAAACCTTTGTTATTGTTGTAATTTGACACTGATCAAGTTCTTATAAATGTGAAACGACTAGGCATCTTATACTAATCAAATATCATTTGAGGCCTTTAATCCTATTTGCATATACACAGGTCAAGTTAGCCAAAGCCAAAAGCTTCGATTGTAATTTATTTTGCAGTTTTGCATACACTTGACGTAAAGCTTTAATCGGTGGGTTGGTGCCCGATGCTTATCTGTAGCTGGACCCACCGTGGCTCAACTTGAGGTTTTCTTTAGCTCTGACTATCTGTGAGTCATGAGCCCTTTTCTTTGTTTCATCATGGTGTGTTAATTTGATTAGAGTGTTTCTCCATGATGATACATTGCATTAGTTAGATGGCCTCCATGCGAGCTGAACATTTCTTGTACTTCAACAACAGCAGAATCTAGGGCGAAGATTTGGTACCAGTAAAATGCATTTAAGCCCCCCCCCCCCCCTGTGGCTTAGGCTGCTGTCCGTTCTAAGGCGGTGGTTCTGTTGTTGTTATTGACTTTTTGTTTATTGTTACTCCCATTGTGGGAGTCTGTAATTGTTCTATGTTTTGTTGTATGTTACTTTATGTCCATTCTAGTATTGCAATTATCTTGATGGGGAAGAGAGAGCTGGTTGCTTTGCTTAATTTGTCTTCCTGTTGTCTCATGATGGTTGAGCGGCTCTTCCTCGCGGTGCCATGGGGTTGTCTGCGGTTTTTGATTGTGGTATTACCTGATCATACTCACTTACTATTTTAGAGCAAAATTTAAATGAGTATAGCAAATACGATTATGTCTGTTTTCCTACGTTATACTGGTTACCTAAACTTCATAAACGGCCCTATAAGTCGCGTTTTATTGCTAATTCTAGTGCATGTACAACTACTGAGTTGTCTATTCTTAGACTTCTTGCCTCACTGCGATTTAAAACCATTTCATTAAATATTGCACTACAGTTTCTGAAAGAAATGGTAAAAAAATTATTTTGGTCTATTAAAAATCCAGGTGAAATTCTTAATAAATTGAAGTCTAGAGGTTTTCTAGCATCTTGTTTGTCTACATACGATTTATCTACTCTCTATGCTACATGGCCTCATAATCTAATTTAAGAAAAACTAACAGAAATAATTGAACAAATATTTAACAGAGAGGGCTCACTTTATTTAGCTTGTAGTGATAAAAATACCTTCTTTTACCTTTAAACAACCTAAACGATATAACTTGTGGTCATGTCAGAAAATGTGTGATGCTCTCAGTTATCTTTTGGAAAATATATTTATAAGATTTGGCTCAAAATTATATAGACAAATTGTAGGTATTCCAATTGGTACTAATTGTGCTCCTCTTCTTGAAGTTTTGTTTTTGTTTTGTTATGATAGAGACTTTATGTTATCTCTGTCAGGCAATTATAAAAAATAATATCATTGAAGCTTTTAACTCTACCTCCAGATATTTAGATGACTACTTAATGTTGATAATCCTTATTTTGAACAAATGGTTGTCAGATATATCCTACTGAACGTCAGTTAAATAAGACGAATTCTTCAGATACTGAAGCCCCGTTTTTGGACTTTAACTTGTCAAAAACAAATGGCATAGTTTCGTCTAAAATTTATGATAAACGGATTTTAATTTGGAAATAGTAAATTTCCCATTTCTTGATGGAGATGTTCCTCGCTCCCCTTCCTATGGTGTATATATTTCTCAGCGTATTCGTTTTACAAGAGTATGTTCTAATGTTGATGACTTCAACAACAGAAACTTAATTAAAACAAGGTTATAGATTATATAAAATTCAAAAGAATTTTCTAAATTCTACCACAGACACTTAGAGTTAATTGTTAAATACAACATTGAGTTAAAAACTCTTCTGCAACAAGGCATATCAGAACCTTTATTTTATGGTGATTTAGTTTTTAAATTCAAACGAATTGTTGGAGAACCTAATTTTAGTGATCAATTCAAAAAGATTGTAAAACGTAAAAAAAAGGTTGGATATAACTTGGATATCTTGCGATAGTCTGCATGCCTGGTTTTAAACCCAATCACGGTTGATAGCTATGGTTTCTTCTTTAATTGCACGACGGTGGGTCAGGCCTCAGACTCTATGACGGCTCTGACGTAAAGCTTTAATTAGTGGGTTGGTGACTGATGCTTATCTGTAGCTGGACCCATCGTGGCTCAACTTGAGGTTTTCTTTAGCTCTGACTTTCTGTGAGTTATGAGTCCTATTCTTTGGTTCATCATGGTGTGTTAATTTGATCAGAGTGTATCTCCATGGTGATACATTGCATTAGTTAGAAAGCTTCCATGTGAGCTGAACATTTCTTGTACTTCAACAACAGCAGAATCTAGGGCAAAGATTTGGTACCAGTAAAATGCATTTAAGCCCCCCCCCCCCCCCCCGTTGGCATAGGCTGATGTTCGTTCTAAGGCGGTGGTACTGTTGTTGTTGACTTTTTGTTTATTGTTACTCCCATTGTGAAAGTCTGTAATTGTTTTATATTTTAATGTATGTTACTTTATGTCCATTCTAGTATTGCAATCATCTTGATGGGGAAGAGAGAGCTGGTTGTTTTGCTTAATTTCTCTTTCTGGTGTCTCGTGATGGTTGAGTGGCTCTTCCTCGCGGTGCCATGGGGTTGTCTGCGGTTTGTGATTGTGGTATTTCCTGATCATACTCACTTACTATTTTAGCGTGTATATATGCATGTGTTATCACCTCTGACTTATCAACAATATTAGCGATGGTACAGGATGTTTGGTTTGGCTATGTGAGAGTTTTTCCAAATTGATATTTGGTAATTAACTCGTTTTACATGCTAAATTAAGCATTTCCTGCATGGTGGTAGGGTACTCGGGTCAATGTAGTGCATGGCGGTTGTTGGCTTCCCTTCACATTTCTCCTTTAACTTAAACAATCGAAGCCCATCCATTGAGGAGACTCGAGAATTATCATACACCATGCATTCCCCAACCTCTCTTAAAAGATCTTCTTCTGTTTCCCAAGCGTTTCCTAGATGAGCAAGTGGTCTTGTAAATCTTGGCAATTTTCCAAAGGTTTTATTTGGAAGAATATGCCCCCTTCCTTTAAAGGCACTTGTAGTGTCGCATCCACAAAACGCATGCAATGCAATGAGTGTTGTGCGATTCTCAGGTATGTATGCTCTCCTACCATATCGATTGATCAGCCAACTTTCTTCGACGTCAATCTGAAACGTTTCTCAGATATCTGTCTTAAATTACCGGGGATCTCTTTAATGCTGCAAAATAATGCATTATCATCTTCTATTAACAAAACTGTCGAATCTTGTGGAGCAACATTTACACTGTCAGTTTTGTCATAAATACTTCAAATCCTTTGACTTGTCAGTATTTGCAAGACGGCGATCACTTGTCCCAGTGCCGAATGTTACAAGGTGATAATCGATATTTCAGTAGGGCAGCTAGATCTATTGGCAGTTTGGGAGTCTGTGAATTAACCAGCAGCTGCATGGCAACATTTCCCTGCTTTCTATACTCAACTATCTAACCATTTGCCATTTTAACTCTCATTATGGTTTACATTATTTTCCATGCCCTCCATTGTCTTTAAAAATTCATTCTCTTGATGGGCTCAGTTTCCGCTTTCTCCTGCACTACCTCTATATTTAGCATGCTTCATAAATGTTTCCAGGAATGAACGATCTCCCTACACTTTTTACACCCCTTTGAAGACGTTTAGATGCTCTAGGGTGGATTTCATCTAGATTACTGAGAAGTATGTCATATAACGGGCATAATATGCCCATCAAAGCTGAAGAATATGACAGCTATTAAGTGAAGACATTCGGCATACAGATTGAAGTAAATGGTATATACTGCTCTGATAAGAGATAGCAGGAGCAAGATATTGTCCATGTAAGACATCCAGAACTGAGCAGTTTTCCCAAGCGCTCCAACTCTGACACTTTCTTAAACTCAGTATACTTCCTGATGTAAGTGTTGAACCCTTCATCCAACATCAGATCGTCCATTGTGTACTATTGGTCTTCTAAGGCGGTGGTTCTGTTGTTGTTGACTTTTTGTTTATTGTAACTCCCATTGTGGGAGTCTGTAATTGTTCTATGTTGTGTTGTACGTTACTTTATGTCCATTCTAGTATTGCAATCATCTTGATGGGGATGAGAGAGCTGGTTGCTTTGCTGAATTTGTCTTCCTGGTGTCTCGTGATGGTTGAGTGGCTCTTCCTCGCGGTTCCATGGGGTTGTCTGCGGTTTGTGATTGTGGTATTTCCTGATCATACTCACTTACTATTCTAGAGTATATGAAGATACTGATCTTGTTTCTAGTCCCTTCTGGTAGGCTAGAAAAAATAACATCTTCATTCTCTTGCTCAAGAAACCTATCCAGTAAGATTCTTTCCAGACTCTCAAGTAGTATCTTATGACAATGCATAGCTCTCTCATAATGTTTTCAACTAAGTACCCCGTGGACAGAACCTGAGCCTATGAGTTCTGGTTCTAACAACACAGATAACCCACTGCCTGTCATCTTCTTTCCTACCATTTTGAAGTATGCACAAACTAAATGGAATGTGCCTACCATCACAATATGATTTTTATATTTGTCAGGATCATTCCAAATAGAGGATAATGCTTTCATACATACACCTAGATCGAATGTGCTGATGGTGTATGTTTGCCCTACTTCTCCTGTTGCTTCTTCTGTGCGTTAGCACTCTTAGACTGTACTAAATTCTGTGTTGGATGGTTTATTACAGGATAATAGTCGAATGTTATCATTTGCAGTTGTCTTGAACCAGTGACCGAAACGAAACCTCCCCAGCTAGACACATTCTGTCACGCAGAAGACATATCATTTCTAATAAACAATCAGAAAATGTCCTTTTCTGCTGCATCAATAACCGATCCCACACTACCTGGTAACACTTTATGTACTGCTGAATTTTGGTGCTTTTTTCTTGACCAACATAGCAGCCAGGCAACTCTTGTTGGACTTGAAGTTTTAAAGTACACTCAGTAGGTTAAAGTCGGGCAAATTCGGACGGTCAGCTAAATTTGGAAAGCGAGCTTGTTTGTTTCATATTTTAGTTATTGGAATAAAAAATAAATTAACTAAGTAAACAGTGGGAATCCTGATGAGTTGTTTAAGAGCTATCTCATCGTGATTTCCACTGTTTGAAAATGTGCATCCGAATTTCCCTGATGTCCAAAGTTACCCGACTTTACCCTAGTTCTTGGTTGTAATGGTACTACGGGAACTGAACCTCCATGCTCATTAGTGTCATCTGGTAGTACTTCTTGTGCAGTGATACCATGAGCTGTATGAACTGAGTCAGTGCCTAACATAGAGGATCTTACACGAGTGCCCATGTTTTATTGAATTTATTAAACGAGTTGGGGAAAAGAGATAAAATGCAAGGCTTGCAGAGCATTTTAATTCTTTTTCACAACGAGTTTAATCAATTAAATAATACAAGAGCACGAATGTTAGATTCTATTTATCATATGACATTATTTTGAAATCATATTTTTGGCGTGAAAAACGATAGGATTTTGCCATATGCGTGACGTTAAAAGCGTTATTTCATAACGTTTCCCGAAAATCTGTAAACCACTAGTGGATTATCGATGTTAATGCATGGCGTTATTTCACTCCGCGACTTCAGGAGTTTGTCTGCAATTTGTGATTGTGGTATTTCCTGATCATACTCACTTACTTTTTTTCATATGATAAATGTTAAAAATTGTCGAATTCTGAATGGAAGATTGACGAAACGTCTGGTTTACATACAATCTGAGGAGTGAATAGCGAGGATGTCTACTCTTATGCTTTTGCAATCGATGTTTCCAGTTCTGTTGAAAACACGTGACTCCCACAGTGTCCTAATCTATTTAATAGCGTTGTCGGATGTTTGCTTCTATATAGGTGACGTACAGTCATGCAAAGAATAATGTTTCTGTAGCTTCTATTTGTCGTCCGTTACTACTCTACAGATATCTTGCCCTTTTGAGCTTACAAGCATATTTAAGTGTGTGTGTGTGTGTGTGTGTGTGTGTGTGTGTGTGTGTGTGTGTGTGTGTGTGTGTGTGTGTGTGTGTGTGTGTGTGTGTGTGTGTGTGTGTGTGTGTGTGTGTGTGTGTGTTTTAATGATGTGAGAGAAGTTCCTGATTATTCTAAAAGCGGACCATCGTCATTAAATGGTATTTCGCTGGCGGTTCAATGATGGTCCAATAACATTGAATGCTGGCTTGGTAGCTTTGTGGTTTTCATGGGGATCTGGACCAGTGTTGCTAAGTAGCCCTATAGCCTTGTGATTTTCCAGTGTTGGGAGTTGCGGACCCACTGTCCTGTCACTTACTCTGGATCCGTGCATGTATCGCTTTCGATATTACCTTGATACCATTCGCCAATTACCTTGCACCACTGCAAACTGGAAAACCGTAAATGGGTAGTTTGGCAAATAGTAAAATCCCACATTTAACAAGGGTCTGCTATGTTTGCGCAACAGGTCTTCGGGAACAGAAATTCTAAATTGTTTAGAAATTATATCCTGTGGTGACACGTAGGAGTTATATCCAAAGGACTATCCGAAATATTTGTATCAAACTCCATGAAAAATTCCATTGGTCTCGAGGGCTTTCATACTTGATAAGGTTCAGTGTTACATGTGCTGGCTGAATTGCTCTTCCTTTTTTTCAGAAAAAAAGAATAAGCAGGCGGTAGAAGTCATTTTAACACCTGTGGTTTTAATGTAAAAGATACAGCTAAGTTTACAAGATGTTCAAACTTTAACACTGATTTTTTAAGTGTCAAAACTACTTCTGACACCTTTCGATCATTGCTATGAGGTGATGGACATATGAGAAATATGTGTTCGTGACGCATGTGTGTTTCTAACCTTTCCTGATAATATCTAGGCCTGACTAAATTCTTTTCGCGTATTTCTTCATTGCTGTAATAAGATTCATTAGAATATGTTTGAATCCGTTTTTTTTAAATTATGTGTTTGCTGCTGTTGCTGCTGCTGCTGCTGCTGTTGTTGTTGTTGTTGTTGTTGTTGTTGTTGTTGTTGTTGTTGTTGTTGTTGTTGTTGTTGTTGTTGTTGTTGTTGTTGTTGTCAGATTTTTAAACTTCGAATTTAACAAATTTGTTAACACTCACTGAGCATCGGTACATTAAAAAGTGAGTATGATCAGGAAATACCACAAACTGCAGACAACCCCATGGCATCGCGAGGAAGAGCCGCACAACAATCACGAGACACCAGGAAGACAAACTAAGCAAAGCAACCAGCTCTCTCACTCTCTACCCCATCAAGATAATTGCAAAACTAGAATGGACATAAACTAACGCACAACAAAACATAGGACAATTGCATAGTGACATATTGGGAGTAAGAATCAACAACGAATTAACAACAACAGAACCACCGCCTCAGAACGAACAGCAGCTGAAGCCACTGGGGTGGGGGGGGGGCTTAAGTGCATTTAACTGGTACCAAGTCTTCGCCATAGATTCAAGTATGATAATATTATGGTCGTGATTAGGTGCTAATTGAGCTTTCTTCAACACTTGTATAAACGTTAAACGGTTGCAACATTGCATCGGAGGAACCATTGGCGATATTTGCCACTGGTTGTAACATTTTGAAATTAACATTTAGGTAGGTTAAAATTAATTTATCACCAATAGCCTGTAGATAATGGAGATATTTGGTCTTTGGATTATTATAAAACGATGGCGTACCGATTGATAAACGCATAGGTACAATGTAAAATGCTATTGATATCAAATATAAAAAAGGTCCAATTATAAATGAAAGCCATACACCGATCATGCCTATATCACTCCATATCGCCTTATCAATGTACATGTATCTAAACATGTATCTACACACGTTTATCGCCTGAAATCGCATACTTGGGTTAATTTGCAGTGTGTGATTGTAACATTTATTGGCCATACTCACTAAAAGGCGTCATCAGCTTTACTAATTCGCGAAACAATCTGACTTTCTTACGTATAGAATCTGAAAAGTTTATCATAGATATGCGTGGATCCAGAGGGGAGCCGGACCTCCGGACCTCCCCCTCCCTGGAAAACACAAAGCTATGGTGTTCCTTACCAATATTGGTCCGGATGCCCTGGCCATAGCCTACCAATAACACCAAGAGAATAAGACAAAAGTAAAAAGGAAGTGACAATAATCAAATAATTACACACTGGTAAATGTATACGTCGATTTGCTGGTATTTATGCGTATTGCCGGTACTTCATAGACCGGAAGTGATAGATATTAGTGTTAATACTATATAGAAAAAACATGCCGGATACCAAAGGGACTATAGAATTCAATCATTTTTTAGTATTCAGTATGTGCATGGCGATTTTTGTAAGCATTTAGGAATAGATTCGAGTACCGATCATCCGGATCGGTACTCGAATCTATTCCTAAATGCTTACATAAATCGCCATGTACATGCCGAATACTTAAAATGATCTAATTCTAAAGTCCCTTTGGTATGCGGCATGATTTTCTATATAGTATTAACACCAATATCTATCACTTCCGGTCTATGAAGTACCGGCAATACGCGTAAATACCAGCAAATCGACGTATACATTAACCAGTGTGAATTACTGTCGTGCCACCCAAGAGTGACAGTGACGTAATACTTTGTTTACAATTGCTAGGTAAAACACTAACGCGTACACTTCACTTGAGGTAACGCGAATCGATAGATCACATGTGTATTAATCCTATCCTGTGGAAAGGATTAATACACAAGTGATCTATCAATTCTAAGGCCCTAATAACTTTGTAAATAAAACATGACTGTCTCTCTTGGCTTGCAGGACAGTAGATTTCCTTTTTAATAAGGCCCTGTTGCCGTCCGAGTACGTTTATTTTCAGAAGGTAAAGTCGGGTATATTCGGACAGACGACTAAATTCGGACAGCCACCTTGTTTGTTTAATAGTTCAATTATTGGAATAAAAAATGAATTAACGTAGCAAACAGTGAAAATCCTGATGAGACGGCTCACAAGGAGCCGTCTCATCTGGGTTTCCACTGTTTACAAATTTGTGTCCGAATATACCTGATGTCAGAATTTACCCGACTAATTTGCATGATTTATGATTATGACTGTATGCAAGTATCCTCAACCAGTGTCTACAAAACATGTGCGCGCATCAAACTTTGTTACTAATCGCATTGGCGAACAGCCAAGGTTCGGACAATTGCAAGCTTACACAAACAGTACAGTATTGCCAGAGCCGTCGTTGCTAGCATACAGTATGATATGTGATGAAAGTATGGAAGAAGGCAATCTAATACCTCACCTGACCCAGGAAACCATATAGGAAAGTGACAAAAACACAAGAAAACATACGTACGTACAAACGAGTCAAGAGGTAAACTCTTTCCCACCAGGTGACCAAAGAGCTGCAAGGAACAGACTAAACAATATGACAGACACACACAAACACAAATAACAAAAAGGATCCACAAGAAGCACCGCCTTGGAACAGTCAGTAAAACAATTAGTAAAAGTGTCGTCTGACTCCAAGCTGTTGGCAAAGATTATCAGCAGACGACACTGGTAGAAAAAGTGTTAAGATCAAGCAAGGCTCAATCCAAACATAAAATGCAAGAAAAACAAGTCTACTTAGATGTTTAACTTTGGATTCTGGATATCGGTAAACAGGTACTTTGGGAAACAGTGAAGACCCAGATGTAATGCAGCATAATGTGGCGTTTCATCAGGGTCTGCACTGTGCACAAAGATGAAAAGAAATGCTTTATTTTTATGAAAATTTTGACGGACAACTCCTTAAGATTCTATGTTTATTGAATCAATGTGTACTGGATATTCCATCAGAATGAAAAGTGTTAAATTCCATAAAATGTTCTGAAGTCGCTATGGGCTATTCCATACTTATTGTGTATGTGATAACGCATCAGAATGAAAAGTGTTAAATTCTATAAAGTGTTAAATTCTATAAAATGTTCTGAAGTCGCTATGTATGGATTATTCATTACTTATTTAATCAATGTGTATGGGATAATCCATCAGAATGAAAAGGCTTATAACCCATAAACATGTTCTTAAGCCAGGGCAATGTTCATACAATTGTTTTTTTTTCTCCCTTTTATTGCAAAGTTTGATAAAGTCTCGATAAAGTTAGGTATCATTTTATCTTAAAAATGGGACCCACAATTGTTGTGGTTTACCTTGTTTTGCCATTATTTACAACCCAATGGTTTCCTGTTTTCAGTGAAACACCTGGCACCCTATCAAATTCTTATAACAAATAATATAAAACCGCAAGTTTGTCCCATTTACATGCAACCTTACATGAACCGAGTACCCAGAAAACGTGTTTTGTTACTGGGTACTTTGCAATTTTTTGGTCGTCTGCTAATGATTTTTTTTTTCAAATTATTTTTTTAGAAAAAATCTTTCAGGAATACAATTAAGTGTCAAACAGGTTGGACCCAGACCAGGCCCGACAAAATGTCGGGCCTGGTCTGGGTCCTACCTGTTTGCAAAGATTACCAGCAGACGACACTATAGGCAAAGAGCGTTAATCGAACAAAACAAAGCGCATATCAGCCTCTCGTCAACACCTCAATTTTTCGCTTTGAAAGTCATTCATAGTACTCTAAATTAACAGTTTCATAGCTACATTTGTAGTCTCTGTAGTAGAGTGAGCTTGTTTGCATTTCACCTTGTGGCGAATACGGATTTTCATGTGACGCAGCTTTCACACTCACTAGACAGGGAAGTAAAGCAAAAATGCATTGCATGCAGACCAGGCACCGAGATTACTAAACGTTTTTTTTTCATTCTCAGCTCAGACGAGGAAAAAGTTTGTTCTAAGCATAAATGTAAAATTGCCAAATTTAGTTGACATGTTAAAATTTGTGTAACCTTTATTTTCATTTCGGGGAGCAATTTATTAAACATATATTTTGATTTTAAAATTGACATGAATCGCCAAATACACCAGAAGACAATTCAATTGACAAGCCTTCAGTTCCCCTATTTTATTGGATGCAGATAAATAAATCTGCCAAATTGCTTGCCTTTTTATAATAAATCAAAATGCTAATTTTTCGCTGACCTTTGCTTAATTGCATATAACAATAAATATAAGAAGAAGAAAATGCATTTGATGATTTAACTCTTCTTACCAGTAACATTCTTTTCGTCTGCTTATACCCTTTGTAAACAGTTTTTACCAGACCAGGCCCGTCACAACATCGGCCCTGATCTTTATCTAAACTGCTTAACACTCTGATGGTTTTACTGATGAAACAAATCTAAAAAAATAATTTTGAAAAAAAGATATCAGTTAATAAAAATGATGAATATTTCCCAGCATGCAAAGAGTCAAGGAACTTGCATGTAGCATATTTGAGCCGTGAAATGTGATTTCCAACAATGTGGCATTTAATATGAATAGATTCAGATGAGCCTGTGCAGCCTCCTGTAAAGCTTAGAAACTCCAAATTATGTCCAGGCAGTAGCTTAATATACATAGAATATTCAAACGACTAGCAAAGGCTCTGATCAGACTGCACCTATGCGCAGGCTGGTCTGAGGCTTTGCTGGTCGCACATACCACATTGTTGGAAATTTCATGTCTCGACTCATTTTATGTTTGGGGATATGACATACCCAAAATTTTGTCAGAGGGGGTCCAACTCTGACAATATTGTATTTTTGTTGTTGTGTTTGTGTTTAACGTCCCACCAACAGCTAAAGTCATATGGAGGCGGGGCCACGGCTTAAAGTTTCATCCGACAGACTGGTGAAGCCGGGAATCGAACCTGCGACCCCTGGTTTACAAGGCAAGCGGTTTATCCACTTCACCACAGCGGCTCCTCACGTTGTATTTTTAATTTTTGTTTAATTGATAAGGGAAGGAGGGTGGGGGGTTCAAACTAAACTAGAAAGCAGGCCATCATTGGCCCGCTATCGCAAAACGCAATTTTTGGCGTTTCGATGGAGGGCCAATGATGGCCCAACATTGCATTGAATGTTGACTTGGTAGCTTTGTGATGTTTTGGGGGAATCTCACCAGTATTGCTAAGACATCCTATAGCTACGTGACTTTTCGAAGGGGGGGGGGGGGTCCGGACCCCCTGTCACCACCTCTGGATCCGCGCATGATACCCTTATCAGTCTCACCACGGTTAATACGGGTGATACTTCCTTTTTACGTGACTCCGCCAACAGTGCGTGTTTAGAGCATGAAATTAAACACTGCTCGTAAAAAGCCAGCAATTTTCAAATTGAAATTAATCCTATTATCCATTTTATGTATTATTTTGTTATCCCACAATTAGCCACAGATGTGTGTACTCGTATACTCTCTCGGCACAAAAAATAATAATGGTATAAAAATGTAGCATAGCAACGTCTTGTGGATGATGCACGTAGACCATGTTATGGGGATCAGATCGCACCTGTCACTTACCATCGCTGTTGCTGAAGGTCAGAAAATTCCGCATGCCGAACGGATGACAGTAAACCACATGCGCGGATCCAGAAAGTTTCGTCAGAGGGGGTTCAAATCTGACAACTTTTTTATTGTCTTTTTAGTTTGATAAGGGGAGGAAGGCTCCAAATACCATTTAAATGATGATGGGCCAACATTGAATGCTGGCTTGGTGGCTTTGTGATTTTAGGGGATCCGTACCAATATTGTTAAGGAATCCTATGTTTTGTAATTTCAAGGGGGAGGGTCCGGACCCCTGGCCCCCTCTATATGTAAAAGTCAAAATCTGAACAAGTGGGTACGAAAATCATGATACAAAAGTTGAGTCTTACCTCATTTAAATATGTAGCCAGTGTATGACAGTTCAGAAGCAGTGAATAATTAGTAACAATGTCCAGAGAAAAAGCGTGGCATTGTTCTTGGGAATACCTACAACAGCTGGTATTAGAGGCAATAGAGGTTGGGACGGGGGTTGTGCGACTGTATCTAAGACGAGAGGATCTGGCAGTCAGAGAGATCATAAGACAATGGGTAGAAAATGTTTTCAGTCTTTGGAAGCTTAGACAGAAGTAGTTCAGGAGAAAATGATGTCCACATTCGGGATAACATAATATGTCGCAAGAAGGGCATTTATTTTGTTGGGTTAGCTTGTGGCTGTAAAATTTGAATAAGAGCAAAATGAGACAGTCGTTAAGAAGAGGCGATTTAAAGAGGTTACATTGTATTCAAATTCACAATCAGAAGTGGATATCTTGACCCTTGGATGGCAAAGCAATTCATATCAACAGATAATTGCAGAAATAAACCAGACATTAAAATCAAAGATAAAATACAAATCCAAATTAACTTGGGTTTTTTTCTGTCTTGTGTTTGCTATGTCTTTGTGCGCGTCTGTTTATATGTGCTTTGTGGTCACCTGCTGGGAAAGGGCTGACCTCTTTGCTCTCGTTTGTGGTGTCTAACTGTGAATTTGTCACTTTCCCATTGGTATCCTGGGTCAAAACATATAAGATCCACAAAAGATGTACCGCCTTGGAACGGTCAGTAAAATATTTTACTAGAGGACTTAAACCGGTTTAACGGCGCCAACCTCACCCTTAATTCAGATGTGGATTAAGACACATTGATATTTGGTTTGCATGAAAGACCCCTAACTTATCAATGCATCATCTCCTTAAACATATAAATCAAGATATAACAAGGAGATAAAGCAAGGATAAGGACTGAAAAGTAAATTAAACTGAATACCAGAGCAAAAGAAATCCAACAGGTAAACCCCGGTGGGCCCGACAAACAGCCAAAGCATCAGGCCCCCACCATCTCATCAATAGATAAGCCTTTAAGTCGGAACCATCATAGAGTCTGAAGTCCGACCCACCGGCGTGCAATTAAAGAGGAAAGCAAAGTTGCCAACCGTGATTGGGTTGACTACCAAGCATGCAGTCTGTTGCAATACATTAATGTTATAGCCAATCTTTTTATAATGGGAAATTATTTTAATGAACTGCGCTGAAAAATTATTAGAGCCAACAATCTTCTTCAAATTATACACCAATTCACCATAGAAATCAGGTTCCGAAAATCCTTGGCGCAAGAGAGATTTAAGTCCTACTTGGAATTTAGAAATCAAATCATAGTATCGTCTATAAAATTTTGGAAAAGTTTTGCGAAGTTTATGATACCGATAACCTTGTTTAAGAAGTTTCTGAGTTAACAATTTATTGCGAGTGTTGAAGTCAGCATCATAGCTATACTTCCACAAAACGCTTTGATGCGTGACTGTAACGGTAAATGCATTGAATGAATCGAGGGTCATTGCTTAGAGGTCGTGGTAGAAGTAAGTAATGGTGCAAAGATCAGGAATCGATACAATCAAGTACCACACCTGACCCAGGATACCAATGGGAAAGTGACAAACTCACAGAAGACACCACAAACGAGAGCCAAGAGGTCAGCCCTTTCCCAGCAGGTGACCACAAAGCACATATAAACAGACGCGCACAAAACAAAGCAAACACAAGACAGAACAAAAACATAAAAGATCCACAAAAGAAGTACCGCCTTGGAACGGTCAGTAAAATATTTTACTGGAGGGCTATAGATGCTCTAGCAAAACGAATGAGTTGAGAGATATAGACTCCATAGGCTGTAGAACGAGGAACATCACCATCTCAAAATGGGAAATTGACAATTTCAAAATCAAAGTCATCACGTTTATCATAAATATCATTAGAAATTGACAAATGCAAGTCTAAAATGCGGCTTCGGAATCAGAGGCATTGGCTTATTCAGTTGGAACTCTGAAGGGTATATTTGACTATCCATATTGTCAAAATGAACATTATTGATATTTAAAATATCGTCCAAATATCTGGAAGTAGTGTCAAATGCATCAATAACATCAGCCTGCTTATCATCAGAAAGAGACATCATAAAGTCCCTCTCATAACAAAACAGGAATAAATCTGCAACCAGGGGAGCACAATTAGTGCCCAGAGGAATCCCAACTACTTGTCTATAGCGCTTGGTGCCAAAACGAATAAAATGTTGTCCAACAAAAAGGTCAGCGCATCACATACATTTTGACACGACCATGCATGATATTTTTTAAGGTTCTTTCTGAAGTAAAAAATGCATTTCTGTCATTACATGCAAGTTTAGGAGAGCCTTCTCTCTGGAAGGTTCTTTCAATAAGATCAATAAGTTAATCTTTAATTAAATTATAAGGTAAAGTAGTGTAAAGAGTAGAAAAATCATAAGTAGACAAAATGGTCGCATTGAAATCTCTAGCTTTATGTTTATCTTAAATTTCACCTGAATTTTTAATAGACCAAAATAGGTTTTTACCGGATCTCTCATATACCTTTTCACAATATTTGATAACATGTTTTTAACAGCTGTAAGACACGAGGTTAACAATTTAGAAAGTTCTGTTGGCGTACAAGAACTAGAATTAGCAATAAATCTTGCTTTATAGGGTTTTTTATGGAGTTTAGGTAGCCAGTACAATGTAGGAACTTTGTCTTGATTTTCTTTAGCTTTGACATCAAAATGTAGGGCTGTATGACAACCATGCCCATCAACAATCACCCTTTCACTTAAAGAAGGCTGCAGTTTATAGGCATTAGTGTCAACAAGCTCACGCTTAAGCGTATTAATATACTACAATCGTCAAACAACTACAACATTGTTAGCAGCTTTATCTGGAACCAAAGCATAGTTCATATGAAAATCCTAGATACCTCGTTTAAGATGACGAAAAGAAGATTTAGGTTAAGGGGGCGAAAGATGTGTATTATGAGAGTAAAATAAAATACGAGTATAAATAGTTTTAAAAATGTTAATTTTCCATTCCTTCAAGGCATCAGGTTCAACATTTTCCCGTTTGCACCAACGATTACTTAAGTCATTTAAAGAAGCAGCGATATCTCTACGACATTTAGAGAAATCAATATTAGAGGGAAATCTATATTTAGGACCTTTAGAAATGATATTGCGAACTTTAGCGTCAGGAATGACATTTAGATTACCTGTAATAACATGCCCTGCAGAGGGATATAAATAATTTGAAGTTTTACAATCTCAGGAGGCAGGAGTATTGGAATCTATATCTAAATCATTTACAATTTTATTAAAGTTATATATCGTAGACCTAATTGGTTTGTTATGTTTATAACAAATGATAGGAGTTTCAGAATTATTAAAGGCTTCCTTTTTTGACTTATACTTTTCCATAACCAATGGCACAATGTCATCTAAAATTTACAATAAAGGTGATAATCTTAATTTTGAAATAGCTAATTTCCAATTTCAGGAGGGAGATGTTCCTTGTGCTCCTTAGTTTGGTGTATATATTTTGCATGCTAGAATATGTTCAAATATAAGTGATTTCAACATAGAGCAGCCTATTTTTGTACGTTAAGTCGCTGTAACAGGGCTATCAATATCATAAACTTCTCAAAGCATTCCCTAAAATCTACCAAAGACACTCAGAGCTGCTCGTTAAATACAAAGTTGGCTTTAAAACTCTTCTGCAACAGGCATTTCAGAGCTAGTATTATATAGTGATTAGGTCTATAAAGTCAAAAAGAATCGTTGTAATGCCTTCTTTTAATGGTCAGTTTAAACAGATCATCAAGCATTATAAAAGAGTGGTATGTGGCATTGATATTTTATGGCAATCTGCATAAATAGTAAGTGTGTATAATCAGGAATACCACAATCACAAACCGCAGACAACCCCATGGCATCGCGAGGAATAGCCACTCAACCATCACGAGACACCAGGAAGACAAATTAAGCAAAGCAACCAGCTCTCTCTTCCACATCAAGAATATATCATGCATGCCTGGTTTTAAACCCAATCACAGTTTATAGCAATGCTTTTCTTTTTACTTGCAAAACAATGGGTCAGGCCTCAGAAGCAATGATGGCACTGATTTAAATCTTCAGTCGGTGGGTCAACTGGGGTCAGATGTGGTGCTTGATTGTATCGATTTCTGATCTTTGCCATCTTTCTTACTTTCTTTAGCTGTGACAGTCTGTGTGTTGAGAACCCTTTTCTTTGTTTCATCACAGATGGTTAATTGATTTGGTTGTTTCTCTGTGATGATACATTACGTAAGTGAGGAAGCCTCCATACCAGCTCAACTATTTTTGTGTTTTTACAACACAGAGTCTAGGGTAAAGATTTGGTCAGTAAAATGCATTTAAGCCCACTTCACCCCAGTGGCTTTGCCTGCTTATCGTTCTAAGTGGATGGCTCTGCTGTTGTTTATTCATAGTTTGTTGTTGCTCCCTTTGTTTGTGGGGGTAAAGTGTTAGGTCTTTGTTTTGTTCTGCAGTATTTCGTGTCATTTCTAAGTTTGCAAACATCTCGCCAGGGAAAAGAGAGCTGGTCGCTTTACTTTTGTTGTGTTCTGAAAGTCATGTCGCTGTTATCGTTATTTGGCTCTTCCTCGCGGTGCCGTGGGATGGTCTGTAGTATGTGACTGTGGCATTCCCTGGTCATATTCACTTTTATTATTGGTCTTTTTTTTATTTTTTTCATACTGAGTAAGAGTCTATGTCTGCCCATGTGTATTGAGAGTAAGCGTGTTATTCAATATATTAAAATTATCTGTGCACTCAAAGCCGTTTATCCTGGCCGTGAAAAGTTAATAACATGTGTGGCAAATATGTAATATTTGGTAGTTATGTAATTTATAATTCTCATTAGTAATACTTCTATAAATACTACGTCTGTATGATGTAAATTGGTGAACTTATTTGGCAAACGTTTTAACGCAGTTTTACAACAATATTCTGATTTATAGATTTCTTTGCTGTGAGAGCGATCCCAAATAGTTATTCTATTTTCAATGTAACAAGCTGGATTAAATGAAAATTTAAGCCCTTATTAAGAACACTAGGAACATCCTGGTACCAAAGTTGAGGCATTCCCTTCAGGAATTTGGGAGCATTGGGAAATTGCATTTATTTCAGGGGAAATAAGGAATAATAAGGGAATTGATGCCAAATTATGTGCGGTGAACAGGGTAACATAGACTGTGGATATTAGGGACATGAAGATGAGAAAAAAATCATCAAAGTTTGATTTCTGTGTGTCAATTTATTTAAAGGGAACAAGGGAGCAAATACCTCCCTTGAGGATTCCTATTTTGCTTGGCTTTTCTTTTTGTTTTTTTTATCTCCTTCCCGCAATGCTTATGCACTTTCAGTGCTTGCATTAGTAAGGAAGTAAGTAAGGGTGCAAAGATCAGGAATCAGTACAATCAAGTGTCCAGCAGGTGACCACAAGGCACATATAAGCAAACGCTCACAAAGGCATAGCAAACACAAGACAGAAAAAACATAAAAGATCCACAAAAGAAGTACCGCCTTGGAACGGTCAGTAAAATATTTTCCTGGAGGGCTTAAACCGGTTTCACGGCGCCAGCCTCACCCTTAATTCAGATAAGGATCAAGACACATAGATATTTGGTTTGCATGAAAGACCCCTAACTTATCAATGCATCATCTCCTAAAACATATATATCAAGATATAACATTGAGATAAAGCAAAGATAAGGACTGAACAGTAAATAAAACTGAATACCGGAGCAAAAGAAATCCAACAGGTAAGCCACGTATCGGCTCGACAAACAGCCAAAGCATCAGGCCCATGCCAGCTGTGCAATTTTGTGTTTTTACAACAACATGATCTGGGGCAACGATTTGGTGCTAATATAATGCAATTAAGCTCCCCCACACCCAGTGGGTTAGGCTGCTGCACGTTCTAAGGCGATTGGTCTATTGTTTAATGTACTTCCCATTGTTTGTGGGAGTTCTGTGTTTGTCTTTGTTTTGTTTTGTTATGTATTTCTTTGTGTCCATTCTAGTTTTGCAATCATCTTGAAGAGGAAGTGAAAGCTAGTTGCTTTGCTATTATTGTCTTACAGATGGATTGGTACAATAATGTTCTGTGGCTCTTCCTCACGGTGCTGTGGGTTGGTCTGCAGTGTGTGATTGTGGCATATCCTATCATACTCACTTACTTTTTGAAAGACAAACAGTGTTTGTTTTGTCACTTTCACAAATGTGTCTTGATCCACATCTAAACTAAGCGTGAGGTTGGCGCGCCGTGAAAACGGTTTAAGTCCTCCAGTAAAATATTTTTACTGACCGTTCCAAGGCGGTTCTTCTTTCGTGGATCATTTGTGTTATTTTTGTCTTGTGTTTGCCACGCTGTGCTGCTTTGTGGTCACCTGAAGGGAAAGGGCTGACCTCCTGGCTCTTGCTTGTGATGTTTATTGTGATTTTGTTACTTTCCCATTTGGTATCCTTGGACAGGTGTGGTACTTGATTGTAGCGATTCTTGATCATTGCTGTCTTTCTTACTTTAATCACAATTATAAAGGCATAAACTAGATGAGGAGATCAGTTTTGTCATGAATATGAGTACATGTGTTACCCTCTTGAAATATACATATTGAAATGAATAGAAGTCGATGGAATAAATGTATATTTCATCCAAACAATTGATGTTTAAACAGATATTTCCTGTGTATAAATAAAAGGAGATATTGTTCTTTTATTAGTTTTCAACAAAACATATAATTTGTGAGCACGAAAAGAAAGCCCAAAGCCTTCCATGTATAATCACAACATTCAAATAATTTCATGGAAACGGCTTTGGTTAGTTATCCGATGTTATGTGTACGTATGTGTGTATGAGGTTACAGAAAATGTAGCAGCAGCCAAATAGGCATCATTTCTACTGAGAATGTACTATTGAACTTTAATACAGCAAAATTCTTATATTCCATGATACAAATAGGACAAGAGCGTCGATTAAACATTTGTGTTTTATAAAGAGTCACATATTGCAATACTCAAAGCCAAAAGTAACTTTACACAGTTAATATATATATATATATATACTTTTTCTCGGTGTTGGTGATTGGTATCATAAATGTGTTTGATTCATATTTAGGTTCAATTAATTATTCATATGGCAGTTGAATTTCATACTTTTGCTGTCATAACAGCAACTACAATGTCCTAATGAAAGAGGCCTAGGGGGTAAAATAAGTTTTTCCAAGATGCATCACTTTTGACGTGTTACTGTAGCTTTGCGATTGGACAATTTTCAACTTTAAAGAACCAGTCTGAAAGACAGGTTATCGAATTAATGTTTAAAGTTCAAATTAGCCTGGATCGCCATTCAAGTAACACAAATTAGAGTGACGTTTAAACGTCCATGCTCATTTATGTGAACGTAACAGTGCTTTCAATGGAATTTCCATAAGAAAATGTTTGCCATTTTCTTCCAAACCAATGGGAAATTCTATCAGATTATCTTGTCACATACTCAGGGCAGAAGTCCGAACAGATCGCTGGTAAAAAAATCAAATGTCATCTGAGATCAAGTTTTTAGCAGGGACAAAAGTTTACGATTGTTTTAATTCAAAGGGAGATAATTTCAATGTGAACCAACTTTAAGATGCTGCTAAAAACTAACTATACGTCAGAGACAAAATGTCTCGCAGTATTTTTAATGGGCAATCGATGGCTCTTAAAATAGCGTGTTCAAATCCTAGGTTTACTTTGGATTTTGTTAGGAAAGGTAATTTTGTGATTTTAATGAAAGCACAGATAACTCGAATGAAGATTAATTTACCTTAGTTGTTTTTTCGTGAATTATGTTAGGGCGGGTACCAGCAACTCATATCAATATTTAATTTGGCTAAAATAAAGACATATATGGTAGTTCAAAGTGTAAAGTAACTGTTGGTTTCGAGTATATTTCAGTCCTTTAGAAGATGTTTTAAACAGATAATCCACTAGTGGCTTACCTCATAGGAGCTTGACGTTATTCTTTCTCTTCCTTTTATCTATAAAAGGGAAGGGTGATCACTCCGCTGCTGCACAAGTTTTTAGGTGAATTTTACCGTTATTATTCGGCTTACAAGCATGTTGTTATATGCTCTGAATAAACAATTGAAAGCTTTATCTTCCGCCATGTATCAGATTGATCAACATTCACGGTTTCATCGTAAACTCGTTTTTTAAATGAAGTGTGATTGTATTGCTGTGACGGATACATAGCCATCTTTGCTGCTTTGTGTCCATATATCGGAGCTACAAATGTAATATATAATGTCATTTGATTGGCCAATAATATGATGACATAGTGTTCTCATCATCTCGACCAATCAAATGGCAATATGCATGGATAGAGCATGCAATTGTTTGACCTGAATAACAATGGTGTTTTACACCAAGAAACAATTTGTGCAGCGGCGGAGTGACCGTCCTTCCCTTTTGTAAACAAAAGGGTATATCAAAAGGGTATATAAATCAGGAAACAAATAACGTCAAGCTTCTGTGGCTTACCTGATTGGTAATGTCATGTAATGATGTCCATAACAATGAACCATGCACATAATGACAAAATCATAACGTTTACACGCCAAAACTGATGCGATTGAATATTAAGTAATTCTAATATCATATGATAAATAGAATCTAACATTCGTGCTCCTGTATTATTAAATTTATTAAGCTCGCCTGGCCTCGCATTTTATTCGTGCTCCTGTATTATTAGATTTACTAAACTCGACAAGCCTCACTTTTTATATCCTTTCCTTAACTCGCTGAGTAAATTCAGTAATACAGAGGTACCTGGTACCCATGTAAGATTTTCTATGTAGATAGTGTAGACCACGATAAATGCTGCCTATTTAGTATTTAATTTGGATCGTCACTGTTTGCAATATTACCCCTATACCAGGGTAAGGGGATCACGTGGTCTCATACGTCACAAAATGGCTGCCTTGCACTGAAATGATCCCAGTCAAGATAATGTTCTGTATTGTATTTCTTTTCTTACTGCATATTTTCGCATTCTTCTATAGCGCAAAGAATGGCTAAAAGCACATTTACTCTGGCAAGTTCTTACCTTTTGCGGAAACTATTTTCGTTTTTCAACAAAAGCACATAAGGCACAATTTAACGGGATTATTTACATGCCCTATGACTGCTCTAAATATCGGTGAAACAGTATCCATATTCAACTGAAAATGATAATTTCTCATGTGAAAATTGTCATTTAACTTATGTAAAACATCACATATACTAAAATCAAGTTCTAATCGGTCACTTTTCAAACTCATTATTTCTGACCAAACGCTAATAAAATTGAAATGATTTTTTGCCTATATATGTGCATTTTGATGGGCAAACGTTTAGCAGTGTTTTTGAACAGTTTGCTTTTACTTCAAAGTTTTTTGGGTTAAAAATGCAAAAAACGACTTTTTGTATGAAAAAATGGTTTTGAGAGTAGTTTTTATAAAATTGACGTTTAGGTGGTTACAAACTGGTCTGTCCGACGTGAAAAACACCAAACAATTCAAATTTAGCTTATGGTGGATTTTTTACGCATTTTTAAAATGTTGAATTTTCCAAAAATTTTCGAGATTTTTGAAATTCACCAGTATTTCCTGGTAGAATTGTTAAATGCACTTAACTTTTTTAAACACTGTAGGTCAAACACAGAAGAACTTGATTAATCCATTTTTTGGCGATTATTGTTTTACGAGTACTGTACACTTCCGGTTTCAATGTGAGAGTTACAACATCGATTTGGCAGCATACTATTTTTTTTTATTTTTTTCAATTTTCAAAGTTGGAAGGTGACGTCTGGAGATATAGATAATCGCTGAAAATTTCAATGCCGTGTCGCTGATAATAAAGCATACAGAGCTAAGTCTCTATGTAAATTGCAAGCTTAAAGCTGAATTTTATGATTAACCTGCTAAAAGTGTTTGTCTTATGTTGTTGAGTAGCAAAAACGACGAGTCCGATGGAATCAAAACTTTTGAGGTTTATTCGTTTTATATCACGCTAGCCAGTAACATATTCAAACAAACTAAAACGTTAATTTGTGTCATGGTTTATATCGTAGAAAAAGTGTGACTTTTGAAATAAGTGTACCTTTTCTCTAGCTTCGTCCGTGCAAGAAGTGCACGTCATTTTAAATGAAATAACTTGCAGAGTCTGGCAAAGTATTGCTTCACTTAAAAAACATGAATTTTGTGTACTCAATGTTTCACTTTCTGAACTAGCATAAAAATATAAGGTGACCAATGAGCAGTTGGTTTTAGTATATATTCTGTCAATATTTTGCAACTATATCAACGTTATTTTCATGGGACTAAATATTATATCAAATAATGATTATTTTTCGTTAATCGAACGATTTCTATTTTTTTATAATGATCTCGTGAACTGAAATAACTGACCTTTGACCAGTGTACTAGATCACTCACTTAAAAAGAAGAATTAAAATAAGAAAATGCATGATTAAACAAAATAATGAGAACTTATGTCACCCGAAAAAATATTTTGATGTGTTGCGTCTTTCCTCGAATAAATAAATAATTTTGCAACAAAGTTGGCGAACAGTGCACGAGATCTCCGTAAAGGTCTACATTCAAAGCGATCAAACATTGAAATTGCGAATAACCTAGGTGCAAATAAGACTATATAATATTCCCTACTCTTTGAACAATGGTTAATCGCAAGTCTCAATAAGATACAAGAATAATATATTTAAAAAAATCGTACTCTTTTGCACAGCACTTTCATCCTTGGAAGCCATTTAGTGACGCATGAAACCACGTGATCTGACACCCTGATACGGGTTTCTAGTATAAAAGGAAACACACATCTGATGTTACAATAATGTTAAAACACAACCCTGCAGCCATAGGACGTCAAAACAACGTCGTATCAATGTCGATGTGACGCCATTACGTCGCATAGACGTTGATACGACGTTGTTTTGACGCCCTTTGCCTACTGGGAATGACACAAATAGATATTTGATAAAATAATTGAGCATTCTTACTCCACTAAAGATCGTAAGAAGAAGACGTACCTTGTATTAAGAAGTAAAATTACCATATAAGCTTGTATATTCTAAATTCTATATTCTATTCGGACTGGTATGCCTTAACAAACATTGGGGCCCCAGATCAAACCGAACCAGCAATCTGGTCAGAGGGATGTTTGCCATACTTGATTTTACAAACCTTAGCCACATACCTTGCACACATTTAAGGATGCATATAAGCTGCTTAGAGTGCATAATTGAGAATTAATTTTCTTATATCTCAACCGAAACACATGTTTTGTGTACTCAAAAAAAACATCTCAATGAGACGATTCTTTTGATCACCCAAAACAGATGCTAAAACCGATGGATAAAAATAAATTCACAATTTTAATCACATCTTTTTTATAAATCTGGACCAATGCATTTATTAGTCAAAGGTTGGGTTCCGAATATGTAGGGTTTATATGATATCACAAGGGAGGTGTCTCATTTGGATGTGTTTGTCAATGTGGTTTGGAGAGTGTTGGTTGGTAGCAATTGTTTAACCCTTTTTCTAAGCGCCAAGAAAAAAATGCATCTGAAAATGTCGTCTGCTGAAGTCGTCTGCTGCAAAAAAATTGCCAAGCATTACTAGCGAATTAAGTATAGAAGCAAACATCGTGGACCTAGAACAGAGACGAGAAAAGCAGACGACTTTTGTTGCGATTGGCGCAATGAGGGTTAACAGTGTTTAATCGGAAACCACGTTTATCTCAGCATTTTCATCATCCGAACTGCTTGACACATTGTCAGCATTACTATAGTCACTGACTGAATAAATATCCCTATGACCTCCCGCGCCCCAGACGCATGCTGGGATTGTCATGTGATCCCTCTCGCAATCCATCTTGTCTTGTCTTTCTTCGTCCGATCGACAATGGACCTTTCTGTGGCGCTCTAAATTGCTTTTGTGGCTTGTTGCGTAATCACAGACTGAGCATACAAAATCTTTCTGTCCGTTATGAACCGATAGATGACGCTTCAGTAACGCCTTCCGGCAGAATCGTCGACCACAATAATAGCACGTGTATCCATGGTAGTGAAATATCATCGCGTGTTCTCGTAGAGACGCCTTGGTAGCGAATAATATTCCACAACATTCTAGAGTTTTTGAACAAGTCTGATGCATCGTTAACATATGCCGTTTTAAGTTATTTCGTCTGTCTGTCGTATATCGACATTGCGGACAAGGAAAAACTTTTCTACCGTAGCCGCCATATTGTGACGTCAACGAGTTTGCACACGACACTAAGACAGGCACTGTCAGTCGGTCAACAAGTGATGTATGTCTCATGAAACTATGGCTTTCATACGGTTTATCTAACACGGATGATCTATCACATGATTCACCTCCACAAGCACCAGCGTTTTCATGGTGAGCACCGTTGCATTCGGAACGGTTTAAACTAGGTGATATTTTTGCCGATCTGAACGCTATACTGTTAGCATCTACTGGGGAGTTTATCGACAGTTCTTTAGTCAAATCACAAGAGGGTTTAACAGGTGGATCTACAGTCGCCTCACTATCAACCGACGTTTTCAATGAAATCACAGAAGGGCGGCCCGCCTCCTGTGCAGGTTTAACCCTACTGTACAAATAGTTGTGTGATCCCGGGTGAAATGGTAGACGATGGCCTGTGTGGTATTCACTAGCAGTTCTAGAATGATTTATTAAAGCTATCATCTCTAAATGCTTAGCAAGTGTTAGACTACCGTACGGTTTCTTCGGGTCAAAACTAGGGTCTCTCACTGTGGGAATATAGTCTGTCGTCACCATTGGAAATCTTTGTCCATAGACGGGTACTGGTCTGCAAAATATAAAAGAAAGAAAAATTGGTTAGTCTCACAAAGAAAATAGAAGCCAACGAGGTTAAAGTACTTATATGTATCGCCCATGCGCAAAGTCAGTCTTTAAATAAGCCTGCGTGGCTACCAAGTGGAGCTATCTCTTTTTCTCGACGCGCGCTTTTAATAAAGTCAATAAAATAGGAGCTAAACTGTTAGGTTCAATTTGAGCCGTGCCATGTGATTTCCAACAATGTGGTATTTTGACAAGTGTAGACTCAGATGAGCCTGTGCAGTCTCCTTTTAAGCTATTAAACTCCAAATGGTGTTCAGTCAGTAGCTCAACACTCATAGAATATTGAAGCGACAAGCAAAGGCTCTGATCAGACTGCGCGTATGCGCAGGCTGATCTGAGGCTTTGCTGGTCGCACATACCACATTGTTGGAAATCTCATGCACTGGCTCATTTATCATATGACACTATCTCGTTTTTGGCGTTCAAAGCTCAATAGTTTGCCGTATATTATGCCTGTCGTTAGATTTCGTTTCTTAGCATTTTAGTTACTAGTGGTTTATCGATTTTAATACATGGTGCTTTATCACTCCCAGACGCGACGTCATGTGATAAATAACATTGAACTTAATTAATTTGTTTTGCAATTTAATGATGAATTGTATGTTAATTTATTTATATAGTTCTTATTTTCTTAAGTGCAGCGAAGTATCTAAATCAAGTTTTTTTTTATTTGTGAAAATAAAAATATTCCAAAACTACTTTGTACCAAACGATCTATTATTTGATTTTATTTACCCAGTGTAACAACAAGTATACAGAAGCACTAACGAATGGCAAACGAATTTTTACTTTTAACCTTTATTTTCTTATATCTTTTAGACGTTTAGTAAATGGAGAATGCTAGAGATTTTTTTAATTCTTTATATACTGGAAGCACATAAACGAGTACATTGTCAAACGGTGAAAATATATGGTAATTCAACAGAGTCTACACTGTTTGTTTTGATAAAAACAAAATATATCAGCCAAAGAACCCTTGAAATGTATAATTGACAATCCGATATTTACTGTAATTTTGCAATTTTGGAATTATAAACATGCATTACCCATGAACAGTACAAATATCTGCTGTTCTCTATTATTGTAAATACACTCTATTTCTTTATATAATTTGAATTGGCAGCAGTTGTCACTCAGCACAATTATTCTCCACACTGAGAAACGGTTGGTTGTTGTTTCTGTTTGTTTGTTGTTGTTTTTTGTTGTTTTCAAATCATTGTCTTTTCTGATAAAAAGAAGAATACTGCTTAAGCTGGTATGAGGGTCATTCAATAAGAAACCAGCCTACCATACTTTTGATCAAGATGGGTCACTTTTTCTTTTATGAAATTAAGCTCTAGCAAGATACCCTTTGACCTAATGCTTGAAAAAAATATTATCTAATAATTTATCAAAAATATAGCTTCCATTGTAAGTGTACTAAACCGACTTGGAAATATGCAACACTACTATGTTCAAGTATCATTTTCAAAAGGTAAATTGCAAGTGTTTTTACTTATAACTTATTTATAATTGAAACCAATAGATTAGAGCTTCATTTTTTTTAAAAAAAGAGAATAAGTTGCAGTGCTCTTGAAAAAATGCACAGTGTTCAAAATCAATTGTTACATTGTTCCTTAGAAGAAATGGAAATTTCATTTGTATAAATTCGAGAATTCAGACATTTTACTCTTTTCTATTTTGACAAAAATGTATTCATAATTATATTCGGATACTAAGTGATACATTGCATTAATAGTTGTTAAATGTTTTACTTCCTGAGAGCTTCCAACATGTCTGAAATGAGTTATGTTCCAGTGTCCTTATCCATGGGCCATTTAAGTTAGTATTGTGATTTATCAAATTATGCAATCTTGTCGTTTTTATGCCACCATGTAGGTTCCATATATATATATATTACACATGCACACATCATGTTTCATACTCAAGATATTATCAAATAGTAAAATTTATGTAACCAAAAAATCAACGAAAACAAATCACTTGACTCAATGGCTATGTTGAAGAAGCGATTTACCAGCTAATGAACTAAAAATGCTTAAAGTTTGTACACATGTCTAAATATATTGACCAAGCACAGTTTGAAAATCTTGACTGTGTCGGTCAGTTAGAAATAGGTCAGACTGATTACTTATTGAATCACCCTGGTATTAGGAAACTGAGAGGAAGTGAAAGTTCACTCCAATTGACTCTCATGAGCGGCATAGTTTCTTCTAAAATTTATGACAAACGGGATGATTTTAATTTTGAAATAGTAAATTTCCCATTTCTTGATGGAGATGTTCCTCGCTCTCCTTCCTATGGTGTATATATTTCTCAGCTTATTCGTTTTGCTAAAGTGTGCTCTAATGTTGATGACTTCAACAACAGCAACTTATTTTTAACTGCTAAATTATTAAAACAAGGTTATAGATATCATAAAATTCGAAAAGCATTTTCTAAATTCTACTACAGACACTCAGAGTTAATTGTTAAATACATCATTGGGTTAAAAACTCTTCTGCAACAAGGCATATCAGAACCTATATTTTATGGTGATTTAGTCTATAAATTCAAACGAATTGTTGTAAAACTTAATTTTAGTGATCAATTCAAAAAGATAGTAAAACTGTATATAAGGGTTGGATATAATTTGGATATCATGCGACAGTCTGCATGCCTATTTCTAAACCCAATCACGGTTTATAGCTATGGTTTCCTCTTTAGTTGCACGACGGTGGGTCAGGCCTCAGACTCTATGACGGCTCTGACGTAAAGCTTTAATCGGTGGGTTGGTGCCTGATGCTTATCTGTAGCTGGACCCACCGTGGCTCAACTTGAGGTTTTCTTTAGCTCTGACTATCTGTGAGTCATGAGCCCTTTTCTTTGTTTCATCATGGAGAGTTAATTTGATTAGAGTGTTTTCCATGATGATACATTGCATTAGTTAGATGGCCTCCATGCGAGCTGAACATTTCTTGTACTTCAACAACAGCAGAATCTAGGGCGAAGATTTGGTACCAGTAAAATGCATTTAAGCCCCCCGGTGGCTTAGGCTGCTGTCTGTTCTAAGGCGGTGGTTCTGTTGTTGTTGACTTTTTGTTTATTGTTACTCCCATTGTGGGAGTCTGTAATTGTTCTATGTTTTGTTGTACGTTACTTTATGTCCATTCTAGTATTGCAATCATCTTGATGGGGAAGAGAGCTGATTGCTTTGCTTAATTTGTCTTCCTGGTATCTCGTGATGGTTGAGCGGCTCTTCCTCGCGGTGCCACGGGGTAGTCTGCAGTTTGTGATTGTGGTATTTTCTGATCATACTCACTTACTATTTTTGGGTTAGCTTTCTACCAATTTGCTGGCTATTGCTTTATTAATGTTATCAAGATTTGAATATGAAATATGACCCAGCTTATTTCCTTTGCGGTTCTTTGGGAAAATATGCGATTTCAATTGCTGTCATCTTGACACATATCTAGTTGTTAGTGTTTTGTAATTTAGCATTCTCTAGTAAGCAAGTAAATTCTTTAATTTGAGAAGGTTGCCCAATGGCTTTACAAATGCACCACCACTCTTCCTCTTGGCCATTATACCAACAATTAACATAAATACATAGCCTTCCACGAGTGCTCATGTTTTATTTAATTTATTAGACGAATTGTGGAAAAGCGAATAAATGCGAGGCATATCGAGCATTTTATCTCTTTTTTCAACGAGTCTTATAAGTTAAAGGCATAAAAAGGAAAATGATTATTTATCCTGTTTATGCAAATTTACATCTTTTCATAAATGTATCCACAGATTGGGTGAATTTTATACTTTAGGGAATACTATATGTCATATTCAGCTGTAGTCCAAAGTATTTTTTTAGTGTAACCATACTTAAAGTTGGTGCAACTTTAACTTTACTATGCTTAATATATTTAGCAATTGTTTATGTTTTACATCTTATTTTGCTGATCTTGGTGCATTATCGAATAATTTCAATGGCAATGGTCAGATCAGAGTTTAAGCCAAAATGAACCACGAATTAACGGACACCGTCCTTTGAATTAGCCTTTTGGGGGGCAACTATTGCAAAAGGGGTCAGTAAGCAAAATTCACATCCGTTGTAAGTAATGCTAAAATGATAAGCATGTGTATTTTCGTTTGGCGGTCTGCATCATACGCCTATAAAAGCTATTGATAATGTGACAGATGTGATAGAGCTGTTACGCTAAAATTATCAGCTTGCGTCAATGACGTCAAAACGTAGTCACCATTTGATTGAATTTCTAATGGTAACGGTTGTTTAAATCCAACAGAGAATCGATTTTCAAAGATATCATAGGCTAATAATGTAACTAATAGTATGGTGTATTACAACCATAAGTTACTGAAAAATGGTGCGACACATTCGTGAGATAATGGTGACGTCAGATTTTATCTTTCGGCTCGTGCTCTGCAGCCCTGACGATGCTTCATTATACATATTTTGTCTTAATGTGTTGGAAGGCATCGAACAGTTTTACTTGTATGTGGTTCAAGAAATACCGACTAGAAACACCGTTTAAAGGCGATAACGTAAAGGCATTAATAAAAACGTACAAATTGCGAAAACTTGGTTCTTAATTTCTCGAATAAAGTTCAGCAAATTGCAACATTTACTATGCTTTTTGGGTTTTCAGTGACCAAACATACGCTTGAAATTGTTTGAATTCCCCCAATGATCAGAAATGCCCATGTTACCTGCTAGTCTTATAATTTAACGCCAGTTTAGTACGACCGCCGTGTTTGGTAATTCTTTATTTTTTCATTGAATTTTTGTCAGATGATCGGCGAATGTATCTTCATGATAAAAATTAAACTCGAGATCTGATCAGACAAAAACAATTGCTAAATTTAGTTTGCGTAGTGTATATATTTAGCATAGTTTATATTAAATAAAAACAAAACATGTAACGTCAATTATTTGAATATATCTTACATGAGTGCTCAATTTCTTTTTATTGAATTCATTAAACGATTTGAGGAAAAGCGATAAAATGCAAGGATTGTCAAGCATTTTATCGCAGTTTTTCAACAAATTTAATAAATTCAAAATTACAAGAACACGAATGTTTAATTTTTTATCATATGGCATTAAGATTACTTTGAAATCTCATTTCTGTCGGACTTAGTTAAGATTTAATCGTTATTTACGCAATGTTGTTGTGAATGTCATTTCATGTTACCAAAATTTTAATGCATTACGTTATTTCACTCCTAGACACCACATTATATGATAAATTGAGTAATTCTTGTAAAATAATTTTAAACAATAAACGCCAAATGAAAATATAAAGTCGCCCTAAAACGTCGTGTTTAAACTATATATTCATGTGATTTACTTTAAACTGTATTCCATTGAGATAAACAACACGTACTTTAATGGGTCCATTTCCTTCTGGCGGTGTTAGTTTCATTTTGCGTTTTATAACGTATTGGCTACATATGTGTATAAACTAAAACCGAAATTATTTCTACTTTTGCCTGACTCGAATGCAATAAAACAAAAAGTAGAAAGCTTTAGAAGTCGATTGTTCTGTTGATGTTGTTGTTGATTCATGTTTATTATTGCTCCCATTGCTTGTGGGGTATCTCCTGTACAAATTGTTTCTTAAAACAGCCTTACTACTAAGTTTTACATACCTATGAGGAAATGTACAGGGTGCCACCGGACCCTCCATAATATTTACAGTACACCAAGCCTAGACCACCAACATCTTTAATCAAAATTTTAACACTTCGTTTTATTGACCACTGAAAATCCACAAACAACCTTACAATGAGAAAATAATTTAGAGTCAAGGCGATTAAATACATAATTCACCATCAACTACGTGGACCGTGTCAACCCGTATTGTCACGTGACTGACTACCCGCTGCTGAGCAGGCTATAGATTTCAAGTGGGCGGGACTGGTTAAACGCCTTTTCCGTATTGGATAGATTGTCTCCGACAATTAGGTGTCTATACAATTATTTAGAAGTTGATCTGTTTTTCAAAGTATCGGACAAAATACCGCTTCTGTACTCCATTATGCTCATGGATTGAATCAGTTCAGCGTTGACTTAAACACTTAACGAAAACATAATACCATGACATAACAAAAGCAACAGGATCAGTATGCGCAAAGCAAAGCCTCAGATCAGACTGGGCATCCGCCCAGTCTGATCTGAGTCTCCTCTGTGCGCTTAGTGGATAACTATGGATGCAAGCTTGCCTCATGTGGACAGTGAAGATTCTGATCAGACTGAGCTGATACCTAGGCTGATCTGAGTCTTCTCATGGTGCACAGCCACATTGTTGGGGTTTTCATGCCACATCTTAATTATATCTTGGGATTACGAATGGACATGTTATCTGCGCCTGAATTTAAGAGTGTGTTTGTTTGTTGTTGTTTTGCTCATGCCTCTAATAAATCATCAAAAGACTAACACACACCAGCTTATGAGTTTTGTTTGCTCCTATCGCATGTGTGAGCGGCGAAGGCTCAGTTGCAAATGCGCAGCTCGCTAAGGCATTCGCACACAAATAAGTAGGGATGTGAAGGTTGGTCATGTTACAATTGATGTCTTTAGCCCTACTTGTTGAAGTTGAAGAGATAACTTTACCTATATACTATAGTTGGTCAATATTCAAAATGCACAAAGGTGCTGCGGGCTGATCTGAGAGCGTTTAATAGTGGCATAATAATAAAACATGTTTACTATAATCATATTACATGTAGTAAATCAATAGTCTGGTTTCAATTTTAAAAGTTACTTTAAATAACATTAATTATTGCACTTTTAGTTAAATATCCCAATGTTTAACATCAAGTATCTTGCAATGCACAAACTGCAATAAACCTGTAATTGTATGGTTTTGCGTCTGTACGCGCTAAGGCTCGTGTATTATCTTCCCGTACAGACGCTACAAACCATACAATAACTTGTATTTAAACTAATAATAATGGACAATGAAAAATTGGTAAACATGCTTGAAGTGTATCTACAGTTTCTCCAAAATGTAATGAAAGTTTGAGCATTAACTAGATTAAAACCATTTGAACATAAAAGAAAACACGAATGATTTTTATTCCTTTTCTTATATCATAAAGCTTTGTTGTTGTTGCTCATGTGTTTTACTGTCAAAATACTATTTCCCTTTGTAGCAAACGGTATACGTACTGGTGAAAACATCGAAGATCCAGATGAAATGCCGCATATTATATGATTAAATAAATAATGTGCTAGCGGTCATCAGAAATATTACATTGCCTTTACAAACCTCTATTTTTGAAAGATCTTTTTCAGTTTATCATACTCATACTTAGCCTGATTAGAGAGCGTTTACAAGTTTTAATGCAATTGTACTTGTTAGAAACCAATTTAATTTTACGACTTTACCGCATACTAGTTGACAGATAATATTTAAATTCCAGTTCAGATATGTACAACTGCGTGAAGTGTACAAAATAGGAAACACATGTAAATTTTCACAGGCAGATCCAGAGGGGGGCATGGGGTCAGTCAATCTAGAGTAATAAAAAAAATCTAAATCTTGTATTGTTGAACAAGGTACATTCATATAGCATACCAACTCTGCAATGTAATTAATGTTGGTGTAGTGGCAAAGCAGTAATTGACTTCAATTATGATAAAATACTGTAAATCCGGAAATTTTCGCGAGAATTTTATTTTCGTGAATAGCGTTAAAAGACATACTTGCGACCGGACAATTTCGCGACTATGGTATGATTTACCTATATCAGTAGTCGACATAGTGTTTTCGTCATTTCGCGAGGATTCTATTTTCACGAAACTTCGCATATGCGAAGTTTCGCGAAAATAAAACCCTTGCGAAAATGAAGATGTTAGAACTGCTGGACAGGCACAAACATATCACAGCATTTAAAACCCTAAGAAGGAAGTCATTGCCTTTTACGGATTTACTGGGATGAAATAAAAGCCTATTTAATCATGAGTAGAACATTTTTGAGAGTTTTTATTTTTTGCATGCTGGCTAATGTTTCATGCTTTTGTTGTCGTCTATGGACAACATTTTAACATTTTTTTTAAAAAATCTTTCAGGAACACTATCGGAGAGGCAAACGGTTCTGTCTGTCCTGATCTGTGTCAAAACTGTTTGCAAAGCGTATCTGCAGACCACAACAGTCACCACTAGCAATGAAATAGTTAACAAACGCCTGTTATAACTATACCCATGAGGGCACGACCTATGCACGTATTTGATACGTTACCGGTATTGTGATACCAGCTCGGGATGGATTTAAGATAGTAAAATACAGTGACACTTCTCTAATGTTACAACACAGGTGTGGGACAGGGACACAGAAAATGGCCAGAAATGTGCAAAGAGCAAGGATACAGGCCGATCTGCACACAAACGGCCTTTTGTTCAATATTTTACTCCACAAAACTGAATGGCTAATTTGTACCATAAGCGATGAGTGATATGCTTACTGAGGTGTCCTAGTGTAATGCCTTAATTATTCACGACACTTGGATAGATGGTACTTCTGAATGTTTTAATTTTACATTGTCTTGCCGAAATCAAATGTGATGGTGTTGTGTAAAGTGCATCTATTTATATGTACCTGCAATAGATTTGTGAAAATGAAAAAAAAACTGTCTCTCATTTTCAAACGGTGTTGTTTCTGTAAAACTAGATCATTCAGAGTAAGTAAGGGTGCAAAGATTAGGAATCGACACAATCAAGTACCACACCTGACCCAGGATACCAATGGGAAAGTGACAAGCTCACAGTTAGACACCACAACGAGAGCCAAGAGGTCAGCCCTTTCCCAGCAGGTGACCACAAAGCACATATAAACAGACGCACACAAAGACATAGCAAACACAAGACTGAACAAAAACATAAAAGATCCCGAAAAGAAGTACCGCCCTTTAACGGTCAGTAAAATATTTTACTGGAGGGCTTAAACCGATTTAACGGCGCCAACCTCACCCTTAATTCAGATGTGGATCAAGACACATAGATATTTTGTTTGCATGAAAGACACATTACTTATCAATGCATCATCTCCTAGAACATATAAATCAAGATATAACAAGGAGATAAAGCAAAAATAAGAACTCAACGAATACTGGAGATTAACGGTTAAATGTATCATCACAGAGAAACAAAATATCAAATCAAATATCCGCACTTACATTAAAAACTGCATAGTTAAATTGTTCTTGACCTTGACGTTAATCTTCATGCTATACTAGCAATCCAACAGATTTTTTTATCATTTATACATAGACAGTCAGTGTCCTAAATATGAATCATATTTCAAGTATTTGACCTTCCTTTATTAATTTTACAAAATATGTACACCAGTAAACAATAAATGAAAGAGGAGTTTGTTTTAAAATCCACAAAACATTTTTTTAAATATATTTGATATTGGCCTTCGGCTCAAGCGCCATATTAGCCATCCTAAACCTTGGTTGTCATCTACACACCATAGATAATCATTTGCCATATATGAACACCCCCCCCCCCCTTAATAAATATAAGTGGAGTTTGCATAATGATCCATAAAACACCCCCGTATATCGATATAGTGTTGATATTTTTTCATATTTTGGTCCTTCAGGAATATTGGGTTCTGATAGTGCTAGGAGCGTGATAATTGTTGCACTTTCCATTATTTCTCATGAACAGACACAATAAAACCGAGTCTGCTATTTTCTTATATTGTAGGTTCTCTATATTCCCAAAGGATCCGTTTTTTTTTTCAGATTATTTAATGTGGCACCTGACTTATGGGCGTATGTCCAAAAGGTCAATTTCTTTCACTTTTTAAAATATTTAGCTTGGTACAAGAACAACCAGGACTGCATCTGCATCCGCTGACTCACTTCAAATGATGACGTTCACAGCAACTTATTATCCTGAGAAACTTAGACATGGCAAACAGACAATATGCGTCAGTGGTTGAAACAACGATGTTTCAAGGCCGACCTTATTAGCGCTGGCGCCACACCAACGTTGACCAGACGATGTTTCAAAGTAAGAAAGAAGGCAAAGATCAGGAATAGAAATACTCAAGTACCACACCTGACACACGACACCGTATCGGAAAGTGACAAAAACACGAGAAAACATCACATACAAGAGAGCCAAGAGATCAGCCCTTTCAAAGCAGGTGACCTCAAGGCTGCAAGAAAAAGACATGACCGTATGGCAAAGAGGAATACAAATAGCAAATACGTTCTACAAAAGATGAACCGCCTTGGAACGCTCAGTGATAAAATTACTGGAAGGCTTAAACTATTTTCAACCCTGCATGGCCGCTGAGGCGAAATCTGAAACAGAAGCATTCATGCGAGCTAAACATTTTTTGTGTTTTAACAACATCAGAATCTAGGGCGAAGATTTGGCGCTAGTGAAATGCATTTAAGCCCCGCCCCTGGTAGCTTAGACTGCTGTCTGTTCTAAGACGGTGGTTCTGTTGTTGTTGATCTATTGTTTAATGTACTTCCCATTGTTTGTGGGAACTCTGTGTTTTTCTTTGTTTTGTTATGCATAAATTTGTGTCCGTTCTAGTTTAGCAATCATTTTGAAAAGGAAGAGGAAGCTTGTTGCTTTGCTATTATTGTCTAATAGATGTATTTATACTATAAATGTTCGATGGCTTTTCCTCGCGGTGCTGTGGGTTGGTCTGCAGTATGTGGTTGTGATATTTCCTGATTATACTCACTTTTCTTATAAGACAGCTATAAGAGGGTTTCCAAGTATATTTGACCTTGACCTTTGCATCGAATGTGATATTGTAATTGCAAAATCTTCACTGTCATCTACATACTATGAGCAACTGTTGCGTCAATTATGAACGCATTGCATCAAAACCTAATAGGAGCTCACGTAATATCACCTTAGAGACGTATTAAGTATATGTGACCTTGCCTTGGACTCCAGGATGATATCGGCGATCTGAATACTTTGATGGCAGCATTCTCCATAAACAATGTAAGAGGGGTTTGCCTTACAGACTTTGATTATATTTAGTATTGACCTTTGATCTCAAGGTCATACCCGTGATCTGATTTTTTTTCATATACATACCATAGACAATCAGTTTGGCAAATACAAACGACATACTGGTTGCTTTACTTAATTTGTCTTCCTGGTGTCTCGTGATGGTTGAGTGGCTCTTGCTCGTGGTGCCATGGGGTTGTCTGAGGTTTGTGATTGTGGTATTTCCTGATCATACTCACTTACTATTATTGATCAAAATAAAAAAGGGGTTCGTGTTATTAGCAAAACTAGGCATTGAGCTGGTTATAGAGCCCCCTCCCCCCAGGGGGAATTTTGTACACTATAATTTTCTGAAACTACATTATATAAGACACAAAATAAAAAATGTTAGCCTTCTGAGAGTGGCAGCGCTAACGTGTAACATTACGTTATATACGTTACCCCCAAAATAGCATTAAATGTCCCTGATAATGTCTCAACCATGACATGTTCGTACATATTTGCATGCTGACACAGGTTTATGAACATCTTATAACACAGTTACATATTTTTCGTATTAATTTGATAAAAAAATCTTGAGCTATAACCGTTACATACGTTACTTAGTGTTTCCTGCATTATTTCCGAGTATCGGTATGGTATTTATTGAATATACGTGTACTACATCTGTTACAGAATATAGTAAATCTATAAGGCTGCTACTTAAATGATTTAAAATTCTTTATTATGGTCGCTTACACTATTTTCTAGGCCAATGTTAAGTATGTTACCTTCAAAATAGCATTAAACATTCAAGTTAATGTCTCTGACAAGCCCTGTTTATACTTATTTGCATGCTGGCACAGGTTTATGTACTTCTTTTAACAAGGTTTACCTATTTTAAGTATTCATTTTATAAATGCCCTGAGCTTTAACTGTTATGTGTGTTACCAAATGATAATAAGCTATTCTGAGTATCGGTATAGCAGTTGTTGACTATACATGTATAAAATCTGTCAGAGAATTAAGAAAATGTACAGCTTAGTTCTGGGCAGGGTATTTGGATATATTTCAGATGGTGTTGACAATGATTAGGGCTACAAGGAAAACAACTTTGAATTGCATGTCAGCTCTATATGTATGCCTTGTACCCAAAGTTCATTGCAAAATATCACAACAACAATCACAACAACTACGCACAATATGTACCTGTGAAACTGATTACACTCATAAATTTATCTGATACACATCGCAGATGCAAAGAACTTCTCGAACAAAATGGGTTTATTGTGACGCAACCATTGGTTATTTGCTTGAGAAATTTTTTTGACATAACTATCAGGCAAACAATAAAGAGGTATTAAAGGCTTCAGCAACTAGAACTACGCTTCGTACTACAGATGGAATGGTGTATTACTCATCACATCAGAGCTCAATATATTGAAACAACTCATCAATGCACTGAAATGAAATACGAGTACTAGAGGCAGTTTCAGGCTTCACCAATCCTTTTAGTTCTAGTTCTGAAGACAATGAACTGTGCTTTTTTGTCTTTCGGTGTTCCTGCTAAGCCTGGCATAGCTAATATCTTATTGAGGCTGATGACATTGGCAGGAAGGCTGTTGCAGATTGCATAGAATCACCTTTAGTTTAAAAAAATCTGTCTTTCACAACCCCATAAAATGCTACAAGCTAATAAAGTTTTGAGGTTTGCGAGGTCAAGAAAGAAGATATTGTCCAATTTACAAAACGTAAACAGCCAGATGAGAGCTTAAAAGAGCATCTTTGGTCAGCATGACCTTCTTTCTATTGGACATATTGTTGACCTTGAGTTGACACGTTGGTTCGTTTTGGGACCTGTACCATTGTCACTGTCAACTCCTGATAGAATTTCCACCAAAAACTGACAAGTCCAAACTTCCGCATGGCTTGCAATCACTCATTGAACCAACATTAGATTGGCCATGTAGTGCTGCACATAACTTTGATGTTAATGCCATAGCTTTTCCTGTCACCTTCAAGTATCTGATGGCACCAGTATTCAACCAGACACTAAAGGCAGGGCATGTTGGTTTGTCGCTGATACATACGATATACAATGTATGAGCAGCAGTCTATAAAGTCTTAAAAACGTTCTCGCAGAGGATAACCTGGGTGTTTTGTTCAATAATGGTGTATGCAACAAAAGGTGCACCTTCTGAATGTCAACAACATTGGCCAGGATATGGGGGAAGAAATCTACAGTTATACACTGTTTAACAGATTGTGACACTACAAATGTGCCAATGTGTTAGTACCACGGAAAGGTTATTCCTACCAAACTGATAGAGAACCCCTCCCCCACTAGTTCATCAACATTCTAAGCAGGGTAGGAAAACAAATAAAGAATTGCTCTAGGCCCTCATCGGTGATATGAAGCCCTAACATATGTTATTAATGTAATTGTGAATAAGCTGCAGTACGACATGTTTCTGAAAAAAGTATCAAAGCCATACACATATACTGACTATTTTAAATTGTATGAACATGAGATAACCTCCACCCTGCTTTTCTGTCCTTAAGATGTACATACAGAGATTGAACTATCAAGTCTTTCCCATGAAAACAAGTGAGGCTTTCCAGATATGGACAAAATGTGCGGAAAATAACTGGGAAGGAAATCGAGTACCTCTGGGTGAAAGAAAACTTGATTGTACCCTGAAAAAAGAGCCACAGAATTATATTTCACATTTTGTGTGATATGGGGTTACCATGTTCAAAAATCAACAACTCAAACCATAAAAATGATACAAATACAAAAGTAATTAGTAAGCACGTTCACATTAAAAAAAAATTCAAACCATATTAGTTTCATAAATCATTTCTATAGGAATAATGAAAAAAGTAACATACGTAGCACTTTGGGGTGCATATTTGTTTCAAAGGTCCATATCTGTGATGCAAAAATAGCTTACTTGGATGATATAGCCAATTTGTAAATCTTACCTTATGGTTTGCACTTTTCAGAAGTCATGTCATTTACTAAAACTATCAAAGATGTTGATGGGTCATATATATAATTGGCTGTTATAAGGTGCCATTACCAGAATGCTAGCATATTGCAAAATCCTTGCAAGATGAATCTGATAAAGGATTAATAAACTGTATAGGAAAATTCTTTAAACCCTTGGATAATATACAAAGATTTGCTCTATAACTTCTACTTGATGGGTTTTCTTTGATCTTTTAATTTGTTACTCGCACATTGCACTGTATGTCACAAATTTACCATGAGTATTATGTTAACTATATTTGGTGTTTCTATAAAAGAAATTAGGGTTTATGGTAGTTTATGTTTTGAGTTAGTTCCTCAGCAAATGAGCCAGAGTAAAAATAAATGCACGGACCTGTGCAAGCATGCAAATACGTACAAGCAGGTTGTGTTGGAGACAATATCTTGAATGTTTAATGGTATTCAGAGAGTAACGTATGTAACCTGGGCTGTAAAATATTGTAAGACACCATAATAAGGAACTTTAATTCATTTGAATAGCAGCCTTATAGATTTACTACATTCACTGACGGATGTAATACATGTTTAGTCAATAACTGCCATACTGATACTTGGAAATAACATATGAAACACTAGATAACATATATAACGGCAAAAACTCAATACATTTAAAAAAATGCTACAATTATGTAACTGTGTTATAAGAAGTTCTTAAACCTGTGCCAGACTTCAAAAAAGTGTGAATATGTTATGTTGGAGGCATTTTCAGGAAAATTAAATGGTATTTTGCGGGTAACGTACGTAACATGATGTTACCCGCTAATGCTGCCACTCTCAGAGGGCTAACATATTTTATTTTGTGGCTTATATAATGTAGTATCTAGAAATTATAGTGTACTTTATTCCCTTGGGGGAAGGTGGGGTCTGTAGCCAGTGCGAGGCCTAGAGAATTACATTTTACAATTGTGTGTGATATGGGGGTACCATGTTCAACATCTAATAACTCAAAAAGTATATAAGATAGAAACGTAATGCTTGCAGTTGTGAAAAGGTAAATAAAAATTCTTTAATATAATACCAAATTAATGAACATAAACTGGTTTCGATAAAATTTAAGGCAAACAATATTAGCTGTATTTATCATTTAAAAGGGGGTTCAATGAAAAAATGTAACATACACTACATCCGAGATGACTATATTTGTTTTCAAATGTCAATATCTGTGGCCCAGTAATAGCTTACTTAGAAAATATAACCAATTTGGAAATCTTACCTTATCTTTTGCACTTTTTTGAAGTCTTAAAAAGAATTTTAATTATCAAATATTTTGTAGGGTAACGTATGTAACAGGCTGTAACAGCTTAACGCTGCCATTGTCAGAAGGCTAACATGTTGCAAAATCCATGCAAGACAATGGGCTTCAAGAAAAATATGATCTACCAAATTCCCCTCTGGGGGGGGGGGGGAGGTAAACCATATCCAGCCAGTGGCCTAAACGGACTGATGAATTGATGTTAGCATGGAATTTGAGATGGATTAGTAGACAGATAAGACCCATTACAAAAACATGTATACTTTTTACGTGAGTGGATACATTTAGCTAAGTATGGTAACGCCAAAAAAGGTCTCTTACATACAATTACAATTACAATTACAGACAATTAGAGCACCAACCCATTGACGATAGTTTTAAGTCATAGTCATCTTTAAACTTGAGGGCTAACCGTTATTTAATGAATGAGACAAATATATTTGTACAGATTGTGAGCAGATAGGTATACTTTTAATTTATATATTCATAGATTAGAAATCTAAGAACAGGGCTAGCGAGTGTTATCAGGATATATCACAATAAATACTGCAGACAAATCCACGGCACAGTGAGGAAGAGCCACAGAAATATCTCACTCACAAGGCACTAGCGAGACAAACAACGTAAAGCAATCATCTCTCCCTTTCCAATCAAGATGATTGCAAACTTAGAAATGACACAAAGCACTTCACAACAAAACGTAGAAGACACACAAAATCCCCACAATCAGAGCAAAATAGACAGCGAATCAACAACAACAGAACCACCGCCTTAGAGTGGAAAGCAGCCTAAGCCACTGGGGCATATGAAGGCATTTTACTTCTACCAAAGCATCGCCCTAGACTATGTAGCAAGGGACAGTACAACAAATAATTTATCTGAATACAAGCCGGGATTGTCAAGGTTCAGGTAACTTCACAAATGACACAATTAACGCAGCCTGCGCAAATTAGTGAAGTGCTTCAGCTGATCTGTGTACAGGGAATTAGATCATTTGGCACCCCCATATTGCTTAACAGACTTCAACTAATTGATGGCGAGTGAAAGTCTCTGAGCATTATCGAGATGCAACATCACAGTGTGTCTGCAAAATTCAAGTCTCGACAGTAGGACTAAATTGGTTAATTGTAGATGACACTATCATTAAAGCTTTTGGAGACATTGATACAAAGCAAGAGTTTGTTTCTGAGTGTCTAAAACAGGTTAAAAGGCAGAAAGACGTTTGAGAGGCGAGAAAAAGCTAATTGCACAGCGATCTTTATCAACCAGCAAAGGAATGAGAGGCAATCAAAATAAGAATGCTTGAAAGAAGGGAAGAGCAGTCGCAACCAAGAATGTAGAATGAAACTTGAAATAGATACTGTAAATTTGAAAATTTTCATGAGTGTTTTATTTTCGCGAAACCCACGCGAAATAGCGAAGTTACTCTGTCGTTTACTGATGTAGGTAAATCGAGCCCAAGTCGCGAATTTTAAACATGGCAAATATGTATTTTAACGCTACTCGCGAAAACATCATTCTCGTGTAATTTTCGGATTTACAGTATTCTAGATCTAAAAAGCAGGAGCATGAGAAATAATCCTCTGCTATACAATTAGCCTGAGTAGAGTGAATACATTTTTGGGTAAGCATATTGTATGTAATTGCATAAAATGTGGATTACTAAACTTTTCCACAACATGGTTTGAGACTACATCTTCCGTATTTACTTTAATATCGATAATGTTTACCCTAAAGGTTTCGTATCAGATAACATTGCCCAAACCTCTACTCTGTAGCTTCTTCAACCATAGTACAAGAGCTGAAAGCTCCCTGTTGCACTCACTACAAGAGGTGTTTCTAGTTTATTTGAACAAATTTGAAATTGCTGCAACTCATTCGTTTCTCGTCATATTTTGTAATAACTAGTAGTTTAAACATATTTTATTGCCAAAATAATTACAGCAATGGGGTTGGGTCGAGTGTTCTCACAACATTAGTTTCGACCCTTCCCTTACATTCTATATATACACAATAGCTTATAAACATGGCTATATATACAAACACATATGTTAACTTAACAAGTTGTAATCAAAGCAAAACAGATAATAATATAAACAAGACTATATCAGAATAAATAAATAAGTAAACAAATAAATAAATAGGCAAATAAATATAAGAGAAATAATAAATAAATAAATAATAAATAAATAAATAAATAAATAAATAAATAAATAGATAAATAAATAAAATAAATAAGTAAATAAACAAATAAATGAAGATAAAATATATATGACAGAAGAACAAATCGAACATCAGAATAGTAGATAAATAAATAAGTAAATAATAAATATTGGATAATTAAAAGAAAAAAAAAGAAAAACAAAAATGATACGACTACCAGGAACCCCTTCAACTTGGGAATATAACAAATTGGTCATAAGTATACTTATTAATATACAAAATATGTTTCAAGGAAAACTTCAAGCAAAGAGTCAACTGGTTTTAAAACGCTTAGTAGCATGTATATATCTGTAGACAGCTCTAAACAAGACTACATTGTTTTCCATATTCAAATTAAAATTACCACATAGAATCATATTGATACTTAACGGTTGGAAAACTCTAACTGTGTCATTAAAAACCTGCCTTTTGATTGTAAACTTTCTACAATGAAAGAAGTAGTGGATGGCGTCCTCTATCATGACACTCAAATCACATAAGGGATTATCACGGAGATGATTTCTATAAAGGTCATTATTAAGGTTGCTGCAATTATTTCGAAGTCGTGCATGCAATATAGAAATATATCTATTTGCTATAGTAAAGTGAGAAGGAACACATGAGTTATTGAAACTTGAAGTAATATGATTTTTAAAGGTTTTGCTAGAGCATCTATCTATGTTGCTGACTTCAACACTCGCAATAAATTGTTAATTCAGAAACTTCTTAAACAAGGCTATCGGTATCATAAACTTCGAAAAACTTTTTCAAAATGTTATAGATGATACTATGATTTGATTTCTAAATTCAAAGTTAGACTTAAATCTCTCTTGCGCCAAGGACTTTCGGAACCTGATTTCTATGGTGACTCGGTGTATAAGTTGAAGAAGATTGCTGGTTCTAATAATTTTTCAGCGCAGTTCATTAAATAATTTCCCATTATAAAAAGATTGGCTTTAACATTAATGTATTGCAACAGACTGCATGCTTGGTAGTCAACCCAATCACGGTTGGCAACTTTGCTTTCCTCTTTAATTGCACGCCGGTAGGTCAGACTTCAGACTCTATGTTGGTTATGACTTAAAGACTTATCTATTGATGAGATGGTAGGGGCCTGATGCTTTGGCTGTTTGTCGGGCCCACCGGGGTTTACCTGTTGGATTTCTTTTGCTCCGGTATTCAGTTTTATTTGCTGTTGAGTCCTTATCTTTGCTTTATCTCCTTGTTAAATCTTGATTTATATGTTTTAGGAGATGATACATTGATAAGTTAGGGGTCTTTCGTGCAAACCAAATATCTATGTGTCTTGATCCACATCTGAATTAAGGTTGAGGTTGGCGCCGTTAAATCGGTTTAAGCCCTCCAGTAGATGTATTTTTACTGACCGTTCCAAGGCGGTGCTTCTTTTGTGGATCGTTTTTGTTAGTTATGCTTCGTGTTTGTGTGTTATGATGTTGTGTCTATTCCTTGTAGCCTTGTGGTCACCTGCTGGGAAAGGGCTGACCTCTTGACTGTCGTGTTTGTTGAGTTTTGTCACTTTCCCAAATGTGTGCTGGTCCAAATCAGAATTAAGGGCGAGGTAGGCGCCATAAAACTGGTTTAAGCCCTCCAGTAAAATATTTTACTGACCGTTCCAAGGCGGTACTTCTTTTGTGGATCTTTTATGTTTTTGTTCTGTCTTGTGTTTGCTATGTCTTTGTGCGCGTCTGTTATATGTGCTTTGTGTTCACCTGCTGGGAAAGGGCTGACCTCTTGGCTCTCGTTTGTGGTGTCTGCTGTGAGTTTGTCACTTTCCCATTGGTATCCTGTGTCAGGTGTGGTACTTGATTGTATCGATTCCTGATCTTTGCACCCTTACTTACTTTGTAAAGTCGATAGATTTTTTTAAATCATCTTCAAGGGAGTTCCATAGGTTAAAGGAAGAAGGAATACATGATTTTTGAGAGATACTAGTTCTATTGAAGGGCACCGATATATTTCTATTATTTCTCAGAGGGTAATTTGAAATTTCACTAACTAAAGGAGGAATTAAATCTTGTATATATGAAGGTACAATGCCATTATTTACCTTATACATGAAAGAAAGTTTATGTTGCTGCCTTCTTTTTGACAAAGTTGTCCATCCGCATTCTTTAAACACGTTTTCTAATGACACAGATCTAGTTAATCCTGTAACAAGGCAGGCGGCTTAATTTTGGATTTTTTGTAAAGTTTGTGAGTCCTGTTCAGAGCATCCATCCCATACAACTGATGCATATTCTACAACTGGTAAAAGAAAGGACATATACATTTGGTTGAGAGCATTTCTACTAATGGAGTATTTTAGCTTACGCATTATTCCCAAAATTTTAGTCGCCGATAGGACAATATTTTCAATATGTGAATGCCACTGCCCTGTACTACTAAAGGTAACAACGAGATGTTTGTGGCTATCTACGAAATTAATTGGAATATCATCAAAAACAAGTTGTGGTAAGATATTAATCTTTTTAAGAGCAAATAAAACAGCTTCAGTTTTCAGTGGATTAAATGTTACTAGCCACTGTCTAGCCCAGTTTGACAACAACTGCATATCATGGTTAATTATACCAGCTTTGTCATTAATGCGTGCTGCAGAATAGAAAGTGAGCTATCATCTGCAAACAGCCTTGTTAAACTAAGAAGATGTTACACTATATCATTTATGTATACCAAAAATAAAAGAGGTCCAAGAACAGACCCCTGCGGCACCCCCGCAAAGATAGATTTTAAACACAAAAAGCAAGACTTTAGACCAACTTTCAGCTTTCTTTGACTTAAATAACTGTTTAACCATTCTAAAAGTTTCCCGTCAATGCCATTTTGCCATAGCTTAAATAAAAGACCTTTATGCCAGACTCTGTCAAATGCTTTAACACATCACAGAACACAATGCAAGAAAACATATTATTATCAAAGGCCTGGCATATATTATGAAAGATATCAATTAACTGAAAAACTTTTGAGTGGTGAGGTTAGAAGCCAGATTGATACTTGTATAGAAGATTATTGTCAAGTAGAAAGTTATACATGTTTTTAAAAACAATCCTTTCTTGCAGTTTGCCAATACAGCTCAATAATGCAACTGGTCGGTAGTTAGATGGCTGAGATTTATCTCCATAACTAGTTTACATAGGTAAGTCTGATCTCCAGGAATGCGCAGTCACCAAGAAACTAGCTAATAACTTTATTCGCTGGTTTGATGCAGTCTCTGGTGATGAGAAATAAAAACGTAAGCGTTTAAAAATGCTGTTTAACTCGAACTGTTCTGAATCGTTCTCTAACGATTTTTCTTAAAAAGACAATGTTTCCTCTTGAAATGTATAAATACAGTAAACCTGTCTTAAGCGGCCACTTAAAATAGAAAAATAAAGGTCTTAAAGACAGATGGTAGCTTTATGCAGGTCGAAAGTATTGCAGAATACTCTGTTGGAGCATTCTGCAATACTTTTAACCTGCATTAAGTGATAATCGGTCTTGAAAACCAATTTTTTGTCTTCTTTTTAATGACCGCTTAAGACAGGTTTTACTGTAAATTGTTCATAAATAATTAAAGTGAGTTCTGTTGGAAAGTAAAGCATTTCACTTGGATAGTTACTTTTTGAAAGCAGCTTGAACATCAAAGTTAAGGGCTTACGGTTTCCGAGACAACACTAAATTGTATGAAAAATACATGAATCAATTATTTGGAATTCAGGTTTATTGGCAATATATACGTAAAAATTTAAGCACTAAAGTCGGTTTTGAGTTTTGAAAATTTGTTTTGCACAAATCTTCAAGGATATATTTTATACATGGACTACCCGTTTGGACACTCGTATGGTAGAACTTATTAAGCCCAGTTATCAAGCAAAAGCAAGCACACAGAAGCTGTTTTGGCTGTTTGTAGGGCCCACCGGAGTTTACCTGTTGGATTTCTTTAGCTCCAGTATTCAGTTTATTTACTGTTGAGTCCTTATCTTTGCTTTATCTCCTTGTTATATCTTGATTTACATGTTCTAGGAGATGATGCATTGATAATTTAGGGGTCTTTAATGCAAACCAAATATCTACAGATGCTTTCCAAATTTTCTCTTGATAGCGATTTTTGATATAATTATTTACATACCCTATGTACTTAAAATTTCATTTTGCAATGTATTAAAGGTGCAAATCACTATTTGTTCTATGTTTTATTAAAGCACATGTATAGCACTGTAACAACAAAGCATTTTATGTTGAAACTGATTTAATTTCCAGTGAAAATCTGGCATGTCATCTTACACTTGGTAACACCACTATTAGTTGTAATCACATCTTGGATTCTTTTTGGCATAGCTGAATGCATGGCTTCTAGGTCATCTGAATTCAAGGTGCACAAAATTTGATAGTAATTTTTTAAAATGTCTGTCTTTTATATTTGACATCCGACTAACGTGACGTTTAACAATGCTACAGTCAGTATCTATGGGGGTCAGATCTACACTGTAAGGTGGCAACTTAAAAATATCACCACCCTGGTCCCTGGTAAATGCGTGAATATTTTAAAGAGCTATTTAAAGGTGCGTTATCTTTTTGAATGCTTGGGGCAGAGTGCATTCATATTGGAGCTTTATATCGCTTTTGATATTTTCCTGATATGTCTTACTGGTGATTGTTTCATTAACAAGCTTAAGTTGAGAGACCCCTTAAAAATTACGAGATAGTCCCCTCAATACGACTCCAGTGGATTTTTACCTATCCAACAATGTAATGTGGATAAATTTGTTCGTGTTTCAGACGCCAGATGGGAATAGGTTTGCAAAAGAAATAGATTTAGAGTATGGATTCACTTGAAAAGATGACATTTTCCCAATTTTAATATAATTTTAAACCCATTTGGCCCATTTAACAGTTTTGCATTACTGTACTTTCCTTTTGGCCTTTCTCCTTAAAAATTTGGCCCTTACTATGTAGCATCCAATTTGAACACCAAAAATGCACTTAAATATCTTTTTAAAATAATTATGAAAAATTATGAAATTTGTTCAACCTGCTAGTGCATATACACCAACGTCAATCAAGTGATTCATTTTTGATACACTCGATAGCTTCAATTATTTAAGTATTTTCACAATGCTCCAGATGCATGACTTTACAGATTACCACCATCGTTTTCATTGCTGCTATCCTTATTATCCCATAATTCGAAATAGAGTTTTGATAAGCAACTTTTATTTGCTAAAAATATAACAACTTTTTATAAGTTAAAACTTGTTACAAAACACCTGCAAAAACAAGCCATATTTTTACTCACTATAACTAGATATGACGTGCATACAGGAGCAGAAAAAAATCATATCTCAAACAAAGCACAAGTTTATTACAAACGCTCAAACAAGTATAGGGTATGTAAATAATGATGACAAAAACCTCTATCTATAAAACATTTGGAAAGCAGCTGTATGTGTCTTGGTCCACATCTGAATTAAGGGTGAGGTTGGCGCCGTTAAACCGGTTTAAGCCCTCCAGTAAAATATTTTACTGACCGTTCCAAGGCGGTACTTTTTTGTGGATCCTTTATGTTTTTTTTCTGTCTTGTAGTGGTTATGCCTTTGTGCGCGTCTGTTTATATGTGCCATGTGGTCACCTGCAGGGAAAGAGCTGACTTCTTGGCTCTCGTTTGTGGTGTCTTACTGTGAGCTTGTCACTTTCCCATTGGTATCCTGGGTCAGGTTAAATACTTGATTGTATCGATTCCTGATTTTGTACCCTTATTTACTGACTTAATTTAAATAATAGACTGAATATTCCTCTAAACTTAAAGAAAAAATGCACACTTAAATACGTATTTTCATGAAAGATACATCCATTTTAATTCTTAAAATCATTTTAAAAGGGGGTGTGCGTATATTACGGGCCGCCATGCTATGGGTATTCTTTTAATTGCAGTTTTGCCTATTTGGCCAAACCAGAAACAAATCTGATATTTATGAGAAAGCAAAATTTCAAAAAGATTATCAAACTTTATATAAAGGTTGGATATAACTTGGATGTCATGCGACAGTCTGCATGCCTGGTTTTAAATCCAATCATGGTTTCTAGCTATGTTTTCCTCTTTAATTGCACGACGGTGGGTCAGGACTCAGACTCAATGACGGCTCTGACGTAAGCTTAAATCGGTGGGTTGGTGCCTGATGCTTATTTGAGGCTGGGTCCACCGTGGCTCAACTTGAGGTTTTCTTTAGCTCAGACTATCTGTTTTCTATGTTTCATCATGGTGTGTTAATTAAATTAGAGTGTTTCTCCATGATGATACATTGTAATAGTTAGAAGGCCTCTATGCGAGCTGAACTTTTTTGTACTTCAACAACAGCAGAATCTAAGGCGAAGATTTAGTACCAGTAAAATGCATTTAAGTCCCCCGGTGGCTTAGGCTGCTGTCCGTTCTAAGGCGGTGGTTCTGTTGTTGCTGTTTTGTTGTTGATTGTTACTCCCGTTGTGGGAGTCTTAATTATTGTATGCTTTGTTGTACGTTACTCTATGTCTATTCTAGTTTTGTAATCATCTTGATTGGGAAGAGAGAGCTGGTTGCTTTTCTTGGTTTGTCTTACTGGTATATCGTGATTGCTGTGTTGCTCTTCCTGGTGGTGCCATGGGTTTGTCTGTGGTTTGTGATTATGGTATTTCCTGGTCAGACTCACTTACTATTTTTTGTTTGTTTTATTTATATGCAATCGCAAAATGTGAAATCCACATCTGTTCTAATAAACATGAAACGGGTATCGCATATAAGGTAGGGTAGACCTTGCTTTTCAAGGGAGATACGTTTCACTTTATGTCCCGAATGGGGGTGTTTCATTACTAAATATCTTGGGACGGATTTAAATATACATGTCTGGTAATGGGTTTCTGTTTGTCTGGAATAAAAATGGCAAACAATGAAGTAAAGAGAAATGAAATAAAATTAGAATGACACAGTCATTGAGATTATTTGTCATTAGACTAAGAAAGCAGGTAAAGGAACTGTATGAGGCCAATTTAGAGCATGAGTAAATAACTAAGTGTTGATACATATTGTTTGTGGTGACTCTGTGTTGTGTCCTTGTTTTGTTATTCTTCTATACACAGAAAAATAATTGAAGGATTTTAAAATTGTTTTGAATACATATTATTTGGCAATATAATTTTCAACAAAGTAAGTTTGTATCTGATAGAAATATTGCCATGCAATTCACCAAAATGCAAAATGCAATTCTCAGGCCATTGGTTACGATACAGTACCACACCAAGTGTACTAACCCTCTATACTCACAAGCAATAAATTTAGCGCTTAATTATTATTTTTTGCTGCCACCTTAACCAGGTAATTGTTTATGTTCTAATTCCGGCCACAGACAAATGTTCTCACTCATTATTCAGTCATTGTCCCTATTAATGGGACAACTTCTTCAACAAAAATGCACAGAAATGGCATACCCTGGCAAATGTGACCACAAATTGGCAGTAAAACACAGAGAGCAGCTACAAAATAAGGTGCCATACTTTTTAGGGAGAATCAGCAAAGATTTCGGAGCCAGTCATTATGGAATACAAACGATAAAAATGGGTTTTAATCATTTTTGAACGTATGTGACTTTTAAGTATAGAGGGTTGCACTATTTGGACGTGTACTGTACTTAAACCATTGTAGCGTGACTGAAATAAAGCATCCATTTTGATTGCAGATATCTGGACTATGAAAATACATGTATAATTAGTTTAGTTTTCATTGTATCGGACTCAAACTAAATATTCTGAGTAAAGTTTGCAATCAGCTTATGGGGAACTGAGAGATGGTTTCTTACTTTAATTGTCTTCCTGATGTCTTGTGACTGTTAGTGTTCTGTGGCTGTTCCTCATGGTGCTCAGGGCCCGGAATTACAATGCCTCCTTAAAGTTAAGCAAGACTTAAGTTAAGTATTGATATTTCAACATGCTATATTAAATGCTAAATAAATTGCCTTGGTCGATGTGGTACTTGTGGTTAAAGATATCATTGAGATCTTCAGAAAAATTAAACTATTATGATTTTAATCAGTTTTAAACGTTATATTTCGCATCCTGAAAAATCAATACCTAACTTAAGTCTTCCTTAACTTTAAGGAGGCATTGTAATTCCGGGCCCTGGAGGGTTATGTGGTGTGAGATAGTGGTATTTCCTTATAAATGTAAAACATAAATCTGAATTATATGCTTAGTTACAATGTAGGCAAATGTGTCTCGGCTGGCTGCGTATATAAATTGTAAAAACTTTTCGATCCCTGGTCATATTGGTTAAACCAATAGAATTGCAATTGTATCACACTGCTCGCATAACCTTTATATCGTCTCATTGCCGAAGTACCCGCCGTCCAGCCCACAAAACGCAAAACATCTATTTTGCCGAAAAATAGCTTTGATTTGATACAGTGCAGTATACCCCATATAGGCTGTAGCCCAGACCAGCGTATCTCGTAAAAAAGTCATCGATGCTTACCCCAAAAGTAGCAAAGCTGATTTTTTGCACAAAGAATATTTGATCATTCGGTAATACAAAACCACTGTATAGCAATTTGTTGCGAATTGCGAACTGCCGTATAAGCGACATTTGTATGGGAAGCCGTTTTCCTTTAAAAATCGTAATAAAAATTTAATCGCGTTGTTAAACATGTTATCATAGCAAATGGGATTGTAAATGGTATCTGTTCTGTCCCACATATACTATTGTATGTTATGAGGAGAGGGGAGCATATTTTGATTTGCCTTATGTTTAAAATCTAGCTTGAAAACACAGACTGTCCATGATATTCAAAGTTTGTGTTTATTTGTATTGATTTGTTAATTAATCTTCAATACTAGAAGGAATATGACAATTATTTTGTTGTTAGCCAAGAGGCAAATATGCTTGCTACACTAAAAAATGAAAATTGAAATAATGTACTCATTAGTTAATCCATGCGGCAAAAACAAACATAGGTACCCCATCAACAAAAAAAAAAAGAAAAAAAGAAACAGAGGAGACCAACAACGTGACAATCATCCCATACAAGGCTTCAAGAGGATAAGAAACTTTTTCCAAATGATTTGTATAATAAACATGGTTAAGAAACAATATCACTAGCACTTTCAAAGAGGTGATTTTTGCTGCTAGTAAGCACTGAACAGACGTAAACAATGCACATGACAGGAATAAAGAAACTTACACCACAAATCACTGAAAAGAATGTGTGAGTTTTCAAGTTATAAACACAGCTTACTATACTCGTATAAATTGATTGAAGTCTATTTTTACAAAAAAAACTAATTCTTTCCATTCCTCCATGAGACATCCACCCATGGAGGATTTCATGAACAGAAAACAGAAATTTAAGGTATAATAGGTATACATAACTTTTGGACTACTGATGTCGTAAGCTGCAAAAATGAAATTAAGAGAAAGGCGGCAAAGATCAGGAATCAATACAATCAAATACTACATATGACACATGGGAAAGTGACAAAACACCATTAAACATCACAAACAAGAGCCAAGATGTCAGCCCTTTCCCAGCAGGTGATCACAAGGCAGCAATGAATAGACGTAAAATCATGACAAACACAAGACATAAATAATACAAATGATCCACGAAAGAAGTACAGCCTTCGAACGGTCAGTAAAAAAATACTGGAGGGCTTAAACCAAATTCATGACGCCAGTTTCAGCTGCATTATATACCCGCACCATAGTTTTTAATAGTGGTTTTGTCTATTTTAGTCTTGGTCTTTTTTATTTTTTATTTTCTTTTTCTTTTTGCTACTTTTTCTTTCATTTTCAGTTGTCTTGTCCCTTTTTCACTATTTTATTCCTTTTAGCTTTGCATTTGCTTTTAATGGACGTGTTTCTATGTTTGGACATCTTTAAACAATTTTGCTACGTTGCAAATGTTTTGTTTAAACATGTAAAACATACAAGTTTGCCAAATTAAAGCCCTCAAGCTTACAAAACTGCATACTTCATTAAAGAAAATTTTATTAAATCTCTCATGAGTCCAACTCCCAAATGTTTGAGTGTTGGAAAGCCATATATTACATTTTAGATGTGAACAAGTAATATATGTACTTCAAACTATACTATAGACATTCAGGTATGCATAGTATTTAAGTAAAATATGTGTGAAAAATTAAAATTGTGCACCCAAATGCTGCTGTGTTCTGAAACTTACTTAACTGTTTACCCCTTTTTTGAATTTTTAAAATTAAAATGATGATTTTGATACACTTTATTATTAGAAGAAATTTCAATAAATCCTTGTATGGATACATCAATATGTCGTCAAGGTAATGCCATAAGAGTATACAAGTATGGAAAGTCTAGTTGCCATGGTGATTGTTTTATAATACCCAGGTATAGGAAATAAATCCATTTTTTCTTGTTGCTAGGCAACCGTCTATGATGCCGAGTAAAAGTTGCTGACCAGTTTTTAGGAAGGGGATTATAGTGTTGTATCTAACAATCATCGACGCTAATGTTTTAAGTCTTATCTTTCAGATTTATAAAATAGAAGGTGTTAAAAATAAGCTTTGTTGCTTTGAGGTCTTTAATGTGTCATTTGACTGATACCATCCAATTTTTACATTTCACACAATTTACATCACGTAATACATTCTTAACCAGAGTTAATGCTAATTTCAAGAGAATGGAAATAACAAAATTCATAGATAAATTGCCCACAAACCTCTATATTTATAGAAAATGTTATATTGTACATGATAACATTGGGTCAGTTGAACAATTTATTGTGATTGTTAAACGCTTATAGTACACTTAGTACATTGGCATTCTTTATTATAACATTAAATGTATCCTTAACAATGAACTAACGACTAAATGCATATATAAAATTTAATTGATGTATAGTGTGACAGGACAGATAGAGGACCAACAGGTAAGCCACTAGCACTGCCCTCCACGTAATCGGTCAGCCGATTATAAACGTCAAAAGATTCTCACGCTTTTCGCCCTATAACTATGTAATGAAACACAATGGTGCCATCCTATATCAACTTTATTTACATGTAGGCTATTATCGCATACGTAAAAAAAAGTTGGTGACCGTTCGGGATGTACTTTACATTGCGATGTGTTTTTGCATATCTACCCTTCCGGTTCGCCAAAAACAATGCATTGAATAATGCAAATCTATTTTACAGCCTATGTGCTAAAATTCAAGGCCATCTTAAAGTGTCCATTCTTACGTGAAAATAAATTTTATGTTGTGAAATAGGCACAGGCACGTCCCACTACATACACAAGCATTCTGAACGTGACCCCGTTAGTAGGATAAGGAATGATCCCCAAAAATACGTTTTCATACCTTATGGCGACGGCAGCCATATTGGATATTAAATCTCACCCAAACAGGCAGCAATGTAATCTTTGGACAGTTATGGTGTGTTTGTGTGAAAATAATCGAGTTGAGTCGTGGTAGATACAGATGGGAGAAAACGAAACATTACGTTTTATCTGGTTACATATGGTACACAACATTGCATGCGTAATGCTAAAGCAACAGTTCTTTGAAATTGAAACTAATACATAAAACTTTTAAAACAAACACATGGCCATTCCTGAAAGGTAGTTTGATTTCAATTTGATGACGCGTTGCTGAGATAATAGCGTTTGTATTAGACACATGCATTCATATGACGCTCATGGGCCACCATACTTTATTAGCTCTAGTGGCGTTATGCAATTCCGAGAAATTTGCTATACAGTGGTTTCGTATGCACCATATATGCTTCTTCAAATTTATACTATAACTAACCTTGCTACTTTCGGGGTAACCATTTTTGATTTTTTTCACCCTGGGCCCCAGCCTAATAGCAATCACGTCGTGGAAATCAACACGGCAAGATCTCTTGTTCGAATCTATACAACATTGTGTGTTTCTCATGTTTAGAAAGCCGCCTTAGAACAACTACTGCTTATTCTCAGTCCGTGCATGACGACTGTGTTATAGTATACTGCACAACCCATGTCAGCTCTATTCGATGAAAGGAGCAGAATGTTAATTATCGTTTCATTAATCAGTAAGTAGACTTGAGTTACAAAAATGTTTATAGTTATTATTTTTATCAAAGGACTGTTTATCTTATAACCCTTTCAACACTACAGATCGGAAAAAAATGTTTGGACAAACAGTGTAGATCCATATAAAATGGCTCATATGAGCCATCCCATTTTGATATACAATGTTTGCTAAATCATTTCGCTATTTTTTTCTCAATCTCAATTTTTGCAGGTTTTTTTGTCAGGATTTTTTCAACATCCCTGTTCAACACAATGAACTCTTCTAGAATTTAAAGTGGAAGAGTTTACCTCAGAAACTTAGGAGTGAAAGGAATAAAAGGAGATGAGGTATATGTAATAGTTAATAGCATGGGTTTGTCCGTCTGTACGTGGAGATAATCCACGAGCTTTAGCGAGTAGATTATCTTACGTACAGGTGGACAAACATGGCATAACTATTTTATACCACCTACATCAGTGTACACCTCGCACATCATGAGATATTTCGTGCTAAAGTTGGTATTGGTGGTATAAATTACAGAAATAGTCCTCTAAATGTCTAGCTTCGGTAAAGTACAAGTACATTACTTTCATGATATGGTGATAGTTCATGAAACCTTGAAAATGTATGTGGTGCAAATCATGACTGTACCTGTGAGGACGTTTCTCCAATATAAATGTTTGAAGGGTATAATGTAATCGGATAGTTCACGTACAACAGTGCCACTTCGCGAGAAAACCTGTAGCCTGGCTTACCAACCAGGAAAAATGCAATTCTGCATGCTCAGCTACTAACATGACGAAAGCTAGCCAAAATATCAAGCTTGCATGAAACTGCTTCCCACCTAGCACACATCGTCGGGCCACCAACAACAATGGCACTCAGCAGCATGCGCGAGATGCGCTGATTGGTCTGTGTAAGTTGTTCCTATGTAAGAAAATTAGTTTTTCTCGTGACGAGGCCTCAAGGATAGCAGTGACAACTGAGCATGCACTGTGACTTATTTACACTAATGCTCCTATTCTGCAAATAAAGAGTTTTTGTTACATCACACTACTGAATGTATCACGCATGTTGTCATACGATTCGAATGAACGTCTATATCAGCAATTTTTCATGCATTTTGGAGTATTGCATAATATAAAAATATTTTCGCATTTCAAAGGCATGTCGTAGATTGTGTTCCCTTTTTGCTTACTTTTCAATGGGAGTGGTATGTTCGGCCTCTGTTATCAAGCGCACGTGCAACTGTGGTTGCTGAATTGCATTATTCAACGGCGAACTACGCCAAAAGCATTCATTACATGTTTTACTGCACTCCAAACTGTAAGAACATTGCATCCCATTTTGACACGATAATTATTTTTGTCATAGCATGAAGTATTATCCCCTGATGAAGTCAGAGGGCTATAGTTTGGGTTTCGTCCGTGCATGCGTGAGTGCGTACGTCCGTCCGTCCGCCGTCCGTCCGCCACTATTTTCAAACATATTCTCTGAAACTACCGGTCCAATTAAACTTGAATTTCATATAGAGACTCTTTAGTATGCGGGAGCGAAATTTAGTTCAAATGGTCCTGGTCACATGACCAAGATGGTCGCCACACCTATATATGGTAAAAACCCTTTAAAATTGTTTGCTCCTTAACCAGAAGGCTGGTGAGCTCTGAACTTGATATGTGGCAATTGAGAATGTAGGACCTACCACGTATGTTCACCAGATGAGCCTAAGTTGACCTTTACTTACTTATCTTCAAGGTCAAATATGCTTCCTGATGCATTTAAATTGGGAAAAGCTGGTATTTTGAAAACTTTTAAAGCCAAAGTCATTATTCTCACAATGGCTATAAATAAGTTCCAAACGTCATGGTTGACCTTTGACCTTTCAGCCAAGGTCGCTCATATTGGAGACCCATTAAACTCAAATTCTATATGAAAACTCCTTGCGATAAGTTAGCTAAAATGTTCACAAATTGCTTTTGGTCACATGACCAGGATGGCCACCATGCCCATATATTGTAAAAAACACTTTAAAATCTTCTTCTACAGAACCAGAAGGACGATGACCATTAGACATGGTATGTATTGTTTGGGATGTAGGGCCTTCCGAATTTGTTCAAATGATGACCCTAGGTTGACCTTGACTATTTAACGTCAAGTTTAAATTTGTCTCCAATTGCATTTAAATGGAAAAAAACTTTTGAAAATTTGAATTTTTTGAGAACTTTTAAAGGCAAAGTCATTATTCTCACTTGATATGTTTTACCTAATGAGAAAGTTCAAAAGTTGAATGCCTATAAATATGAGGCGATGCCTATAAATAACGTTGACCTTTTCAACCAAAGTCCCATCAATATATCAAAATATAGTTTTCTCAGAAGCCACCAGGCCAGTTGAACTCAAATTTCATATGAAGACTTCTTAGGATAAGTTAGCAAAATTTATAAAAAATCTTCTGGTCACATGAATAAGCTGGCCACCATTGCACATTTAAAATAAACACCTTTATATTCTTCTTCACCAGAACCTGGAGGCCGATGACCTTGGAATTTGGTATGTAGCATTGGGGATGTTGGCCCAACCAAGAATGCACAAAAGATGATCATAGGTTGGCCTTGACTTATTGTTCGACAAGGTCAAACTTGATTCCTTATGCATTTGTATGTGACTGTTAAAGTCGAAATCATAATACGAGAAATGTTTAACCAAATTGGACAATGCTTTTATATAAGTACTAAAGGTCAAACTGTTTTTTGACCTTTCATCCAAGGTCACTGATTTTAGACTGCCACATACATACATTTTGTTTTAACATATTTTTCTCAGAAAACACTGGATCGTCTGAACTAAAATTTCATATGGCGCATTCATTAGATAAAACGATATATATGACATTTGTTTATATCACTTGACCAAAATGGCCGCCACACCCATACATGGTAAAACAAAATATGTTTAAATAATAAGCCTAGGTTGACCTTGACCTAGTTTAATATCATTAAGATCTTGTGACTCAATATCATATGAGCGCTTCAGGGCCTTCAAGCCCTCTAGTTCTTTTAATTTGTGTTTGGACGAGAAAATTATGATGGATTGTCTTGATTATGGAATCGGACATGGCCAGGTGGTTTGAAAAAAGAAACAGCTTGCATTGTCATATCATATAACAAGTTACATTCACGAAGATTTAATCAGCACCGAACCTATGTTGTCAGGCTATATAAGCTTATCAGACATATTCTGAATTTTAGATAAACTTAAAGCTAGAGATTTCAATGCGTCCAGTTTGTGAACTTACACCCCTATTCCTCTGGACGGCACTTCCGCGACGATTCGAAATTTTGGTCAAAATGACGCGAATTGCAGCAGAAACGGCAAGAGCAGAGTAGAAGCGCAGTAGAAGCGCCTAGGTCGTAGTAGAAGCGTATTGGAATCTTCATGATCTCCACCTCACGGCGACTGTTTTGACCTGCTCAAAATTTACGTAGCGACATCGCCGTGGCCACGAAGCGCAACGGAAGCGTAGTCACATCGTAGTTAGATCTTCATGAGCGTAATCGTATCGCGCCGGCATCGAAGCACATTCGCCGTCACATCGTTGCGAAATCGCCGAGTTATTCACCCGTGAGGCGGCTATGCTTCTGCTACGCTCTGCGCGACCTTGCTACGCTCTATACGCTCTCACTACGACCTCGCTACGACCAACGCGCTTCCGCTGCGACTGTGTTATTTAGGCATAGTCAACCTTCTGCCACGCTTCCGCTACGCTCTTGGCGTTCTGGCAAACTTCAGGCCTTGTCCTAACCTTACATGTAACGACAGAAACGCATGTTTTACTTCGTAAAACCCTAACAAATATCATGTATGGTCTAGTCAAAATGTATGAGATGCGCTGACCTTTTATTTGGACAACATTTTTATTCGATTTGGCACCAAGTTGTATAGACAAGGTTGCCGATTTATTCCTGTTTTGTTGTGAGGGGACTTTATGGTGTCTCTTTCTGGTGATAAGCAGGCTGATAGTATTGATGCTTTCAACACTACATCCAGAAATTTGGACGATATTTTAAACATTAATAATGTTTATTTTGACAATATGGTAAGTCAGCTATACCATTCAGGGCCTGGAATTGCAATGCCTCCTTTAAGTTAAAGAAGACTTATGTTAAGTATTTATATTTCAACATGCTAAATTAAATGCTAAATAAATTGCCTGGATCGATTCAGTACTTGTGGTCAAAGATATCATTGTGATCTAGAGAAAAAATGAAATTATTTTGATTTTTATCAGTTTGAAACGAAATTGTTGCATCCTGAAAAATCAATACTTAACTTAAGTCTTCCTTAACTTTAAGGAGGCATTGTGATTCCGGGCCCAGAGCTCCATCTTAATAAAACTAACACCTCTGATATCGAAGCCGCGTTTTAAGACTTGCATTTGTCCATTTCTATTGATATTGTTTCTACCAAAATTTATGATAAACGTGACGACTTTGATTTTGAAATTGTCAATTTCCCATATTAGATGGTGATATTCCTCGCTCTACATCCTATTGAGTCTATATCTCTCAACTCATTGGTTTTGCTAGAGCATCTTGCCATGTTGCTGTCGTCAACACTCGCAATAAATTGTTAACTCAGAAATTTCTTAAACACGGCTATCGGTATCATAAACTTCGCAAAACCCTCTCTAAATTTTATAGACGATACTTTGATTTGATATCTTAATTCCAAATTGGACTTAAATCTCTCTTGCACCAAGGACTTTCGGAACAAGAATTCTATGGTGACTTGGTGTATAGATCGAAGAAGAGTGTTGCCTCTAATACTTTTCAGCGCATTTCATTAAAATAATTTCCCCAATTATAAAAGATTGGCTACAACATTAATGTATTGCAAAAAACTGCATGCTTGGTGGTCAACCCAATCACGGTTGGCAACTTTGCTTTCCTCTTTAATTGCACGCCGGTGGGTCGGACTTCAGACTCTATGACGATTCCGACTTAAAGACTTATCTATTCATAAGATGGAATGGGCCTAATGCTTTGGCTGTTGTCAGGCCCACCGGGTTTACCTGTCTTTTGCTCCAGTTTCAATTACTGTTGAATGCTTATCTTTGCTTTATCTCCTTTTTATATCTTGATTTAGATGTTCTAAGAGATGACACATTGATAAGTAAGGGTATTTCATACAAACCAAACATCTACGTGTCCTTATCCACATCTGAACTAAGGGTGAGGTTGGCGCACCATGAAACCGGTTTAAGCCCTCCAGTAAAATATTTTTACTGACCATTCCAAAGTGGTGCTTCTCTTGTGGATCATTTATGTTATTACTGTTTAATTTTTGTCATGCTTTCGTGTGCATCTGTTTATTGATGCCTTGTCACCTGCTGGGAAAGGGCTGACCTCTTGGCACTCGTTTGTGATGTCTAATTGTCACTTTCAAAATTGGTATCCTGGGTTAGGTGTGGTGCTAAATTGTATCGATTCCTGATCTTTGGCTTCTTTCTTACTTTCATTGTATGAAGCTTTATGGAAATTGGCATTGGTCTGAAAAGGGTTATAAACGTCTCGCTGGCGATAACTTCGTTCAATATTAACTGAAAAAGTTCTTTTCGTGTACGCTTGTAGACAGATTGGAACCAATTTTAGGTCAGTCAGCATTGTAAGTGGATGCCGATCCGACCAAGCCACCACGTCATGCCAGTAAAAGCTTGGATTTATGTGACTATGTAACTAGAAGGGCATTGATCTGTACATTATTTGTGTTGATATATAGAAGATACGGTTATACTAAAAGTTCATATAGGGTGCCCAGGCGATATTAGATACTACATATTAAGGTGATGGCTATGATAAACCAAGCTTTGCAGGCAGCTTCCTTAGTACTCACATTTTACAAAAGATACGCTGCAAAGACAAAAAGTTTTAGGTGTTATTGAAGAAATATCGGACAGGTGTTGACCCCGGAGCCGTAAAACGTGATTTCCGACATAATATCCGACGATATACCTCCCCAAATGAAAATTTTGAATACATTTATCAGCATTCTAATGCATTTCTGCAATTTTGTTGCAAATTTGAGTGTTGCAAGCCGCATAAAGCCGCATGTCATCCAGCGATATGTGAACATTTCTGGCAGGATACAGGCCTACTGTCGCAAATTTTTGACGTTATCCAATCAGATGTCGCGTTACAAAGTCAAGTGCATTAGAATGTTTGCTGATAAAAATGCAATAAACCTCTTATTTAGTAACATTTTGCAACATAGATTATCACGTTGTCATGTAGACTTTTCTTTGTTTCATCATAGTGTGTTAATTTGATTAGATTGTTTCTCCTTGATGATGCACTGCATAAGTAAGGAAGCCTCCGTGCGAGCTAAACAGTTCTTGCGTTTTAAACAACAGCAGAATCTATGGCGACGATTTGGCCCCAGTAAAATGTATTTAAGCCACACACACACACACACACACACACACACACACACACACACACACACACACACGTGTGTGTGGCGCATCACTTAGGCTGCTGTCCGTTCTAAGGCGTTGAATCTGTTGTTGCTGATTTATTGTTTATTGTTGCTCCCTTTGTTTGTGGGTGTTTTGTGTTGGGTTCTTGTTTTATAATGCAGTACATAGTGTCCTTTCTAGTTTTGCAATTATTAGTGGAGCGGGATACTGAGAAAATACTTCACTTGATGATACAAGCATGAAATTTTCACTATATGTTCATTACATTGCACGCATTTAAAAACGATTCCTGGCCACTTCGAATACGGCCATTTTCAAGATGGCCGCCAAAAAACAAAATGGCCGACGTTTTGTTGGGTAGTGTATTTGATAAATTGATCATATCTCAGTTTCTATTCATCGTAGAACAACAAATTTGGTATCAAATTGAAGCTACATTATTGTCCTTTTGTATGAAGTTCAAATATGCAAATTAACTGATTTGCATATTTATGAATCTTTACAAGTTCTAATTTTTGGGCCAAAAATCGGTAAAATATATTTAAATTAAACATATTCTAAACTCTGGTCAATGCAGAATGTCAAAAGTGATATATAACCAAAGCTTGGACTTAGCCATACTATAAATCACCATAATTTTACTGCAGCTAATTAGCATATTCATGAATATTTATTTACAAAAACTTTAAAAAACTTCAAATATCAGTTTTCCAGTATGCCCACGTTGTAAATTGTTCATTTCTAAACTTCTATTGATTATTCATTTCTAAGCCTCTATTCTACATAAAATCATACAAAATTAAAGCTCCATCGTTGCACTTTCTTCCAAGACTCAAATATGCAAATTAGCTAATTAAATATTCATGAATACTCATTACCTTTTTTTGCTAAAAATCCAGAAATTGAAAAGAAAAAAATAATCCAATCTCAGTTGGTGGTGATCTTCCACTGAAAAAATATTTCCAGTCAAAAATCTGGTCCATTCATTGGTCTATTTACCATATTTATGCAAATTAACTGAACGATATCATGGTTTTAGTGCTGCTTATTTTAAGCCTACAGAACTGGCATTTATAATAGAAATTTATCTTTGCTAACTATTTTTTGCTTAAATTATACCTGGAGACATTCGATGCATAATCGCCTACAATTAAAACATGTACTTGTAACTATTCATCTTCTTGACAGTTGCATGAACACAGTACCTGAAGGAAAGCATTTGCAGTTTCTCATACAGTTTGACTTTTAACAACCACATTTTTGAATTTCCTTATAACATTTTGCTTTAGCAGATAACTCCGTCCATTTTGAAATCCAAACATTGTCTTGCTTTGACCATCCCGAATTCAATGGAGATGGCAATTTCTGTTCAGTAACAGTTGATTGTCTCCATAAAATGTCCTGCCTGGATAACTGCTACCTTACCTTGCTTTTTAGAGCAGCTTGTAATGATGGATAGCATCATACAAATAATAAATCAAAGCGCTTCTTCAATCATGCAAGTCGTGCTTAAAATCGTACATAAAAACAATAATCTGTTCTATGTATCCATTTCTGACTGTGATATTGTGTCTGCAGCAATACTGAGGCATGAAACACTTCTCTGGTTTCTTTATCCATCTTCCATGCCTACCATGCTGATTTCTTGTCATTGCCAACAGATGCAGAAACTGTGTCACACCCAATAGTTTAACTCATGCAAAAAGACCATGGCCTTGCACGAGGACCAAGTGATGTACATATACCATGTGTCGGCATCCATTAGAAAGTGTTTCCTTTTCCGAATCCTATGTACAAAGCGTAGATATTCAAATCAGCATACTTGCTATATCTTGTACAAGAAAATCAGTATCCGAAATAACAATCATTAGAGTTTGGCTTCCTGTCAAAGTGGCATGCTTCTTCTAGACAAACATACGAGTGTCTGCTTTCTTTGATTGCATGAAACTAACATACCCCTTTTGAAGACATAAAACAATCCCATCTCCTTTTGTAACTATTATCTGTGCATTGGTTTGAGCAGGTATAATTTTAACTGCTAAAAACCCAAAAAGTTCAACTTTTGCTGTCATCACATCTAAGGAAGTTGTTCCATGATTTGGGAGGTCTGATGTTACCAGATTTTTTGCGAACTATTGTTCCTCTTTTCTACTGTGTCTCACTTTTTAAACTATCTTGGTGATATATATCAAATCCAACATCATATCTGGAATATTTCTAAGCATAATACTCAGTATAAGGTACAATCACCTGAGCAGCATAACCATCATACTTTTTTGCTGCTCTGGAGTTTCTGCTAAATCATACATTGATCATGGTTGTGGCATCCATTATCACATTGTCTACATTTAGTTGTTCATATTTTGTATTTGTAACTTGCTCAAGATTGTCAAGCAGCCATGACTTTACTGCTGAGTGAAGCATGCCTTTTTGTGATAAGGATGGAGGACAGTTTTGATTTTCATGTTCGAAAAAGGCTGGCATTTAGTCACTTTTTTGGCTTTAACAATATCGAAAATAGTCGTCAGTCATCCTTTCAACTGTCAAGCTAATTCTTAGCTGACGATTGGATGGATATAGCTTTTAGTCTGAAAAGAGGACGCCTTTTTTTTTTCACTGGCTAATTTAACGAAGAAGGTGTCTGAGTATCTGCCATGTCCTTTACAAAGGTTATATTGCATCTGACCAATGGGAGCTAACTGCTTCATGGTTTCCTGGTCATATCACGTACTTTCTATTAATACAACTGTTAGTTTGTATTAAGTGTGTACAGGTCAGCTGACTCCTCTTTGAATGGATTTGCTTAACTAATAGAAACCCAAATATAAACAGATCCCCGCCTCTACCAACTATTATAAATACAGCTTCTTCCCTAGAACAATCATACACTGGAACGCCCTCCCAACCTGCACTGTCTTGTTTCCTACCGTGGCACAATTTACTGTTTAGTCACCATGTGCATGTATCCCCCAAAATCACCATATTATGTTTTTTATCTTTTAACTAACCTACTCTCTTTTCGCACTGTATAAACTCATCTTATCTTTTATTTAAGCTAACCCCATTTATCAGTTGGTAGCCGGAATACCCTTCTGAAGTCCTCCTAGGAGGTTCCTAGGAAGTTAAGTATGGGCAGAAAGAGAGAGAAAGTACGAAAGCGTTATATTTATCTTCAGTTAGACCACTAGCACCTTTGTAACCTTTTATGACTGCAATGTTTTGCTTGTAGGGTTGGTCTATGGCAATCATACAGAATGCTTTTTCATTTTTACAGCAAAATGATCTCCGTGTATACATCAAAATGCTTTTGTTCCATGGCAAGCTGCTCGCAAAGATTGACTAGTAGCCATCAAACACAATACATGTTAATCTATTCTAGGGCAAAAAAGGATAAGTCTTGAAATTGCTTCCCTATCCACCTAAAGGAAAGTGAGTATGACTAGGAAATGCCACAATCACAGACCATGATACCAACTAAAGGCACCATAAGGAACAGGCACAAAACTCTGACAACCACAGGACAGCAAGAGCACAATACAAGTAAAGAGTCAGATCTCTCTTCCTAATCCAAATTACTATAAAATTTGAAAGGACGCTAAGTACTATATTACAAAACAAGAACACAAAATCCTCACAAACAAACGGAGCAAAATGAACAAACAACAACAGAACCACCACCTAAAAGAGACAGCAGCTGGAGCCATTAAGGGGGGCTACGTAAATACATTTTTGGGCCTTATCTATGCCTTAGAAAACCATTTCATTTAACAAGCTATGTCTCTAACAGAACCAACAATCTTCTCATGGTAATAAAAACACGGTGTCAAAAGCTGCTTGAAAACAGAAAAACAGCCTAAATTAGTATTTGTATATAAAATAAGTGTATATGAATATTCATAAATATATTAATGAGCTGATGTGCACATATTGATAGGTATAGCTTGGCAGCAACATTTAAGACTCTATGCGAGCTGAACATTTCTTGTACTTCAACAACAGCAGAATCTAGGGCGAAGATTTGGTGCCAGTAAAATGCATTTAAGCCCCCCCCCCCCAGTGGCTTGGGCTGCTGTCCGTTCTAAGGCGGTGGTTCTGTTGTTGTTGACTTTTTGTTTATTGTTACTCCCATTGTGGAAGTCTGTAATTGTTCTATGTTTTGTTGTACGTTACTTTATGTCCATTCTAGTATTGCAATCATCTTGATTGGGAAGAGAGAGCTGATTGCTTTGCTTAATTTGTCTTCCTGATGTCTCGTGATGGTTGAGCGGCTCTTCCTCGCGGTGCCACGGGGTTGTCTGCGGTTTGTGATTGTGGTATTTCCTGATCATACTCACTTACTATTTTTTTCTATATGTATCACTTTTGACAATCTGCACTAGCTACAGGTTGTGATATTAATCATGATTAATTTGTAAGATTTGTTTACCGATTTTGGGGCCAAAAGGAATAACTCATTAATATGCATAATATGTAAATTAGTTAATTTGCATATTTGAACTTTATACCAAAGGACATTGATTTAGCTTTAATTTGATACCAAGTTTGCTGTTCTATGACGAACAGAAACTGAGATATGATCAATTTACTGCATACATCCTCATGAGAAGTGTCGGCCATTTTGTTTTTTGGTGGCCATCTTGAAAATGGCCGAATTTGAAGTGGCCAGGAACTGTTTTTTAATGTGTGTCATGTAAAGAACATATGGTGTAAATGTCGTAGAGCGAAAATATTTTACCTGCCCCAGCCGGGAATCGAACCCAGGTCGCTGGATCTACAGGCAAACACTCTATCACGTCGCTGTAAAAGCCGGCTTCTACCGCAAGGCAGTAGAAGTGTATTATTATATATACCTAGACCCTGTGACATTCACCCCCTCCAATTTGAAATTCGTCCTCGAATTTCTTGGTACAGGAATCATGTGAAAATGAATCCAAGGGAGATATTTATGCACAGAACGGTCATAGGGTAGGTTATTTACGGTGGGCGCCATTGTCGTAGAGCGAAAATATTTTACCTGCCCCAGCCGGGAATCGAACCCAGGTCGCTGGATCTACAGGCAAACACTCTATCACGTCGCTGTAAAAGCCGGCTTCTACCGCAAGGCAGTAGAAGTGTATTATTATATATACCTAGACCCTGTGACATAAATTTCATGCTTGTATCATCAAGTGAAGTATTTCCCTAAATTTGCTCACTAAGCAGCTCCACTTTATCTCGCTGAGGAATAGAAATGGTTACTGTACTTTGGTTGTGTTCATGGGCGGATCCAGACGGGGGAAAGGGGGTCCAGAACCCCCTGAAAATCACAATATATAGGGATTCTTAGCAATACTGGTCCGGATCCCCTGAAAATTCACAAAGTTACCGAGCCAGCATTCATTGTTGGGCCATCATCGGCACACAAGCGAAACGCCATTTAAATGCGAAACGCATCTGACAAAACTTTCTGGATCCGCGCATGTTTTTCTTGCTTTTAAGTTGCTGTTAGTGTTCTGTATCTCTTCCTCGCGATGCTATGGGTTGGTATATGGTCGTCTGTAGTTGTGACATTTCCTAGCCATACTCACTTGCTTTCTTGTATCCCAAATATAACTGAGATAACAAGTCTTTGTGAGCGGTAAGTTGTATGTGTGGCACAAAAAACTTAATTCAATTGATGCATTCTTGAATTCGAGTATTGAACTGGTTGTAAGTTATATTTGCTGGTATTTTGTGACAACATTTCACTAACTTCGTTTTTTCTCGTTAGGCTACTAAAACGAAACCTTACATCGCCCATACGAATCAAGGATAATAAAGGTGATTCTAGCAAACACATAGACACAGTCTCGTTTTCTTAGCCCCACATACAAAAAAATATCCTGCATTAGTAACTAAGTACTATTCATACAAAAGTTCATATCGTTTCTTTCAAAATATTATAATTGTTTTACTACATGTACGTTTGCTAATCGCGGACGTTTTGGGTGTCACTCGCGCCCGTAACCAATTGCTGTCTCTTTCACATTTATTAATCTCTGTTCTAAGTCAGTCAGAATACCATGTGTGATGGAATGCGCCTATTTTTCTAACGTGTACATGATCAGAGTATACATACTATATGACTGCTGTCTTCTCGCTTTTCAAAATTTGCAATAAACATCTTAAATGGCCAAGCTAAAGACTTCCATGACTATTTCTCCACCTGACAGGTGTTCATACATAAACCATGTCATATTAAAACAGCCCATATCAAGCTTCTCTTTTGGGGTTTTCAGTTTGCTTTTTTTTCAGTTATCATGGTTTCCCTTATTCGCACTATCGAGTCATAAACTCCCAAAACATGTGCATTTTGTTAATATATATTTTGTTATAGAGGGCCACTTCGTAGAATGGCTTTTTCAGCTAAAAGTGTACACCTCTTTAAATATTGTATAAATAAAAATGAATAAATAAATAAAACTTGTCTAGGACCCATGAGAAAACCTTTGTGACTCATATAAATGAATATAAAATCTAAGTAACCACCTATATTAAAATTAGGAGCCTTTTTTTCGCAAAATAAGTAAGGTGCAAAGATCAGGGATCGATACAAGCAAGTACCACACCAGACCTAGGATACCAACTCACAGTTAGACAACACAAACGAGAGCCAAGAGGTCAGCCCTTTCCCAGCAGGTGACCACAAAGCACATATAAACAGACGCGCACAAAGACATAGCAAATACAAGACAGAAGAAACATAAAATATCCACAAAAGAAGTACCGCCTTGGAACGGACAGTAAAATATTTTACTGGAGGGCTTAAACCAGTTTCACGACGCCAGCCTCGCCCTTAATTCTGATGCGGATCAGGACCCATTAGGGAAAGTGACAAAACACAACAAACACGACAGCCAAATGGTCATCCCTTTCCCAGCAGGTGACCATACAATTATTTAGCAATTTAGCTTAGTTATTGTGTGGTTTTGTTTGTTTGATTTGATAATTTACGTCCCAGTCAACAATTTTTCCGTTATGATGGGACGGATCTTCCTGGGTTGAACCAGTACTAATCAAGGAGTAATGAATCTTGCTCAAGGACACAACGCAGTGACGCCGGTGAGGCTCTTTATTTTTGTCTCGCACTATTTATATAAATTGCCTGATAAACATCAACTCACTGTTTTTCCTAGAAAAAAAGAAAGCATTTTGATTCCTTTTAGATTTATTTACAGTCAAATCTTGTACATTCGAAGTCCTATGGCCTAGAGGTTATGTTTCGAAGAATTACAAGTTCGAATTATAGGGAGGTAGACATAATAATATATACCCTCAAAAAGGATTATTATAAGTTTTTCAAGTTCCTATCGAACGGAAAGACGTTTCTTTCATGTACACAAAACGTGTGTTGTAAAGAAAGTGTTTAAAATAGTTCATAAATATGCACACTTCTTTAATTCCAGTGTGTCCGAAATTTATTTCGGATAAGCGAATATTTCGAAAAATCGGCGTTCGGATTTTAGAGTTTTGACTGTAAGTACTTCGTGTATATGGCATTCATCCGTTGTGCTTGATTTATAAGCACTGCTTTAGGAGGTCCCCTAACCCTTATAGAAGAAAAGGCACCCTTGAAATTCAGAAGGGGGGGGGGTAAAACCGATGGTTATATTTGACCGGCAAGGACGCCCTTGGCCATCCTTTGCTGAGGCTGGACACTTGTACCTTTATGCTAAACTTTTAGCGGAAACATGGGGTACCGAATCATCAGTAAACTTGCGCAGCATAATGACATGTGCAGCCTCATAAATACTGCCAAAGTTAATTTAAAAAATAATGCTCCTATTGACTTCTAGTTGGCAGGATCTAGACTGCAGAAAGTGTAAAAGTCCATTTTCTCATCTTTCACATATTTTTATGCATCACTTGCTCGAATCATTTTGTGACATAATATGTGCATCGTTTTTAACATGAATTTTGCATCATTTTGCAACATCTGTTCTCTAAAGGTGCATAATCATTATTGGTCACCCTAGAGGGAAATGTAGGGTATGATACTGATGATGATACCCGAATATAGCGTTGCAAAGTTCATTTTCTTAGTATGTTTTCATGTTAAGGAGTCTTGTACTTTTATTAAGTAGTATTTTAGCTATCATTTCTTCCTAAACGTAGGATTAAATAAGCTAAGCTTATTAGTTACTTCTTAAATACCGTTAATCTTGTCTAAGGGCTCCAGTGAATTTGTTACTGACCGTACCAAGGCGGTACTTCTTTTGTGGATCAATTTTTATCATTTATGTTTCAATTTGTCTTTGTTATACTGTCATGTATGTTCCTTGCAGCCTTTGGGTCACCTGCCAGGAAAGGGCTGACCTCTTGGCTCTCTTGTGTGTGATGTTTCCTTGCGTTTTTGTCGCTTTCAATTATGGTGTCTCGGGTCGGGTGTGGTACTGGATTGTATCGATTCCTGATCTTTGCCTTCTTCTTTACTTTTATTATTTGTATACGATTACATTCTACATTTTCCAACCTCAAAATGCTTTTTTGATTTTTGGGTTTCAATTTTTTCAGTTTCGCTGGTGTGCCGATGATAGTTAAGTGGTATTTTGATCCTAACAACTAAAAAAACATAGACTCTAACAAACCTTTCTGGATCACCGCATTGAGAATATCTATGCAGTCTTGTGAAAATGTTTCTCTCAGTCCTCATTTTGAAATAAGACGAGTCAAGATCATTAATTAGGTCAATAATGAAAATATTGATGGTACCGAATATATATGACTCCCTATTGCGCTGAAAAGGAAAGAAAAAACAAAAGGCTAAAGGGCCGTTTTGCTCGATAAAAACATGAGGCAAAAACTTGGTACTTTATCGATTGGATATAGTCTAAACCATCCGTTTGAAAAACTATGCAACAAAATATGTTTATTCTTTGGAATACCAGGTAAACTTGCTTCTAGCTATTGGTGTCGTGTAGTTTAACAGCCTTGCTAAAGTGGACTCTTATTAACTTGTTCAACTTAATTAGAGGACGCATATATATTTAACCGTTAAACGGCTCTTTATTGTTGCACTTATCAAAGTGTTGCCGATAAATTAAAGTAAATTTCTGTTATCACCTGAGAAAACTATCTGTCTTTTTGATGCAGTGAAACGTGGGAAATAAAGATCTTCCGAATACAGTCGGCCATTCCATTTGGTTTGCAAGCATTTTATTTACTCTTTACATGTACCTGTCATGGTTGTGGCATCTTTTGTCGCCTGCTGATAAACCTTTGCAAACAGTTTTTACTCAGATAAATTTTAAAAGATAAAATTTGCTTATCCGTATCGTTGTATAATTTAGATATTTTATGTTTACGAGCCGAGAAGGCTCTGGTGAGACTGGGTGTTGGCGCAGACTCGAGCAACTCGTCTAAGCAAAAGCTTCGCGCCCATGCAATAAGCATGCGCGGATCGAGAAAGTTTTGTCCAAGGGGGTCCAACTCTGGCAACGTTTTTTAATATTTTTTTCGATAATGAAGGAGATCCAAAATCAATCACTTTAAGTGCCTAGGGCCGTCATCGGCGCGCCAGCGAAAAGCCAGGGACATCGTGGACCCGCCAGCGAAACGCCATTCAAATGGCGTGTCGCTGGCGGGTCGATGATGGCCCAACAATGAATGCTGGCCTGGTAGCTTTTTGATTTTCGAGGGAACCGGACGAGTATTTCTTAGAAACCCTATAGCTCTGGATCCGCGCCTGATAAGTATCGACATCTCATGGATTGGCTCCTTTGCTCTTGTGAACCGATGGCTATTTTTGCCTTTTGATAAATGCCTTATTTTACACATTGTCTCAGAACCACAATTCCCTGCTTGATCGTAGTAATTATCAAAATTATGGTAATTATATTTCGATAAATACGTGGCTATTTCCCGCCAAACAGCGCTATTTTGTTTGTCACTTTCATACGTACGTCTCTGCGACAGCAACCGAAGCACGTGACCGGAAGTCACTTCACCACTCGGCATGGATTCATGCTCAGAACGCTTTATGTTAGCTGTAATTACAAATTCAATAAGAGTTGTTATCAAACTATAATGAAATTTAATAACGTTTGATTACCTGCATAAAATGGCGGTATAATTGTCTGAATTAGCGATTGAACAGTTTATTCCATCAATCATCGGCATTATTCGTACAGATGCGGTAAGAGATAAACAAGCCAAGGAATGACTACGGTAAATATTCTAAAATTTCGAACACTTTTCTCTTTTTGCTCTCAAATAAAACTACTGTAATTCTACAAATTGCTTGTCAGAATAGAAAACAAGGAAGACCCTGATCAGACTGCTTCTCTGAAGCAGTCTGATCTGGGTCTGTCCTGTTTGTCTAGGCCTTCTTGGTAGGCAACTAGTGTTCTAAATTTTAGATCATTTACCGTAGGTAGACTCATCTCACCTATCGATCAACGGTTCACTTAAACTTTCATTAACACTTCTATTCCTGAGAGTAAAAGTTGAAACTTGGAGACAATTCGTTTTTATTTTTTTTAATGTTGTTTTAAGTAAAAGAGTCAATGAAACTGTCAAATAGGTTGAATTTGTTTGTACAGCAGAAATATTTTGCTTAAGTCATCATATTCGCACAAAGTTAAAGAAAATGCTCATTTTCATTTTTGAATTTCAATTATAATTTGTCGTTTGTGAAAAAATGCTGATTTTTTAAAGATGCAATTTCAAAAGTCTAACATTTGCTAACTATAGGTATAATCTCTTTCTTGTACAAACACTATTAAGACAATGGAAAATAAATGCTATAAGTTTTCGCTAGCCTTTAAAGTTGTCTATGAGAATCATTTTTTAATCTGCATTCACTATATTCGTATCACATTTGTGAACAAAATGTAATCTTTTTAGAAAAGTGTGTGTTGCATATTAATTGTTGTTATATCAACTGAGAGTACAAGTACACAATTGCTGCAAAAATGCTGCAAAATGCACGGCCCGAAAATAACGTATGCTATTTGATGGCTCTGATTACTGTCACAAACACGATATTGCAAGTTTGAATGTACAGATGCCATGCATTTGATAACATTTCCCCAATTACATGTCTTCTATAACCCCCAGGGGCAGATCCAGGATTTCTTGATAGGGGGTTCAAATTTACAAAGGGTGTTTCCATTTGTTAATTCTACCTGATTATTTATTAATTTTTATGAAAATTCTTCATGAAAACGAAATAATTTTGTCTCAAAGGGGGTTCGAGCAAACCCCCTCTGGATCCGCCACTGCCACCATAGAAAAATGGCACAGTCACTGATTACAAAAAAGCATAAGGGAAATGGAAAGGAATATTTTTATTTATTTATCTTTTAAACATTTGGTTATGGCGCTCAAAAGAATCGCCATTATAACTTGTTTTGCACGTGCACATGACAATGTTGGATATGAGTCATCGCTTGTGCGCTGCTCTCTATAGCAAAAATAACATTCCGAACGCGAACATATGTAATCATGCGAAAGAAACACGCACTTTAACATGAAATTGTACAGGAAATTATATTTAAGCATACGGTAAAAAGTTATAGAAACGTTTCTGTTTCGTAAAGAAACTTTTTTTTCGCTGGTTTGCACAACAGAATTTATTAAGCATAACAGAGTTTGTTTAGCACAACAAAGTTTGTTATGGGTCGTGATGCCCAGTTACCAGTAGAAAGTGCGATTTCACTGTTTAGCGATACCTTACCACCCGTCTTCACGGTTTTGCTTAAAATAAACTAAAGGAATTAATGCCTTCAAAAATACACATTCTAATTGTTTTTCTAAAATAGTGACCATATTTATTAACTATTATGCAATGGATTTATTCATTAGCACCCATTTTTGTCATTACATAATAAACAACAAATTTAACTTTTGATAATTGTTTTACGTCAAAAACAAAACAGCAAAACGCGAAGGAAAGACACAGTAACAATTTGAAAACCATCAAAGTAGTGATACGCCGTGCTAATAATAATCCACCATGAGTGTCCATATACGATAGAGATATCTCACCCGAGGGGTCGGAATTTTAACCAGGGACGAGGCTTGCCGAGTCCTGGTAAAATTCCGACACAGAGGGTGAGATTTCTCTATCCTACGGGTATATATTTGATGCGCGTTTTAGAACAACATCTTCACTGTTTTTGTTGACTAAGTTTACTGGTGGCGCTTAGAAAAAAGGACCTTGCATTTAGATATTTCATTCAATGACATTTGCCTGCCATGTAGGGTACCCACCTATATAGGCCAAAAAGTGGTAAGCCATAGTGGTCACCGGGGTATCTCATTCTTGTATATTGATTGACCTAGGGCCAATCTGAAATTCTATGGCAGACTAATTGTGATTTAAGAGTTGTGATGACTTACTTAAAAGCTATAATGGAGGCCTATAGAAAAAAAGAGTTACAGGTCTGGGCCCAGCTGGGTCACTACTGGCCCTACATACAAATAATAGTGGCTTTAGATGCCCGCCCAAGCACTCTGGCTTACAGTTCTATTAACCAGAAATTAATTGTGGAAATATGAGATAAATGTCACAATGAAGCTTTATAGAATAATGCGTTTCTATAAATGTCTGTATAACTACACACCTGCTTTATGTAAGCAACTTTCCATTTCTGTATGTAGAGCAAAATTTGCTTTTAATCAAAGTCCGTTTTCCAGATTATTTAGAGCTCGCAACAGCTGTCATTGCTTCTGTGTGGAGTTGGTAAAGCCTCTCCCCGTGCGTCGATATAGTGCTGATATTTTTTTTTTTATATTCGGGTCCTTCAGGAATATTGAGTTATCATGGAAAGCAGAATACCGCTTAAGCTGGTGCTTGGGGGCACGAGAATTGATGCGCTTTCCATTAGTTCTCATGAAGAGACTCAATAAGGCCGGGTTTGCTGTTTTCTTGTATTTTAACATGTGTGTGTGTATGTATTCTAAGGCGGCTATAATCATATGTATTATATTTAATGCCTGATAAAATAATGTTATGTAATTATACGTTTTTATATTGTAGGTTCTCTCTATTTCTGAACGATCCGTTTTCCAGATTATTTAAGGTAAGGCACCCTTGTGACAGAATTAACACCTGTTATAAAAAAACTATTATTCTCAATATAAGACTTTTCCTAATTTTGTTCCATTTTGTAGTTACTTTCCTGGTCATGTATTTTTATTTCAAGAGAGTTTTTTTAACCTAATGACAGCGTGTGTTGTTGAAAGATGTTGAAGCCCGGGATTATGACCAGGTGTATTGTTGAAGAATGTTAAAGCCCAGGATTATGACAAGGTTTGTTGTTGAAGAATGTTGGAGCCGGGGACTAAGACAAGGTGTGATGTTGAAGAATGTTGAAGCCCGGGATTATGACAAGGTGTGTTGTTAAAGAATGTTAAAGCTGGGGATTATGACAAGGTGTATTGTTGAAGAATGTTAAAGCCCAGGATTATGACAAGGTGTGTTGTTAAAGAATGTTAAAGCTGGGGATTATGACCAGGTGTATTGTTGAAGAATGTTAAAGCCCAGGATTATGACAAGGTTTGTTGTTGAAGAATGTTGAAGCCCGGGATTATGACAAGGTGTGATGTTGAAGAATGTTGAAGCCCGGGATTATGACAAGGTGTGTTGTTAAAGAATGTTGAAGCCCGGGATTATGACAAGGTGTGTTGTTAAAGAATGTTGAAGCTGGGGATTATGACAAGGTGTGTTGTTAAAGGATGCTGAAACCCGGGATTATGACAGTGTTTGTGTTGAAGGATGTTAAAGCCCGGGTTTAGGTCAAGGTGTGTTGTTGAAGAATGTGGAAGCCTGGGCTAATGACAAGGTGTGTTGTTGAAGAATGTTGAAGCCCCAGATTATGACAAGGTGTGCTGTTGAAGGATGTTGAAGCCTGATATTATGACCAGGTGTGTTGTTGAAGAATGTTGAAGCCCAGGTTTATGACAAGGTTTGATGATGAAGAATGTTGAAGCCCGGGATAATGACAATGTGTAATGTTGAAGAATGTTGAAGCTCGGAATTATGACAAGATGTGTAGTTGAAGGATGTTGAAGCCTGAGATTAAAGGTCTCCACCTGATTACTCGTCTGGGGTATATATCCAAGAACCTAACGACCGTGCTTTAATTTAAAAATGTCAAACAAAAATCACTTATTGCATATTGTTATACTGGAGAGAACCCCGACTCCTAATTGGCCCAATTTGTCTTCATAAATCCCTATGTCTACCTGAAAACTGATCTAAAATGAACTAGAGGTTGATATTGGATGAAAACTAGCTCAAACTAGTTTCTAGTGGTTGAAATTTTGTCACTTTTCCAATATCACCCTATAGAGAGCCAAACTAGCATCATGAGTATGAAATACCATGGACTGCATGAAATTGACTGGATTTGCTGTATCAACTCACAACGGGTAAATAAAGACTTTAAATGAATTTTAACGACAATTTTATTGTGTTTGTTCATTTGTTTTTGTTTGAATTAACAAGATGCTAAAAGTGTTTCATGTTTTAAATTCTGCATTCAGAAAATTTATATACATTTCAAAATGCAAAATATTAAATCAAAATATTTTAAAAACAGTTGGTTGCTAAAACTTGTGAGCAAGTCCTTAGGCTGAACTTGTCACTGTCCCATATGGTATCTTGGGTCAGGTGTGATACTTGATTGTATTTATTCCCGATCTTTGTCTTCTTCTTTACTTTCAACAATATAAATCTATAGTTACAAAAATGAAAGTAGAAAAAATTATTCCACAGTTGAAAAATCATATAATAAAACAGCTATTGACTTCAATTCCGGTAGACATAAGGATTTATCTACCCTTAAATGTAATATCACTCTTTCGGGCAGATAAAACTTCATGTCTACCTCATTGAAGTCAAATATTGTATAATATATACTGAGTTACACAGCCAACGAAACCCTCCGTGTAAACTTGAATAATTATTTTCGTTTTTCGTCGATTGCTGTGTAATTTGGCAACCTCGCCCTTAATTCTGATGTGAACCAGGATACATTTGGAAAAGTGACAAAACACACCAAACAAAACTGCACTATGCTACAGAAACTAATTTGCATGCTGTTTCTAGCTCCGTTTGTTTAGAAATTATTTGAAAATTCAGCTTTTCCCCTCTTAAGTCTCATATATTAGAAATAACCAATAATGTGCCCCTTAAATTTTAGTCCCTGTCTTCTATAAGACCGTCTGCCTCGATTTCCAAACTAAGTTCGTATACGGTCAAATTTAAAACAATTAATTCAATCTTTTTTCCTGATTTGAAACTGTTATTTCGCTGTCCTTCAAAAATGTCTGTAGTTCCTTGAATGAACCAGATTAACATTTAGTAGCCATTACATAAAGCATAACTAAAGAAAGCAAATATTATATAGAGGATCTTACATGAGTGCTCATGTTTTATTGAATTTATTAAACGAGTTGGGGAAAAGGGATAAAATGCGAGGCTTGCCGAGCATTTTATCTCTTTTTCGCAACGAGTTTAATAAATTCAATAATACAAGCGCACGAATGTTAGATTCTATTTATCATATGGCATTAAGATTACTTTGAAGTCTCATTTCTGACGTAAAAACGTTATAATTTTGTCATTATGTACGCAACGTCGTTATGGACGTCATAACGTTTCCCTTAAATCGATAAACCACTGGTGATTTACAGATTTTATTGCATGGTGTTATTTCACTCTCAGACGCGACGTCATAAGATAAAAAGTATTATTAAAGAAAGCAAATATTATATCTAAATATCATTATTTCTTATAAAAAAACTATACTGAACGTATACTCGATTTACGTACCAACCATCTGACATACAGGTGATGTTTATCAATGGCTGTAGGAAAATCCATATAAATAACAAGCTATAGGTTTCCTTAGACTTTCTGGTATGGACCACCCTCAAGTAGCAATTGGACCCAAGGTCCGTACTGTCCTCTATGAAATACTTTGATGACAAAAAAAAACGTTGTCAGGACCGCCCCACCCCCTCCCACTGACGAAATTTTCTTGACCCGCAAATACGCTGCTAATGTAAGGTGTATTCACGTTTCTCAGTAACGTTTAGTCCTTACCATATGTTAATTTTTATTCAAGTTAGGCTTTGATTAAAGCAAGCGTTTAAGTGATGAAGAATTAGGGCGTATGCATTACAAGAAACTAGAATTAAGATTCAAATGTTTGTTGGCATGGTAGCAATGGGGTTTGAATCAATTCACGACGGGAGCATTGATTGGATACACATACATTGGTAAAAAAGTAAGTAAAGGTTCAAAGATCAGGAATCGATACAATCAAGTACCACACCCAAGGCACATATAAACAGACTCGCACAAAGGCATAGCAAGCGCAAGGCAGAAAAAAACATAAAAGATCCACAAAAGAAGTACCGCCTGGAACGGTCAGTAAAATATTTTACTGGAGGACTTAAACTGGTTTTACGGCGCGCCAACCTCACACTTAATTCAGATGTGGATCAAGACACATAGATAATTGGTTTACATGAAAGACCCCTAAGTTATCAATGCATCATCTACTAGAACATATAAATCAAGATATAAAAAGGAGATAGAGCAATGATAAGGACTCAACAGTAAATAGAACTGAATACCGGAGCAAAAGAAATCACACAGATAAACCCCGTGGGCCCGACAAACAGCCAAAGCATCAGGTCCCTAAGGCAAATTAATAATAAGTTGTGCTTTTTTTTCGGATGATGTATGCAAATGGTATCATACAAATTACATCATACTGACACGCATATATATAGGTGTCATTTATGAAACCTTTTACCGCCCTTTCACGTGACAAAGATTGGTATTATGCCGTACGATTCAAGCCTCTTTTTTCACATGACGCCAGTCTCATTTTGAAATGCACAGATATTCTAAAATTTTAGAAAGGTTTATGTATGGACATCTCTTAACCCTTAAAGCGCCACCTATAATTTGCAGCAGACGACGATTGCAAATTTTGCCGCTTATTTAAAATTAACAAATAAGGCATGATATTTCATGAGAATCGTCTGCTGGCAGACGATTTTCATGTAATATCATACCTTATTGTTGTCGAAATTCGGGAAAGGTGGCGCAAAAATGCGTCGTCTGCCGCAGTCGTGATTTGCACATTAAGGGTTAAACTTTTACTGAAATATAACGTATTTATGATATAGGGCTGCGTAAATAATTATTGCAAAAATGCCATCTTTGAAAACTGGGCCACGCAGATGTATGTATATTAAATTTTAACAAAAACGCAATGCATTATGGTTAAATAAGTGTCACTGAAACAAACGCCACGATTATTTTCATCACCTGAGTATTCTGAGATCTAAAAAGTGGGCCTTTTTTCAAACTATTAAATGAGGATTGCTTTCTATTTTGTATAACTTTAAATTGTAACTCTTGTTAATTTTAGATGCCTCTAAACGTCTCTGCAGACGACTGGCTAACATTGTGAAGCCCACCATCTAAATTTGACCTTCTTAAACGTTTAATGCTTCCACAACAATTCGTTTACTCATCCTTATTACGTCAAGCTCATGTTGGGACTTTTAGTACCCCGTAAACAGATGATAATAAATACCATCTCTGCAAGAGACCCTATTATTATCGTCTAATTCGGCCCGTAACAAAATTTTATAGCAGTATCGACATTCAAATTGTTATGCTCGATTGCGGTAAATATAGTCCACTAACCATACAGTTCTTGCTCTGAATACAAACTCTCCTGTCTTGGAGGAAATTAATGTCGGTCACGTGACGATTGCTCAGTCACCCGTTGCCCTTAGAAACACGTGAGAGCACCTGCAGGTCATATCAAATTTTATGGAGTATTTCAGCATTCTACTTTTGCGTGGGAATTGATAATTTCATAGAGGTGAGATGAGTTAACTTCACGTACTCTCAGAAAAAGATTGACACTTAAGAATGTGACATAAATCTCACTTTGGAAAGTGAAAACAACAATGTAGCGTTTATGTTTGTTCCTTCAGCAATAAACATGTCATCAGTGCATTTGCTATCGAGCCCTTTAACCGACTTATGCTAAAAAAAGAATCTTCAATTCTTTAACATTTCATTGTTTTCGAAAAGTCCATTATAAATTCAAAGAGGCTTCACATTCACTTATTTTGTTAATAAAGATATAAAATGTGAAAATATCACTTTTCGTAACAAACCGAATAAATGTGTTGGGTACACAGGGGGAACTTATTAAGAGTTTGTATCAATTTAGATAGTAAAGCCGAAAAGAATCAAATAATTGTGAGAAACAGGCAGAACTGGTTTTCCCCAATAAAAATGTATCTGTCAAAATTGTTTTACCGCTGGAAACCGTCATACGGGTATATTCGTCCTTTCTATACAATTATACTATAGATGTACCACGACCTCTGACCAATGACCTTTGGGTCTTTCTAATTCAAACGATTGATGCAGAATGCGTAAAATGAGCCAGTCTGGATGGAACATATGTGTATGACAAAGGTTTTATAATAAATGTAAATTAATGCCCGAAACCCTTTTTTCTAGAACAACATATCGATATTGTTTATAGAGTCACGCTTCAAAGCTTTTGGTAGATCAGTATGAATATGTTATTATTTACATGCATGTATGACAAGAAACTGTACAGTTTGCGTCATTAAAATATATGTTCTGTTCTGTTCTGTTCTACAGTGGAATCCCAGCTGCACTTAACCGCTGTTTCAAGAATAAGCTGGCACACTGTTCTATTTTGCTGTAACACATTGCAGGAAATGTTTAAAATACAGTAAAATCTGTCTTAAGCGGCCACTTAAAAATAGACAAAACAAAGATCTTAATACAAAATGGTAGCTTAATGAATTTCTAAAGTATTGCAAAAATGATATTAAATGTGACAACTCAGTAAACCGAGGACATTGCGGTTTGAAATGACGCTCATGACGAATTTAGAACATTTTCAGCAAGCCACAAAAAAAATAAATCACAGCGATGTTCATCAATACGTAATCTGCAGATCACTCAAACTGACGCTTATGCTAATATTGATGACGTCACAAACGTGTCGTTTTACTCGAGATTAAAACAGGATTATATCAAGATGCGAAAGGTTACATCTAAAATATGATGACAATTATTCTTATACTTACTAAAATATGACACTATGTCAACGTGTGTTTCAGAAATAGCCTGTACTGTAATTTGTACTTGAGTGACCAATATATAAATGACTGTAACTCAAGGAATGCGTTGTGTGCTTCTTTAAGTTTGGTACCAGTTAGCTCCTTTTAGAAACGTATAACATTTTATCGTAGCATGTCTGGGATGACAGTTATGAAGTTAGATGCATTCATATTTGAGCACTCCTCGTATAACTAGCAACGTATATTTACACCAAAGAATTCATTTTTGTGTTTGAGAGAAGTAAAGGCTCTGAGTTTGCCCCAGCCCTTACTGCTCAGCGATGATATATGTACCTAAATCTCTTAACTGACCCATATTTAGTATGTGCAAGGGATCTTAAGTGAAAATAACAAACATTTTAATATCATAACTGGTTTAATCATTCAAAAAATCTTTGTTATGCAATACATATTACAAGAAAAAAGTCGATCTCTGCACTGTAGTTCTAATCTATCTGGCATGTGGATACAGTGAAAAGTGATATACGTGTCTGAATATGTATGGACATGACATAATAAATGCAACATGTGAGTTGAAGATCGCAGTGACTCAATGGTAGAGTGTTTGTTTTGAGATCGATGAATCACTGTGTTTTCCTTGTGAAAGATACTACATTCTCTGCTTAATACTGGTTCTGAGCAGGAAAAGTCCCGACATTACTGAAAACATGTTTACTTGGACTTAATGCATCAACTCAAATACAAACACAATACAGTAAAACCAGTCAAAAGCAGCCACTCAAAAAGAGTCCAAAGACCGAGTTTTCAAGACCGATTTTCGCTTAATAAACGTCGAAAGTATTGCAGAATGCTCCAAGAGAGCAGTCTGTAATACTTTCGACCTGAATTAACATACCGTTTGTCTTTTAGACCTTTGTTTTACCTATTTTTGAGTGGCTGCTTAACTGTATATGAGTATATAAACCAGCCCATTTGATAACTGTACTTATCGTTTATGCGAAAGAACGTGCGTACTCAGCTTTCAAGTGGGGATCGTTATCTAAATTTTGGCCTGCGTCTTCGTGGCGTCTTCATCCAGTCTTTATGTATAATAACAGCGAAGGCTCCGACCAAACGGTACAATGCGCAGACACGTCTTATAATTCGCAGATCTCCTGTTTTGCCATAAGTACCAATCTCTCCATTTATGCAAACTCTCTAGGGCAGTCCACAAAAAATGTACATGTGTACTTATCATATCATTTGTGATAAAACATTTTAACCCCTGGTTAGTACTGGTTCAACCCGAGAAGGCCTGTTCCGACATGGATGAAGTACCAAAGTACCATATTACGAAAAATAAAGCACCAAATCACGTGCACTGGCCCATATATTGTATATTCAGAAAAACAATTGAAGGATATTGAAATTCTTTAGATTTTATTACACTAGAGAAAATATTTTCGACAAGAGTATGGCTGTATATTTAATGTTGAACTATCAAAAAGTAAGCGAGTATGATCAGGAAATACCACAACCACATACTGCAGACCAACAAACAATGGGAAATACATAAAACAATAGATCAACAGCAACAGAACCACCGCCTTAGAACGCACAGCAGCCTAAGCCACCAGGGGACTTAAATGCATTTTACTTGCGCTAAATCTTCGCCCAAGACTCTGTTGTTGTTGTTAAAACACAAAATTGTTTAGCTCGCATGGAGGCTTTTCAACATTGAATTGAAACAAAAGTTTAAACGAAATTTACAGGCCATTGGTAACGATACAGTACCACGCCAAACGTAACAAAGTAAGAAAGGGTGCAAAGATCAGGAATCGATACAATCAAGTACCACACCTGAGACAGGATACCAATGGGAAAGTGACAAACTCACAGTAGACACCACAAACGAGAGCCAAGAGGTCAGCCCTTTCCCAGCAGGTGACCACAAAGCACATATAAACAGACGCACACAAAAACATAGCAAACACAAGACAGAACAAAAACATAAAAGATCCACAAAGAAGTACCGACTTGGAACGGTCAGTAAAATATTTTACCCTCCCTACCAAAACTTAACAATAAAATTTGATTTTCTCCTTTTTGATGCACAATATGCATACACATGCCACACCCCAGCTATGAGTAAAACATTGACAACAGCAGTGGTAAATTAGGTATCAAACTTGTGAACGAGGGCCAGCAATGATTTTACAGCCATTAATTAAGGTACACACATGTTTGCATGTTTGGTATAGATGGTTAGACCATTTAGAACTGAACCGTATTTTAACTATTGAAGCTGTCTGGGACTTTAAATTGCATATACAATAAAGCCTGTGTGGAACGGCCACTCTCAAAAAGACCAATACGCCTAATGCAGGTCAAAAGTATTGCAGAATGCTCCCATTGAAGCCTTCTGCAATACATTCGACATTCATTAAGCTACCATTTGTCATTAAGATCTTTGTTTTGTCTATTTTTGAGTGGCCTTTTTACACAGGTTTTACTGTAGTTTAAAATTAGTTTATATGTTGTTGACTATAGCCTTCAATTGTTTTTCTGTGTGTACATGCATCCTAAAAGGCCGACATGCATAATAGATGCAGTATTCAGTTGTAAAATTATCATCATGGTCGTTAGGTGAACTGTCATCAAAAGTCATTTTTACAAAGAAGCTGTAGCATTTTCTTTCTTTTTTTTTTTTGTAAGGGGGGGGGGGCGGGGGGAGGCAAATGATGAACTGTTATGATAATAAAATAACTGTTTGGTTTGTCAGCTTAGGGAACTGTGGCGAATTGATCCATTCTTGCAGACAAGCAGACAATGTTTTACAATACTTTGAGGGCCTCTATATTTAATAAGCCGTGACATGGATTTCCAACAATGTGGTATGTGCGACCAGCAAAGCCTCAGATCAGCCTGTGCATATGCGCAGTCTGATCAGAGCATTTGCTTGTCGCTTGAATATTCTTTGAATGTTAAGCTACTGACCGAACATCATTCGGAGTTTCTAAGCTTAAATGGAGGCTGCGCAGGCTTGTCTGTGTCTATACTTGTCAAAATGCCACATTGTTGGAAATCACATGTCACGGCTCATTAATAGTATTTTTGTAAAGACCGTTTAAGTTCTGTGACAATATGACAATGGTGAGCAGAATAAATACACAGGACGCAAGGGCTTAGATGCTACATGTATATTTAACCTGATATAAAACCTGTATCCGAGCAAGACAGGAAAACAACCTGACATGACAGAAATAATGTTGACTGGGACGTAAAGCATCAACACGAAACAAAACATATTACATATTTGGTTGTTGAAATGCCTCATTTAGGGTAAAGCCAGGTTATTTCCGATATCAGGTGAATTTGGACATACATTTGCAAACAGTGGAAATCCAGGTCATCAGGATTTTCACTGTTTGCTAAGTTAATTTATTTCTACATTGCAATAATCATAATATGAGACAAACAAGGTCACTGTCCGAATTTACCTGATGTCCGAAGTAACCTGACTTTACCCTACCCATAACGAAATTGTACGAGGGTCATCCAATAAAGAATGAGACTTTTTCTATAGCACAGTGGCTTTACATGCTAGGCTTATGAAATTTCTGTCAAAGCTAGCTCGTCTTTTTGGCTGTTCACATGTACCATATTCGACGTTTTACATAATTCCAACTTTTGTTGCTAGTCAACATTAAAAGACTGGGCAAACACGCGTGGACGGCTCACTATAGGTGGTTACCATAGCAACAGATTAAGAAGTAAAGTTTATTTTTCTACTAGTACTTATATATGCTCATGCAATCTGTCTACAGCCAATAGGGGAAAGTAATGTTTCAGATTCTTGAGCCGTTACCATGGAAACAAAGCTTAAAAAGTCAAGTTTTCAAGAAATATCTGGTATTTTTCCTGACCTCTTGACTTTAAAATTAATATCAAATAGGCGAAGGCAATTAAAGTGAACATAGTTCTGTTCATGTATACTTACTAACAATAAGCTGCAGATATGGAAACATTTTGTGGGATATCCTTCTCCTACATAGTTACCATAGCAACACAAAGTAGTGTGTTTATAAAAAATCAAGTAAATCGGTTGCTTGGAAACCAAAATAAAGGATATGCATATCTGGTTAATCTTTTATAGCATTCTATATAACGCTAAGATTGTTTAGTAGAAGAAATTTTATCAAGAGATTATATTCTATCTATGAGTGAAAATAAAAGACATTCAATAACCATGGGTATTCAAAAAATAATGTAAACGTGGCCATGCATCTTTAAGTCCTTCCTGAAACCATCCCGTTACTATGGCAACTAATCAATCACAAACATATTATTTATATTCCTGAATTGCTAAGATATCATACTATCATTATGGTGAATTTTGTACACACAGGTTTTCATACTACGAAGAAAGTCTCATTCTTTATTGGATGACCCTCGTATAATATTATTTCATAATCTATTGACATTATAAAAATTAGAGTTAATACTTTTGATTTGAATTGAGTCATGCTTCTAAGTAAGTAAGAAGGCAAAGATCAGGAATCGATCTAATCAAGTACCACACCTGAACAGGACACCACATGGGTAAGTTGTAAAAATACACGTCTGATAAAGGCCTGAAGTGCCATCGCCCAATGTAAGCTAAAATCGTATATCAGTTCTTAAAAAGTAGACACTGGGTAAATTAAGAAAATAAAATTACAATGGTTCTACTGTTCAAATGGCACTTAACTGAAAATGTTTTCGCTCAAACTACAATGTCACATTTCCGCTTATACCGTATGAAAAACAATAAAGAAATGGTAGAAATTAAAATCGCAGCGTTTCATGTCGTGTTTAATTTATGAAAGACCAGAACGCTGAAAAAGTTAGTCACATCAAAGGAAGACTACTGGATAAAGCAGTGATTCTCTTCAATTGTGTCCCTTTTCAAAATAGGAAGTTCTCTTAAAGGAAATAATTTGCTTCCAGAGAGAGAGCGAATTCTTTTCTTTAAGAGCATTTCCTTATGGTATGGAAAATCAATTTTACCACATTAGGTGACCTCTCTTGAATGTTACTATTTTTACTACGCACGAGCGTAACTGCGTAATGGGAACTACGCCAATGGTCACTTAACAACTTTAAATCTTATAACCATGTTACTACCAGCTAAGCAAAAGCATAGTTCGTGAAATCAAATTTGGTCGTATAGCTGTCATGTAAATATAAACAATTTGCCATATACAGACAGGTATTCTGAAATACTGATAGGCAGTTTGAGGTGTTTTAAAGAGGCAAAGCTAATGGACATTATTATTTCAAAATAGGTTTCCTTATGTTCTTTGGTACACATTGAAATTGCCTCATTGAGTCAATTCCAATGTTTACCAACGCCAGATGTCAATTCAATAAAATGAGTGTTTTTCACCATAAACATTTTTTCACTAACTTCTCAACTATTTTTAAGGCCCTTTCACACTATAACGTTTAAGCCAACGTATGCCGACGTATGAAATATATATCTAGTACGCTGGCATACGCTGAAATCTAATAAAAATACCAGAGATTTCATCTCCCAGAACTTATGCAAAGTGTACGCGAAACGAACATAGAACGTATGTCTATCTTATGAGTAACTTATTCATAACTTTTTCCCTACGTAACATAACTTTTACTTGTATCAGCGTATAAAAGCGTATGCCCAACGTATCACTAGCGTTCTTGACTTATGCGAAACGTAAGCACAACGAACGTCTAACGTATGCTGAACTGTACTTATTACATACGTTAACGTATGCCTAACGTACATGTAGCGTACATATAACTTATGTCTAACGTATAAAACAGTACAAAATTTTGGAACCAATTTGTTATATGACAACGTATACCAACGTTCTGTAGCGTGTTCGTAACGTATTGGAAATGTATCTCTAACTTATTCAGCGTAATCGAACGTACTTAGTGAACTTTCATACGTCCTCATACGTTGGTGCTAACGTACCTTAACGTATGCATAACTTACCCGTTGCGTACATCTAGCTTATGCCTAACGTATAAGCAATACGTCGGCATACGCTGAACATTTGTTATGCAAGTACAAAAATTTTGGATCTATTCGCCGTATGACAACGTATACCAACGTACAGTAACGTGTTTAAAACTTATCTCTAACGTATTCAGCGTACACCAACGTACTTGCTTAATTTCTCATACGTCCGCATACGTTGGTACTAACGTACCTTAACGTATGTATAACTTACCTGCTGCGTACATCTAGCGTATGCCTAACGTATAGAAGCAGTACGTTCGCATACGCTGAAATTTTTATGGATGCACAGAATGTTGGACCTCTTGGTCGTATGTCATCGTATACCACCGTACTATAACGTATTCGTAACGTGTTTATAACTTATTTCTAACGCACTCAGCGGATACCAACGTATTTGCTGAAATTTTCATACGTCGGCATACGTTGGTGCTATACGTCGTAGTGTGACAGGGCCTTTATGTTTCAGTGTAATGAGCATGTAGAAATGAACAAGTAGCGTGCACTTGGATGACAATAATATATAGGCATTTTTATATTACTGACAGCTAATCTCTAGATGTTTCATTGGATTGGTCGTTGTCTGGCTGTAAAAACAACGACAAAAGTTGCTATGCTGGATAAACAAAAACAGGCAGATTAACCATTACCTGCTAATAATTCTTTTACTGAAATACAGCTAAGTACACTTCAGACTAAACGTCCCAATTGTTGCTTAGACATGATTTTTCCAGATGTTTTTTTTTTATGTTGCACAATTTAAAGTAATTCAAACAGTCCAGTTAAACTTTTATATGGACATGTTATGTTTTATCATATTGAATCATTTTCAGGAAATAAAATATTAAATAATAGTAGTAATGGGGGTCACTCTGGGGACCGGGCCTTTTTTAGCCTGAAAAGAACTTAGAATTTTTCAGGCTAAAAAAGGCCCGGTCCCCAGAGATGACTCCCCTGGTAAGCTTGAGTGACTAGCTGTGAATAACTTAGTTTATTTTTGTGGAAATTCTGGTAGGGCCTGTGATTTTGATAGTTTCCTGGGCTATTGTGAAATAACTTAGTTTATTTTTGAGGTCTATTCTGGCTGGGCCTATAATTGTGATAGTTTCCTGGGCTATTGGGAAATAACTTAGTTTATTTTTGAGGTTTATTCTGGCTGGGTCTATAATTGTGATTATGATAAGCTCCTGATCATATCCACTGGTTGGCTTATGATAATGATAGTTTCCTGGGCTATAGGGGAATAACTTAGTTTATTTTTTGAGGTCTATTCTGGTGTATGATTGTGATTATGATAAGCTCCTGGTCATATCCACTGGTTGGGTTGTGATTATAATAGTTTCCTGGGCTATTGGGAAATAACTTAGTCATTTTAAGGGGAATAAAGGCTCTTCTGTGGTGATATATAAAACAACTTAGTTAATTTCAGCTTTGAAAATAACTTAGTCATTTTAGGGTATGTGGTGATATATGGTGTGTGTAATAGTCAAGGCTACTAAGTTCTATGCGTCTTTAGAGTCTCTTGGTCAATCAAGACCTCATCTCTTAGAGGCATCACTCTGTAGCGTTAACTTGTGTATATTGTTTAGCAAGTTTAGGGGTATTCTTTCTAGGGAAGTGGTAGCCCTGAAAAGGGCTGTTTGTTGATTGTCTAGCTATTTCTAGCACTTCTTCTTGGTCATTTTAATTTTCTTAGTTGCTTTTCCAACTCCTACGTTTTGACTAGTCTCTTGGTCATTGGTCATAATGTCAAGTCTTATTGGTATCTGGATGGGCTGTATCTCAAACGTTTGCTGCTGCGCTCGCTGTTGAGATAATTCTTCTAACTTCTTCACTCTAGACCTTAACTCATTTAATTCCTTGAGAAAGACTTCTATGACCTTAACTCATTTAATTCCTTGAGAAAGACTTCTATGACTTGAGTCTTTGACTGTTGTTTCTGTGGCATCTGCTGAACAGGTTGAGGTATATACGTTGAGGGTGTTTGCGGCGTATAATACTGTTGTGTCATATTGTTAGCAAACGTCTCATTCACTGCTGGTAGTAGAATATCAGGATTGTTGATCATATCGTCCAGTGTTAGTGATGGCTCCATGATTATGAATGTTGAAAAATGTAGTGTGTTTGAGCCTTTTATACTTTTCAAAGGGATTGACCTACATTGAATTCCTGCGCTAGAGAGAGCAACAATACACTGATTGGTCAGTTCATTTATTTTCACCCAATCAGAGTTGACTTGATTTCTTAAAGCGCGGAAACTTTAAACTAGGTCAATCTGCTTGACAAGTATAAAAAGCAGATGCCACAGAAACAACAGTCAAAGACTCAAGTCATAGAAGTCTTTCTCAAGGAATTAAATGAGTTAAGGTCTAGAGTGAAGAAGTTAGAAGAATTATCTCAACAGCGAGCGCAGCAGCAAACGTTTGAGATACAGCCCATCCAGATACCAATAAGACTTGACATTATGACCAATGACCAAGAGACTAGTCAAAACGTAGGAGTTGGAAAAGCAACTAAGAAAATTAAAATGACCAAGAAGAAGTGCTAGAAATAGCTAGACAATCAACAAACAGCCCTTTTCAGGGCTACCACTTCCCTAGAAAGAATACCCCTAAACTTGCTAAACAATATACACAAGTTAACGCTACAGAGTGATGCCTCTAGGAGATGAGGTCTTGATTGACCAAGAGACTCTAAAGACGCATAGAACTTAGTAGCCTTGACTATTACATACACCATATATCACCACATACCCTAAAATGACTAAGTTATTTTCAAAGCTGAAATTAACTAAGTTATTTTATATATCACCACAGAAGAGCCTTTATTCCCCTTAAAATGACTAAGTTATTTCCCAATAGCCCAGGAAACTATTATAATCACAACCCAACCAGTGGATATGACCAGGAGCTTATCATAATCACAATCATACACCAGAATAGACCTCAAAAAATAAACTAAGTTATTCCCCTATAGCCCAGGAAACTATCATTATCATAAGCCAACCAGTGGATATGATCAGGAGCTTATCATAATCACAATTATAGACCCAGCCAGAATAAACCTCAAAAATAAACTAAGTTATTTCCCAATAGCCCAGGAAACTATCACAATTATAGGCCCAGCCAGAATAGACCTCAAAAATAAACTAAGTTATTTCACAATAGCCCAGGAAACTATCAAAATCACAGGCCCTACCAGAATTTCCACAAAAATAAACTAAGTTATTCACAGCTAGTCACTCAAGCTTACCAGGGGAGTCATCTCTGGGGACCGGGCCTTTTTTAGCCTGAAAAATTCTAAGTTCTTTTCTGGCTAAAAAAGGCCCGGTCCCCAGAGTGACCCCCATTACTACTAATAATATTAACATAAATGGAAAATATTAAATTAATATTTCATGAAAATTACATGGCGTCATTTGAGTCTCTTGCATATTTATCTTAATTACAAATTAAAACCTTCATAATTTGGTAACTATTTGAGCTTATTTGATGAGGTTTTTGGCATTTTTAGTCTCCCATCACTGTCGTTTTAGTCAGGAGAAGTTTCAAATTTTTGATTCAGGTGACCTTGAGCGATAGATTGATAATCGATTAATGGTGTTTCAATGTTATGTTTTGTCTCAGTGACACATTCCCCATTGACCCTGGGGATCAAACACGTGAAAACAGTGATCATTTAAGAGTGGTGTGACGGTGGTGCTACGCCGAAGAGCCTCTTCGCCAACTGTAAGGTCGCCCACGAATATCTTGGTGAGGAGACAACAGGTCCTGAAAAAGAAAAAAACAGTTCTCAGGAAAATGGTACTATCACTGAAAAAATAGGCGTTAGTAAACACCAAAAGTGATGGCAGCTGAACAGCCACCACTTTTGGTGTAAACTTACAATCACGTTTCGTCCTAAAGCCAACATTTCTCAAGTGATAATCTAAATCATTTCTACCTACTACTGTTGTAGTTATTCTCCGGATTAATACAATCGGACACAGCATAGCTTTTAAAACAGTTAACCCATATCAGCCTAGCGTCCTTTTTGTGGGACATAGGCAAACAGTGCAGGCCCAGATCAGCCGTCGCAATAAGCGGCGTCTGATCAGGGTCTCCACTGTTTGCTTACAGAATGTTCAATTAAAATTTGAATAAAAATGGAAAAATACCATCCAACAAAGTGAGTAAGGGTGCAAAGATCAGGAATCGATACCATCAAGTACCACACCTGACCCAGGATACCAATGGGAAAGTGATAAACTTACAGTAGGACACGAAAACGAAACCCTTAAAACGAAAATGGATTGGTCTAATTGATAATAGTTGGAAATTGCATTCAGCTTAAATGGGTTAAAGGGTTACACAAATATCCGTTGCAGTTCAGCTGCCACCAAAATTTGATGTAAATTATACTTATTTGTAAAGTGATATATATGGGCGACCAGAGAAAGCTACGGTGAGCCTGACATTTCTGACATTCCGTACAATCTTGCCAAAGCTTTTGCTGTATATATACACATAGCAATAAAGATCACACAAATGAAATGAAACGAATAGTAAGTACAAGACTCTGGTATTTTCATTTACATGAACTATTTTATAAGAATTTACTTTTGATGTCATGGCTAAACATATAGACGATGACGTTAGATATTGATACAGTGATACCTGTCTTAAGTGGCCTCTCAAAATAGACAAAACAAAGGTCTTAAAGACAGGTGGTAGCTTAATGCAGCACAAACGTATTGCATAATGCTCCAAAATTCTGTAATACTTTTGAAATGTATTACGCGATTATCAAAACTCGCTGATGTGATAAGTCGCCGAATCTCATGTACTTATGCATGCTATAAACATCTCTGTCAAGTATATTGTCTTTGGTTTGTCATGAGTCTACAAACCCCTTTTATTCAGACTAGATGTATGTTGCAGCATTTTGGTGATCCTCTGGATATTTCTGCATGGCCAAGATCAGCATAAACGATCCTGCACCCCCGGCTTGCATCTTCTATAAAACATTCATTAAGCGGTCACTCAAAAGAAGACCCATATTTTGATAATAGCTTAATGCAGCTTAATTAAGTATTACAGAATGGTGGAGCATTATATCTGGGTATTCACTGTTGCAAAAGAACCCTATGAGGGTTTCCTGTATATTAAGGGTTTAACTAACAAATATTATTAAGGCCGTGGCATGTGATTTCCAACAATGTGGCGTTTTGACAAGTGTAGACTCAGACGAGCGTGTGCAGCCTCTTTTTAAGCTTAGAAACTCCAAATGGTGTTCAGTCAGTAGCTCAACAATAATACAATATTCAAGCGACTAGCAAAGGCTCTGATCAGACTGCGCGTATGCGCAGGCTGATCTGAGGTTTTGTTGGTCGCACGTACCATATTGTTGAAAATATCATGCCGTTGCTCATTATATATTCAATTTGAAGATGTGAATAGCATGGATATGGAGAAAGGCACTTACACAGACCTGTGAAAAATATAGTGAATATCATAATATGTTCTTAAAACTGAGGTTAACGTTTGGAGCACAGAATGCATCAAATAACAGAAAGCGCATAGTATGAAAGTTCTCGAGACCAGACCAGCTAGTTTCAGCACTTTTAGGTCCCACCAGTGACTATTTAGTTATTTCAAAGTTCCACAATAGAATCCATGATTCAAAGCAGACAAGATAATAAGATATACGCTATAGTGAAAGGCAGGGGGCACGTTCTACCGCCGCCACACAGTGCTTATCACCAGTTGTAGTGAAATAAACCATTTCTTATAAAGATTATCCTTTGGGAGCAAAGAATACACCAAATAACTGAAAGCAGAGAGTATGCAAGTTCTTCTCCAGACCAGACCAGCTCGGTTCAGCCATTTAGGCGTAACCAGTGACCCTAAAATGGTTTCAAAGTTCCACAAAGGAATCCATTATCCCAAAATGACAATAAAACAAAATAAGCCTACATTTTTGATATTTGTATTTTTCTTTCAGTAAAACTAACAGTTCTTATAGCAACATTGCCTTGTTTATATTTGGATAACCAAATCTCTAATTAAGGTAAATATCTTAATTATTCTTATAGGATATGGACAGTTTTTCCTTATCCAGATTAAATGTTGCAGAATGTTTGAGACAACTATATTCTGTTCACACACCTGACAGTTCCTCATCTGTCTTGAACTTAATCCATCCTCACAAAAATGAGACCGTGATTAATATGTAGGAAAAAGTATAACAAACATCGGTGTCAATGTCAAAAAAGAAAAACAAGTGTACATTATATGTTAATACAAGATAAAATACACAATCTGTGCAGATATAAGCAAAGGTGGTGATATTACTAGCACTATTTTCATTATAAGTGATACAGAGAGGGTATTAGTATACTCCTGGTTGGGACTACAACTCTGTTAAGTTCAAGCCATACGTAATTTGCAAAATTGATCATTTCTCCATTTTTATTGTTGCTTAATTAAACAGTGTTGCATGCTAACGCTTACTACATTTAGTCTTCAAAATGGTGAAACAAAAAGAGATTTTCGATGGTGTTAAACCAAACATAATTATACTTTATTTATTTAGGATATCCAACGACTTTCGTAGGTATCATATGTATAATTGTGTGGGGGTTCACTTTGCTGATTTTATCTCATTTTTCTTAAATATCCCATGAAAATGAATAATTTGCTCCCACTGAGACCAAATTATTTTATTTGTATAGGGTATTTGAAAACGGGGGGCAGGGAGGGGGTTCAAGTGAATCCCCTGAACCCCCTCTAGATCCGCCATTGAATCAATAAGGAAATATGCAATTGAAACATGCAAAAGAACATGTGTTTTGTTTTAATCAATACCTAAACCTCCTGACATTGTTTGTCAACATGCAGCTGAATTTCAAATAAATTATAAAAAGAAAATCATAATGCATTTAAGATATTGTGAATTAAATTTCTCAACAACACTGCTTGGCATCCAATGTGGCCATATATGTGCATAGTAAAATCGCCAATGTATGTATACATATGGCTTGTATTGAAAACTCCATATGTGTTATAAAATTTATTTGTTTCCCAAATATTTTCTTTATAAATATAAACAATGTACTGAGTTTACAAATCGTTTTTACAAAACTGAAGAAACATTTTGCAAATTACGTAGACTTATAACTTTTAATATGAAGCTGTATTGTACCTCGATAATATACTCCGTCTCAAGATTGGTCGGCGATGATTCAAGTGACTGTGAATAAGATAACATTTGTTTCACTATTGTTTCACTTTTTTGAAATTGTTGCACATAAGTATGTTCATAAATCATTTCTTGATGTCATATTCTTTCCCTGCTAAACCACTCCAATACAAGGCTCACAACTTATCAATCTTAAAAAGTATGTTGTGTAAGGTGGTGCGTTTTAGGGATGTGAGCGAGAGTGGTACATTTTAGATGGACAGACACGTTAAAGTGTCTTTTTTGAAAGTATCAACTTTGTCAGATTAGCTGGCCTTTTTTCACGGTCAACACAACTGAGCATGAAATCATGTCAGCAATTGTTGGCGTTTAACATGTATTAGCGGAATAAATACAGCATCTGAGAGTGTTAAAGCAAGACATATATTTAATTTTTAGCCTTTTATTCTCTATGCGCAGTTGAAATTTCGTGCTCAGTGGAGTTGAGCACGAAAAACGTTTTACAACCTCGAGGCCTGGTATATCAACAATGCCAATAGGTTCCATTTATTATCATTGATGGCATATTTTAAGGCAAAGGACAGCAGACTCTATAGCGTGTATATTTATATATCTAGAAGAGAGATAGTTTAAATAAAATAGTATATACATTTGTTAATCAGTTACTAAATCAAAACAATAGCTGTGGATGCGTGCTTGGTACATATATCAGCTGTTATTATCCCGTACATACTTCATGTTAGTAATACTTGGTATATGATTAGAAATGATTATTTATCCTATCTTCATAAAACTATGTTTCTAATTGGAAGTTTATAACATTTAGAATTATAACTTTTCGAACCAATTAGCATTCTGGAAAGTATACAAAGCTTAGTAAAAGAAAATATCTATCGTTCTAACTTTACCAGAATAAATTTTCACTACACTGCAGCAAATATACAATTTGATTCATCAAAAATGAATCAGCAGCTTTGAAATGTTTCAGTAAATTGTCATTGACGGTAGCCTTATTTAATCAGCATATAGGGACAGACAAATGCTTTTACAACAAGCAAACTCCCCCGAAGGTAACATCGCACCATGCAGTATAGAAAGCCAAATTTTATGCCTCTCTCTTTTCTACAAACTCGCGTGCAAGACTTTGATTTATAATACCATATTAAGACACCACGTTTTTGGCTTAGACAACACTTTAATCATTTAGACCACAAGTGGTCATAAGGATCCATAATAGAAGTTTACAAATGGTAGCAGGACCCCAAACACATTTTTAAGTAAGCAGGTTCAAAAATCTTTATTTCAAATTCGCTGGTCTCCCTTAGACTAAAATGATGAGGTTCTTTTCACATCTGGCACGCTAAAGGACACTTTTGGTTATGTGATTTCCTGTCTCGATATTTGCTGATCATGAAAACCGATTGACAGACAGCTTCTTATTTTCGTTGTACAGAATGACTCCTACACAAATTCTAGTTCATCCATTTTAGATAATTCTCATTGCTTCATTCATCTGGGGAAATAAAAATACAAAACTTGAACAAAAAGTTAAATAGCTGTGCCAGTAAATGAGAGTTGGTTCTTATCGCATGGGCGATCAGAGAATGCTGAGATGTGGAAATATTCAGTCTTGCAAGAACATTTCTGGTCATAAACACACAAAGTATAGAAGAATATGCAATGAATATCATCATCTCATACGCTAGCCTATATCGTAATTTGTAAAGTTTACAGTGCAATATTACATTTATGCGTGGCGTAAGACACAAGTAGCATTGGTAATCAATTCAGGCCCAGATAACATGCGCGGACCCAGAGGTGGGGACAGGGGGTCGGTACCCCACCGCTGGAAAATCACACCATCACCCGGTGTCATCATCGGCCCACCAGCGAAACGCCATTGAAATGGCGTTTTGCTGGTGGGCCAATGGTGGATTGATATGGCCCTCTCTATAAAAAATGATGACTAATGCAAAAGAAAAATTATACCCCTGCCACCCCCCTGTCAAAACTTTCTGGATCCGCGCCTGAATAAGATGCTGTAGAACGTGACGTATCTCAAAGGGCTGTATTTTTGTAATAAAGAGTAATTTTCAGCATTGATATCATTTAAATACTTTTACTTAATATTCGTTTTATTAAAAATAAAGTTGCTTCGATTGATATGAAAGCAATAAAACAAACTGAATATTCCATCCCGCATAAATGTGTTTAGTTGATGAGCAGAGCGTATAGAAGCATTCTATGTATATGTAAAGTAAAAAAAGAAGGCAAAAATCAGGAATCGATACAATCAAATATATAATTACTTAACTCCCAATATTTTCGTATCTTACCTGTGCTTTACTACCCAAAATCTAACATCTGGGGATAAGCATATCAAACTGAAGACAGAAAATACCGTGTTTAACCTAATAAGCACACTGCATATTTTTGTGAACCCTCTTGAGAAAATAATTCAGGTATCTGATGAAGCCACATTCTGTTCATTCACATGATAAATCCATATTAATTGCACCACTAGATTAACTAATGTCCTGCCAGGCAAGAGTGACAGCGACGTCATGTTTTGTTTACAATTGTTTAGTAAAACATTAACTTGTAATGATCTACCAAAAGCTTTGAAACGTGACTCTATTTACAATATCGATGTGTTGTTCTAGAAAAAAGGGGTTCAGGCATTTATTAACATTTATTTTAATAGCTTTGACATAAACATATGTTCCATCCAGACTGGCTCATTTTACGCATTCTGCATCAATCGTTTGAAATAGAAAGACCCAAAGGTCATTGGTCAGAGGTAGTTGTACATCTATAAACACCACTTGAGCTAACGCGAATCGATAAATCACTTGTGTATTAATCCTATCCTGTGGATAGGATTAATATACAAGTGATATATCGATTCTAAGTGCTTGATAACTGTAAACAAAACAGGACGTCGCTGTCACCCTTGGCTGGCAGAACAGTAGTATTCAGAAGTTAAAATAATGTAAACAAACAATTATTGAGTATTGAGTTTGTACCCATTTTATCAATTGGGATATTAAAATGGCATTAACGCCAACCTTGAAATAATTCAGTTTCCCTTTACCCAGTTTCCCTTACCTGAACATAGTCAAATTATAATCTTTTATTAAATCAATAAAAAGTCATTTAGATAAGAATTATATGCAGCAAACTCAAAGTTATCTTTAAACAACAGAATGCCAAAGTAAAATTATTTTCATTTTAAGCCAAAACAAATCTGGTTTAAAGCAATTAAAAGTATATCTAGGATAGGTATCATTTTGATGAAGTTAGTATTCACCCATAAATGAAAAGAAATGTAGCTAAGAGGAACTCACTAGTGAAAAGAAATGGAAACTTAACGAGAACGTTTATTGCCCTTTCACAAGTTATTTTAGCTTAAAGAGACTAAGTCTGCAACTATGAACATTTTTCGGGTTTTTTTATTTCCTTTTTAAATCATTTGTAAAAGTAGAATTAAGTTATGTTTTCACAATAATTCCAACTCAATGCTTTTATCGTTTTTTCAGAGATTTTGATTGGTCCGTTAGCAAAATTAAATTGTTTTTACACTTCGATAAAAGCCCATGCGAAGGAATATTTGTTAACTGCCTTGATATCACAGTGGTAGATTGTGTTGGTAAGAACGAACTGTACATCAAACTATATAACTTTCACCAGATTAAATATGATGGCGGTGGTCTTGTAGATTCAGTTATATGAATCTGCTCGACCAGTGGCGAAAGTTGAAAAATCTATTGATAAAACTCTTAATGTGTTAATAGTAATACTCAGATAGCAGATATTAATAACAGTAAAAGTATTATAACGTTGGCTTGCATGTAAACTGCTGTGTAGCAGTTTTGATCGTCTGTTGCCAAATTCATGATTTGGTTGCGTACCCACCGAATCATGCAGTTATAAGATGTTGGTTTGTTGTGATTGCTGATAGTTGGAATATGAAGTGCAAACTTTGTGTTGAAACGTTGAGTCCAACACTGAGATGAAATATTTGTTAACAGTTGAAAAACGGTTGATAGCTGGTTGATAGCTGATGTTTAAACATTTAGTTAAAATATTTGTTCACAGTTGGTGATCAATTGATAAGAGTTTATAGTTGGTGTGGAAAGTTGATTGTTGGATAGTTGTTCTCAGTTGAACTTGTCAATATAAATCATACATTGAATTTATTAATTAACAATATAACAAAATGACCGTCATGGCCAATATATAGCCAACATTGAATTATAACAGTTAAGCTTCATTTGCGTTGGTTTTGTTTAGTTATGGTTCTCAGAAGAGAATCATTATTGCTTCCGCTTGGCTCGTTCATCTATAATAATAGAATTTAATTCCTATCAGTAATTAAATTTGTTTATTATAGGGAAGACTTATCATTGGATCTTTGAGTGCAGTGGTAGTTATATTTACGCTATGAAAACTTAATTCTATCAAGAGTTGTGTCGCTTACTAGTCGACCTTCCTTGAAAAAAATATGCGCAATTCCTTTCTGAAGGTGACCGCTGCATTTTGATACATATTGCAGTTTCAACGGACCCTCCCCCAATAACCCTCCCATTGGGTATGAAACGAACCAGGTGGGTAAGAATTATTTAGGATAGGCCTGTGGGTGTTGCGTGCTGCTGTTTTTCTTTCTATTACAGGTATTATCCAACATTCTCAGCAGACGTTTCTATTCTGTCATGACAGTTATACAGATCCTGACATATGGATGGATTTATCAAGTTCTGCCTCGTCGAGTAGCACATATTAATAACAGTATAATTATTTCTTCTGTTGCCAAATTCATGACTTGGAAGCTGACGTTAGAGTCTGTGCTTGTTAAGAGTATAGTTACGTAGTTGTCACGTTATGGTACTTTATTCACCTGATTGGACAGATATAGGGGTTTCTTTCATACTTCTAACTGTAAATCTGCATCGTCACCCTGCTCTTATCAGCACGGACTGTACATTGATTTGTTGTGATTCCGTGAAGTGTTAATTTTGAGTTGACAGATAGCAGATATTAATAACAGTGTAATTATTATAGCGTTGGCGTGCGTATCAACTGTTGTTTTGCAGTTTTGATCGTCTGTTGCCAAATTCATGATTTGGTTGTGTACCCCACCGAATTATGGCGAAAGTTGAAAAATCTATTGATAAAACTCTTAATGTGTTAATAGTTATACTCAGATAGCAGATATTAATTACAGTAAAAGTATTTTAACGTTGGCTTGCATGTCAGCTGCTGTGTAGCAGTTTTGATCATCTGTTGCCAAATTCATGATTTGGTTGCGTACCCCACTGAATCATGCAGTTATAAGATGTTGGTTTGTTGTGATTGTTGATAGTAGTTGTTATATGAAGTGCGAACTTTGTGTTGAAACGTTGAGTCCAACATTGAGATGAAATATTTGTTAACAGTTGAAAAACGGTTGATGGCTGGTTGATAGCTGATGTTTAAACATTTAGTTAAAATACTTGTTCACAGTTGGTGATCAATTGATAAGAGTTTATAGTTGGTGTGGAAAGTTGATTGTTGGATAGTTGTTCTCAGTTGAACTTGTCAATATAAATCATACATTGAATTTATTAATTAACAATATAACAAAATGACCGTCATGGCCAATATATAGTCAACATTGAATTATAACAGTTAAGCTTCATTTGCGTTGGTTTTGTTTAGTTATGGTTCTCAGAAGAGAATCATTATTGCTTCCGCTTGGCTCGTTCATCTATAATAAATATAGTTAAGCGTGTTCTCAAGCTTATTTAAAAGCCCTTACGCTGAACATGGTTGTGCACCTTCAAAGCACGGGGGAACTCTAAGAAATGAACAAGATGGGGAGTTATGTGACGTCACTTAAAAATCGGTCACGTCATTGAGAAGAATCGTCATCAAAACAATGTCAAGGCTCACATCAACAACGAAATGTTTCAACGCAGTTTGAACATGTCAAATCGCACTTTTAAAATTGACGCTTAGATCTTAGATCTACTTCGGAGATTTAAGGCAGGACTTGTGAAGGTAAGTGCTTCGATCCGAGGTCCAATCCGTGCCGTGGTAGGGCCTTTCAATGAGCCCAGCAAGCTGTACGTATATTTGACATAGGAAAACATTTCCAAACTAAATGGAGTTGTTTTGAGCCCAATCAGCTCATACTCACATATTCGCCCCAAATAGGGTGCAATTTTAATCATTATTTAGCAAAACAAACTTTGAACTGACAGAATTTTCAAGATGGATGCCCGATCGTTCATAGACAGCGGTTATGAACTATTTTTCTTTAGTGGGCTTTTAAATTTGAAATTTTGTCAACAACCTTTTACAAATGTGCTGTTTTGTTCCAAAGTTGGAATTATAAGGAATAAAATTTATTTTTTTGGTTTTTATCGATGTGTAAACTCCGGCGAATCACTCACAAATTTAACATAAAGCCCTCCGGGCTTTATTCAATTTGTGAGTGATTCTCCGGAGTTTACACATCGATAAAAACCAAAAAATAAAATTTCATTCCTATAATAAATCTGTTCACTATAGCTGAAAACTGCACGGAAAAGTGAATTATCTTATAAAACAGGTGTGTTTTATCTCTTGTTGGTAATTATTTGCGTCCCTCCAATAATAACAGAGATTTAATTTTATCTCAAATGCTGCTGTTTTGATACTGATAATTTGTTAAGATTATCGAAATTGGTAAAATATATACCTGAATTTTAGTTTTTTCACTGTGTTCTTGAAAAATAGAAACATTAGTTCTAAAATTAAAATATCAAAAGTTACAGACTATGCAGCTTTAATAATGATATTTAAGGACATATGCTACTAAATACTTCCCATATTGAAATATTTTCAATACTTTGCATACAGTTTGTTTTATGCATGGGCTATCCATTTATGAAATAAAAATGATATGTCATCGTGCTTATTTTTTCAGAATCTCATATTGAAGTTTATAGCATTTGACCAATTCTCTAGAAATATAAAATAATAACACTAGTCCTAATTATCGAGCTAAAACGGTTGTAATCTTCAGCCAGCCTCTTTCTTTTAATTTAAATTACTGCCCATGACCTCAAACTATTAAGAAAATGTGCATGTTTACTTGTTATCCCATGCTGTGACAAGATACTGCATGATATATTTTGACAATTCGTCAAAAAATGGAATTTTTTTTTTTAGAATAAATCATGTATTAAAAAATCTGATATTGAAAATCTTGAAAAAATATTTTTAATTCATGGACTATAATAATACCTTTCAGAAAAAAGAATAAAAATCTGGGGTCACCGAACTAATTCTCTTTCTAGAGGGCCAAATTTAACCCCACCCCATTAGGTTTCATGCTTAATTCAATATAAAAAGTTCGGGGATGACCATTTCGTTCGTTTTGATGATGCCATTTTACTAGTATATGAAGTAATTTAGCATTAAAATGTTAAAAAAGAAAGAAAAAACACACTGAAAATATGTGCGCATCTGGGAATCGATCCTGGTCCTCTGGCTTTGTAGCCAGACACGATAACCACTAGGCCACGATGATGTCAGGTCGTGCGCTGCTCTAAATAACCATACAAATAGTATAGACTTGGCCACTATCGTATTTATAACCAGGTTTATTGTGTACGTCGTTTGATTTCGACTGAGCTACATTTATCTGTCTTTAGTGCTGAGACGATCAGTTCTGAAAAGATGTCAATAGATATTTCGAACACACTTTCATTAGTTATTTTGTGAAGAAAATGTCTGAACACCGATATGACATAAGAATATCAGAAGATGAGTTGATCCGAATCCGTTAAGTGTCGAAAGACAGGACCCAGACAACTTTCCCAGTTTGCAGACGCGGGAAAGGTGCGCATTGGAAATAGCCGCATATGTCTTTAAGGCTTTATAAATTTTGACCTCATTATCAGGTATTAACCCTTTTTACACCAATCTCAACATATGTCGTCTGCTTTTCTCGTCTGCTGAAATGTTTAAGAAGCCTCTATGGCAAACAGTAAGGACCCAGATCAGACTGCTCCTATAGGAGCAGTCTGTTCTGTTCTGGGTCCACGCTGTTTACTTCTAAACTTAATTCGTCAGTAATGCTAGGCAATTAATAGCAGCAGACAATTTCAGCAGACGACATTTTCAGATGTATTTTTTCTTGGCGCTTTAAGGGTTAAGAACCAAAGAAATGCAGTAAAAGTGGCATCCCATTAGAGTCTGCACTGTTTGGTAAGAAAATTTATCATTCACTGACTGAAGTACGGCTTAATTTGAAAATTCTACCATGTGACCATTTGATGTGTTCAACCAACCTCGCCGAGATTATTGTTTTGAATAAGATAGGATAGTACATCAGTGTTTAAAGGGGCAAGCGTCTGGATGCATCATATTTTTTGTTCTACGCATAAAACTCTATTTTCATCAGAAGGTGGAGTATCACCAGGGATGTTTTTATCCCTTTGTATATGGGAAACCCCTAAATAAGTACCTTTACAAACAATGAAGACCCAGATGAAATGCTGCATAATGCGCAATTTCATCATTATCTACACTGTTTGTTAAGTTAAAAAGATCCTCAGACAAAAAATACAATATTCTTTTTAATTTTAACCTGATGCACTATATATGTATCATGGACTATCCCAAATTTATTATATCAAACCAGAAAGAAGAAAACATTAGTATACAAAGGGTTTTTATAACAAAAGTGATTTCTCTTTCTTATCAGATTCCTTCTTATCTGGTTTGGATATGTAGAGATACCAAGAAATTGAGAAATTAACTTATAATATTTTCCCTTTTTCTAAATATGTAAGGTGACCATGTGTGAGAATGTTGAGATTGTAAAAAAACTCAAATATACTCAAAAACTTTATGAAAACAAGTAAGTTAGTTCAAACTTTGATTTTTATCAATAATTTTCTTTTATTAACCGTCTGCTCCTTTCCTTTCCTTAACCATTTCGATGGGTGGCACGCAGGTGATCACCTAACCCTCTGTCTGCATTTTTACAATTCATTTTATTTATATGATATTATTACATTGGTGAAGGGCATTGCTATTGTTTGTCTGCTAGTGTGTCTGCCACCATTTTATTAAGCGAAATGTATCTAAAAGCGCTGGTTGAGCTATGACCTTAGTATCTCGAATACTGACTTACTGTGACTGGAATTTTAAGTAGATGTGCAAATATTGCAACATGCAAGTGAGAGGCATTTTGCATGGTTTATATATTTACTTGAATTAAACATCATTTTAGACAAACAAATAACAGAACATGCCATTATTCAAAATAGATTTCGAATATTTATGTGTTATTTTGTATCATGTTATCTCAGTTTTATTGCCAGTGTTGGTGATGTGAGATATACGATAATGTTCAATAAGCTCTGTCGTTGATTAGTTTGTACCGAGCATTATCTTGCTCATAGCTGTGCTGTCGTGTTTGTGTCACCATACAGAAGTAACCATAGTGTTCCTGTATGATACCGTATGTATAGCGGTTTTCTGGCCATCTTATTTCACGTCAACACCCATCAACTGAATAAATCAACCATCAACTAAATAAAATTAAATTATCATTTGTCCTCTAGAAAAACTATTGCAACAAAAGTTGCTCCCGTCTATCAGGATTTAGTGTTGACATAATATCAAAATTTGAACATTTTGAATATTGGCTTCACGCGAGATCTGGAAGCAGTATACCAATTAAGTCAGTGTTAGAGACCATAGAGGAAGTTGATCACTGTTATTATTCTATTTTGAACATACAAAACCAAACTGCAGCTTTGTTGGTTTTCTCCCTTTCCTAACGATTACATTTTAGAAAAGTTGTACTTTTTGTATACGGTTTGTCTCTTGTACAGTTTATACATAATTATTGTGCCTAAAGAAAAGAGTATATATCTACACTTGCAAAGCAGATTTTGTAGGCATTAGATAAGCCTTTTAAAGAAGTTTGGACCACAAGCTTATATGGAATTGATTCTTATGACATATGCAATCTCTGAAATTCAGACAAGTCTGTATTTTGTGCTATTTAAATTTTGCCAGAGAAACTGCTGTTCACATACACAAAACTGGATGGGTGTTATCGTTATGACAAATATATAGACATATAGCGTTACTGGATAGTTATATGTCCTCGTTTATCAAATGCTTACTCTAATATATGTTACTTAGTTCATTTAACCATTTGTATTGCTGTATACCTCATAACCTAATGCAAGCTAATCTGGACCTATCAACCTAGACAGACTATACCATCAACAAAAGCATTAACTTACCCATGTAAGCCTTGGATTGCTTTAGTTGTGCTTGATGCTGACTGGACTCTTTTTCTCATACGCGTGGTTCTGATCGTATAGTCATGCTGGGGAGTTGTAACACGTGGCCTGCTTGATGTAGGTCGGGTACCAGTGGTCCCAGTCTGCTGGTATCGGCACTGAAGACCAATAGGGTTATGGTGGAAGTTATAATGTCTGACTAATGCAGACTGTTACACGTTACATGCTTTTTTTCAGACCTACCAGCTAATTGTGCGTCAGGCATACCATCTGCTTGATTCAGGGGCAATGAAAAAAATATTTGCACTACATTTATTAGGTTTGTTTATAATACATTCAAGTTACATTCGCTTGCTCTTTAGAATAATGGACGTGCTTATAAAAGATACACTGTGTTTACCAATAATCACCAAAACAATATTCATGGGTGTTATATCAATTTGAAGTAGTTAATTCATGGATAACTTTCTATTCATGATTTTAATCAAACCTCAAATATGCGTTTATTGATTGTAAGGTTCAATCGTTATGTGTATTTCAGTATAATTGAAATAAAACTAGCCAGTAATTATTCTGATAATGACTTTTAAGTCTTTGAGTATACTTGAAGATACACTAACTATTATTGGCCAAGCTGAAAAAAAACTGATACAACTTAATCGACATTTTGATTAGTGCATGAAAACATAGCTTAAGATATGAGAGTCATTAATAGATTTATTTAATTTGTTTTAATTCTGAAATATGGCTTATGGATACGCAAAATAAACTACCTTCACAATATGCATCCAAAATTTTAGTTTTAAATGATGGATCAGAACAAATCAAAATGTATGCTCACATTAATCATACTATGGATATCAGTGAAAATATACTAAATAATCTAGAAAAACGGATCGTTAAGATGTAGAGAGGACCTACAACATTAAACAACAGCAGGCTCGTTTTTTATCGAGTGTATTTATGAGGATTGAATGCCACCACTGGTGAATCATGCTAATCAGACTAATAAAACTGTTTCATTAACTAGATGTTTTACATTGTTTTTGGAAGCAAATGTATGCCTGTCTTCTTCTAAATAAAAAGAATTAACTGAACTTCGTCAGCCATTTAGGAGCCCTATGTTCACCTTAAATTCCAATAGAATTTGACATTATCATTGTGGCAATTAGTTAACTTTGATATTAATTGATCAATCTACGAGGATCCTTATGAGCTGCCTTATTTGGTTTGTGCTCTTTTCTATATTTTTGACCTGGCTATTGAAGCCTATGATTCTTCTTTATATACAGCAGAATAGTGAAAGTTTATATCAAAATGGGTCTAAGACTGCATCATTGGTAATATAAAATCAAATATGTAGTATAACCTTAATCTTAATTTAGTGTCTAATAATGTATCTGGTTTTAAGGAATTTTAGACTGCGCCATATTAATATTCCAAAAACCTACCAACATTCTGACATCGTATTAAATTGGCTATTAGATGTAAAATTTACCTTATGATATCCAGCTGCGTCTTTAAAAGACTGGTTGTTTATAGAAAATTGTAAGAGAACAATTGTATAATTTAAAAGAAAAAAAGCATTGTCTAGAATAACATGAGATTGTGTCACTTATTGTGTATGCGACCAGCAGAGGTATCTGCTCTATCATCACTGCTTCACTGCTGGCACACAGAGGTTATAGAGGTATATGACCAATCATTATACTTCGAACCTCGCTATAAATAATGTGTGCATTCACATTTTATTCTGGCTTTACTCTTATACGACAAGTACCATTGTTGTTGCGTGGGCTGGGCTATATAAAATACGTTTTATTTTAATAATTTTTGCGGATACCACCAAATGAAACCTATGTCTGCTGAAAATGTGATGCTCTTTTACAATATTTCAAGTTAGTGGGGACATGACATCTATATTGGACTGTTATGGTCACAAGAGATGTAATGTTGTTAACCTATTACATTGCCATCAAAATAAGGTCTCTTTCTGTAAGAGGTCCCTGATTATCTTGAATTCCAACAACAAAGGCACAGACCAGTATGTCGATCCTCGCAGACTGATTGGCACGATAGTCATCCACTGGCTAGATAGTTTAATAACTAAACTTATCATATTAAAGTTTTTAAGATTTCAACTTATCGCTGTAGCTAAGCAGACTAGCTTTAGACTTACCTTGATTTAAACCTAAAACAAGGTTTTCTTATGACAAGACGTATATGATACATATAGGCATTAATTTACCCAGCCCAGCGTTGTTATTATAGGACATAAGCAAACTGTGCAGAACCAGATCAGACACCGCAAAGCCCAGTGCCTGATTGGGGTCTCCGATGTTTGCTTACAGAGTGTTCTATTAATATTTCAATAGAAAAAACACAACACCCCTAAAACTAGAAATGGACTCTTCCAATTGATAAAGATTGGGAAAATTCCGCATAAATGGGTTAAATATGTTCTTCAAAGGGTATACCTTGGAGGCAAAGACTGCACCAAAAAACTGAAACTAGAGTGTACATATTTCCTGGGCCAGACTAGCTAGTTTCTGCCATTTGGGCTTCATCAGTGACCCTCTAATAGTTTCAAAGTTCCACAATGAAACCCATGATTCCAAAGGACAAGAAAATAAAATCTACACTATAATGAAGGGCAGGGAGACGTTCTACCGCCGCCACACAGTCCCAGTCACCAGCTGTGGTGAAGTCAAATATGTTCTTCAAAGGGTATCCCTTGGAAGCAAAGAATGCACCAAAGAACTAAAACTAGAGTGTACATATTTCCTTGGCCAGACTAGCTAACCCTTAAAGCTCCAAGAAAAAATGCATCTGAAAATGTCGTCTGCTGAAGTCGTCTGCTGCAAACGATTGCCTTACATTACTGACGAATTATGTACAGAAGCAAACAGCGTGGACCCAGAACAGACTGCTCCTATAGGAGCAGTCTGATCTGGGTCCACACTGTTTGCCATAGAGGCTTCTTAAACATTTCAGCAGACGAGAAAAGCAGAGGACTTTTGTTGCAATTGGCTCATTAAGGGTTAAAAAGGAGATGACGTACCTGTGAGAGATATGACGAGCCGCCATTACGCTTGACTTTAGTATCCTTCGGTGAGACTGCACCTCTTGATCTAGCTCTCTCTATATAACCATGGTAACCTGATTCTATATGTTCTATTACTTTGTTACTAGCCTCATTCCAAGGACCATGATCATATGTCACAGATGGCTTCACGTTTAACTTCTTCATCATTAACGCCATTTCCTTAGCATCACGTGCTCTACTGCGAGCTTCTGCATTGTCAAGATCAGACTGGGACACAATTCCCTTCTTTGCTTCTCTTTCTTTGCGTTTCATGCGCTTTAACTGATCTAGAGCATCACTATCGTGCAGCATGTACGTCAGAAACTTTAAGAATGGTGAACCATCCTCAGTACCTTCACTACGGTGAATATACAAATACAGTCTCATGGTGAGTCTTTCGCGCATAATAGACACTGATTTGATTGCAAACTTTCTATTAAAGAGTCTCTGGAAATTCTCTTTACTCAGCACAAGAACACCTGTTTCCCTAGTAACCAGTGATGTCTCAATGTATGTGTTAAGACCAAGAATGATCTCCAATGCACCTGAAATAAATATATGCATGATTGACTGGAAAAAGCACAAAACTTGATCTGTCAATTTTCATCAGTCATCTAATATCAATATATTATACAGCGACTAAAGGACCTTTATGTTTAAGACAAAGACTCAATATATGAGGCTGATCTTAGATACATAAATTGCGAGTTCATTGCAACTGATTTTTAAAAATCATACAGTTTGTATGGTTGCTTTGCTTTAATTGTCTTCCTGATGTCTTGTGACTGTTAGTGTTCTGTGACTCTTACTCATGGTGCCGTGAGTTGGTATGCAGTGTGTGATTGTGGTATTTCCTGATCATACTCACTTACTTTTTTACTATATATAACATCCAGCATGCTGACACATTTAATCTTAGAAAACATTATCATTTGGGAGCAAAAATTACACCAAAGAAAAGAGAGTGTAGAATGTGCAAGTTTTCTGGGCCCACTTGGTTTTGCCTTTAATGGGTTGTAAATGAGGTTGTTGGGTTGGAGCACCAGTCAAACTGTATACTTCAGTAGAGATTATTCTCCCAATGCGAGCATAATCTTTACAATAGTATATGACTGAATAATCTCTTGATTCAAGCAAAGCATCTGTAAGTACATGCGCGGATCCAGAAAGTTTTGTCAGAGGGAGTCCAATTCAACTTTGGCAACGTTTTCTTCTATTTTTTTAGAGGATGGTGAGGGAGAGAGAGGATTTAAATGCCTCTAAAAGCAGGCCATCATCGGCCCGGGATCAAATAAAGTAAGGGTGGAAAGATCAGTAATCGATACAATCAAGTCCCACACCTGACCCAGGATACCTATGGGAAAGTGACAAACTCACAGTTAGACACCAAGAACAAAGGCCAAGAGGTCAGTCCTTTCCCAGCAGGTGACCACAAGGCACATACAAACAGACGTGCACAAAGGCATAGCAAACACAAGACAGATAAAAAAGAACATAAAAGATCCACAAAAGAAGCACCGCCTGGGAATGTCAGTAATATTTTACTGGTGGGCTTAAAACGGTTTAACGGTGCCAACCACAAAGCGCCATTTAAGTGGCTTTTCGCTTGCAGTCCCATAATGGCCCAAAATTGAATGCTGGCTGGGTAGCTTTGTAATTTTCCAAGGGATCAGGACCAGTATGGTTAAGAAACCCTTTAGATTTGTGATTTTTCAGGGAGGGTGGTCCAGATCCCTCTCTGGATCCGAGCATGCTGTTAACGGTAAAAGTATGATCAAGTATACATACTCTTAGTACTGGTATGCAGTTGAGAGACCAGCCTATGGACAGCTATATGAGACATGACTAAGAGTTTGTGAACCCATTTATGGCGAATGTATTTTCCCATCCTTATCAAAATAATGAGTCCATTTCCAATTTAGGGTTGTTGGTTGTATTTTCATTTTAAAAGAAACTTCTGTAAGCAAACAGAGGATAACCTCATCAGACGCCGCGTTTCGCAGCGTCTGATCTGGTTTTTTACTGTTTGTCAATGTCCCACAAAAAGGGCGATAGGCTAATATAGTTTAAAAGCAACGTTTTACACCAAAAACAACAACAAACAATTGGGCCTCGTGGCAAGAAATCCGGTCTTCGGGTTTTCCGCCAAAACGAGTTTCAAACCAGTCTCCTAGGCTACAAAAACTAGCCAGAAATTTTACCTGTAGCAAGCTCATATATAATACTTTTCAAAAAGCGTAAACCAAATGCGCTGATCAGTCTGTGCAGATGCGTAGGCTGGTCTGTGCCTGTGTTGTTCGCAAATCCCCGAAGACAGGTTTTCTCGCGTCAAGGCCCATTACTTACCACACATTTCATTCTCTCCTAGAAGACACATCTGTGAAGCCTTGTGTTTTACCCGTTTGGTCATTGATTCATGGGGTGTAAATGTTCTGTCTTTTGGTCTGTCAAATAGATATCAGTTCAACTAATCTGAGCATATAAAAGTTAAAGAGCAAGTAAGTGAGGCAATCATGGCAACTGACATTACTTTTTTCTAGGTTATTTTCCATCTATTTTTATTCCCAAATATACAATGAGACAAGAACGGCTGCAACAACAAGGTTGCATCTATTTAATTAGTCCAATTTGAGTAAAATGTATTTTACAAACACATAGATGAGTGTTCATTGTGAATGTGAACCTGTTGCATATCGAGTATGGATATATGGCATGTTTTTATATAATATTATACTTGGTATCATTTAATGAGTACTAAATTTCAGATTCCTTCTATCTAAATACATCTATTAACACTCTTATAACGGTAACGGTCATACATTGGAACACTTATGAATACTCTCACAATATTAGCGCGTATAATGCGGACATAATATGTAAAATATGCTATAAGCTAAAATGTAAGCACTATATCTAATTAATTTCAACTTACAGAATAAAAAAATGGTATAATCAGACAAGCTGGATATGGCACGAACGTCTTGGATACCATTCACCAAACGCTAAGGATAAAGAACTAGATGGCGGAAAATTCCAGATATGTGACCTGTTTCTATTTATTCAGGTGTCATTTTGCTTACACATGCTTTTTTAGAACACATGAGGCAAAAAAGAGTAAACAATTTACCAATTTACCTACTTTCCTCAAACTGCTAACTGTTTACGCACTTAAGTCAAGATTCAAGCACAGCTGAGTAGCCCTGTCAAGAAATCTAATGATTTTGTATGAAATTGTTTTCTGACAGAAGCTGGTTTTCTTTTTGCTGCCAGAGGCTTGTATATATAGATGGATGGCTGACAATGGGTTTGCTCCCCCCTAGGGAATTTTGCAGACATATCCTATCTTGTAGAGAATTGAAAGTCGAGTCTTTTAAGAGATGTTTGCACTCTGTGCTCTGGGGCGTTAGTCTGTAAGAGCCTGTAACATACGTTACTTAATCAAACTAAGGAAAAGTAAATTGAAAGTTTGGGCTACAAATTAAAGACATTAAAATATTTATTTTTAAAAATCATTCGTATAATCTGCATACTGGATATCTTAACTACGTATGACAGCCTTTTGAACAAAAATGTGGCTTCCTAAGGTGTCATATGCGTTACATAAATCAGATAACCCATTAAAATTTGCAAGTGTGGCTAACATCATTTACATTCACAATCTCTCTGTGTGTTTTGCAAAATGTTTATAACCATGTCAGACTAGTTTATGCAATTGGCTAACAGAAAAATTAAAGTTTGTTTCCCTAGCTAAAATATTTTTTCTGAAATAAGCAATTAAACAACCCTACCCCTACCCAGTTTTAAGGTGAAATGTTTGGTATTAAAACTAAAGTAAAAATAGTTAACAAATATTTGCAGTTGAGGAATGTGTTTCATTGTTTGGGATTTATTTCCTTATATGTAAGGACTCATAAATCTGCAAGTTTGTTGCAAAATTTTTAATATCAGAGGCTGTAACATATGTTACCTGATGTAATAAATGGGCAAGCTCATTGTCTTTACGTAAGATATGCCTAAAATGTTTTAATCTCCTCGAGGAAATTTTGCAGACATATTCCTTCTTATAGTACAACTCAAGCTGCATCGAATAAGGGATGTTTGCACTCTCTATGTTGGGGCATTAGTCTGAAACAGCGTGTTACATGCGTTACTATGTCAAATAAAGGAAATGTAGTTTGAAAGTTTGAGCTAAAATTGTGAAAAAAACTCGCAACTGTTGGATATCTTACATTGTTTAGGGATTTTAAACTGGCTCCTATGATAAAGACTTATAGATCTGCTAGTTGTCATCAAGTTTTAAAGATCAGAGAGCGTTACATATGTTAGCGTGATAAGTAAAATCATCAAACAGTAGTTTGACATCAAGCTGAGTAAGGGCCTGCTCCATCCTAATCCCCTTTGGAATTCTGCAGACAAATTACATCTTATGTAACCATTCAAGGTGCATTTAATAAGAAATGTTTGCACTCTGTAAGTCGGGGCGTTAGCCTGTAACAGCTTGTTACATATGTTACTATATCAATTTGAGAATAAGAAATTTGAATGTTTGAGCTACCAAAAGATGACATTAGACATTAAAATTATCTAATAAATTGACATTCTTATAGTCTTTATACTGGATGTCTTTACTATATATGGAAGCTGTTTAACATTAATACAGCTAACTTTGATGTTATGTGCGTTACATGAACCTAATTATAATTTAAAAGCTATAATCGTGAGTATCGTCATGTAGTTAAACAACTACTATGACTTGGTTTCAAACTGTTTTATTAGATTTTACAAACATATACTCAATTGATGAATAGGAAAAAACAAGTTTACTTTTCTATCTTAAATATATTGTCTTAAAGGAGCTAATACACAGCCCTACTCCCAGTTTTACAGAGAAGCAAATTTTGTTATTACCGTTTAAGTAAAACACATGAAAGCGATTACAGCGTGTGGATATTTTTCATTTTCTTAGTCTGTCTTGCTCATATATCTACAAGATGTCATTAAGTTAAAGATCAGGACACTTAATGTGTACTTATAAGTCTTTGGTGCCAAAAAAACTAGAAATTATATTCATTTCTGATTATCAAGCCCATGGACTGGTGTTACAGATGTTATCAATGACCTTTTGGACACATTTCCTTATACTGTGCATATAATGCTAAATATAGAGCCACAAATAGAAAAGATAGTTTTACATTTTTACAAGAAAATACAATAAATGAAATGGTCCAAACTATTTCTCATCGATTTAACACTCATGTTAAACGTTTGTCGTTGTCTGCTTCTGTGGTAATCATTATTATCACACGCCTCCTTGCAACTATAGTAGAATCATTACACAATATTTCAATCATTTACTGTTATTCAATTTTACCACCAGTCCGCTCAAAATTGATGTGCCATTATCAACTTTCCAATTTTGCCATTTATGGCTTGGATCATTCGGAAACTGATATGAATTCCTAATAGTTGGCTCTTTGAGTATGTGTTTCAAATGATACTCTGCAAGTAGGAGAAAGACATAAGCTTTGCAAGGAGGAAAACTATGCCATTAAGAGCAATGAGTACCTGACTGATGTACTTTGATATTTCTGTGATAAAGAATCATATCTTAGCTGGTTAACTTTTATAAATGTAGCCTTTCCATACATGCAACCCACATATTTTCATCTAATAATGTCTATGCACTTATTATCTTTCCCCAAGCATTCAAAAACTTATTGAAGTCTTAGTACTTCTGAAGTGCTGAAAGCGAGGTAACTCTTTCCTTTCAGATAAAGGAACTAGATGTATAACAGCAGGTAAAGCAATGAAATGCAGAAGGAAAAGAGCGCAAATTAGACCCTTTCAATTCAATGATTCACTAAGTTTCTAAGATAAGAGCGCTTATTAAAGGATGTAACATATCTACCTTGTCATAATAAATGAGCAAGGGCATTGTCGTGACATCCTTTCTGATTACACAGTCAGAGGCAAGTGTTTTTAATTTCAGTGTTTTCAATGGATCATGACTTGAGGCACCTTATCATTTTGTTTACTCTGTATAAATCTTCCATAGAGCATAATATAGAACTACTGGTCATTCCATTCTACAACCTATAGTCCACTTTCCTTCTTTTGAATGCAACAGCTAATGATATGGCTGCAAAAACTGAGAAATCATAGGTTTTACATTATTTTAAGACATGCTTCAATGTACTGACATAAAAAAACAACCAACTGCAAACATAATTGATGGCAATGTCCAACTTCATATTCTTTGTTTTATACCAGATAACTTTCAAGGTGTAACAGAAATTGTTTCAGACGGTCTGCCAAAACCATTAAGAGTCAACATTGTAACTAAAGAAACTTATAGTTCTTTGGGCGCAGCAAAATACTATTGATCTAAGACCTGACGACTTAAGCACCAAAAGACTGGATAGGTTCCATGGCAAATGATGCAAAAAAGCAGCCTATCAAATTTCTGATTGACCAATGTCAGAAATCTTAAAGTATTCTTAGAGGTACACGGTAGAGACATAGATTTTGCAAAATCAGAGCAAAGTTATCATTTGACTAGCACGGATGCAGAGGCAGCTGCAGTTAGATTGCTCTTGCCACTTCACAGGAAGAGATATATACCAGAGTCATACTCCATTGTATGCATATATGTGAAATGGCATTAAACCCATATTTAATCAGGTGTTTGATCACATGACACTGACATGCTGTTTCTGCTTTTGAAGAATGCTAAGGATTCAAGTTTTGCTTATTCAAGTTGTTTGACGCTGGCACTGGCCACACATACAAAGAAAATTAAGTCTTTTGATGGCTAAAGAGGAGGATCACACGAAATACTTTTAAGTGATGTTTGTAACAATTACTAATTTTAAAAAGTAATCTTAATTAATGTAACACATATAACACCATAGGAAGCTGTATATTTGTTAAAAAATCTTTTCTTATGTATCAAATATATTCAGCATGCAAACTACATGAATAATTCAAATAAATAGATAGTTTTATGTCTTCTTTCTGTTTCTCAGACTGTCAATTCATTTACTCTTAAATTAATATGGTAACATACGTATCATACCATTACAGGCTAACCCCCTAGTTAATAGAGTGCAAACATCTCTTATTTGATGCAGCTTGAATTGTTCTTTAAGGTAGGATGTGCCTGCACAATTCCCAAAGGGGTGGAGAGGAACAGGGTTGTACTCAGTTTGCAGTCCTAATACAATGTCATGACTCTACTGGTTGTGATGAAATGGGTGATTATTTTGCAATAGAAGCAGACACAATGATAGACATTCTGACGGTGACTTAAATAAAGAATGTTTTTGAATAATTTTATTTAATAGGAATATTTATAAAATTGCGTCATTTAAATGAGAACTATTATTTTCTATCTATATGTCTATATATTTTAATATTATAGGCATTAGGAAATATGTGATTAAAAAAGGTTATATATAACATAGGTAACACAATTCCAAGGGCTTGTTATCAGCAATTACTGTAATTACTAAGACTAAGGCACCAGAGGCTAAAGATTAATAGGAAAACATGTGAAAAACGGTATTTTTCTGAAATATCATCTCTTACTTCCAAGAAAATTTCCTAGCTCATTTATTTTGCCATGTAACATACGTTACATACTTTGATAAGTGCTCTGATCCTGATGTCAAACTTGCAAATGTATGATTCTTTATTGCATTAGCAAGACAGTGCCAAAAATGTAAGATATCCACGAGCGTCAAATATTTTCATATATTTTTCTTCAATAATAGATACCAGAATTGGATACTTAAAGTTGGGGGTAGGGTAGTTTAATAGCTCATATAAAACAATGTATTTGAGATAGAAAAGCAAACTTTGTTTTTCTATTAGTCAAATAAGTATTTTAGTAAACTAAGATTAAAAACACTTGTAAAAATGCACAAATCGTCTGTAAAATGAATGATACTAGTCACGATTTCAACTTTCAAAGGGAAATTTAATCTATGTAACGCATATAACACCATTGAAGGCTGTAATTTTGTTAAAAATGCTGCTTTTATGTAGCTTAGGCATCCAGCTTGCAAACTACATAAGAAATTTGAATAATTAGATGGTTTAATGTCTTCTTTCTGTAGCTGGAACTTTCATTTTGATTTTTTCCTTAATTTGTTACAGTAACATATGTAACAGGCTGTCAGAGACTAACGCCCCGGAGCACAGAGTGCAAACATCTCTTAAAAGATGCGGCTTGAAATTTTCTTTAAGATAGGATATGTCTGCAAGATTCCCTAGGGAGGGGGGGCAGGACCTTTTTTAACTCGAAGTCTAATAATATCACATACACACATGTATGTAAATTGCAGAAAAAATAAAATCAGACGGCCCCATGATAAAATCCTACTTTCTTTATGTATTAAGCATCCTGGGCCAACGCAATTGGTAGGATAACCAAGTTATTTGAAAAGGAATGGTCAACATACAGACATGCTTCTCTGAAAGGGGAACGTGCATTTAGAGGCTATTTTGGCCCCCCTATGAGGTCAAAAAATAAAAAAAATTGCTCTTCACAAGTTTCTTCGTATTAGTTTACTAGAACAATAGCCAAAGTGTAAGTCTGGTATTGATTTGACTTTATGGGTGCTATGGTAAAAAAACTGGCCACTAAAATAGGCTGAAAATAGGAAAATGGCCGTTTTGGAGCAAATTTAAAACATGTAACAGAGGTATTAATATAGAACACAAGCAATTACCAAAAAAATATTTTAACAGATAATGAAAATTATCACCGCACACAATATATTAAAAGTTGTTTTCGGTATTTGCTTGTGCTGATATCTTATTCTTAAAAAATCGGTCTCCAAAAGCCTCAAATTTGGCTTAAAATGGTAATTTCTCTATTTTAAGCCTATTTTGACGGCCATTTTGGTTACCATAGCAACTGGTAAAAGTAAAATAAATGCCAGAATTTTACACTTGGACTATTCTTCTAATAAACCAACAAGATGAAATTGGTGAAAAGCAACTTTCAGTTTTTGGCTCAAGAGGGGGCCAAAATAGCCCCTTAATGCACGTACCCCTTTCTCCACATGGTGAATTCCTACATCTGACTGAACTGTTCATAGATAAGTTAACATCTTGTGGATGATGCCACTGTTTTGGTGTGATGTGTTTGCATGCGTTCTCATACGCAATGAAATAACTATCACTTACTTAGGTAATAATGCTGGAACTAGTTTCTGCATCTGTCGCCAGAGAGATTCATATTGTACATTGAACACCGCTTGGTCACATGTTATCTCTATTTCTCCACTGAAACAAATATAAAGGGAAAGCAAATATAAAGGCAATCACCAGAAACCAGTTAAAATAAAGTCCTATGGTGGTGTGTATTATAAACCTAGCCATACTAACAACATACTTAGCTTTGAAACAATGGCAATCTTCGTAGACAGACTATAACTATATCTTCCTCTCTTTACGAGGACTGTTCAAATATGAATGCAAGTAGCTTCATAACTTTTTTAAAATATATGCTACGATAAAATGACATACCTTTCTGGTAAGAACTTTTTGTCGTCTTTAAAATGGCACCAAACATAAAGAAACACTCACTATATTTCTCGAGTTACAGACGCTTATATAAAGGCTATTCATGTATACTGAAGTTTTTCGTAAGCAAATTGCAAAACACGTTTTGGTACATGTGCGGATATAGTGCCATATCTTTGTTAGTTTGAGCCAAAATGGCACCAAATTTTAGATGCAAGTTTAAGGTACATTGACAAAGTTGCTTGCAGGAAAAAGTTAAAATAATCCTGTTTCCATTTCAAGTAAACAGGCACGTTTGTGACGTCATTAATTCTATGATAAACGTCATTTTGCGTTATCTACTGGTGATGCAATAATAAACATCGCTGTGTCTTTTTCTTTGCGTTTTGCTTAAAACATGCTGAATATGTCATAAGGGAGTTTTCAAAACGCTCTGTCCTCCATTTACAGAGTTATCACATTTTATATCATTTTTCAAGCATTTTTCTGCTTCTTAATGACATGTTTACATTAATTGAAATATGTTCAATCTGTCTAATCCTCAAGACCAGGTGAGTAAGTTTATTGCAAATAATGCCAAGTTAGCAGAACTTAAAGCTTACGTTTAAATTTAGATTTAAAGCCGGTATGTTATGGCAACAAAATTAAGTAAACTTCTATAACCCATTCACTTAAGGCATTGTTGACTTAATCAAAATGCTTTTCAGCGTTTAATGATTATGCTCTATCCTTCAATGCTCAGTATGAGCGATCAACATATTGTCTTTGAGTTAAACCTAGTTTGCATTTTGTTAGAGATAGGTTTGACCGAAAACTGAAAGGTGTTGTTTTGTTTACCATTTATTTGCAATCATAGAGACTTTACTGAAAACAATTCGATGTAATTTAACAAAGATATGTCGGATTTTCGCTACTTTCACAGAATCATTGTACATGTATATGGGGATACTTCCTTAAAATTTCAAGAATTTTCCCCGATTTTTCGAAGAATTATACCCTCGTCCATATCACTGGTATATGTTCGAAGCATTGAGTTTGTTAGTATACTAAAGTGACCTTCATTCAAAGGGCTATAACTCAATAAGTATAATGTATATTTCTTTAGGTCTGGTGCCAGTTTAAAAGGTAACATATAGTCCTTTATAGAAACGTATACCATTATGTCGTAGCATATATGTGAAAAAAGTTATGAAGCTACTTGTATTAATATTTGAACAGTCTTCGTATCGGAAGTTTAGGAATGTAATACAAAATGCAATATAGAAAAATATCACACAGAAACATTAGAAAACATTAGAAAATGCTTTCTTGTCTGTTCATTCTTGCCTTGTGGTAACCTACTGGGAAAGGGCTAACCTCTTGGCTCTCTTGTGTATGATGTTTTATTGTGGTTTTGTCACTTTTCCATGTGGTGACCAGGGTCAGACGTGGCGCTTGATTGTATCGATTCCTGATCTTTACCTCCTCACTTACCTTGCTCAAATTCATGTATTTTTACTGTCTTAATAGCCTACCTTATTTAGTTATAGCTGACTCAACACATCATTACTTACCTTAGTATAAAGAACATGTTTTCAGCTGTATGCCCCTGTTTAGTTATAGGTGTGCTGTATTTTAAATTTTCCCTCTGTAAAGAAATAACTAGTGCTTTCTTTTGTTTGGCTGGCCAATGACTAAATAATGAATTATTCTCTACGAATGCTATCTTTTCCTGGTATTCTCTCTCTAGAACACCCCGTACAGACCTGGAATAAAATATAACGTTTAACAAAACTCTATATATTGATATGTATATGTAATATGAGAAGAAGCAAGTGAAAATCTATTTAAGTCATCAAGGTATTTCACAGAGAGCCATACGGACCTCCCTCGAGAAGCAATTTATCTGATGGGTCCAATCGTTTTTTGAGGTGGATCAGTACCAGTATTTCTAAGGAAATGTATATAAACTTGTAGCCTGGCTTAAAACCCAATCACGGTTTATAACTATGGTTTCCTTTTTAATAGCACAACGGTGGGTCAGGCCTCAAACTCTATGATGGCTCAGATGTAAAGCTTTAATCGGTTGGTTGATGGCTGATGCTTATCTGTAGCTGGGCCCACCATGGCTCAACTTGAGGTTGTCATTAGCTCAGACTATCTATGAGTCGAGAGCCCTAGTCTTTGTTTCATCATAGTGTGTTAATTTGATTAGAGTGTTTCTCCATGATGAAACAATGCTATAGTTAGAAGGCTCCAATGTGAGCTGAACATTTCTTGTACTTCAACAACAGCAGAATCAAGGGCGAAGTTTTGGTACCAGTAAAACGCATTTAAGCCCCCCACGGGCTTAGGCTGCTGTCCGTTCTAAGGCAGTGGTTCTGTTGTTGTTACTCCCTTTGTGGGAGTCTGTAATTGTTCTATGTTTTGTTGTACGTTACTTTATGTCCATTTTAGTTTTACAATCATCTTGATGAGGAAGAGATAGCTGGTTGCTTTGCTTAGTTTGTCGTCCTGGTCTCTGGTGATTAATGTGTGGCTCTTCCTTGCGCTGCCATGAGTTTGTCTGCAGTTTGTGATATTTCCTGATCATACTCACTTACTATTTTGTGATTTTCAAGGGGGAGTCCGGACTTCCTGGCGCCCCCCCCCCCCCATTTGTCGATCCGCCCATGCAGTGAAATTATATAGGTGATGAAACAAAAACTATCAGAATTGACTTGCCTGTTATAAAGATTTCTCTCGATAACAATTAAATCTGTCTCGCAGTCCACGACTACGCTCGCTGTTCGTATACAGTCATCTTTTATCAAAGCTATTTCTCCTACCGTCTTGCCTTCACCTGAAAACAAATAACGTTGAGCCGCAACATGAGATTTCCAACAATGTGGTATGTGCGACCAGCAAAGGCTCAGACCAGCCTGCGCATATGCGCAGTCTGACCAGAACCTTCGCTAATCGCTTGAATATTCTATGACTGTTTAGCTACTGACTGAACAGCATTTGCAGATTCTAAGCTTAACAGGAGGTTGCACAGGCTCGCCTGAGTCTACACTTGTCAAAATGCCACATTGTTGGAAATCACATGTCATGGCTCATAATTATTTTCTGGAGTTATAAGTGATGGTTATACCATGGTTTGTTCCCCTGTATATGGAGATAATTCGTAACCTTTAGCTTTATGTGAAATTCATTAAGGACAATGTGTAGCCAGAACGCTGAAAAAGTTACGCACATCAAGGGGAGACTACTGGAACAAGCAGTTATTATCTTCAATTGCGTCCCTTTTCAAAATAGGAACTTCTCGTAAAGGAAAGAATTTGCTCCGAGGGGGAGCGAATGCTTTCCTTTCAGAGCAGTTACTTTTGGTATGGAAAACTAATTTTATTTCGCACGTCCTTTACTGCGTAATGGGAGCTACGCCAATGAAGATCTTCGCTGTTATTCAATGCGTCGTTTTATCAACACCAAAGTTGAGCTAAGTTATATAAAACGGGCATGTAGTGCGGGGTCCAAACATGCCAGAATATGGTATTGTAGTACTCAGCATATAACAGCATTTATATTTCTTTTTAAAGGCATACTCACTTGCTTTTAAACTCTGGCTCAAAGACGTTGTGTTTTTATGCAGGCCCATCCTAACATTCGCTGATTGTGTATACAAAAAGTACCAGATGTTCGTGAGTTGATTTATATATCTGCATGCTGCATGCTGATAAGAATGTGCAAGTATTAACATAGCCGTGGTAGATATGATATATTCAATCTAAAAATCCGTTTTTAACGGGAAGATATAGCTGGTTGCTTTTCTTTAATTGTATTCATGATATCTTGTGACTTTTATTGTTCTGTGGCGCTTCCTCACGGTGCCTTGGGTTGGCCCATGGTGTGTGATTATGGTATTTCCCGACCATACTCACTTATGTTTTTTTGTGAATCAAGCTAATTTACATGAAGCATTGACTAAGCGTCAACCAAATCGGAACTGCCTTGGCCAATTCCACGAAATTCCGTGGAATCAGACGACGGATGTACATCGAGGATCTACTTTGATAATGACGCTGACGTTATATAACGTGACGCTGATGTCACAGAAACCATGTTAACACAATAACAAGTGTGATTGCAGCTAACCGAACGGCTTAAATGAAGTTTATGTTGTTGTTTTTTCAATAAATATCGCTTCCATTGATCAAATTTTTCGAAAAATGGATTTTAATAGAGCTGAACCCACATGCTACAGAACTAATTTTCCAGACGCCAGTTCTGGATAACAAAATGGAGCATATTGGTACATAGTACTAATGCTCCTTACATACACCCGAGCCATGATTTGATTCTTGAATTGTGGCAGACTTTCCCAAATGGGCGTCAACCATGTTAGAGATCATACCTGAAGTCCAGACCCGCTGTCCGATGGCACTGCGGTCAAGATGTTGTTTGGCACATATATTTTCCACTGTCTGCAAAATTTCTTGTGAGTTGTCTTTGTCTTGTATGACATGAATTGATACTTGGCCCTTCAAAATGATGAATAATCTGAAAATAGCAAATGCATCCTCTTGAAGTAGGTGGTATCTAAACTATTCATAATTGTTTTGGCCAGTACTGATAGTTCATCCTTTAAAATACATGTAGGTGCGCAAAAAGATGTCAATACTGCTACATTGTCGTGAGTACCTGGTAAATCATGACTTAGGAACAATGTAATGTAGGTTAAGGACATATGCTACTAAATACTTCCCATATTGAAATATTTTCAATACTTTGCATGCGGTTTGTTTTATGCATGGGCTATCCATTTATGAAATAAAAAGGATATGTCACCGTGCTTATTTTTTCAGAATCTCATATTGAAGTTTACAGCATTTGACCAATTTTCTAGAAATAAAAAATAGTAATACTAGTCCTAATTATCGAGCTAAAACGGTTGTAATCTTCAGCCAGCTTCTTTCTTTTAACTTAAATTACTGCCCATGACCTCAAACTTTTAAGAAAATGTGCATGTTTACTTGTTATCCCATGCTGTGACAAGATACTGCATGATATAGTTTGACAATTCGTCAAAAAATTGGAATTTGTTTTTAGAATAACTCATGTATTAAAAAATCTAATATTGAAAATCTTGAAAATTTATTTTTAATTCATGGACTATTATAATACCTTTCAGAAAAAAGAATAAAAATCTGGGGTCACCGAACTAATTCTCTTTCTCTAGGGCCAAATTTAACCCCACCCCCATAGGTTTCATGCGTAATTCAATATAAAAAGTTCGGGGATGACCATTTCGTTCGTTTTGATGATGTCATTTTACTAATATATGAAGTAATTTAGCTTTAAAATGTTAAGAAAGAAAGAAAAAACACACTGAAAATATGTGCGCATCCGGGAATCGATCCTGGTCCTCTGGCTTTGTAGCCAGACACGCTAACCACTAGGTCACGAGGTCAGGTCGTGCGCCGCTCTAAATAACCATACAAATAGTATAGACTCGGCCACTATCGTATTCGTACCCAGGGTTATTATGTACGTCGTTTGATTTCGACTGAGCTACATTTATCTGTCTTTAGTGCTGAGACGATTAGTTCTGAAAAGATGTCAATAGATATTTCGAACACACTTTAATTAGTTATTTTGTGAAGAAAATGTCGGAACACCGATATGACATAAGAATATCGGAAGCTGTGTTGATCCGAATCGGTTAAGGGTCGAAAGACAGGACCCAGACAACTTTCCCCGATTGCAGACGCGGGAAAGGTGCGCATTGGAAATAGACGCATATGTCTTTAAATGACATCGCATATGTAATAGTTATACCATGGGGTGTTAGCCTGTATGTGGAGATAATTATCTTACGTACAGCTGGATAACCCATGGTATAACTATTTTATACCACCGTTATCAGTGTAGACCTTGTACATCACGAGATATAGCATGCTTAAAGTGGTAAGGGTGGTATAATATAGGGATCACACATGTTTTTTCATGCATTAACATTTGCCGGGTCCCGAGGAAGCTGTTTGAACACGAGGCCGTTAGGCCGAGTGTTCAAACATCCTCCGAGGGACCCGGCAAGAGTTAATGCAATGAAACAAACATGTGTGATCGTTATTCTTGCATATTTTACCTGATTTCAGCATAAACCGCGCTGAAAACGTCGCTTAAACATTAAATGTCCCTCTTCTTACACTTGATTTCTCCAAACAAAATGGCGCCAGCGTCAAACTTTCGAACGTCATTACGTCGTCACAACGTCATATTTACGCGTGCAACGTTTTCGCGAACGAAAGCATCGGCGAAATGATCAGTCACGGCTGCACCGCTTTCCAGTGTAGCGTCATGCATGCAAATCAGGACCCAGTTCCGGCTTTTTCAAGTAAAAGCCATGTTCAAATAGCACGTGAATCTCATGATTTGAACATGGATTTTGCGGCTTCAAACAGCTTCGCGTAACGAATTCCCATGCAAGAATGAAAGTTTGACTACAAATCACAAAAAAAACTGGCGCTCAAAGCATTTCGTTTTATATCTAAGGAGGATACAAATCGGCAAAATATAAAGCGAGAAAATAATAAATATATGAGATTTCGGTACTTATCGCATATGTAACCAATGAAAGCAGAGCTGATCCTGTGCAATCTCCTAGTCTTGACAGTCTTCATTGTTCACAAACATGGTAGGTTGTCCAATTAATATTAGCTTTATAGATGAGCCGCGACATGAGATTTCCATCAACGTGGTATGAGCGACACGCGAAGCCTCAGATCAGCTTGCGCACATGCGCAGCCTGATCAGAGCCTTTGCTAGTTGCTTGAATATTCTGTGAGTGTTAAGCTACTGACTGAACATCATTTGGAGCTTCTAAGCATACATGTATAAGGAGGCTTCACAGGCGTGTCCAAGTCTACACTTGTCAAAATGCCGCATTGTTAGAAATTACATGTCGCGGCTCAAATAATTGAGCTAACACATTAAAAGAGTGTTTACGCATAAGCTACGAGTACCATTTTCTAATGGACTGGTCTACTAACAGACCCCATAGGTTAATGTGTGAGCATTTATGACAAAGTCCAATGTCCTGCATTAAAATAAAGGACACTTAAGTGTTTATTTGCAGCTACAATATGCTATTAATTTTATTTAGTGTCTAAGCTTTGATACGATCAATTGTACTTAATAGGCTGTTTTGGTCCAAATTCTGCTAACCATTGCATTAATGTGGCTTAGAAACTGCCGAGAGACATGTAAATTAAAAGGCAAACAAATACCAGGAATAGCGTCACTGGGATTCGTATATGAAAAAGTCATTTAATCATGGTCCCACTGATCTAGTGGTGCCCGAGAAACGTTGAGATATCAATATCTTTCAATATCCAATGTATAACAATATATACATTTGGCACATAAAATATCATAAACTTAGTGAAGTCATTAAGAACAACACGAGACTCTATTTGTCATGAGTTTTTGTTCGCATGTATCTTTTGATTGTTCTAATAGTTTATTACACTAATGTTACCTTCAGGAATCAGGACTTTAGTTAAGAGTTCGTAACGAAAATTTATTTTTCTCTTATTTCTCAACCAAACATATGTTGTGGGTACTCAAAAGAACCGTCTCAATGAGACGGTTTAATGAGACGGTTCTTTTGAGTACTCAAAACATATGTTAAAACTGATGGGTAAGGAAATATTCACATTTTTACGCTGAGAATGTTTATTTATCTAAACCTGTGGGAACGTTATTTATATTCCTCTAAACGTCCATCTCCTCAATATTATGAACCTCCCAAATTACCACACGTCTTAAACAGGCGCATACCTGGTTAATGATCATGGTCAGTGCACTTTGAACATTTTACATTCAGAATGGCAAATTTCTATAGAAATTTGGTAATTCTAAATGTAATTGGTTAAAGTGAACATCACACACAGCCATGTGATAATAGAATTAACATTTATCATTTAATAGATTTAGCCCTGATTTTGGGGATACAGAATATACTCCCAACACGCCTTTCATATATTGCGTATAATGTGGTAATGCATGCGCAGACAAAATCGTTTGTTTGTTCATATGGGAGAATTATATCATATATAACGTTTTCTAATTGCTATATATTTTGATAAAAAAAATGTATAAGTAAGAAACAGGGCAACGATCAGAAACGATACAATCAAGCACCACGCCTGACCCAGGATACCAATGGGAAAGTGACAACGTCACAATTAGACATCACAAACGAGAGCCAAGAGGTCAGCCCTTTCCCAGCAGGTGACCACAAGGCATCAACAAACAGGCGTGCATGAAAGCATAACCAAACAAGACAGAAATAATATAAATGATCCACAAAAGAAGCACCGCCTTGGAACGGTCAGTTAAAATATTTACTTGAGGGCTTAAACCGGTTTAACGGTGCACCAACCTCACCCTTAGTTCAGATGTGGATCAAGACACATAGATGTTTGGTTTGCATAAAAGACCCCTAAGCCCTCAATTTACCACCTTAGACCATTTGATATGGATTTTTTTTTCCAAAAAGCATAAAATACTCAAAAAGTAAGTGAGTATGATCAGGAAATATCACAATCACACACTGCAGACCAACCCACGGCACCGTGAGGAAGAGCCACAAAACATTTACAGTAACAATTCATCTGTAAGACAATAATAGCAAAGCAACCAGCTTTCTCTTCCTCTTCAAGATGATTGCAAAACTAAAATGGACACAAAGTGATGCATAACAAAACAAAGACAAACACGTGCCTCCCACAAACAATGTGAAGTACATTAAACAATAGATCAACAACAACAGAACCACCGCTTTAGAACGGACAGAAGCCTAAGCCACCGGGGGTGCTTAAATGCATTTTACTGGCACCAAATCTTCGCCCTAGATTCTATTGTTGTTAAAACACAAAACCGTTTCGCTTGCAAGTCAGGAAAGCTAAATTGTGCATAACAGGCTGACAAACTTTTAGTTTTACTGAAAAATCAAAACCACGGGCATTTGCCAACAGCAGTTGGACATTTTCAAACTGACTGTGTTCAAGGTTAATAAGGATAAATTACCTGTTTCCACTTTCCCCTTGTTTAATGATCACTTCATCTCTGTTAGTTCTTCTAAATTCACAATGACGTATAATGTCAGATATACACTCTGAAATAAAGACAAATAAACGTATTCATGTTTCCTTCCTTTTTTATGCTTAATAAATTAGCAATCTAAGGTCATACAGAACATGTTTAATATAGCAATCTAAGGTCAGATGATAAACAGAAAAGACAGCAGAACACAGATAAGCATGAAACATAAATAACAAAAAGGATCCACAAAAGAGGCACCGCCTTGAAACGGTCAGCGAAAAAAATCACTAGGTTATATAGATGAACAAGTGAGTATGGCCAGCAAGAAATACCACTTTAACAGGTCACATATTATGTCAGTTTTTGCCTAAATGGCAGAAACTAGCTAAAGGATACCCTTTTAAGAACATATTTGACTTCACTACAGCTGGTGACTGGGACTGTGTGGCGGCGGTGGAACGTCTCCCTGCCCTTCACAATAGTGTAGATTTTATTCTCTTGTCCTTTGGGATCGTGGGTTACATTGTGGAACTTTGAAACTATGGGATCGTGGGTTTCATTGTGGAACTTTGAAACTATAAGAGGGTCACTGATGAAGCCTAAATGGCAGAAACTATCTAGTCTGGCCCAGGAAATATGCACACTCTAGTTTCAGTTCTTTGGTGCAGTCTTTGCTTCCAAAGGATACCCTTTTAAGAACATATTTCCTTCTTATATGCTACAGTTTTCACAGAATCAATCCTTCTATTGAGTTTAATAGACGACACTCGTTCATTTCTTTGCTTACTTTGCATTAATTATGTTCATCAATGATTTCCATAGTTATTTGGTTGGCCAGGCAGGTTGAGTTTTTTACGCAATATGTGAAACAAGTTAATGCGCAGTTTCTAGGATTAAACTATTCTAAACTTCATTCATTTTACTTATGATTCCAGAAGCCTTGATGGATTTCCATGGCATTATAAGTCGGTCACTTATAAGCAATGGTTTTAAAGTAGTTAAGTTGCATGGTGAGTATTTGATTTCAACAGTTGCTTAGTGCTAGATCGTTAAACTAATCTTTTTAATAAAGGGGTCTGTCAGATATTGTGAGCACCTACAAATACCACGTCACGGCCATAGATATTTAGTGGCAATTGTGTCACCAACTGTTGCATAAATATGATGAATGAATGTGCTTTAGATTTCTGTTACAATTGACGCACAGAATTCTTATTGGCCAAAAGCTTACAGAAGATGTAAAATTCCCATACTGTATTTTCTAAGAGTGTTTGATAAGTTCTCATCCAAGTCTCCCTAAATTCCATATATTTGCCTTCTCTGAAAACATTACCCATAGATACTGTCTGCGAATTCAATTTCTGAATCATATGAATCTTTCGTTCCTACTTAAAATGAAAAGGCTGTACGGTAGCTGATAATCAGACTCATAACATTTTATAACAATTTATCATGAGTATGAGGGTGGGATAGAAAAATCCGTCCCGATGATCACCTATCCAATCCTCACACGAATAATGGATTCTTTTTCTTGCGCACCACTGAATACCTCATTTATATTGGAAAAACGTGGAAAAGACTACAAAGCTGAGATACGACATGGTGGCGTCTTTTTAACATAACAATTGCGTCACGGATTGACGTGTGGCCAGCCTACCGCTGTTCGTTTTTTATCTTTCCCTTGGGCTGGTACAAGCGTGTGGGATAAAAAAAAAATCACATGGGTAAAAAAAACAGTACTCCCGATCTGGTGTGCGAGAAATACAGTTGCCCATACTGGATGATAATGGCACGTAGTCTTATAGATATTCGAGCCTAAGCTGAGGCACAGATATGCGTCTATTGTGTCTTGATCCACATCTGAACTAAGGGTGAGGTTGGTGCACCGTTAAACCGGTTTAAGCCCTCAAGTAAAATATTGTACTGACCGTTCCAGGGCGGTACTTCTTCTGTGGATCTTTTATGTGTTTTTTTCTGTCTTGTGTTTGCTATGCCTTTGTGCGCGTCTGTTGATATGTGCCTTGTGGTCACCTGCTGGGAAAGGGCTGAACTCTTGGCTCTCGTTTGTAGTATCTAAAGAGTGTATTACTTTCCCATTGGTATCCTGGGTCAGGTGTGGTACTTGATTGTATCGATTCCTGATCTTTGCACCGTTACTTACTTTCACAACTAATCATTACATGCATTTACAAATTGGAAAACTATTGTTATATGTCAGCATTTTTCACAAAAGTATACTATACTTGCTCACCTATTTGATATCTAGGTGGTCTACTTTGTATTAAAATTAACCAATTATTTCTATGCCTCAGCATTGCTTTTGTAAAATGAAATGCAAAACGCTGATCGGTAAGTAATGTGACTTGTAAAGTTCTATCTTCTCAAGTCCAAAGAATGGTCTGTTATTTTAAATAATGGATTAAAAGTCATATCCCGATAAATTCTTCAAACCATAGCGTGAGGAAAAAAGACCTTCAGATATTGAGAGTGTGAAGACAAAATTCAGCAGCCTACCTGGTTATCACCTTCAATCTAAGTTTATAACTTTATGGCAAAGGACATCTAATGCCCTAATCAATAAAGTGGAGGTGTGCTAGCTGACCATGTTTTCGTCGCCAGCGGTTTTCTCACATTAATGCTAATCAGATTTAAAGAGCATATAATTTAATGCATATTCATACCATTACATTTTAATTGATTTTTGTGCTATTGAAAGGTCAAAGTGGGTTACCTTTATTCAAAGATACAATGTCATATAAAGCTGATGTTTTATGTATTACGTAAATTAACTGTTATCCAATACGTCAATTAATTATGAGGCGACAACGCATTTAATTAATTAATATTCGTAATATGATCAGTATTACAAATGCGCAAATTCCTTGACTAGAGATGGAATAAAAAAAATCTTTTAGCTTTTTTGCGTCACAGGTAAATGACTTAGAGGTCTAATATGCTGGTTCCGACATGAAGTTTAGTATAATACTTTGCCTATATACTATTCTTTACTAGGGCATTTCATTAAGAGTATAAAACTCGTATGTCATAGCGTTTCTTCTTTTTACATAATTCAATAAACCAAATGTTGTTTTGGGTAAATTGCATACAAAAACCAATGAGTTAGAACAGGAAATGTAACAATAACACGCCACAAACCAACCAATGATACTGTGGTGAAAAGGCATCACAGACACATTTTGGTTTGGGAAGTAAATGTGACAAGTTGAGGGATCTCATAAGTCAGAAATGGCTGGCCTTTTCAATAGGGGTGATACTATAATAAACAAGCACTTACTTTACTCACAAGCGAAAGCAATGATATAATGAAAGTAAAAGCCATCAGTTGTATCCTTCTAAGTGAGATGATTGTAAAACTAGAAATGGCACAAAGGACTATTACAAAACCAGCCAAAAGGCAAGTGAGTATAATCAGGAATACCACAATCACAAACTGCACACCAACCCACCACACCGTAAGCTAGAATTAGCAATAACATAAGTCATTCAAGGGAGGTCACTTAATGTGATAAAAGTGATTTTACGTACTATAAGGAACTGCTCATAAAGGAAAGAATTCGCTCTCTCTGGGAGCAACTTCTTTCCTTTAAGAGAAGTCCCATTTTGAAAGGGACACTATTGAAGAGAAGCATTGCTTGATCCACTAGTCTACCTTTGGTGTGTGTTCTGGCTACGCCATTGTTCAGGATTCTTACCTTCTTTTAATGTCTCAAACAGGACAGACTTGTTCCTAAACCAAGGCACCAGGTCCTGACATTCGTACTCTGTCCTAGAGCTAGGGTTCTTCACAATAACCTGCAACAGCTTCTCATACATAGTACGTGGCATCTTGAGAAGGTTTCTACGAACTCTGTTGTTCTGATCTACGTGTGTCTTATTTCACTATTAGAGCAGATTTTTCTCAGAATATAGTCTCTCTCCAGTGGTTCTATATTCTAATTCAAATATTTACGTTTTAACTTAACGCTATTTATTCCGAACGTTATTATTTTATAATTCCTCCTTGACTGTTTGAATTATTTCAGTTAGGAAATGCATAAATATCTCCAAACAGTCTCCATTTAACACAAATTTCTTTCTACTATTTTATACACTTTATGTTGCGGTATTTTCCAAAACCTACATTTCTACAAAAGTCATATAATTTGTATATATCCAGTTTTATTGCAACAATTCTTGCAACAATTCTTGAAAACGTTACTAGCTTTCAATGAGCCCTGGGTCCTGGATTTTCAAGTCAATAGTACCTTTTCCATTTTCTTTCAGAGTACACGAAGATATGATTTCTAATAATGATGTGGTTGTATTTCTCTTCGTTACATGATCAGTGTATTCTGAAATCAAACAAGAAAAACATCACAATTGTAGATAGAATAAATAATCAAAGAAAACGCCAACTTGAATATATCTGCAATGTCCCTGGCCCCGAGGCTATTAAACTTTTCCATGCTCAACTCAGCTGAGCACGAAATTTATCCTGCTCATAATGTTAAAATGCCAACAGTGTTAAAATGCCAGCAATCGTTGGCATTTTAACATTTATAAGCATGATAAATACAACATCTGACAGACTTAAAGCCAGAAACTTCTTCATTTGTCGGTATTATATTTTTAGCAGATGAAATATGATGCTCAGCTGAGCTGAGCATGAAAAAAAGCTTTATAACCTCGGGTCCAGGTCTAGGGAATACGTAATATATACGTCTGAACAGAATGTGTATCTCTTCAGAAGTGCTATGTTATTTAGACTCCAAACTATCGTCAATCTAGGTGGATGATTCCATTAACGATTCCACTTACTTGTTTACCTTCGATAAATCTGTAGTCTGGTTGCGTACATTTCATCATTTCATTGGGAAAAGCGATCGCGAATATGACTTAAACAGACCAACCTGTAACACACCATGTGCGGGTCCAGAGGAGGGGGAACATGGGGTCCGGAACCCCCCCCCCCCCCCCACGAAAAGTCATAATGATATATTAGGCTTTCTTAGCACTGCTGACCCGGATCCCCTGCAAAAATCACGAAGCTACCAAGCCAGCATTCAATGTTGGGATGGCCCTCTGTAAGTTTTAGTTGGATCCTCTGTCCTCTCATCAAAAGTAAACGTTGTCAAAGTTGAAACCCTCAGGCAGGCACACAGACAAAGTGATATAAGAACTGTGACATTGGTAAACTGGTTAGCTGATCTGGCTCATCGTTGTCTGCTTATATACTACCGGAAGTGTTTTATTCTCAAGGAACGGTCTATAACGTAGGGCACTATGACACAGATTTTTTCTTACATCTTCTTGTTTCTTTAACTTATTAATGAAAGCCAGTAGCTCTTAGCATCCCAAATCAGGACTAAATTGGAAGTCTTTATTACCAAGCCCCACCATTAGAATACCGATATTCCACATTTTTCGCACTGCACATGCCGACATTATAAAATAAATATAACACATACACATGCACTCACCAAAATTTAGAAGCGCCTTTTATGGATATGTGCACGAATCATGTTTGCGCTTGCATTTCAGAGCATGCACACATGCACAGTTAATATATATATATCTAGAAACATCGCGTTGTAGATCCGTTACATGTTATCTTTTGTGCGTTCAAACGGTATAGTAAGCCGATTTTAGAAGATTTTACTTGTTAGGTCATTGTTCAGAACATCAATTCTGACTGTGGATGGCCGAATACGTTATATCAAAATGATGCCGCTGGTAATTCAATTTTAATCAGTCGACCACTTATCACATCATACATGAGTTGGAAACTAGAAAGAATGTTTGTTAGTGCAAACAGATGTTGCATTGTTGTTGGTTTGTTACTAACTCGCCATAGGCTCATGGGTGAGCTAATGTTATACCAATGACTCCGGCGTCCATCCTACGCCGTCCGTCCATCAACATTTTACAGAAACCAAAGAGTCGATTAAACTTAAATTCCATATAGAGACTCCTTAGGATATGGGAACAATAGTCTGTTCAAATGGTCCTGGTCACGAAATTAGGATGGTCACCACATACATATAAATTATGGTAAAAAATCATTTAAAATCTTCTCAAGAACCAGACGGCCGATGACCTTGGGTCTTGGAATGAAGCATTTGGGATTTGGGGACTACTTAGTTCACCGATGATCCTAGATTGACATTGACATACTTAACATTAAGCCCAAACGATTTAAATGGGAAATATTTTGAAAAGCATTTTTTTTAAACTAGAAACATAAGTAATTTTACTTATTAGATATATTTAACCTAATGAGAAAATGACTATAAATAAGTCCCAAAGGAAAGGTCAAGGTTGCAAGGGTCAATATTAACCTTTGTTCTTTCAGCTGTGATCACTCATATTGGATTCTCATCAATGTAGGTTTTTTCAGCAACCGATTTAAGCCAATTTAACTCAAAATTCATATGAAGACTTCTTAGACAAGGGATCAAAATCATTCAAATGGTTTGGATCACGTGACCAAGGTGGCAACCATGCTCATTTTTGGTAAAATCCTTCGAAAAATATTTTGCTCCAGAACCAGAAAGACAATGACCTTGGGACTTGGTATGTAGTGTTGGGTTTGTTAGGGCTTGCAAAATAGTAAGTGAGTATGATCAGGAAATACCACAATCACATACTGCAGACCAAACCACGGCACAGAACATTTCTAGTAACAATACATCTGCAAGACAATAATAGCAAAGCAACCAGTTTTCTCTTTCTCTTCAAGATGATTGCAAAACTAGAATGGACATAAAGTAATGCTTAACAAAGCAAAGACAAACACAGAACTCCTGCAAACAATGGGAATTACAATAATGCATGTTTGTTCAAATGATGAGCCTATGTTGACCTTGACCTACTTAACGTCAAGATAAAATTTGTTTCCAAATGCATTTTAATTGGAATAACCTTGAAAAGTTTACTTTTCAATTATCTTTGAAGCCGAAGTCATTATGCTTACTTGTCATTATTAACCCTAAAAGCGCCATCTATAATTTGGAGTAGACGACAGTTTCAAATTTGCTGTATTTTTTCAAAAATAACACATAAGGCATGATATTTCATGAGAATCGTCTGCTGGCAGACGATTCTCATGAAATAGCATACCTTATGTTTTCATTAATTAGGAAAGATGTCGCAAAATTTGTCGTCTGCTGCAGTCGTGATTGACGCTTTAAGGGCTAATCTAATAAGACAATAATCTAATGCCAAGCAAGGTCGCTCATATGTTGAAATGCAATCAGTATATTGAGCATATTTTTCTTAGTTACCACAAGGCCAATTGAACTCAAAATTTTATATGGATCATCCATTAGACTGTTAGATGTGACAATGTACAAATGGCTATGTTGTTTATGCCACCTGACCAAAATGGCGGTCATGTCCATATTAGGTCAAAACTTTAAAAACAAATGTTCCTCTCCAGACCCAAGGTTTCAACGACCCTAGGATTTTGGTACGTAGCATTGTGGATATGAGCTGCTCTACAAAGTATGTTTGACTAGAGATCTTACTTTACGACAAGACCAAACGTGTATTTGAATGTATTTAATATAGGGGAAGATCCTTGAAGAAGATTATGTTTTTCAACCAGAGTCATTATACTTACTTGATATACTTAACCAAATGAGACAACCACAAAAGGTCAGTGTTAGGTGAGCTTTTCAGGGCCAAAGATCCGCTGTGTTACGTAATGTAAAAGGGGGCGTGCATAGAGAGGCTACTTTGGGCCCCCTATGAGGTCAAAAAATAAAAGTTGCTCTTCACAAGCTTCTTCTTATTAGTTTATTAGAACAATAGCCAAAGTGTAAAAGTCTGGCATTGATTCGACTTTTACGGTTGCTATGGTAACAAAAATGGCCGCCAAATTAGGCTGAAAATAGAAAAATGACCATTTTGAAGCAAATTGAGACATGTAACAGAGGAATTAATAAAGAGCACACGCAAATACAAAACAAATATTTTAAAAGATGATGAGAATTATCACGGCACACAAGATATTAAGAGGTCACTATTGGTATTCGCTTGTGATGATATCTAATTTTTAAAAATCGGTCTCCAAAAGGCAATTTTTCTATTTTAAGCATATTTCGTCCCCCATTTATGTTACCATAGCAACAGTGAAACCAGGATGTTACACTTTGGTTATTCTTCTAATAAACCAAATGGATGAAATTTTTGAAACACAAATTTCAGTTTTGGCTCCTGAGGGGGCCAAATTTGCCCCTTAGTGCACATAGCTCTTTTTTACTGTATTTGTTAACAAAGGGCCTCTTCAGAGGAAACATATTGTGTTTTATTCCTGGTTTATATGGGCAGTTCAACGAGTTAATATTTAATGTATATAACCCATACTCTCATTCGGAATTCGGCTATTTGTTTCATTGCCGTAGCTCCCATTACGCAGTATACGCACGTGCGTAATAAAAATACTAACACTCAAGGGAGCTCACCTGGTGTGGTAAAAAAGGTTTTCTATACCTCAAGGAACTGCTCTTAAAAGAAAGAATTCACTCCCTCTGGGAGCAAATTCTTTCCTTAAAGAGAAGTTCCCATTTTGAAAAGGGGCGTAATTGTAGAGAATCATTGCTTGATACTGTAGTCTCCCTTTGATGTGCGTAATTTTTCAGCGTTCTGGCTACGTCATTGTGTATTACTCAATTCCTTTATATTCAGGTCTTTTGTCGGCATGTATCTCTCTACAGGTAATTTTTGACCTCAGTCAGATCAAGGATTGTCCAAAATAGTAAGTGAGTATGATCAGGAAATACCACAATCACAAACCGCAGACAACCCCATGGCACCGCGAGGAAGAGCCGCTCAACCATCACGAGACACCAGGGAGACAAATTAAGCAAAGCAACCAGCTCTCTCTTTCCCATCAAGATGATTGCAATACATGGATAGATAGATGATCTGTTCTGTTCTGATTCCTTATTTTCAAAATAAGTAGGAATAGAAGGGATTTATCTTTAGATATACTGGGTAAGTTAATGAATTCAATCCATTTGTTGACAAATTGAATTTTGATAAAATGCCTAATATGATTAATTTCGGAGTCTATATATGGCCGAAGAGCATCATAAAGTCGATGAGCTCTATCATAGAATTTATTAGCCTCAATATCCAAATTACGAAGTGAAGATATAGAAAGAGTTACTAAACGTGAAAGGGCCATATGTCGGCCTGAATGTCTTAAGATGATACTTAATTCTGAAAGAGGTTTCGCATTTTAAATTTCCATTTTTGCGTTTACCATGAGATCGTTTATTGCGTTAGAGAAAAAACATCAAAATCAGGTAATCTGGAAATGTTACCCTCATGGTAAATATATCATTAGAACCAAGTAGATGTGGTGTTTGTAATAATTTTATCCACTTTAAAGCTGCATACTCTGTAACTATGAACATTTTTCGAAAAAATTTATTTTCTTTTTAAATCATTTGTAAAAGTAGAATTAAGCTATGTTTTCACAACAAAAATGTTCAGTACAGCTAAAAACTGCATGGAAAAGTGAATTATCTCATCAAATAGGTGTGTTTTCTCTTGTTGGTAATTATTTGCGTCCCTCCAATAATTCTAGACCGTTGAATTTTAACATAAATGCAGTTGTTTTGATAGTGATACCTTGTTAAAATTTACGAAAATGGTAAAATGTTTACCTGAATTTGAGTATTTTTACTGTGTTCTTGAAAAATAAAAACATTATCTTTAAAATTAAAAGATCAAAAGTTACAGACTATGCAGCTTTAATTCTAATTCATGCCTAAGAATATTTCTAAATCTTTTAGTGGAAATATCACGGACCATACGAGGGGCATTTGGAAAGTTCTTAGCATGGCACCATAACTCCACAATCCGTTGATAAAATGATATCAAATATTACATTTTTGGAAACTAGAATTCAACGGCTACTTGATGGTTTAATTTTTGTCGAAAAAGGTCTCGGCATGCACATGCAGCGCATGCTCAAAATGATGAGGGTTTATACACTGGCTGAAATTTAAGCAACATATTTGTAAAAAAAACGAGGGAAAATTGGGGATCTTATTTACGATCATGGTTTGACAAATTAACGATTTGGTGCCAACTTAATTTTTATTAAAATGTATCATGAGATCATTGCTTGCACGACTTACACCTTTACATTTGGAAAATGATGACTAATAGAGAAATAGTAAACTTTCAAAAATGGGACTTTTTTCGATTTTTCTTTATACTTTTACTATAAATAGTGTCACTACAGGAGCACGAAAAATGCCTATTGAGTATATGTTTTGCTTTATTTGTAGCGAACAATGTATAAAATCATTTCGTCGCGCAAAAAGTGTGGCTTGTTTAGTCCTGTATTAAAGGAAATCATTCCTAATAACACTACCCCTACTTTTCAAGAAGTGGGTGGGGTAACTAAACCACTCACATTTTGTCGATGGCATAAGAATTTCTCATGGTATCGCGTTAACCATCACAAAATGGATTGATTTCTACTCTCAAGGTATTTTTACTTTTTTGTTTGACACCGTTTTCATTTGAAATGAACTAGAACGTCAACTCATAGCTAAATTTACTCTACCCCATGGGAAGCTTATAAGAGTTATCTTCCTTTTGCTCTGGTTTACAAAAATTCTTTTGGTTTCAATACAAAGGGCATGAAGTGTGCTTGACAAAAATACCAACGCATGGCATTTTTAAACTACTGCGGGTTATATATTTTCAAAATATGTGCATTGTAACATGTGATTTTAAATCGAAAAAAAATAGTGCATTGCTTTGCTTTCTAGACGGTTTTGATATTGCTGTTCAGGTATTTAGTTATTAGAAACATCCAACGAGGTCATCAATTGTACAGTAACTGTACCAGATTGTGGCCTATTAAATGGTACAAAATTATCTCTAATTTCATGAACTATTGTTAATGTTCTGCACACATTTCAAAAGGTAAAATGTTATAATTTCCGCTAAAATTTTGCGTTTTCCAGTATACAAACAGTATATGTATTCACAATAACATTGTTCGTGTCTACGTTATAATATCCTCGTGAAATTTGTGCCATAATATAGAAGAAAAATAGCTCTTTAAAAAGATACCAAAATTGATAGGGTTTGCAAATCGGTTACTGAGATAAAAGATCATGCTTAGAACTTTCCAAATGCCCCTCGTATGTAATCTTTTCAACAGGTGATTTCACCATATGTAATCTTTTCAACTAGTGATTTTTTCACCAACGCATCAGCGATGGTGGTCTTCCCTGGGTACAAGCTTGCTTCTGAAGATGAAAAGGCCAGTTAGAGATCATACCACTGAGCTAGAATCCAAATTAAACACCAGAGCCTTCGGATATTTTCGGCTAAGTGTAACGAAATTAGCAGATAAAGATAGATCAGTTTCAATATGCGCCAAGGCATTATGTGCATTGCTCGTTTATAAGACTTCGATTGAGGAATAGGGTTGTATAAACTATACAAACTGTCAAAATGTCTGCATGTTGAGGTGGGGTGACCTCTACCACTATTCAGTATGTTCATGAATAGAGTCTTATTAGAAGATTCATATTTCCAGTGTCTTATTTGAAACACTAAAAACTGTTTTCTATAATACACTATGTGATTGTTCTAAGCTTTTTTTCCCAAAAAACTAGCCTTGTATTTTCTTCTATCACAAGATCAAACGGAATGAAAAATAAATGTCTATGGGCTATGTAAAATAGTATTTTCAAAGAAGAAATTGCGCTTGTGTGTTGTTTTGTTTGCTGCTTATGTTGTTGTTTTGTTTTCGTTGTTGTTTTTCAACTCAGAGAAATGATTGTAGTATCCATTAGCTGCGCTGGGTTTGGGAGCACAAATTGTGCATTTTCACAATCTCACTAAATCACACTATACATATTGGGGTAATTGGAAAAATACCACGGGCCGATTAGTACGTCTCTCATTACATGATCATTGCTAAAGTATCGTTTTCGCGAGAGCATTGACGTCACGACGAAAGACAGAATTCTGTCAAGTGCTTGACCCTTGTCCTGCTGAGCAAGGATTTATCCTTTTTTGAAACACTGTAGATCCAGATCAGCTGGCTTCTGATGAAGCCATCTGATCAGGATTCTCAGTGTTTTCCACTCTGATTGGAAAAGCAAGCTTTCAACTGGAATGCTGCAGGTTAACAGGAAAAATTGGAGAGTAGTGTAGTACATATAAATATTGCATGACAGGGGTTAATATAATATACAATAATGACACTGATCTGAGATTTAGCTTTGTTCTCGACAACTACATAAAGCATTGTCCCTAGATACCGGACAAGTAAAAAGTACCACAGTTCATAGTTGACTTGGCAAAAACAAATTGTTTATAGACTTACAAATGTACGATATTTTGCATGCACTTTAAACCTATTCAAACATAATAAGTAGACAAAGAGATATTAACATGCTGGTACGTTATTAACCAAACAAAATGATGAAAAAGATAAAACAAAAGAAAATGTTTATCTATTGCACGTAAACTTGAAGGTTGTCTATCCAAGAGACAATAGATCAATAAATGATCGGAAATGGATAATTCTATCTGTCCCTTACACCCATGACAAATGCTTATTATGAGCATGTATCGTGGGTATAAGGGGTGGGTAGAATTATCCGTCCTTAGCATTATTGTGGGTGTAATGGGGCATATGAAAAAGAATCCATATGTGCATCACACGACTTGTCTATCGATGCCAAACAAGTATTCCTAGGGGTTGATTTTTCTCTTTTCAACCAGTAGCTTTAGGTTCTTATAACAATTGGTTTTCGTTTACAATAAGCTTTATGTTGGAACATCCTAATTTCGGGGTAGTTAATGTTTAGCCTTCAAATACAACCCATTTTAGATGTTCAAAATTAAAATCAAAACTGTTTCATGATCATCAACATCATGTGAATAATGAAAATGAACCAAGGTGTAACCAAACATAAAGCACGGCATTCAAACATAGCCATGTTACGGTTTTTAACCTTGTGAATTCGGTGTAATAGTAAACAAATTTCATTAAAAAAAAGATCTGGTAGTGCTATTTGTCTGGAATTTCAAATATTAGTAGTGTTGGATATTCCTAATTGACAGATAAAACTAGATTAAATCTACATTCATTAAAATGTGTTTTGTAAGACTTTGCTGTATGGGCCCTACTTTCCCTTTTGTTTGGCCGCCATTTTGTTTTAGAAAATCCATTTACTAACAACAAGCTTACAACAACAAGTTTTTATTTACTCCAGGCCCATTGCGGGTATAAGAGCTAAAATGGAACACGAAACAACATGTTTACGAACATCAAAATAGCATGTGATGAACATATTTATGCACTTAGGTTTTAAATATCACACAGATCAGCGTGCGCAATACTGGAGAAACCCTCAAATCCATCTATTTTAACAGAGCTTGTCCTGGGTACCCAAAAGAACCGTCTCCAAGGAGACGGCTCCTGTGAGCATCCATGACATTTTTCCATTCGTAAATAAAAAACCGCCTTCAATATGGCAAACTGGACAAAACATTTCAGTGCAATCACTTAGATTTTAATATCACAATGATCAAACAATACGTATAATATTGGAGTAACTCTCAAATCCATCCATTTAACAATGTCCTTGGTGCCCAAAAGAACTGTCTCCATGGAGACGGCTCCCGTGAGCATCCATGAAATTTTTCCATTCGTAAATAAGAAAACTGTCTCCAATTTGGCAAACTGGAGAAACTATCCCATCCATCAATTTCAGCGCAATCACTTAGATTTTAAATATCACACTGATCAAACAATGTGTATAATATTGGAGAAACTCTCAAATCCATCCATTTTAACATTTGTCCTGGGTGCTCAAAAGAACCGTCTCCAAGGAGACAGCTCCTGTGAGCATCCATGACATTTTTCCGTTTGTAAATCAGAAAATTGCCTCATCCATCAATTTCAGTGCAATCACTTAGATTACATGTCACACTGTTCGATCAATGTGTGTTATATTGGAGAAACTCTCATATCCATCCATTTTAACAAATGTCCTGGGTGCCCAAAAGAACCGTCTCCAAGGAGACGGCTCATGTGAACATCCATGACATTTTTCAATTCGTTAATAAGAAAGCCGCCTTCAATCTGGCTAACTGGAGAAACTATTCAACCCATCAATTTCAGTACACAATCACTTAAACTTTCAATATCACACTGATCAAACAATGTGTATAGTATTGAAGAACCATTTTAACATTTGTCCCGGATGCTCAAAACAACCGTCTCCAAGGAAACGGCCCCCGTGAGCATCCTTGACGTTTTTTTCATTCGTAAATAAGAAAATCGTCCAGAAAATCTCTTAAGTCTACACAACAAACAACAGTAGAAATAGTATTACTATATAATTTTCACACCCAATCAAGTGGCTATAGACTACCTTGAATTAAACACTAAATGTCCCATATAGAGTGAGAAATAATGAGATGAAAAATGTTACACCGAAATTAGCATTGTCTCGAAATTAGGGTGTCCCACCATACGTGGTTCCTAGGCCTGGTTGACGTCATTTCGATACAGCTGAGGGTCTGGATGGGGCTTTATGATTAGAGAATAGCGACCTTATCCTATGACGATTAGAGAATAAATAGCAAATTATATGCTTAGAGAATAATGAAGCTAAAAAAGACAGAATATTTCTCTTTTAAAAGAATAACAGAAAAAAGAAAACTGAACAATCAATAATAGGTTTTAACAGGATAAAGAATAAACCAAATATGAATAGATTGCCTCTCTTACATTCAAGATTTTCACGTTTTTGGTAAAGATTTTCTTGCACATCCGAAAGGGATATCAGATATATTTTACCCTGGAATAGAAAATCTTATCTTACCCAGGACGTCAAGTAACGTCATCCTGTGAAATTGCACCTTAGCGTATTCAAGGATTTCGGTAAGCTTATTTGAAAATAATTAAATAAAAACAGTGGTGAGCAAGAAAAAGAATCAATTGTTCGTTAGAGGTTAGGATAGAAAATTCCGCCCCTCGGGATCACCGTTAGTCACCACTCGACAAGCCTCGTGATGCCAAACGGCGATCCTCGGGACGGATTTTTCTATCCTACCCTCACACTTATGATAGATTCTTATATGATGAGTTCCTTTTCCAGCTCATTGAAGTCGAAACGTTTCAAACTAGAACCTTTTCTTGCATGAGATGCCAATACACATACAAGATTTGGCTTATGTCACTCCACAAGGACCCCTGTCAACATGGGTCTAGTAACATGGACTAAACAAAAGCATGCCTTTTAAAGTAAGTGAAAATAATTTGGAATCATTCTTGAGAACCATTAAGAGAGGAATTTCCTGTTTATACGCAAATAATCTTCCTCTTGAGGTACAATAACATATAAATAAAAACAAACAAAAAACCTTTCAGACCATCACAAAATAGTAAGCAAAATTAATACGAGTACATTTACTGAATGAAATTGGTTTCTCAGAAAGGCTGTTCATAACATGTAACTAATGGCTATAATTTTAATATTACACAACAGTCTGCATGCTTGGTGATTAAACCAATCAATGTTGATAATTTTGCTTCCCACATTAATAAATTCAGACATAATGATGGCCCAGGCAGTTGGTACGGCCGCATCTTTTTCATCTGTTGCTGGCCCATTTTGGTTGAACCGATAATATTATTTTGCTACATATTTGCAGATGTATTGTTTAACGACCCAGTGATAAAAATTCAAAGGTATATATTCTATTCTGAAGTCCGCCGAGCTTACCCTGTAGCAACTGAACCTCCTGAACCACTAGCATGGTCTCTCTGTCAATGGAAGTAGAGTGATACACCTCCTGTATCATTTGTTAGTGTCTGAGAGCAGGATGAAACCATCTCTGAATAAACTGGCCAGTTTACATTTTACGCTACCAATGGACCAAACCTATTGCTTTATTGGATTTCGGTTCTGGTTGTATCAGCTCATATACATTTCACATCTCATTATCATTCAATTAAATCTGTGGAGACGTTTGAATACTTGTGAGTAGCACGCATCATGATAAGATTGAACCAGAAAGACACACTGTACTTAAGCAACAATGTTAGCCAGCGTTGCTGCATATGATCTCAAATGACGCCAATTTTGTTTTGTTCAAAAATATACCCATTTCATCCCTTCTTAGCCTGCCCATGACATTACTGTCCACCATTTTTGACACCGTTTGAGCAATATTTTGCTGAATGTATTATGAACGAATTCAGTGTGATGGGGTAAACCTAACAATATTTTTTAATTGTATAGCACAAATCGGTTCTGAGGAAGATTCGAAGGGGCGCAGCACGTTTGAGCGACTTTTTTTCCAAACTTACGTTTGAGCGACCATACGTTTGGGCGAATTTATACCATACGATTGAGCAAATACGTTTGAGCGACCTTTTTCATATGTATTCAGATATATCTTGGTACCCCCTTTCTGTTAGCCAGATTAAATATATATTATCTGTTGCCTCCTGCGCACCAATTGTAGAGGTGGAAGTACCATTTGAACTTGGTACGATTACAGTCAATGTCAGGATCTGCCCGTATCTCGTGTGGAAATGTAGCTGATCCACCGATGTCTGTATTCACGACGTAATCAGCAAACAGTATTGCTTTTTAGTTCTCATGAGCATCATCAAATATCATTAATATGTCAACTCAACAGTTTCTGGTTTGAGAAAGAACGGACCGAAAAACAACTTTGCACCGTGAAACCGGTTTAAGCCCGCCAGTAAAAATATTGTTTACTGACCGTTCCAAGGCGGTGCTTCTTTTGTGGATCGTTTTTGTTAGTTATGCTTCATGTTTGTGTGTGTTGTGCTATCGTGTCTGTTCTTTGTAGCTGCTTGGAAAGAGCTGACCTTTTGGCTGTCGTGTTGGTTGTGTTTTGCCACTTTCCCAAATATGTCCTGGTCCACTTCAGAATTAAGGGCGAGGTTGGCGCTGTGAATCTGGGATAAGCCCTCTAGTAAAATATTTTACTGACCGTTCCAAGGCGGTACTTCTTTTTTGGATATTTTATGTTTTTTTCTGTCTTATGTTTGTTACGCCTTTGTGCGCGTCTGTTTATCTGTGCCTTGTGGTCACCTGCTTGGAAAGGGCTGACCTCTTGGCTCTCGTTTGTAGTGTATAACTGTGAATGTGTCAATTTCCCTTTGGTATCCTGGGTCAGGTACGGTATTTGATTGTATCGATTCCTGATCTTTGCACCTTTACTTACTTTGAGCCACTTCTCAGCTCCATCGTCTGAATTATTGTAGACATTTGCCAAACCAAGTTCTTGTATATTTCGCCACCATGTTTGTGCCAGGTGGAACTGGCAAGCCTTGACAATAATCTCTGACCAAAGCATGCTTGTGCAAGGTGGAACTGGCAAGCCCTGATAATAATCTCTGACCAAAGCATGCTTGTGCCAGGTGGAACTTGCAAACCTTGATAATAATCGCTGACCAAAGCAAGCTTGTGCCAGGTGGAACTGGCAAACCTTGATAATAATCTCTGACCAAAGCATGATTGCGCCAGGTGGAACTGGCAAGCCTTGATAATAATCTCTGACCAAAGCATGATTGCGCCAGGTGGAACTGGCAAGCCTTGATAATAATCTCTGACCAAAGCAAGCTTGTGCCAGGTGGAACTGGCAAGCCTTGATAATAATCTCTGACCGAAGCATGCTTGTGCCAGGTGGAACTGGCAATCCAATAATCTCTGACCAAAGCATGCTTGTGCCAGGTGGAACTGGCAAGCCTTGATAATAATCGCTGACCAAAGCATGATTGTGCCAGGTGGAACTGGCAAGCCTTGATAATGATCTCTGACCAAAGCATGCTTGTGCCAGGTGGAACTGGCAAGCCTTGATAATAATCTCTGACCAAAGCATGATTGCGCCAGGTGGAACTGGCAAGCCTTGATAATAATCGCTGACCAAAGCATGCTTGTGCCAGGTGGAACTGGCAAGCCTTGATAATAATCTCTGACCAAAGCATGATTGCGCCAGGTGGAACTGGCAAGCCTTGATAATAATCGCTGACCAAAGCATGCTTGTGCCAGGTGGAACTGGCAAGCCTTGATAATAATCTCTGACCAAAGCATGATTGCGCCGGGTGGAACTGGCAAGCCTGGATGATAACCGCTGACCAAAGCATGCTTGTGCAAGGTGGAACTGGCAAGCCTTGATAATAATCGCAAACCAAAGCATGATTGTGCCAGGTGGAACTGGCAAGCCTTGATAATGATCTCTGACCAAAGCATGCTTGTGCCAGGTGGAACTGGCAAGCCTTGATAACAATCTCTGACTAAAGCATGCTTGTGCCAGGTGGAACTGGCAAGCCTTGATAATAATCGCTGACCAAAGCATGCTTGTGCCAGGTGGAACTGGCAAGCCTTGATAATAATCGCTGACCAAAGCATGATTGCGCCAGGTGGAACAGGCAAGCCTGGATGATAACCGCTGACCAAAGCAAGCTTGTGCCAGGTGGAACTGGCAAGCCTTGATAATAATCTCTGACCAAAGCATGATTGTGCCAGGTAGAACTGGCAAGCCTTGATAATTATCTCTGACTAAAGCATGCTTGTGCCAGGTGGAACTGGCAAGCCTTGACACTAATCGCTGACCAAAGCATGATTGTGCCAGGTGAAACTGGCAAACCTCGATGATAATCGCTGACCAAAGCATGATTGCGCCAGGTGGAACTGGCAAGCCTTGATACTAATCTCTGACCAAAGCAAGCTTGTGCCAGGTGGAACTGGCAATCCAATAATCTCTGACCAAAGCATGCTTGTGCAAGGTGGAACTGGCAAGCCTTGACAATAATCTCTGACAAAGCATACTTGTGCAAGGTAGAACTGGCAAGCCTTGATAATAATCTCTGACCAAAGCATGCTTGTGCAAGGTGGAACTGGCAAGCCTTGATAATAATCGCAAACCAAAGCATGCCTGTGCCAGGTGGAACTGGCAAGCCTTGATAATAATCTCTGACCAAAGCAAGCTTGTGCCAGGTGGAACTGGCAAGCCTGGATAATAATCGCTGACCAAAGCATGATTGCGCCAGGTGGAACTGGCAAGCCTTGATAATAATCTCTGACCAAAGCAAGCTTGTGCCAGGTGGAACTGGCAAGCCTTGATAATAATCTCTGACCAAAGCATGCTTGTGCCAGGTGGAACTGGCAAGCCTTGATAATAATCGCTGACCAAAGCATGATTGCGCCAGGTGGAACTGGCAAGCCTTGATAATAATCTCTGACCAAAGCGTGCTTGTGCCAGGTGGAACTGGCAAGCCTTGATAATAATCGCTGACCAAAGCATGCTTGTGCCAGGTGGAAATGGCAAGCCTTGATAATAATCGCTGACCAAAGCATGCTTGTGCCAGGTGGAACTGGCAAGCCTTGATAATAATCTCTGACCAAAGCGTGCTTGTGCCAGGTGGAACTGGCAAGCCTTGATAATAATCTCTGACCAAAGCGTGCTTGTGCCAGGTGGAACTGGCAAGCCTTGATAATAATCGCTGACCAAAGCATGCTTGTGCCAGGTGGAACTGGCAAGCCTTGATAATAATCTCTGACCAAAGCATGATTGCGCCAGGTGGAACTGGCAAGCCTGGATGATAATCGCTGACCAAAGCAAGCTTGTGCCAGGTGGAACTGGCAAGCCTTGATAATAATCTCTGACCAAAGCATGATTGTGCCAGGTAGAACTGGCAAGCCTTGATAATAATCTCTGACCAAAGCATGCTTGTGCAAGGTGGAACTGGCAAGCCTTGACACTAATCGCTGACCAAAGCATGATTGTGCCAGGTGAAACTGGCAAGCCTTGATAATAATCGCTGACCAAAGCATGCTTGTGCCAGGTGGAACTGGCAAGCCTTGATAATAATCTCTGACCAAAGCATGATTGCGCCAGGTGGAACTGGCAAGCCTGGATGATAACCGCTGACCAAAGCAAGCTTGTGCCAGGTGGAATTGGCAAGCCTTGATAATAATCTCTGACCAAAGCATGATTGTGCCAGGTAGAACTGGCAAGCCTTGATAATTATCTCTGACTAAAGCATGATGGGGCCAGGTGGAACTGGCAAGCCTTGACACTAATCGCTGACCAAAGCATGATTGTGCCAGGTGAAACTGGCAAACCTTGATGATAATCGCTGACCAAAGCATGATTGCGCCAGGTGGAACTGGCAAGCCTTGATACTTATCTCTGACCAAAGCAAGCTTGTGCCAGGTTGAACTGGCAATCCAATAATCTCTGACCAAAGCATGCTTGTGCCAGGTGGAACTGGCAAGCCTTGACAATAATCTCTGACCAAAGCATACTTGTGCAAGGTGGAACTGGCAAGCCTTGATAACAATCTCTGGCCAAAGCATGCTTGTGCCAGGTGGAACTGGCAAGCCTTGATAATAATCTCTGACCAAAGCATGCTTGTGCCAGGTGGAACTGGCAAGCCTTGATAATAATCTCTGACCAAAGCAAGCTTGTGCCAGGTGGAACTGGCAAGCCTTGATAATAATCGCTGACCAAAGCATGATTGCGCCAGGTGGAACTGGCAAGCCTTGATTATAATCTCTGACCAAAGCAAGCTTGTGCCAGGTGGAACTGGCAAGCCTTGATAACAATCTCTGACCAAAGCATACTTGTGCCAGGTGGAACTGGCAAGCCTTGATAATAATCGCTGACCAAAGCGTGCTTGTGCCAGGTGGAACTGGCAAGCCTTGATAATAATCGCTGACCAAAGCATGATTGCGCCAGGTGGAACTGGCAAGCCTTGATAATAATCTCTGACCAAAGCGTGCTTGTGCCAGGTGGAACTGGCAAGCCTTGATAATAATCGCTGACCAAAGCGTGCTTGTGCCAGGTGGAACTGGCAAGCCTTGATAATAATCGCTGACCAAAGCGTGCTTGTGCCAGGTGGAACTGGCAAGCCTTGATAATAATCGCTGACCAAAGCGTGCTTGTGCCAGGTGGAACTGGCAAGCCTTGATAATAATCGCTGACCAAAGCATGATTGCGCCAGGTGGAACTGGCAAGCCTTGATAATAATCTCTGACCAAAGCGTGCTTGTGCCAGGTGGAACTGGCAAGCCTTGATAATAATCGCTGACCAAAGCATGATTGTGCCAGGTGAAACTGGCAAGCCTTGATAATAATCGCTGACCAAAGCGTGCTTGTGCCAGGTGGAACTGGCAAGCCTTGATAATAATCTCTGACCAAAGCATGATTGCGCCAGGTGGAACTGGCAAGCCTTGATAATAATCTCTGACCAAAGCGTGCTTGTGCCAGGTGGAACTGGCAAGCCTTGATAATAATCGCTGACCAAAGCATGCTTGTGCCAGGTGGAACTGGCAAGCCTTGATAATAATCGCTGACCAAAGCATGCTTGTGCCAGGTAGAACTGGCAAGCCTTGATAATAATCTCTGACCAAAGCGTGCTTGTGCCAGGTGGAACTGGCAAGCCTTGATAATAATCGCTGACCAAAGCATGCTTGTGTCAGGTGGAACTGGCAAGCCTTGATAATAACCTCTGACCAAAGCATGATTGCGCCATGTGGAACTGGCAAGCCTTGATAATAATCGCTGACCAAAGCATGCTTGTGCCAGGTGGAACTGGCAAGCCTTGATAATAATCGCTGACCAAAGCATGCTTGTGCCAGGTGGAACTGGCAAGCCTTGATAATAATCTCTGACCAATGCATGATTGCGCAAGGTGGAACTGGCAAGCCTGGATGATAATCGCTGACCAAAGCAAGCTTGTGCCAGGTGGAACTGGCAAGCCTTGATAATAATCTCTGACCAAAGCATGATTGTGCCAGGTGGAACTGGCAAGCCTTGATACTAATCTCTGACCAAAGCAAGCTTGTGCCAGGTAGAACTTGCAAGCCTTGATAATAATCGCTGACTAAAGCATGCTTGTGCCAGGTGGAACTGGCAAGCCTTGATAATAATCTCTGACCAAAGCAAGCTTGTGCCAGGTAGAACTTGCAAGCCTTGATAATAATCTCTGACCAAAGCAAGCTTGTGCCAGGTGGAACTGGCAAGCCAATAATCTCTGACCAAAGCATGCTTGTGCCAGGTGGAACTGGCAAGCCTTGATACTAATCTCTGACCAAAGCAAGCTTGTGCCAGGTAGAACTTGCAAGCCTTGATAATAATCTCTGACCAAAGCAAGCTTGTGCCAGTTGGAACTGGCAAGCCAATAATCTCTGACCAAAGCTGATGAGCTGCTTCATGAATTCAAATAAATGGTGTGTGTTTAGAGTCAGTTCATATGTTGCACAAACGTCTCGAAGATGTCCAAACATCTTGGCATAGCACTGTCTTGTTTTGATAAAACAAACGTATTCGCACAAACATATTGTGAAACTTGTTAAAGTTCGTCCAAATGTACATGTACGAGGGACATTTGGAAAGTTCTTAGCATGGTCTTTTATCTCAGAAACCGATTTACAAACCCTATCATGTTTGGTATCATTTTAAAGAGCTATCTTTCTTCTATATTATGGCACAAATTTCGTGAGGATATTATAATGCAGACGCGATCAATATTATTGTGAATACATGTACTGATTGTATACTGGAAAACGCAAAATTTCAGTGGAAAATATATTATTTTACCTTTCGAAAAGTGTGCAGATCATAAACATTAGTCTATGAAATTAGATATTTTTGTACCATTTTGTAGGCCACAATCTGGTACAGTTATTATACAATTGATGACCGAGTTGGGTGTTTCTAATAACTAGATACCGGAACAGCAATACCTAAACCGTCTAGAAAGCAAAGCAGTGCGCTAATTTTTTCGAATTAAAAATCGCATGTCACAATGCACATATTTTGAAATAATATAACAGACAGTAGTTTAAAAATCCTGTGCGTTGGTATTTTTGTCAAGCACAGTATATGCTCTTAGTATTGAAACCAAAATAATTTTTTTAAACCAGAACAAAGGGAAGATAACTCGTATAATCTTTCCAAGGGGCAGAGTAAGTTTAACTATAAGTTGACGTTCTGGCTCATTTCAATTGAAACCCGTGGCAAACAAATAAGTAAAAATACCTTGAGAGTAGAAATCAACCAATTTTGTGAAGGTTAACGCGATACCATGAGAATTTCTTATGACATCGACAAATTGTGAGGGGTTAAGTTACCCCACCCACTTCTGTAAAAGTAGGGGTAGTGTTATTAGGAATAATTTTCTTGAATACAGAGCTAAACAAGCCACACTTTTTGCGCGACGAAATAATTTTTATGCATTTTTCGCTACAAATAAAGCAAAATATATACTCAGTAGGTATTTTTCGTGCTCCTGTAGTGACACAATTTATAGTAAAAGTATAAAGAAAATTCGAAAAAAAGTCCCATTTTTGAAAGTTTACCATTTCTCTATAAGTCACCATTTTCTGAATGTAAAGATGGTAGTCGTGCAAGCAGTGATCGCATAATATATGCTAATAAAAAATAAGTTGGCACCCACTCGTTGATATGTCAAATCATGATCGCAAATAAGGCCCCCAATTTTCCTTCGCTTTTTTCCAAGTATTTTGCTTAAAATTTCTGCCAGTATATAAACCCCTACTCACTTTGAGCATGCGCTGCACGTGCACGCAAAGTCTTTTTTCGACAAAATTCTAACCATCAAGTAGCCGCTGTATTCTAGTTTCCAAAAATGTATTATTTGATAGTATTTTATCAACGCATTGTGAAGTTATGATGCCGTGCTAAGAACTTTCCAAATGACCCTCGTATGTATAAAAAGCTCAAACGTATTGTCCCCTCTACCCATTTGAAGATGACATCGTATCATAAAATTGAGCCGTGAAGCGCTTCATGTTCCTGCCACTACAGATGAGAACACACTGACGAATAAAAATGATATTCTATGGACATTTGAAAGGGTTTACTCGCTTTACAAGCGCGTTACGCACGCCATAATGTTGGCTCTGGTTTGTAGCACGCCAATAACTGCTGTCGATTTTAAGATGCTGTATGTGTTTCCGATACAAGATATTGTCAAAGTATGAAGTAATTAACTATAGCAGACCTGTTTAATTGTTTACCAATATGTGTATGACCTCAATAGAATCAAAAATGTTCAAAGCAACTCAACAGGTCGGAATACAATAAAACACATGTAGTGCGGACTCTGACAAGACTTGCCAACACCGAGGGGCGTAGCTACATATACGCAAAAACGCAAGTGCGTACACATTTGGAAACAAAACTGTGGGGAGAATATATCACAGTTCTGATGGATTCTTGATGTTTTGTGTACAAAACGTGTGCGTAGAACCTTAACCCAATTTTGACAGAATTTGTGAAGATGTTGGTATCACTTCCCCATATAGGCACCCTTTGATGATTGTATCACCAATTGAGTTGTCCTGTTAAGGCGTGAACTCTCCCTAAGTCATTTGTTAAAAAGTCAAATTTCAAACTATGATTTTTGCAAACAATTTCCGGGACTACGAATGGACATACATCTAAACTATTCAAAAATATATTTTATGATGTTCAAACTGAGGTCAAAGGGGGATAAATAAGGCTTAACCTAAACACTCAAAAATGCATTTTGATACTATATCAAGTGAAGAGCTAAAAAGTAAGTTTTTTTTATTAATTCCACAGCTGTGTTTTACCATCAAAGAACGTAAAATTGATTTATCTAACAATATTTGATTAGATCAGTATGATCAGGATGCTTGTGGACCTTTTAAGCGTGCAAAATGCAATTAATAACTCCGATTGTAAATAGACAAATGGGAACGCTACAATCATTTTCAAATAAAAGTATGCTCCCGCCCTTGAACCAGCAAATTCATTAAAGGGTAAACGCATATAATGAATTTACACAATATATGTAAGTAGGAAGATGGGACAAGGGGGGGAATCATACTTTCATGCAAAAAACGTTGAAGAATCCCCATTTGTCTATTTACAATCAGAAGTATTATCTGCATTTTGCACGCAAAAATAGTGCGCATGTTTACTAAACTGACAGTGTAAGAAAAATCTATTTTACATTCTTTGATGGTAAACACGGATGTATACTTGGTAATATATACGTCCATGTGGTAAAACACAGTTGCGGAATTAATTTTAAAAATCTTACTTTTTAGCCCTTCAAAAATATACAATGTAATTGCAGTTATGTGAAGCAGTATTTATCTTCCCTTTGCAATTGTTTTGAACAGCATTAAATATGTCTTAGAATATTGTATATGTATGTCCATTGCTAGTAACGGAAATTATTGCAAAAATCACAGATTTAAAATTTGACTTTTTCACAATTGACTTGTAGGGAGATTTCACGCCTTAATAAGACAACTCCTTTCATTTTCGTCCTTGTTGTTATCTTCCAGAATTTTATACTAGAAGTTATTTACTTTGAGTTCTTCTGGACAGTGAGGGACATTGTGAGAAACCAAAATCTCATTTGCTGGGCCATATATAATTTGTAGAGCAACCACATTTAATCCAAAAACACCAGTGACTCATCTGGTCCCTGTGACCGCTCCTGAGACGATGAATATCCTTTGTCTCTGCGAACATGAGTACTTTGTTGAGACTGCAGATTCACAGATTCGCACTAGTTCGTTGATAAAAAACTAACAAACAAACAAATATTAAGTTTAACGAGATGTTTTAAACATGTATAATAAATATATAAATTAAATACGTCATCTGATAAAAAAAATTATACAGTGAATACTAATAGTTCTTCTTTTATTGTTGTTGTTTATCACCATTTTAAGAAGTCAATATTTGGTCAAAAGCCAATGGCTTGATTAAATCGTAAACTTGATCATTAAAAAGGTGAAAAGGGTCTGCTTTGCGCATTCGGTAACATAAACATGGGTTTGGACATAGTACGAATGCTTTCCGTCCTATTGACACGCTCGTTATATGAAAAGAACTTGGGGCTCTGTTCACAAAGCAGGAATGTTGTGGGTCATGTTACGCTCAATGTGTTTAGACAAAATACGAACAACAAAGACAACGATCGGATGCTTAATATCTGGCTCAGAAGCTGAGCAGTCTGACTTATTCTGATGGCACCGTAACAAACAAAATAAATAGTTTCTCGTGATGCGGATGGTTTAAAACTTCTCCCAATTAAATTATCTGATCCTTCATATATATTTATTTTATTTCAAGCCAATCTAGCTTCACCATTCCATTTATAACAACGTTTTCACAGCCTCATTTGAAATTAGTGTTGATCCAGATCAGATAGCTTCGCCCAAAGTGTGTTCATTTTGATCTAAATTTATTTTCACTCTTATATTAAAATCCGACCTAGGCAGTACAGTGGTTAAAAAGGGGGTATTTACCTTCTTAGATTAACATATTAATTGTCCATAAAATGAATGAAATTAAAATTACTTTTTACACATATTATTTGTACGTGATAATAAAATACTATTGTCAGCCTTTTAACTCTATGATGGTATGCTAATTCCACTCCTACAATGAGCCGTATACCGGGAAAAGAAGGGGGATATGAATTTGGTCCATGTGAATAGCCAAGTATATAATCTGACATGGGTTTAGATAAACAAAATTTTGAGCGTAAAATTTTAAATATTTTCTAATCCATCAGTTTTAACATATGTTGTGGGTGCTAAAAAGAACCGTCTCGTTGAGACGGGTTTTTTTTGAGTACCCACCACATATGTTTTGGTTGAGAAATGAGAAAATAATTTTTTGGTACGCACTCTTGACTAAAAGGCCTGTAATCAGTATACATGTATGTTAGTGCAGACTGATCAAAGACCGTCAAGCAAACAGAAAGTCAATTTAATAAGCTTGCCAAAATTGGCAGCGCAAAAATGTACTGAAGCGGTTTCGTAGGTGGGGTGGGATATTAAGCTTCCTTTGTACATTAACATTTATTTATCGCGGTCCGGCTTAAACTGTTTATCATTTAATAAAAATCAGGTGGCTAAACGAAAATAAGAATCAATGAATCGGTAATGTCCGCTCATTGAAACCAATGATTTTTTCAAAGATTTGACCGATCTGATTCGGGCCTCGACGCGAGAAAACCTAACTCTGTTGCATGCGAAAAACACCGAAGGCGTGCACATCCACCGTGCAGTCTGATAAGCGCCGCTACTGAAAGTGTAATCTTTCAACTTACTTCATTCACAATTTCATCATTCTAGCTAGTCTACAAAATTCCCAACCAGCAAACCGTCGCACATCAGCGAAAACACCAATAACTAGAAATTGTGTTTATGAAACACTATGCCCCAACCATTAGCTTGTCCACCATCCTGTTCACCAGGTAATCTACTCACCATCCTCCTTCAGCTGACCAAATCTTAGGCTACTAGCTGTAATAGTTTTCTAGATATCTTTATGTCCAAATTTGCAAAGGGCAATAACTCAAAAAAAATGCAAAGGCGATAATTAAAAAAAAGAAATATATTTTTTTTCACCAGGTAATCTACTCATTACCCTCTATCAGCTGTCCAACTTTGGAGCTTATAGCTGAACGGTTTTTGAGATTTCAAGTTTTCTATGTCAAAATTTGCAAAGGGCAATAACTAAAAAAAATATAATGATTTTTTTTAATGTTCACCAAGTAGTTTACTAATTATCCTCTATAAGCTAACCAAAGTTGAAGCTCCTAGCTGTAACAGTTTTTGAGATATCAAGTTTTCTAAGTCCAAATTTGCAAAGGGCAATCACTCAAAACAATAAAAAGATTTTTTTTTTAATTTTCACCAGGTAATCTACTCATTATCCTCTATAAGCTGACCAAGTTTGAAGCTCCTAGCTGTTATAGTTTTTGAAATATCCTGACCCTTTAAAAGGGGCATAAATCCACAAAGGAAGATAATCCAGATTATAAAAAATACGGGACAGTTATTTTTTGATGCTGAGTCCATCTATGAAATTTCAAAACTATATCTTAAAGTTGTGACGGACGGACAAGCCCAAAGCAATATGCCCCTTCAACTTTTTCAAAGTTGGGGATATAAAAATGGCGCTTCACTGGTGGACTGCCTGGATGTTCACTGTGAAGTGACTCGTAGTCCCAGTCTCATTTCATCGTTACGTGGCATCAACGTTGATATGGCGTTGTTCGAATGCATGGTCAAGCTGGCTACTAGGACCAACATTTATAGAAAAAAATGTGTTTGTTATGCTCCGAGACACTCACCAAAATGGGCCCTGCCACACCCACATATCCCACCCCTAAATATCATTTTTGAAGAAAAGATGTTTTTTATCCTTGTCAAATTCCAGCGGCATGGGCTGCTTTCAGTTTAAACAATCTTTATTTTTACCATTTAATATTTTTGTAGATTGCAAATTAGAAAGTTTGGCAGCAACGACTTTTACAGAATGACAAATAGTTCATACCCTGATCAGACTGCTCTTTCATGATCAGTCAGGCTGGTCTGTGTCTAAATAGTTTGCCCAGGCTTATTTTTTACCCTTAATGTCATACTAATTATGTAAACTAATGTAATCAGAGACAATGCTGCAATGAGCTTTTTTGCATTAGCGACCCATTAGTATATATTTACACAAACTAAATGATTTCAGATCTAGAAATCAGGAGGTCGTCGAAAATTGCAACATTCCATCGAAGAGATTTTTTTTTCTCTAAAACAAAAGCAGCACTCTGAAAATTAAGCGTGAGTTCACGTCAAATTTGGTGGCAGTTAAATGCCATTGGTTTTAAAACCTTTTAACTGCTTTAAAAGCTATGTTTTGTCAGAGTGTATTGATCCGGAGAATAACTTCAGCATTAACATGTAGACATGTTTAACATTTATCACTGGAGAGATGTTGGCATCGGGTTGTTTTAGAAGCAATGTAAGTGTAAGAATACACCAAAAGGGTGGCAGCTCAGTCAACCTACACGCATTTTTACAGGGTAGTGTAATAGAGATTTATCTTCGTACATAGTGAACAATTTGCTTTAGGATTTATGTAATATTAAGAAAAATGGTGAAATATAAAGAAACAAGACAAATTCGTCTAAGGGTTACTTAAGAGAAACATGTAAAATGTAAATACAAAACATAATCTCAATTATCTACTGTAGTGCCAACCAAAAGTGACAGTGACGTATATTTTGTTTACAATTGCTAAGTATAACACTATCGTGTACACTTCACTTGAGCTAACGCGAATCGAAAGATTGCATGTGTATTAATCCTATCCGCAGGATAGGATTGATAAACACGTGATCTATCGATTCTTAGTCCCAAATAACTTTGTAAACAAAACATGTCGTCACTGTCACTCTTGGTTGGCACGACAGTAGACCGTTAGTTCACCTTGGATATCATTCAGATAATATTAAACAAAAGCCTGCCAAGTATGTTTTACTTATCGGTACAATTTCAATATCTGGCCTTGGTCCCACCCCCTGAGTCCACGCCAGGGGATTGGACCCATGACTCTAGACTAAAATCTTGTTTGATATGTTTCATATCTATTGCTACTCTACATGCATGCAAAATTTCAGCAAAAATATTGACAACTGCCTTAGTTATTGCGAAATTTAAATGTTTGACCTTTGACCCCTTAGGTGGGGTCAAATCGGTGGAGTAACTTGTTGACACTGCCATGCTAAACTACCGGCACTGGGTAATCATGGTCTATAGTGAGAAGTTGTTATATATAATAGCTTTGAGTAAATGTGAAAATCATTACACCAAAAAAGCTAATATATGTTTTCAATATCATTGCCTGTACTAAGACAAGGGCAATAACTCAAGTGTCAAGGGGTCGGTTTGTGACGAAACTTATAGGACATCGAGAGTCCATGGTACTTATCATTTATACCAAGAATGCAATAAATCTGACCAAAAGGTACTGAGATATGGTTCCGGACGGAATGGACGGATGCTCTTACATTTCGGAAATTTAAAGTACCCAACAAGGGTCCATTCGTGAGTACGGACGGACGCACGGACGACGCCAAAAATATATCCCTCCGACTTCGTCGGGGGATAACAAAATGCGAAAACATGAAGGGCAAATTGCTGTAATAGGGAAGAAAAAGATATCCTACCTCAATGACGTCGCGGTTGGAACTGCGTGCAAAGCTTCATAAATCCCTTCTATTCAACTAAGCATTATTAATACTTTTTTTTATATAATTCTAAATTAATATAATGCTTCAAAAATTAGCCATTCCGTTACAAAGCATTGGTTATAAGCCAGAGTGACTTCTACCATTTGTTCCTGACTAAATACCTTGTATTCAATTAGTTAATTTTATAAATCTCGTGAAGCGCACAAAGATCCAAATAGCGGATGAACAATTGTGTTTACCATCATAAAGGCAAGAAATCAATTGATTCTTGTTCGATTAGCTCTAAAAGAATATATGGTCCAGCCAATGGCAAAAAGGCAATTATCGCATATGCGTAACGCCATTCTTTAAACGTGCACGCAAAGCAGTCAAATGCAACGAGATGGTCAGGTTACGGTACTACCATTCGTGCATGTACTGAAGTTCCTGGTGTGACAGAGAAGATTAGCAGGCTCGTCTAGCCCTTCGCTGGCCGAACTTATGATAAGAATCAAAATAGCATGTTTTGGCTTCATGAATTTCGTCGTGAAATCCGCTCTTCCTTATTTGCGACCAGGCCAGTAAGACTCAAGTTATCCTGCTCAGCTATTTAGAGACTATCTAGAATAATGAACACTTAGGTGTGGCAAGTCCGCGACAGTGAGCAACAAGGCTACTGGGCACACAGAGAGCGGGAGTGCAGTCCTATCTGCTACTTTGTTATTCGCATACGACAGAAGCAGGTTTTCTCATGACAAGGGACTTATGATTGTCGTTATTTTGACTGGTTTCCGATTCCCATTTGGCGGCAACAATGGCCAGGCTCGACCTTTGTCCTGCTTCATTATTTCAAAAAAAAATCCTAAGATGAATAGCTAATCGAATTTCAGCAAATACAATTATCTTACTCAATTTATTTCTTCGATTTCATAAAATGGACTTTAAACGGTCTAGAGTTAGATCACCCAGCTCATTATACCAATTATAGCTGGGTCAGGTTGTGAGAAAATCTGTTCAAGTCAAATGCGAACAACAGATGCTTAGATCAGCCTGTGCATCTGCACAGTCTGATCTGCGCCATTGATGTTCGCTACTAAGATAGTATAATATATATACTTGCTTCTTCCAAAATTTTAGGACTCTAGCCAGTCTATGTAGCTGAGTATGCCGGTTATAGTTAAAATGGTCGCAAATGTCTTGTCCTGTGGCTCAAGTGCCCATAGGCTCATTAACCCTTAAAGGGTCAATCGCAACAAAGGTCGTCTGATTTTCTCGTCCGCTGAAATGTTTAAGAAGCCTATATGGCAAACAGTGTGGACCCAGATCAGACTGCTCTTATAGGAGCAGTCTGTTCTGGTCCACACTGTCTGTTCTGGGTCCACGCTGTTTGCTTCTATACTGAATTCGTCAGTAATGCTAGGCAAGTATTTGCAACAGACGACTTCAGCAGACGGCATTTTCAGATGCATTTTTCTGGCGCTTTAAGGGTTAACTGAAATTATAAATGACAAACCGAACATCGACCTGCTGATGTGGTCATACACTGGTCTCAACAAAAACAAATAATGGGCTCGGCATGATGGGATTAAGGTTTTGTTTTACCTGGGGGAACTGACTGTTTGAAGGACACACGTTGTTTACAACTTATAACAACCGATCAGGAAACAATGTAAATAATCCTTTTATGATTTAATATTTAATAATTAATGAGATATAACCGCTGATAAGAAGAGTTAATCCTTTTTCGGCGACGACTTGATTTTCAAATTCTGATCTTTGACGCAGTGGCTAAGTTCATTTCGTGTAAAGTTCTCTTTGAAGGCGTCATGGAACATTAGTTCAGTAGCACTTCGGTCAGTAGCTCGTGAGCCAGCATTCGGTCAAAGTATCATCTGCACTTCTATCTCGCGAGCCAGAACTACACTATTCTAAGCTAAGGCCAGATTTTTTTATTAGTTGATTTACGGGATTTTTTTTTCAGATTTAGGGTCGGGAGTGAAAAAAAAAAAAAAGCTCTGAAAATGACCAGTTGACTGGTCATTTTCAGAGCTTTTTTTGTTTGTTTTTTTCTCAGAGCTTTTTTGATATCTCCAGAAAAAACAGTAAAACTAGTAAGGTAAACCAACAGTTTGTATTAAATCATTATTTTTTCTAAATATTCTGGACAGGATAATCTCTTTTAACAGTGGCACTCAGAGCCTCAAAAATATAATTATTTTTTTAACGAAACAAATAATGTTTAGAGTCGGCGGATAAAAAAATAATTTTAGATTTTTTCTACTTTCCGGAAAATTACAGTAGGAGGGTTTGTAAATTAACAAATTAAAAAAATCTGGCCTAAACGACCCAGTTCTATACCATACCCAGCGCAAATTCGATATTGCAGAACTAGTAGTGAATCCTGCCAAGCTCGGTTTCCATTTCGTGGAACCAGAACTACACCCTACCAATTCCACGTCCATCTCGAGGAAACAGTGCTGCATCTCAGTTCCCAGCTTAGCTTCCACCTTGCAGCTTACCAACGTCAACTTCCTGCTCGCGAGACTATCACTACACCCTACCAATTCCACGTCCATCTCGAGGAAACAGCGCTGCATCCCAGTTCCCAGCTTAGCTTCCACCTTGCAGCTTACCAACGTCAACTTCCTGCCAGTGGAACCAGTACTACACCCTACAAAGTCCACGTCCATTTCGAGGAAACAGTGCTGCATCCCAGTTCCCAGCTTAGCTTCCACCTTGCAGCTTACCAACGTCAACTTCCTGCTCGCGAAACCAGCACTACACACTACCAAGCTTGAACAAGCTGAACAAGTACAGCACACTTACTACATGTGGGTCAACCTCCATATTTCAAAACCAGCACTACACCCTGACCAGCTAAGCTACCATCTCGCTGACCGAGTGTGACATCCTGCACAGTTAGACTTTCAGCTCACAGAAACAGTATTCTACCGGCTGAACCTTATTTCCGTGGAACTGTACTCTACCAGCTCAAGTTATAGTCCCACAAAATGGAAGTTTAGTTTGGTTAAGTACTGTAAACCACTAAATATTCGCAGGATCAACATTTGGCGATTTTAAAAGACTGACATATGACATAGTTTAATATTGGCGGTTTCTTAACTTAATGCCCTTTAAAGCTATTTTCTATTCTCATAGAAGCTACTTTTAAAGGAAAGAGTATGCTCCCTATTATGCATTTCATCAAGGTCTACACTGTTTGTTAAGGAGAAAAAAGATCTTCAGACAAAACAAATACAATATTTTTAGTTATAACCTGACACCTCTGGATATGTACAATTGACTATCCCAAGTTTATCGTATCAATCCATTAGTATACAAAGGGTTAAACCACATCCATTACCTCATCTATGTGAATTAGTACTACACTACATCCTATCAACTTCCACATCAAGAAATCTGTTTAACAACTCACCAGCTAAACATCCATCATGTGTTGCCAGAGCTATGCTTAGCTGCGATCTCGTGAAACATGTTGAACACTCTACCAGCTCAAAAGCCTTGTTTATAGAAACAGATTTACATTGCAACCATCTCATTTTCAATAACTGAACTCTTCCCACCAGCTGACTGCTGCCTCGTGGACCTTCTATTGCAATCCATTAGCTCAACTTCAATTTATGTAATAATGTAACCAGACCTACACGCACCCTTGAAAGCAGTAATATACTCGACCAAGTTCAATTTTGATATTGTGAATTCAATGAAACAGCCAACTTAGCTCATATTTTATCACTTTGAACCAAACCGACACTCGATGCATCTCGTGTTCGATCTTCAAGAGCCAGTACTACATGTACATATCACCAAGTTTCTCAAAATAATACCGAAATCAATGTAAAGTATAAAGAGTGTTGTTGTTGTTGTTGTTGTTGTTGTTGTTGTTGTTGTTGTTGTTGTTGTTGTTGTTGTTGTTGTTGTTGTTGTTGTTGTTGTTGTTGTTGTTGTTGTTGTTGTTGTTGTTGTTGTTGTTGTTGTTGGTGGTGGTGGTTGTTGTTGTCGTCGTCGTCGTCGTCGTTAGTTTTTTGTGCTTTAGGTTCCCATTGTTTGTGATGGTATCGTGTTTGTAAAAGTCATGGTTTTATTATGCAGTGATTTGTGTCCTGAAATATAGACCTAGTTGATTTACTGTTGTAGATATACATTGTAAAGCAGGCTACTTGCGTTATTCTGCTCCTTGACTCAGTATACAATGATGCTAAAATAACACAATTAAAGCACCTTGACTGGTTACATTTCAAACAGACTGCTTACATTTGTGTACTCGTTCTTTAATACATACCATTGATGTTTGAATGATAAAAGTTCAAACTATTTCAAAAGATCTTGTGTTTTATTATTAAATGTCGTGCCCTACATGTACTACTGCATGTAATCATTGTTTTTGGAAGAATTGATACCATCGCGCAACAAAGTCTTACCTCTACTAGTTTAACTCTTTACCTACCAGTCTACTGATTATCTTTGCAAACAGTTAAGAGCCAGATCAGGACGGACATAACTGTTTGCCACTCCGATTGTTATTCTGTAGGAACTTTTAGAAAGAGTTATTTTTTTAAGAAAATCAGCAGGTGACACAAACCATGAAAAAATCCCAGCATTCAAAGAGTTAACTCTTCTCCTACTGTATATTTTATACGCTTTTGGTATTAATTGGGGTAATTTCGTGCAATACCATTTATCGCCATGGGTTTACAGCCAGGCAGAATGTATATTTAGATCAGATAGCTTCTTCAGAAACCATCTGATCTGGATCCGGTACACATTGTTATAGATAAAGGATACATCCGCATTCAGCACCACAGCACGTGCTAAATGGTGTGCTCGTTGTCGTCCGTACCCAGTGTCACAAAACACATATCAAAAGAAACATTGTGAAGTCGAAACTGCCCTTCACGTGGAACAGTATTTTCACACCCGTAGCTTCTAACAATCGTTTATGGGCGCAATATAGTTGCAGTCGTGTGCGAATGTGGACTTCATAGTTGGTCCCGAGACATGATTGATTATGGTGCGTCTTTAAAATCATTGTTAAAGAACATTATCTGGCAAATATATCTCTAAAAACAAGACACACCATGTAAGGATATACTGATAAACATTTTATCCTTAAAGCGCCCATCACAACAAAAGTCGTCTGCTTTTCTCGTCTGCTGAAATGTTTAAGAAGTCTACATGGCAAACAGTAAGGACCCATGTCAGACTGCAGTCTGATTTGGGTCAACCCTGTTTGCTTCTATACTTAAATTCGTCAGTAATGTTAGGCAGTTAGTTGCAGCAGACGACTTCAGCAGACGTCATCTTTCAGATGCATTTTTTCGTGGCGCTTTAAGGGTTATTTAATCAATCATTTTATACTGGTGGAATTCGCCATTCTATTTGTTACAATAAAATATGGATGAAATGCTACATAGTTTGAGGATCCACAAACTGCATTGTTTGTTTTCCTGTCATAGAAATGTTCAATATTGGCAAATTGCTCGTTCTATTTCGTCCCATTTGTGCAGATATGTTGGCAATTTTCATATACGAGTCTGATAATTGTCTTATTTTTTTAATTATTTGCATTTTATGACCTTGATTTTTTAGCCATTTAACCACGCTCAATAACTGATCATTATGCCAGGGAAGTAGTTATCTTGGGTTAAAATATAATGATTAAGCCAACAAGTTGAAGCTTTTCTAAAACGCCTGCCATCTTTAAGCACTATTTCAAAGTGTAATGTATATTTACCATAGACATGAATGTATTTTATTTATTTGACAAATTAAACCCTTTTTTACTCAAGGCAACTGTCTTGAATTGCAAAAAATGTATCAGCAACTCCCAAATCACTGAATTGTTGTGATCCCTAGATTATGCCCGCGAAGCTGAAGGTCTTTAATTCTACAGCTTCATATCGGAGACCAACTTTGTCTTGATAAAAATATTAATTATCTTCAAAACAGGGGCGGATCCAGGATTTCTGGAAAGTGGCTCATAATTATGTATAAAGGTGTGCGGGTTCGCTTTGCTAATTCTATCTCATTTTTCATAAATATCCTATGAAAATGAAATAATTTGGTCTCACTGAGACGAAATTATTTCATTTTCATAGGATATTTTAAAACAAGGGACGGGGAGGGGGTTCAAGCGAACTCTCTGAACCCCCTCTGGATCCACCACTGCAAAGCCTTTAAGGCATAATTTTTTTACAGAAACTCTGAAGATTTTATTTCTGCAGCCCATCGGTATACATGTATAGTAATGTTCAGTGTTGTTCATATTCATGGTCAATTCAGAAACAAATAATATAAAATGATAACAATAATCATTTAACCCTTGTCTTCCTTCTTATTTGATACAATAAACTTGGGATGAACCATTGTATATATCAAGAGGGCCCAGGTTATGATTTCCAAATAAAATTGTATTTCTTTCTCTGAATACCTTCTTTTCCCTTATCCTGACCAGACAGTGTAGATGGTGATGAAATGCTGCATTAAGCGGCATTTCATCTGGATTTTTGCTGTTTGCCAAAATCTGTGAGTCACTGGTATACAAAGAGTTTATGTGCTTATTAGCGGTCTGAAAGTGGCTTAAATCTTAGCATGCTAGGGAATTTATATGCTTATGTTGCCATCTGCTGGTGATTTTCGCCGGCGTTTTGTTTGGCCTGATCTGGATCCAAACTATTTGCAAATACTATCGGCAGAGTAGTCTTGTTAAAATAGACTCTAATAATCAATCTGCCGCATTATGTGTGCAAGGTGGGAAACCTACTCTCTATGTATTTCAATATACAGGTAGTCTGGGGGCCCTACCTCTATGTCTCTGTCCACCATGGGAACCTGGATGAACGCAGGGATACCGGATTAATGTCTCAGCTAATGTACAGATTGAGGAAAAATTCTTGAATCAAACCCACTGGTCATATAGTGCCATATCTCTTGAAAGAGAGTAATACGTTCTTAAAAATAAGTAATTCTGAGAAAACGCTATTGACATTATTATGTACTTGATCTTTCAAATCAAGACACATCATGTACAGCTAAACTGATAAACGTTTATTTTAATCTACTGGTGGAATCCACCATTCTTTTTGCTACAATAAAATAGGGATGCAATGTTGAAACGCAAATTTCACACTTGGCAAATTTCACATCATGTGAAGAATTCACACCCAGGGAGCGGAAGTGAACGGACAATTGCGAGTGAACGGCAAAATACGGCACTTGCGGCGTTGTACATTGGAGGATCAGTCACTTGCTCTCAAAAGAAAACACAGGGTGCATAAATATGTCAACACAGCAACCATTTGTGTGTCTGTCGTGAATTAATTCATACTCAGGTAAGTACCCAGATAATTATCCTGTAAATAGGTAATATTATAACTGATATTTGTCATCGTTCTCATAAAAATATTGACACTGATCAATCCATTGATGCTTCGTTTCGATGTGATCACTTTGTAAAGTTGTAATGAAATATAGCATAACAAAAAAGTTTGTACGTTCCTCTTATTTATCTACCTTCAACAGTTACATATGATGTTTTTCTTGAATAAAAGTTGCTGAAATAGTGTTAACTGGAGTAATATGTAACGACTTGTCATGCCACCTTTTTACATCATGTGAACGGGCACTTGACAGTAAACTGAACAGGTGCTTGTGATCTAGGCTGTCTGCATTGAACGGGCACTTGCAATCATTATCACATTTAGTCGAAATGAGTATTGCTATATTTTGGTACCATTTTGTTTTTCCAAACAACAAATAGTCTTGAATTCGTTAATATTACATGCTTTGAAGTAAATATAAACAAACAACTGTTCATTCAGCATGAATTCATTTAGTACTGGTTTGTTTTAATAATACACTCTGATAGGAGACAAAGCATACATTTTGCCTGCCTGGTATTAAAGTACAACCGGCAATCTGTACATCCAGCCTTTTGGAGTTAGTGTTTTTGATTTCCAAACTTGACTATCACCCTTTAATTGAGATGGTCAGCAAACCTTTTGCTTTACATACTCTGCTTACCATTGACTTTAGCAGGACAGTTATCAATTTCTGGAGGATACTTATAGTCTTTGAATACTTAAAGTAAGGCTGCAAAGGGGGTAAATTGCGATTAGATAAATAGCCATCCTTCAATGTCCACAGCATTAAGCCCTGGATATTAAGCAACTAACCAAATAGACAAATGTGCATGGTTAGCCTGTTTTTTGTCGTAATGAGTCAATTTCATCTTTATGCAATGTGCATTTATATGGTTTTATGTAAACATTATGAGACATGATCAGACTGCTACTTTATGGTAATTTGGGGACAGCCTAATCAAGGTCCATAGTGTGAGCTTCTATATGATCAAGTGCAATTGGATATATTATATGCAGCAGATGTGAAAACAGATAACAGTTTCAGGACAAAATATAAACAGGATCAGGCTTAAAAAATATGAATGAGTTGAAAAGATGTTTTCCATAATAATCTAAAATTACTTATTTTCTTTCCTTATAGTTTGTAAAAAACGTAAACGTAAATTTCATCCTGCCAACATGCCAAATATTATGGACCATCTCTCTGAAAGCTGTGACAGAGATAGCACCTCTCTTTACTCATAAAACTGTAAAAGTAGGTGTCTTTATTAGATACAATTATACTGCAAGTCATTTGCGTTCAATTAAAAACTACATATAAGAATAAGAACTAATTTGATATCACTTTAGAATTCCTCTATTTTAAGGTAACGTTGTAAACTTTGATATTGCAGGGTATCTGCTGAAGAGCTAACATATATTTTTGTGGATTATATAAAGAGTTTGTTGAAGCCCATAATGGACAAAGCCTCTGAGGTCTTTGACAGTCATTGGTCTAGTGATATCACTGTACTAAATATTAATATATTTGAAATTAAGCAACGTATCTAACAGCACTATTATAGATGAAGATTGGTTTGCTGCATACTGTTACTGGTGGATGAAATTATTTAAGAGTGTTCAATGCATTCAAGAGAGCATGATGATTAATAAGAATAAGATCTGACTTTTATTTGCACAATAGGATTTGAGACTAAAATAGGGTAACAGAGTCAAGATGGCTGTAACACAGTAAACCCTCAACTGTCAGAAAGTAACATGATCCATTTTGCATCTTATATTCTTATATACATTTGATGCAGTTTTAGAAAATCATATTGTATAAAATATCCCCTCAATGAGGGAGGGTTTCCATTACCATATTTTTTATGTTTCATGCGTTACTATATGCATTATGGATTCAAGATAAGCATGCTACTCAAGTATAATATACTGCTGGTAATCACTCTATTAAGATAAATTCTGATATATATGTTTGTGTTTTTAAACCTCATGACTTTATGCTAACATGTCTTTGTTATTATTGTAAATTTATGAAGTGGTAGCTATTTTCAAGTGCACAAAACACCCTAAAAGGTAGGAAGCTGGTATTTGCAGTTTTAGTTAAGTTACTTAATTGTATTTGTAGCAGCATCAAAAGTTAGACCCAGTAGACAGCAATATTATTTCAGGAGATTCAATAGGCATAAAATATTCTCAGAAATAGGGAAGTAATGCAAAAAGTAGCATAAGTACATACGTAATAGTATGTTACAATATTACATGACACTTGTCAGAGGGTAACATTTTTTTTAAATGTAAGAATTTGGGCTTCATAGAAATCATAGTCAACAAAATTCCCCCTGCGTGTGTGGTAGGGATGGGAGAAGGGGTTGGATCAGACCCATATCTATCCCATGGCCTATTTGTCTGGATTTCATTCAGGATCATGTTTCATGCGACAGTCTGCATGCCTAGTTTTAAACCTAATCACGGTTCATACCTATGGTTTGCTCTTTAATTGATCGATGGTGGGTCAGGCCTCTGACTCTATGACGGCTCTGACATAAAGCTTTGACACTGTGACTCAACTTGAGGTTTTCTTTAGCTCTGACTATCTGTGAGTCGTGAGCCCTTTTCTTTGTTTCATCATAGTGTGTTAATTTGATTAGAGTGTTTCTCCATGATAATACATTGCAATATTTAGAAGGCTCCCATGCGAGCTGAACATTTCTTGTACTTCAACAACAAATCTAGGGCGAAGATTTGGTACCAGTAAAATGCATTTTAAGCCCCCCAGTGGCTCGGGCTGCTGTCCGTTCTAAGGCGGTGGTTCTGTTGTTGTTTACTTGTTGTTTATTGTTACTCCCATTGTGGGAGTCTGTGCAATGGGAGTCTGTTATTGTTCTATGTTTTGTTGTACGTTACTTTATGTCCCTTCTAGTTTTGCAATCATCTTGATGGGGAAGAGAGAGCCGGTTGCTTTGCTTAATTTGTCCTCCTGGTGTCTAGTGATTGCTGTGTGGCTCTTCCTTGCGGCGCCATGGGTTTGTCTGCAGTTTGTGATTGTGGTATTTCCTGATCATACTCACTTACTATTTTTCATATTAATTTTAATGAATGAAATATGGGCAAGCTATGAAATTTTGGAATGATATTTAAGTTGCTCTTTAAGGATCAATGTTTGGTTTCATATGATCAAAAGTAGCTTTAGTGTGGGTGAATATATGCAGCAGTCGATAGAATATGAAAAAATGAAATATGTGTCAGCTTATGCCATTTTGGAATGAGATTTAAGTTGCCCTTTAACGATCAATGTTTAGTTTCATATGATCAAAAATATCCAGCCTGTAGTGTGGGTGAATATATGCAGGAGTTGATATAGCAGAAAGCATTTTCGAACAAAAGTTTCATGACAGAGAAAGGTGAAATATTGGCACTAGTATGCATAAAATGAGAAAAATTATATAGCCCTCAGTATACAAGTGACCGTTCAGTAAAGTCGCAGTTGTCATGTACACTCCGTAAACGACCGACAGCAATGTGACTGAACCGTGCCATGCTCCCACGTGCGTCATGTTTTCGCCATTTGCCGTGCTCTGGTTTTGTTTTAACAAAAATTATTAGTGTTTTCTTAGAAAGTACTAATATTAGAATAGTAAAACTCCTAATGACAGTGAATTTGCGTTTTATACACGTTTGTTTCATGTTTGAAAATTCGAAAATCAATCACCCGTTGTTGATAAACAAGTGATTAGAATTCAAATTCACTGAAAATGGACAATGAAATAGGATTTCAATCCAGCCAGAAAGTAACTCACAAATATAACTTACCTTCTCTGCCCAAAAAATGCATATGCTGGGTTTTTTCGTGTAAGAGAAAGAAGTTTGTTTATGGTGTAAATGAATAATCAATACCGCAAGTGACCAACCGTCCAATGTACAACATCACAAGTGCCGTTACTTGTCGTACACTCGCAATTGTCCAGTCACTTCCGCTCCCTGGGTGTGGAATTGGTACCCCTTTGGAAAATGTGAAATTTGCGTATGGTCAATTTACACATTCAGTTTTTTGCCAAGAGGGGCTTGTTTGAAGTTGTGACTTGTTGATGATTTTGGCGTCCTTTTTTCAGAATAAAATGGTGGTAGGCTTATGAAAAAAACCAATAATATCAACAGGATAGTGATCTGAAACAAGGGTTTTCCTATTGGAGTGATTAGGCATTTTTGGCTAAGTTTTCAGCCTTCAAATGAATACATTTTTGAAGGCATCCGCATACCGACCAGTAAGTTCATTTTGTTTATTCAGATTTAATTTATCTTGAAGATTAGATAAAAGTTTCCTCACACAAAACTTGAACAAGCTACGATTTAGTGCAGTAATCATCGTGATAGGCACGGCTGTAAGTGACTGACGATTTTTGACACCCCTACTCTTTTGGAAAAGAAATTACTCGACAAGCGATATCTAAAAAACAAGGCGAGTAAGATCAGCAATTGCACACTCCAGACCAACCCACGACACCGTAAGGAAGAGCCACTGAGAACACTAACAGCCACAAGACATCAGGAAGACAATTAAAGTAAAGTACCCATCTCTCTCTCTCTCTCTCTCTCTCTCTCTCTCTCTCTCTCTCTCTCTCTCTCTCTCTCTCTTCCCCATCAAGATGATTGCAAAACTAGAAAGGACACTAGTTTATTTTTCTTCCAAACGTGCATTGTGATCATAATTGTGGTTAATCAGATGTATATATTGATTTTATTTGTGCGAAATGGATAAAAAAAGTTATAACCACAAAAAAATAGTTGTTCAGAACTGTTTTGCCAAGTATAGTTCTAAACCGTATCCAAATGCGAAAGGGTTTGACTTAGGCTGATTGTATCATGGTCATTTTAATATGAACGTAATTGTATATTGTAACCGCTGAAATGTGCAAAATATGAAACCTGTGCAAGATTGTAAATATCATATTTTGCTCACTCTCTGTGATAACAACAACTAAGTAGCTTAAGAAGTATACTACGTTTCAAACATGTCAGCCCGTTCTCGAAAGTATTGGTAAAAGGCATCTGGATCTACATTGCACTTTGTGTAGAACGATATAACCCACTATATTAAGCGGATAGCAACGATGAGGCAGATTTAAACTTTGCAATTTTATTGTGATCTGCAATGCGTTTTCCGCTTTACCGAGAAGGAGATGTCTCCATATTTTGACCAATACACAATGTGATTACCTAATGCATTAACACACTGCTTACTAACAACTTTACTTGTTATTCTGTGTTAAAAGATACATTCACACCGTATAACTTAACCATTCTGTTGGAGCACTATAGCTCAGTTGGTAATGTACAGTGCTCGTAACAGAGAGTTTGCGGGTTTCAATCTAACCAGCAGCGCTGGTTGTGTCACTTAATCTTCTTTGCTTAGTGCTGGTTCAACCCAGTTAAACGTCAGAAGCACCAGGAACCCCCCCCCCCCCCCACAGAAGAGAACTGACTTACTCCATAGCGTGCAGAGAAGCTCTCATCCAATCTCTGCCAATTCCCGCCAATTCCCGCCAAGTCCAGCACTACCCCACCTATTCACTTCACACAACGGGAATACTAAACACTCGAATTTTCACTTACAACAAACAATATAGTTAAAATACAGGCTACGAATGTAAAATCAAACACCAAGACACCACATGCAATTAAAGATGAAGTTAAAACAACCACCTAAATGCAATAAAATTAATGGAAATTCACGCTGCCAAAAAAAACACGTCCGGTCGGCTGGACTCGATTTGGGGATTTGGGCCTAGCTAAAACGCTGACTTTCACTGCAGAACTGCTGACCGTTTACCTTATCAAAAGCTGACCGAAAGCTGACCAAAGTGACTAAAATGCTGACCAGAGGCAGTGCTGACCAGACAAATCACCTGTCCCATTATTAGGTTTAATTGGTGATAATTGATGATAATAAACAGTGTAATAACAATTTTATGAAAATTATCCGTCTAGTTAACCAAGCTTTTATAAAGCCCAGCTGGCTGAAAAATCAGTGACTTTGTTTATCTTACAACCGCGCAAGTAGTAAGTTAGCAAAACGACTTCTGTGATCGGTTTATAAAACGGTGTCTCTGTCAAGAAACAAAGACGCGCCGACCAACTATTTTCGTCGCAAACAGTAAGTTTTTCAGTGTGCGGTCAGAAATCAAAGACAGTTAGATTTCTTAGTGAACTGCATACCAGGTGCTCCTGCGTACGAGTAGGCGGGCCAATGCCCCCATTTCTCTCATGTGATAGGACAAAACCTGTTATGTGACGATTTCCATATTTTACACGCGCTCGTGGTCTTAGCTAGTTTGATCTCTGTATGGAAAAATACATATGTTTTTTTATACAAGTTTTTATATATATGTTTTTTTTTCTCTTCTTAAACAGACCTCCAGATAAGAGTTCGTATTGTAAAGCTTTTTTTTTATTTCTCATCCAAAACATATTTTGTGGGTACTCAAAAGAACCGTCTCAATGAGACGGTTCTTTTGAGCACCCAAAACACAGTTTAAATAGATGGGTAAGAAAATACTTACCATTTATGCGTATAAAATTTCCTTATCTGGATCTATGAGTTTTAAATACATGTATGCTTTTTCACATTGTGGAACGAAACCTCTTCCGTAGGAAATAATTGCCGATATTTGTTTTTGTTTGATTTTGTTTGATTTGATTCTTTACGTCCACTCAACAATCTTTCAGTTATGCGGGACGGTTCTTCCTGGGTTTAACCAGTACTAAGCTAGGATAAATGTGTCTTGCTCAAGGACCACAACGCAGTGACGCCGGTGAGGCTCGAACCCGCTACCCTTCGGTCTCGAGTCAAGCACTCTACCACTGAGCCACTCAAACTATATTTGTCATGCGCGGATCCAGACAGCTTTATCAGAGGGGGTCCAGCTACAGATATGACAACTTTTTTTGTTGTTGTTTTTGTTTTTTGTTCGTGGTGGGAGAAGAGGAGAAAGAATCCAATGCCACTAATGCGGACCAGCGAAACGCCATTAAATGCGTTTCTCTGGCGGGCGGATGATGGCCCAACATTAAATGCTGGCTTTGCAGCTTTGTGATTTTTCAGGGGATCGAGACTAGTATTGTTAAGAAACCCTTTTTGTGATTTTTCAGCGGGGCTGGACCCCTGTCCCCCTCTCTGTATCCGCGCATGTTTGTAGGTTACGGTCAACTAAACAGGCATGTATGAACTAGCTATTTAAATATTAAGCATTTGGGCGCAGGGCATATTTATATTCGTTCTGACTAGAGTTTTCGTAAGATTCCAGCAATCCTGTACCCTAGAAGCATCACTACAGATATTTGAGGATAGCATAGGTTCCATGCGCGGACCCAGGAGTTTTTGTCAGGGGGGAAACAGCCTGGACAACGTTTCTATTTGTGCCCTCAACTTATTTTACAGTTTACAGAGGCGGTCCTGGAGCATATGAATGTACCCCCAGAAAACAACCTCCAAATCCATAATACGGTGGTGTAAACCAGTTCATTTGATTGAAATTGACTTGGTTGACAGTGGCGCTTGCTCTGGCCGCAAAATCCTCACCAGTTTGGTTTACGAGAGGTACAATGTCAGCACTGGATTGGCTGCCGTTTGTGGAAATTTCGTAGCTAGCCATGTGCAGATCCAGAGGGGTATTGGGGGTCCGCACCAAACGAAACTATGATATGTGTGCTAGTGGATGACTCAGATCAGCCTGGTGCTCAAGGGTCTTGTTACACTACGCTGTCTGCAGGTCCTTTAAATAGCTATCAAGTGTCCATATAATGATCCCGATCAGCCTGTACCTCTCGACTTCGTGCTCACAAACGGACAGTTTATTTTGCCACGATGTGGCACATTAATGTTTACAACCGTTTCGCTCCGCCTCCTGACCATATGATCATGTTTTTTGACAACCATTTAGCCCCGCCTACTCGCTACAAGCGGGAAAGTTCAAATAAATTTGTGTTGCTAAATATGGATTGCGGTTTCTCTTATTTTGACGAGCTTGTCACTTATTACGCCACCTTGTTCGGCGAGTCTTCAAAATCTGAACCGGTGGTCTTGCGATGACGCGACTCCAGATGTGCTTTTGCTAACTTGCTACTTGCGCGGTTGTACCTGTTTGATCTAATTTTGTTGAAATTTCATAGTATTGTGGAAAAGGAATGGACTGGTCAAAAAAAGCAAAGCAAAACACCATGCCAGATTTTCCCCATATTTGCTTGCCAAAACAATATAACATCAGGCAAATTTTAAATGACCCTCTAAATAAGAGCTAAATCAATACAAAACTGTACTTAACTAAAATTGTCAGAGAATCTGACTGTAGCCCCGCTGCAGCGCTTTTCATGCGGTAAAAAGGTCAAGTTCCAAAGATATTATGCAGTAAAATCTAAAGACATTGAGCAGAACAAAATTCTGACATCAATCCAGGGCCATTGCATTATTACAAATAAGCAAAAAATAACAATTAATTCCCACCTAGATCTTGTCAATATGAATGCACAAATAAAATTTGGTGAATTTCTGTAAATTTGTTCTCAGGATATTGAGCGGAAACAAAATTTTGGTGTAAATAAAGGGCCATCACTCTTGTACAAATGTGCGAAAAATGACATGTAACAAGTACAAGTTAGATCTAGCCAATATGAATGCATATATAATATTTGGTGAAATTCTATCAATTCGTTCTCAAGATGTTGAGAGGAAACAAAACTTTTGTGTAAATAAAGGGCCATAATTCTGATACAAATATGCAAAAAATGATGTCTAACAATCCTAAGCTAGATCTTGCCAAGATGAATGCAGATATAACATTTGGTGAAATCCTATCAATTGGTTCTCAGGATTTTGAGCGGAAACGAAATTTTGACACAAATCAAGCACCATTACTCTGGTACAAATGTGGGAAAAATGACATGTAACAATCCCAAGCTAGATCTTGTCATTATGAATGCATATATAAAATCTGGTGAAAAAATGTCAGTTAGTTCACAAGATATTGAGCGGAAACGAATTTTCGGCCTAAATTAAGGGCCAAAACTCTGGTACAAATTGTGAAAAATGACGTGTAACATCCCAAGCTAAATTTTGCCAAGATGAATGCATATATAGAATTTGGTGAAATTCTACCAATTGGTTCTCAAGATATAGAGCGGAAACGAAATTTTGGCGTAAATAAAGGGCCATAACTCTGGTACAAATGTTCAAAAAATTGTGTCTAACAATCCCAATCTAGATCATGTCAATATAAATGCACATACAAAATTTAGTTGGATTCTATGTAGTATTTCTCAAGATATTGAGCGGAAACAAAATTATGACGGACAGCCGGACGGAATGACCGAAACGCGGAATGACAGACAACCCAAATCCAATATAGCCCCCACTGATTCAAAGCTGTATAACTTAACAAATATACATACTGTATATACAAATAACACATATGAGATTGGTTCTGGACAGACAAAAAAAAACAGACCAACAACAGATGGATGGAAGCAGAGACTACGCCAAAATTATATACCTGTGATTTTGTCAGGAGATAAAAAAATAAATTACTAACAACAAAATCTTCTTGGAAATTATAGAGACTTACCATAGAGTTGATTTATTATTGTTTTATTTTGCATTTTCAATCTTTTTGTGAGTTTATTTAGGAGTTATGATGTCTTTCATATGCTTCATTTGTCAGAGCAATGCTTAAAGGCAAACATTGCTTCCCCAGGGAAACACATCTTTGCTCCATAATTGTAACAGTGGTCACTTATTAATGATAATTATTGGCTGCCCACTGTCTTACCTCCAACTGTTTACTGTGAAGGCATATTACACATGTTCTATGTTATCTCATCTTTCAGTGAAAAATTACACCAAAATGATTAATATTCATGATAATAAATTGGAGACTCTGACCAGCCACCTGGTCATCTATTCGGTGCGCCAGGTTCACTGTCCCTATAGGGAAACAAATGGTTATTAGCTACCAACTTAGTACGCAGCAAAGACATGAAACTGCTAGTTTCTGTCATTCTATGTACAGGCTGATTTTGGTTCGCTGTATTTTGTGGATTTTTGTCATGTGATGCATGTGTTTTATTTTGGATGGTAATGTTGCGCGTATATTATATACGGTCAAAAGTAAGCAATTCAATGTATTGTTCAGTAGTTAAAAATTTGGATTTCAATCAAAATATTGAAATAGAAAGTCAACATTTTGAGTTTAGAAATTGAAATGCAAGGGAAACCAACAGTGGCGAAAAACGAAAATTATGCATTTAGATGCCGATACTTTGTAATGAGAGTTTTTCAAGTTCTGAAGTCACAAGATCAGAAACTATGAGACAACGATTGATCTTACACATGACAAATCCTGACTTCTGTATCGTATCATCTCTTTTAATCAGAATTCAGAGAGTTGAACTCGATATTACTTTTCATAATAAAACTCCAGTTATGGAGCATTTTTGCGTTGCCATGTATTTATTAGAACCACAAGCTAACTTCACATTTGAGCCAGATATTTATATATTATCAAGTACAATAGCGAACAGCAAATGCTAGGACAAGCCTGCCGTCTATGTAGTTTCGCCAATGTCTTTGATGCCTAATTAGGACAAAATATAGGCGGCCTCTAAACCCCACTAGATTGGCATGCATGCATTCTATGCATGTGTAATCCAAACAATCACGTACTATTCATATAAATTCAGACAATACATATACTATTTAACTTTTTCCTTACCAACGGGGATGTTTTGCATGTGCTGATAGCATTTGCGAACCGCTTGGACCCGTATCAAGCCCGACATTGGGTCGGAGCTGATCTGGATCTAAAAAGGTTGACACTAAGGTAGACCGGGTCGCGAAGCACAGTCGGTAACGTGGCGTGTCTGACTTTCAGATACGTGTCTGACAGCAGTTCCAGGGTCGCGAGTTTGATCCCGGCCCGTAGAGATTGATTATGAAATAATTCTACTGTCATTCTCCTCCCTTTAGCTGAATCATTCAAGAAGGGTTGTTGTCAATTACAAGCGAAAATATGTCCAGGAAGTACTGGTCAACCGCTTGTTCAAGCTTGTCCAGGAAAAAATGTGGTTAGGTGAACTGACCGTCCCGCCATGACCATAGCTGTTGACTAGGGACGTAAAGCAACAAAACAAACTAACAAAATACACTATGGCAGCGTTCCTGAAGTTTTTACTTCCTTTTTAAAACTAATTTTGAAAAGTAAGTTGACGACAACAAAAGTATGATGAATTACCCAGCATGCAATGAGTTAACCCCCTTTTAACCAAATTGTTTTGTCCTAAATGTTGTCTGCGATTTACATCTGCTGCAGATATTCAAGTGTAATTCAGACTTGACTTTTATCATGATCATGGAAGCAATCACTATGAACCCGGATCAGACTGATCCTTATGGAGCAATCTTATCTGGGTATTTTGCAATATTTGATTCAGACGAAGTAAACGTGTCTAACTGGTGGGAAAATGGGTAAATTTGTGTATCTTGCATGTACAACAAATCCACTGAAAGGTCCTGAGCTGAGCACTTTAAACTTAGCCTGGGTCTAGTCGTCAATATCATGGCAATATTTTCTTTCTTATGCTTATATTCTAAAAAAAGAGAATACAAAGATGCAACATCAAAGGTATCGGTAGTCAGTTATTGATTTTGATTCAATTTGACCAAGAAACGAAACAATAAAAAAGAAGAAACATGATCAGACTGGAACCCAGGTTATTTAAACTTATGAGAACACTTGTCTTTGGAGTGTCTCGGCCAGGTATGGCTCAATACATTCTCAATATTCTTATTAGTTGCATGCACAGAACCTACCGTGCGGATGCATAGACTGATGTGCATCTTCATTATTAGCAGATTTCAAACAGCTTTTTCTCATGAGATGACTGTTATTTCTGAAATTTATTGTCAAAATTTGAAAGATAAAACAAGCATTTTAAGTCTTGGGCAAATTATTAAAATGTGTTACTGTCGCGTACATGCACACGTACATGCATGAACGGTACCTTGACTAACACTTTTTTTCAGCACTAACGGTGAAGTAAGCTATAAATCAAACAAATATGTTTGAGCATATAATGAGACTCAAATTGATCTAGGAGTCAATCCAACAGTCTGGTCAGGTATCTCTCTTTTTAATGACAACCTCTGAATCAGCCAGTCTGATCATTTTTTACTGTCTACTCAACGATATCTTGAATGTTTTAAAAACCCATGGCTCGTTGATTCAGGCAGCAAACAGTTTGATTGAACATGATGGGCATTCAGGCTGAGCGATTGTGTCTTTTTGTGGTACTCATTAAAAATTAATATGCTTTTAAATCATTTGCATCTCGGTTGAAATCAGGTGGGTACAGCTTGAAGCCGCTGGTAATATTTTCAATCTTGTACATTTTTTTAAACTAAAATAGGGCAGTTGTCTGTCACTGGTCTGTCAAATGAAAAGCAAAGCATAAAATCCACCAAGAACTGCTTCATATGAATTTCTCTGGTTAGCTTATCGGTCTTTTTATTTGGTCATTCCAAACACAGCTCTGTGTACATGTTGGTCTAATTTTATCATCATCAGATGGTATCAATGTGAAGGTATTGGTATACCAATTATAACTGATAGGTGCTAAAAGCTGTCATGGTGAGCCTCAGTGTTGGCCTTTAATTAAGGGTGCAACCTGTTAATCAATAGCCGTGCAGCATTTGCATGATGTATGTTTGATCTCTACATGGTGCCACATGTAGATACCCTGTACATCTTGTGTATATATTAGATCATTATTAGATAATTAATATTGACAGAGTGTGAAATATGGAACATTATCCAGGCCATCTTTGCCTGAATATGTTTTAATGATCTTATTCCTTTGCGATAAAATTGGAACAAATTGATCATATCTACACGCTAATTAGAGCAACTCAATAGTGGATTATAAACTGTAAAATATATTTCTGTCCGTCCGTCTGCCCATCGTGAGCTTTTCATATTTTTGTTCCCAGGAATCCTCCCGAACCAGGAGTCAGACTGAGCTGCAACTTAGCCTGTAAAGCATCTGTCACAAAAATGTTGTCTATTTGGCTGTCTGCTGAAATGTTTTTGAAGCCTCTCCCACAAACAGTGTAGACCTAGTTCAGACTGCTGCTCATCTAGGTCCTCAAGTTTTCCCTCTATACTTACATAAGTCAATAAAGTTAGTAAATATCTTAAGTGAACAACACTTTCTGATGCAGATTTGACATGATTCTTTTCTAGTGAAAAACATGTAGAAATGATATACAAGTCTTATAAAAGTATACTAAAACCAACTGCTAATTGGTCACCTTTCATTTTTACGCTAGTTCAGAAAGTGAAACATAGGGTATACAAAACTCATGTTTTTTTAAGCGAAGCAATACTTTGTCGAGACTCTGCAAATTATTTCATTTAAAAGTAATGTGTATTTCTTGCACAGACGAAGCTAGAGAAAGGTACCCTCATTTCAAAAAGTCACACTTTTTCTACGATGTAAACCCATGGACGTTATATTACCTGGACTGGAAACACCAATAGATTTACCGATAATCGTAATTCGATCTTTGCCGCGCTGAAATCCAGGTAGGCGGCAGGCAATTTCCGATATATTGGGGGGTTGTGGGTGTCTGACCGAAGCAAGGGTCTCATTCCACCTCACCCTGTTCAGATTGCCCGGTAACCCTCACAGGGTGGGAAGGCCTCATACCCAGCACAATGCGCCCAAGTTTTAGCTTTTTTAAACTTGTGCTGGTTTGTTCTTGCATTTTAGCAGGTAAATTTGAGACACAATCACCTTGAGGATCAGTGTACTGGCGCAATGATAAGGTATTTGAATTTTAATCTTCCTCGCTCAAGGTTAGAAACAAGTACACGCCTGTGATCTGCGATCAGTCTCCAACGTCTAATCAACGTCGGATCAACGTTGTTATAACGTCAAGTCGCTGACAAAATTCACGACATTCTTTTCATAGTCTCCACTACATGTATGTTAAAGCTTAATTCGATTAAAAGTGCTTTACAAGACGTACTTTAAACATTATGAACACCACCGCTTGGTGGAGAGAGTTATATATCTTTATTTCAGAAAACAATATCTGAAGTATATTGGGGGGTTGTGGGTGTCTGACCGAAGCAAGGGTCTCATTCCACCTCACCCTGTTCAGATTGCCCGGTAACCCTCACAGGGTGGGAAGGCCTCATACCCAGCACAATGCGCCCAAGTTTTAGCTTTTTTAAACTTGTGCTGGTTTGTTCTTGCATTTTAGCAGGTAAATTTGAGACACAATCACCTTGAGGATCAGTGTACTGGCGCAATGATAAGGTATTTGAATTTTAATCTTCCTCGCTCAAGGTTAGAAACAAGTACACGCCTGTGATCTGCGATCAGTCTCCAACGTCTAATCAACGTCGGATCAACGTTGTTATAACGTCAAGTCGCTGACAAAATTCACGACATTCTTTTCATAGTCTCCACTACATGTATGTTAAAGCTTAATTCGATTAAAAGTGCTTTACAAGACGTACTTTAAACATTATGAACACCACCGCTTGGTGGAGAGAGTTATATATCTTTATTTCAGAAAACAATATCTTACGTTTAATCAACTACTTTAATTGTATTATTTCATGAAATAACCATCAAACGTTTTAGAAGGCTCAATCTTGATAAGAATGCGCATGAACAAACCAATAAACCCTTTTCAGTACATATTAACTGGTACCAGTGCAGACGTTTGAAATGGATTGGTCCATCATGACAATGTACTATCAACGTTTCGATGTCAGTTCTTTATGAAAACAAAAAGAATGCGGAATTTGAGTTTTGAAACGAAATGTTCAGAGAATTATTAATGACAATTCAGCATTGTACTGCAAATCTGGAAACCAAATTTAATTTGCGCACAATGCTGATCACTTTAACAAGGGTTTTAATCAATACATGCTTTTTTCCAATACTCAACACAATATCTTTGAAATTACATAAAAAATGTCGCAGTCTGTGCACAATTTTAAGTTCAAAGAGTGCTAATATAGCACAAAATGCAGTCTTCAGTAGTCCAAATCGGTCTCAGCTGGTATTAATTAGCGATGTACACTTGAAAGAAATGAGACCTTTGATTAGTAATTGACCAATTTGGTATCGCCACCTGTACACAGCGGTCAACGCGGTTCTCTCCAAACTGTCATTAGTGGTTCAAACTTGGAAAAGTAAAGACATATTCTTACATACTGGAATTATCATTTATAACTGTCTTTTTCAGGACAAAACAAATATTCTAACTTGATTCTATGGGTTATTTACGCTCATAACCAGATTAAGAAACAAAGAAACACTCTAGTCAGGTATCAACCCTGCGTGTTTCAGAAGCACTGAAGTCAGGTATCAACCCTGCGTGTTTCAAAAGACTTAAAATATACATAAGCACACTAGTCAGGTATGAACCCTGCGTGCTTCAGAAGCACTTTAGTCAGGTATGAACCCTGCGTGCTTCATATTGACACTAAAATAATATTAAAATCGTCATAAACCTAGGCGTGCATAAGGAAATAAATAAGCCTAGCTCTTTATCTGGTATATGTCGTTTCAAACCCATTAGAACACGTTCTTACTGAATCAATGGGCACTGTTTTCCTATTCACATGCATAATAAAACGGTGTATAGGCGTTTTAGTTGGGTATCAACCCTGCGTGCTTTATTTGGTCGCTCTACTCGTGCGCACCCATGACACTAAATCTGACCAACTATTGATCATTTGTGTCGATATTTCTAAACATAAAAACAAGCCCTAACCCACTGTACAACCCTATTATCAATGTACATCTGAGAACAGTAATTTGGTATCGCCACCTGTACACAGCGGTCAACGCGGTTCTCTCCAAACTGTCATTAGTGGTTCAAACTTGGAAAAGTAAAGACATATTCTTACATACTGGAATTATCATTTATAACTGTCTTTTTCAGGACAAAACAAATATTCTAACTTGATTCTATGGGTTATTTACGCTCATAACCAGATTAAGAAACAAAGAAACACTCTAGTCAGGTATCAACCCTGCGTGTTTCAGAAGCACTGAAGTCAGGTATCAACCCTGCGTGTTTCAAAAGACTTAAAATATACATAAGCACACTAGTCAGGTATGAACCCTGCGTGCTTCAGAAGCACTTTAGTCAGGTATGAACCCTGCGTGCTTCATATTGACACTAAAATAATATTAAAATCGTCATAAACCTAGGCGTGCATAAGGAAATAAATAAGCCTAGCTCTTTATCTGGTATATGTCGTTTCAAACCCATTAGAACACGTTCTTACTGAATCAATGGGCACTGTTTTCCTATTCACATGCATAATAAAACGGTGTATAGGCGTTTTAGTTGGGTATCAACCCTGCGTGCTTTATTTGGTCGCTCTACTCGTGCGCACCCATGACACTAAATCTGACCAACTATTGATCATTTGTGTCGATATTTCTAAACATAAAAACAAGCCCTAACCCACTGTACAACCCTATTATCAATGTACATCTGAGAACAGTAATCTGCGCTATACTTCCATATCAGAATGTGCGTTTTTCACATGCTGATCAAAGTTCGCTTTCTGTTTTAATATATGGAAACATTGACCGTTTTAATCGTTTAAGCAGATGCCACATATGCAAATGTGCAAATTATTCTTCATTGTGCACAAAAACAGAAGCACAAAGAAGTAAAACATACATTCGACAGCATCCAATAAAGAGTATGCACATGTGTATAACCAAATAAACGTTTGCTGTTCGCACGTGCGAAGCCACGTAAATGTATTATGTACTTGAAAATCTTTAAATCTGAACAGATAAACAAATTGTTCAGAATTTACAAGACTCGCACTTACTGCCATAATCAACTGCACAATGGCAATATGCAGTACATGACTATAATACGCATATATTTAAGCCAATATGGCGGTTGCTGTGCGTACATAGGACATTTATTAACGTCATTCTCTACATAACTAATCAGTCTATGCGTGTATACGCACGCATAAAGGCTTTATTTGTGTGCATCTAAAAATGATAAATTACCTTGATTAGCTAATTCACACATGAGTAGTATAATAAAATAAGTAAAAGAAACATCTGCTCAAAAATGGTCAAATGTATCGTATATACTTCAAGCTAGGGAGTTAATGCGTTGTCTTCTCCAGTATAAAGAATAGTAGAGAGTTTGTCTCTTTACTCCAAATTGTAGCGTTAGTTGAAAAACTAAGCTTACAATAAAATATGCTTAAACATTAAAAGAATCACTTCGTACTATACAGTGCACAATGTGCATCTGATATCAAATCAAGTTTCTACAAACGTAAACTATCTTTATAGCGTCTGATGAAGGGGCCATGTGCCTCGAAACTAGTAACGCGCTTCAGATATTGTTTTCTGAAATAAAGATATATAACTCTCTCCACCAAGCGGTGGTGTTCATAATGTTTAAAGTACGTCTTGTAAAGCACTTTTAATCGAATTAAGCTTTAACATACATGTAGTGGAGACTATGAAAAGAATGTCCTGAATTTTGTCAGCGACTTGACGTTATAACAACGTTGATCCGACGTTGATTAGACGTTGGACACTGATCGCAGATGACAGGCGTGTACTTGTATCTAACCTTGAGCGAGGAAGATTAAAATTCAAATACCTTTTCATTGCGCCAGTACACTGATCCTCAAGGTGATTGTGTCTCAAATTTACCTGCTAAAATGCAAGAACAAACCAGCACAAGTTTAAAAAAGCTAAAACTTGGGCGCATTGTGCTGGGTATGAGGCCTTCCCACCCTGTGAGGGTTACCGGGCAATCTGAACAGGGTGAGGTGGAATGAGACCCTTGCTTCGGTCAGACACCCACAACCCCCCCATATACGATTGTTTTAGGCCCCCGGATTCGGCCAAAGGTGGGCACTCCCTAACTGTTGGGGTTCTTTGAGCCCTGACAGGGTAAGGGAACCTCATTCTGCTGGTTTAGACTACTGTTTTATAATCATACGAGCAATATGGCTAATTTATCAAAGAAATCTAACAGCTCCTAATAAATAATTAGGCAAAAAGCTCATAAAATTGAACGTAAACTGCATGTAAATTAAAGATTGCTATAATAAACACAAAAATAAATAAATAAAGTGTGTGACGCACTAACGTCGCATTCCTGCAGTTTATATACTCTGTGATTTGTGCAGTTTATTAAATTTTGGAAAATAAACTAGTTAAACTTGGAAAAAATCGTGATACTCTTACGTTTAATCAACTACTTTAATTGTATTATTTCATGAAATAACCATCAAACGTTTTAGAAGGCTCAATCTTGATAAGAATGCGCATGAACAAACCAATAAACCCTTTTCAGTACATATTAACTGGTACCAGTGCAGACGTTTGAAATGGATTGGTCCATCATGACAATGTACTATCAACGTTTCGATGTCAGTTCTTTATGAAAACAAAAAGAATGCGGAATTTGAGTTTTGAAACGAAATGTTCAGAGAATTATTAATGACAATTCAGCATTGTACTGCAAATCTGGAAACCAAATTTAATTTGCGCACAATGCTGATCACTTTAACAAGGGTTTTAATCAATACATGCTTTTTTCCAATACTCAACACAATATCTTTGAAATTACATAAAAAATGTCGCAGTCTGTGCACAATTTTAAGTTCAAAGAGTGCTAATATAGCACAAAATGCAGTCTTCAGTAGTCCAAATCGGTCTCAGCTGGTATTAATTAGCGATGTACACTTGAAAGAAATGAGACCTTTGATTAGTAATTGACCAATTTGGTATCGCCACCTGTACACAGCGGTCAACGCGGTTCTCTCCAAACTGTCATTAGTGGTTCAAACTTGGAAAAGTAAAGACATATTCTTACATACTGGAATTATCATTTATAACTGTCTTTTTCAGGACAAAACAAATATTCTAACTTGATTCTATGGGTTATTTACGCTCATAACCAGATTAAGAAACAAAGAAACACTCTAGTCAGGTATCAACCCTGCGTGTTTCAGAAGCACTGAAGTCAGGTATCAACCCTGCGTGTTTCAAAAGACTTAAAATATACATAAGCACACTAGTCAGGTATGAACCCTGCGTGCTTCAGAAGCACTTTAGTCAGGTATGAACCCTGCGTGCTTCATATTGACACTAAAATAATATTAAAATCGTCATAAACCTAGGCGTGCATAAGGAAATAAATAAGCCTAGCTCTTTATCTGGTATATGTCGTTTCAAACCCATTAGAACACGTTCTTACTGAATCAATGGGCACTGTTTTCCTATTCACATGCATAATAAAACGGTGTATAGGCGTTTTAGTTGGGTATCAACCCTGCGTGCTTTATTTGGTCGCTCTACTCGTGCGCACCCATGACACTAAATCTGACCAACTATTGATCATTTGTGTCGATATTTCTAAACATAAAAACAAGCCCTAACCCACTGTACAACCCTATTATCAATGTACATCTGAGAACAGTAATCTGCGCTATACTTCCATATCAGAATGTGCGTTTTTCACATGCTGATCAAAGTTCGCTTTCTGTTTTAATATATGGAAACATTGACCGTTTTAATCGTTTAAGCAGATGCCACATATGCAAATGTGCAAATTATTCTTCATTGTGCACAAAAACAGAAGCACAAAGAAGTAAAACATACATTCGACAGCATCCAATAAAGAGTATGCACATGTGTATAACCAAATAAACGTTTGCTGTTCGCACGTGCGAAGCCACGTAAATGTATTATGTACTTGAAAATCTTTAAATCTGAACAGATAAACAGATTGTTCAGAATTTACAAGACTCGCACTTACTGCCATAATCAACTGCACAATGGCAATATGCAGTACATGACTATAATACGCATATATTTAAGCCAATATGGCGGTTGCTGTGCGTACATAGGACATTTATTAACGTCATTCTCTACATAACTAATCAGTCTATGCGTGTATACGCACGCATAAAGGCTTTATTTGTGTGCATCTAAAAATGATAAATTACCTTGATTAGCTAATTCACACATGAGTAGTATAATAAAATAAGTAAAAGAAACATCTGCTCAAAAATGGTCAAATGTATCGTATATACTTCAAGCTAGGGAGTTAATGCGTTGTCTTCTCCAGTATAAAGAATAGTAGAGAGTTTGTCTCTTTACTCCAAATTGTAGCGTTAGTTGAAAAACTAAGCTTACAATAAAATATGCTTAAACATTAAAAGAATCACTTCGTACTATACAGTGCACAATGTGCATCTGATATCAAATCAAGTTTCTACAAACGTAAACTATCTTTATAGCGTCTGATGAAGGGGCCATGTGCCTCGAAACTAGTAACGCGCTTCAGATATTGTTTTCTGAAATAAAGATATATAACTCTCTCCACCAAGCGGTGGTGTTCATAATGTTTAAAGTACGTCTTGTAAAGCACTTTTAATCGAATTAAGCTTTAACATACATGTAGTGGAGACTATGAAAAGAATGTCCTGAATTTTGTCAGCGACTTGACGTTATAACAACGTTGATCCGACGTTGATTAGACGTTGGACACTGATCGCAGATGACAGGCGTGTACTTGTATCTAACCTTGAGCGAGGAAGATTAAAATTCAAATACCTTTTCATTGCGCCAGTACACTGATCCTCAAGGTGATTGTGTCTCAAATTTACCTGCTAAAATGCAAGAACAAACCAGCACAAGTTTAAAAAAGCTAAAACTTGGGCGCATTGTGCTGGGTATGAGGCCTTCCCACCCTGTGAGGGTTACCGGGCAATCTGAACAGGGTGAGGTGGAATGAGACCCTTGCTTCGGTCAGACACCCACAACCCCCCCCATATACGATTGTTTTAGGCCCCCGGATTCGGCCAAAGGTGGGCACTCCCTAACTGTTGGGGTTCTTTGAGCCCTGACAGGGTAAGGGAACCTCATTCTGCTGGTTTAGACTACTGTTTTATAATCATACGAGCAATATGGCTAATTTATCAAAGAAATCTAACAGCTCCTAATAAATAATTAGGCAAAAAGCTCATAAAATTGAACGTAAACTGCATGTAAATTAAAGATTGCTATAATAAACACAAAAATAAATAAATAAAGTGTGTGACGCACTAACGTCGCATTCCTGCAGTTTATATACTCTGTGATTTGTGCAGTTTATTAAATTTTGGAAAATAAACTAGTTAAACTTGGAAAAAATCGTGATACTCTTACGTTTAATCAACTACTTTAATTGTATTATTTCATGAAATAACCATCAAACGTTTTAGAAGGCTCAATCTTGATAAGAATGCGCATGAACAAACCAATAAACCCTTTTCAGTACATATTAACTGGTACCAGTGCAGACGTTTGAAATGGATTGGTCCATCATGACAATGTACTATCAACGTTTCGATGTCAGTTCTTTATGAAAACAAAAAGAATGCGGAATTTGAGTTTTGAAACGAAATGTTCAGAGAATTATTAATGACAATTCAGCATTGTACTGCAAATCTGGAAACCAAATTTAATTTGCGCACAATGCTGATCACTTTAACAAGGGTTTTAATCAATACATGCTTTTTTCCAATACTCAACACAATATCTTTGAAATTACATAAAAAATGTCGCAGTCTGTGCACAATTTTAAGTTCAAAGAGTGCTAATATAGCACAAAATGCAGTCTTCAGTAGTCCAAATCGGTCTCAGCTGGTATTAATTAGCGATGTACACTTGAAAGAAATGAGACCTTTGATTAGTAATTGACCAATTTGGTATCGCCACCTGTACACAGCGGTCAACGCGGTTCTCTCCAAACTGTCATTAGTGGTTCAAACTTGGAAAAGTAAAGACATATTCTTACATACTGGAATTATCATTTATAACTGTCTTTTTCAGGACAAAACAAATATTCTAACTTGATTCTATGGGTTATTTACGCTCATAACCAGATTAAGAAACAAAGAAACACTCTAGTCAGGTATCAACCCTGCGTGTTTCAGAAGCACTGAAGTCAGGTATCAACCCTGCGTGTTTCAAAAGACTTAAAATATACATAAGCACACTAGTCAGGTATGAACCCTGCGTGCTTCAGAAGCACTTTAGTCAGGTATGAACCCTGCGTGCTTCATATTGACACTAAAATAATATTAAAATCGTCATAAACCTAGGCGTGCATAAGGAAATAAATAAGCCTAGCTCTTTATCTGGTATATGTCGTTTCAAACCCATTAGAACACGTTCTTACTGAATCAATGGGCACTGTTTTCCTATTCACATGCATAATAAAACGGTGTATAGGCGTTTTAGTTGGGTATCAACCCTGCGTGCTTTATTTGGTCGCTCTACTCGTGCGCACCCATGACACTAAATCTGACCAACTATTGATCATTTGTGTCGATATTTCTAAACATAAAAACAAGCCCTAACCCACTGTACAACCCTATTATCAATGTACATCTGAGAACAGTAATCTGCGCTATACTTCCATATCAGAATGTGCGTTTTTCACATGCTGATCAAAGTTCGCTTTCTGTTTTAATATATGGAAACATTGACCGTTTTAATCGTTTAAGCAGATGCCACATATGCAAATGTGCAAATTATTCTTCATTGTGCACAAAAACAGAAGCACAAAGAAGTAAAACATACATTCGACAGCATCCAATAAAGAGTATGCACATGTGTATAACCAAATAAACGTTTGCTGTTCGCACGTGCGAAGCCACGTAAATGTATTATGTACTTGAAAATCTTTAAATCTGAACAGATAAACAAATTGTTCAGAATTTACAAGACTCGCACTTACTGCCATAATCAACTGCACAATGGCAATATGCAGTACATGACTATAATACGCATATATTTAAGCCAATATGGCGGTTGCTGTGCGTACATAGGACATTTATTAACGTCATTCTCTACATAACTAATCAGTCTATGCGTGTATACGCACGCATAAAGGCTTTATTTGTGTGCATCTAAAAATGATAAATTACCTTGATTAGCTAATTCACACATGAGTAGTATAATAAAATAAGTAAAAGAAACATCTGCTCAAAAATGGTCAAATGTATCGTATATACTTCAAGCTAGGGAGTTAATGCGTTGTCTTCTCCAGTATAAAGAATAGTAGAGAGTTTGTCTCTTTACTCCAAATTGTAGCGTTAGTTGAAAAACTAAGCTTACAATAAAATATGCTTAAACATTAAAAGAATCACTTCGTACTATACAGTGCACAATGTGCATCTGATATCAAATCAAGTTTCTACAAACGTAAACTATCTTTATAGCGTCTGATGAAGGGGCCATGTGCCTCGAAACTAGTAACGCGCTTCAGATATTGTTTTCTGAAATAAAGATATATAACTCTCTCCACCAAGCGGTGGTGTTCATAATGTTTAAAGTACGTCTTGTAAAGCACTTTTAATCGAATTAAGCTTTAACATACATGTAGTGGAGACTATGAAAAGAATGTCCTGAATTTTGTCAGCGACTTGACGTTATAACAACGTTGATCCGACGTTGATTAGACGTTGGACACTGATCGCAGATGACAGGCGTGTACTTGTATCTAACCTTGAGCGAGGAAGATTAAAATTCAAATACCTTTTCATTGCGCCAGTACACTGATCCTCAAGGTGATTGTGTCTCAAATTTACCTGCTAAAATGCAAGAACAAACCAGCACAAGTTTAAAAAAGCTAAAACTTGGGCGCATTGTGCTGGGTATGAGGCCTTCCCACCCTGTGAGGGTTACCGGGCAATCTGAACAGGGTGAGGTGGAATGAGACCCTTGCTTCGGTCAGACACCCACAACCCCCCCATATACGATTGTTTTAGGCCCCCGGATTCGGCCAAAGGTGGGCACTCCCTAACTGTTGGGGTTCTTTGAGCCCTGACAGGGTAAGGGAACCTCATTCTGCTGGTTTAGACTACTGTTTTATAATCATACGAGCAATATGGCTAATTTATCAAAGAAATCTAACAGCTCCTAATAAATAATTAGGCAAAAAGCTCATAAAATTGAACGTAAACTGCATGTAAATTAAAGATTGCTATAATAAACACAAAAATAAATAAATAAAGTGTGTGACGCACTAACGTCGCATTCCTGCAGTTTATATACTCTGTGATTTGTGCAGTTTATTAAATTTTGGAAAATAAACTAGTTAAACTTGGAAAAAATCGTGATACTCTTACGTTTAATCAACTACTTTAATTGTATTATTTCATGAAATAACCATCAAACGTTTTAGAAGGCTCAATCTTGATAAGAATGCGCATGAACAAACCAATAAACCCTTTTCAGTACATATTAACTGGTACCAGTGCAGACGTTTGAAATGGATTGGTCCATCATGACAATGTACTATCAACGTTTCGATGTCAGTTCTTTATGAAAACAAAAAGAATGCGGAATTTGAGTTTTGAAACGAAATGTTCAGAGAATTATTAATGACAATTCAGCATTGTACTGCAAATCTGGAAACCAAATTTAATTTGCGCACAATGCTGATCACTTTAACAAGGGTTTTAATCAATACATGCTTTTTTCCAATACTCAACACAATATCTTTGAAATTACATAAAAAATGTCGCAGTCTGTGCACAATTTTAAGTTCAAAGAGTGCTAATATAGCACAAAATGCAGTCTTCAGTAGTCCAAATCGGTCTCAGCTGGTATTAATTAGCGATGTACACTTGAAAGAAATGAGACCTTTGATTAGTAATTGACCAATTTGGTATCGCCACCTGTACACAGCGGTCAACGCGGTTCTCTCCAAACTGTCATTAGTGGTTCAAACTTGGAAAAGTAAAGACATATTCTTACATACTGGAATTATCATTTATAACTGTCTTTTTCAGGACAAAACAAATATTCTAACTTGATTCTATGGGTTATTTACGCTCATAACCAGATTAAGAAACAAAGAAACACTCTAGTCAGGTATCAACCCTGCGTGTTTCAGAAGCACTGAAGTCAGGTATCAACCCTGCGTGTTTCAAAAGACTTAAAATATACATAAGCACACTAGTCAGGTATGAACCCTGCGTGCTTCAGAAGCACTTTAGTCAGGTATGAACCCTGCGTGCTTCATATTGACACTAAAATAATATTAAAATCGTCATAAACCTAGGCGTGCATAAGGAAATAAATAAGCCTAGCTCTTTATCTGGTATATGTCGTTTCAAACCCATTAGAACACGTTCTTACTGAATCAATGGGCACTGTTTTCCTATTCACATGCATAATAAAACGGTGTATAGGCGTTTTAGTTGGGTATCAACCCTGCGTGCTTTATTTGGTCGCTCTACTCGTGCGCACCCATGACACTAAATCTGACCAACTATTGATCATTTGTGTCGATATTTCTAAACATAAAAACAAGCCCTAACCCACTGTACAACCCTATTATCAATGTACATCTGAGAACAGTAATCTGCGCTATACTTCCATATCAGAATGTGCGTTTTTCACATGCTGATCAAAGTTCGCTTTCTGTTTTAATATATGGAAACATTGACCGTTTTAATCGTTTAAGCAGATGCCACATATGCAAATGTGCAAATTATTCTTCATTGTGCACAAAAACAGAAGCACAAAGAAGTAAAACATACATTCGACAGCATCCAATAAAGAGTATGCACATGTGTATAACCAAATAAACGTTTGCTGTTCGCACGTGCGAAGCCACGTAAATGTATTATGTACTTGAAAATCTTTAAATCTGAACAGATAAACAGATTGTTCAGAATTTACAAGACTCGCACTTACTGCCATAATCAACTGCACAATGGCAATATGCAGTACATGACTATAATACGCATATATTTAAGCCAATATGGCGGTTGCTGTGCGTACATAGGACATTTATTAACGTCATTCTCTACATAACTAATCAGTCTATGCGTGTATACGCACGCATAAAGGCTTTATTTGTGTGCATCTAAAAATGATAAATTACCTTGATTAGCTAATTCACACATGAGTAGTATAATAAAATAAGTAAAAGAAACATCTGCTCAAAAATGGTCAAATGTATCGTATATACTTCAAGCTAGGGAGTTAATGCGTTGTCTTCTCCAGTATAAAGAATAGTAGAGAGTTTGTCTCTTTACTCCAAATTGTAGCGTTAGTTGAAAAACTAAGCTTACAATAAAATATGCTTAAACATTAAAAGAATCACTTCGTACTATACAGTGCACAATGTGCATCTGATATCAAATCAAGTTTCTACAAACGTAAACTATCTTTATAGCGTCTGATGAAGGGGCCATGTGCCTCGAAACTAGTAACGCGCTTCAGATATTGTTTTCTGAAATAAAGATATATAACTCTCTCCACCAAGCGGTGGTGTTCATAATGTTTAAAGTACGTCTTGTAAAGCACTTTTAATCGAATTAAGCTTTAACATACATGTAGTGGAGACTATGAAAAGAATGTCCTGAATTTTGTCAGCGACTTGACGTTATAACAACGTTGATCCGACGTTGATTAGACGTTGGACACTGATCGCAGATGACAGGCGTGTACTTGTATCTAACCTTGAGCGAGGAAGATTAAAATTCAAATACCTTTTCATTGCGCCAGTACACTGATCCTCAAGGTGATTGTGTCTCAAATTTACCTGCTAAAATGCAAGAACAAACCAGCACAAGTTTAAAAAAGCTAAAACTTGGGCGCATTGTGCTGGGTATGAGGCCTTCCCACCCTGTGAGGGTTACCGGGCAATCTGAACAGGGTGAGGTGGAATGAGACCCTTGCTTCGGTCAGACACCCACAACCCCCCCCATACACTCTTTGTCGAAACACCCTCCCCCCCCCCCCCCCCCCCCCACCCCCGAAAACAGTTTTTCTCACAACGAGGCCCATATGATACCAAACAATCTAGTGTTGTCAGAAAAAAAAATACCCAAGAAAAATGATAACGCATCAGGCTTTTCTTCATTTCTCAGACATGGAAAAAGGCATTTTTTCATACAACGCAATTAACCCACATATGCCTAACGTCCTTTTTGTGGGGCATAGGTAAACAGTGCAGAACCAGATGAGACCCAGCAGAACGCGGTATCTGATCAGGTTCTCCACCGTTTGCTTACAGAATGTTCTATAAAAATTTAAGAAAATGAAAATGACACCAACACCCCTTAAAACGAAATCGTCTGGTCCAATTGAGTGGAGAGGGCGTAAATGAGTTAAATAGAAATTTAGTATCTTTTGTTTAATTCTTAAATTGGCTATTATTGTCAGTCGTTTTGGTTGAATAGATATTTAACGCAGTCACGGAAATAATTACTGCTCACAGCTGTCTTACCAACTACATTGTTAATTGTTAAACAAACGCTTTTTAAATGAAATGAAGTGTATCTATGGTTGACAAATCATCATTTATAATTAAATGTAAGTTTTCACGCTTTTTAACCCTGCAAATGTGGCTAAATTCCCATTGTACATTAGAGGCAATGTTTAGGTTCCCAGTGTTGGGACACCTCCGTAGAGTGGAACGTTATGCGGAAAAATGAAAGAAAGACGATTTTGCTAGCATCTTATCTGCATGATTTTATTTTGTTTTTGCTAAAAAATTTATAATTTTAGTTCCGAAATGTGTAATTTACGTATCAAGTGTTAAGTATATCAAATCTACTCACATCAATTAGCTCTACAACCGACAATTTCAATGGTATAGAATAAACAGATGTAGTACGAAAAGTTATCATTTTGCCTCTTTTTCATATCGTCTCTGCAACAAAAGTTTGCAATATAATGATATTCTACAAAATGCAAACTTAGGACAAATATATCAACGTTTAGGAATTTAAAGAATTACACTCATTGAGCGCTTCAAATTGCCACAGTTAAAGTGACAAGTAGCTCATTAAAATTCTAATATCCACCATTTTCAAGATGGCGGCTTGTAAACAACGCAATCTGTCCAAAATAACACGAAAATTAACCATTATCCACGGATTTTATTCCAACATAACTCATATGAGATATACTTAAAAACTTATTCTCGTAAATTCCGTGAGAATTTTCTCCACATATATTGAATATTCACGGTTTTAACATCAAACTTTCCTATGAATCATCGCTATGAACAGCCTCTTTGAAAATGGCGGCAGAAAGGTATTTATCTCGGCGTATACCCGATTTACGCGTAGGCAATAATATTGATGAAATAGATAAGAAGCTAATCCCTGCAAGTATACATCCCTGGTAAACCATAACACAAATTAACGTTTTTGTTTGTCTGAAGATGTTACTGGCTAGCATGATATAAGAAGAATAAACCTCAAAAGTTTTGATTCCATCGGACTCGTCGTTTTTGCTACTCAACAACATAAGACAAACACTTCTAGCAGGTTAATCATTGAAATTCAGCTTTAAGCATGCAATTTACATAGAGACTTTGCACTGCTCTGTAAGCTTTAATATCAGCGATTATTTATATCACCAGAAGTCACCGTCCTTATTTGAAAATTGAAAAAAATATATATTATGCTACCAAATCGATTTTTAATTTCTCACATTGAAACCGGAAGTGTACAGTAGTCGTAAAACTTATTTCGCCAAGAATGGACTAATCAAGTTCTACTGTGTTTGGCCTACAGTGTTCAAATAAAATTAAGTGCATTTAACAATTTTACCACTGGTGATTTTCAAAAATCTCGAAAAAATTTGAAAAATGCAACATTTTAAAAAAATGCGTAAAAATCCACCATAAGCAAAATTTCAATTGTTTGGTGTTTTTCCAGTCGAACAGACCAGTTTGTAACCATCTAAACTTCAATTTTATAAAAAAAAAAAAAAAAACTACTCCCAAAACTATTTTTTCTTTAAAAAAATCGATTTTTGCATTTTTAACCCAAAAAACTTTGAAGTATAAGAAAACTGTTCAAAAACACTGCTAAACGTTTGCCCAGAAATTCACATATATAGGCAAAAATTCATTTCAATTTTATTAGCGTTTGGTCAGAAATAATGAGTTTGAAAAGTGACCGAATTAGAACTTGGTTTTAGTATACTAGTATAAAGCATTTTACTCTATTTGTCGGCCTGATCTGGGTCCAGACTGTTTGACACGGTTATCAGCAGACAACAACAGTGGCACCTAGCGTGCATAGAGTTAAACACAAAACAACTTGTTTATACTACTTTCTGGTCAAAATCTTGGCTAAAGTTAATTTCATTTGGCTCCAACTTTTTCCATTTGGCTAAAGTGTTGGCTACAACAAATTTTGAGCCAGGGTAAGCTCTGAGTTGGTGTACAAACTGATCCAATATGCAAAATATTTTTTAGATTTTGGACAGATAGGTCTTAGACAAATAATGTGCATCACTCTTTCCTTGCCGACGGTGACTTTTGTCATCTGCTGATATCCTTTACAAGCAGATTGGACCCAGAGCATGATGGACAGGCTGTCTTGATCTAGATCCAAACTGGTTGACACTTTGATGGTATTCTTGAATTAATTTTTCGAAAAAAAAATCATTCCTGATCTTTGCCTTCTTCCTTACTTGGCCAAGAAGATCTGACATTTCGCCCCATTGTGGCAGGTCCAGCATGCGAAACTCATCGAATCTTACTAAAATCATTCATATCGAAAGTACAGAGCTACGTAAGAGATGACATAGATTTTCTAAAATATATTCTCAAAATTGTACCACAAAATACACTGCTGGTATCCTTTGTTGTAGTAAATCTTTATACAAATATTTCCCATGATCTAGGCATAAAAGCGATAAACAGCTGGCTAACGAAATATCCAGAATTAATACATGAAAGATTCTCAAAAGAATTTATTCTTGAGTCCATTAAATTATACCTGAAAACAACAATTTCTATTTTAATGATAAAATGTATACGCAAGTTCGAGGTACGGCAATGGGTACAAAGTTTGCGTCCACATATGCCACTCTGGTACTAGCCTATTTAGAAGAAAAGTTGTACGTACAAACTGAAATAAAATATGGCAAAGACTTCGCTAGATATATCAAAGATAACTGGAAACGGTTTTTGAATGACTGTTTCATTTTATGTACTAAAGGAGAAGAAAATTTAAAGACATTTCACTCAGTTTGAAATGAACTACATTCAGATTTAATTTTACAATAGAATATAGCAATTAAAGACTGCCCTTTTTGTATATATTACTTATAAAATCAAATAATCACATAAGTACAGATATATTTTTCAAAGAAACAGACTCTAAGCAATATCTAAACTTTTATTCTTGCCATCCGAAGCATACGAAAACAAGCATACCATATAACTTAGCGAGACGAATCTGCACAATTGTCTCTGATCAATGCCAAAGAGAAAAGCATCTATCAGAATTACGCATACATTATTTTCAGTAGATCGCATTTTAGTGCACAAATGCGTCATGTGTGGATCCAGAGGAGGGGATAGGTGTCCGGACCCCTCTGGAAAATCACAGGTTAAATGGGTTTCTATAGAAATAAGCATTTGGAAAATGTTGGACCCCCTTTGAAACCTTGGGAAATTATAGTTTCCTTGAAATAACCATTGGACACTCTCTGTAAAATTGTACTAAAAAAACAACAACAAAAAACAAAAACGTTGTTGACAGTCAGGCCTGGACCCCCACCCCCCGGCATAAAATCCTGGATCCGCGCTTGTCCGTAGAAAGTACGCAAAATAGGTAACTTAGTAAACAGGTCTGGTATTGTTCTGGTAAGGTTAGTCAAAATATTGTTGAAATCACAAGGGGAATAGTTGAGAAAATTATTCCGAAATTTGTATGTGTTTAGATGCTGGTAGTCAGTCTACTGTGAAATTCTCGGACCCAATGGTTTGAAATAGATCATCTACTAAGAAAGAAAGAAAGAAAAAAAAAACAGAATTTTAAGTTCAGAAATCATGGTCTATCACTTGATAACGATGACGAAACCGTTTAATGTTTTTAAATAAACTTGCGTATCCTTCTGAGCTAAACAAAAACCCCTCCTTCTTGAGTAGTGGCTAGCCTTGGTCCATTCGTCAATATTTTTTGCCAATATTTTCTTATGCAGCTATTCTAAAAAATAAGATTAGAAAGGCATCGGTAGTCCGTTATTAATTTCGGCTGAGCCTGATATTGACTTAGAAACGGAAAAATAAAAAAAGGAAAAATAATCAGACTGTAACCATGCTATATAGTGGTGGCTCTTGTTTCTGAGGAGCACATTAAATTGGATGATCATTGCAAGTTTTCGTTTTATAGTTAAATTTGAAAGATAAAACAAACCTTTTTTAAGGCTTAGGCAAATTATTTTAATGCATTACTGCCGCACACACTTTGATGCAGTTCATTCTCCTTTGCTCCAGCTATAGGCTTTGTAAAAGACAGATAATTCTCAGTAAATTGTTAATACACTGTTTATTATCATCAATTATCACCAATTAAACCTAATAATGGGACAGGTGATTTGTCTGGTCACCACTGCCTCTGGTCAGCATTTTAGTCACTTTGGTCAGCTTTTGGTCAGCTTTTGATAAGGTAAACGGTCAGCAGTTCTGCAGTGAAAGTCAGCGTTTTAGTCACACCCCTCGATTTGACTATAGATCTGGTACTGGACCCCGTGACACTTCCTTATTATTTTTTTGTCAAATCCGATACTTGTTTTTAAAAACCGCAATTGGACGAAACAATTCAATTACCGGATCAAAGGTTTCAATTAGAAGAAGGCAAATATGGATAAACAGATCAATGTGACACATGTTATTTTTGACGTAGATGGCTTATTACTGGGTAAGGATCGTTTCGGTTCTTAAAATATCTAGATCGATGTTCAAGCTTAAAAATTTGAGGTTGAAATTACTTTCGTATGTTTTCGTACCCTATTTAGATTCGTCACGAGCTATCGTTTATTGCATCAGAATGGGATTAATTAAAGCAAACGTGCACATGCAGAAAGAAATTACCCAATTTTCACTGTATATGAGCGGACAGTGGTCAAAACTGGAAATTGTTATTCCCGAAACTAGGTATTTGCGTAGGCAGTGGCTAGAGGTACGGATCCGTACCCCTAGCCTGGGAGGCTAGGGATACAGATCCGTACCCCTAGCCTGGGAGGCTAGAGGTACGTATCCGTACCCCTAGTATATTCTACCATGTCAGGCTACATGTACAGACATATGACCCTGATGAGAAGTTATCATGATTAATAAGGCTTAATTAAACAAAAACTCGTGTTGTAGTCTTACATTTGTTTTGTCCGCCATCTTTGATCGATAAAGGGAAGCTACTCTATTTACTGTGACGTCATACGTCGTATATAAATCAAACCAGTATAAGCTTATACAAAAGGGTTAAAAAAATAATGGTAAAGTTAAAAAAAATTATTCTATTTTTTTTTCAGTGGTAAATTTTTGGTTTAGAAATATTAGAAGCAGAGGAAAACAAATATATACAACTAGCTTACCATCTAATGATGAATGATATTGAAAATAAGCCAAATTGTCTAAATTGGGCATCTAGAGTTAAGCAATTACTATCAACACTGGGGTTTTATGAAGTTTGGGTGAATCAGGGGGTTGGAAATAAGAATGTGTTTTTATGTGTTTTAAAACAAAGGTTATTAGATAATTTTTCACAAGGATGGTCCAGCAGACTTGCAGAATCAAGCAGAGCTAACTTTTATTCATTATTTTCTTCTTTTGAACATCAGTTTTACTTGGATTTTGTTACGGTTAAAAAATTTAGAGTTGCTATAACAAAATTAAGAACTTCATCACATAGATTAGAAATTGAGGTAGGAAGATGGACTAGGCCAAATAGAATACCGATAGATGAAAGAAAATGTTTAACATGTAACAAACTTGAGGATGAATTTCATTTTTTGTTGGAGTGTAGCTTGTATAATGATTTGAGAAATCAGTATATAAAAAGGTATTATTGGAAAAGACCATATATATTAAAACTTAAGGAATTAATGTCAACTACAAATAAGAGAATATTAAGTAATCTTTCATTATATATTTTCAAGGCTTTTAAGATTAGATATGGTCAATAGGCACAACACTTATATATGATATGTTTTCATGTTTTTTTTGTCACATGTGTATCTCCCACTTACTGTTTTTCTGAATTGTTGGAGGCGATGTAGCCATTTGAACCCACTAAATTGTAGATGGCATCATATGCATGGCTGTGGATATTATGTTGTCCATCATATCTATATTGGGAAACATTTGCTTTTCTGCCCAGTGGAAAATCTCATAGAGATGGTTGCACTGAGTATGAACAGCTTATGTGTTCGCACATAGGTTTGGATGAACAAGGATTTCAGAGTAAAATTGTAAATATTTTCTTACCCATCAGTTTTAACTTGTGTTTTGGGTGCTCAAAGGAACCTTCTCATTGAGACAGTTCTTTTGAGTACCCACAACATATGTTTTGGTTGAGAAATAGGAAAATTAAATTTCTGTTACGAACTCTTAACTGGAGTCCTGTCGCATATCAAATGTCAATCCTCATCATGCCAATAATATTTTTGTACTTAAAGTGTCATTTGCTACTGTAGAATCATAGATATGACAGATATGTATTTGATATATACATGTTTGAAGGCACTTTACTAAATTTGATAATCGAAGCAAACAGTGTGGTCCCTGATCAGACTGATCCGAAGTGAGCTTCTAGACCAGGGTTCATATTGTTCTGCAATACAGGCTAAACCTTTTTGTGATTGGCAATTTGGGGGTTAGTACATCCATGACCTTCGGCTGTGTGTATGAATTTTGTATTTATGTATTGATATATATACTACACATGACCAATCATTGTAATTTGTTCTTTTAAGTTTAAAGATGCCTTTGTAGTGCGTTATGCCGACCAATTAATCACAGAATGTTGTTCGCACCCTCGCTAATGACACAAACCGAAAGTGAAAACAGCAAAAACAAATCATGAATAACAAGTTTTAATTTGATTTAATAATAATAATAATAATAATAATAATAATAATAATAATAATAATAATAACAAACACCACAACATAAATCCCGCGCCACTTGTTCCAATTCGGAATTCGTGTTTCGTTTTTATATTTACCATACAGAGTTATCTCACATATTGACGACTTACAGGATTGGTATTTCATAACACAACAACAAGGTTTTTTCTAACACTTATCATCATGATAATTTAGAATTTCTCATCAGGGTTATGTCTGTACCTGTAGCCTGACATGGTAGAATAGACTAGGGGTACGGGTCCGTACCTCTAGCCTCTCAGGCTAGGGGTACGGATCCGTATCCAAAGCCTCCCAGGCTAGGGGTACGGATCCGTACCGCTAGCCACTGCCATTTGCGTATGACAGACTGGCATCCTGATCATACGCTCTTTCTCTGGAAAGAGGAAAAGTAAATGCTTTGAGAAAATTAAAACAGCATATTATCACAGGCAATCATAAGTGATAGTCAGCTACTTTTGCATATTATTTGATCATAATTTCTTAGATATAAATTGCTGATATTTTTTACAACTAGTGGTTCCTCAATCCTCAATCCACGGCCTCTTCGGCACAAGTGGTCTCGAATGTACTGTTGGCCTCTTATGTAGTTGTATTTCCGCTAATGTGACTAAACTCAACTGTACTTTAGAAATACAAGGTGTGGATTGACGGATCAAAGATTTGGAGGGTGTCGATCTGGAATTTCCTCACTGAAACGACCTGTGGCCTCCTCTTTCTTTCTTTCTTTCTCTTAATACTGGCACGATCAAATTTTGATCATTACGCCAGGGAGTGCAATTTTGGAATTTTGAAGAAAAAACAAAAACAAAACAAAAAAACAAAACAAAAAACAAAAAAAATCTTTCGGCTGTGTTTTTAACTAAATGAGGAGTGCCCTAAACTCCTCAGCAGTCTGGGAATTGACCGCCGAAGGAGAAAGACTATTCCACTGTGGTATAGTCCGGGGGGAAAAAGAGTTCTTCAGGGCATCACTGTATGTCTGGTTTCTACAATATTGGGCACTGTGTGTAACCTGGTAGATTTCAAACTGCGAGCAGGGGTCAGGTACTTGTCTTTTTCTATAGACACAGCACCAGAATGTATCTTATGAAATAGAAGCAGGGAGGACTGATCCCTACGGGCCTCAAGAGATGGCCACTCAAGCTCATCAAGCATATCGCCGACACTACTTGTGTTACGCCATCTCCTGCAGGTCCAACGGGCTGCTGTCCTCTGAACTTTCTCTACCTGATTAATCTGAAGTTTTGAGTAAGGGCTCCAAATGGGTGCTGCATACTCTAGTTTAGGCCGAACCAAAGTTTTGTATGCAACTTCCTTAGTACTCCGAGGTGCAAAAGCCAAATTCCTGCAAAGGAAACCAAATGTCTTAGTTGCTTTGGAAGAAATTTCTGAAATGTGTTGACCCCAATCCATATTATCAGAGATGGTTATGCCAAGGTATTTTGCTGACTGAACGTTTTCCAAAGTTTGGTTGTGAAGGGAGTAATCAAAGAGAATCTGTTTGTGATGCTGATGCCGAGTCACTCTCATAGAGTGACATTTGGCTACATTGAACTTCATTTGCCAATCGGCTTCCCATTGTCCTAAGCTAGTGAGGTCTTCCTGCAGTATAAAACAGTCTTGAATCGAATGAATGTTTCTATACAGGACACAGTCGTCCGCGAACAGGCGAACAGAAGACCTGATGTTATCCGGCAGGTCGTTTATAAAAATAAGGAACAGGATCGGCCCTAAAACTGATCCTTGGGGTACACCGGATAACACTGGGACTGGATCTGAGGCTTGACCATCTAATACTACTTTTTGAGTGCGCCCAGAGAGCCATGAGTTGATCCACTTGTGGGTGGACCCTCTTATCCCATAATAGTCCAATTTGTGTAATAGCCTCCTGTGTGGTACCTTATCAAAGGCCTTTGCGAAATCCATTATGATCAAATCTGTCTGCTTGTGTCCACGATTCACAGCGCCATCCAGGTTGCTTATGATATCGTGCACAAACTGGACCAACTGGGTCTCGCAGGACCTCTGACTTCGGAAACCATGCTGACAGTCAGCAAGTATGCTATCTAAGGCTAAGTGCTTGTTGATGTTACTGACTAATATATGCTCTAGGGTTTTGCAGCAGATGCATGTGAGCGACACCGGTCTGTAATTAGCAGCGTCATATTTTTCACCTTTTTTAAAGACCGGGGAAACATAAGCTTGTCGCCACTCATCTGGTACATCGCCCCGAGCTAAGGACTCATTAAAGATAAGTGCCAGTATTGGAGAGATCTCATTGCTACACTCTTTAAGCACTCTGGCATTCAGTCCATCCGGGCCAGGTGCTTTATGTACATTTAGTCCGTCCAACAGTTTGGCGACCCCTTTCGGGTCAACCCCTTTCGGGTCCTCGATGTAGGCTGCAACCTCCTGTCTAATGGTTTCTCTCCAGTCCGGTAGCTCTGTGTGCTCTTCATTGCTGAGTAAGGTATGAGCATCTAGGAAGTTCAATCCAAGCTGGGATGATAACTTCAGCTGCATAGTTTCTCTTTATTGTAGGTAGTTTGGAAGTCTATGAGGAAGTGTTCGGGTGTCTCGGGTTCCCCGCAGGTGCACTTATTACTGTCACATTGGCCCAGTTTGAATATGTAGTCCTTTAGTTTAGAATATCCTGTCTGCATTTGTAGGATAAGACAAAAGCTTTTCCTGTTGGGGATATCCAGGAACTTCTTGGAGTCCACTTTTGAGACTAGCATATGATATGCTCTGCCATACTCTGTGTTGTCCCATCTGGATTGCCATTTCGATATTTGGGTCTTCTTGGTGGCCTCCTTGATCTCCAGTATTGTTGATGAATTTCTACCCTCTGGTTGGTTCATTGCCTCCGTAGCAGCTTCTTTGGCTAGTGCATCAGCTATTTCATTTCCTGCGATACTGGCATGACCTGGGGTCCAGGAAATATCCATTTCGGCTCCCTTCCGCTGTAGTGTTGTGATAGTCTGCCTGATTTCTGTGGTAATGTCCTTATAACCTGTCTCCTCCCAGTTGAGTGTAAGGGTTCCCACTGTGGATTGACCATCACTAAATATTTTCAGGAATCTACAGGAGAGTGTTTCCAGATGTTGCAGGAAATATTCCAGGGCTATCTGCACTGCCACTAGTTCCCCCAAAAGGAAGGATCCCCTCTTACACACAGGCTTCTTCAGGGAGACTGGATCAAGATGAGGTGGATACAACACTGCTCCTGCTCCACATGGTCCAGGGTTTGGTTGGCATGATCTGTCGTCGAAAGCGAATGTTGTATCTTCTGGAGCTTCCATCATCATGTCCATGACCATCTCTTTTCCTAGCTCTGACTGCTCTTGGGTGCGTGATTTGGAGGATATATCTGCCATGTCGAGTATTACCCTGTGTTGCATAGTGAGGCATGGTCGGCTGCGACGTGCTACATTGTCCCTGATGTATTACATGTTTTATTATTTTTTCTACAGTAGTAAGCGCCCATGCCTACGTCCAAAACATCTCTGCATTTGATACCGCTTTTACCTAACAAATTAACTTGGACCCAATAAACATACTGGGTCCGAGCAATTAATAATGATAAAAAAATGGACCTTGCTCCTAAATACTGCCAGCAGCATTAGCAGAGATCATTTGCATGTAGTTTCTTTTTGTCATGCATTTTGGTTCAATTGTTAGTGCCAATGATTTCCATTCTATCTACGAACCAGTACATGAGACTATAGTATTTGTCACATTGTTGAGCTACAAGGAATCAGACAAACCTACAGGTGCAAACTGACAGGCTTGCCAGAACCTCTGCTCGACGTAGTTTAAGAGTTAAGACTCAGGTCGAAATGTAGACCTGTGTACCAGCTGGATACCTCAAATTGGCATTCAAACGAGACTTTTTTTCAAATGTGCTCACATGCACAAAGTATGATTTAGTTAATAGGTTAAGACTCCGGCCGAAATATAGACATGACGTATCCAAGCTGAATACCTCAACATAAGCATTCAAACGAGGGTTTTGCACATACACTAAAACCTGTGTAAAGCGGCCACTCAAAAATACAAAATATATATCTAAATGATAAATGGTAGCTTAATGAAGTAAGTAAGGGTGCAAAGATCAGGAATCGATACAATCAAGTACCACACCTGACCCAGGATACCAATGGGAAAGTGACAAACTCACAGTTAGACACCACAAACGAGAGCCAAGATGTCAGCCCTTTCGCAGCAGGTGACCACAAGGCACAAATAAACAGACGCGCACAAAGGGCAGGCATAGCAAATACAAGACAGAAAAAACATAAAAGATCCATAAAGAAGTACCCCTTGGAGCATTCTGCAGTCCTTTTGACCTGCATTAAGCGATAATTGGTCATAAAAACCAATTTTTGGTCTTTTTTAGTGGCCGTTTTACACAGGTTTTACTGTATGCGGTAAGTACTTAAATCTCATGTATATATTTTCTATAGATACACAGCGACTATATACTGTTGCCACACAGAACGTGTGTGAGGAGTTCAAAAAACAGTACACCTGGGACATCAAGAAGAGTATTTTGAGACGACCAGAAAAGCCTGCGCAAACTGACAGGCTTGCCAGAACCTCTGCTCACACACATAAAGTATGGATATAGTTTAAGAGTTAAGACTCGGGCAGAAATATAGACCTGTATCCCAGCTGGATACAGCAACAGTGGCATTGCACAAAATCGATAAGTACTAAAATCTCACGTTGTGGCCCATGTATTATTATTATTATTATTATTATTATTATTATTATTATTATTATTATTATTATTATTATTATTATTATTCTATAGATACAGAGCGACTGTATACTGTTGCCACACAGAACGTGTGTGATGAGTTCAATAAACAATACACCTGGGACATCAAGAAGCGGATCATGGGGCGACCAGAAATGGAATCTGCCAGAATGGTAGTGGGTAAGGAAATTATAGTTTTATATTAAAAGATAACATAGTGCTTTATTGTGGTCGGCCATGGCCGGCCGCTTATATAAAGTTCAATCAAAACACACATCAAATTCAGGTTTTGACCAAACCTATATGCCATGCTCAGGCTATATTTTATTTGCTGCTGAACAACGAGTGGGGTACCAAATGTCGTGGGTTGGCCTACAGCGAGAAGTAAATTGTCCGTGAAATCAATAGGGCTACCTATAGCGCGATGCAAGGTTGTTTGCGAATCTAATTTTCACAAAGGTGTTAATTTGCCCTGCCTCTTATATAAACGCAATAAGTATTAGCTTTTCCAAAAGGCTGGCGAAAGCAAAACGTCCCAAAGTCAAAACGTCCTTGATTGGCAGAGAGTGCGAGCGAACTTCACATCAGTAAACGTACTTATATGATTGTCATCCACATCTGATTACATAGAATTACTATGAATTCAGGCACTGTCTTATGACGGTCATGACAAACAGGTTTTATGCCCCCAAACGGAGGCATATAGTAATCAAACTGCCTGTCCTTAGTGTCCTAAGTGTTTGAGTGTTCATATCATATCTGGAGTATATCTCCTATATTATTTTAGGTAGGAATGCCAAAATTCGTGTCTTAATGCATTTAGGGTCATGGAGCGTCACGCACCTTTATCACTGCCATCAGATCTAGAAAAATCGTGTCACGAGCATAAATCCTAGGAATCCCAAATTTGGTTTGTGAACACATCTTGGGGTCATCGAGTCTGTACATATACAGTTAAGCGACCACTGTGACCTTAATTTTCTGGCATCAGTTTTAAGAAAAATGTGCTGTCTAGTGTTGTCAAATGATTTTCCATAAATGTGTCACATGCTAGATACATTACCATAACATACCATGCATAAGCCGGGTGCTTTCAAAAGATCAAGCAACATCCCTGCTGGAAGCATGTGTTAAATGGTAACAAATCACAGTTCAGATGTAAATAATCAGAGCTTAGAATAAATCTACATGAACAAGCTCTAAAAGTTCAAAATGGAAGCATGCAGTGGGCAAGAATACATACAATGAAAGGGCTAAACGACCGCCAGCTTTTTTGAAAAGCTAATACTTGTAAAAGTAAGAGTTATCTTTGATTTCAGGAATACAAATGTACATGTGTGGCGTACAGAATAGGCCTTCTCGATTATCAATAAATCGCTACATGACCAGTCATAGTTTGAACTTTAAGCCACCAAATGTCTAATTGATGCATAATTAAAGGTTTATAACAGCAGGAAAGGTGCTTAATATAACAACCAGTGTACTTATGAACTTCTGATTTCTGCCATCGCTGAATAATTCTTGATTTGATTCCTCATGTGAATCAATATGATGAGAAATCAACTCACTGAAATACCCCTGAAACTAAGTAATATATTTCTTGTTTGTTGAAGATTTGTTATATTCTTCAAAGGATGGCTGTTTTATTTTTACACTTTTTTTTCAGATTTAATGGAACTTCCATTGACTGTTGACGAGTACTTAGAACGAGTTCATAAAGAGCATGATCGTCTTTTCCCCACAGTACCACTGATGCCAGGTGAATATATTAATCAGTGGCGTAGCCTCAACGTTGAAAAGGTTAAGCAAATCAAAGGGAGACTACCGGATCAAGTATTGAATCCCTTCAATTGTGTCCCTTTTCAAAATTGGAACTTCTCTTAAATGAAGGATTTTGCTCCCAGAGGGAGCGAATTCTTTACTTTATGTGCAACTCTTTATAGTATGGAAAATCACTTTTACAGTAAGTGACCTCCCTTGAATGTTACTATTTTCATAACCCACGTGCACATTTGCGTAAAGGGTGCTGGGCCAATGTTAATTATCTACTTAATCTTTCTAGGGGTTTTAATGTTTATGGTGTCTTATGCTTCATACACTCTTTTCAGAATTTAATATGACTTAAAACTTTACAGAATGGCACTTGTAATCTTCTATTCTCTGAATATGAATTTAGGAAATAATGCATGCAATGTTGAAAGTTTTCAGGATTGTTCTTGAATTCAGGATTTTAGGCTGACTTTCCATAAAGTCGATCTCAAAATACTGAATTAGACAGATCATAATAGCTGTTCTGATATTTACAGCCTGTTTAAAGGCAATGGGCCATTTAACGTGTAGTTGTTAATGTTTAGTTGGCATACAGCACGTTTTAAGATTTGAATATCGTAAAGATCAGAAATTTTGAAATTTTACTCCTTCACACATATGTATGATCAAGGTAATAATAGGAGCCAGTGTGAGACACAAACCAACAAAATGGTCTGCACCCAGCAGGACTCAGATCAGCATGGGCAGCTGTCTTGGCAGATCAGACTTTAAGAATATGTTCAATGCGTTGCTATTCATCCTGGTTTCATTGTGTAGATGGAGAAGACTCTGATCACAGGGATATAAGAGGGTCTGGATGGGGTATAATGATTAGTGAATAATGGCCCTTTCTTATAATGAATAGTGAATAATGAGCCAAAAAAATAATGAATAGTGAGGGCCTAAAAATTAATGAATAATCCTATTTTTTAATGAATTGAAGAAAAAATTAATGAAAAGTGAATAATCAGATTTCTTTGCCACCTTTCTTACTTTTAATGAATAATTATTGGTCTTATTTTAATGAATAACCCAAAATTTTAATGAGATGAACAATGAGCTAAATTTTTAATGAATAGTGAATACCAGACCCCCCCCCCCCCCCCCCCCCCCCCCCCCCGCCATCCAGACCCTCATATAAATATTCAGCTTTTTGGTGGGCAAATTTCAGTTTTTTCAAATCACAATTCATGTTTCCAAAATGTTTTAAAATTGATTCTGACTGATCTGTATAGGACTAAGGTCTGGTGTTTTTGCTCGGGATTTAGTGGGTATCACTGTTTTCATTTGACTGTGATTCTCATCCCAGAGATAAGGCTGTTTGGATGCTGCATTCTCATGTCATTTTGATGGTTTGTCATGTGTTGGCTCTTATATGATTGTGTCATTATCTGTTTATGAATGGTTTTCTATAATGTTTTATATACTATTTTTTCTAGAACAATGCATAATTTTTCATCAGGCTATAGGAAAGTACCAATAGAAGCTTCTTGGTGAAATATGTCTTTTGGCAAGCCATGACTTTTAATTGAACATTACTATTAGTTAAGGAAAATCATAGAAACCCTGCCAGAATCCCAGTTTTAGTATATGCCTCAAAATCCGATGACCTTGCTTAGTAATGTAGCTTTCTTGATGAGAATGTTTCTAAATATGCTCTAAGTGTTTGCACTTTTAAGAACAGGACAATCGAAAGTACAAGATTATATATATAAGTGCAAATAAAAACGCTGTGCAAATGATGTATCACTGCTGCTCAGCAGGGAGCGTAACTAAGTGTGAAACAGAAGCAGAAAGTGTACATTTTACCAAGTGTTTAAGTCTGAGGTGATGGTTCTGCTGTGGTGATTCATTGTGTAGTTTTGCTCCGTTCTTTGTGGGGGTCGTGTTTGGACCTAGCTTTTATTTGTTTGCTCGATTGTGATTTACAGTCCCAGTCAACAACTATGGTCATGTCCAGATGGTCAGCTAACCTAACCACACTTATCCTGGGCAAGCTAATACGAAGTTCTTATCCATTACTCCATTTGCATACTATAGCTTATAGCTGACAACAGTCTTCTTAAATCAGCGGAAAGGGAGTATGACCATGTTTTGTAATGCAGAACTTATTGTGTTTTCTAGTTTTGCAATCATCTCTCCGAGGAAGAGAGAGCTGGTTCGTTTACTTTAATTGTGTTATTGCTGCCATGTGGCTGTAAGTGTCCTGCGTCTCTTCTACATGGTGCCGTGGGTTGTACTTTGGTCTGTGATTGTGACATTTCCAGTTCAGTGGTAATACCCACTTGCTTTTAAAAGCTGTTAGATAGTACATGTATAGTTGTTTCTTTTCTACCATTTTCCTTGTTTGCAAGTGAGGATCCAGAGGGGGGACAGGGGGTCCGGACCCCCCCCCCCTGGAAAATCATGTTATATGGGTTTCTATAGGGAATAAGCAATTGGACCCCCCACCCTGGAAAAAGTTGACCCCCCCCCCCCCCCTGGAAAATGTTGGACCCCCTCTGGAACCTTGAAAATGATAGATTTCTTTGAAATTGACCATTTGACTTCTGTAAAGGAAGCTGAGGACTAAAAAAACAAAAAAATACGTTGTCAGAGTTTTTTTTATCAGACTGACCTGGACCCCCCCTGACGAAAATTCCTGGATCCGCGCATGGTTTGTATGGTTACATTCTGATAATATAGTTCCGCTATGACATGTTAGGAATATGTGTGGTTGAGTATTTGATTACTAGTAATTGGTGAAGCTGATAAATTACATGAAACATCACATTATAGTTTGATATGTATCTCGTTGGCATTTAGTGAAGACTCAAGCGAGTCTGTGAAATTGCTCAGACTCACAAGAGCTTTCCCGGTTCCCATTAGAAATTGTATGGATGTAAATGAAGACACACAACAAAGTATTGAGGTATAGCCCCACTGAATACGTCAGCATGAGGAGATTGTTTACACCTATGCATAAGTATCAAAATTTATCAGTTTCTTCTCATATTAACTGCATTGTTGCACGTTGCCTGATAAACGTTGTTTATCTCACGCATGTGCCTTTATCAGGCCATGATGACGTTGCACTTTTTGTTTTGAATGACGTCACTAATGACGCTGAATCAACACAAAAATAACGTCATAATCGATAGTTTAAAGAGTGAAACAATGGGTAAACTGATAAATAGAACACCAGGTTCGCGTCTTTTGATATCAAGTCTACCAGGCTCGGCTTTGAGAATGCATGTTGATTCGCTCGGCAAGCCTCGCGATATCAACAAGCGTTCTCAAAGCTTTGCCTGGTAAACTTCATATCAAAAAACGCTTACCTAGTATTCTCCACATTATGATCTGGTCCACAGCTTCTTTATCCTGCTGTTTTTGGATAGCTATTCATTAATTCTGTATTTTCAGGAGCTGATAAACTAGTCAGACATCTACATAAACACAAGATTCCTCTAGCTGTTGTAACAGGTTCTAACAATAGAAGTTTTAAACTGAAATGTGTGCTACACCAAGGGTTCTTCGATCTTTTTGATCATTTGGTTATATGTGGGTCAGACCCAGAAGTGAAGCATGGAAAACCTGCTCCTGACCCATTTCTGATTGGTGCTGAACGTTTTCCAGTTAAACCAGAACCATCCAAGGTCAGTGAAGATCTATATTAACACTTTGTATGCTGGATAATTATGTGTTTTTATCATCTGCAGATATGTTTCAAAACATTCTTTTAAGAACACCATCAGAATATCAAATACTTTCATGTCCTAATCTCGCCCCCATCCCCATTATTGTGAAACAAGTTATAGGCTATATTCTCTTCCCAAGCATTACAGAGAGGACTCTGAATGACTCAAAGTTATGAACTGGTGGATCAGCTTTGTGCTTATGATTTTGTATTTCATGATATATGGCTGGCTCTATTTATCTTTTTAATCATGTTAATCATGTGCATGTAAAGTAATTGCAATCAATATATTTTTGTTTTGTTTACCACCCCTGTATACCAATTCATAGATACTTCAAATGCTATTTATGGCAGTCAACAATAAAACGTTTAGCTCAGTCGTTTGGTGTGTTAACGCTATCTAACAGCATGTTTTTGCAATTCCAATCCAACCATTTTATTTGTTGGGATGATATCACTCAAACACTGGAAATCAAAATTACCCAATTAATTAATTTTAGTGATGAGTACTCAATTGCTTGAAAAAGTATCTGTTGCTTTAGTAATGCTTTCACATTCCATATTTATATTAATATTTTCTCTTCTATTTTAGGTGCTAGTGTTTGAGGATGCCCCCAATGGTGTACAGTCTGCTCATGCTGCAGGAATGCCATGTGTCTGGGTTCCTCATAAAGAGCAAGAAAGATCAGTTTTACATGAGAAAACAGAATTAGTACTGGACTCTTTAGAGGACTTTAAGCCTGAAATGTTTGGTTTACCGCCATATGATAGTTGATGATTTCATTTTATTACATTTAGGTAATCATAGCATTACTACTAGTCTAGTTCCAACTGCATCCATTCAATGCCAATTATGTCCTTAAAACTGTTATTAGGCCCTGCCCTGGAATAAATTTGCATGTTCCTCAATCATCACAAAGGCTTTGTGATCACCTTCTGGGAAAGGGCTGACCTCTTGGCTCTCGTTTGTGGTGTCTAATTGTTAGTTTGTCACTTCCCCACTGGTATCCTGGGTCAGGGGTGGTACTTGTTTGTATCGATTCCTGATCTTTGCACCCTTACTTACTTTTCTTATGTTCCCTGTTCACAAATATTGTCCTTGTTCTCCTGTTTTCCTCATAGTTTTGGCTTTTCAACCCTGAAATAAATGCCCTTTTGCTCATGTTCCTCAAAACTGTAATCATAGATTTTCACTGAACTCTTCGTTCTATATTGTATTGTATCGGCGTTCATGCAATCCTTAAAACTTTCAAATTTGGTTCTCGATTTGGCCCTGGTAAATTACATACAATTTGACCAAATGGAACATTCTTACAGTAAACTCAAATGAGAAGCTGCATGATGGAATGTCTCCTTTGTGTCTACACTGTTTTCTGTGATGAAGGTATTAAAAACATTTCGGAATTTGTGGACAGCAGCCACTTATGTAATAATGTTAAATGTTAGAGAATCAATAACTTTTGATTGGTTACACTGGTCCGTTTTAACAAGTTAATAGGGACTGAAGCCCCCATCATCCCGATGCAAATTTGTAAAAGACAGCTTTACACACACTCACTCCTGCTTTCTGTTACCAAGATGTCACCAAAGCTAAGAAGCAACACATAAATATTTTGCATAATTTGAAGCTACATCCCTGTCAAGAATTTAGATGATCTGAAAACTTCGACCATTTTAAAACATAACCTACAAAGTTTGAGAACACCAGAACCAGCTTGATTGATAATTCATGCTTATGAATTCTTCGATGTAGTCTGGTATGATTCATTATACACATCAAAGGGATTTCAGTCCCTGAAGATTCAATGGCGTAGCCAGAACACTGAAATAGTTACTCGCATCAAAGGAAGACTACTGGATCAAGCAGTGATTCTCTACGATTGTGTCTCTTTTCAAAATGGGAACTTCATTTGCTCTCGGAGGGGGCGAATCTTTCCTTTAAGAGTAGTTCCTTATGGTATGGAAAATCACTTTAACCACATTTGGTGACCTCCCTTGAAAGTTGCTATTTTTATTACGCACGTGCGTAACTGCTTAATGGGAGCTACGCCAATGAGATTGTTTTACCTTAGCAAATAGCAAACAGTGCAACCCCTTATAAAATGCCACATTCTGAAGCATTTCATCTGGGTCTTCACTGTTTGCCAATGTACCAGCTTAGGGAATTAATTCTAGTCTACAAAGGGTCAAGTATGTTGACCAGACATTTTTAAATTGCAACATCCCTAACACACCTTAGATTTGATCCAGTAATAATATTTATGCAGATTAGCCCAGATTCAAAAAACCTCAGTGTTAACATGATCATCTGGTAGTGTTTTGCCTTTGTTTCCTAGTCTAAATATTTATAATAAAAATGTATGCATATGATGTCGTATGGCATAGATATAGTGTATTATATATACTTGTCAATGAATCCATGTGTCTTGATATCATGTGACCTTGTAACACCATTAGCACATTGAGAAATGGCTTAAGAGTCATCAAATACTAAAATCCATTTGTACCAGATTACTTGTATTATATCATTAAATTCCCTTTTTTATAGTATTTATTTGTAGATACTGCAGATATACTAAAGCTATCACAACAAAGCTCACCTGTTTAAATGTTTTCCTGCCTTTTGTGTGTGTGTGTGTGTTTATCGTCCCACCAAAACCTTAGGTCATTGGAGAAAAATGAGTATGATCAGGAAGTAAATGTACTACAATCACACACTGCAGACCAACCCACGGCACCGTGAGGAAGGGCAAAAGAACATGTAACAACCACAAGACATCAGAAAGACAAATAGAGCAAAGCAACCAGTGCTCTCTTCCTCATCAAGATGGTTGCAAAACTAGAAAGGACGCTAAGTACTGCATAAGAAAACAAGGGCCCCCAGAACAGAACCCCCACAAACAATGGGAGCAACAGCAAGCAATGAATCAACATTTACAACAACAGAACCACCGCCCCAGAACGGACAGCAGCCCAAGCCACGGGGTGGAGGGGCTCAAATGCATTTTCCTGGTAGCAAGCTGCTTCCCCAGATGATTTACAACTGCTCCTTTCTGTGTTATATATTGGTAAAGAAATGCAAACGAATATAAGGAGACACATCACACTTTGTCATTGGTAACTGCGTTAACAAAAGGTAGGCTATATCAGAACTAAGCTTTTTCAACGTATAGTATTTACTCTAAATATGTGATCACACATGCCACTAAAATGTGTCATCGCCTCCTATCAGTTCTCTCACTGGATTGTGATATATTACCACCAAAATAATATTGATGCCCCGGTGGTATTTAATGGTGGTGGTGATGATGCTTGCTAATGATAAAGACAACGTGAAGTTCTACAGCGTTCTAATATGATATGTCTCTGAAAATATATTAACATTTTAATAATAACAACAAAGCGTGTACATATTGAAAATAAACAACACTCAGTTACTAATGGTGAACACTCTTAAATGGAAAGGAAGATTTTTTGACTTGGAAAAAGTCAACGCACAACACATAAACGAGACCTATGTCAAATCATTAAAGAAATGCAGTATTTAAATCTAGCAGCATCTTATGATCATTTCTCATAATATGTAAATTTGGTCTTACCTGAAAGTACAGTAAAACCTGTCTTAGCAGCCGTCTGTATTAAGCAAGCAGTCCGTCTTGAGCAGGCAGTGGTTCTGTTCTTCAAAAAGGTAGATGTGTTAAAATTCACCTGTATTCGGGCAAGCACCTGTTTTAAGCAAGCGAATTTAGATTATCTCTTAGGTACATACTTAATACAGGTTATATTATTATTTCCATAATCACAACAAATGTACTAACATATTTGAAAAGTGAACAACTTAAAACTATCAGTTACCTATGGCTGAACTCAGAGGCAGAGAGCTCAAGCGTGCAAGCCGTCTGTAGTGAGTATGCACTTAACGGTAGCAGCACAAGCATTGTTGGTTAGTAGAGTGAATATATAAAGGACGTTGTGGATTATGGGGAGGAGAATTTATAGAAAATGGACAAGGATAGAACAGAATCAATGTAAGAAAGGCGATACAGATCGGGAATCGATACAATCAACTACCACACCTGACCCAGGATATCACATGGGAAAGTGGCAAAAACACAAACAAGAGCCAAGAGGTCAGCCTTTCCCAGCATGTGACCACAAGGCAGCAATGAACAGACGTGAAAGCATGACAAACACAAGACATGAACAACACTAATGCCCCACAAAAGAAGAAGCGCCTTAGAACGGTCAATAGAAATATTTTATTGGAGGGCTTAAACCTGTTTCACGGCGCCAACCTCACCCTTAGTTCAGATGTGGATCAAGAAACATATATATTCAACAAAAAAGTTAAGGAAATGTCAGACAACCATGCAACAGAAGAACACCAAAGCAAACAATTATTCAATTTTTTATTTGTTTAGATACATGTCATCGGTTGAAAAACATGTTTCTTTAAGTTGCTAGCACCAATACCTTTGTTGTGACACAGTGTCAAGTAACCCAGGGGTCAAAGTCATTTTTCGCAAAAATGTCCACAGAGTATTCCCTCATTAACACATGAAGAACATGTAAGTTTTCAAAACTTGAAATGCAATCCTTTGAATGTCACATGAAATTAACTTGATAGTCTTAATAATAACATTTCAAAGATGATAATGCCTTCACACACTGGTCAATGTAAACGCACCGTGGTTGCTACAACGAGCTGGTGGTTGCATTTTACAGCACCGGTGGTGGCGTAAAAGGTAAACAAATCTATACCTTTTGACTTTATTATTTATTTATAAACTTGCATTTATTTTATTTGTGATGACACCTTGTGCGCAGACCACCAGTAACATTGCAGTTTATGGCTCTGCCAAGCAATTTGTGATTTAATTCATGGTTTGGACTGCAAATCCAACAAAGTTCTGGAGTTTTGACGTGACAGGTGTTTTTTTTCTAATGTAACTGCCTAAATTTAGTGAAATCTGCACGTCTAAGCGCAGCTGTCGTCATATTCCCATGAAATAACATCCAAAAAAAAAACGATTACTACTAGCAAATGTTTTATTGAGGAATTTTTTTTTACAACGCACTGGGAGCATTTTTTGACGCATTGATACAATGCACTGATGGTTGCACAGAATTCCTGTGGTTGCTGGTGCAGCCTCACCACGGCATTCACTGTTCTTATAAACGGTACATAAATCGTTATTTGAGCCAGCACATGTTATTTCAGAACCAGGACGAAGACTCAGGTGAGCCTATGCAAATGTACAGACTCGCCAGAGCCTTCTCTGCATAGAAAAAATAGAGAGAAGTAATCGTTTTTGGATGTTATTTCATGGGACTATGATAACATAGCTGCAGCTGTGCTTATACATGCAGAATATCCTGAAGTTAGGCAGTCACAATAGAAAAAGCACTTGTCACTGTCAAACTCCACAACTGTGTCGGATTTATCGGTCAAACCATGAATTAAAACGCCAATTGCATGGCAGAGCCATAAACTGCAATGTTTCTGACGGTTTGTGCGCATTGGGTCATCAAAAGTAAAATAAAAGCAAGCTTATAAAGAAATCATACAGTCAATAGGCATAGATTTTGTGGTTTTTGTATACTGATGAAGGCTCAAGCGTTACTCTGCAAATGTGTAGCCTCACCAGAGATGCTCCAGGGCTAGCCCTGTTCGCACTTTGAGAGTGTTTCCGCCTACTTTTCAGATTGGCCCCAAAACTTATAATTTAATGAGATTGTTTGTCCGTTATGATACATTACAATAGTTAATAAGCTTCTGTGCGAGCTTAAAATTTTTGTGCTTCAACAACAGCAGATTCTAGGGCGAAGATTTGGTAACAGTAAAATGCAATTTTAGTACCCCAGAGGTATAGGCTGCTGTCTGTTCTAAGGCGGTGATTCTATTGTTGTTGATTCGTTGTTGATTATTACTCCCATTACAGGATTCTGGAATTGTTCTATATTTTGTTACTTTATGTCCATTCTTGTTTTACAATCATCTTGATGGGGAGGAGAGAGAGCTGGCTGCTTTGCTTAGTTTGTCTTCCTGGTGTCTCGTGATTGTTGTGTGGCTATGCCTCTCAGTGCCATGGGTTTATCTGCAGTTTGTGATTGTGATACTCACTATTTTGGCTTTAGCCACATTTGCTTGGTCTAGTCTGAGCCTTCGTCACAGTTTAAAATTCTCATGTGGTGACTCAAATGGCGATTGAATGCCATTTTGTGCGAGCAGCGAAGGATCTGGCGAGTCTGCACATTTGCACAGGCTTACCTTAGCTTTCGTCACTGTACAAAATCTCTTGTGCTGCCTTAAATGGCGATTTGTGTGCTATTCACACCAGCAGCGAATACTCTGGTGAGTCTGCACATTTGCGCAGGCAGTCACTGGACAATGTAATAAATATCAAGATCTCTTGTGCTGGCAGCAAAGGCTCTTGGGAATATGCACGTGCACAGGCTCGCCTGAGCCTTCTATACAGTATCGAAATATCATGTGCTGGTTGAAATGGCGATTTTTGCAACCTTTATGTGAACAGCGAATGATGTGGTGAGTCTGCACCAGCAACCACAGGAATTCTGTGCAACCATCAGTGCGTTGTATCAATGCGTCAAAAAATGCTCCCAGTGCGTTGTAATAAAAATTCCTCAATAAAACATTTGCTAGTTTACCAAGAAAAAATATACAAAGTGGTAATCGTTTTTTGGATGTTATTTCATGGGAATATGACAACAGCTGCCCTTAGACATGCAGATTTCACTCAATTTAGGCAGTTACACTAGAAAAAGCACCTGTCACGGCAAAACTCCAGAACTTTGTTGGATTTGCAGTCCAAACCATGAATTATATCACCAATTGCTTGGCAGAGCCATAAACTGCAATGCTACCGGTGGTCTGTGCGCCAGGTGTCATCACAAATAAAATAAATGCAAGTTTATAAATAAATAATAAAGTCAACAGGTATAGATTTCTATACCTTTTACGCCACCACCGGTGCTGAAAAATGCAACCACCAGCTCGTTGTAGCAACCACTGGTGCGTTTACATTGACCAGTGTGCTTCAGTATCGAATGTGTCCCCAGTCAGAGGCAAGTTAGGACTAGCACGGTCTGGCATACTCTGAATAATTCTTGTGATTTGGTGCTGAGGAATCAGCATCGATATCTCCTGCAACACTGTATCGAGGGGTGGGGGTTTCTTGATGCCATTATTAAGCGCTGGGCCCTCCGTTTAAAATGTCATAGACAAGTTAAATTTGTAGACATGCCTGATGAGCAAACTGACCAGTCAATGTGTACAGCATTGTTTTTGTTGATTCTAGTGAGGTATGTTCTGGCATTGTCATCCTAGGCCTGGTAATGTCACTGGTTTTCGCACAAAAAAAGGCAGAACAACAGACCTCAACATCTCATCCATGTACAATTGACTGATCAAGTGTCCCTGTATAACCACCAGGGTTGTCGTCCTAGGTTTTCTCTATCTCACGAGGGACCTGGCGAACGTTAATGCATGAAAACCTATCTTGAATTTTTGCGAAAAATGGAGTGAAGACCAGTCAACTTTGGCATTGATTTACTAAGCTGATGTGGGGCTTACGGACCCAGATAAGCGTCATTATAAAGGAAAATGGTCACATTATACTATTGTGAAATTCAAAAGTCTTTAAATATTTTAGATATTTAGTCATAGCCCCTCAAACACAATTTCCTTAACTTTTTTTGTTGAGTATATGTTTGGTTTGCCAAACCAACACACCAATGTTAAGTCGACCTATGACAGACACATTAACGTATTAATATCATATATCCAAGTTCATTTGAATACCGGACGAGGTGTGTTAAATGCAGTGATGACGCTGAAAATAATGTAATCCCAGATCAGATTTCCAACAGGAACATTCTGATCATGCATGTCTGTCAGAATATTTATGGTAAATACGCTATTAAATATAGACAAATCAATGAAGCGAAACAATCAGTTATCTATATTCTCCAGCGATGGCACTGTGAAGCAGGATAGGACGTACAACACCATACCACAAACCATGACCAAATGATAGGAATCACGCCGCTTTTTCCGTTCTGGCAGAAAACAGAATATCGCTTGGGTGTGAGAATTGTTGCATTTTCCATTAGTTCTCATTAACAGACTCAATAAACCGAGATTGTTGTTTTCTTATATTGTAGGTTCTCTCTTTTTCTGAAGGGTCCGTTTTTTCCAGATTATTCTGGGTTTTCATAGCGTCTCTGGTATGCGAATCGAGAACACGGATATCATAAACTTCGCAAAGCATTTTCTGAATTCCACCACAGACACTCAAGAGTTGATTGTTAGATACTATGTTGGTTTAAAAACTCTTCTGCAACAGGGCACACCAGAGCTAGTATTTTATGGGGATTTTGTTTACAAATTCAAAAGAATTGTTTGAAAGCCTAATTTTAGTGATCAATTCAAAAAGATAATGAATCGCTATAGAATGTGGGATATAACATGGATATCATGTGACAGTCTGCACGCCTGGTTGTAAAGTAAGTAAGGGTGCAAAGATCAGGAATCGATACAATTAAGTACCACAACTGTCCCAGGATACCAATGGGAAAGTAACAAACTCGCAGTTAGACACCACAAACGAGAGCCAAGAGGTCAGTCCTTTTCCAGCAGGTGATCACAAGGCACATATAAACAGACACGTATAAAGGCATAGCAAACATAAGACCTAAAAACATAAAAGATCCACAAAAGAAGTACCGCCTTGGAACGGTCAGTAAATTATCTTACTGGAGGGCTTAAACCGGTTTAACGGTGCACCAACCTCACCCTTATTTCAGATGTGGATCAAGGCGCATAGATGTTTGGTTTGCATGGAAGACCCCTAAGTTATCAATGCATTATTTCCTGGAACAAAGGCTCAACAGTAAATAAAACTGAACTACCGGAGCAAAAAAATCCAACAGGTAAACCCGGGTGGGCCCGACAAACAGCCAAAGCATCAGGCCCCAACCATCTCATCAATAGAAAAGTCTTTAAGATGGAACCGTCATAGAGTCTGAAGTCCAACCCACTGGCGTGCAATTAAAGAGAACAGCAAAGTTGCCAACCGTGATTGGATTGACCACCAAGCATGCAGTCTGTTGCAATACATTAATGTTATAGCCAATCTTTTTATAATGGGAAATTATTTTAATGAACTGCGCTGAAAAATTATTAGAGCCAACAATCTTCTTCAATTTATACACCAAGTCACCATAGAATTCAGGTTCCGAAAGTCCATGGCAAAAGAGAGATTTAATTCGAACTTTGAATTTAGATATCAAATCATAGTATCGTCTATAAAATTTAGAAAAAAGGTTTTGCTAAGTTTATGATATCGATAGCCTTGTTTAAGAAGTATCTGAGTTAACAATTTATTGTCAGTGTTGAAGTCAGTAATATAGCTAGATGTTCTAGCAAATCGAATGAGTTGAGAGATATAGACTCCATAGGATGTAGAGCGATGAACATCACCATCTAAAAATCGGAAATTGACAATTTAAAAATCAAAGTCGTCACGTTTATCATAAATTTTGGTAGAAACTATATCATTAGAAATAGACAAATTCAAGTCTAAAAATGCAGCTTCGGTATCAGAGGTATTGGCTTTATTAAGTTGGAGCTCTGAAGGGTATATTTGACTTACCATATTGTCAAATAAACATTATTATTTTTTATATATCGTAAAAACATCTGGGTGTAGTGTTAAACGCATCAATAACATCAGCCTGTTTATCATCAGAAAGAGACATTATAAAGTCCCTCTCATAACAAAACAGGAAAAAATCTGCAACCAGGGGAGCACAACTAGTGCCCATAGGAATCCCAACTACTTGTCTATACAGCTTGGTGCCAAATCGAATAAAAATGTTGTCAAACTATAAGGTCAGCTCATCACATACTTTCGGACATGACCATGCATGATGATTTTTAGGTTTTTCCAAAGTAAAAAATTTCATGCAAGGTAAGGAGAGCCTTCTCTCTGGAAGGTTCTTTCAATAAGATCAATAAGTTTATCTTTAATTAAATTAAGAGGTAAAGTAGTGTAAAGAGTAGAAAAATTGTAATTTGACAAACTGGTCGCATTGAAATCTCTAGCTTTGAGTTTATCTAAAATTTCACCTGAATTTTTAATAGACCAAAATAGGTTTTTACCAGATCTCTCATATACCTTTTTACAGTACTTGATAACATGTTTTTAACAGCTGAAAGACATGAGGTTAACAGTTTAGATATTTCTGTTGTCGTACAAGAACTAGCAATAAATATTGGTTTATAGGGGTTTTATGGAGTTTAGGTAACCAGTACAACGTAGGAAATTTGTCTTGATTTTCTTTAGCTTTGACACCAAAATGTAGGGCTGTATGACAACCATGCCCATCGACCAAATCACAGTTTAGAGCTTTGCTATGCTTTTTAATCGCATGGCGGTGGGTCAGGCATCAGACTCAATGACGACCCTGACATAAAATTCATTGGTGGGTTGGTGACTGATGCATGTCTAACTGTGCCCACCGAGGCTCAACTTGTGTTTTCTTTACCTCTGATGAGCCCCTTTGATTCATCATAGTGTGTTAATTTGATTAGATTGTTTCTCTGTGATATTGCATTGCATAAGTTAGGAAGCTTCCATGCATGCGAGCTAAACGATTTTTGTGTTTTAACAACTGCAGAATCTAAGGCAAATATTTGGCGCCAGTAAGCCCCCAGTGACTTCGGCTGCTGTCCGTTCTAAGGTGGGGATTATCTTGTTGTTTCCTTTTTTGTTTGTGTGGGGGTTTGTGTTTGGTCCTTGCTTTGTTGTGCAGTACTTTTTTGCAATCATCTTGCTGAGGAAGAGAGAGCTGTTTGCTTTACTTTAATTGTCTTCTTGATGTCTTCTGACTGTAAGTGTACTGTGACTTCCTCGTGGTGCCTTGGGCTGGTCTGCAGTGAGTGATTGTAGTATTTCCTTGACATACTTACTTACGTTTTGGTGCAGAAAATATTTATGACAATATTTTAACATTTAATGTTAAAGGATATGATATCTTATGTTTGTAGGAGAGAAAACGTATGACTGAAAAAAAGTAAAAGTATACACTATCCATTTATATCACACAAATCTGTAGACCAAGAGAAGATAATTATCCAGTATAAGTTGAGATGATGTTATTGGTTAGCCCCCTTATCAAAATGGGTATTGGAATTCTTGAAAGCAAATGCATAGATATCCAGTTGGTGAGATTATTAATAGTATGTCTCTCACAATCTAATGATGTTTATTTATGTTACACCTACATAGCAACATTGTCAAAATGGGTATTGAAATTCTTGAAAGCAAATCCAAAGAGATCCAGTGAGTGATATCATTAGTAGAAATTTCTCACTATCGAATTAAGTTTGTGTATGTTATATCTACATTGCATCATCTTATTCGTCCATGACAATTTTTATATGTGGTCTTTGGTAGACAAAGCCATTTCACATTGCAGTTCTCTTGTCGAGTAATTATTTGTGGGGGTACAAATGCTCGGACAAGTGTTGATATGCACACTCTAGTTTCAGTTCTTTGGTGAAGTCTTTGCTTCCAAAGGATACCCTTTTAAGAACATATTTGAAACAGATTACACGAATAAGGGGCGGTTCGTAGAAGTTTATGATTGATATAAGGTATTAAACCAGAATTGTTTGAGTAAAATGAAATGAACACGATTGACAATGCCATCGAATTATCAAACATTTGCAAATGACATTAAGTTTCGGTCTAGAACATATTTTATTGAAGAGTTTGGAACATATTTAATTCGCAGCAAAGTTAAAACTGCCTCCCCCTAATTTCAAGTGCCTTATCGATATGGACTTGTCTGACTTTCATGTGCCCTTCTCTTTGTTTCATCATGGTGTTTATTTGATTAGAGTGTTTCTCTATGATGATATATTGCATTAGTTAGATGGCCTCCATGCGTGCTGAACATTTCTTGTACTTCAACAACAGCAGAATCTAGGGCGAAGATTTGGTACCAGTAAAATGCATTTAAGCCCCCCAGTGCCTTAGGCTGCTGTCCGTTCTAAGGCGGTGGTTCTATTGTTGTTGACTTTTTGTTTATTGTTACTCCCATTATAGGAGTCTGTAATTGTTCTATGTTCTGTTGTACGTTACTTTATGTCCATTCTAGCATTGCAATCATCTTGATGGGGAAGAGAGAGCTGGTTGCTTTGCTTAATTTGTCTTCCTGGTGTCTCGTGATGGTTGAGCAGCTCTTCCTCGCGATACCAGGGGGTTGTCTGCGGTTTTCGATTGTGGTATTTCCTAATCATACTCACTTAACTATTTTTGATGCATTAAGTTACAAAATCAAACTATACCAGTGCTTAGTATTAACAGCAAAGTATTTATGTTGAAGATTTCTTCTGTCTGTGGGTCCTGCCAACAAGACAGATATTTGGGTCTTCATCATTAAACATACAGTTGTATATATCTCGCAATCGGTTGTGAGTCACCAAAACAGCTTTAAAACAATCCCTTTGATTCATGGCTAATATTTAAACATGGATTGGTGTGAAGCCAAATAGAGTAAAATAGAGTTGTATGTGGCATATTTATTTCTTTGTTGTTTATTTATTTATTATTTTTATAAGTGAAATTCATAGTCACTTCTCTAAGAGGGCAGAAGTTGACCTCTATGTGACTGGATAGTGATCTTAAAGAAACTTAAAGACAATACTCCATATAGCATTCCACTCTATGCTCCACTACACTCCATGTTTTACAAAATACATGACAAGTAGACACCCACTTCTTTTACAAAATCAGCAGTGGGTCGCATTTGTTTGCTTAGATTTTCCATGGGGGAAAATTCCTGTAAAAAGTATCTCTTTTATGAAAAATCAATACTTGTTATTTACAGGCTTTTATGAAAATCAATACTTGTCCGCGGGGAAAGAAAACTAAAGTCGAAAGTTTGTGACTTCCAAGATCCAATATTTCTTCATTTAAATACACAGAAATCCAACCCCAGTCATGCATTTTCTGGTGACAGGAAAAATCTATTTTTCATGACGGTGATGTTTTCGCATTGGACATTAATTTGCTATGATTTGTATCTTCAGCCGTGGGACAAACTGGTCTAATGACCTATTTTCCGCATTTTGCCAAAACCGGTAAATGATTAGGCTCATCTTTCTTATGTTATTCATGTTCTCTGCCTTTAAGCCAACTGTCCATTCTGTTTGTTTGTTTGTTTATGTGTTTCACATTTCTTGCTCTTATTTTCTAATAAAATGATAAAATGAAATGTTCGATTCGGTTTCATGGTGGCACGTCAAATTTAACCTCGCCCACTGCTAAATATAGAATAAATGACGTCACACAATGATTGACAGAATAGTGAAAACTTATGGGGACTATAGAATACTAATTTGAGCATAGCGTAGTCTGTGACTACTGTCTTTGAATTCGTATTTATAGCTATGTATTTATCAATAAGTTCGCCCCAGAAAATAGCAAAGATTTAGTTTGTACCCCAAGGGGGACTTGTGTTTTGCATCTAACTTGTATGCATTGTATATTGAACGTTAGAACGTTTGGGGGGGGGGGGGGGTATTTTGGGTAATTACATGTACACTTGTTTTCAATATAATGGGAACAGTGGTATTGATTTTTGCAATGTGTCAAGGCCATTGTTCAGAAAAGTTTTTCCATATTCAAGGCGTATTGATGTTCCGCCGACCACAAAAGCTTGAAGTTATTACCTACCTATATTTACCTATGTAGATTCTGAACGCAGGCCAGTGGCCTCTATGTTCAGCTCATCATCTGTCATCTGTATTTCTGCAGATCTCTGACTTCCAGGGTCATGTGTTATATGTGGGTTTGGGTTGTACTCTATGTCCGGGTTGAATTTCATCGGATGGTTGTACCATAGCTTGTCGAGGCGATTCTCGAAGGCATTAACACTCGGCGCACATACAACTTTTTCCGTTAATGAATTCCATACGTTAACTACTCTTGAAGTGAAGAATTTTTTGCGCATATCCAACCGGCATCTATGTTTAGTCAATCTTAAGGAATGACCACGCGTTCGTGCTTGATCCTTAATATTGAATAATTCTGATGTGACTCGTTCATCATAAACTCCATGTAAAATCTTATAAACCTCGATCATGTCCCCCCTTAATCTGCGATACTTCAATGTTGGTAATTTCAATTTCTGTAAGCGTTCTTCATAAGATAATGTCTTAAAACCAGGGATTAACTTGGTTGATCGGCGTTGTACATTTTCAATCATTTGTTGATGCTTTTTTAAATACGGGCTCCACACTGGCTGGGCATATTCCAAATGAGGGCGGACAAGTGCCTTAAATAGTAATACAAACATTTCCTCATCAAGATAAGTGAAAGATCTCCTAATAAGGCCCATTGTACTGTTATGTCTTTATTTCACCTCAGGCCTAAAAACCAAAAGCTCACAATGCCATTACGTAATGTGATTTTTCGGTTTTAGGGTTTAGAAGTGATATAAGGATCAAACGCCAAGCTCCTGTGCACATACTATGTCTGGAATGCTGAATATGACCAGGAGATGCCACAACCACAGACCGCAGACCAACCCGCTCCAGTTGTGTTTGAGATCAAATCAGTTCATTTTTCTGAAGTCATCTTGTTTGGATTATGCTGATACTACATAAAGAAACTTTAATGACATAACTGAAACTGGTCCGAAAGAAGACTAAATTTAAGGGCACCCCCCCCACACACACACACACACACAAAATTCAAAGATAGAGTGGTTTGACATATCAATCTACAAATTTTGCATAAAGAGCTAGTAAGGAGGAGTGTTTCGTATTCTAAGTGCCTTGGTTTCCCGGTTGTAAGTGGTTCTTTCATCAAATTTCGGAAAATGTACAGCCATGCATGTAAAAAGAAAACCAAGCATTTAAAAGAAATATCATAAAAAATTAAATAGTCCTTCTAAAAATAATACTTCAGAGTTACGGAAATTAGTTAAAGGCTCAATGCTGAAGATAATAATGATGATCCAAGTAATAAAAAGTCTGTATATTCACAGTAGATATTCACAGTAGATATTCACAGTAGACAGCATATCTACAGACACACTCTTAGTAATTTCAACGGTTGATTGCAGTTAATTTCATTAAGGGCTTAGGTCTGGGAAAATTGGACTGTGAATTACGGCATATCTACAGACACACTCCTAGAAATTCTACGCGGTAGATTGTGGTGAATTTCATCAAGGGCAGGTCCGAGAAAATTGGACGGCGAATTGCGGCATATTTAGGACACACTTACAGTGATTTCGACGGTAGATTGTAGTGAATTTCATCGAGGGCTTAGGTCTGGGAAAATACACTCAGTAATTTCGACGGTAGATGTCGTAAATTTCATCAAGGGCTTAAGGTCTGAGAAAATTGAATGTTGAATTACAGCATATCTATAGAAACACTCAAAGTAATTTCCACGATAGATTGCGTTTAATTTTTTCAAGAGCTTAGGTCTGAGAAAATTGGACAGTGAATTGCGGTGAATTTCTATAACACACTACTAGTAATTTAGACGGTGAATTGTGGTGAATTTCTACAACACACTCTTAGTAATTTCGACGGTAGAATGCGGTCAATTTTTTCAAAGGCTTTGATCTGAGAAATTCGGACAATGAATTTTGGCAGATCTACAGACAAACTAAGTAATTGCAATGATTGCTTATATCAGAGAAAATTGGACGGTGAATTTCTACAACACTTAGGTCTGGGAAAATCGAATGGTGAATTGCTTAGGTCTGAGAAAATTGGACGGTGAATTGTGGTGAATTTCTACAACACACTATTAGCAATTAAGACGGTGAATTGCGGTGAATTTCTACAACACACTCTTTGTAATTTCGACGGTAGATTCGGTCAATTTCTTCAAACTTTGGTCTGAGAAATTTGGACAGTGAATTATGGTATATAAACAGACAGACTAAGTAATTTCGACGGTAGATTGCAATGATTGCTTATATCAGAGAAAATTAGACGGTGGATTTCTACAACACTTAGGTCTGGGAAAATTGAAAGGTGAATTGCTGCATATCTACAGACACACTCTTAGTAATATTTTTGACGGAAGATTGCGGTAATTTTCATCAAGGACGGGTCTGGAGAAATTGGACGGCGAATGGCAGCGGTAGATTGTGGTGAATTTCACCAAGGGCTTAGGTCTTGGAAAAATACACTGCGGTGAATTTCTAAAACACACTCTTAGTAACAGAGATAAATACGTTCTTTACGAAGATCACAGCTCTTTACATGGAAGAAGATGAAAAGTAATTTCGACGTTGAATTGCTGTGAATGTCTACAACACACTCTAAGTAATTCCGACCATATGTTGTGGTGAATTTCATGGAAGGTTTGGGTCTGAGAAAATTGGGCGGCGAATTTCTAAAACACATTCTTAGTAATTTTGACGGTGAATTGCGCACGAAGAAAAAACAACCAGGACCAAAGTAATCTCCCCCGAATCAAATTGCCTCTCCCTGAGGCTAGAAATCTTGTACCAGAAACCATAGCCGCAGAAGCTAGACCGCTAGAGGTCCACTACCCATCCACCCACACAACCACCTATCCACCCACCTACCAACCAACCTGCCTGCCTGCCTGCCTGCCTGCCTGCCTGCCTGCCTGCCTGCCTGCCTGCCTGCCTGCCTGCCTGCCTGCCTGCCTGCCTGCCTGCCTGCCTGCCTGCCTACAATACAATACAATTTTATTTCTAATCGGAAATATAACAAATTAACATTAACTATGTATATAATAGCAGTATGAATAGATAGCTACATGTATTAACCGACACACCTACCTATCTACCTACCTACTGTTGGGTGGTTTTCGGGTCAAGGTGTATGCTTCGCTATATAAGCGCAACGCGCTCTTAGAACATGTAAGAGAAGTCTAAAGTTTCGTGTAACATGAACTTTTATTATTGTAAAGGGTAAAACATCATCCAATTCGCTTTTATGGTGGCTGTTGTCGGTAAATAGGAAGACCCTTGGAGCGAATGTACTTCCGGTTAAACGAAACCGAAAGTTGAAAAAAATTGCGGGAATTAGAAATCAAGACAAAACGAAGAAAGCATCATGACAACTGATAGTTTAAGCTTAGAAAATATCGACGAATTTGTTAATGATGAAAATAAGATTGTAAGAATATCCAACGTATGCCTAGATAAGTCTGATATTCTTTGTCATTGGTTTTCGTGACTGCTTAATTAGAATATCCCAATTTAGGGGTTCCCCAAATTACCACGCTAATTTTCCCAGTGTTAAAGGCCCTAGAGAATATGGTCCTTTCCCAAAATTGCAAAAGAAATCCCTGGGTGTTAATCCACAGATAATGCACATGGAAATACTTTAATATAGTGGACCTATGTGGAATCCTGCCATATAAGAGGATGTGTCCACACTTGTGTGGTCGAATTATATACAACTGTATCTCATCTCCATTTTTATACTACAATCAATACGCCTGGGTCCAAATATCGTTTGTAATGATCAGTTAAATCAGGCAAGGGTCAGTGTTTTTTCACGGTTGATGTCGGCCATTTCAATTTCTCAATGAAAATGCAAGCGTCTTTCATACATCGATCAAGTCTTGGGGAGTTATGCTGTAAAACTCCCCAACAATTATTCGTCTTCTTGAAGATGTATCCATAGACAGGCATCTATAACAGAAATGCTGTTTATTCCGTATTGGTTACATTGACGGAATAAAACGCATTTTATATGAAAACATTGTTTTCTTAAGAAATGTGGAATCATCTCTATATGGAGGTGCAACCAGATTTTGGTCCAGACTGAATAATTGCTTTCTTAGGAAATGTGGAATCATTCCTATATAGATATGCTTCCACATTTCTTGAGAAAACAATTATTCAGTCTTGGCCAAAATCTGGTTACATCCCTATATAGAAACGATTCCACATTTCTTAAGAAAAAAATCATGCAGTCTGGGCCAAAAATCTGGTCACATCTCTAGATAGAAATGCATCCACATTTCTTGAGAAAACAATTATTCAGTCTTTGCCAAAAATCTGGTTGCATCTCTATATAGAAATGATTCCACATTTCTTAAGAATACAATGTTTTTATATCAAAATGCGTTTTTTTCCGTCAATGTAACTTATACGGAATGAAAGGCATTTCTGTTATCGATGCCCCTCTATGACTCGGCACCCTTTAATCTTGTGAGAGATACTGGGGAGTTCGCGACAATAGCAAGTGTTATCCAGGCGCTTTTTATCTACTTTTCTACCAAAATGGCCGACTTGTCAACAAGATGCACCGGAGTGAAGGATTTGTGCATTTTATGCTGTGAGAACCTTTTTATTGCAGAAAACACGGAATGGGTACCATTTATAATCATTGCCCATTCGTTCCGAGATCTAATTTCCAAAGTGCATAATCCCAGAGGCTTTCACGAGTGTTGGAAATGATCATGTACACTGATGCGCGATGAAGCGAAAATTGCGTTGACCCTTATGAAGTTTAAAGGCCTCGATAATCACTTTATACGAGGATATAGCTATTATTATTGGTCTTTCTGTGTAGTTAAGATGTCAAAGTTTATTCTGATACCACATTTGTATGGATACATCCTCTTATAAGGCAGGATTCCACATAGGTCCACTATATTAAAGTATATCCATGCACATGATCTGCGTTGTCACTGTTGAATCGGCTATTTATGACCTCGATGGCACCAAGTTCTCTGTTGCAGGTACTTCTCATATGTAGGTGGTCATCTCACTGGTAACTTTACTCTACTGTACTTAAAATCAAACACAGGGAAGAACTGAAAAAATCTCAACAAAACGTGAGCATCTCCGTTAAAAATAGAAAATTTAGCATGAAATATGAAATGCAAATTTGAGTAAAGTTAGCATCATTCAATCATAGAACATTTATTCATGTGTCACATGGTCATAAGTCATGCATGTGGTACAAGGTTAACACATGACGGGTTGTATAAAATGGTGACCTTTGATTTTCCGAAATAGGCTCCTCGAGTCCAATATCAACATTTTCCCCCATACCCATTCACGAGTGTGTGTGCATGGTGAAATTCATTGCAAACAGTCAGTGATGACCAATATCAGACTAGATAGGTACCCAGGTTTAGGGATTTTCCTAGGCCTAATTTGGGGCCGAATATCAACCCCTTCCCAATTAAACAATGAGCAAAAACTTTCCAAAATGGTGTATATCATTCCCAATTTCTTACTTCTACATTTTGGTGAAAAATTCATGAAAATCTGAGCAAAATAGCAAAGTTACAGATGCATAAAAATGGAATGAAAACCAATTTTCATTAACATTTTATGCAATTTTTCTGGAGGTTTTATGAAGGGCAATTAAAGCAACAAATATGTTACAGCTTTATACTGCTAATATCTCATATGGTTGTTAATCCATTTAGAACCGCTGCATCAAATTTTCCTAAGTTTGATGGTCCAAATGCCTTTTTTTCCAAATTCAACAGGCACCTGGCCCCAACTTCAGAAAGGTAGGAAAATCCCTGAAGAAAATATGAAGCAAGACTTAACTGGATAGTTTGGCGCATACACACAATGTGAAAGAGGTCTATAGCATTGACTTTAAATGCTTTGCATTTTTATAAGTGAACTGAGAATTTGATATTTTTAGCTCATTTTATACATGCCTCCAGATAAGAGTGCATATTGGAAACTATTTTCATTATTTCTCTTCTAAAACATATGTTGTGGGTACTCAGAAGAACCGGCTCTATGAGACAGTTCCTTTGAGAACCCAAAACACATGTTAAAATTGATGGGTAAGAAAATAATTAAAATTCACTCGCATAAAAGTTCCTTATCTGGATCTATGTTTATATGCATATTTCGGAATCCAAAAGGACTCAGCGTAGTTTTTCCTCAGAGGGTCCCAAGGTTTAGGGAGTCTTGGGCTCAATATCAAAGAAAACCATGTACAGTAAAACCTGTGTAAAACGGCCACTCTCAAAAAGACCAAAAATTGTTTTTCAAGACTTATTATCCCTTAATGCAGGTCAAAAGTATTGCCAATGGGAGCATTCTGCAATACTTTCGACCTTCATTAAGCTACCATTTGTCATTAAGATCTTTGTTTTGTCTATTTTTGATTGTCTATTTTACACAGGTTTTACTGTACTCTGTTTCTATATTTCATTGTAGGTGACAGTAAAATGGCTGAGCCTCACACTTCAAGTACACTGCAATGCTGCTAAACAGTAAGTTTCGTTTGTTTGATTTGATTCTTTACGTCCCATCAACAATCTTTCAGTTATAAAGGGACAGGTCTTCCTGGGTTGAACCAGTACTAGGCTAGGATTAATGTGTCTTGCTCAAGAACACAACACAGTGACGCCGTTGAGGCTAGAACCCGTGGCCCCTCGGTCTCTAGCCACTCAGCTCAGCCGAAAACAGTAAGTATGATCATTTCAGAGTTTTAACCCTTTTCCAGCCAGTCATGACTATCTTGTCTGTCTGGGGGATTTTCATTTGAAATTATATATTTACACATAGATCCAGATAGGCAAAATATTGCAGCGTAAAATCGTAAATGTTTTCATATCCATCAGTTTAAACATTTTTGGGGGTGCTCAATGAGGCGGTTCTTTTGAGTACCCACAAGATATGTTTGGTTGAAAAATAATGAAATTAATTTTTCATTACGCACTTTTATCTAGAGGCCTGTTTATAAATTAAGAAACTGGGGCAAACTTTGTCGTCTGCTGCAGGTGAGATTGTCGCACCTTGAGTTATGAAATTACATTTTGAGACTGTTTTCTTCCTTGATAAATTTGAGTACAGTGATGATAATATTGTGTACAAGACGTTTCTTTACCAGAACTATGCGCTACTTTCTGCTTAATGCCCAGGTCACACATTCACGGACTGGATGCCAGATTAGCCACGGATACAATCCGGCATCATTCATGGCAATCCGTATTGGTCCGTAGCTTTCCGTATTGCATCCGTAATCATACGTAGTAGTACTTAATCATACGTATATAGTGCATCCATATCGGACTACGGAAATTGGCATTTCCTGGGTCATCCGTGAGATTTAGTCCTTAGTAGAACTGGGGAGGTGATCCGTGAATGTGTGACCTGGGCATAACAGTTTTATCATAGGTTTAGACAAAAAATTTGAGCGTAAAATTGTAAATATTTTCTAATCCATCAGTTTGAACATCTGTTTTGGGTGCTCAAAAGAACCGTCTCATTGAGACAGTTCTTTTGAGGACCCACAACATATGTTTTGATTGAGAAATTTTTGGTATGCACTCTTAACTTAAGGCCTGGTTTTATCAAAATAGATTTACATATGATATATTTTTATAATCCAAGGATTCTGCGAACAGCAAGGGAGCAGCAAGTGGTTTGTCAAGGACAGCACTTTTTTTCTGACAAATTTCATGTCCTTATAATTATATGAAGATTGATAATGCCAAGTATGACTGCCCTAAACAACACATTGGTTAATGCCCTGTCTCTTCAGTGTCTGTTAAGTCTTTGCCTCCTAGCATGGACTTTTGTTGTCTGCTGATCATTGCAAACATTGTGGACGTAGATCAGGCCTGACAAAGGGTTTGACCTGATCTGGATTAAAACTGTTCGACACTCTGATGGTATTCCTGAAAAGTTATTTTGAAAAAAAGCATACAACAAAAAGCATGCAAAATAACCAAGCATGCAGTTCAGTACTGCATTGTGGTTTTTACTTTAAATAGAGGGTCCGTGGTGCTATATTAGGCCAAATAAAAGAATACCTGTGTATATTTTTTTTCCAGAAAATCAGTAAAAAAAAATAGGTTTCACCAGAAAATAAGTTAGGTTCAGGTTAACCTAAACACAGGTATTTTTTTTATTTTGCCTACAGGCCCATTTTGTACAAGATAACATTTTTTCAGACTGTTGTACAAGTTTGTTGAGAATGAGAGGAATGTCAAGGACAATGATGGGATCACTGTGACCTACTTTATATCAGGTCTGTCAAAGCCAGACAATAATGGTGAACAGGTGAGTCAGTGTTAAATGTCAAGGATAATGATGGGATCACTGTGACCTACTTTATATCTGGTCTGTCAAAGCCAGACAGTAATGGTGAACAGGTGAGTCAGGGTTAAATGTCAAGGATAATGATGGGATCACTTTGACCTACTTTATACCTGGTCTGTCAAAGACAGACAGTAATGATGAACAGGTGAGTAAGGGTTAAATGTCAAGGATAATGATGGGATCACTGTGACCTACTTTATATCTGGTCTGTCAAAGACAGACAGTAATGGTGAACAGGTGAGTCAGAGTCAAATGTCAAGGACAATGATGGGATCACTGTGACCTACTTTATACCTGGTCTGTCAAAGACAGACAGTAATGATGAACAGGTGAGTCAGGGTTAAATGTCAAGTACAATGATGGGATCACTGTGACCTACTTTATATCAGGTCTGTCAAAGACAGACAGTAATGATGAACAGGTGAGTCAGGGTTAAATGTCAAGTACAATGATGGGATCACTGTGACCTACTTTATATCAGGTCTGTCAAAGTCAGACAGTAATGGTGAACAGGTGAGTCAGTGTTAAATGTCAAGGATAATGATGGGATCACTGTGAGCTACTTTATATCTGGTCCGTCAAAGACAGACAGTAATGATGAACAGGTGAGTCAGGGTAAAATGTCAAGGATAATGATGGGATCACTGTGACCTACTTTATATCCGGTCTGTCAAAGACAGACAGTAATGGTGAACAGGTGAGTCAGGGTTAAATGTCAAGGATAATGATGGGATCACTGTGACCTACTTTATATCTGGTCTGTCAAAGCCAGACAGTAATGGTGAACAGGTGAGTCAGGGTCAAATGTCAAGGACAATGATGGGATCACTGTGACCTACTTTATATCAGGTCTGTCAAAGTCAGACAGTAATGGTGATCAGGTGAGTTGGGGTCAAATGTCAAGGATAATGATTGGATCACTGTGACCTACTTTATATCAGGTCTGTCAAAGACAGACAGTAATGGTGATCAGGTGAGTTGGGGTCAAATGTCAAGGACAATGATGGGATCACTGTAACCTACTTTATATCTGGTCTGTCAAAGACAGACAGTAATGGTAAACAGGTGAGTCAGGGTTAAATGTCAAGGACAATGATGGGATCACTGTGACCTACTTTATATCTGGTCTGTCAAAGACAGACAGTAATGGTGAACAGGTGAATCAGGGTCAAATGTCAAGGACAATGATGGGATTCTTGTGACCTACTTTATATCAGGTCTGTCAAAGCCAGACAGTAATGGTGAACAGTTGAGTCGGGGTCAAATGTCAAGGACAATGATGGGATCACTGTGACCTACTTCATATCTGGTCTGTCAAAGACAGACAGTAATGGTGAACAGGTGAGTCAGGGTTAAATGTCAAGGATAATAATGGGGTCACTGTGACCTACTTTATATCTGGTCTGTCAAAGCCAGACAGTAATGGTGAACAGGTGAGTTGGGGTTAAATGTCATGGACAATGATGGGATCACTGTGACCTACTTTATATCAGGTCTGTCAAAGCCATGCAGTAATGGTGAACAGGTGAGTTAGGGTTAAATGTCAAGGAAAATGATGGGATCACTGTGACCTACTTTATATCAGGTCTGTCAAAGCGAAAGTATGTGCATGAATTACTGGTTAACCGCTTGTTCAAGCCTGCCCAGGAAAAAGTGTGGTTAGGTGAACTGACCGTCCCGCAATGACCATAGCTGTTGACTTGGGATGTAAAGCAACAAAACAAACAAACAAAAGGTCTGTCAAAGCTAGACAGTAATGGTGAACAGGTGAGTCAGGGTCAAATGTCAAGGATAATGCTGGGATCACTGTGACCTACTTTATATCAGGTCTGTCAAAGCTAGACAGTAATGGTTAACAGGTGAGTGAGGGTCAAATGTCAAGGACAATGATGGGATCACTGTGACCTACTTTATATCAGGCCTGTCAAAGCCAGACAATAATGGTGAATAGGTGAGTCAGGGTTAAATGTCAAGGATAATGATGGGGTCACTGTGACCTACTTTATATCAAGTCTGTCAAAGCCAGACAGTAATCGTGGACAGATGAGTCAGGGTTTAATGTCAAGGATAATGATGAGATCACTGTGACCTACTTTATATCAGGCCTGTCAAAGCCAGACAATAATGGTGAATAGGTGAGTCAGGGTTAAATGTCAAGGATAATGATGGGGTCACTGTGACCTACTTTATATCAAGTCTGTCAAAGCCAGACAGTAATCGTGGACAGATGAGTCAGGGTTTAATGTCAAGGATAATGATGAGATCACTGTGACCTACTTTATATCAGGTCTGTCAAAGCCAGACAGTAATCGTGGACAGGTGAGTCACATAAAGTGGAGTTTGGGATCACTTGCTTGGGCATTGGAATGAGCCTCCAAAGGAGGAATTATTAATTGGGTGCTATCAACTGTCATCTTTTGATAAAATTTTCTAAGCAAATACATGTATGTGATTTTTGCCCTTTGAACTTTAAGTTTCAATGATTCTTTAAATTATTTATAGAGCCATAAATAAGTATTACCAACAAAAAAAATTCACTTTGGATATTAATCTGTAGACCAATTGGCTTGTTAATCTTGCTCTAAGGTGCAAATTGAGGATTTTTAACCACACATTTTCTAAAGGGTCCTCCAACATGATCAAGATGTCAAAAGGCCTATTAATATTCAGAAATATGAATGTTTTTGAATAGTAAATGGGCCATATGCCCATTTAAAGTGCCCGAAATAATTTTGGATGAGAAGTATCCCTTCTACGTGTAATTTAATTGTCAATACCCGACAAATGCATTTAATTGGTCTTGAATCAGTTTAACCCTTAAAGCGCCAAGAAAAAAATGCATGTGAAAGTGTCGTCTGCTGAAGTTGTCTGCTGCAAATAATTGCCTAACATTACTGACAAATAAAGTATAGAAACAAACAGTGTGGACCCAGAACAGACTGCTCCTATAGGAGCAAACAGTGTGGACCAAGAACAGACTGCTCCTATAGGAGCAGTCTGATCTGGGTCCACACTCTTTGCCATAGAGGATTCTTAAACATTTCAGCAGATGAGAAAAGCAGACAACTTTTGTTGCGATTGGCCCATTAAGGGTTAAGAGGGTATTAAGCAATCACCCACTTAAAAATTTATAGCAAGCAGCGTTTCCTAAAAAAGTTAACCTGCATGCTTAAGGCAGAGATTTGCTTCATAAATGATGAGAATACATTGGTTTCTTAACAGGCCTTCAAGTTTGCTGTGGTTCCCGAGTCGAAGCTGGAAGCCTATAAGTTATCTCTGGAGGTGGTAACCAGCTGCCATATCTACAGTGTACAGAAGATCAAACTGAAGGTAATAGTGTAAATTCGGGATTTTTCGCGAGGACTTTATTTTCGCAAAACTTCACATATGCGAAGTTTCGTGAAAATAAAACCCTCGCGAAATGGCAAATCACTTGGTCGTTTATTGATATAGGTAAATCTTGCCTTAGTCGCGAATTTTTCACATCACTTATATGTCTTAATGCTTTTTGCGAAAATAAAATTATCGCGAAAATTTCCGAATCTACAGTCATTAAAGCCATTTTTTTTAGAAATAAGAGTGATACAGGCCCCCAGATAAGAGTGTGTAACTGATTTTTTTTTTTTTTTATTTCTCAACCAAAACATATGTTGTGGGTACTCAAAAGAACCGTCTCATTGAGACGGTTCTTTTGAGCACCCAAAACACATGTTTAAACTGATGAATCAGTAAATAATGGTAATTTTACGCTGAAAAATTTGCTTAAGTGGCCCTATGATGATACACACAAAACGCTGCATTGCAATTTTTTGGACTCCACTCATATATCAACAATAATTTCCATATCTGTTATCAACAAATGAAGGTCAAATACCTGGGATTTTGTTAGGTTGCTCTAGGCAAAACAAAATGTTGTACCTCTAAGATTTCTAGTATCCCCATTTCCATATTTCTCAAGGAAAGGATACCTTGTGGGTCAACATTTGATTTGATGCTTTCAATATAGTCAGGAGGTTATGAAATTCAAATTGTCAGGGCAGTAAAATTTTGATATCAACATACCTAAGTTCAGAGATATAAAAGTTAACATTCCTTTCTATTGAAAAAATAGTAACTTCAGAAATAACTGCAAGAAGCTATAATATGTGAGACACCTTTGTTGGATGATATATTAATGATGTTTAAACCCCTAACCATGCTAACCCCGATATATCCTGTTCTGAAAACAGTGAAGATCCTGATCAGCTGGCTTCAGAGAAGCCAGCTGATCAGGATCCACCCTGTTTTCCACTCTGCCAGTAAACACATGCATGTTGATAACTGGAGTCCTGCAAGTTTATTTTATCAAAATAGTGGAGGAGTGAAGTACATGCAAAAATCCAGCACACGTCAAATGGTTAAGTGTCAACACCTATGTATAAAGGTACATTCTATACCTATGTATAAAGGTACATTCTATACCTATGTATAAAGGTACACTATTTTAACCGCTTGTCAAATTAACGAAAATCCATGTTCAAATCAGGAGATTCAAGTGCTGTTTGAACATGGGTCTGAACTTGAAAATACTTGAAATGAGCCCTTCATTATGTGCATGACGTTACATACGGAAAGCATTGAGGACCAGACTGATCATTTCACCGATGTTGTTCGCGAACACGTTGCGTGCGGTTATAATGTTGCGACAAGGTTATGACGTTCGAAAGTACACAGCCAACGCCATTTTGTTTAGAGAATTCCAGTGTAAGAAAATGGACATTTTAATGTTTTAGCAGCGTTTTCCGTGCGAATTGAATAAGGTAAAATATGCACTTATAACGATCACACATGTTTGCTTCATAGCATTAACACATGATGGGTCCATCGTAAGATGTTTGAGCACTCGGCCTATCAGACTCATTTTCAAACAGCATCCTCGGGATCCGGCAAATGTTATTGCATGAAAAAACATGTGTGATTCCTAAAATCTCAAAAAAAAAATACAGACTGTCAGTGTTGTATCTGTTGGCTGCTACCAGTTTGACAATAATTTGAAAAACCAGCAGTGATTTAAAATTAAAGATGATAACAAGTAAAATAAATTTCATAAAAAAAATTGTGGAGGATTGAAGTACATGTAAAAATCAGGCCTTTAGTTAAGAGCATGTAACAAAAAACTAATTTTCTAATTTCTCAACCAAAATATATGTTTTGGGTACTCAAAAGAACCATTTCAATGAGATGGTTCTTTTGAGCACCCAAAACATATGTTAAAGTTGGTAGGTACGAAAATATTTACAATTTTACAATGAAAATATTTATTTATATCTAAACCTGTGTGTGTTAGTTGTAAATTAATGCATGGAGTAAAATTCTCATATTTCTGAATCCTTATCTAGCCAGTAGGGTACTGATAATGATGATATGAGCTGCAACATGAGATTTCCAACAATGTGGTATGTGCGACCAGCAAATTCTCAGACCAGCCTGCGCATATGCACAGTCTGATCAGAGCCTTTGCTAATTGCTTGATATTCTATGACTGTTGAGCTACCGACTGGAAATCATTTGCAGTTTTTAATCTTAATAGGAGGCTGCACAGGCTCGTCTAAGTCTACACATGTCAAAATGCCACATTGTTGGAAATCACATGTTGTGGCTCATTATTTATTATTTTACATTCTACTTCCAAGGACTCCAATGCCTTGTATACAACAGACTATGAAAAGATGAAAGAAGACATATTTGAAAGTAACAAGTAAGTTGTCCTTTTGAAGATTTACAGTTTGGATATGTTTTCATAAGATAGCAAAAATTTGTTAAAAGCATGGAAGATTATAGAGTAATGCCTGTAGGGGGACCTGCTAAATGCTCCTCTTTACTTAATTTTATGATTAGACCAGCTGAAAACCAACTGCACTAAGTTACTTTACCCCTATGCATAAGTTTTGGTTGAAAAAAGAAAATTAATTTTTAAGTACACACTTTTATCTGGAGGCCAGTATGATGATAGAAGTCCAAGCAAGACACTGTCCATCCAATTTTTTTTCAAACTGAAAATTTCTGATCATCTGTTTGTAGTCCAATTGTACAATTGATAGCTCACAGGGCCCTGTAGCACAATTGGTAGCTAGTCCTATTGCTGATCTAGTAGACGTGATTTTGATCCCAGCCCGACCCCATACTTACATGGAGATTGATCATGAAATACTTTCTACAGTCATTATCATTCATCTGCTGATTCAAGAAGGGCAAGCAAACGAATGTTCACTGAGTACTGGTTAATTGCTTAGTCTAAGCTTGCCCAGGGAAAGTGTGGTTAGGTTAACTGACCATCTCGACATGACCATAGACTTGACTGGGACAAAAACCACAAACCAAATGAACAAAATAGTCGATAGTAGAGCTGCAATGATACACTAAAGCCTCTATTGTATGTGTATTTCGATGCAGACCTCTCGATTAGTTTATTTTCCATTCAGATACAGTGATTTTTTAAAGTTTTAATCACAATTCAGCTTCAGAAACAGTTACCAAGTATAATTAAAATCAAGGTGTCCTTGATTATGGGGTTTACTTATTAAGTCAGAGATAAAATGATGTTAGATGATGTTAGAATCACTCTCCCCTATTCAATGAACCACATACTCTTCAGTTATATTATTGGAAAAAGTACCACAAAAATTTTGTTCGCTTACTCTTTGTAAAAGCCAAAACTTGTTTTCTTTCCATCAGAAAAGGCAGACACGACCGGTAGTTCAATGGATTATGTCGGGGTTAATCATCATTTTCTTTGTTACTTTAAAGAAAATAAAGAGAGTTGCTTGATTTTCCATGCATTTCTGTGACTTATTCTTTTCAACACATTGTCAGGACCGCACTTCTGGTAGCATGGGGTATCCAAGATGAATACTAACTAGCATTCTGATTGGCTGTGTATAAAAAGCTTGTCCATTATACGCTCAAAGCGGTTGGTTTTCTATCTGTGCTGAAATTGAAAAAAATATGTCAAGCTTACGGCCAAGAATGAACACTGGATAAAGCTGGACTCATTCAAAAAGGTGGATATCGAATTGAATCAAAAATGCATAATTAGACATCGAAAATCAAATCTTGGCTTCAAAACTCGGTTCTCTGTGCACAGTGGTGAATCATTGCACCTCTAGTCAGTACCTAGTGGTTAAGCCTCCTGATTTTCAACCAGTGCCATGGATGAAAGTTTGTGGAAATTCAGCTTCAAAATGCTGAATTAGGGAGTTCATAATAGCTTCACTGATTTATTTTCAGTCTGTCTGTGGACAATTGACCATTTAAACTTGAAATTGTGAATATTTAGTGGGCATCCTGCAAGTTTTAAGATTGGAGTTTCAAAAGTTCAGGATTTTGGAAATTTTGAACTTTCACCCATGGATGCAATGCTCGATTGGGATTTTAAACTGATTGCCCATCACTAGTGAGCGCTCAAGGGCCCTCATGTATGATGATGTGGTTCTACTTATACTCTCATGGTAATGAACTCTTCTCAGGTACAACAGCATACAAAATGAAAAGGCGGAGTTACGTTCAGAAGATGACCTCGGTATATTACTGGCTCCTCAGACAAGAACAGATGAAACTGAAAAGGTACTTTGTTATAACAGATTAGGATATAACACTTTGTCTCCCAAAAAATTTTAACATGGAATTTTACAAAGGATTTTAAGAAGGTAAATTACCAATAAATGGTCATTAATATACCTATAGTTCCTTTGTAAAATTATTCCTTTGTATCACAATTTATTTATAACATGGTCCAGTGCTCCAGATATGCTTTTTATACCCCGCCACTTTAAAAAATGCGGAGTATTATGTTATACCCTCTGTTCAAAAAATTGCGGTCGAGTGTCTGTCCGTCTGTATGTCCGTCTGTACGCGCATCGTTTTCACTCTGCTGGGAGCATTTTTTAACCAATTTTGTTCAAACTTGCTATGAGAGTTGATATTGGGAAGGAGTGTCTTGGGATTGCAGATGGGTAAATTTTGGCCAATAAGTACAGAGTTTCGGCCCTTGATTGACGTTAGAAATTGGTTTTCACTCTCTATCTTTGTCATTCCTTTACCGATTTTCTTCAAACTTGTAATGAGAGTTGATATTGTGTAGGAGTGTTCTGGAATTGCAGATGGATAAATTTTGACGAATAAGTACAGAGTTATGGCCCTTGATTGATGTTATAAGTTGGGTTTTCACTATCTTTGGCATTTCTTTACCGATTTTCTTCAAACTTTGCATAAAAAGGTCTAGTTTCAAAATGATTTTCTTTGCATTGAAAATATCCTGTGGCAGGGTATGTTGCATGCCTGCAGCACTTTTATTGGTCATTTTGGTATTATAGCAACCTGATTATCCTCAATTGCGTACTTGCAAAAACAATTGCATATTTTTATATTCACTCTCAAAGTCTTTCTAGAGTATCAAACTAGCGAATTTTATTGTACCTCTGATTCTGAAGCAAATCTCGTCTCCTTGTTGACATGTTTGCTGCAAGATTGTCTCGACTGGGCGCTGATATTTTATTCATAAAACTGGAATAAAATGTGCACACGCTAGTAAAAAATCAATACCCAAATGGCATTTGTGTATTACCAATAGAAACGAAATGGTGCACAATGACATCGGATGTAATTGCATACCGATCGGCTTTTCGGTAACCATGCATTTTATTTTTAAACAACTTCAAACTTTGCAGATCACATGATGTAGGGGGTACTGAGAGATAATTTGTATGACCTTGACCCCAAGGTCAAAGGTCAAATATTGTATTTTCTTGTAAATGCATGTCCTCCTAAACTGTTGGACATAGCAACATAAAACTTTGGAGGTGTATAGGTCACATGATGGAGAAGGTACTGGGCAGCAATTCATTTATTTTATGAATAATATATTTCCTTGTAAATGCATCTCCTTCTAAACTGTTGGACATAACAACTTCAAACTTTGCAGGTGCATAGGTCACATGATGTTATGGGTACTTGGCAACATTTTGAGGTCAAGGTCAAACAATGTATTTTCTTGTAAATGCGTATTCTCCTAAACCATTGGACGTAGCAATTTCAAACTTTGCAGGTGCATAGATCATATAATGTGGAGGGTACTGGGCAACATTTTGTGTGACCTTGACCTTAGTCAAATAATTTACTTTCTTGTAAATGTATCTCCTAAACCATTGCACTTAACAACTGCAAACTTTGAAGGTGCATAGGTCATATGATGTGGATGGTACTGGACAACATTTTGTGTATTTTCTTGTAAATGCATCTCCTAAACCGTTGGACGTAGCAACTTCAAACTTTGCAGGTGACATGATGTAGAGGGTACTGAGCCACATTTATGTGACCTTGACCCCAAGGTAAATCTCAAAGGTAAAAAAGTGGGTATTCGCGATGGTGTATCATCGACTGCTGCTCTAGTTATATATAATGTACCATCAGGCCATAACTGTATCAAACTTTAGGGGATATTCCACTCTGTCTACAAGGATTAGTTAAGAACCAGGGATTTTAATACTTTTTCATAAATAGGTCTGAATTTTCAGAAACCAGCTACAGCAGTAACCAATGGTAATGCAAAGCCGAGTAAGAAGGAGCCACAGTCGGCCATTGCTAATATGTTTGCCAAGGCCGACCAGAAGAAAGCAACAAAACCTGATCAGAAACCGGCAAACAAGGACAAAGAGACAAAAGAAGATAAGAAAACTGAGAAAAAGGTGGGTTGATATTTATAGGTTTTGATAAGGATTTTTTAGCGTTAAATTGTAACTATCTTCTTACCCATCAATTAAAACATGTGTTTTGGGTGCTCAACAGAACCGTCTCATTGAGACCGTTCTTTTGAGTACCCACAACATACGTTTTGGTTGAGAAATAAGAAAAATAATTTTTAAAAACACTCTTATCTGGAGGCCTAATGAGTGAGGTTGGGAAAAAAATCTGTCCCTCACGATCATCGTTTGTCATCACTAGGCATCACCATTTGTCATCACTCTGCAGAGTGATGACAAACGGTGATCCAGAGGGAAGGATTTTTCTGTCTCATCATCACAGGAATAATGGATTCTTTTCCTTGCTCACCATTTAATGCTGGCATTACCAGGCTTGCCGAGTAATGACAAACGGTGATCGTGAGGTATGGATTTTTCTATCCCAGCATCACACGAATAATGGATTCTTTTACTTGTTCATCATTAAATACTGCGTTTTCATTTTAAAAAGGGCTTCCAGAAGTTCCTGAATAGGTTGTGATGTGACATCACGATAACATCACTTTAATAGAACAATGACATAACTTGTCTTCAGACATGTGGCTGTTCGATTTTTATCTTTCCCAGGGGTTGGTACAGCAAAAACAGGGATCTGGCGTGCAAGAAAAGGTTTTCTTTGGTGCCAGATATCGAGTGGCAGAACACTATCTAAATTTGAACAGGAGCACAGTGACTCAGTGGTAGAGCACTGGACTTGAGGCTGAGGAGTCGCTGGTTTGAGACTCACTGGAGGCACTGTGTTTTGTCCTTGAGCGAGCAAGACACTTTATCCTCTACCTAGTACTGGTTCAACCCAGGAATTGTCACGACATGAATGAAAAATTGTTGGCTGGGATGCAAAGCATCAGCATGAAAAAATTAAATAGTGTAGACCCTGACCAGACTGCTCCTTCAGGTCTGATCTGGGGTTTCATTGTTTGCTCAAACATCTGTCTGAATTTTTTGGGTAGATATGAAATGAATTTTACCACAGCAACTTCGCACTCAGTAGAGCTGTTAAATATATGAACACATGGGTGAAAGTTTTCAGGATTATTCCTGAATTCAGGATTTTGAGGCTGACTTTCCACAGAAAGTCAGCCTCAAAATGCTGAATTAGGGAGATTATAATAGCTTTTCTGATTTATTTTCAGGCTGTCTAAAGATATTTGACCATTTAAACTTGAAATTGTGACTATTTAGTGGGCATACTGCAAGTTTTTAGATTGGAGTTTCACTCAGATTGAGGAGTGCATTGTTGTGTACCTTGAGCAAGGCACCTTATTCTCACTGCTCCATACCGACATGTCAGACTGAAAAATTGTTGACTGGGACGTAAATTATCAACTCAAACAAAACTGTCATTTAGAATTCATGTTTTACAGGAAACCAGCAAGGCAAATGAGAAGAAAGCTAGTGGCATGATGTCATTCTTTCCAAAACAAACAGGTATATATGTACTGACCTCTTTAGGCCTCAATCTGAAATCTATTCACGACAATTACCAGGCCCCCTTAGTGCAGTTGGTAGCAAGTCCAACTACAGATCCAGGAGTCGTGAGTTGGATCCTGGCCCGGTCCCATACTTTGTGGTGTTTGATCATGAAAATTTGTATAGTCATTATCCTCCTTCCGCTGATTCAAGAAGGGTTGTTGTCAGTTACAAGCGATAGTATGTGCACGAAGTACTGGTTAACCGCTTAGTCAAGCTTGCCCAGGAAAAGTGTGGTTAGGTGAACCATAGCTGTTGACAAGGACTTAAAACCTCAGACAAACATTCAAATTACTCGTCCTTTCTAGATTTCACTCGTAATTACGAGTTGAATTTTTGTCCCCTAGGGCAGTAGATTTATCTCAGGTGGAAAACTGTGACTACTGGTCCCCAGGATTAATCCTAGGATGGGCATAGTGGTGGAGATGATCAAGGCAGCAGGTGATACAGGGGCCACCATGGTCAGAGATCTTGCTACTGCGATTATCCGTGACGGCAAGGTCCCAACTGACTGGGAGGAAAGTTTCATTGTCTGCCTTTACAAGGGCAAGGGTGATGCTTTGGATAGAGGCAACTATCGAGGCCTCAAGCTGACTGAGCAGGCCATGAAGATCCTAGAGAGGATTGTCGATGGTCTCATAAGACAGGTGGTGTCTATTGACGACTCCCAGTTTGGCTTTGTCCCAGGAAGAGGCACTACAGATGCAATCTTTGTAGTCCGGCAGCTGCAGGAGAAATACCTTGCAGTGAACAAGAGGCTTTATATGGCCTTCGTGGACCTAGAGAAAGCATTTGACCGTGTCCCTCGGAAGGTTATCTGGTGGGCCCTGAGAAAGCTAGGCGTTGAGGAATGGATTGTGCGGTTAGTCCAGGGAATGTACGCTAATGCACGAAGCCGGGTTCGTGTTGGCGAGGGTTTCAGCAAAGAGTTTGAGGTGAAGGTCGGGGTCCATCAGGGATCCGTACTCAGTCCCTTGCTCTTCATCATTGTGCTGGAGGCCTTGTCACGTGATTTCGGGCTGGTGTTCCCTGGGAGGACCTATATGCAGATGATCTTGTCATCATTGCTGACTCCCTAGAGGAATGTGTCAGGAGGCTCTTGATATGGAAAGAAGCCATGGAGAAGAAGGGATTGAGGGTGAATGCAGGAAAGACAAAAGTCATGATCTGAGGAACAGGCCTGGACCTCTTGCAGAGTTCAGGCGAATACCCATGCGCTGTCTGTCGTACAGGAGTAGGCAACAACAGCATCTACTGCAATGGCTGCAAACTTTGGGTGCATAAGAAATGCAGTGGGCTACAAAGACTGACACCAAATCCTGATTATAGGTGTGCACGGTGCATGGGAAATGCTCGCCCTATTGACGGCAGACCACAGAGTGAAGTCCAGGTCGGACCTGATAAGCTTGAGGTGGTAGCTTCCTTCTGCTACCTAGGTGACATGCTTTCTGCTGGTGGAGGATGTGAAATGGCGGTCACTACTCGTGTGAAAACCGCCTGGAAGAAGTTCAGGGAGCTACTACCAGTTCTCACATCCCGCCACCTCTCTTACAAGACCCGTGGCCATGTGTACAGCTCTTGCGTGCGGAGCGCCATGCACCATGCCAGTGAAACTTGGCCACTTACCAAGACGAACCTGCAGCGCTTGCAACGCAATGATAGGGCCATGATCAGACAGATCTGCAGTATCAAGCCAGAGGATGTGGCCAGGGTAAGGTCAAGCGAGCTACTGGCAAAGCTTCAGCTTGAGGACCTCGACCTCATTTTGAGAGAGAGAAGGCTTCGCCGGTTTGGGCATGTGGGGCGTTCGAGTGGTGCAATCAGAACAGCATATGATATGCAGATTGACGGCAAGCGGGGGGCAGGGAGGCCCAAGCAAACATGGAAGAAACTGACAGAGAAAGACTGCTGTGAGTGGAAGCTCACCACAGTTGACCCTCAAGAAAGGAGCACCTGGAGATCAGGTGTGAGATCTGCTATGCGTGCAGCTAGCCAGTTACCTGGAAAGGGGCCCACTGATGTGGATGATGCCCCTGCACCTGCACGTTAATCAAAAATCCAATTATGATATGATGATGATATGATGGGCCTGATTTCATTTTGTGAGAAAATTATTAATGTTTTGCTAAAATGGACTTTATTTTTGGCTGGGCCCCATATACTAGCTATTTAAATCTCATGTCAATTGTGCTCTAATGTGTATATTAAGGATTCTTGGGCCCATCAAATTTTGCAAAGGGCCAATAAAAATTTCAAATGACCCATTAAAATTCGGAAATTTGCATGTATTTGAATGGGATATGGGCCATTGGCCCATTTTAAGGGCCCATCATCATTTTTGGCTAGGATTAACCCTGGGTCCCGCTTAAGACATGTGGATGCATGTTTTAAAAATTACTTAACATTGGACAAAAACTTCACAATTCATCATAGGTCCAGAAAAATAAAAAAAATGAGCGTAAAATTGTGAATATTATCTTGTCAGTCAGCTTTAACATGTGTTTTGGGTGTTTAAAGGAACCGTCTCATTGAGACGGTTCTTTTGAGTAGCCACAACATATACTCAAACAAAAAAGAAACGTCCGATTTTCATGGTACTGTATGGTTCGATCCAGTTAAGATGTCGCAACAAAAATAAAACCAAAATGTTTATCAAACGTCGGACACACAAAAATTGGTAATTATTTTATTTTTATCTTCTTATCTTGAAGAGTTATTGAACCAAATGTACACTCAGCCTTTTCCATTATCATCAGGAAGTTAATCAACAAAACATGACACATTTTACGTTAAATAGAAGCCAGAAACGTCCGACGATGAAAAAACATCTAAAAAACTCAAGTCAACTTACTGAACGAGCAAAAATGCAGTTCAAAATCTTTAATTTACGAAATTAACTGAAATTACCTCCCTTTGAATTAAACAAATAACAATCCAAGAACTGCCAAATCTCCTTAACCTAACATCATTTTGAGACCGTTTTCGTTTTAATTTGTTTGGTTTGTTTATGACAACAATTACACAAAAGACAAAAACTATGGCTGATGTCGGGCATCAAAGGTTTACTAAATCTGTGTTTTATACCCCACCCCTTACTGCAAAATCATCAGAGCATTTCCTTTATCAATTGTTTTGATGCTGATTAGTCTTAATTAATGTTGAAATGCTTGTTATGACGAAAACAAGAACGAATTTGATAGATTCTTTTGATTATCAAAATGCTGGACCAAAAATGAATTTTCTGAGGGTTTCCCGGCACGCTCGTGATCGATATTTTGTGACGTCAGAGTATGTTACAGATTAATGCCTTGGGTCATAAAAGCAATGCATACAACTAACACACATAACATCTTACTAGAGAGTTTGCTCAGTGCTGTTTAAATGTGCTTAAACGGTTCGCGATTATGACGGACACAAAGCTATTGATGTTGTGACTTTTGATTTTAAGGGTACTCGTGTTCGTTGCTTTGTCAATGGCTCTACTGATTATCAAATGAATGTCTCTTAGGTGCAAAACGTTTCTAAATAATCAGAGTTGGTAATGTGAAAATTTGAATGAAATGCGTTCATACATTTGGAACTGGCAGACATAAACGTCAAGCGGACATAACTTTATTGTTTCAGTATATGTTTTGGTTGAGAAATAAGAAACTTTATTTTTCATTATGTATCCTCATCTAAAGGATGGTGACACAGTTGATTGGAGAATCTGTCCAGTCTGATCAGCACTTTTATTATGTGCTGCCTTAGTAGGATAATTTTGTAGCATGAGAATAACAAAGGGACAGACTAGCTTGTACATCTACTCAGTTTGATCAACACCTTGGTTCTCTAGAAAGTTTAATAGTTTAACTTGCTACCTGCAAAATTTCAATATTATAGCTAGTCTCTGTAGCAGAGTACACTGCTTTTAGCCTTACATGGTTACAAATCCATAAGACCTGTTTTCCCATGACGGGGTCCATCTATAGTCTGCTTAATAGTCTCTATATACATGTATCAGCAGACTGATCTGAGTTATCAATGCTATGGCAACAGGTTATCAGGCCATTAGATAAGACTGCGTATTTGAAAATAATTTTCTTATTTCTGAACCAAAACATATGTTGTGGGTACTCAAAAGAACCGTCTCAATAAGATGGTTCTTTTGGGCACCAAAAACAGATGTTTAAACGAATGGGTTAGAAAATAACTGCAATTTTACGCTAAAAAATTTTGTTTTCTGGACCTATGGGTTATCTCTCTGATACAGCTTGTTGCATATGATCATCATCATCATCTCTACAAGATCAATAAGAGTGCATGTTAACAAGAAATATTTGTGCCCCTTAGGCCCAGATAGACAAAAAAATAAGCCCAAAATTTTAATTATTTTCTGACCCATGAACTTAAACATGTGTCTTGGGTGCTCAAAAGAACCGTCTCACAACATATGTTTAAGATGAGAAATAGGAAAAATAATTTTGATTACGCACTCATATCTAAGGGCATATGACTTATTTAACTGCTGATTACTCCATTGTAGAAAAGAAGATTGAGCCAGCAGCAAAGAAAGAACAAACATCCAAAGAGAAAGAAAGTAAAAAAGAAAGTAAAACAGAGATTAAAGGGTTTGTATTGATTTTGATTTCAGGGTAACCTTAAAAGGAACACGTAAATTGTGTAACTGGAGATGTTTTCAAATTGTATTGCCTCTTTTTAAAGAAACTTTGAAAGCTTTAGCAATTCTTAATCTGCTTTCTAGATTTCACTCGTAATTACGAGCGGACGAGTGGGGTTTTTGTCCCCTTACTAAACTGGCAGGAGGAGATATTATAGGGGGAATTCCAAGATGGCCACTGTGGCAGTCATCTTGGATATCAGAATGGAATGATTTTATCAATTCTAAATCTCAATGTGGCCCAAATGCATCCCAACAAGCTTCGGTTAATTCCCACATGTTTCAGGAGGGTGTGTTATTTGAAGAATTATATGATGCCTGCCATGGTGGCCATTTGGACCAATGGGTATTTCACCCCTACTTTTTAATTTAATGAGTATTTTACTCCATATTTAAAATATCAAATTGCAGAAAATGCAAAGCCTGGTAAAAAGACCCAATATTTGCTTAACATATTTTAAAGAAAAAGTGCTTGTATCAAATACATGTTGCATTTTTAGGAAAACTTCCAAGATTTATACAATTGCTGTATATTAATTAGTTTTTTCTTACTAAGAAATCAAGTAAGAATAAAATATTTCACCACATAAATTAAATATCAGCACTGAAACCTCAAACGGCAAAGTGTATTTTTACCTTAAATTAAATTTTCAATGCTGAATTCCAAAAAATCAATGCTGAAATACCCTTTTATCCCTCTTATCTGGAGCCCTGCCAATGTTCACATTATGTCTGAATGTGAAATAGCCGAGTATGTTGCGTACATGGAATGTAAGATTTAGCAATTTGAATCAATCCGATGCAAGATAATATCAAGGTTATAAATTTGGGGGTTTCCTAATAATGATTTATGATTTCATATGCATATAATTTGATTTTTGTCATTGCCATGGGCGAAAGTTTTCAGGATTATTCCTGAATTCAGGATTTTGAGGCTGACTTTCTATAGAATACTGAATAAGGCTGGATATAATAGCTTTTTTGATATTTTACAGTTGATCTAAAGACAATTTACCATGTAAACTTGAAATGTTATTATTTTAAAGGCATATTGCATGTTTTAAAATTTAAATTTTAAAAGTTCAGGATTTCGGAAATTTTGAACTTTCACCCATGCATTGCTCAGATTTGGTTTTAACATTTGAATTAGGTAATTACCATGGAATTCCAGATTTATCAGGATCCTCACTGGATGCATGTCATTGAGTCATTTTGTTGGTTGAGTCATGAGCTGGATTAACCCTTATCCTGTCATTATGTTTGCCCTGAAGATATCTGTCTTTTACATCTGGAATATACAGTAAAACCTGTGTAAAACAGTCACTCAAAAATAGAAAAAACAATATCTTAATGACAAATGGTAGCTTAATGAAGGTCGAAAGTATTGCAGAATGCTCCCCTTGGAGCATTCTGCAATACTTTTGACCTGCATTAAGCGATAATTGGTCTTGAAAAACAATTTTCGGTCTTTGAGAGTGGTCGTTTTACACAGGTTTACTGTATTCAAGTGCACTTCAAACTAGATTTAGGTAGCTCAGTGGCTCAGTGGTAGAGTGCTTAACTCGAGACTGAGGGGCCGCGGGTTCGAGCCTCACCGGCCTCACTGCGTTAAGGTCCTTGAGCAAGACACATTTATCCTAGCTTAGTACTGGTTCAACCCAGGAAGACACGTCCCTGTTTAACTGAAAGATTGTTGATGGGATGTAAAGAATCAAATCAAACAAAATCAAACTAGATTTTATTATGGATTTAAAAATGATACCAGTAAAGCTCCTATTAACCCAACAAATACAGTTTCAGATTTCTTTCTTATTGATGGCTCTATTTCTTTTGTAGAACCTCAAAGAAAACAACAAGACCTGTAGACTCTGGTAAGATACTTATATCTCTCTTTTTATACCTTCACTCCCCCCCCCCCCCCCCCCCCCACAGACACACAAACACAGACACGAACTTTGCTTGTGGTGGGGTATACTGTTTTGAGGTCCGTTTGTCTTCTGACTGTGTGTCTGTCAACAAGGTTTTGATTTTTCGTAACATTTTGAAATCACCTAGACTGATCATGATGATTGTTCACATTTATGTCCACGAGGCACCTCAATGTGAAACCATCAGAGTGAATGTTCCGGACACCCTGATTCAAGGTCATAGCAGAAGGTTAAAGGTCACATGACTCGAATCAGACCCAACATAATGTTGGGCCTGACTGGATCCAAACTGTTTGACACTCTCATGGTATTCCTGAAAACATTATATTGATTTCTTAGAAAAAAAATCAGCAAATCACAAATAAAAAAAGCATGCAAATATCCCAGCATACCCTTTTCATTCTGATGGATTATCACATAAGTATTGATACTATAAGATTGGACTTGTCTGTTTTGTATTTTAAAGGGTTTTAGGTCAAAATTCTATAAAATGATTTTCTGTCCCTGAATAATTGTGCAAAACAGTGCAGAACCTGATGAAATGCTGCATATGGCAGCATTTCATCTGAGTCTTCACTGTTTGCGAAAATACCTGTTTACGGGTATCCAGAATGAAGATTATTTATACTCCTATTGTAGATGATGAAGATGATGCCATTGGGAAGACTAAAAGAAGAAGAATTAAACCAGACATTCTGGACAGTAGTGAAGAAGAAGGTAATTATAGGGACCAGCCAATAAGACTTTGGTACTTATCACAAATGCACAAAATCCTCCTTTGAAGGCTCATGCTTATTTACGCAGTGGGGCTAGAAGTCTAAATTTTTGTTTTGATGCTTTATGTTCCAGTCAACAATTTTTCAGTCATATTGAGACGATTTCCTAAGTTGAACCAATACCCAGCAGCGGACAAAGTGTTTTGCTCAAGGACACAACACAGTGACGTGGCGGCTCTCTCTCTGGTGGTGAGTCTCAAACTAGCAACCTGTTGATCCCCAGCTAGAAGTTTAAACTTTGGTCAGAGTTTCATCATCATCCAATCCATACTTCGTGTATGTGAGCAGCAAAGGCTCTGGCATCCATCGATTTCCTGTCATTCACTACAATTGTCCTATGCTCTTTCATATGATTGTGTATTTTGAAGCCTTTAATGCAAATGATATGAGCCTGGAACAGGGTTCATAGTTGCCTTTATAGTTAACATATTCTTAGGTGCATTTGAATATTGCAGCAGACGTAATAAGCAGACAATATTTTCAAGACCAGAATATGTACAGGATAAGGGTTAAAGCATATTGTGAGTATCCAATGGAAGTATCTGACGAGTTCATTGAAATGAGCATCAAAGCAAATGGTTGTATGAAGAAATGTTGAAAATAGCCCTTATATTGGCTATAAAAAAAACTCTCATGCTGGATATTAAATTTTAAAATTTGCAGCAGACCACAGTTGAAAAATGAATTGTCTAATTTAATTGTCAAATCAGACTGATATTTTGTGTGAATTTGAATCGTCTGGCAGCTGATGATTCACATGAAATAGCAATCCTAATTCCCCTTAGAATGAAGGAAAATGGCACCAATTTGTCGTCTACCAGGCCTTTAATTAAGAAAGCATAACGAAAAAATTATTTTCTTATTTCTCAACCAAAACATATGTTGTGGGTACTCAAAAGAACCCTTTCAATGAGACGGTTCTTTTGAGCACCCAAAACATATCTTAAAACTGATGAGTGAGACAATATTTTCAATTTTACGCTCAAAAATTTGTTAATCTAAACCTATGGTCTACTATAGTTATGGCTGGCACTTTTAATAGGGAGTCTTAATGTTTATTCCTATAACTTCAGATATGGAAGAGGATGATGAAGCCCCTATTCCTCCAACCCCGCCCCGTCAGCGAAGTCCTGCACCCCGGGAGCCCAGTCCTGCACCCAGGGAGCCCAGTCCTACACCCGAGCGGGAACCAGTGGAGGAAGAAGAGGAACCAGTTCTAGAGAAAACCTCTAGTGCAAAAGAGTCCACTAAGGGAGATAAATCTGGTGAAAGAAAAAGGAAGAGAACAAAAAAGCGTGTTAATAAGACATATATGGACAAAGATGGGTTCATGGGTAAGGTTTAGCTGCATGCTGGGTTATTGTGCATGCTTTTCTTGTCATCTGCTGACACTTTTTTCGAAGTTAGCTTTTTCCAAAAATTCTTTCAGGAATACTATCAGAGTATCAAACAGTTTTGATCCAGATCAGGACAGATGTTCTGTCGGTCCTTATCTGGGTCCAAACTGTTTTCAAAGGTTATCAGCAGACGACAAAAGATGCTACTAGCCTTAGGGACTGTTTACATGGGTAAAAGTTTTCAGGATTAATTTTGAATTCAGATAGAAAATCAGCCTCAAAATGCTGAATTAGGCGGATTTTAATGGCTTCTCTGATTTATTTTCAGTTCATCTTAGGACAATTGACCATTTTACTTGAAATTATTAATGATTTGTAGGCATACAACAAGGTTTAAAATTTGATTTTCAGAAGTTCAGGATTTTGGAAATTTTGAACTTTCACCCATGTATTTAAGGGTTAAGATCAACCATTGGCTTTGTGCATGCTATTTCTTTTGAAGCTTAGTAAAGACACTAAAATACCAATCTTAAAAGCAATCTGGAAACTATAGACATGAGTGGATGGTCTAAAGCTTTGACAATGAGTTTTACCTTTGCATTAAAGCTAGGCCTTCAGATTAGAAGGGTTATCTAAAAATTAGTTTTCTTATTTCTCAACCAAAACATGTTTAGATTGATGGTTAAGGAAATAATCAAAATTATATTCTCAACATTATTCCTTATCTGGTCCTATGCAAAGCTCTAAAAAAAGAGTGGATTTAAGAAATAAATTCAATTTTTGGAATGTTCGTGGAATCATGAATACTTTGGGTCTCTTCTAAAGGGCTTCAGGTTAACTTTGCAAGAGACCCGAAGTATTCATGATTCCATGAACTGACCAAAAATTGAATTTATTGCTTTTATTTACATTTTATAACAAATATCTAAAATATAGAAATTTTTTATGATTTAGGAAAAAAACAGTTTTGTATTTGATATTTAATCGTACTAATGGTTTTGTTTGAGTGTAAAAAGGAACAGCCAGTGTAAACACGGTTAGCCAGTAGAGCAAAGAAGAGGCTTGTTTTACATGTGCGGCTCAGATGTGGCTCACTGTCAATCACAACACCAATGTCACTTCTGGTAGGACTGCTTCTTCACTACACTGTCTAGGCTTTTTTGGCAGGTAACTAGAGTTCTAAAGTTTGGAACATGTACCGTAACATGGAATGATTTTGCAGTTACAGAGAAAGCATGGGAAAGTGCATCTACAGATGCCTCAGAAACAGAGGAACCTGTGACGAAGGCAGCCAAGAACATTCAGGCAACAAAACCAAAAACTTCTCCAGCAAAGGTAAGGAATGTTTAGGCAATACCTCCACCCCCCTCCCACCCATTCATCTACAGATGCCTCAGAAACAGAGGAACCCGTGACGAAGGCAGCCAAGAACAAGAACACTCAGGCAACAAAACCAAAAACTTCTCCAGCAAAGGTAAGGAATGTTTAGTCTTACGACATTATAGCCGTAACAATACAAAGTATAGCTGAAAATATTCCAGCACCGTAGCTGGGAATCAAGCCTGGGCCGCCCCAGTACAAGACGAATGCTCTAACCACTGAGCCAAAGAGTGGACTCTTTGACCCTGTTGTCAGAGATTCTAGAAGCTATGCAAAATCTACTTGTGTAGATATGTATGGTGAGAGTGCCGACCCATAACATTAGGCAACAACCTCTCCCCCCTGCCCACCAAAAAACAACAAAACAATTGATTATGAACAGGTAATGCAACAACCACATATCGACCTATCATGTCAAAAAAAAAAAGAGACCCTAGAACACAGAAAAACCTAAACACAGAAACAGTGAGAATGTAATAAGAAAAGAAGCCCGCATCTTCTCACTCAGCTAACGATTGAGAAATTAGAAAGTAAACAAAGAACTAATCTGGCAAAGGTAAAGAGTGTACTGTAACAAAACCCTAATCTTCTTTGGCAAAGGATGGATATGTTAAGTTTGTTTTTATGCTCCATATACGAAGAGGATATAGTTTCTACTCTGGCCAGCCATCCCTCTATCACAATTAACCCATTTAAACCTAGTGTCATTTTTATGGGACATCAACAAACAGCGTAGAACCAGATCAGACACAGCGCGTCTGATCAGGTCCTGCACTGTTTGCTTACAGAATGTACATTTAAAATTTGAATGTAATTGAAACTTACTACCCGCCAATCCTTAAATTCATAATGGATTTGTCCAATTGATAAAGGTGGAAAATTCCATTAGGCGTAAATGGGTAAAAAAGAAATGGGCCACCAAATGAGATTTTGGTAATAATCACATATAATCACATATATGCAAAAGCCTCCTTTAAAGATCCATGCTGACGTATCTAGTGAGGTTAGAGGTCAAGATTTTACCTGAGTCTTCATCTTTAACCATACTTTTGTATTAGTTCATATCACATGACGTCATGTCTGGGAGCGATATAAGGCCATGCAATAAAATCAATGAACCACTACTGGTTTCCAGATTTCGTAACGTTACATTATGACAACCATTATATTGTTGTGTGAAAGATGACAAAATCTTGACATTTTCCCACCAGAAATGTGATTTATAATTCATTTTAATGTGTTGATAAATAGAATCTAACATACGTTCTCATGTATTATTGAATTTATTAAACTTGTTGCGAAAAAAGCTATAAAATGCTAGGCTAGCCTGGCATTTTATCACTTTTCCCCAACTTGATTAATAACATGAGCACTCATGTAAGATCCTCTATATACAGCAGGACAAGTGTTAAGTGCAATTATTAGAATAACTCCTTGCATGCTGGGTAATTTTTTATGATTTTGTTGTCCTCTGCTGACGTTTTTCAAATTTAACTTTTTCTAAAAATTCTTTCAGTAACGCTATCAGAGTGTCAATTGGTTTGGATCCAGATCACGACCAACATTCTAACGGTCCTGATCAGGGTCCAAGCTGTTTGCAAAAGTTATCAGCAGACACCAAAAGTCGCTGCTAGCAAGAAATGAGTTAAATATGGTAGATTTGTATTTTATTTTACAGGGTAAACAGAAAGGGTCACCAAAGAAGAAGACACCTCCCGGAAATAAAGGGTCTGGTGGCGCTGCGAAACAGACTTCTCTTATGTCTTTCTTTAAAAAGTCATAGCCATATAGACCTGAACTTAATTGGCCAGTGTGAGTTATCTCTTTACTCCATAATAACGCCTTTTGACACGTTTTTGAAAATATTATGTAAAATGGAGCTTTTGCTCCTTTGGAGCAAATGCTCCATTTTCCATAATATTTTCAAAAGAATTCAAAACTTTTCTTGATTTTTTTCAATGTTATCTAAAAATAGAAAATGATGTCATGATCTAAAAATAGGCTATGGGGTAAAGGGTTAATTTGTTTGATTGACTGAACCGTGTTTTTGGAATGTGCTACTGTTATCATACTGTGGTAAGCAACCACCACAGGTTTAGATAAACATAAAAGTTTAGCGTAAAATTGTAAATATTTTCTTACCCACCAGTTTAAGATATGTTTTGGGTTCTCAAGAGAACTCTCACATTGAGATGGTTCTTTTGAGTACCCACAACATGTGTTTTGGTTGAGAAATAAGGAAAAAAACATTTTCTGTTACGCACTCTTAACTAAAGGCCTGGTACTACTGTTATAGTCCTGTTGTAAGTGACCCCTGAATTATGGTATTTGTCAATATCTGAATAAACAGGAGACAATTTAAAAGTTATACTGGAATAATAGTTTAACCAGAGCTTCTGCCCATTTCTGTCATACCTGATTCAAGGTTGTTTACTAGCATTTGTGAAAGTTTACTTGAATTGGTGAAACCTTACTTACAGTGGTGAAAAATCCCTGGATTGATCTTGAATTCAGGATTTAGTGACTGACTTTCTTGAGAATAACAGCCACTACATCCTGAATTAGTTATGTTTCAAAAAACAATTTATTGATAACTAGGATAGATTGAGTTGGAACCACCAGCTGGAATATTCCATTTTAGAAATTCAGTACTTAAAGATCTAAACACTCAAATGGTTCAGTTCCAAACTGTACCTTAGCAAAATGTACATACTGTTTAGTTTTCTTAATGCCTTCAATTCGATGTTTTAAATGAAATAATTTTTGGTATACAACAACGCCCCAAATTTAATACCCTCTATTTATTATCAGCAGAGACATCTAAGATCCTCTATTTTGAATAACGACTAATTTGCAGCATGATCAAACCAGCAAAATAACATGTGCCAGTAAACTCTTAGATTATTCTAGCTGTGATGTTGTAAAACTTTAAGAATGTTCAATTTACTCAAGCATGAAATTTGTACAAGCCATAAATTTTAGAATGTTAGCATTTTTAACCCTTATCCCACCATTATTTTTGTCCTGAAAATGTCTGCTTTTTACTTCTATATTCAAATATATATTCAAATGCACTTCAGACTATCTTGTTTTCATGGAAGCAAACAATATAAATCCTGATCAGATGAGGGAGCAGTCTGATTTGGGTCCATATTGTTTGCAATAAAGGCAACCTAATAATTTAAGCAGACAAGAGGAGCAGACAACAAAAGTCGTAGGGCGCTCAGTGGTAGAGTGCTTGACTCCAGACAAAGGGGTTGAAGGTTTGAACCTCACCAGCATCACTGTGTTGTGTACTTGAGCAAGACACATTAATCATTGCTTAGTACTGGCTCAACCTAGGAAAACCCCTCTCCAAATAACTGAAAAATTGTTGACTGGGACTTAAAGAATCAAACCAAACAAAACAAACAACACAAGTAGTGACCGGCAGGCTTAAGGTTATATTTATGGGCAAGATAAATGGCATTGCTTTTAATAAGTTCTGAACAATAAAATTGCCACATTTGATTAATTTTGCTACTTATGAAGAATACACATTTCATGCTCATGTCAGTTGAGCATACAAAAGTTGACTAGAGCATAAAAAAAGTTTTACAGCCTTGAACTTGGATCAGTCTTTGCTGGGCACTCGGAGGGTAGTCTTCCTTCCCTATTTCAGATGCCTAAGCTGATTAGAGTATTGGCTAGGTGCACATGTTTAAGGTTTTCTTGTGAAGCTCAAAATATTTTTCAATAAAATAAAGAAAAGTATTTGTTTTATTCTGTTTTAGCTCACCAAGGTGAGCTTTAGTGATCAAAGGAATCTCAATGAGTTGATCCTAGTGATAGGGATGTGTGGAGATCCAGTGTGAGATTTGCCATGAGTGCAGCTAGCCAGCTACCTGGAAAGGAGCCCCCTGATGTGGATGATGCTCCTGCAACTGCATGTAAATCTAAATGCCGTTGATGATGATGATGATAGGATGTCCGTTGTCTGTTTAACTCTGTTAACAATTTACTTTAAACAATTTCTCCTCTTAAACCCTTTGATGGGTGGAATTTAACCAAACTTCACAGGAATGATCAATGGACGGTCCTCTTTCAAATTTGGCCAGAGATTTCCATTACATGAAGAATTCTGGTTGCTAAAAGGAAAAGCTTAAAATATCTACTTGTTAAAAACTACTGGCCTGATTTGAAAATGATATGGTAAAACTGGTCCTTGGGCGACTTGATCCATTAAAAACATGGCTGCCAGAGGGTGGGACTTGTTTTTTTATGTTAAATAATGTATTGAAAAATAGTCATTTTAACTTCTGAATTGGTATCCTTCAAAACGGATCATTTGTCTTAATTTAAGACAAATGATCCATTTTACAGGATACCAATTCAGCTGGAAGTTAACCCCGGCTTACCAGATTTCTGTCCTGGGCTTCTTTGATTATTGCACATTTGTCATTGAATGATACAGCACCCTAGATAAGCTTTCGGGTCAATTGGGTATTTACGCAACCTGGTTATCCTCAATAGCGTACTTGCAAAAACAATTGCGTATTTTCATATTTTTTTACGCCACCGGGAATGTGCTTGCATATTTATTCACTCCCATTGTCTGCCTTTCTAAAGTATCAAACTAGAGGATTTTATTGTACCTGAAGCAAATCTCATCCCTTTGTTGACATTCGAGTGTGTTCAGTTTGCAAAGTTTCACTTTCATCATAGTGTTTTTCCGCGAAATACTGGACTGGGCACTGATATTTTATTCATAAAACTGGAGTTATATTGCGAGCTCGCTAGTTAAAAAATCAATACCCGACTGGCATTTGTTTATTACCCAAATGGAAATGAAATGGACCAAATGGTACGCAATGACATTGCATGTAATTGCACACCGATCGTTAGAATTGCTTTTCGGTAAGCACACATATGATTTCAATTGCTTTTTTTAAGGATTTTATTTGCGTATTTACGCAAATACGCTGCTTATCTAGGGTGCTGATGATACAAAATGTATTGACAGTATGGTTTGCACAAATTATGACCATTTGAAGATGACAACAAAACAGACCTACACTTAGTACAACAGCTTGAGTCTTTTTTAAGTTTTTTCCTTTTCTTTAAGGATGAAGATCCTGGCATAATGTTCAGTTTTTGAGCATGCCAGTATCTATAGAAAGAAAGATATTTATTTAACCCTTTGTATACTAGTGGATTATTCCTCCTGATTTGATACAATAAACTTGGGATAGTCCATTGTATATATCAAGGGGTGTCAGGATAAAGATTCCAAAAAATATTGTATTCTTTTGTCTGTAGATTTTTTTTTTACCATTACAAACAGTGTAGAGAGGGGGCTCACTGGTAGCTAATGCTTGACTCGAGACCAAAGGACTTGAGCAAGACACATTAGTTTAGTACTGGTTCAACCCAGGAAGACCCGTTCCGATGTAACTGAATTATTGTTGACTGGGACGTAAAGAATCAAATCAAATTAAACTGTATAGACCCTGATGAAGTGCAGCACTATGCTGCATTTCATCTGGGTCTTCACTGTTTGCAAAAGTACTCATATAGGGGTTTCTCGAATACAAAGGGTAGAGAGACCCGTCTTCACTGTTTAAAAGTACTGGTTTATGTACAAAGGGTCTTTTAGTTTAAACATATTTTTGGCCAAAAATTACAGCAATGGGGTTGGGTCACAAGTTCTCGCAACATGAGTTATAACCCTCCCCCTATAAAGGGTTAAAGGTATGCATCAGCATGAAATGTACAAAATATAAAACCTGTGCAAAAAGCAAGTGAGTATGAACAGGAAATGCCACAATCACAAACATTGGGGTAGCTCCGATTACGCAGTTAGGCGCGTGCGTAATAAAAATAATAACATTCAAGGCAGGGGGGGGGGGGTACTCTGATATTTTCACACATACGTAGGCTCGGTCCATTTTTTGGGGTTCAAAATTCTGAATTTCAATATTTTTTGGGGTTTTCAGAAAAATGAATACTTTTTTGGGGTATTAAGATTTTGTGGATATTTTTTTGGGGTCATTACAAAATTGGGCTAGTTTGAGGGTCATTTCTATGCAATTTAGGGTCTTTTTTAAGGTCAAGGTACAGAATTGGGATATTTTTTTGGGTTGCTAAAATTTCAAATATTTTTTTGGTGTGTTTGAAATTCCTGATATTTTTTTGGGGTGAAGGGTAGATGCTGGGTCCGAGCCTACGTATGCGGAAAAAATTAGAGTACTCCCCCTAGGATTCAAGGGGGTAAAAGTGATTTTCCTTACCAAAAGGAACAGTTGTAAAAGGAAAGAATTCGCTCCTCTGGGAGCAAATTCTTTCCTTTAAGAGAAGTTCCCAATTTGAAACGTGACGCAATTGATGAGAATTACTGCTTGTTCCAGTAGTCACCCTTTGATGTGGGTAACTTTTCTGCCTTCTGGCTACACCATTGACAGATGATGAGATCACAGACCAACCCATGGCACCACAAAGAAGATACATAAGAACACAAAGACACACACACTTATATGGCCCTCGACGTGACAAAATCTGTCTTCGGGGTTTCCAACAAAGCGAGACTCAGACCAGTCTCCTGAGCTACAGAGACTAGCTAGAAAATTGAAATTTTGCACAAAGCAAGTCTGATGTGATATTTTCCAATAAGGGAATAACAAAGGGGCTGAACAGAATGTGCGTATACGCAGGCTGGTCTGTGCCTTTGTTTTCGCAAACCCCCCAAGACAGGTTTTCTCACATCGAGGCCCGTATAGAATTTGTTTTGTTTGATTTGTTTCTTTACGTCCAATCAACAATCTTTCAGTTAAACAGGGACGGGTCTTCCTGGGTTGAGCCAGTACTAAGCTAGGATAAATGTGTCTTGCTCAAGGACCACAATGCAGTGACGCCAGTGAGGCTCAAACCCGCGGCCCCTCGGTCTCAAGTCAAGCACTAAGCCACTACGCTCCGGGCCATATAGAATGGAATTAAAGTAAAGCAACCAGCTATCTTAACTCAGCGAGATAAAAAACTAGAAAGGACACAAAGAACTAAATCAAAGTAAGGAAGAAGGCAAATATCAGGAATTGATACAACAAGTACCACACCTGACCCAGGACACCATATGGGTAAGTGACAAAAAATGAATAAAACATCAGAGGAGAGCCAGAGGTCAGCCCTTTCCCAGCAGGTGACCACATGATTGCAAGACACAGACAAGACAATATGGCAAAGACAAATACAACAAAATATCCTCAAAAAAAAGTACCACCTTGGAATAAGCCCTTGATTTTTATGTGGTTAAAGCACACTTTTAAATGTTTAGTTGACATGGATACTTTCTAACTTATACAAAGCATCATCATGGACTAGAAACAATCAAAGTAAGAAAGATGGCAAATATCAGGAATTGATACAATCAAGTACCACACCTGACTCAGAATACCACATGGGAAAGTGACAAATTCAGACATCACAAACAAGAGCCAAGAGGTCTGCCCCCTCCCAGCAGGCGACCACAAGGCAGCAACCAACAGACACGAAAGACATAAATAACACAATGATCCACCAAAGAAGAACCGCCTTGAAACAGCCAGTAGAATATTTTACTGGAGGGCTTAAATTAGTATCACGGGGCCAACCTCGCCCTTAATCGAGATGTAATAGAACGTGACAAAACACGACAGCCAAGCAGTCAGCCCTTTCCCAGCAGGTGACCACAAGGCTACAAGGAACAGACACAACAGCACAACACACACCAACATGAAAGTAAGTAAGGTTGCAAAGATCAGGAATCGATACTATCAAGTACCACACCTGACTCAGGATACCAATGGGAAAGTGACAAACTCACAGACACCACAAACGAGAGCCAAGAGGTCGGCCCTTTCCCAGCAGGTGACCACAAAGCACATATTAACAGACTTGCACAAAGACACAGCAAACACAAGACAGAACAAAAACATAGGTCCACAAAAGAAGTACCTCCTTGGAACGGTCAGTAAAATATACTGGCGGGGTTTAAACCAGTTTAACGGTGCCAACCTCACCCTTAATTCAGATGTGGATCAAGACACATAGATATTTGGTTTGCATGAAAGACCCCTAACTTATCAATGCATCATCTCCTAAAACATATAAATCAAGATATAACAAGGAGATAAAGCAAAGATAAGGACTCAACAGTAAATAAAATTGAATACCGGAGCAAAAGAAATCCAACAGGTAAACCCTGGTGGGCCCGACAAACAGCCTAAGCATCAGGCCCCTACCATCTCATCAAAAGATAAGTCTTTAAGTCGGAACCATCATAGAGTCTGAAGTCCGACCCACCTGCATGCAATTAAAGAGGAAAGTAAAGTTGCGAACCGTGATTGGATTGGCCACCAAACATGCAGTCTGTTGCAATACATTAATGTTATAGCCTATCTTTTTATAATGGGAAACTATTTTAATGAACTGCGCTGAAAAATTCTTAGAGCCAACCATCTTCTTCAATTTATACACCAAGTCACCATAGAAATCAGGTTCCAAAAGTCCTTGGCGCAAGCGAGATTTAATTCCCACTTGGAATTTAGATATCAAATCATAGTATCGTCTATAAAATTTTGAAAATGTTTTGCGAAGTTTATGATACCGATAGCCTAGTTTAAGAAGTTTCTGAGTTAACAATTAATTGTGAGTGTTGAAGTCAGCAACATAGCTAGATGCTCCAGGAAAATGAATGAGTTGAGAGATATAGACTCCATAGGATGTAGAACGAGGAACATCACCATCTAAAAATGGGAAATTGACAATATCAAAATCAAAGTCGTCATGTTTATCATAAATTTTGGTAGAAACAATATCATTAGAAATGGACAAATGCAAGTATAACTAGAGCAGAAGTCGATGGTACACCATCGCAAATACCCGCTTTTTGACCTATAACCTTTACCTTGGGGTCAAGGTCACACAAAATGTAGCTCAGTACCTTCAACATAATATGACATGCACCTGTAAAGTTTGAAGTTGCTATGTCCAATGGTTAAGGAGAAGAAGTATTTACAAAAAATACACTATATGACCTTGACCTATGGGTGAAGGTCAGACTAAATGTTGTCTAGTGCCCTCCAAATCATATGACCTTTTCACCTGCAAAATTTGAAATTGCTACGTCCAACAGTTTAGGAGAAGATGCATTTACAAGAAAGTACATTATTTGACCTTGACCTTCAGGTCAAGGTCACACTAAATGTTGCCCAGTGCCGTCTACATCATGTGACCTATGCACCTACAGAGTTTGAAGTTACTACGTCAAAAGCTGTAGGAGGAGAAGCATTTACAAGAAATTCAATATTTGACCTTGACCTTGGGGTCAAGGTCACACAAAATGTTGCCCAGTACCCTCTACATCATGTGAACCATCCAGCTACAAAGTTTGAAGTTGCTAGGTCTAACCGTTTCGGAGGAGATACATTTACAAGAATATTCAATATTTGACCTTTGACCTTGACCTTGGGGTCAAGGTCACACAAAATGTTGCCCAGTACCCTCTACATCATGTGACCTTTTCAGCTACAAAGTTTGAAGTTGCTACGTCAAAAGGTTAAGGAGGAGATGCATTTACATGAAAATTCAATATTTGACCTTGACCTTCGGGTCAAGGTCACACAAAATGTTGCCCAGTACCCTCTACACCATGTGACCTATTCAGCTACAAAGTTTGAAGTTGCTACGTCTAGCCGTTTAGGAGGAGATACATTTACAAGAAAATACAACATTTGACCTTGACCTTGGGGTCAAGGTCACACAAAATGTTGCCCAGTACCCTCTACATCATGTGACCTATTCAACTACAAAGTTTAAAGTTGCTACCTCTAACGGTTTAGAAGGAGATACATTTACAAGAAACGTGACGGACGGACGTACGCACGGACGGACGGACAGACGGACAGACAGACGGACGGACGGACGACGGACCGACTTCGACACGAAATTAATATACCCTTTTTTTCTAAAGAAAAAAGCGGGTATAAAAATGCGGCTTCGGTATCAGAGGTATTGGCTTTATTCAGTTGGAGCTCTGAAGGGTATATTTGACAAACCATATTGTCAAAATAAACATTATTAATATTTAAAATATAACACAATGAAGCATAACTAACAAAAAAAAATCACAAAAGAAGCACCCCCTTGGAACGGCGAGTAAAAATACTTTTACTAGAGGGCTTAAACTGTTTTCACGGCGCCAACCTCAAATTAATGTAATGAAACAAAAAAAGGGCTCTTAACAACAGCTAAAGAAGCCCACTAATTAAGCAACGTTGGGACCATCCACAGACGAGCATTAGCCAACAGCCCAACCTTGAAAGTTTTAGGTCAGGGTCCTCAACGGGTGAACCGTACCCAATGTCATGCAATTAACTTTTCTAGGTTTCGTATTTTGTTCATTTGCTGTGATTGTTGGAGCAAACTAGAACTAATTATACATTTGAAGCAGAGCTTTCATTTTAATCATGGATCCTATATAAGTATGCATTTGCCGACCCAGAGGGGTGGGGACGGGGTCCAGACCCCACTGGAAAATCAGCCCTCTAGCAAAATGCCATTTGAATGGCATTTCACTGGTTGGCCGATGATGGCGTGATTTTCCAGGACCCCCTCTCCCCTCTGTAAAATATGATGACTAAAGCAAAAAAAACTAGATTTTTGGACCCCACCGCTTTACAAAAATTTCTGGATCCGCGCCTGCCTTGTTTAAACATGTTATAAAACGAAAAGTATATGGTAGAAATATATATTTTTTATTTGTTTGCTTGCTTACAATGACGAATATCATTGAAGAATTGGTATGTGCGCCCCATCGATAGATCACAAGTTACATGTACATGTATATCAGTTTATAAGTATATCAATATATAAAAAATAATAATATGATGAAGAAAAAGTGTCCGAGTATGATCAGGAAAGAGCACAATCCCACACTGCTTACCAACCCACTAAACATGAGGAAGAGCCACAGAGCACTAACAGTCACAAGACAGGTAGACAACTAAAGTAAAGCAACCAGCCCTCTCTTCCTCGTCAAGATGCTTGCAACTGAGTCCTAAATTTATCTGGCTTGTTAAGTCACCTGAGCCAGTGGCTCATGGTGAGCTATATTGATCGTTGGATGTGCGTCGTCCATCGTCAAGAATTGCTTCAAATGACATCTCCTAAACTACTGGCTGGATTTTGACCAAACTTGGTAGGCATGATCCTTTTAAGGCCCTCTTAAAAACTGTTCAATTGGTTCCAGTCCACTGCATATCTAGGTCACACAGGCTAAAAATAGATTTTCAAGATGAAAACTTTAAAAATCTTCTTGTCTGAAACCACAATGCCTAGAGATTTGATATGTAGCATCACCTAGCTAGTGGACGTCTACCATGTTTGTTCAAATTATTCCCCTGGGGCCAAAAATGACCACATCTCGGGGGTCACGTGTTTGACATAGGCTTATATAGGAAAAACATGAAAAATCTTCTTGTCTGAAACCACAAGGCCTAGAGCTTTGATATTTGGCATGGCCTAGTCGACCTAGGGCAAATTTGTTCAAATTATGCCCCTGGGGCCAAAATTGGCCCCACCCCAGGAAAACGGCCAGCTTTCAACTGATACCTTTATGTAAGCTTTAAACAAAACTCAGGTGAGCGATTTAGGGCCACTTGGCCCTCTTGTTTAAAACACTGTACATCCTAATCAGAAGATTTCTGTTGAAGCCATCTGATCAGGATCCACACTTTTCCCACTCTTTTAGTGTGCACTTACACATGGATGCTTCATGTTAGCAGGAATAAATAAAGGGAGGAGTGTGGTGAGTAGTATGTATGCCACTATAGCATCAACTTTCAAAAAAAGGTCCCTTATGACCATACAAAATCGTGTAAAAAGGTCCTTTTCAACCAGACAAATGGATGCTGTAGAATTATAGCATCAAGTTCAAGGTCACTCTGTAATGACGTCATTTTCTATTTTTAGTAACTGACACGTTCAGACCTGTTTATCTATATTTAGACATTATGACCTCTTACACTCTGAGCCCTTTTCTTCTGACACGTATTCAGACAGCTGTGCGTTTATGGAAAATCAATTTTAATGACCTCTATAAAAGAAGTGCAATAAGATGCACCTGGCCCATTTTAAGGTCCCTTATGACCACACAAAATGAATGCTTATTGGCATAAAGACTGTATATGTACGATAAATACCTACGGGCGCGTAGGGCAGTCGGTAACGTACCAGAGTGCAGATACTTGTCTGCCTGCGGATCCAGGGGTCACGAATTCTATCCCGACCAGGTCCCACGGAGATTGATCTGTTTACTATTTCTAAGGCCCCTTATTACCACAATGAGGCATTTCATCAGAGTCTTCACTGTTTGGTAGACGCCCATCCGACGTTCTACCTAGGGGGGTCCACTATAGGCGCAGATGAAGCGATAAATGATAGAGATGTGCAGACTGGTTTGAGTCAGTACTGGGTACACATGAGATAAGTATTAATATCTATCAAAATGGCTCATTGCTCATGAGAACAAAAATCTGAGCAGCCTTTGCAGATCTTTCACTGTTAACAGACGACGCTAATAGGTAAAGGGCTTATTCGATTAGGAATCATACCTCATATGAGCCAAGAAAATTTGGCATTTAAGGCTCACTGAAGGCTCAGACTAGTCTGCGCCAATGTGAAGACAAGCAAATGCGCGTACACACACAGAAAGACAGACAGACACACACACACACACAGGACAGTGACCTGATCTTGATCCAAACTGTTTTCAAAGGTTACCAGCTGACGACAGTCATCATAAAATAATTCAATTGTATCTAAAATAAACACTATTGGTAATCGTAAAAAAGCAATAAAATGCACAATAAAGTTTATTAAATATGACTGATTTATGGACATATCACATGGCAAATGAGTTGTAGGCTGCTAGGAAAAATCAAAGGGACAGAACTCACGTTGGAAAATCTTGCCTGCGTACATACAGTTGTTTCTCTTAGACCCTAACAATTATTGGGGGTTTCAATCTTGTACATGATTTCCAACACTTTGGTATGTGCGACCAGCAAAGGCTCAAACACGCCTGCACATACGCGCAGACTGATCAGAACCTTTGCTTGTCGCTTGAATATTTAATGAATGTTAAGCTACTTACTGAACATAATTTGGAGTTTCTAAGCTTAAAAGGGGGCTGCACAGGCTCGTCTGAGACTACACTTGTCAAAATGCCACATTGATGGAAATCACATGCGTCGGCTCATTTATATGAATCAATAATGTGCACGTCCCATGATGAGCATTTTCACTCACTGACCTCGATCAATAGAATACTTATACTATTTATACGAATCAAAAGGGCGAAATCAGGAGGTAGGCATAGGGAAAATGTAACAGTTTTTGACACTAAATATTTATTGATTTTTCGTTGACGAGTTTTAAGACAATTTTAGGCGGGTTTATTTTTTCTACAATAACCAAGGTTATCCCCTCTATAGCTAAGGCTAGCTGTTATTTAACGTGCATAAAACACGCATTTAAGCACCCACAAACACGCACAACACCTCTACAGAGAATCATGCAGACAGACAGACACACAGACAGACAGACACACATGCACAATTATGCAGAGAACCATGCAGCCAGACAGACACACACACACACGCACCCACACACCTTTGCAGAGAATCAGACAGACACACACACACACTTATGCAGAGAACCATACAGACAGACAGACAGACAGACACACACACGCACACACACACCTTTGCAGAGAATCATGCAGACAGACAGACAGACAGACACACACACTTATGCAGAGAACCATACAGCCAGACAGACACACACACTCACACGCACGCACACACCTTTGCAGAGAACCGTGCAGACAGACGCACACAGACACACACACTAATGCAGATAACCATGCAGCCAGACAGACATTATACACACGCACAAGTGAGGGTACGGCTGTAGTTGGGTCAATATTTAGCTGGAAAGCGTAAAAATAATGCAACATTAGTATACTTTTCTATATTTATTTTACAAGGATCCAGCGCATTAACTAACAAACATACAAACGAACATTTTACAATAGAGTACGATATTGTGGAAAAAAACGCAAATAGCCATTCGTCATGCACTCGATAATAAAGGGTATAATGATAGGGATACAGTGAGGATACAGTGAGGATACAGTAAGGATACAGTGAGGATACAGCAGGGGTACAGGTCAGGGTACAGCAGGGGTACAGTCAGGGTACAGTGGGGGTGTAGTGTTTACCAGTAGGGGGTACAGTGGTTGTGGTGGGTGGAAGCATAAAAATAACTAAAAAACTAGTATATGTGTTTTATATTTATTGTAATATAGAACCCAGAACAAGCACTACATAAATCGTACATTATGACATCATTTCCTCTGCACTGGACGCTTTCGAGTACACAGTTTCATCATTTTAGTGACTATCAAGCGATCATTTCACTTCTTCTGTTGTACATTAAAGTCTTTTACAATGTCTTTCATCGTTTTTCCCTGATGTCTCTACATAACATAGTATGCGCAGTGTAGACCGCACACATTGGATGTAGATTGCTGTAGTTGACCAACGTTTTTGAGGTATTTCCTTTTTAGGATCTTTTCAAATCCAACTCAATAGTCTTTTGCCATGTGTCTCAAGGAGTCAAAAAATTCGAAAGGACCACATTTAGGAAAGTAAAATGCCACCCAGTGTTCACCTGGACCTTGGCTCGTGTCTGTATTGGAAATGAAGAATCTTCCTCTTTGTATTTTAAGTTGATCTGCAGTGCATATTGTGACTGGATAGCCAAGCAGCATATCATACAGTTGTTTACTGTTCATCTTTTAATATCTGAATGAATTCCAGTCCACAGTTGCTTTGCATTTCTTACGCTGCAGATTTCCACCTGTTATACTCTGACTATCATTCTCTTTTCGTTTACGCTCAATCTCTGATTTGGCTATTTCGATCGCTTGAGCTATTGGTGTGATTTGTTTCAAAGTGGGACTTTTCTGTTCTCGTGCTTCTATTTGTTTTTCACATGCTTCAAGTTGTTTTTCACGCGCTTCCATTTCCTTTTCTCGTGTTTCTATTTCTTTTAGCTTTCTGTATTTCTTCCCACTGCCCACGACATAACGTCCCATATGGTCGGGCTGGACGTATCCATCTCTCATGTCTTTAAAATGTTTATACCATGCATTGTAGTCTGGCACGTAGGGTCCCCCATTTTTCTTGTTTAGCATCATATACTTCGATTGACCCCATTGTTCTTGTTCTTGTATGGTACCTCATCATTCTTACGTTGTTCATTGCGCTTCAGAGGCTCCATCCTCTTCATGGTTTTCTTCTATATTATGATTTGGCCATATGTCCATAAATAACTCTTTTCTGAGTTTGATGGCTTGTCTGATAGAGTCAATCTGATTCATATCATGTTGATTTCTGATTGTTCTCGCCAATTCTAGTATTTGCTGTTGAATAGGGTCCTCTTGTAACTCATAAAAATCAATTAGAAATTGGGCGTACTGTTGTCTGAGTCTTTTACAGAGATAAGGCAATTCACCATTGGCAGCAAAATGGATAGCTTTTTCCAAGGTAAAACCTTGCTCTTCATAGGCATTTACTTTAGCCTTAAACTGTTCTATGTTGGCCTGCCTGAGCGGATTTTGAAATCTCCTATTCCATATGTCAGGTCTAGAGCGGGCATCTCTTAATTTTCTTCGTTTACCTGGAGGTCCAAGATCGTTTATATAGTCTAGAGACTCTACGCTGCTAGCATCTTCATCATCAGACAGAGTTTCCTCGTCTGGAGGTTCAAAAGCATGTTGATCAGTGGACTCAAATATATCAGTTTGTAATCTGTCTTGTTCCGATGTACTCAATTTAAGATATATGACGAGATAACCATAAGGTCGTGAAGTGGCTTCTTCAAATCGCTTCATAAACATAGCGCTGGTTGATGGATAAATTCTTCTTGCCAAGGTTGCCACTTGTTGTCTGTCAATTGGATTATTAAACAAGACCAAGTATTGCGTATTCAAAGCAATATCTCTGCACGCTTTACCTTGAGGAAACACGTTTTGTGTAAGGTACACAATAGATATATTTCTGTGGTGACTGCCTTTGGTAAAGAGATCAGCTATTCTCTGGTCACACTTCGCTTCAGTCATCAGATCATCAAAGATGATTATTAGGTTCCGTTTACCTGGATTGATAAACTGAGCACTATTGAGATAGTCTGGGATGCCATGCACAAATTCTATCCATGGAATTCTCTTCTAAAGATCCTCATACAAGGGTTGCCATTGCCCAAAACACCATAAGATACGTTCTGGAGGTGGGTGTATTAATGAGGTGAGTAACAGCTTTCTAGTCCATTCAGTTTTCCCTGATCCACTGGGCCCAGTCACCATCATAGAAAAGGGATGTTGAAATGTTATTTCCTTCAATGGTTGTGACTGGTCGATATTTTTCCCACTGCCATGGACATTGCGCTCATGTCTTCGCAATGCATCACGCCTACTATAGGACTGGTTGCAGATCAAACACCTGATCATTTTGTCTCAACTCATAATGTGTCTATACCTTCTTACGCTTTTCAGCCTTCTTACAATCATTGGATCATTGTTACCACCACCCACCACCACTACCACCACCCACCATCACCACCACCACCCACCACCACCCACCACAACCACTACCACCACCACCATGTGTTTAATTTAGATACAATCAAATTATTTTATGATGACTGTCGTCTGCTGGTAACCTTTGAAAACAGTTTGGATCAAGATCAGGTCACGGACCTGTGTGTGTGTCTGTCTGTCTGTCTTTCTGTGCGTGTACGCGCATTTGCTTGTCTTCACATTGGCGCAGACTAGTCTGAGCCTTCAGTGAGCCTTAAATGCCAAATTTTCTTGGCTCATATGAGGTATGATTCCTAATCGAATAAGCCCTTTACCTATTAGCGTCGTCTGTTAACAGTGAGAGATCTGCAAAGGCTGCTCAGATTTTTGTTCTCATGAGCAATGAGCCATTTTGATTGATATTAATACTTATCTCATGTGTACCCAGTACTGACTCAAACCAGTATGCACATCTCTATCATTTATCGCTTCATCTGCGCCTATACTGGACCCCCCTAGGTAGAACGTCGGATGGGCGTCTACCAAACAGCGAAGACTGATGAAATGCCTCATTGTGGTAATAAGGGGCCTTAAAAATAGTAAACAGATCAATCTCCGTGGGACCTGGTCGGGATAGAACTCGCGACCCCTGGATCCGCAGACAGACAAGTATCTGCACTCTGGTACGTTACCGACTGCCCTACGCGCCCGTAGGTATTTATCGTACATATACAGTCTTTATGCCAATAAGCATTCATTTTGTGTGGTCATAAGGGACCTTAAAATGGGCCAGGTGCATCTTATTGCACTTCTTTTATAGAGTTCATTAAAATTGATTTTCCATGAACGCACAGCTGTCTGAATACGTGTCAGAAGAAAAGGGCTCAGAGTGTAAGAGGTCATAATGTCTAAATATAGATAAACAGGTCTGAACATGTCAGTTACTAAAAATAGAAAATGACGTCATTACAAGAGTGACCTTGAACTTGATGCTATAATTCTACAGCATCCATTTGTCTGGTTAAAAAGGACCTTTTTACACGATTTTGTATGGTCATAAGGGACCTTTTTTTGAAAGTTGATGCTATAGTGGCATACATACTACTGTGGTGGATAAAAATCTTCAGCACGACCAGACGGTGCCACGGGGTTTGTAATTGTGGTATTTCCTGATCATACTCACTTACTATTTTGGAGTCAATTACTTTGAAAAGTAATCAATTATTTACAATTACATTGGATATTGTTCAATTAAATTACAATTACTTGTTTTTAGCAAAGTAATTAAGTACATTCAATTACTTTGACCAATGTAATTGATTACGTTACAATTACAATTAACTGCCACTAAAGAGGCTTCAATATATTTTCATCTCAGCGATATTTGAAATGAATTAAACCTTCTTTTAAAAGTCTGAGTAACCTTGGCATTCTTTTAACATGTCCATTAGGTTGATTTTAATTTGAGGACAGCTTGTATTATTTTGTCAAGAGATGCAACGTAAAAGAAATGAAATATACAAAATCAGTTTGTTTTTTTGTAGTTGATGGCTTGAAAGTTAGGGTCTTTCTTGCAAACCAAACATCAATGTGTTTTGATTCTCATCTGAACTAAGAATGAGGTTGGCGTACCGTGAAACCAGTTTAAGCCCTTCTGTAAAATATTTTTACTGACCGTTCCAAGGCTATGCTTCTTTTGTGGATTATTTATGTTATTTCTTATTGTTATGTTTTCGTGTGCGTCTGTTTATTGATGCCTTGTAGTCACCTGGGAAAAGGCTGATCTCTTGGCTCTCGTTTTTGATGTTGTCACATTCCCATTAGTATCCTGGGTCAGGTGCAGTGCTTGATTGTATCGATTCTAGATCTTTGTCATCTTTCTTACTTTGATCACGCTAGAGAAAACTCAGATTTTTTTCTTCGGACATCTTTAAGTTCTTTAAGTTCTCAAACTAGTTGCTCACTGCAGAACAAAGTTTAGGAAATCACATTATCCTGAGAAAAGTCTTACAACTGTGTAAGATAATCCGTGGAAATTATTTTGTAAAACCAACATAAATGCCAGGGAATAACTGTTTTCAAAAAGTGTTTGAAAAGAATCAGAGTGACCATATGACAAACGAAGGTTGGCTTACAAAGTGTGCCCTATAATACAAATAGGAATATCAGAGTGACAAGCTGAAATATTACTCGTGCTAAAATGCTGGCTTTGCAAGCAAGAGGCTGCTAGTTCCGTCCCCACTGGAACATCTATTTTTTTTTAATATATCAAAAGTATACGCCCCAGGTTCACTGAAATCCAATTTAATTTTCTGAACGATCCCATTTTATTATTATTATTATTATTATTATTATTATTATTATTATTATTATTATTATTATTATTATTATTATCATCATTATTGTTGTTGTTGATGTTGTTGTTGTTATTATTATTATTATTATTATTATTATTATTATTATTATTATTATTATTATTATTATTATTATTGAGAATGACAAATGACCCAGTTTAAGGGTTTAAAACAATGAAGTGGGTAGATTCGGTCATGCACCTGAGCATAATTTGAATCATTTAGGAGTGTGTTAATCCTAGGTGTTAAAATTTAACAAAATGCCTTCAAGGTGTCAATTCACTCAACAACACACTTCTGTCTAGATAAAGTACTATTGTTGAGATTTTCACACCTATGTTTTAGTATTGTTTTGGTATTATAACTACTTAAAAGCCATATATTTTATAAGCAGAGGGAACAAAGAAAATATGATAAGCTTAAAAAGTATGCTTTCAAAATAGTAGAGGTAACATAGTGGTAAATTTGTTCAATGCTAATTTACCAGTATGTCTATACAATGTACTAGCATAAATAGTTCTAATTCTCATTTGTTTCGTGTTGCATTCAACTTTTCATACAATGATATGAGCACAGCAAATGATATGCATTTACAACAGCCAAGAACAATGAAACTCTTTAGCAGTATTTGAAGTATCTATGAGAATCTAAGGTAGCTGAAAGTTAATAACTGATCTGAAAAGTAATTAAAAAGTAGTTGAAAGTAATTGTTAATTACTCCCATTTTTACCTTGTAATTAATTACATTCAATTACTGTAATTAAAGAAATGTCTGAATTACAATTACATGTAATCACTTTAGAAAATGTAATTAAATTATAATTAATTACAATTACTATTTTAATTACCCCAGCTATGGGCATGACAAGAGTTAATAAATTCATGTAACAACCTACATTTACTTAACTTTAAGGAGAGTATTGGGCCATTTTAATAATGATAAAGAAGTCTAGTGAATGTTTATCACATCTTGATTAATCTTGATATTATAAATGATTGTAAAACTTTAGTTGTCAGACATGCTTAATTATACTGCCCGAAGATAAACTGGATGGTCAACACATTAAAAGGGGTGTGTCTAATGTCTGCAATTTTAGAGAATTTCGAGTTTTGAAAAGGTGGAGTACATGGTTGCGTACATAACCGAAGTGAAAGCATATATTGATAGTTTATTTAAATTCAGCCATCTGCAAATAATTATAAGTTTATAAGCTTGGACTTGACCATGCAGCAACTCATTCTTCGAACTTTGTAAAAAAAAATATTGTATAATTTTATAGTGCAAATTATGTTATTTGTTGAACTGAGAATTTTGTATTGAGGAAAGTGAATAAATTGAAAACAAGACTTTTTGTATTCTGTCTTCGAAAACGCATGAACAGTTTTAAATTACATATCCGATCACAGTTTAATACTTTGGTGGAGAATCCAGATAAATAACTTTTAGCTTGTTGCACGATTATGGTACGTTGATATCTCAAGGACATATATTATTCATCATGTATTACTATGGGAGACGGAACTTTAATGAATTTTACAGCGGACAATTTAAGCCATACTGGTTACCTTACAATCCGCCAGGCCAGCTGCCAGTACTGGTAGTACAGGTTCCTATTCCAGTGACATTGGGAATAAACCGTTTTGACACTGACAAACCTACAGTGATACAAAATCAAAGAGTACAGGAAACCGGATTTCAAACGAAGTTAAACGTTTCAAGAAAAGATATTTACAAAATGACACAATTTTAGATTATAAATACAAAAGAATAATTTATACCAAAATGCTTAATTTTTGCACCATAGCAGTATCTTAAATATCTATTTTTACACTATAAAGGTGGTACCGCTCATTTTGTTTATGGCTCTCCCTAAGCCCTATGCCAGACAGATCAAATGCCTAATATTATGAGGTGGTTATCAATTTGCAAGGGGCGATAAAGAGGACCCATGAAAGGTTATGGTATTTTTTATTAAATAGTGATATTTATCTTGGTAACTGAAATGTTGTTGCATACAGGTATGTCCCTATTGGAGCCTCTTTAGGCCAGTGAGATACTGCAATGCACTTAGGTGTGCTTTATTGGCCCTTTATTATTAAATCCGCTAATGACCCAATAAACCCAAATATAGGCTTTTGAGACCTTATAATAGGTTTAAATTTTATCAAATTTTACTGAGCAGAAAAAGCAAACACGGCGACTTTAAAACACTTCATTTTCTTAGAATCAAGTGTATTTCTTACATAGAATGTTTGAAACGCTTTCATGCAGCATTCCTGACAGTATTAACAAGAAAAACTATAACATGTGTTACATGTTATAAACGGCGTTGTTCTTATGAGTAATAATAGATGAAGGATAATAATATTTTTTTCGCAATGAGATATACATTAAAACGGCTTTGAAATGAGTCATTAAATGCTTGACGTTTCGCTAATAAACTATTCAATCAGACGGTGGTGATGAGGAAGCAAGCTTTTGTGAAAGCTTATGCTTGTTTTCAAACCACAGCCTCACCGAGACCCTTCGACTATGAATACATAAATATTACACTTCTTCCTTAACATAACTGTAAGTGGGCCTATCAAATATTAGATAGACATTTAAGTGTTCAAAATATTACACAAAACACAAAAAACAGCTTTGAAAACAATCCCCTTGATTCATACACATCGACAGGAGGCTTATGTTTAAACAAGGAATGGCATGGAACCATAGAGTAACGGTATTAGGTGTTGTGTGTGGCGTATTTATTTATTTATTTATAATCTTTTTATAAGTGAAATACATAGTCCATCCTCTTAAAAGTCAGAAGACCTCTATGTGACTGTGCATTGATCTTAGAGAAACTAAAAGACAGATCACTCTAAATATAGCACGCAATTCCATGCTCCACTACATTACATGCTTTAAAAATTGCATACTAGCACGATAAGAAGACACCCACTTCTTATAAAAGAAAATTCAGCAGTAGGTCGCATTTGTAAGTTTAGACTTCCTATGGGGGAAAATTCCTTTAAAAAATTATCTTTTATGAAAATCAATACTTGTTATCCTCAGCGGGGAAAGAAAGTCAACATCGAGTGACCTATTTTCCGCGTGTTGCCTTTAATCTTTTCTTTCTTAGATTATTTTCTCTGCTTATTCATATTCTGCTTGTAGGCCTATTGTCCGTTCTGTATGTTTGTTTTACATTTTATTGCTCCTATTTTCTAATAAAATGAAAAGTTCGTTTCTGTTTCATGATGGCACGAATTAATTTAACCGAGCACACTGATAAATATAGAAAGAATGACGTCACAATGATTTATAAATAGGGCCTTTATATATTTATTAAAGAATTTCGTATCTATAGTTATAAATTTATCAATAAGTTCGCCCCAGAAAACCGCCAATAACTCATAATTGGAAATATTTTCTTGGTAAAAAATAATAATACAATTCTAATTTATTCTAAGTTAGACCATTCGACCAGCTGAAGAGGGAAAAATAGACACAGCCCGTGGGTAATAAAGGAGTTGAACATCCGACATTTACACCGAAAAGACACCCCCATTTTAGACGTTTTAAATACTCTTTTAATAAGAGAAGTCTACATTTGTTTTTACTTTGCCATTTGAAAAACGAAACATTTCATTAAACGTTATTCATTGAACAATAACTTTGATCACACCCCTGTTCGGAATAGTCCATTTCAAAACCAATTACAATTATAGGCTAAGTAACCACTGTTTCATAAATGAACTAATATTAGTTACTTATGCATTAATAAGTAACGCCGTAGAAAATTATGTCTATAGGAATTGGTTGTTAAATGCCAAACATTTTTATGTCAGTGACAGCTCTGAAAGTATTTTTTTAAATTTGCATTTATTATTGTTCTGCCCAATTAAAAGTTGATGTCTTTGTGGAGACCTGTCCTTCTCAGTAATGCTGTAACGGATGTTTCATCATTAAAATGATTTTCTGTATTTATCTATATAGTTTTTTATGACAGAATATGATCATCGTCGTTTGAGGCGAAAATAGTGCCTTAAAAAACACGCGCTACGTTTTCGTTGCGTACATCCTCGTCTATGGTGAAAAAATGAGTCATTAAGGTCATCTCAATGTTTTCAGAGAGAATCTTATAAAAAAATTTGAAAAAGCCAGTTTCGCAAACGATAAACATCAAATCTATGATGAATACTTTTCGAATTGCGATTTTTCGGTGGAAATGCTTTCGCGTCACTATAAAATAGCAAAGGTAGCCAGAGTAAGAAAGCGTTGAGAAGACCCCCAATTTGTAATCTCGCAGGTGCGCTGAAAAGAGCGTCTGAACGAGATTTCGGTCCTCCATTGAACAACTTCCGAAGCAAGTACTCAAAGAATGACAGAAGTTTGGCAGTAGCTGTATCCGGTTCAAATTTCCGTTTAATCAAGTAAGTATTGAGTGTTTAATGTCATTAAGTCCACACTTGCACACCACTCATTGCGATAAGTTGTAAAACTACGCTGAAAAAGTTGCACCTAATTGGAACGATCTGGGTTGTTCAGACGCTTATCAGTTAAAAAAGAATGATTTTGTCAAAGAATTAGTCACTTTGATTTTAATATTATAAACATCTGACTAAATGCCCTCAATAGGGTAAAAACATCGAACTTCGGACGCTTTTTCGCTGTGTCACTGCTTCAGCACGGTTTGTGCTTTGCTCCAGACATGTCACCAGGTTAAATCTAGCTGGTAGCTACCAGACATGCTCTATTGACTTAATAAAGCTGTAATTTCATTGGTTAACGCATTTAAATGTGTTTGATTAGCACTGAAAGTGACATAGGGTCGAACATGAAAATTCGGACGGCTATCGGGAAATACGGACAGAGCTGAAGGGAAAATCGGACAGTTATTTCTTTTTACAAAATAAAGCTCTTTAAATGTTTTTATTCTGTCAAAAACAGTTAAACATGTTTCATTTATCATATGAGTAGACTACTGAGGTATTTTAAGATATTGATTTCATTTGCTTCTTATGATCAAGTGCTGAAATGTCAACCAGCACGCAAAGCTACAGAATCTTTTCAACCCGCAGTCAACTCTTGCTCAAATTTTGGGGTCCATGGTGATGCATTCCAGTCTTTCGATCGCTATACCAACAATAATCTAAAATAATCTTATCTAAAACGTAAACAGATGCAATGCATTTTATTTACAAACAGCTGGAAAGGAAAGAAAACTACATGAAAGGGTCAAAATTCATCGTCTGAACGTCGTGTTCAATGGCGTGTCCGAAATTAAATTTCCTGAAGGGAAATACGGACACCCATTATTTTATCTTCATTTCGTTTCAAATCTACGTAAATATACAAAAACAACTTTTCATTTCATAAATTTAACTATCGAAGAAACCTGGGAGCAGAAATATTTCATTGTGCATCAATATTCAACTATAAAAGATGGAATTAAAAAAAGTTGTGACAAGCAACAAAACCACGTGCTCCATAAACTGTGCGGAGCTGGAGGTCACCAGACTTGAATGGATATCTAATTGGTCGAGTATAATGTGACGTGTTCCATTTTCACTGTTGGGAAGTGGGTACGACGATGTTTTGTCTGTACAGTTAACCTGAAATAAGGCTTTATCAATTGGTCGGGAGTCTAGAGCAGGACGTTATGTTAGGGGAGGTAGAAAAGTGTCCGATTTTACATGTCCGTCCGAAATTCGATGTTTTTACCCTACTCATCAGTTTTGTATAAATGTGCATGCACTTCTAAGACATAAGATATTCTTTGATAGCATATATTTGTTTAAATCAGGGACTTATACAGTTGGATTTTGAAATATTTATTTTTATTGTGTGCTCAATGTTTTGTAAATTGAAATTGGAAAGTTTAAAGGTATATTGTGATATAAAAAAAATATTTATATTTTTTGTTAAATAGCTCTACAGATCAAATGAATGAGCGACATAAAATTAAGTGAAGCTTCTTTATATCTTTTAACATGTTTAAATTCCAATGCATGACTTATAAATGTAGTCATTTCTGTTTCTATTAGTGCTGCATAACATATCTCTAACAGATACTTACCTGCCAAACTTGATCTTTCTATCACAACCCTTCATATGGATGCTACTATTTTTTTTTACCTGGATAGCTCAGTGGCTGCATAGAAGAGTGTCTGACTTAAGGTCCCTGGTTCGAGTCTCACCGGAGGCATTGTGTTGTCTCCTTGAGCAAGACACATTATCCTCACTGCTTGATACTTGTTCAACCAAATAAAATGTCCCATTTTGACTGAAAAATAGTTGACTGAGATGTCAACTGTAAAAGCTGCAATTAAGCTTAAAGTACTCTGGTTTTCTAATTGGCATTCATTTTAACAAGTTAACAACTGATTGAAAATAAATCCAGAAAATTTTATAATTCAGCATGTCCAGATAAGAGTTCTTAATTGATTTCCATTAAATTTTCTTACATAGCTCCAGATAAGGCTGCGTATTGCGTATTTACGCTATTTTGTGGACCTGAAAACGCAATTAAATTCATTTCTGTGCGTACAAAGACGCAATAAAAATCCTTGATACTCAATTCCAAACTTTTTCGTAGCGTATGACGCTTTAGTTTTCAGTTTGCGCTTGTAGTTTTTCGCATCACAAGCTGTTGTTGGGTACAAATTTATACATGGCCTGGCACTGAATCTAGTTAATTAAATTGTAAACCAGTCCAGGAACATTCTTATCGCTGTTTAGCTATACCCAATATTTACAAGATTACGACATTCGTCTCGCTTTACAATAACAATGGCGTAACGTGGACGAAAATGCTCCAGAGGAATTGAATAATGTCATATCGTAACTAACTCTAATACCGCATTGGTGGTTCGAAGAATCAAAGATGACTTGACAGACACGTTGGATTTTCGAAATAAGTTGCAAATAGCGATCTCAGATATACTAATATTGCCAGTGTGCTTTCTGAAAGTGAAACCGAAAGTAAACAAAAAAAAATCAGGAGAAACAATACGGTTTCATTGCTTATTTGCTTTCAGATGGATACCCAATACAAAAACTTGAAATACCCAATTTAAAATTTGAAATACCCAATTAAGCCAAAAAGAGGTGGGTAAATACCCAATTGCCTCCAATCCTTATCTGGAGCTATGTTCTTATTTTGCAAATCAAAACATATGTTTTGGATTCTCAAAAGAACCGTCTAATTGAGACGGTTCTTTTGAGCACCCGAAGCCAAAGCCTGTTTAAACCAAAGGATAAGAGGAGAAAATTACGATCGAAATCTTTGCTTATCTGGACTTAAGTATGGAGATATAATAACAGTCGGTGCATAAGATGCCAATAAGATGGTATGATAAATCTGATCGGCAGTTATGGATTTTTTAAAAATCCATCCTGGCGTTTTGATTTGTCGATTAATGTACGCAAATAAATTAGATTTTGAGGTCCTGAGGCAAACGGTTCATCGAAAGGTAATTATTTATAAATACCGGCAACACCTTCATTTGAGAAGATGACTGGACAGAAAGGTTTTGTTTCTCTTTTCAGACCGTTGTTAAAAAAGTGTTGGCAGCTATGTCGGACTTAGAGGACAGTGATAAACCCCCAGCTCCGCCAGTGAGACTTACAAGTGCAAGGTAGGTTTACATATGGGTTGCATCGCGAGAAACCTGTCTAAAGGGTTTGTGACTGAGAAAGACTCAAATCAACCTGCTCAGCTACAGAGGCTAGCTAGAATATTGAAATTTTGCATGAAGCAAGTTTGATATACTTTCTATATAAGTGAATAACAAAGACACTGCAGGGATAATACCGGCTCTAATGATGATCATCACCCGGGCCCTTAAAATGGCCCATATCCCATTCAAATACATGCAAATTTCCAAATTTTAATGGGCCTTTTTGATATGATACTTGACCTTATGAGCGCACTGTGCCCTTTTTGTTTTCAAAATTCTAGACCTCTAATAGAACAGTGTAGATCCAGATCAGCTGGCTTCTGATGAAGCCAGCTGATCAGGATCCAAACTGTTCACCCACACATTGAATCCATATTGATTATGAAGCTACACCAGCAGATTGACTGAATACAATTAGTATATGGCCAGAATTGTTTATTAGTTGATTTACAGGATTTTTTCAGATTTAGGGTCGGGGGGGGGGGAAGCTTTGTGAATGAGCAGTTGACTGGTTTGACTTGCCATTTTCAGAGCTTTTTTAATATTTCAATATCTCCTGAACAAACAGTAAAACTAGTAAAGTTAACCAACAGTCTGTATTAAATCTTAAAATATTTCATATTCATAATCTTCATAAAAATCTGCATGGGACAATCACTTTTAACAGCGTCACTCTCAAAAATACAGACAGAACCTCAAAAAAAAAAAAAATTCAATGAAACAAATAATATTTAGAGTCGGCGGCAAAAATAAAAAATTAGAAATTATTTTTTTCTTCTACTTTCCGGAAAATTATAGGATCATGTGCATGGGTGAACGTTTTCAGGATTATTGAGTTATGCAGATTCTAATAGCTTCTTTGATTTATTTTCAGTTTATTTATTGACAATTGCCCATTTAATTTGAAATTCTTGATATTGGTAGGCATACTTCAAGTTTTAAGATTTGATTTTTAAAAGCTCAGGATTTTGGATATTTCACACCTTTAACCCATGCATGTGCAATTATAAGTTGAGTACAGTGTCAAGTGAATCTGATTGACAACCTCACTGTGTCAATTATGCAATGTAACTCGTTGCTTGCTAGTTGCAACTTTTGTCGTCGGGTGATAATTTTTGCAAACAGTTTGGACCTAGATCAGGACCGACATATCATCAGTCCTGATCTGAGCGCAGTGGCTCAGTTGGTAGAGCGTTAGACTGAGCCTCAAAGGGTTGCTAGTTCGAGAGCCTCACCACTGGCGGAGTCACTGTGTTGGGTCCAGGCTTTCAAGTGGGCCCTACTTTTCCTATTTTTCCAACTTTTCCCTACTTTTTTGATCTGCTCCTACTTTTCCCAACTTTTTCATGAAAATGCCCTACTATCCCTACTTTTTCACTCTAAAATGTCATTTACGCATAAAAATCCAGAAATTATTCCTCCCTCCCTTCGCTCGCTGGGATTTTATAAATGACTTCTATGCTCATTTACGAAGCACGCCGCTTAACACCTCAATTTTTAATGTTTAACTTAAAAGTCTCTCTGTTTGGCTAGTACTATTGTCACAGGTATTATCCTGCTCATTTAATCTTAAATTACTTTTTTCAAACAGCTCATTATAATGAATTTTACATTTGGAAAAGCCCTACTATCCCTACTTTTACACCGATAATCCCTACTTTTTCCAAATTTTTATCTCTACTTTTTCCCTACTTTTCTGTTGATGGGCACTTGAAAGCCTGTGGGCCCTTGAGCAAGACATTTTATTCTCTGCTTAGTACTGGTTCAACCCATGAAGACCGGTCCTGACATAACTGAAAAATTTTGACTGGAAAGAATCAAACCAATTAAAAAGCACAGTTCAGTCTGTGAACAACATAGGTTTAGATAAACAAAATTTTTGAGCACAAAATTGTAAATATTTTCTTGCCCATTAGTTTTAACATATGTTTTGGGTGGTCAAAAGAACATTGAGATGATTCTTTTTAGTAGCCACAATATATGTTTTGGTTGAGAAATAAGAAAATTATTTTCGTTGCACACTCTTTTAGTCCTGGAACAGTCTGATCATCATTCATTCTTGTTCACTGTCCGGAATACCGGTACTAGTGACTCATAAATGCGTACTTTGGAAAAAAGTGAATACCTAGATGAAATGCAGAATTTCATCAGGGGCTACTACTCCATAGGTTTTTTTTTTTAGATCATGACATCATTTTCTATTTTTAGACATCATTGAAAAAATTCAAGAAAAATTTTAAGAAATGTTTTGAGCACTTTTGAAAATATGGAAAATGGAGCATTTGCTCCAAAAGAGCTAATGCTCTATTTTCCATAATATTTTCAAATACATGTCCAATTGACCATCCCAAGTTTATTATATCAAACCGAAAAGAAAAATCTATTAGTTCATAAACAGCTAAAACGCGGTATTGGTGCTGATAAGTGTCTCACTAGGCAAAAAATAAAGCACTCAATATGATAATAAATTATCATTTTCTACATTGTTTTTTATACATCTTACCCAAAACTAGTCTTTGTTTTTGAAAATATTTCTTCATATATATTTTTTTATACTTTACTTCTGCCTGTAAATAGGTTACGGACACTACACCTAAGATATAACATGCAAGAGAAGAGCAAAAATATGAATATCTGCAGTTCTTTTTCTCTGGAACAACAATTGGAGAAACTGGTTAGCATTATGAGAGGCCAAACAAAGAAGATAAACACTTAAAGATGCAAAATATAAGCATATCTTTACGGCAACCATTGGCTGAATTTGTCATAAATTGCCTCTATCAGATTGCATTTCTTCACTTTTACCAGAAGTATATCTCAATGCTTAAATTTCATTTTCTGAATATAGTAAACCATACTTAAAGACATCAAAGTAGTTACAGTAGTCCAAAAGGTCAACTATCAAAAAATATTCTTTGTCAAAATGCACTTAAATCTGGTCCAATGTTCCATGTAGTGTCTGTAACTTTTTCTGATGCTAATTTGAAATTTCTCATAGACTCCAATTGTCATGACAATGAAACTTTGTCTATATGATATTTATGTTGAATGACATAAAATATTAAAAGGAAGTTATTCTGAGATTGAAAATCTTCAAGATTTTACTTCATGAATTGTCAAGGTTACAGACACTACAAAAATTTACTTTTTTGTTCCTGACAGAAATGTTCTATGGTGCAAAGCTATAATCTTTAATGATATAATGGAAATGAATTTTACTTAAATAAACACATGTCTTGTATAATCATGGGTATAGTACAGTGTATTAGTGTCGTTCTTGCAGTTTTATCAAAAACACTATCTTTAGGAATTTGAGGAGAAAATCCACAATTTTCGACCAATTTCTTGAATTCAAATTGCAAAATGTAGTAGATAAGTGTCTTTATAAGATACAAACAGTTCTTATCAATATTTAAATAGGAAACATGAATTATTTGAACTTTAAATGATTTGATTTTCAGAATGAGACTGCATAACGCTTATAATTGGCCATTTTGGGAGCACATTATAGACCATATCTCTAAAACCGGCAATGTTAGCAGCTTGAAATCTTCGGGCAAGCAAGATCTGACAATGCCTTTCTGCACAACTCTTATAAAGTGTTCCTTTATGACACAGTTCTTCTGTAGCATAGATATAACATGAAAAAAATTAAATCAGCTCCAATACCGTGTTTTAGCCAAAAGGGTTAGATTAACCATTTTTATCTTACAGCACTTTGCTTCCACAAGAGAACAAGCCTCTCCCTAAAGAACCAGATGACAGAAAGAAAGTCAAAACACCAAAGAGTAAGTTTATAAAAGTTAGATAAATCTTAAGAGAAAACCAATGAAGTCTACATAATGTAGCACCAGATAGGATGAAATACTTGACTTGATCCTGAGTTTATTTTTCTACTGCTGCGGGTGTCCCAGGTACTAGGGTAGGCAGCAGGTGGCTAGAGTGTCTAACACCCAATCCCCACGCCTCTCTGTTCAGTGGATCGATGCTGCCAAGGCTGCACATTTTCATATCGGTCTTAACACATTCAGACCAGGTCTTTTTAGGTCTCCCTCTTCTTCTGGTGCTAGGAATCGTCATACTTGTGATGGAGTTTATGCATGAAGAGGAGCGTGCAACATTTCCATACCATCTCAAACGCCTAGTGCGGAGAGCTGCTGTCACCTGCACTCCTAACATTGCACAGAGTGAGTCCCCGGACACTTCGTCATCATCTCTGACTCCGCATATCCAGCGGACCATTGATTTGTCGTTTCGGCGAAGCCGCTGCAAGTCTGGCGCAGTAGGTGCCCAGGTTTCACTACCATGCAAAGGGCAGGACGTACACAGGCGTTGAAGACCTTCCCGCGGGTCCTTAGGGACACATGCTTGGATGGCAGAATAGGAAGAAGCCTTTTAAACTTTCCCCAGGCAGTACTACATCTGGTGACGATGGCAAGCTTGCATCCTCCGCCAGCACACAGCATGTCTCCAAGGTAGCAAAAATTGGATTCCACGTTGAGTGGCATTCCATCCACATCTACCTGTGTAGATAATGTTGTAAATAATGCAACATTTTCCCAACCTCTTAACAAAACATTTTGTTCTGGTGCTCAAAGAAAGTAAGACGTGACACTTCCAATGTGTACCCACAAAATTAATGTTTTTTGTTGAGAAATTTGTAGAAAACATTCAATCTGGATACCAAATTTATCTTACACTTTTTCTAACTCTTCGCATGCTGGGAAATTTTCATGATTGCTGATTATTCAAAAATCATTCTGGAATTGTATCAGTGTCTCAAACAGTGTAAATCCAGTTCAGGTCTGACATCTTGTCGGGCCTGATCTGAATTCCAAACTGTTTGCAAAAATTACCAGAAGATGATACTAACCTGCTAACAGGTAAAGAGTTTTAATCAAATGAGAGCTAATTTGGGGCCACACAAATCCATTCCAGGGGATATTTTATGTGATACATGCATATGGTATACTGGTATCTTAATCTGCATTCATGGTTAACCATTTTGTTGTGTGTTTGGTTGCATTGTAGTTTTGCTTTTAAATTGTACTATGCTAACTTTTATGCCCATTATTTTGAAATGCTGATCTCAATGAGACGTTCTTTTGAGCACTCAAAACATATGTTTAACTTGATGAGTAAGAAAATATTTACAAACTTACGCTAAAAAAATTTGTTTATCTAAAAACCTATGGCGTGAAATTGTTAATATTTTCTTACCCATAATTTTTAGCATCTGTTTTTGGTGCTCAAGAGAACTGCATCATTTGCTAATTTAACTGAATATGCTGAAAAGAGGAAGCACTAGGGGCTTAAGATTGATTGATTTCTGTTTGATTGATTCTTTACGTCCCATCAACAATCTTTCAGTTAAACAGGGACGGGTCTTCCTGGGTTGAACCAGTACTAAGCTAGGATAAATGTGTCTTTCTCAAGGACCACAACGCAGTGACGCATGTGAGACTCTAACCCGCGGCCTCTCAGCCTCTAGTTAAGCACTGAGCCAATGCGCTCCCTGTAAGGTTGATTGAATTACAAGAGATGTTGACTTGTGGGCGATGCGCAAGCTTGGAATCCACAAGTGGCTGGTTAGAAGCCGGATGTGAGTTGGAGAACAGGGGATTTTTTGCATATCTCTAGGGGCCGAATTCGGCTCCATTCCCAATTGAAATAGCCACTTTTTTCCCAATACCATGTTAAGTCGATCATTTTTTCCCAATTTTGGCCAGGGGCCTTTTCCCAAAATTGCTGGAAAAGGCCCTGTAGGAGTATATTGGGAATAGGACTTGTGTTCATCAGGGCTCTATCCTTAGTCTCTGAGCCCTTCTCTTTAGAAACATGCTAGAAGCTTTATCCAGGGAGTTAAGCAGGGGCTGACCATGGAAGCTGCTGTGTGCACAGATGACCTGATGATCATAGTCGAGTCCCTAGGGAAACTGCAGTTGAAGGTTGGAACATGGAAGTCAAAGATGGAGAAGAAAGTGTGACAGTGAAGTTGCATGCATAATATGTTGGTTCAACGTACTAGGTTTACGAGTAGATGTACAATGTACTATGCAGATTTGAAACCCTGTAGTATGTGAAATGGGTAAAAGTAGCCTGTATAAGTAATAAACTACCCTTGGTGGTTGAGTAGCATGCTTTTCCACTGACGGGGTTTGTAGGCTTTGGTTCACGCTACAAAAGGTCTGCATGTGAACAATGGAAAGATAAAGATTCAAGTGACTGGGCTGAATCTGGATCTTTTGAAGAAGTCAGGGGAATGTACCCCTGTGTCGGCTGTCTGAAAATGTAATCTTCTGTGGTAGCTGCTGTAGACTGTAATCAGACCAGTAAATAGAAAAAAGTTAAATATGTGCACATACATATACAAACTCACACCGTAAAGTATAATCAAATAAAGAAAAGAGCAAACATTTGGTTCACTAATAAGCACCATTTCAAAATTTGGAATGCAAAAATACATTTGCTGTGGCACAGTGCAGTTAAGATGTCACAAAATGGTGATCATTTTTTTTTTGTTCCTTGAATTGGGAATTTTCACCTTGAAATTGGGAGAAGATAAAAAACTTTTTGCCATTGGGAACATGACCCAATATAGGTTGTCAAAATGAGCCAAAAGAAACCCTGAGTGACTCTGAGTTGAGTTGCACCCAATGTCAGGACAATGCAATGCCAACAATTACTAATGGAAGACCGATGAGAAAGATGTTGATTTGTGATGACAAGCTAAAAGTTGTCCCACTGGAGCTGTCTCTAGCCTGCTTGTGTCGTCTACTAATTACCTTTTCCAACAGTTTTGACCCAGATCAGGCCTGACAAAACGTTGGCCCTGATCTGGATCCAAACTGAGTTACACTCCTGGAAAGATTTTCTTTTGAAAATTAGAGTTAATGAAGTAAAAGGTTAGCAGACAGTAAAAAGTGAAAAAAATACCCAGCATGTAAAGCGTTAAGCTCATTTTTCATAATCTTTACTGTAACAACCCAAATGCTAGGATATTTTTCATTGTCGTCTGCTGATTTCTTTTCAAAATCTACATTTTCGAAAAAAAATTTCAGGAATACTATCAGAGTGTCAAACAGTTTGGACCCAGATCAGGCCTGACTATTTGTCAGGCCTGATCTGGGTCCAATTTGTTTGCAAAGGTTATTAGCAGACAACACTAGCAGGCAAAGAGTTAAAGACCTACTATGGTATGTAAGTCAAGAGATAATATAAGTTTATGATCTGTGCAAAATGTAGGCTATATAAAATGTATTTATAGCTATTTAAGATTGCTATATATTTGGGAGATGCCTCTTACTCAATTAGAGCCATTGTCCTGCCCATTAAAACTCACATACCATGAATTATCATAGTCCAAGATAAGGGGACATCAGGATTGCAATATTTTCTTATTTCGCTACTGAAACATTTTGTGGGTACTAAATGGAAGCATAAGCTTCTAATGGGTACCATAATATATCCATGGAGAAATATGCAAAGTGTGAAAAGATTATCTTTTGTAATGTTTTATCACATGACCTTGCATTTGGAAGTGATTATAACGCCATGCAATAAAAGCGATAAACCACTATTGGTTTACAGATTAAGTGACGTAACGTAATGACGTCCATTATAGTCTTGCTTAAATATGGCAAAATATTGATGTTTTCACGCCAAAAATGCGATTTTGAGTAATTTTAATGTCATGTGATAAGGAGAATCTAACATTCCTGCTCCTGTTTTATTGAATTTATTAAACTTGTTGCGAAAAAGCAATAAAATGCTCGGCAAGCCTTACATTTTATCACTTTTCCCCCAACTTCTCGTGTAAGATCCTCTATATATATTATAGCACTGCCAGAAGAAAAACTGTTCCCTTCTTAACTCTTCCCTTGCTAGCAGTGACTTTGTTATCTACTGATAACCTTTGCAAACAGTTTGGGACCACAGGACCAACAGAATGTCGGTCTTGATCTGGATCCAAACTGACACTCTGATAGTATTCCTGATTTTTTTTTTTTTTGAAAAAAGATAATTTTGATAAAGTCAGCAGGCGACAACAAAAGCATGAAAATTAACCCAGTATGCAGAGTTTAAAAATAGAGACTACTGCAGGGAATATATACAAAGACATATAGTAAACATAATGATGTGGGCACTCAAAAGCACCATCTCTGTGAGATGGTATTCTTGAGTGCCCACATCATAGTTATTTCAGCAGAGTGATGGGAAAATAGTTAATATACCATAAAACCTGTCTTAAGCCACTCAAAAGTAGACAAAACAAAGGTCTTAAAGACAAATGGTAGCTTAATGAATGTCGAAAGTATTGCAGAATGCTCTCTGAGCACTCTGCAATACTTTTGACTTGCATTAAGCGATAATCGGTCTCGAAAATCCATTTTTGGTCTTCTTTTTTGAGTGGCCGCTTAAGGCAGGTTTTACTGTATATATACATGCTCAAAGATTTTGCTTATCTAGCCCTATTAGCTAAGTAGTTAAAGACATTAACTCTCTGCATGCTGGATAATTTTGCATGCTCCTTGTCGTCTGCTGATTTTTTTCAAAATCAACTTTTGTGAAAAAATTCTTTCAGAAATACCATCAGAGTGTCAAACAGATTGGATCCATATCAGTACGAACGTTTTGTCAGGCCTGATCTAGGTCCAAACTATTTGCAATGATTTTCAGCAGACGACATCTAAAGTATATGTTATATGGACCTTTTTCATATGGACAGGTTTCATTTGTTCAGGACTTTAGTCAAGAGTGTGAAACGAAAATTTATTTTTCTTATTTCTCAACCAAAACATATGTTGTGGGTACTCAAAAGAACCGTCTCAAGGAGACGGTTCTTTTGAGCTTCCAAAACATATGTTAAAATTGATGGGTAAGAAAATATTTACAATTTTACGCTGAAATTTTTTGTTTATCTAAACCTGTGATTTGTTCATAGATCCAGATACTGAATATTGTCAAGTTGTTCATTTCCTTGTTTTTTGTCACAAATCATATATTTTAGGACTATTCATTAAGAGACAATGTTACTGGCTACTCCTACTTATGTTTTTGTTTCACAAAGTAACATTTTTCCAAATACGGGAAAAATAAAATTTGGGAGCTGTAACTAGTATCAATTAGCTATGGATGCAGAATAATTTCGAAAATAGTTTTAAGTGTAAAATTTTGATTATTTTTTAACTATCAGTCTAAACATCTGTTTTAGATGCTCAAAAGAACCGTCTCGATGAGATGGTTCTTTTGAGTACCCACAACATGTGTTTTGATGGAGAAATAAGAATATTACTTCAACTCTTTCATTGCTAGTGGCAATTTTTGTCATGCTGATAACCTTTGCAAACAGTTTGGACCCAGATCAGGACCAGCAGAATATTCCCCCCCCCCCCCCCCCCCCCCATAGGACCAGTAAAGTAGAAAAAAAATGTAAAATTGCGATTATTTTCTTATCCATCAGTTTAAACATGTGTTTTGGGTGCTCAAAAGAACCGTCTCATTGAGACGGTTCTTTTGAGTACCCACAACATATGTTTTGGTTGAGAAATAAAGAAAAAATAATTTTCAGTTTCACACTCTTATCTGGGGGCCTGCCCCCCAGTTATCTGGATGCATGTGTGACTGTGATGGGGGTTAATACCAACTGGGTAAAATTGTCTCGTGACAAATAAGGAAGTTGTAATTGTTTTTATGTGAAACATTATTATAGGGAATGTTGAGTGTTAAAGTGTATCAAATTTGGATACTTTTCTTCTAAAAAGGAGAGGGACACATTTTCATGTGAGGATTAAAAGTGTATCGGATTTGGATATTTTTCTTTTAACAAGGAAAGGGAGAAAGGATATATCTTTTTGTGTAATGAAAAGCAAATTTATGGGCAATATGAAATGATTTTCAATGTTGAAACTTGGCAATTAAGTTGATGGTTTACTTGGATGATGAACTGTAATATTGTAAGGTTAATAATAAACAAATAAAACAGTTTTAATTTTGGAATTCAGCTTTCGTAAGGATCCAAATGGTTGTTAAATGATGATAGCGTGTCTATAATTGCCTATTTGTTGGCAATGTAGGGAATTAAAATTACCAGGTTGAGACCTACTTCTGGAACGTTCCTTATTATACCGGCTTAATTGTACAAAAGTCTGTCCGTACATCCGTCTGTCTGTCAGTCACATCTCTTGTAAATGCATCTCCTCCTAAACTGTTGGACATAGCAACTTCAAACTTTGCAAGTGCATAGGTCACATGATGTAGAGGGTACTGGGCAACATTTTGTGTGACCTTGAGTCAAATAATGTTTTTTCACTCCAAGGTCAAGGTCAAATAATGTATTTTCTTGTAAACACATGGGAATCGGTAGAGTGCTTGATTCGAGACCAAGGGTATGTGAGTTCGAGGCTCACTGGCATCACTGCTTTGTGTCTTTGAGCAAGACACATACATGTAATTGCTTAGTACTGGTTCAACCGAGGAAGACCTATCTTGCCATAACTAAAAAATTGTTCACTGGGACATAATCAAATCAAAAACTGTTGGATGTAGCAACTTCAAACTTTGCAGGTGCATAGGTCACATGATTGTAGAGGGTACTGGGTAACATTTTGTATGACCTTGACGTCAAGGTCAAATATGTATTTTCTTGTAAATGCATATCCTCAGAAACCGTTGGACATGGCAGCTTCAAACTTTGCAGGTGTATAGGTCACATGATGTTGAAGGTAGTGTGCAACATTTTGTGTGACCTTGACTCCCAAGGTCAAGGTCATATAATGTATTTTCTTGTAAATGCATCTTCTTCTAAACTGTTGCATGTAGCAACTTAAAAATTTGCAGTTGCATAGGTCATATGATGTGGTGAGTACTGGGCAACCTTTTTCGTGACAAGGTCAAGGTCATATAATGTTTTTTCTTGTTAATTCATGTCCTGAACCGTTGGAAGTAGCAACGTTCATAAGGATGTTAAGGGTACTGGGCAACATTTTGTGTGACCTTGGCCCCAAGGTAAAGCTCAAAGGTAAAAAAAGCGGTTATTTGTGATGGTGTACCATCGACTGCTGCTCTAGTAATCTATATAAAACAGTTCCCCTGACAATGTTAACACCTGAAAGAGGCCAGCAATCACATAAACAATGTTGACAGTCATGTACGATAAAGAAAAAATTCCAAGATGAGGCTTCACTTCTGGAGTGTATTCCTCAGGGTTGGCAGTTTATAGCTATAGTTCGACATTGTTGTCCATTTTAAACACAACATGACTCTTACAATTGTAATGTTTCATGGATCATTTCAAGAAATGTCATTCCATATTAGAGCCAAAAGCTAACTTCCAGACTTCCAGACAATTACCGGTACATGTACTCTTTTTCTCATATTCCTATTAAAAGGTTAATTCCATATTTTTTACAACTAGTAGTGCCATTTTTGGCTTGATAAAGCATCTCAATAAAGCTATGGCAGTGACAAATGCAGTGGATATCAGAATTATACGTACTATGTGACTTTCATGGCCTTATACATTATTGATATAAATTTGTGACAATGTCGGGTACATGGAACAGGTTGTCAGCATAGTATGTGACTTTCATGGCCTTATACATCATTGATATAAATTTGTGACAATGGCGGGCACCTGGAATAGATTGTCAGCTTCCATACAGAGGAGAAGATCAAGTGGTAGGTCACAAAAAATGTAACTCAGATACCATAAGTTTAGATAAACAAAAAATTTCAGTGTAAAATTGCAAATACTTTCTTACCCATGATATTTAGCATATGTTTTTGCCCTTCTCTAGATTTGCCATGGAAAACCCTTGAAATCCGCTATTAAAATCTACGGAGTATTCGGACGGCGTTTTTAAGGTTTCCATGGCAGTTGATGGCAAATAAACCAACAACAAAAAATTGTGGAAGTTCATGAAATGCCATAGATTTTTGCCGTTGATTCCATGAAAGTTTAGTGGATTCCATGGAACAACGCCGTAAAGTCTATGGAAATATGCCGTTGATTCCATGGAATGTTTCCTTAGATTTTACGGAAATATGCTGTTGATTGCATGGAAAGTTTCTGTAGATTCTATGGAAAGTCTTCCATCAATTCCACGGAAAATTTCCACAAAACAGAGCAGAACAGTTTCTCACCAATGTACTCATTGGCTCAATATGACTGAAACATTGTTAATTGAAATCTTATTCACATTTGATAATACATGTACCATTAAATTTTAAGTGAATAAAAATTGAAAAAATGAGAAAATAAGATTATTGTACATAAGGCAGAAAACATATTTTCGAAAAGCACACTAACAAAAACAACATTGAACAGATATAAACATTGTTTTGTGATGGGTGGGGTATAGGAACCTAAGAGCCATTAAATTATTATTAAAAACAAAGTTGAGTATCACTCACGTGAATAGACCAGGCAATGCTATGGCAATATTGAAACCATAATACATTTATGGCATGGAAGAGAAATCAAATTAGCCTTAAATAATATCAGAAATTGAAATAAACAACATACCAAATATGTGCTTCAAATGCTTCCCTCCAAATTGAATCACAACAGGAAGTGATGACAAATGAAATAAGAAAATCACCACTGAGTACAAAGATGTAGCTGAATGCAAGGCCTGTACTTAATAACAATAATTATTATCAATATCTCAAGGCACTCATTCACACTTTTTTGAAAGAAATTTAAAGTCATTTGTTCAATGCTCTCAGGTACCATAATAAAACGAAGTCATTTTCCATTCCAAAAGTTGACAAAGTTATTTTGCCGTTCATTTTTGGCTCTGAAAATTTGTTAAGTCCATTTTCCACGGCATAAAATATGAAATCCATGGCCAAAAACCAATTATCCATAGAAAAAAAGTGAAACCATAGAAAAAATGCCATTAGTTCCGTGGAAAAGAAATCCATAGAAAATGTTTTCTACAGAAAGTAACTTATTTCGTAGAATCTACGACAGTTTTCTATGGAATCCGCGGCAAATTTGATGATTTTCTGTGGAATCCGTAGAAAATTTTACAAATTCCATGGAAAACAACAAAATGCCATGGCAAATCTAGAGACGGGTGGTGCTCAAAAGAACCGTCTCACTGAGACGGTTCTTTTGAGTACCCACAACATATGTTTTGGTTGAGAAATAAGAAAATTATTTTTTTGGTAAGCACTCTTAACTAAAAGCCTGTGATACATTAAACAAATAGTTTATTATCATACCTGATTTTATCATATGACGAGTAATAAAACCGTTAAATGTCCTGTACTAAAATTGATAAACCACTTGTTCATCTTTACAGATTTTGGCAGCGTTACGAGATGATGCCCAATTAACATCGCATGGTTATGGCAAAAACACTTTTTCACTTGTCATCATTGGGCATCTGAACTGCTTATTAAATATAGGTCACGTTGTTGGGATGTTTTTTGATTGGTCAAATTATTTCTATTTGGAAAGTGCTCGGAGCTAATCGGGACGTGTAGGGAAAACTCTGTATGAAATTGTCGTTATAAGGAAAGTAGAACTTGATTGTACTTAGGTGTATAGATTTTTGTTTTACATTTGCTAAGGTTGTTCGCGCGTGGCTCATCCTAGCTAAAAACATAATAAATCTTAGTCGGAAACCTAGGCAGAAAAATGCTTACCCTTGCACCCGAAAGGTATACAGCTGGATTGTTTGTTTGTTTTGTTTGTTTGTTTTGTTGCTTTACTTCCCAAGTCAACAGCTATGGTCATTGCGGGACGGTCAGTTCACCTGACCACACTTTTTCCTGGGCAAGCTTGAACAAGCAGTTAACCAGTACTTCGTGCACATACTTTCGCTTGTAACTGACAACAACCCTTCTTGAATGATTCAGCGGAAGGGAGGAGAATGACCGTAGAAATTATTTCACGATCAATCTCCACGAAAGTATGGGACCGGGCCGTGATCGAACTTGCGACCCCTGGATCTGCAGTCAGACTCGCATCTGTTGCCAGACACGTTACCAACTGCTCTACGCGGCCCGGTCCTTGCACCCGAAAGGTATACAGCTGGATTGTGGATGGTTGCAAAGGTAATTCTATGGTGTATCTGAAACCGCTGTATAGCAGACTAGATCGACTTGCATTACGCCAGAGCAGTCCATTTACTATCGAAGTCCAGCAGAAACATGCGAAAATATTATTTTTCAAAATGACTAAAATATTTTTGTCAAAAAAGGCCAGGCCTGAAAACTATTGAATTTATATAATAAAACTACATCCGTGTAAACCCCAGAATATTGCTAATTGATTTTTAAAGCATGTAAATTAGGGCATCCTGATTTTGAAATTAAATTTATAGATTTCTTGCTTCAAATGTCATTAGAAGTGCATTTATTGCCCAGGAATTTATTGATAATTATTTATACATTGCTTAAAAGTACATCTCGTGTAAATTAGCGTGCTTACTTATTCACTTTTATCCTCCCGCTGAAGAGGTCTGCTTAGCATATTTTTTACATGAATAAGAAATATTTAATTTGCATGCGTTTAAACACTGCATACAATTAGACGGACGTTTGAGGCATAGTTTAAGACAGTTTATTTTATTTTCTATTTCAAACTAGAAAAGGTAGCTGAAAAGTAAAAATATAAAACCACCATTATTTAATACTTAGCAATTTAGTCCATGTCAGCTGGCTCGTAGTTAAATACTATGGACAACTTAAGAACAATTTAACACATAAATGAAATTTATCAAGGCTTAAAGAGACATTTTTCAAAAAAAATTCTTTTCTTTTTAATTTTTTTTTTTACTGTATTCTTGAAAGATAGAATCTTTATTTCTTAAATTAGAAGATCAAAAGTTACAGACTATGCAGCTTTAAAGGATATTTAGCTTCCTTTTTTACAACACCTTTGACATTTTTCAAAAAAAATTCTTTTCTTTTTAATTTTTTTTTTTTTTACTGTATTCTTGAAAGATAGAATCTTTATTTCTTAAATTAGAAGATCAAAAGTTACAGACTATGCAGCTTTAAAGGATATTTAGCTTCCTTTTTTACAACACCTTTGATATAGATGGTCCATTTTGCAGGGTCCAAATGTTTTCCTGCTGAAATCATTAATTCCATTTAACAGGGGTAAAATAAAGATGGAAAAACTCGTAAAACTATTATCGTATCACCACAAAAAAAACCTGCCTGTCTATGTTTGAGATACAGAAATGTAATCGCAAAGTATTTTTTAAAGAAAAAAATGTCCCTAGGAAGATTTAATATTGATGCACAAATGGCTACTTTTTTTAAAATGCATTTGATTGTGTAATATTGTATTATAATACAGCTAAATGACGGAGCGCAGTGGCTCAGTGGTAGAGTGCTTGACTCAAGACCGAAGGGCCACGGGTTCGAGCCTCACCAGCGTCACTGCATTGTGTCCTTGAGCAAGACACATTAATCCTAGCTTATTACTGGCTCAATCCAGGAAGACCTGTCCCGACGACACTGAAAGATTGTTGACTGGGACGTAAAGAATCAAATCAAACAAACGGCTAAATGACTTCTCATACCTGGCCTCCAGATAAGAGTATGTAATGGAAAATATATATTTTGTTGTTTCTGAACCAAAACATATGTTGTGGGTACTAAAATGGACCTTTTAAATGAGACGGTTTGAAGTCCAAAAACACACTCTTAAACCTATTGATAAGGGAAAAGTTCACAATCTCTATGCTATGCAAGTTTACTTAACGTGTCCAAGGCGGCATACAAAATGCATTTTTCTACGAAATGCAATTCTAGTCGCATTGCTATACAGTAGTTTCATAGACTATCAGTATACAAAAATCCGGCAGTATACCTATAGGGTGCAAAAATTTAGTGTTTTTGTACGCGTGTATACGCGACTTCGGTTCCCCGACTATCTGTTGTACAGTACAACAATATTAAGCACATTGATTGTTATGCATAAGGAGGCATATATTTGCTTTTGGTCCCTGTGCATGTGTGTGTGCATGCAACAAACTTTAACCCTTGTCATGCTGAACCCATATTAAACCCTTTTTTGAAAACACTATAGATCCAGATCAGCTGGCTCCTAAAGAAGCCATCTGATCAGGATCCACACTGGTTTTCACTCTGAAAACACATGTGGAATGCTGCAGATTAACAGGGTAAAATTTGGGGAGGTATGAAGTACAAAAAATATTCAGCATGACAAGGGTTAAGTTTGGTAAGGCCAAATAAAAAATAAGTGTGTTTTGGGTAACAGGTCTGAAAATTTTAGGTAGGGTAGGCATACAAATTTTTTTTAAATTTTTTTTTCTGGAAAAAAATATAATTTTAAAAATTATATTTTTTGCAAGAAAACCTGAAAATATTCTAGATTTCAGCAGTAAATTTAGTTCGGGTCGGTTACCCTAAACATGGGTATTTTTTTATTTAGCCTTATAACTGATTGATTTTTTTTTGTTTTTTTTTTTTTTGTTATTTACTTTTTATTCAGAATTACATAAAATTACATCTGTACAATATATGTATCACAATTTAAGCATAACAATACCTAACAATGGCACAATATTTTATGGTACTCACTGGAAGTGTCTCAGTGAGACACTTTCAATGAGTAACAAATATTTATATTGAGAAGTAAGATAACTCTCAAGAGCTATGATTGTTGTTTTGTATTTGCAGGTAACAAAATGACAAAAATCAAAGAAAGTGATAAGCCAGTTATATCTCCTCCTCTCAACTTTGAACACACCGTACATGTGGGCTTTGATCATCTAACAGGAGAATTTACGGTAAGTAATAAACCAGTTATATCTCCTCCTCTCAACTTTGAAAACACCATACATGTGGGCTTTGATCATCTCACAGGTGAATTTACGGTAAGTAAAAAACCAGTTATCAACTTTGAACACACTGTACATGTGGGCTTTGATCATCTCACAGATGAATTTACGGTAAGTAATAAACCAGTTATATCTCCTCCTCTCAACTTTGAACACACTGTACATGTGGGCTTTGATCATCTAACAGGAGAATTTACGGTAAGTAATAAACCAGTTATATCTCCTCCTCTCAACTTTGAAAACACCATACATGTGGGCTTTGATCATCTCACAGGTGAATTTACGGTAATAAACCAGTTATATCTCCTCCTCTCAACTTTGAACACACTGTACATGTGGGCTTTGATCATCTAACAGGAGAATTTACGGTAAGTAATAAACCAGTTATATCTCCTCCTCTCAACTTTGAAAACACCATACATGTGGGCTTTGATCATCTCACAGGTGAATTTACGGTAATAAACCAGTTATATCTCCTCCTCTCAACTTTGAACACACTGTACATGTGGGCTTTGATCATCTCACAGGTGAATTTACGGTAAGTAAAAAACCAGTTATCAACTTTGAACACACTGTACATGTGGGCTTTGATCATCTCACAGATGAATTTACGGTAAGTAAAAAACCAGTTATATCTCCTCCTCTCAACTTTGAACACACTGTACATGTGGGCTTTGATCATCTAACAGGAGAATTTACGGTAAGTAATAAACCAGTTATATCTCCTCCTCTCAACTTTGAAAACACCATACATGTGGGCTTTGATCATCTCACAGGTGATTTTAAGGTAATAAACCAGTTATATCTCCTCCTCTCAACTTTGAACACACTGTACATGTGGGCTTTGATCATCTCACAGGTGAATTTACGGTAGGTAAAAAACCAGTTATATCTCCTCCTCTCAACTTTGAACAAACTGTACATGTGGGCTTTGATCATCTCACAGGTGAATTTATGGTAAGTAATAAACCTGTTCTATCTACTCCTCTCAACTTTGAACACACCGTACATGTGGGCTTTGATCATCTCACAGGTGAATTTACGGTAATAAACCAGTTATATCTCCTCCTCTCAACTTTGAACACACCGTACATGTGGGCTTTGATCATCTCACAGGTGAATTTACGGTAAATAATAAACCAGTTATATCTCCTCCTCTCAACTTTGAACACACAGTACATATGGGTTTTGATCATCTCACAGGTGAATTTACGGTAAGTAAAAAACCAGTTATATCTCCTCCTCCCAACTTTGAACACACTGTACATGTGGGCTTTGATCATCTCAAGGGTGAATTTATGGTAAGTAATAAACCAGTTCTATCTCCTCCTCTCAACTTTGAACACACCGTATATGTGGGCTTTGATCATCTCACAGGTGAATTTACGGTAAGTGATAAACCAGTTATATCTCCTCTCAACTTTGTACACACCTTACATGTGGGCTTTGATCAGCTCACAGGTGAATTTATGGTAAGAGATAAACCAGTTATATCTTCTCCTCTCAACTTTGAACACACCGTACATGTGGGCTTTGATCATCTCACAGGTGAATTTACAGTAAGTGATAAACCAGTTATATCTCCTCCTCTCAACTTTGAACACACCGTATATGTGGGCTTTGATCATCTCACAGGTGAATTTGCGGTAAGTGATAAACCAGTAATATATCCTCTTCTCAACTTTGAACACACCGTACAAATATGTAGGCTTTGATCATCTCACAGGTGAATTTACGGTAAGTAATAAACCAGTTATATCTCCTCCTCTCAACTTTGAACACACTGTACATGTGGGCTTTGATCATCTCACAGGTGAATTTACGGTAAGTGATAAACCAATTATTTCTTCTCCTCTCAACTTTGAACACACTGTACATGTGGGCTTTGATCATCTCACAGGTGAATTTACGGTAAGTAATAAACCAGTTATATCTCCTCCTCTCAACTTTGAACACACCTTACATGTGGGCTTTGATCATCTCACAGGTGAATTTACGGTAAGTAACATGGACCCAGTATGTGTAGCATCATCTTTGGGCTTCAAGGTAACTTTGCAAGAGACTTGAAGTATTCATGATTCCATGAACAGACCAAAAATTAAATATATTTCTTGTATTTATATTTTATTATAAATATCTAAAATATAAAAACTATTCATAATTTAGGAATTAAAATAGTTTTGTATTTATATTTAAAAGTATTAACGGTTTTGTCAAAGTGTGAACAAAAAAGCAGAACAGCCAGCATGAACACCGACAGACAATGGAGCAAACAAAAGGCTTGTTATGCACATGCGACTCGGGTGTGGCTCGCTGTCAATTACAACACCAGTCTCACTTTTGGCAAATGAGTTTGATGTTCGAAGCTTATTGCTCAGGCTATTGAGCTTTGCAGCTGTCAATCAATCTGTGTCATTCATGAGGCTATGAATGGTTGCAAAAATCTAAAGATTCATTACAGGCTTGCTTCGAAAATGTAAATATATGTAAAATGAACCATTCCAGGTTCATAATTCAAAGTAAGTAAGGGTGCAAAGATCAGGAATCAATACAATCAAGTACCACACCTGACCCAGGATACCAATGGGAAAGTGACAGACTCACAGTAGACACCACAAACGAGAGCCAAGAGGCCAGCTGGAAGAATTCATTAGTATAAGGGGTTAAGTCTTGTTCACTCTCGCATCAGTTTTGATAACTGCCTTTCAAGTCTGATGCCATAATAAGCATGCTGTGATAGACCAATACATTTTCATTACTCTTTGAACCATGGCGAAAACTTGATAAAGATAACACCAATCTGAATACAAAAGGGTTAACATTTCTAGCCATGAGGTTTGTAAGTTTTAAGGTTCGCACCAGGACCCAGGTCAAAACAAGTCTTGTCCATTTTCTCAAGAAATGATAAAAATCTTAACCCTTTGTATACATGTACTAATGGATTTTTCCTTCTGGTCTAGGATAGTCCGGTGTCCAGTTATAATTTTACCCCAAAAAATTTTACCATAACAAAAAGTGTAGACCCTGATGAAATGCCGCATTATGCGGCATTTCATCTTGGTCGTCACTGTTTGTAAAAGTACCCATGTAGGGGCTTCCCAAAAACAATTAAATAGTTAAAAAGTGGTAAATGCTACTATATATACAGTGTTTTCTTACCTAGAAAATGTTTACCCGATATAAGTTTTGCACTTATTGCTATCAAAGAACAAGATATATCTTCTATACAAATGCTGCTGAAAAAAAGAGTTATGTTATCTATACATTCATTTAACACTGGCAGCTTTCAACAAGTTTGAGTTCATTAAACCTGCACCTGAAGAATTTACTTGTCAATAAAAGAAAGTTAGCTGATCAGAGAAGGGACTGACTATCACTGTTGTCTGTAATGTTATATTATGCCAAATAAAAAAAATACCTGTGGTGTGGGTAACACAACCCTTTCTAAATTAATACTATACTGAAACCTAGATTTTTTTTCAGGTTTTCTGGAGAAAAAAATATGTGTGCCTACCCTACCTGATGCACACTTTTTATTGGACCTAATCATTCTTTAAAATAGGCAGACATCATTTAGGTAGCCCCTAGATGTACATAGGAAACCTCTAGGTTTACCAAGATATGACCCAGGTCAATCAAGCAGACAACATTCTCATCTACATCTCAAAGATAGATGTCAAACATTTTCATAGGTTGAACCAGTACTAAACAATGACAATAAAAGTGTCTTGGTCAAGGGCATAAGACAATGTATCTGGTGAGGCTGGGACCAGGGACCCCTTGATCACAAGTTGGTCACTCTGCCACAGAGCCACTGCACTCTCCATAGGGCTGCAATGATAAACCTTAAAAAACCTTTTTCAAATCAAGCTATCTTAGTATTTCTTAATAATAGAGTCGATCGTTTAAAAGCATTCTATAACCAGGCCTTTAGTTGACAAAATTTCTCAACTAAAACATATGTTGTGGGTACTCAAAAGAATCGTCTTGATGAGACGGTTCTTTTGAGCACCAGAAACATATGTTAAACTGATGGGTAAGAAAATACTTACAAGTTTATGCTCAATTTTTTTTTATCTAAACCTGTGAATAATTGTTCTCTTTCACATTGACAGTAGAGATGTTGTTTTGCACAAGTACAATAAGGTTAAATTGCTTTGGATGATGTTGTTACTGAACTTATAAAAATAAAAATAAAAAAGCCAGAGCAGCCTGCTTATTCATGCAGGCTGGTCTAAAATATACTGTTTGTTTCCTGAATTTAATTAGGTACTCATTTAGTATTGATAAACTAGTCTAAGAAAAGGAAGAGTTTGATGTGGACTCTGAGGGTTAAAGAGTTAAAATTCCCTTTTCTGATGATCCGGTTCTGAAATCAAACATAATGTGCAAGTTATCTCATATCTTGAGAATTTGAGAAATTTAAAGTGAATGTAGTCTTGCGTAAAAATTATGAAAAATCTTTTACTGAAGCAAGAACACTTGATGCCTCACCAAAGAATGATTATAACATGATGGATAACAGAGTGACAGTCCTCTTGATTGACCTAAATTAGCCTAGGTCATGCTAAGATATATCAAGTGGCTACCTAAATGACATCTCCCCAAAGTTAAGAATATTTTCTTATCCACCAAATTTAACAGATGTTGTGGGTACTCAGCGAGACGGCTTATGAGTACCCACAGTTGATAAAATAAGAAAATTAATCTTCACTTACGCACTCTAATCTAGAGGCCTGATTTAAATTGTGAATACTTTTCTTATTTCAATCTTTGGAGTTCGACTCTTTTAATTGAGCACCCACAATATTATACTTTAGTTGAGAAAATGTGAAATTAGACCTAGACAAGAGTTCTAAATCAAAAATAAATTTCTTATTTCTCAAACAAAACATATTGTGTGTGTTCAAAAGAACAGGCTCAGTGAGATGGTCCTTTTGAGTACCCAAAACAAATATTAAAACAACACAGTATACTATGAATCAACAGCACGTGAATTGCCCTTCTCTCTCTCTCTCTCTCTAGACATTCTAGCACCTACCCACTGTGCAGATGCTCAGTTCAATTTTCACTGTACGCACATGCCAACTTGTACCTTATCCTGGATACCTGCTCGCATAGTGTTCATCTGCTAATAAAACAATTTTTAAGGCCTCACAGGTTAATTTAGAACTGCTTTTCTCATATTCCTATAAATAAACAGTTTTTCAAGGTAAAATTGAGAATATTTTTTATCGATCTGTTTTAATGGGTAGGTGCTAGAATGTCTATTCCCAGAATGTCTATTCCCAAAATGTCTATTCCCAAAATGTCTATTCCCATAATGGCTACTGTACCAAAATGTCTATTCCCATTATGTCTACTGTGCCAAAATGTCTATTCCCAAAATGTCTACTTTTTTAAAAAAAAACATACATTTATGAAAAAGCATTTTTGGACCCTTAACATCATTTTAATCATATCCAATGCCAGAGTTTTGACATCATAGGGCCAGTTAGAGCAAAAACATTCAGAGTAAAAGTGTGATTATTTTCTTATCTATCAAGTGTTCTGGGTGCTCAAAAGATCTGTCTCATTAGACGGTTCTTTTGAGTACACACAACATATGTTTTGGTTGGGAGATAAGATGGCGGTGAGTGTCTGTCTATGTTTGTGTCCGAAGTATTCAAAATAACATATTGTCATTATACAGCAAATTTTATGGTGCTCAAAAAGTTAAAATTATTAGCTCACCTGAGCCGAAGGCTCACGTCACAAGATGAGCTTATAGTACACCTATCGAACTGGCGTCCGTCCATGTGTGCATTGACCTAAATCATAATTATATCTACGACAGAGAATACTTATTTTCAAATATTTAAGAAGTAGATCAGTTTAATATCATTAGTTCATTTTTACCAAAGGAGTAGACATTTTGGGAATAGACATTTTGGCACAGTAGACATAATGGGAAAAGACATTTTGGCACAGTAGACATTATGGGAATATACAGTTTGGAAATAGTAATTTTGGGAATAGACATTTGCGGAATAGACATTGTAGCACTACTCCTGCACAGTCTGATCAGCATCTTGATGGTCTGCCTGAAGAAACCTTGGACACTTGACCATAGAGTGCTTGTCAAAGACTCTGATCATACTGCACATATGAGCAGGCTGATCTGAGTCTTTGATGCGCACACATAACAACTTATACCTTTAGCTGGACAACGGCTCCTACTATCTCTTCTAACACTAACTTCTTGTTCATCATTCCATGGATACGTTTGCTATTGCAGGGAATGCCAGAATCGTGGGCACGGCTGTTGTCTCAATCCAACATCTCCAAGACAGAGCAAAAGAAGAACCCGCAGGCCGTCCTCGATGTGCTCAACTACTATGACTCCTCTGCCAAAGAGAAAGATGAAGCCAAACTCAAGTTTCTAACTAATATCAAACCTCCTAGTAAGTGTAGTCCTTGAGTAGCATGGGTAAAATCAGGTGTGAGGAAATGGCGAAAGTTGATACAGTAAAGCCTGTGTAAAATGGCCACTCTCAAAATGACCAAAAAATGGTTTTCAAGACTAATTATTGCTTAATGCAGGTCAAAAGTATTGCAGAATGCTCCAAGGGGAGCATTCTGCATGCAACACTTTTGACCTTCATTAAGCTACCATTTGTCATTAATACCTTTGTTTTGTCTATTTTTGAGTGGCCGTTTTACACAGGTTTAACTGTACTTGCCCAGGGACAAGTAAGGTACTTGTCCAAAGAAAGTTTTTCTTGTCCAAAAGAACAGATAATGCACCAAGAACTTAGCTAGACCCTCACTGTGCTTAAACAGTATACCTGTATAAACTCTTTAAAAGCAGTATGTAACCAGACATAAACTCTATTGAAAACAGTGTAGATCCAGATCAGCTGGCTTCTGCAGAAGCCAGCTGATCAGGATCCACACTTTTTACCACATGGCACGGGAGTTCATGATTATTACCGAATATGAAACACAGAATTGTATTAACATCTTTAAACTAAAGTAAATCTAAAATTTCTAACTTGTCTTGAATGAAATGGGACCAAGTCGGACATTCTATTTTCATACCACTGGGTAATAGATATTGAGGAAGATGCATTCTGTCATTCATGTTTTCTACATGATATTTACTACATGATGTGCTGTATTTACAGCCACCAAAAAGAAGGCCCTCTTCATTTTAATAGCGTTCACTATGCTCATATGGAAGCAAGGAATGCACCAAAGAATTGAAAGTGTAGAGTTTGCAATTTTCTGGGCCATTTTCAGCCATTTAGGCCTCATCAGTGACCCTGTTCCACAATGGAATCCATAATTCCAAAGGGGCCAGGCCACGTAGCGCAGTCGGTAACGTGTCTGACTGCAGATCCTGGCCTGGTCTCATACTTTCGCGGAGATTAATCATGAAATAAGTAATAGATAAAGGATACTTTTCCGAGGCTTTCTTGTTTAAACCGCGAGGTGGGCTTAGTCCACCGAGCGGTTTAAACAGAAAGCCGAGGAAAAATCCTTTATTTAGCTTGTAGTATGGCGCAGGCGCAAATAAACACGTGTTACTGACATACTGACATTCGCTCCTCCCAGCATCCGGCCTAAGCTGTCAATTATATTACATTTGCCTACGGGTTACTTTGTCGCTATTTAGGAAGTTCCCGCCTACATCGCTGTTTAACTAAAATTGGAAGTTAGAGTACGGTTTTAAGCTCCTCCTTCGTCGTTTTTCTCGGGTGTCTGATTTAAACATCAGCAAAGATCAAAGAAAAAAGCATCGGCCATACTACAATTTCTAGTAGACTACGGCCATTCTCCTCCTTTCCGCTGATTCAAGAAGGGTTGTTGTCAGTTACAAGCAAAAGTGTGTGTGCGAAGTACTGGTTAACCACCGCTTGGCAAGCTTGCCCAGGAAGAAAGTGTAGTTAGGTGAACTGACCGTCCCGACATGGCCATAGCTGTTGACTGGGACGTATAGAACCAAACCAAACAAACAAATAATTCCAAAGGACAAGAAAATAAAATCTACACTATAGTGAAGGGCAGAGACATTCTACCACCGCCGCTGCACAGTCCCTTTCACCTGCTGTAGTGAAGTCAAATATGTTCTTAAAAAGGTTATCGTAGAAATATCTTACTTTGAAAACAGTGATGATCCAGATCAGCTGGCTCAGAAGATCAGGATCCACACTGTTTTCCCAGGGTTTTCGCCTCAATAACAAGTTTTAAAAGAGTCCCTGTGAGTTGAGTAGTAATTACATTGGCACAGATCGGATTGCACAACTTCTCAGGATGGCCGTGGTAATGCAATTGTCTTCTTGAGACTGCTACAGAGCTTCAGTCACATGCTTCTCTTGGGGAGTGCAGTGGCTTAGTTGGTGGAGCGTTACTCACTGTTAGACTGGGGATCAAAGGGTTGCTAGTTTGAGACTCACTGCTGGTGGAGTCACTGTGTTGTGTTCTTGAGCATGACACTGAAACTGCTGCTTAGAACTGATTCAACCAAGGAAGACCTGTCCCGACATGACTGAAAAATTGTTGACTCGGACGTAAAGAATCAAACCAAACACTAAAATATGCTTCTCTTTATTTATTTTAACATCATTTAATATTTTATTTTCTAAAAATGATTCAATATGATACAATTCAACATTTGCATATAAAAGATTTATTATGCTGTTTTTAATTATTTAGAAATCACACTACATAAAATTTGACATTTTGAAAAAATCATCTTGAAACAATAATGTGGGCGGGGCTTAATTCTAATTTGCATAATTTTAACACATGCATAACTTTTGAATCAGTTGGAATTTTAAGATGGGGTTTTCAGCATTTTGGTTTCTCATCAATGTCATTTAAATCATGAAGAGTTTTAAAATGTTTTTGAAGAGTCACAAGACCTTTAAGCCCCAGGGAACAGGCGTTGACGCAAGAAAACCTGACTTTGTTGCATGCGAAAAACAATGGCGCAGACCAGCCTGCACATCCGTGCAGTCTGATCAGCGCCATTGTTTTTCTTTCACCGCAAAGTGTAATATTTTAGATTGCTTGATACAAAATTTTATCATTCAAGCTAGTCTCTGTAGCTGAGTAGGCTGGTTTGAGCTATACCCTTGTCCTTGTCGCTAACCCCGAAGACAGGTTTTCTCACAAGAGACCCAAATAAGAAAAAGTGCTCAGGCCAATCTGAAGTTGTGTTGTTTGTGTAACAAATTTACTTATTTTCTTGCAGGTGCCAACTCATTACAGCCATTATTATCTGATAAATTTAACAATCTCAATATATCACAGGTAAGACCTTCTGTTTCAGCATTAACCATACATTCTAATACATCTGAAATGCAATATTTGATTGGATAATGTCAAAGAGAAATAAAGCAACATTTTGTTGGATATAATCAAAGAGAAATTAATGCATTGTACTCATTTCAAGACCCATGCTCATGGGTGAAAATTTTCAAGATTAATTCTGAATTCAGGATTTTGAGGCTGACTTTCCATAGAAAGTCAGCCTCAAAATGCTGAATTAGGGAGATTATATTAGCTTCTCTGATTAATTTTCAGATTATCTAAACACAATTAACCATTTAAACTTGAAATTATTCATTTATGTAGGCATCATGCAAGTTTAAAAATTTGAATTTCTAAAGTTCAGGATTTTAGCAATTTTGACTTTCACCCATGCATGCTGATACCAGCAGAGTTAAAGGCCTAAATTTTTAAACTTTATGTATATGAACAGCAAAGGCTCTGGTGAACCTGTACATTTGCGCAGACTAGCCTGAGCCTTCATTGCTTGACAGTGTGAAAAGTACCAGAATGCCATGTGCTGGTTCATCATATACTGGTAGATTATGACTTACTGCTCAGCTGAAATGTATCCAAAAAAATGGAACTTCCAACTATAAAACAGACAAAATGTAATATTGAACTTTATAATCACCTAATTTATTGAAGAAAAAAATAGATCACATATTGACATGTTTCAAATCTTTTTGTCCTACGCAGATGTTCCTTTAAAGATTTCATTTACAAATTTTTCCTTAACATATTACTAGATCTTGTTGTGAATTTAAAAGAATTACTCCTACATATTTATTTTTGAAAACAATACAGTAAAACCTGTGTAAAACGGCCACTCAAAAATAGACAAAACAAAGATCTAAATGACAAATGGTAGCTGATGAGGGTCAAAAGTATTACAGAATGCTCCCCTTGGAGCATTCTGCAATACTTTTGGCTGCATTAAGCCATGATTGGTCTTGAAAACCAATTTTTGGTCTTTTGGAGAGTGGCCATTTTACACAGGTTTTACTGTACTTGTTTAAAAAAAAATTTCAAATTTCTTCTCATCTAATACATGGCTAGTATTTCCTTCTACATTGCTGATTCAAAAATATATTTCATATGCTTTATTTTACAGCCAACTCCACAGACAGTAGAGAATTCAGGGCCCATAACTCCTGAAGATGATGCTGATGATGGACCCCCGCCGCCACCAATAGCTACAAGGCCAGATAAAACAAAATCTATAGTAAGTATCCATTGTAATAGTGATTGATAACTCAGAGAATTCAGGACCCATAACTCCTGAAGATGATGCTGATGATGAACCCCTGCCGCCGCCAATAGCTACAAGGCCAGATAAAACAAAATCTATAGTAAGTATCCATTGTAATAGTGATTGATAACTCAGAGAATTCAGGGCCCATAACTCCTGAAGATGATGCTGATGATGGACCCCCGCCGCCGCCAATAGCTACAAGGCCAGATAAAACAAAATCTATAGTAAGTATCCATTGTAATAGTGATTGATAACTCAGAGAATTCAGGGCCCATAACTCCTGAAGATGATGCTGATGATGGACCCCCGCCGCCGCCAATAGCTACAAGGCCAGATAAAACAAAATCTATAGTAAGTATCCATTGTAATAGTGATTGATAACTCAGAGAATTCAGGGCCCATAACTCCTGAAGATGATGCTGATGATGGACCCCCGCCGCCGCCAATAGCTACAAGGCCAGATAAAACAAAATCTATAGTAAGTATCCATTGTAATATTGATTGATAACTCAGAGAATTCAGGACCCATAACTCCTGAAGATGATGCTGATGATGGACCCCCGCCGCCGCCAATAGCTACAAGGCCAGATAAAACAAAATCTATAGTAAGTATCCATTGTAATAGTGATTGATAACTCAGAGAATTCAGGGCCCATAACTCCTGAAGATGATGCTGATGATGGACCCCCGCCGCCGCCAATAGCTACAAGGCCAGATAAAACAAAATCTATAGTAAGTATCCATTGTAATAGTGATTGATAACTCAGAGAATTCAGGGCCCATAACTCCTGAAGATGATGCTGATGATGGACCCCCGCCGCCGCCAATAGCTACAAGGCCAGATAAAACAAAATCTATAGTAAGTATCCATTGTAATAGTGATTGATAACTCAGAGAATTCAGGGCCCATAACTCCTGAAGATGATGCTGATGATGGACCCCCGCCGCCGCCAATAGCTACAAGGCCAGATAAAACAAAATCTATAGTAAGTATCCATTGTAATATTGATTGATAACTCAGAGAATTCAGGACCCATAACTCCTGAAGATGATGCTGATGATGGACCCCCGCCGCCGCCAATAGCTACAAGGCCAGATAAAACAAAATCTATAGTAAGTATCCATTGTAATAGTGATTGATAACTCAGAGAATTCAGGGCCCATAACTCCTGAAGATGATGCTGATGATGGACCCCCGCCGCCGCCAATAGCTACAAGGCCAGATAAAACAAAATCTATAGTAAGTATCCATTGTAATAGTGATTGATAACTCAGAGAATTCAGGGCCCATAACTGAAGAGAATTCAGGGCCCGTAACTGAGGAACACAGTGGCTCAGTATAGAAGGTTCAAAATTGATTGATTGATTGATTCGGTATTAAAGATCAGCTATACACGTTACAACAATGTGATAACAAATATAAATGCTAAAACATATATTTAAAAGTGCTCACATTAAAGAGATTGGCATGGTTTGCTAATCACTATCAATGATAACACAAAAAAGATAAAGTGATTTCTCTTATTTTCATTGTGGTCCTTAAGTATTGATTGCAAGTCATAGCGAGGCTCGAAACGTAAAATTGATTTGGGAATAAAATACTAGTACATGTTCATTTTAAAAAAAAAGACAAACCTGGACGACTAATGCCTTAAGACCTTAAGTTTTCAAAAATCTAAGGATAGCACAGGAAGTTTGCAGGATTATTCCTAAATTCTGAATTTTATACTGAATTTCCATAGAAAGTAAGCCTTCAAAATAACAAGTTAGACAGATTATAATAGCTTCTCTGAAACCGTCTGACCTTCTAAACTTTAAACTGTCATTTCATTGGCTTACTACAAGTTTTCAGATTTGAATTTCTTAAGTTCAGGATTTGGGTCCTGTTGACTTCTGTATCTGACCTTGTCTGCTCTCTATCATCTGAACCAGTGGTTGGATTTGTACCAAACTTACATGGAAACATTTTTGGTAGAGGTCAATGAGGAGATTAGATTTTTGTGACCTTGTCCTCATTTTCATCTGCACAATCTCACCACAGCATTCGCTACTTTCAAATACAAAACATGGATATAATATACAGTAAAACCTGTGTAAAACGGCCACTCTAAAAAAGACAAAAAAATGGTTTTCAAGACTGATTATCGCTTAATGCAGGTCAAAAGTATTGCAGGAGCATTCTGCAATACTTTCCAACTTCATTAAGCTACCATTTGTCATTAAGATCTTTGTTTTGTCTATTTTTGAGTGGCCGTTTTACACAGGTTTTACAATAATAAAGAGTGGGAGCACAGTGGCTTAGTGGTAGAGTGCTTGACTCAAGACCGAAACTGACCAGGGTCACTGCGTTTTGCCCTTGAGCAAGAACAATAATCCTAGCTTAGTACTGGTTCAACCCATGAAGACCGGTCTCTTTATAACTGAAAGTTTGTTGATGGGACGTAAAGAATCAAATCAAACAAAACAGTAATAAAGGTTCAGACAAAATTTAGACCTGTAGTCCCTCTATAAAGCTGCACATGTCGTATGAACAGTAAAATAGAGGATCTTACATTATAAGTGCTTATGTTTTATTGAATTTATTAAACGAGTTGAGAAAACGTGATAAAATGTGAGGCTTGCCGAGCATTTTATTACTTTTTCGCATTGAGTTAAATAAATTAAATAATACAGGAGCAAGAATGTTAGATCCTTTTTAGCATATGACATTAAGATTGCTTTGAAATTTCTTTTCTTGCATCACTAGTGGTTTATCGTAGGTGCCAAAATCTCAAGTACAGGTCTATATTCTATTTGCAATGTAGGTGCCAAAATCTCAAGTGCAGGTCTATATTCTATTTGCAATGTAGGTGCCAAAATCTCAAGTGCAGGACTATATTCTATTTGCAATGTAGGTGCCAAAATCTCAAGTGCAGGTCTATATTCTATTTGCAATGTAGGTGCCAAAATCTCAAGTGCAGGACTATATTCTATTTGCAATGTAGGTGCCAAAATCTCAAGTGCAGGTCTATATTCTATTTGCAATGTAGGTGCCAAAATCTCAAGTACAGGTCTATATTCTATTTGCAATGTGGGTGCCAAAATCTCAAGTGCAGGTCTATATTCTATTTGCAATGTAGGTGCCAAAATCTCAAGTACAGGTCTTTATTCTATTTGCAATGTAGGTGCCAAAATCTCAAGTGCAGGTCTATATTCTATTTGCAATGTAGGTGCCAAAATCTCAAGTACAGGTCTATATTCTATTTGCAATGTAGGTGCCAAAATCTCAAGTACAGGTCTATATTCTATTTGCAATGTAGGTGCCAAAATCTCAAGTGCAGGTCTATATTCTATTTGCAATGTAGGTGCCAAAATCTCAAGTGCAGGTCTATATTCTATTTGCAATGTAGGTGCCAAAATCTCAAGTACAGGTCTATATTCTATTTGCAATGTAGGTGCCAAAATCTCAAGTACAGGTCTATATTCTATTTGCAATGTAGGTGCCAAAATCTCAAGTACAGGTCTATATTCTATTTGCAATGTAGGTGCCAAAATCTCAAGTACAGGTCTATATTCTATTTGCAATGTAGGTGCCAAAATCTCAAGTACAGGTCTATATTCTATTTGCAATGTAGGTGCCAAAATCTCAAGTACAGGTCTATATTCTATTTGCAATGTAGGTGCCAAAATCTCAAGTACAGGTCTTTATTCTATTTGCAATGTAGGTGCCAAAATCTCAAGTGCAGGTCTATATTCTATTTGCAATGTAGGTGCCAAAATCTCAAGTGCAGGTCTATATTCTATTTGCAATGTAGGTGCCAAAATCTCAAGTGCAGGTCTATATTCTATTTGCAATGTAGGTGCCAAAATCTCAAGTGCAGGTCTATATTCTATTTGCAATGTAGGTGCCAAAATCTCAAGTACAGGTCTATATTCTATTTGCAATGTAGGTGCCAAAATCTCAAGTACAGGTCTATATTCTATTTGCAATGTAGGTGCCAAAATCTTAAGTAGCCTGGGACCCCACTGTATCGTACCACTTATTTGTAAACATAAAGTGCATTAACTAAATAAATGCTTATCTATATTTTTCATCCAACATCCATTCTTTAATATCTTTTAAGTCTATTAACAACAAAATCTTTCAAATCCAACCCCTTCTCGCATTTAAAATGTCACAAATTGCCGCCATGTTGAATCAGAGTAAAAAAAAACGTCACACTTTTGTATCAATGCTTTGTGGGTAATCTCCAAAATTTTCAACTATGTAGCGCCAGCACTGCTCAAAACTTATAAAATTGTAAAAAGGTACTCAAGATGAAAACTTTAGGCAAGTTTAACAATAGTGAACACATTAACTGTCAGAACTGTGAACCTAAATAAAACAACACTATTTACAATTTTGATTTTTGCCTATTTTTAATGATAATCTGGATGGCTTTAAAAGCTCTCTGGTAGTTAGCCCAGTCATATCAAATGCGAATATTTTTGGCTTGTGGTTCCTTCTGAAAGTAAAAACCAACACTGGCATGATTCCCAACTTTTGGACTGCTCTTGGAAATATTTTTAGCAAAAAAGACCATACATTCATAAAAGACAGCACTGGCTTTCCATATTTTTGAAAAATACAGCAAGTGACCTTTACATTCATAAATTCTCCCAACTGCAGACGACATATTCTCCCAACATCAGACGACCAAAAAGGTTTGGTAAGTTTACTCCTTTTTGTTAAAATGTTATTTTTCTTGAATATCTGTAGTAAATTTGTTATTATTATTCAAATTAAGCATAAATGAGTATTTACCACATGCTTTTTACTGAGATTTTCAACAAAATCAAAAGTGAAAGTATCCCTTGACCTCATTGATAATGTAAACATCCGGTAAAGTGTGCATGGACAAAATATCGTAAGATTCTAGAAATAGATGGATACAGTGGATAGATCAATATAATGGCAGGGGAGTATACAGGTCTATATTCTATTTACAATGTAGGTGCCAAAATCTCAAGTACAGGTCTATATTCTATTTGCAATGTAGGTGCCAAAATCTCAAGTGCAGGTCTATATTCTATTTGCAATGTAGGTGCCAAAATCTCAAGTGCAGGTCTATATTCTATTTGCAATGTAGGTGCCAAAATCTCAAGTACAGGTCTATATTCTATTTGCAATGTAGGTGCCAAAATCTCAAGTGCAGGTCTATATTCTATTTGCAATGTGGGTGCCAAAATCTCAAGTGCAGGTCTATATTCTATTTGCAATGTAGGTGCCAAAATCTCAAGTACAGGTCTATATTCTATTTGCAATGTAGGTGCCAAAATCTCAAGTACAGGTCTATATTCTATTTACAGTATACAAAGCCACTAGATGAAGACAAAGCTAATGGCAATGTTACCAATAAAAATGATAAACCAAAGAAAAAGAAGATGACAGAGGCTGAGATTATAGAGAAACTTCGCACAATAGTGACTCTTGGAGATCCTAACAGAAAATACACAAAAATGGAGAAAATTGGTCAAGGGTGAGTTGTAGGTTTATATCTTTCTAAGAATTTGTTTACCAGTCATGGTGTATTTGTTTGTTCGTTTTGTTGCTTTACGTCCCAGTCAACAGCTATGGTCATGGGGGGATGGTCAGTTCACCTAACCACACTTTTTCCTGGGCAAGCTCGAACAAGCAGTTAACCAGTACTTCCTGCACACACTTTCGCTTGTAACTGACAAACAACCCTTCTTGAATGATTCAGCGGAAGGGAGGAGAATGACAGTAGAAATTATTTCATGATCAATCTCCCCTAAAGTATGCGACCGGGCCTGGATCGATCTCACCACCCCTAGGTCTGCATTCAGATTCGCATCTGTAGTCAGTCATGTTACCCACTGCACTACGCGGCCTGGTCATGGTGTATTGTATTATCAAACAGGCCTCCAGTTTAGAGTGAGTAGATCTATTTATAAATTTATTGCCTTATTTCTTAACCAAAACATATTTTTGTGTGTACTTGCACCATCTCAATAAGACAATACAAATTAGAATTGTCAAAAATCCCAAAGCTTTTACACTCAACTCATTTAGTGACCATTACCCTATCCGTCTCAGTGAGACACATCTTTTAAGTACAGTCAACCCTCTTTATAAAGACAGTGTTTGTTCCCTGTGGTTTGTGACGTTAAAGTGAATCTGCTGTTATAAAGAATCAACTGTGTTGGATCGCCAAATGAGTATACATGTACATTTAGAAGACATAGACACGCAAAACGAGCAACGAAAGCTCCAACGAGTCTGCGCATTTGTGCAGTCTCACTAGGCATTCAAAACACAAATACATGTACAGTCAACCCTTTTCTCCATGTGAAGCGTGCTTGAAATGACATGTCAGTTCTTAAACTTCTGTTTGCCAGCCCTTTTAATATGCAGTCTTAAATGCTGAGTTGATTTCAGTACATCTTGGCTTTGCCCCTTTGCTCTCACATTGTTGAATGTCTCCCAGTACGTTGGCATAGAGATGTGTCTCCATCTTTCATTGTGCCAGTCCTTTTTTCTTAGTCTCAGAGAATGTCACTTAATTACTCGAAGTTCTCAACTTCACTCAATTAAAGAGCTCTTATTTCATTTGAGATAATTTTAGACATTATTGTGATGGACACTGGTCAAAATCAAAAGATACGGTATATTAACTATACGGACTAATTAGGTGGTCGAGGTTGAATAAGTCTCCCTTGTTTACCTGTCTATTGTATTGTTGCGACATCATGCAAACCGGTTTACGGCAGTTGGATAGTTTTATGAAAACAAAATGTCTGGTTATATTTTCTGTCTTTCTAAAGATTGAAAAGTGTATTTTAAAACGAGATATGTCCCTAGGAATGACCATTGGTGTCGTTAAGTGTGATTTCCATTATAAGGTAGTAATTTCGATAAGCAGATTATAATATCTCCTCTTATTTTTTGTATGTCTTAAAACAATTGGCCATTCACATTTAAAATTGTAATTACAGCCACGCAACTACCAATTTAGCAATATACTCCAATGAAACATCTCAAGATAAGATATCAGAGGCATAAAATAGGCAGTCAATTATTGTCATCCAGGTGCATGACAAACTACATGAAAACTTGTTCAATTCTACACGCTCATTTCACTGAATCAACAAAAGTGGTTGAGAATTTGTTTAAAAACGGTTATGGTGAAAAACCTTATTTTTTGAAAAGACATATGCTGTAGGTACACATTGGAATTGCCTCAATGAGGCAATTCCAATGGCACCTACAACATCTATTACTGAAAATAAGGAAAAGCCTTACCTCACCGGCACCACTGTGTTGTGTCCATGAGCAAGAACATTAATCCTAGCTTAATACTGGTTCAACCCAGGAAGACCCATCCCTTTATAACTGAAAGATTGTTGATGGGACGTAAAGAATCAAATCAAACAAACAAAAATCATGTCCAGTGTTTCTGACTTTTTTAAACATCCCAAACTGCCAATCAGTATAAAAATACCTGTACTGCAAAATGTTTATATTTGCATGACAGCTGTATCTCCAAATTAGCATACATGAACTACCTCTTTGCTTACCTGGTAGTTGTGTCATTGTATTATGTAGTCATACTGCATGTTTTAATAGAAGGTTTGATTTCAAAAGTTCTGGATTTTGGAAATTTGGAGCTTTCACCTATATTTCCATCTGCAGTGCTTCCGGTACAGTGTTCATAGCAATAGAGGTAGCAACGGGACGGGAAGTGGCCATAAAGACGATGAATTTACATCAGCAACCAAAGAAAGAGCTCATTATCAATGAAATCCTTGTGATGAGAGAACATCAGAACCCCAATATTGTCAACTTCCTTGATAGCTATCTCGTTGGTGAGGAACTCTGGGTAAGTTTACCCACAATCAAGGCGGTACTGAGTTTTTGTTACTTGTCACATTACGTATGACATGCTATTTTTCTTTTATGCACATGCTCCAAAACAGATGGTTTCGAGACTATCCCAGTAGCTTAACGCACGAGCCAACCAGGCGGGATTTCCAATATATTTAAACAAGCCATCCATCGCTTTAGTTAGTGAATAAGGGCGGTGCAATGTAGCTTTTTGACTGACATATTTATCTTAGTTTATTTGAGCTTTGATTAAAAATCTCAAAGAGTAGAATTATGCGCAGGGTTAACTGCAGCATTTTGGATTTGGAACAATTTGGAGAAATTGGCGCTAATTTTTCTCTACAAATTTCATCGCAAACACAGTTTGCTAAAATTAGTAATAAAAAAGTTATCGCCGAAATCAATGAAAAACATAAAAACTGGAGTTTATATCATATCAGTTTATTCAGCATAAAGGATAAATAGATTTGAACATTAGGAATGTAATTACTGCGTTTCTGTGTCTGAACAGCTTTGTAGGAACTGTGATTGACATCGGACCCACACATGGTCAGCACATGCAAAACAAGACTCGTTTGCTATACTTTTTGATGGTGCACCCATTTAGCATGGAAAAGAAAAGACATACATGTGATTTACTTTTTGTAATTTTAACAAAAACAAAAAAAGTGTCTCCTTTTCCCCTTAAACCAATTTTGCGTCATTCTGAGGAAAAATCTTAAAGTCAAAGGGAAACTGCTATTCTTATACCAGTACCATGGCAACGGTCAGATAATGGTTCAATTCCAGAATCCTTATTCTTTTCGAAACGAGAAAAAATACTCTAACAAGATAATAATTCAGAATTATCTTCAAAATGTTTCTTTGATTATTTGTATACTAATAGATTGATTCATTAGAGTTGGAATGACCCATTGTATATATCGAGGGGTCACAGGTTATAATTTCCAAACAATATTTAATTGCTTTCTCTGAAGTTTATTTTTGTCTTAAAAAACAGTGAAGACACTGATGAAATGCCGCATAATGTGGCATTTTATCTAGGTCTTTACTGTTTGCCAAATAACCCGCTTACGTGTATCTGGTTTACGAAGAATTTAATGATTATTGTGGAAGCCTAAATGACTTTCGGAATGAAATTGAGATTGATGCAGGCAGTCTGTTTCTGTATACTTAGGTTGTCATGGAGTATCTGGCTGGTGGATCTCTCACAGATGTGGTTACAGATACATGTATGGATGAAGGTCAAATAGCTGCTGTATGTAGAGAGGTAAGTGGGTGCTGAATACAGGATTCTCACAGCCTTGAAAAATACTTGAAAATGAAGGGCCGTCTTGAAAAGTCCTTGAAAAACAAATTCGTCTTGAAAATTACTTGAAAATGGCACATAGACTTTGAAATCTTTTCTAAGCATTTTGAGACTCTAGAAAGAAGACAAAATCTGAGTAAGAAAATCGACAAGTTTTGAGGGGTGCCTGTAGTATCACAGTGCTAAATTTGCCAAATTCTGAAGTTCGAAAAAACATGGAGCGAATGTGAAAAAACATGGAGCGAATGTTTCGTACTTAACAAATAGTCTCTTTGTGTTATCTCCCTTGCATTAGACTGTAACGGGAAAAATACTAAGCTTGCTAAGGTAAAATAAATTGATACCATTTACAGGAAACAATATGGTGGTGTGATGTGATTTCAACAAGCGTGTTTTGACATAACAAATTGTTTTTGTTTATCGTAATGGAGACATGTATCTATAGTATGAATGGTCCAAACATTACCAATGGCTAACAGCAGCGGCAAGTGAATATAAAGCCCATTGGCAATGGGCACCACAGGTAAATATTGACGTTACAAAAATGGGTAAAAGTCTTCTGAAAGTAACATAATCTATGAATTGTGTTATTAGATAAGGCCTTGAAAAGTATGATTTTGTTGAAAAGTCCTTGAAGTTCATTGAGCCTTGCTTGTATGAGCCCTGTACTTGAATATGGAGGGTTTTCTTTAAAATTAAATCTACCTTGAAAGTTCTGGAAAATGACTGCAATGCCATTTGAAAGTACTTGAATATTACTAGTTTTGATATTAAGATTTAACACCTTTAAGCAAAGCAAATTGAATTCGTAAGCATTGTCTCAGGCTTGTATTCTCTATCTTCAAACTTTTAGCACTTTAAAACTGTTTTTATCAATGTTTACAAGCATAAGAGTTTTTACATGAAAACCAAGTGATTCACAGATGTATCAAGTGATAAAATTTTACTTTGTTTCAGTGTTTACAAGCATTAGAGTTTTTACATGAGAACCATGTAGAGATATCAAGAGTGATAACATGTACTTTGTTTCTTGCAGTGTTAACAAGCATTAGAGTTTACATGAAAACTATGTGATTCACAGAGATATCAAGAGTGATAATATTTTACTTTGTTTCAGTGTTTACAAGCATTAGAGTTTTACATGAGAACCATGTGATACACAGAGATATCAAGAGTGATAATATTTTACTTTGTTTCAGTGTTTACAAGCATTAGAGTTTTTACATGAGAACCATGTGATACACAGAGATATCAAGAGTGATAATATTTTACTTTGTTTCAGTGTTTACAAGCATTAGAGTTTTACATGAGAACCATGTGATACACAGAGATATCAAGAGTGATAATATTTTACTTTGTTTCAGTGTTTACAAGCATTAGAGTTTTACATGAGAACCATGTGATACTACGAGATATCAAGAGTGATAATATTTTACTTTGTTTCAGTGTTTACAAGCATTAGAGTTTTACATGAGAACCATGTGATACACAGAGATATCAAGAGTGATAATATTTTACTTTGTTTCAGTGTTTACAATCATTAGAGTTTTACATGAGAACCATGTGATACACAGAGATATCAAGAGTGATAATATTTTACTTTGTTTCAGTGTTTACAAGCATTAGAGTTTTTACATGAGAACCATGTGATACACAGAGATATCAAGAGTGATAATATTTTACTTTGTTTCAGTGTTTACAAGCATTAGAGTTTTTACATGAGAACCATGTGATACACAGAGATATCAAGAGTGATAATATTTTACTTTGTTTCAGTGTTTACATGCATTAGAGTTTTTACATGAGAATCATGTGAGACACAGAGATATCAAGAGTGATAATATTTTACTTTGTTTCAGTGTTTACATGCATTAGAGTTTTACATGAGAACCATGTGATACACAGAGATATCAAGAGTGATAATATTTTACTTTGTTTCAGTGTTTACATGCATTAGAGTTTTTACATGAGAATCATGTGATACACAGAGATATCAAGAGTGATAATATTTTACTTTGTTTCAGTGTTTACAAGCATTAGAGTTTTTACATGAGAACCATGTGATACACAGAGATATCAAGAGTGATAATATTTTACTAGGAATGGATGGTAGTGTCAAACTGAGTAAGTATATATTTTATACATCAGCAGTTTAAGTTTGATGCAATAAAGTTTGAATGGTTGATTGTTTAAATTGTGTTACCCAAATTCTAATGCACTTGAATTTGAAACGAGACTGCAGAAGAGCATTAGAATGGTGATAACCATATTAAAAACTTTCATTTGGGGAGGCCATATGAGCAAACTCACCAGAGCCTTCACTGCTCACCATTGTGATAAGTACCGAAATCTCATGCACCAGTCCATATAATTAGGGGATAACTGTATTCAAAATTTTTATTTGGGGCGGTATATAACTTGAGATATACCTTGAGATATACCTTTGGTATTACGTTTTATGGCTCGCGCGTCCCCCCAAATTTAAATTCCCGACGGTATATCCAAACCATATACTTCCCCAAATGGACCAGTGCATGAGATATCGGTACTTATCGCAATGGTGAACAGTGAAGGCTCTGGTGAGTCTGCTCATGAGCAGACTCACCAGAGCATATTTACTGCTCTCATGCATATCTTAGGGGTGTAGATGAAATCTCAGACCAAAATCAAGACCTCGCCTCCCTCTCTACGTAAGCATGGGCATTTGATAGAGTTTTTTCATACAAAAGTGATAAGTACTAAAAATCTATTTGATGACTCGTATCACAGTAACAGATTGTTTCTGTCATAGCAAACAGTGTTTCTAAGTAGACCCTGATGATAACTCCAACACTGATAGCTTATAATAACCGGGTAGTCAGAGTGAATATTGGATCTAGATCAGAGCAGAATACTGAAAATTAATTTGGTTGGCACAAGATTTTGGTACTTATCATATATGTGTGAAGTCATTCTTAAAACATGCTTAAAGGGAGCACAGTGGCTCAGTGGTAGAGTGCTTGACTCGAGACCGAGGGGCAGCAGGTTAGAAACTCACCGGCGTCACTGTGTTGTGGTCCTTGAGAAAGGAACATTTATCCTAGCTTAGTACTGGTTCAACCCAGAAAGGTCCGTCCCTGTTTAACTGAAAGAATGTTGATGGGAGGTAAAGAATCAAATCGAACAAAAACAAAAACATGCTTATACACCTACCAACTGGAGCCAGGCCCTGAAGTTATAAAACTTTTTTCATGCTCTACTGAGCAAGAAATTTCAACTGCTCATAAAAACTTAGATAAGAAGTTTCTTGCTTTAAGTCTCTCAGATGTTGTATTAATTATGCTAATACATGTTAAAATGCTAATAATTGTTGGCTTTTTAACATTTGTTGGCATTGTAACATTTATGAGCAGGATCAATTTCATGCTCAGCTGAGTTGAGCATGAAAAAAGTTTTATAACCTCGGGGCCTGATGTCTACTTGGTCTGAGCCTTCATTCAATTCAGTATTTAATGAATGCAAGCAGAGAAGGCTCTGGTGAGACTGGTAAGGTGGGCTGGCTTGTCTTGGCCTTCAATGCTCCCGTATGCCATAAGTGTCAAAATTTTAGGTGCAGGCCCAGTTTCTTTGTATTTTAATGATACTTAATTCTTTCCCTGCCAAAATCACCATTCAGCGACCTCCTGGCTATGTTACAATGATGAAAGGCATGCTGGCTGTGTTACATAATATTAAAAAAAAATACACAAATAGTTGCATTAAAGGTAAAATGTATGCATATTATCGTGTTCTATATTCAGTTAAGTCTTGATGGCATCAATTGACGAACATGTCAAGAAACAAGAAAGAAAAAATCATGCAAACAGATTGGACTCAGAGCAGGGATTACATTCTGTCGGTCCTGATCTGGATTCAAACTGTTTGACACAAAGTTTTCCAGAAATAATTTTTTGGAAAGGTTAATCATAGGTTTAGAATTGTAAATATTTTCTTACCCATATTTTTTAGCACATGTTTTGGGTGCTCATAAGAACCGTCTCATTTAGACAGTTCTTTTGAGTACCCACAATATATGTTTTTGTTGAGAAATAAGAAAGTTATTTTTCTGTTTCCCACTCTTAACTAAATGCCTGGTTAATTTTGAAAAAAAAATCAACAGATGACAAAAATCATGAAAAACTACCCAGCATGCGAAAAGTTAATGGTCCTATGATATTCATTGTTTTGTGATTTCCAGCTGATTTTGGTTTCTGTGCTCAGCTATCACCAGAACAAAACAAGAGATCCACAATGGTAGGAACACCCTACTGGATGGCTCCAGAGGTTGTTACCAGGTATGTATTATAGGATGCTTTCCCAATAATGTTCTATAATGATGAATTTTCTAAAGCACTATTCTATTTTTCAAATGATGTCTACAGTGCAGTCCCATTATGATACGCCTCATTATAACACAGATTTGGATATGACATGGTCATATTGTGATTCTCAAATCTTTTTACCTATTGAATTTTACAAAAGAATTAGAAAATGACCATAAAATGGTAATTTTCTTATAATTTTGTTTTTGTTGCTTTACGTCACATGTCAACAGCTTTGGTCACTGCGGGACGGTCAGTTCACCTAACCACACTTTTTCCTGGGCAGGCTTGAACAAGGGGTTAACCAGTAATTTGTGCACATACTTTCGCTTGTAACTGACAACAACCCTTCTTGAATAAATCAGCGGAAGGGAGGAGAATGACCGTAGAAATTATTTCATGATCAATCTCCACGAAAGTATGGTACCGGGCGGGGATCGAACTCGCGACCCCTGGATCTGCAGTCAGACACGCATCTGTAGCCAGACACGTTACCGACTGCGCTACGCAGCCCGGTAAATTGAATTTTCTTATAATTCCTTTGTCAAATTGTCCTTTTATATCAGGATTCACTTATAAAACAATCCACAAAAATTTAAAAAAAAAAGCATTATAAAGGGGCGGAACAGTAAATATAAACCTTATTCCATATTCAATCTAATAAGCACATAGTATTGCTTCTATGATCTCACACTCAGTTTTGTTTGTTTGTTTAGTGTTTTAATATCCCAGTCAACAACTATGGTCATGTTGAGACGATCAGTTAACCTAACCACACTTTTTTCCAAGGCAAACTTAGTAGCGGTTAACCAGTACACAGTACACATACTTTTGTTCATAACTGACAAAGCTCATTTTGGAATGAATCAGCAGAAGGAGGAGAAGGACCACAGAAAATATTTCCAGATCAATCTTTATGAAAGTATGGGGACGAGACGGGATCAAACTCACAACCCCTGGATCAGCTATGTGACTTGCTACCAATTACACTACGGGGCCCAGCTGCACTCAGTGCTTTATGGGTTGTTTACATTAAATAAGACTGACATAATGTCGGTCCTGATCTGGGCCCCTTATCAGGTCGCGTAGCGCAATCTGAAACATGTCTGCAGATCCAGGGGTCGCGAGTTCGATCCCGGCCCGGTCCCAAACTTTCGCGGTATTGATCAAGAAATAATTTCTACAGCCATTCTCTTCCCTTCCGCTAATTCAAGAAGGGTTGTTGTCAGTTACAAGCGAGAGTATGTGCACAAAGAACTGGTTAACTTGCACAAGAAAAAAGTGTGTTTAGGTGAACCGACGGATGACATCACCATAGCTGTTGCCTGGGATGTAAAGCATCAAACCAAACAACTGATCTGGGCCCAAACGGTTCGCAATGGTTATCAGCAGACAACAAAATCAACCCTAAAAAGGAACATTCTTTAACTTTAAGAGACTTAGTCTGCAACTATGAACATTATTCGATTTTTCTTATTTTCTTTTTAAATCATTTGTAAAAGACGAATTAAGTTATGTTTTCACAATAAATCTGTTCACTATAGCTGAAAACTGCACGGAAAAGTGAATTATCTTACAAAAACAGGTGTGTTGGTAATTATTTGCGTCCCTCCAATAATTATAGACAGTTAATTTTAACGTAAATGCTGTTGTTTTGACACTGATAATTTGTTAAGCTTTATGAAATTGGTAAAATGTATACCTGAATTTTAGTTTTTTTACTGTCTTCTTGAAAAATAGAAACATTAGTTCAAAAATTAAAAGATCAAAAGTTACAGACTATGCAGCTTTAAAATCATACAACCTTGCACTCGGCAAAAATGATTTAAAAACCCAATACTTATGTTATTTTTCAGGAAGCAGTATGGTCCAACTGTAGATATCTGGAGTTTAGGAATCATGGCAATAGAAATGATAGAAGGAGAACCACCATATCTTAATGAGAATCCTATCAGGGTAAGTCTGATCACTCGTAGGGGTCAAGCTAAGTTTAGGAATCATGGCTAGGGGATTTTCTGCCCATCTCCAGGGGCCGAATTTCCGCCCCATTCCCAATTGAAAATAGCCACCTTTTTCTCCCAATACCATGTCTGAGTCTCCCAAACAAGAAAAGTAAAAAAAAAATTAAAAAAATTAGGGTGAAGTGAATTCCCCCTCTAGATGTAGTAGGCAGAAATAACAGCTTAGATTTTTAACATAAAATTGAAATATTAATAAGCAGCAATGACAATTTAATGCAGATTATTTGTGGAATAATTTGAGGAAAATTCTAAAAAAAAGTTTTATATAGATCCCCTCTTCTTCCTGAACTCAGTGTGAAATTAAGCCTCTGGGGCAACTACTCTATTCTGCCAAATTCACCCTTCATCTTGACCTCTAAACTGTAAATACCTGCAGTGTAGGGATTATGGCACTAGAAAAAAAAAACTGAAGGAGAACTATCATAAATCATACATACACATTGAAAAAGATTGGGAGGATATGTTTTGAAATTTTTAATTTGCCGTAGCCTGGCAATACTGAATTTTTTATGACATATAGCTCAAAGCATCATCTAATTACAGCTTGAATTATTGAAGTCCACAAGATTTATTTTTTAGGCTATGAATGATACAATTTGCCACACTTGAATATTGTTAATTTTTATGAAAATAAGTTTGCCCTGTTGTTTCTGCACACCACAGAAAACAATTTTAGAGTGTAAAAACAGCATGAAATGAAAGAATTTAGCATTCCCCAATGTAAAACAAATTTGGTTTTGAAAAAAGTGCATTTGCTCCGAATGGCATTACGGTACATTATCTGCATATTGCATTTATTTCTATGGAAACAAAAATTCTTTGATAATTTCCAAATTATGCCTTAACTGGGTAATTCGGCTGTGACTCTATGACCAGAGTGTGTGTATTGAAAGTCTTAAAAGATCTGGCATACAGAATGTTGCAGAATTAATTGAAGGGGAGGCGGGTGTGGCGGTTGAATATTTTGGCAAAGCTTGTCCCAGTTTTGTATACCAGTGGCCAGAAAATGTTAAAATGTATAAGTAAGCAAAATTTGATCAAAATAAAGCATGTGGTTCAAGAGTTCTGAGCATTTTCACTAACTGACCACGACCGACTGGACTGATCCTCGACAAAACCGTTTTGCATACCAGTGTCTAGACAATGTTAAAATGTTTAAGTATGCAAAACTTAAATGGAAATATACCATGATGAGCATTTTCACTAACTGACCTGACCACCTATGTCCCCGTTTAGCGTACCAGTGCCATTGGCCAGACAATTTCAAAATGTATAAGTTAGCCAAATTTGATCAAAATATACCATGTGGGTCAAAGGTTATGAGCATTTTCACTAACTTGATCACAATCGGCCGGACTGATGCAAGGTGAAGACTCATCACCATTTTGCATATCAGTGTCTAGACAATGTTAAAGTGTATAAGTATGCAAAATTTGGTTGTAATATACCATGTGTTCAAGAGTTATGAGCATCTGACCTCGACCAGATTGCCTAATGCTCGGCAAAGCCTCGTCACTGTTTTGCATGCCAATGTCTAGACAATGTTAAAATGTATAAGTATGCAAAATTTTATCAAAATATACTATGTGGTGTAAGAGTTATGAGCCTTTTCGCTAACTGGCCACGACCGGCTGGACCCTGTAGTGCAATCGGTAGTGAGTCAAATTGCAATCCAGGTCATAGGGGTGCGGTGGCTCAATGGTAGAGTGCTTGACTAGAGGCAGAGGGGTTGTGGGTTCGAGCCTCACCGGAGGCACTGCTTTGTGTCCTTGAGCAAGACACTTTATCCTCTGCTTAGTACTGGTTCGACCCAGGAAGACCCGTCCTGACATGACTGAAAAGCACATGACTGGGACGTAAAGAATCAAAACAAGCAAACAAAGATCCAGAGGTCCCATACTTTCATGGAGATTGATCATGTAATATTTTCTACAATCAATCTCCTCCTTCCACTAATACAAGAAGGGTTGGTGTAAGTTACAAGAGAAAGTATGTGCATGAAGTACTGGTTAACCACTTAGTCAAGCTTGTCCAGAAAAAGTGTGGTTAGGTTAACTGACCGTCTTGACATGACCATAGCTATTGAAAAGGGACATATAAAACCACAAAGCCCCCCAAAAAAAACGTGACTGGCTGGACTGATGCTCAGCAAAGCCTCGTCCATCAAAAAAGGCTATTATGCATGCCAGTAGTTAGACAATGTTGACATGCATACATATGAAAGTTTGATCAAAATATAAGCATGTGATTCAAGAGTGAAGAGCATTTTAACTAATTGCATACGGACGGATGGACAGATAGACTCACACAGTGATAATAGTGCACACCTGCGGGGCATGCAATAATGTTTCATCATGTGGATTTAAAATGGTGTGGATCCTGATCATAAGCAGCTGGGATCATCAGAAGCCAGCTGATCTGGCTCTACACTGCTTTCAAGAGAAAGTATAGAATAATGAAAAGTTTATGTATACATTTACTGTAAATTCGGAAATTTTCACAAGAGTTTTATTTTCGCGAAACTTCGCATATGCGAAGTTTTGTGAAAATAAAACTCTCCCGATATGGGGAGATCAATCTGTCGTTTACTGATATAGGTAAATCATGTCCTGGTCAAGATATTTTAACGTCGCAAATATATCTTTTAATGCTATTCGCAAAAATAAAATTCTTGTGATAATTTACAGTACAGCTCAGTTATTAGGTTAAAATCCAGTATTATTTGAGTTTGAGATCAATCCCATTTCAGGCCTTATATCTGATAGCTACTAATGGTAAACCAGAAATCAAAGAGAAAGACACATTGTCACCTGTCTTCCAAGACTTCCTTGATAAATGTCTAGAAGTAGACGTGGAAAAGAGGGGAAGTGCTTCAGAGCTATTGAAGGTAGGTGTACTTTAACTTGAAGGTGTGAATATAATTACAGGACCCCTATACCCTTTATATTCTGGTGGTTTTTCCCATACATATTGATACAATAAATATGGGACTGTCCATTGTGTACTTTAAGGGGTCAAAGGTAGAATTTTCTAAATTTATGTGTACTTCTGTCCCTAAAGCTTGTTTTCATCTGAGCAAACAGTGCAGACCTTATTGAAATGCAGCATGATGCTGCATTTCATCAGGGTCTTCACTTTTTGCCAAAGTACCCATTTAGGGGTATCCCGTATACAAAGGTTTAAGCATGATAGCCTAGCCCTAGTTAAAGAAGGTATCTTGCATTAAAACTTAAGTTCTGGATACTCATTGGAAGCGCCTCATGGGTACTCATTGGAAGTGCCACGTGAGTACCCATTGGAAGTGTTTCGTGGGTGCCCATTGGAAGTGACTCGTGTGTACCCATTGGAAGTGCCTCGTGTGTACTCATTCGAAGTTGGAGGACAGTGGGTCAGTGGTAGAGTGCTTGACTCCAGACTGAGGGGTCCCAGGTTCGAGCCTCACAGGCGTCACCGTGTTGTGTCCTTGAGCAAGACACATTTATCCTGTCTAAGTCCTGGTTCAACCTAGGAAGATCCGTCCCAACATAGCTGCAAAATGGTTGACTGGGACATAAAGAATCAAATCAAACAAAACAAACTCATTGGAAGTGCCTCAGTGTTTTCATGGAGATACAGAAAAAATATAGTATATTACTTTCTGCTTGTCTATCACTATCGGTACGTCCTCCAGTCTAACACTTTTTTTATACCTTGAACATCGTTGGAATTCTGCATGCTAGGGACAAGGTTCGTGAAATTTAATATGTAAAAAAATAGCTGTCAGACACACTTTTTTCTTGTATTCTTGGGTAATGCCCCTTTGATTAAAATATGATAGTGACTTTGATGGCTCCAAGGTTATAAAACTTTTTTCATGCTCAATTCAACTGTATACGAAATTTCACCTGCTCATAAAAAACTAAAATACCAACAAATGAAGAAGTCTATTGCTTTGAGTCTCTAAGATGTTGTATTTATCATGCTAATAAATGTTAAAAATGCCAACAATTGTTGGCATTTTAACATTTATGAGCATGATAAATTTCATGCTCAGTTGAGTTGAGCACGAAAAAAGTTTTATAATCTCGGGGCCAGATATACTGATCGTGTGGAACATAAACTTTCTCAGAAAACAGGGTTTGAATTTGATCAAGTATTATTGAAAAAAATATCTGTTTACTGCTGTTTCAAAGATGCATAATAATAGGACTATACTATTTTACATTGAAACAGGTAAATTACGGTAATTCTAACACACCTCCCCTATAGAGTCAATGCTAAAAAAGTGGGATATATCAAACAATAATTCACACTTTTGAAAGTGCAAGGAAAATGCGAGCTAGCTGACATTATTTGTAACTGGAAAATGACGTCATTCATGGCGTTAGAGTAACATCGTTTTTACGCTTGAAAGACATTACAAATACACATAAATGAATGCAACGTATCTAAGTATTGGCGGAAAATCTTCAATGTAATGATCTATAATGGCAGAAAGTTGGAAGAAGCTGAAGACTTCAAATGTGTCTTCATCATTTATTGTGTGTTAGAATCGAAATAGATCAGCTCTAGTGTGTGAATTGTTGAGTAATAATTCACTGTTTGTCGGTCAGATGTACGAAGATAAATCACTCGGGCTGCGCGCTCGTGATTTTATCAACTTAACAACTGACCTCCAAACAGTAATAATAATAATAATAATAGTCTTTATTTTCAGAGGGTAACCCATTTAGCAAATAAAAAGCTAATCTTCCATTAGGCCCTCTAAGAACTACCACCAAGTGTCTGACTGCAATTCCAGGGGTCGTGAGTTCGATCCCTGCCTGGTCCCATACTTTCGTGGAGATTGATCATGAAATAATTTCTACGGTCATTCTCCTCCCTTCCGCTGATTCATTCAAGAAGGGTTGTTGTCAGTTACAAGCGAAAGTATGTGCACAAATTACTGGTTATCCGCTTGTTCAAGCCTGCCCAGGAAAAAGTGTGGTTAGATGAACTGACCGTCCCGCAATGACCATAGCTGTTGACTTGGGACGTAAAGCAACAAAACAAACAAAACAAAAATAATACAAGTATAAAATACAAAGATGATTTACATGTATACAAGCTAATACAAACATCATGGAACACTTTCAAACCTACATACACACAGGCATACTTTTTTAACATAAGTATCATATATATCATACCTCTAGATACAAGTGATTAGTAATACCAATTTTATCTACACACATGGGTTCTCAAAAAAAGCGTCTCTATGAGATGCTTCTTATGAGCACCAAACTAAATAATTAAACTGGGGAACAAAACATATTCACAATTTTACGCTCAATATTATGTTCATATGGACATATAATTATATATGTTACAAAGATTGAAAGATAGACTGGATTTCATCCACTTATAGTAGAGCAAACGAGAGCTCAAAAGTCGCCTCCTTAAGGACTTTTAGGTGCCCTCTCTGTTAACAAGTAGTGTTATATACCAAATTGTTTGTTGGCATGCCTAGTTTCAGAAAACCAATGATGTCGGTGTCGGAGTCGCGTACTTACAGAGTTATGGCCCTTGAAAGTTACCTACCCGTAGCAGTCTTTAGACTGATTTTAGGGTATAAAATGAGCATGAAATATGCTTGTTTTGCTAGAAATAATCAGTTTTACGTATTTTCGTCTAAAGTTTAAATCAGAAACGGAAAATAAGTTATAGTTCTATTCATTTTACCCGACAAAAGAGGGGATTGGGATGAATGCCTTTTGTAGTGGGCCCTGACGGCGCCGGCGTCGGTGTCATCACTAATGTAGGTGTGACCCTTTGATATATGTTTAATATCTCCTGATTGGGTGATCGGATTTTAGTAAAATTTTCAAGGATACAGCATCTAGGTATAATAAATAGTCGACCAGGGTTAGGTGACCTTGACCTTATTTTCAAGGTCAACACAGAGAAAAGTTTGCTAAATTTATGCCAAAAATTACTTAAATTCACGTTATCTTCAGAGTAGGTCAGCGGATTTTAACCAAATTTGCATGATTTTAATAACTAGACATGGCAAAATAACGATAAAGGTTATGAGACCTTGACCTAATTTTTAAGGTCACAGTAGAAAAAACTGCTAAATTTAGGCGTAAAGTTACTTAAATTCACATTATCTTCGGAGTGGGTCAGTGTATTTTGCCCAAATTTGCATGAATCTAATACATGGACATGGCAAAAAGTTAAAGAAAGTTTTGGGGACCTTGACCTTATTTTCAAGGTAACATTAGAAAACCAAATTGCAAAATTTAAGCCTAAAATACTTAAATGCACATTATCTTTGTAGTGGGTAAGTGGATTTTACCCAAATTTGCATGAATTCAATATCTGGACATGACAATAAACCAATGAAATTTTGGAGACCTTAACCTTATTTTCAAGGTCACATTAGAATAAAAACTGCTAAGTTTAGGGCAAAAAATACTTAAATGCCCATTATCTTCAGACTGGGTCAGCTGATTTTGCCCTAATGTGCATGAAAATAATACATAAACATCGCAAAAAGCTGATAAAGTTTAGGAGACCTTGACCTTATTTTCAATATCACATTAGATATCGAAATTGCAAAATTTAGGCTAGAAATACTTAAATGCACATTGTCCTCGGAGTGGGTCAGTGGATTTTACCCAAATTTGCATAATTTCAATATATGGACATGAGAATAAGCCAAATGAAAAATTTGAGACCTTACCCTTACTTTCAAGGTCACATTAAAATAAAAACTGCAAAATTTAGGGCAAAAATACTTAAATGCACATTATCTTCAGATTGGGTCAGCTGATTTTTCCCAAATTCGCATGAATCCTTTACATGTACATGACAAACCTCATTTTCAAGGTCACATTAGAAAACGAAGCTGCTAAACTTAAGCCAAAAATACTTAAATACACATTATCTTTGCAGTGGGTCAGCGGATTTTTCCCAAACTTGCATGATTTTAAAATCTAGACATGGCAATAAGCCGTTAAAGTTTTAAGGACCTTGACCTTATTTTCAAGGTCATTTTAAAAATTGCTTAATTTAGGCGAATAATTACTAAAATGCATATTATCTTCAGACTGGGTCAGCGGATTTTACCCAAGTTCACATTCATCTAATACATGGTTACGACAAAAAGCTGCTAAAATGTTTGGGACATTGACCTTATTTCAAGGTCACATTGGAAAAGAAACTTCTAAATTTAGGCAGAAAACCTTTATAAATGCACATTTTCTTTGGAGTGGTTCAACGGATTATACCCAAATTTGCATGATTTAAAACCTAGACATGACAAAAGTTGATGCGGTTTTTGTGACCTTGACCTTATAATACAAGGTTGCATTAGAAAAAAGTCAAATTTAGGCTAAAACGAATTAAATGCGCATTATCTTCAGAGCGGGTCAGCGGATATTACCTAAATTTGGATGAAATTAATATCTGATTATGACAAAAGATGATAAAGTTTTCGGGACATTTTTTTATTTTCAAGGTTACATAAGAAAAAGCTGCTAAGTTTAGGCAACAATGAGCAGGTAAATAGTGGATTGTATAATGGGAACCTTGACTTTAATTTCAATGTCGATGAAGAAAAAACCCTGCTTAATTTAGACCAAAGGTACTTAGATGTACATTATCTCTTGAAGCATGTTAGCAGATTGTAATGGAGTTTGCATGTCTGCAACACCTGGACATGATAAAACTCCGACTAGGTTTTGGGGAATTTGACCGTATTTCAGAGTTACTGCAGAAACAGTACTGTACAATTAAAGCCAAAAAATTAACCTGAATCTTTGCTGGATGGATTTTCTTCCTTTATTTACGACGCAGCTCCTCTCAGGATGATAGTACCACCAAAATACATTTTAAAGCTGTGATAATTGATATTTTCAGATGAAAGATTAATACATTCTTATGTTTGCTCAAAATATAGACTGTGGGTGCGCATCAATGAGTCGGTCCAAACGCGTACACACAATTATTGTATTATAGCAAAAATAAGAAAATTATTTTCGAAACCTTTAACTCCGGGGATGACTTGACTGATCAATTGTTTGTTGCAACCATTCAAATATGCAACGAGCTGGTGTTTTATGTCTGCAAAATCAGTTTGTGAGTGTTTCAATAATTTGTGAAGCAACTAGGTTCGCTATTACAAATTTAAGTTCAATATTAACCAAGATGGCTCTTGGGTCCTTGGTCGCTCACCTGATCTGACCATTCATAAGGTCAGGGAAAAGCATAATCACTCCCAACATTACAGCTGTCAATATTCGATGTATCTGTAGTTTTAATAAAACATTAGTTTTGAACGTGTATATGTAATGTTAAGGAATGTAAAGATAAACCTCAGTGGATATTAACATTTAAACCAAAATAAATCAAATCAGGTCAATGGTTAATGGATAACAGTTCCAGGCAGACAGATGGACGCATATGAACAGGCAGAAACATATCAAGGCCCTTGACCTTGTGGATTCAGACAAGAAGATGTGTTTTAGGTTTTTATATGATTAGCCAATGTAAATATTGTAACCCCAGGACAGAGCCACTTTTGGCCCCAGAGCCATAATTGGAACAGACTTGGTAGACGTTTACTAGGTTTTGCTTCAAATTAAGCGTCAAGGTTCAATGCTTTGTGTATTTTAATTTTTTTTCAGTTTGAAAGTCTATTTTAGCCCATTTCAGCTAGATACATGTATTAACTGGAAAAACAACCATTTAAATTGTTAAATTTATGAAGGCCATATATGGATCATCCCTGTCGATTTTGGTCAAAATCCACCCAATATTATGATACAGGAGAAGATGTCTTTTGCAGCAATTGTTGACGACAGACAACAGGCAACCGAGACCTTAACAGCTCACTTTGAGTAAATGGCTCAGGTGAGGTAAAATATCTTGTCTGTTCAGCTTGACCCAGTTTTTGGAAAACAATATGACTGAGTAAACAGACATTTGATGCAAGAATGTGTCTGCATTTATTAAGAAAAGACGCTCGAAGGTAGCTTTAGTGCTGACTTTAATGCCACTATTAACACCCAAACGGAACTTACCAGAGATTTTATATTTTTTAAATAACGTCAATTGTTCAATCCTAAGGACCGTCCAACTCTCCAAAAGGTTGAATTAGTGAGCAATGCAGGCGAAAAAGGTGGGGGGGGGGGTACGCCTACGTTTTGCAATGAGCCAAACAAACAAATTTAAACTTTGATATTAATCATAAGAAGTGATAAGTTTGTAATCAGGGGATAAAACTAATCTTCAAAGACATGAGTCCTACCTTTGGTCGTTCACAACAACAGATAGAATCAGGACACAAATGTTACGTGATACAAGTGTTTAAACGCCTTTGTCGAGAATGACCTTGACATCAAGGTCAAACAAAAAAAAATAAAACCAAAATAGTAATCCAATTAGATATTTACATGTACATAGGTAGAAGAAAATTCCTTTCGCAAGTCCGAAACAGTTACAAAAAAGAATTTCATTATGATATGCACAAATAAGTGGGTGGGGTATCTCCATGTTCTCCTTGCTCTTTTTGGGCGTTTGAACTTGCTATCATAGGTAACGGCTATGATTTTGTGTAGCACAGATTGTGGTCCCACTACAGAAATCTGACTTAGAAACTTTGGACCGAAATAAAGTAGAGTATGTTTTAAATTGGACTTCCATTTCTTCTGAGTTTTTAAACGTAATTTAAATGTTGTACTTTGAATGTCAGCTGATATAGTTATACACCTAATTTTGTGGTGAAATTCGCCTATTACACATATAAAAGCATTTGTTACAAGAAAAGGTGCAAAAAATACGAATTTGTTTTAACAATAACAATTAGTTTCATGTTAGCACAATAATCGCTTCTACAGCTTAAAAAGTGGGTGGGGTACTTTCATGTTCTCCATGCTCTTTTGGGGGCATTTGAGCTTGCTATCATAGGTAACGGTTATATTTTATGTAGCACAGGATATGGTCTTGCTATAAAGATGTGATTTTGAAACTCTGGACCGAATTAATAGAAAGTCTGGTCAAAATTGGAAGAGCATTTGTTTTCTGACAGTTTTTAAACATAAATTTTGTACTTTAAATGCCTGCCAATATAATTATAGACTTCAGTTTGTGATGAATTTTGCCTATAATACATTTAAAAGTATCTTCAACAAAAACATATGCAAAAAATTGTGGGTCCGTTTCATAAATCATAATTTGTTTTCCTTTTAGCATTATAATCGCTACTCAAGCTTTGAAAGGGGTTGGAATATTTCAAGGGCAGATAACTCTATAAGTACACGGAACCAAATGCGACATCATTGGTTTTTATAAACCGCAGATATTGGCTGTAACTTTGGTATATGACTCAGCTTGTTGACAGAGAGGGCACCTAAACTCCCTCTCAATGCCTTGATATTCGCAGTACAGAAACGAGAGCTCGTAAGTCATCTCCATCAGGACTTTTAGGTGCCCTCTCTGTCAACAAGTAACGTTATAAACCGAATTGTTTGTTAACATTCCTAGTTTCAGAAACTCTATGATGTCGCTTTCGGAGTTGCGTACTTACAGAGTTATTGCCCTTGATAGTTATCTACCCTAAACCATTTTAAGACTGATTTTAGGGTATAAACATAATTAGAACTTTTATAAAAATGGTTTCTTCGTTGAAGTTGCCAACTTAGAACAAACTCTCGCAAAATGAATAAGTTGCAAAATGTTTACACCATAGGAAGGGAAGTAAGAAACATTCATCTAGAAATGAGAAATTAACTAGTTCAAAAACTATGTCATTTGTTATAGACAGGTCCAAGTTCGAAAAGAGGGCTTCAGTATCAAAGGTATTTGCCTTATTTAACTGAGGTTTAATGGGATATATTTGACTTACCATTTGTTTGAAATAAGGATTATCTTGATTTAGAGTTCAATGCTGCAACAACATCAGCTTGATTAATGTCAGAAAGAGACAAAATGAAGTCTCTCTAATAACAACACAAACATAAATCTGTAACAAGAAGAGCACATTAAGTACCCATTGTCAAATCTTAAATTGACCCATAATTTTTTGAGTTAAATCTTGTCAAAATATTTTGGATAATTGAGAGGAACTTAAGCCCTCTAGAATGACATTGAGGTCAAGGTCACATAAATCTATTTTTGTACGCAAAATACTGATCCATTTATATATTTATTAAGGTACAAGATGGTCCTGTTTTTAAAAAAAATCCATAATAGTAAGAAATAGGAATTTCTTTTTTATACATAAAAAAGTGGGTGGGGTACTTCCATGTTCTCCATGACGCTTCGGGACATTTGATCTTGCTAACATATGTAAATTTTATAACTTAATGTAGCACAAATTGATGTGTCGCTATAAAATGTGACTTCGAAACTTTGGACAAAATTAAAGGAGAGTCTGGTTAAAATTGGAATAGCATTTTTTCTGGCGCATTTTCTAGAAATAAATGTTTACTTTAAATGTAAAATGATATGGTTAAAAACATGATTGTGTGATGAAATATACCTATTACATATCTGAAAGTATATTTTGAAAGAAAATATTTAAAAATTGCCGATCAATTTTAACAACTACAATTGGTTTTCATTTTAGCACAATAATCGCTTCTCCAGCTAAAAAAGTGGGCGGGGTACCTACATGTTCTCCGTGCCATTTTGGGGCATTTAAAGTTGCTGTACTAGGTAACTGTTACAATACTTACGTAGCAAAGATTTTGGTCTCGCTATGGAAATGTAATTTTGAAACTTTGGACCGAATTAATAGAAAGTCTGGTTAAAATTGGAAGAGCATTTATTTTCTGACAGTTTTTAAACCTAAATTTTGTACTTTAAATGTCAGGAAGTATAATTATAGACATTATTTTGTAATCAGATTTGCCTATTATATATTTAAAAGTATCTACAACAAGAAAATATGTAAAAAATGTGGATCTGTTTCATTCATTTCAATTATTTATACTTTTAGCATGATTATCGCTTCTCAGGCTTAAAAAGTGGGTGGGGTATTTCAAGGGCAGATAACTCGATAAGTACACGGGACCAAATGCGACATCATTGGTTTTCATAAACAGCAGATATTGGCTGTAACTTTGGTATATGACTCAACTTGTTAACAGAGAGGGCACCTAAAATTCCTCTCAGCGCCTTGATATTTGCAGTACTATTAATACAATGTCTATGAAAAGAGTCAACAGTTTCTAAATTCTTTAAACAGTCTGTTAAGTTGTTCCAAATGACTGGACCTGAATAAATTAAGCTTTGTTTGAAAATTTTTTTATGTGGCTTTGGAGTATAAAAATCCAATGCACCTGTTGATCTTAGAGACTGAAGCATTTCATTAAAAGGTAGAAAAGAGAACATTTGATTTACATATGAGGGTAGGACGGATTTAGAAACTTTAAACATAAATTTAGCCTTCCTGAGGAAAATGTGTTAATATATGTTTAAAATTTTAAGCTCATCCATACTGTTTGCAATGTTATCATATTGGTAATTTACAATGATTTTAACAGCTCTTTTTTGTAACCTATAAATTCTGTTTAGATGATATTGAGATGTTCCTCTCCATATTGTAGAACAATAGTCACTGTGGGGTTGAATATATGTTTTGTAAAATTGTACTCTGTGTTCGGTGGATAAATAGTCCTTCAATTTGGATAATAGCCATAGATTTGAAGAAATTTTCATAGCAATGAAATTAATATGAATAGACCAGGTTAGATTGTTATCAATGCGAACACCAAGAACTTTCTCATTTTCAACTGAGTTCAAAACATCATTGTTGTAAGTTAAAAGCAAAATGTCATTATGAAGATGTAGACGTTTTTTAGAGGTGGTAATTAACATTGCCTTGGTTTTTTCTGTGTTTAATAACATTCCATTGAGCTTACACCATTCAGAAAGATTTTGTAAAGCTATCTGCAAGTTTTGCTCAATATAATCTTGAGTTTCACCAATCATATACAATGTGGTGTCGCCCGCATAAAGATCGGTAGAGACATTATTGGTATATAGTGGTAGATCATTTATAAACATTAAAAATAACAATGGACCCAAGATTGACCCTTGAGGCACACCAAACAAAACATTCCCAGTTCTTGATTCAATATTATTTATGACGACTTTCTGCTTCCTGTCCAACAAATAAGAAGAAAACCAATTTATTGTTTTATCTGAAAGTTTATAGTGTCTTAGCTTTTTAAGCAAAAGTGTATGATCTACCAAATCAAAGGCTTTCCTAAAATCAACCATGACCATACCAATTATCTGACTGTTATTTATAGCTTCTAGGAATTTATTGATCATCTGAAGCAATGCTGTTTCACAGGAATGATTGGGTCTGAAACCTGAGTGAATTATTATACAACAGTTCACTGCTAGAGCTGATCTATTTCTTAAATGTATTACTGCAGCTCAAGGTATTTTAGGATATATACCCATTGCCTTGATTAGTTCATATTTATTGTTTACAATGATTCTCATCTATCTTTGAATCAATAGTACATGTACATTCCGTTGGTTATTTAAGTTATGTTTTCTTTTTACCAACATCCATTCTTGAGGTTAGCTAAGCCTCTCGCTAGTCTAGTACCACTTATCATGGCTTCCAGAGAATCTCAGAAGGGGCACTAACTCTCTAGTAGAACATGTTTGTTATTTAAGTTATGTTTTCTTTTTACCAGCACCCATTCTTGAGGTTAGCTAAGCCTCTCGCTAGTCTAGTACCACTTATCATGGCTTCCAGAGAATGTCAGAAGGGGTGTTAGTTATTTAAGTTATGTTTTCTTTTTACCAGCACCCATTCTTGAGGTTAGCTAAGCCTCTCGCTAGTCTAGTACCACTTATCATGGCTTCCAGAGAATCTCAGAAGGGGCACTAACTCTCTAGTAGAACAATGCATAAAAAGTAAGTATATCCTTTTGTGTAAACTTAAAGGCACTTTCAGGCCTCCAGGTAAGAGTGCATAACTGAAAATTATTTTTCTTATTTCTAAACCAAAACGTACGTCATGAGTACTCAAAAGAACTGTCTCAATGAGACTGTTCTTTCGCGCACCCACAACAAATGTTTAAAATGATGGGTAAGAAAATAAGAAAAATTTTATGCTCAAAATATTTGCTTAACTATGCACTTTATTAGTTAAAAATGAGCATTTTTATCGGACACAAAATTCATACCATCAACTCTCTGCATGCTGGGTACTTGACATGCCTATTTTGTCGTCTGCTGATTTTATTTAAAAATAACTTTCAAAAAAACTTTAAGAAATACCATCAGAGTGTCAAATGAGTTTGGATCCAGATAAAGCCCCGTGTTTTGTTGGGCCTGATCTGATCGAAATTGTTTGCTAAGGTAATCAGCAGATGACATCGGGCAGACATCTATAATCATTCATTGGAAAATTGATGGTAAAAAAAGAGATATCTTAACAGCACAAATAAGGAAATATTTTATAACCTAAAAAAAGAACAACTACTTCATGTATGAAAGTTTTCAGGATTAATCCTGAATTCAGGATTTTGAGGCTGACTTTCCATAGAAAGTCAGCCTCAAAATGCAGAATTAGGGAGATTATAATAGCTTCTCTGATTTATTTTCAGATTATCTAAACACAATTAACCATTTAAACATGAAATTATTCATTTTTGTAGGCATCCTGCATGTTAAAAATTTGAATTTCTAAATTTCAGGATTTTGGAAATTTCGAACTTTCACCCATGCTACTTGTGTTGGATAAAAAGGCTTTTTTTATCTGACACAATTCATAAAATTAACATTTGATATCATTAATTAGGATCATAAAAGGTACAATATAATGTTAGACTTGGTGTTGCTCCCATTACGCAGTTACGCACATGTGTAGTAAAAATAGTAACATTCAAGGGAGGTCACCTAATGTGGTAAGAGTGATTTTCCATAGCATAAGGAATTTCCCTTAAAGGAAAGAATTCGCTCCCTCTGGGAGCAAATTCTTTCCTTGAAGAGAAGTTCCCATTTTCAAAAGGGACGCAAATGAAGAGAATCACTGCTTGATCCAGTAGTCTCCCTTTGATGGGCGTAACATTTTCAGCGATCTGGCTACGCCATTGTTAGAAATTTGGGGACTTATCGTGTATTCCTAAATTCATAGGTCAAACAAGCCTGGCAGACTCAGAGACTACATTTCTTGCACAATAATGAATAAGAATATCTGAGATTTTAGCCTAGGTTAGAAATTCATATCCTCCAATTGTTATCTTACCCAGTCTTCATGTGTGGACTGTGAAACTGGGCCGTGTAGTGCAGTCCGTAACATGTCTGACTGCAGATACATGTCTGACTGCAGATCCAGGGGTCGGGAATTTGATCCCGCCCCGGTTTCATACTTTCGCAGAGATAGATCATAAAATAATTTCTACGACCATTCTCCTCCCTTCCGCTGATTCAAAAAGGGTTGTTGTCAGTTACAAGAGAAAGTATGTGCACGAAGTACTGGTTTCCCGCTGAGTCAAGCTTGCCCAGGAAAAAAGTGTGGTTGGGTGAACTGACCATCCCGACATGACCATAGCTGTTGACTGGCATGTAAAGAACCAAACCAAACAAGCAAAACATGAACAATCAAAACGTGAGGACTGTTCATTGGTTGTATTGGATCTCACACGACTAAGTTGTTTAGGGATGTCATTGTTATGTCATCATGTAACATAGCATCTCAGATTACCCTGTAACTTCTTGAAGCTTATTTCAGAATTAAAAAAAATCAAATTTGGTGAGCAAGAAAAAGAATCCATTATTTGAGTGAGGGTGGAATAGAAAAATCTGTCTGCAGGATCACCCTTTGGCATCTCGAGGCTTGCCAAGTGATGACAAACGGTGAATCTCAGGGCAGATTTTTCTCTCCAACCCTCACAGTCATGATAGATTCTTGCACACTGGATAAGGATATCTGAGATTTTACGCTGGGATACACAATCTGATCTTACCCATGTTATTTTACCCTGGCTGTCATGTGAGGGCTCTGTACATTGGTTGTATTGGAACTCAGGCACATAATGGTAAAGAGACATCATTGTTATTAAATGTTAAAGTGATGTCATCATGTATCATTGCATCTCAGCATACCCAGGAACCTCTTGAAGCTTATTTCAAAATAAAAAAAAAAATCAAATTGGTGAGCAAGAAAAAGAATCTATTATTTGAGTGAGGGTGGGATAGAAAAATCTGTCTGCAGGATCACCCTTTGGCATCTCGAGGCTTGCCGAGTCATGACAAACCGTGATTCTCAGGGCAGATTTTTCTCTCCAACCCTCACAGTCATGATCATTGGTGAAAGTTTTCAGGATTAATCCTGAATTCAGGAGCCTTAAAATACTGAATTAGGCAGATTATAATAGCTTCTCTGATTAATTATCAGATTATTTAAACGCAGTTGACCATTCAAATATGAAACTATTCACTTTTGTAGGCATCCTGCAAGTTTAAACATTTGAATTTCTAAAGTTCATGATTTTCGGAAATTTTGAATTTTTGCCCATGCATGATAGATTCTTATCATCTATTTTTTGTCCCCAGGCCTTTATAATCCTTCATAGTTTGTGTACATGCAAGTAGCAAAGGCTTGTCTGTGCCTTGGCTGGATGTCGATTCAAGAAGTAGCAAAATCTCACTTGCAAGGCCTAAAGGTAGCAGTCTGATCTGTATCCACACTTTTTGCACTTTTGACTTCAAAAGTATAACTGCAGAAGACTCTGCTAGCAAATTCACTCAACTATTAAAGGTTAACTGTTTGGCTGCTAGTAGCCACTTTTGTTGTCTGCTGACAAACTTTGCAAACAGTTTGGATCCAGATCAGGCCCGACAATTTGTCGGGCCTGATCTGGATCCATATTGTTTGACGCTTGGATGATATTCCTGAAAGAAATTTTCGAAAACGTTGATTTTGAAAAACATCAGCAGATGCCGAAAAAAATCCTGAAAAATTACCCAACATGCAAAGTTTCATTCTATTCTGCTTTCAGAGCCAGTATGTGATAAACAGCCATAGACAAATCAAACGATTAAATTGCAGAAAAAAAGATGATGTGATGCAAAGGAGCAAGAATTGGGGTCTCTCCCAAGACTTAAGATGACTTGATGAGGGAGCATCTCAAAAATATCTCTCTTCAGTCCCCCAGATTAGAGTGTGAAACTGAAAATTATTATTCTTATTTCTCAACAAAAACATATGTTGTGGGTACTCAAAATTTGAGCACCCAAAACACATGTTTTAATTGATGGATAAGTAAATAATGGCAATTTTATGCCGAAATAAATTGCTTAATGAATCAGTTCTTTTGAGCACCCAAAACACATGTTTGAATTGATAGTTAAAAAAATAATTATGATTTTACACTCAAAAAGTTTCCTTATCTGGACCTATGCTTATTACTGAACTCATTGAACGCTCCTCATCTTGTTGAGATGACAGAATCAATGATTTCCAACAGCTTTTACCCACAGCATATTATGCTTTGCTGGGAAATAAAAAGATTTGAAAAGTTTTTGGATGCCCCTCTTATGCAGGATAGTGAAAATGATTTTATATTATGTGCCTCGACGCAAGAAAACATGTCTTCCGGGTTTGTGAACAACAAAGGTGCAGACCAGCCTGCGCATCCGGGCCGATTGATCAGTGCCTTTGTTATTTGCTTTTTGGAAAATTGGAAAGTATCATGCTTAAACCTGCTAGAGAAATTTCAATTTTCTAGCTAGTCTCTGTAGCTGAAGAGACTGGTTTGAATCTCGCTTTGTCAGAAACCGCGAAGACAGGTACATGTGTCGGGGCCCATATGGTATCAGGGGCAAATAAATTTGCTTCTTATATCACTATCATATTTGTTAGGGTATGCTGGACATATTGTAATAGATATGATAGGCAGCTAAACAAGAACTGTATTTACAACTATGACACCTGTCTTAAATGTCCACTAAAAAGAAGACCAAAAAATAGGTTTTGAAGACCGATAATTGCTAAGTGCATTCTGCAGTACTTTTTGTCTGCATTAAGCTACCACATGGCTTTAAAACCTTTGTTTTGTCTACGGCGCCACTGCCTTGTGGTCCTTGAGCAAGACACATTTATCCTAGCTTAGTACTGATTCAACCCAGGAAGACCCGTCCCTGTTTAAATGAAATATTGTTGATGGGACGTAAAGAATCAACTCAAACAAACAAATCAAATTGTTTTGTCTATTTTTGAGTGGTCGCTTAAGACAGTGTTACTGTATTCATCTATGAAACTTCCACTTACTAATTTAACTAATCTTTCTTGACCAATCAAAAATATACAGTTAAGTCTGTCTTAAGTGGCCACTCAAAAATAGACAAAGCAAAGGTCTTAAATACAAATGGTAGCTTAACGAAGGTCGAAAGTAATGCAGAATGCTCTCATGGAGAGTCTTCAATACTTTTGACCTGCATTAAGGGATAATTGGTCTTGAAAACTAATTTTTGGTCTCCTTTTTGAGTGGCCGCTTAAGACAGGTTTTACTGTATGTGATTATGTTACTCTTGTCCCACCTTATGAAACCTAGCAATTTTTTCAGGGTTTTATGGGATGACATAAATGTGCTACCATATCTAACAAAATATTCAGACAAATATGACTGAGACACAAGATAGACCTTACCCGGCCCCGTAGCGCAGTAGGTAGCGAGTCTTACTGCAGATCCAGGGGTCGCAGGTTCAATCCCGGCCTGGCTCCATACTTTCTAGGAGATTGATCATGAAATAATTTCTACAGTCATCCTCCTCCTCCCATTGATTCAAGAAGGGTCATTGTATGCTTTAGGAACACTATCTGAGTTTCAAACGGTTTGGATCCAGATCAGGACCTACCTTATGTCGGTCCTGGTCTGGGTCCCATCTGTTTGCAAAGGTGCAGAATACAAAAGTTCTTGCTAGCAAGAAAAGAGTTAAAAGGAAAACCAATTTAATCAACCTCGAAGAAATAAGCTGTATTTATGGGAAAGGAAATTTGTCTCCTAATATTGTAGTGGAGGGCTGTTAAATCTATGCATCAATTTTGTACAAACTTTAGGGATGTGTGCTTGCTCCAGTGATTTATACAAACTTGTGTAAGTTATACAAACTTGTCACATTTGTACAAACTTATTGTTTTGTACAAACTTCAGAATTTTGGGAGTTTCAGTGAATCGTACAATGCAGTAAGGAAAGTTACCAACTAGAGTAACTGTGATTTGTACAGACTTTATTGATTTGAACAAGACCTAGTGATTTTAGGAAGCTTCAGTGATATTTACACACTGATCAGATTGTGCCAACTCAAGTAATTTGTACAAACTTTGAAGAATTTTATGCCAAATTTGTGTCATTTTACTGACATTAGGGGAATTGTACAAATTTTGGGATCAGAGACATAAAGGTGTATACATTTTTATTATGCCTTGTATTGTTGTGTTAAGCAGCTTGCCTGTAAAAAGCTGTACTTGCTATTTGTATTGTATTTGTCATTAGAAAGTGAGGCCTAGTAATTTTAACCAATAGCACTCAGAGCAGCCGAAACTGTACATAAGCCAGTTAACAAGATTTTGGAACTTAGGCCAAATAAAAAAATAGGGTAATCCGACCCTACAAAATTAACTGGCAAAGCCTAGGATTTGTTCAGGTTTTCTGGGAAAAAAATATAATTTTTAGCATTTTGAAAGTTCAGAAAAAAAAATAAAAAATATGTTTGTGCCTACCCTACCTAAAATATTCACCTTTACTCCTCTATGAAGCAATAAGTACCAACATCTCTCATACTGGCTCATAAAGTCGGCTATTTTGATTGTCATGGGGTAAAATTATGATTTTTATTTATTCCTGTCCTGGCTGTATTTTTCAAAACTTGATTCCTGATGTGAGTCCATAAAGGTTAGAATATAGGCTGGGTCCATGTTGTTCGCAATATAAACAAATGAAAGAGCAGGCAACAAAAGTTGTGACTGGCTGGTCAAGGAAATACAGACAGGACTTGAGTAAATAAAAACGTACTAAATAGAGGATCTTACATGAGTGCTCATGTTTTATTAAATTTATTAAACGAGTTGAGGAAAAGAGATAAAATGCGAGGCTTGCCGAGCATTTTATCTCTTTTTCGCAACGAGTTTAATAAATTCAATAATACAAGAGCACGAATGTTAGATTCTATTTATCATATGATAAATACTTTGAAATCTCATTTCTGGCATAAAAACGTTATAATTTTGTCATTATGTATGCAACGTTGTTATGGACGTCATAACGTTTCCCGTAAATTGATAAACCACTAGTGGTTTACAGATTTTATTGCATGGCGTTATTTCACTCCCAGACGCGACGTCATATGATAAAATGTTTTTTCGGAGTTTGTCATATCCAGGAAAATAAATGGCCTACTATTAATGCGTATTTATGTAACCTAGTCCAATTTTAATACTATTAAATTATGTATGATTTGAGCATTTTCAAACATGACCTGGCCTCGAGGTTATAAAACTATTTTCATGCTCAGCTCAACTGAGCACAAAATTTATCCTGTTCATAATGTTAAAATGCCAACAATTTAATTGTTGGCATTTTAATATTAATAAGCAGGATAAATACTACGCATGAGAGTTTGAAAGCAAGAAAAGTCTTTATTTTTCAGCATTTTAGTTTTTATGAGCAGTTGAAGTTGAGCAGGAAAAAAAATTATAACCTTGAGACCTGGCCCCAAAGTCATAAATTTTTTGTCCATGCTCAGCTGAGCATGAAATTTATCCTCATAAATGTTAAAATGCCAACAATTGTTGGCATTTTAACATTTATAAGCATGATAAATAGGACATCTAAGGGACTTAAAGCAAGAAACTTCTTCATTTGTTAGTATTTGTGTTTTTACATGCAGCTGAAATTTCATGCTTAGTTGAGTTGAGCATGAAAAAAGTTTTATAACCTGGGGGCCAGGCCTCAGAGCTATAAAAAAAAAATTCATGCTCAACTAGCTTGAGCAGGAAATTTGAAATTTTCAAAAATATCAAAATATCAAAATACAGAAACAAATGAAGCAATTTTATTTGCTCATAACAACAGACAATGTCATTTGTCCTGGTAATAAATTTTAAGATGCCAACAATTGTTGACATTTTAAATTTTATGATCAGGACAAATTTCATGCACACGTGAGTTGGGCCTGAAAAAAGTTTGAAGTCAGTGAAAGCTGATCTCAGTTGGTTGAAGCCTTCTTAGCTGAGTTTATAGCAAGCTTAACGTGAAAACCTGACTTAATGAGTACTACTACATTTTTGAAAATTGTCTTCCAAATGAATTCCAATAGCAGGACATAGTCTGTGCAATAATGTTGACAACATTACAAGCCTTAGGAGCACAGTGGCTCAGTTGGTAGAGTGCATGACACGGGAGCGAAGGGTTGCTAGTTTGAGACTCAACAGAGTCACTGTGTTGTGTCCTTGAGCAAGACCCTCTCTCTGCTGCTTAGTACTGGTTCAGGGTGTGCAGTGGTAGAGTGCTTGACTCGAGATGGAAGGACTAGGTTCAAGTCTCACCGGCGTCATTGCATTGTGTCCTTGAGCAAGGCATATTTCTTGGAGCTTAGTACTTGTTCAACCCAGGAAGACCCACACTACATAACTGAAAGATTGTTGACTGGGAGGTAAAGAATCAAATCAAACAGAAAGAAAAATAAATTTATGACCAGGACAAATTGCATGCTCATTTGAGTTGCGCATGAAAAGTTTTGCAACAAGGGGGCTGATCTCAGTTGGTTGAAGCCTTCTTATCTGAGTTTATAGCAAAGGAAACGTCCAAACCCAACAAAGTGAGTACTACTACATTTATGAAAATTGTCTTCCAAATGAATTCCAATAGCAGGATTTTACTAATCTGTGCAATAATGTTGACAAAATAACAATCTTTAGGAGCACAGTGGCTCAGTAGGTAGAGTGCTTGACTCGGGATCGAAGGGTTGCTAGTTCGAGACTCAACAGAGTCACTGTGTTGTGTCCTTGAGCACAGGAGCTTGAAGTTCGATCCTTATATCACTTCTAAACCCTAAAAGCGAAAATATAATGTCATTACGTATTGACATTGTGAGCTTTTGGTTTTGAGGCTATAGACAATGGTAGAGGTGCGATAAAGACAGAACTTCAAGCTCCTGTGCCTTGAGCAAGACATATCCACTGCTTAGTACTAGTTCAACCCAGGAAGATAGGAAATCATCCCGACATGATTGGAAAAATGCTTGACTGGGATGTAAAGCTTCAACACAAACAAAATATTTAAGAAAAATAAAGCATGAGCTTGGGAGAATTGGGTACTGATTGCATAGATGACTAGGCAAGGCTCAGACCAGTCTGCACATACATTCGGTCTCTTCAGAAACTTTGCAGCTGGCATGCATGCACAATATATGGGCCACAGCAGGAGAAAACCTGTCTTTGCGATTTGAGAACAACAAAGGCGCAGACAAGCCAACTATTTCACACAGTCTGAACAGCACCCTTGTTATTTGCTTATTAGGAAGTATCATCTCTAAACTTGATAAGTGAAAATGTCAATTTTCTAGCTAGTCTCGGTAGCTAAGCAGGCTGCTTTGGGTATGACGTGGTTGGAAACCCCAAAGACAGGTTTTCTGGCGTCAAGGCCCATAGAATAGTTGATGAAAGCTCAGACCAAATATTAAACCCTTAGCCCCACAAGATAGCTGTTGTGGCTCCATTATACATGCATGGTTAAAAGTTTTCAGAATTATTCCTGAATTCAGGATTTTGAGGTTGACTTTCCACAGAAAATCAGCCTCAAAATCCTGAATTAGGGAGATTACAGTTCCTTCCAGGGTTCCCACAAGCTCTGGAAATCATGGAAAACCTGGAAAATCAGTAAAAAAAGTTCCATGCATGGAAAAATCATGGAAATTGAAAAAATCTGAATAATCATGGAAAAATCATGGAATTTTGTAAAATAATTTGATGAAACCACCAGTAGCCAGAAAACCACCTGTCGGACACTTGTGTGTCCGACAGCTAGTTTTCTGGCTACTGGTGGTTTCAAGTTTTAATTATTTTCAAATGCATGCATGGTCTACAAGCATGCTGTTGTTGCTGCATTCCACATTTATGTTCAGCGTGGTGAAGATGCTCCTAAAAGGGGAGGTTGGAGGCAGTGCATTAAATAGTCATGGAAATTACATTGTTGATCATGGAAAAACATGGAAAAATCATGGAATTGTGATTTTGAATTTCTGTGGGAACCCTGTCCTTCTCTGATTAATTTTAAGATTATTTAACACAATTAACAATTTAAACAGGAAATTATTCATTTTTTTTGTAGGCATCTTGCAGGTTTAAAAATTTCACTTTCTAAAGTTCAGGATTTTGGAAATTTTGAACTTTCATCCATGCAATTTACATGTATACATCCATTACACATGTCTTAAGGGGCCACTCAAAAATAGACAAAACAAAGACCTTAAAGGCAAATGGTAGCTTAATGAAGGTCAAAAGTATTGCAGAAGACTCCCCTTGGAGCATTCTGCAATATTTTTGACCTGCATTAGGCGATAATCAGTCTTGAAAACCAATTGATGCTCTTCTTTTTGAGTGGCCGCTTAAGACGGGTTTTACTATAACTCACTTCAAAAGTTTTGCCATGAAAACTGAAGCTATGCTGATGTGTATTATGCTTGTTGTTATTGTTATTATTTAAGACTTTATGCTCTAATTGCTCTGTACAAATGCTTTAAAATTGTTGTTTACATGTGTGTTCTTAGACCTGTAAATTTGCATTTTTTTTCATCTCATAATTAAGTATTTCAGCTTCAAACAACAGAAAAAGTTTTTTTTCTGATTATTTTTTACCATATTGTTTTCAATCCTTATTTAACTTCCTTTGAGACAGTAGAGTTGTAGGATTATTCCTGAATTCAGAAATTTTGAGGCTGGTTTTTCATATTTCTTTAATCAAAAAGCTGATATTGTGTGACCCAGCCGGTGCTGGTCATAATGAGAAACAACAATATGGAGCTTCTCATCTTAGTCTACACTGTCCTGTCAGATTGCTAGGTTTAATGTGTTTGATAGAAATACAATGTAGTGCTATTATTAATGAAATCCAAAAATTAATTTAGATAATTTAATAACAATACAGTATTTACTTGTATATATACCATATTTGACCCGATAAGCGCAATGTGTGTGCACCTTTTTCAGAATCTGTATTATTGAACTTCTTGGTAACTGTAAAGGCGGCACCTCATGAATGTGTTATTAGGACTGGTCTACCTTACACATAGGTAAAAGCTGAAAATGAGAAGGTTTTATTCAAAAGTAACTGTATTATCGTCATTACCTCAGTAAAGACGAAAAACATATTATTTAACCCTTAAAACGCCAGCAAAATAACTGCATCAGGAAATTTATTTAACATAAGCATAGACGCAAACAGTGTGGACCCATTTTAGACTGCTCCTACAGGAGCAGTCTGATCTTGGTCCACACTTTTTGTCTAAGAGGCTTCAAATATTTCAGCAGTCGACAAAACATAAAACTTTTTGTGATATGCACCTTAAGGGTTAATAAATGTGAGTTCAGTGCATATACTGTTAGGATTTTCATGAAAAGCATGCACGTTTGCATGGCCCAAACAACTTATTAACTCTTTGACAAATTATGAATGGGACCTGATTTCCTTTCTTTAGCAGATGAAAAAGCCGAACCACGCCCAGATAGGAATATTAAAGTTACCACCTTTACAGTGAGCAAAAACCTCTATTATACAGATATTATATTGGAAACAGTATAGATCCAGATCAAAAGAAGCCAGCTGATCAGGATCTACATTGAGTTTCATTCACAAGATGAATCCATATAAAGAATGAAATAACACCACTGGATTGACTGTTAATCGAATTTTCATATGTCTTGAGAAAACCTGTCTCGGAGTTTCCCATCAGGTAAGGTTCAAACCAGCCTGCTCAGATACAGAGACTAGCTAGAATGTTGAAAATTTGTGTGAAGCAAGCTTAGATATCATGATTTAAAGAGAGCAAATAACAAAGGCGTTATCGGGCTTCTGCATTGATGTGCAGGCTGATCTGCGACTGTCCTTCGCACACAACAAAGTCGGGTATTTCACATAAAGGGCTATACTCAGTGTGGGCTTATAAGAGTGTGTGCATTTATTAGGTCAAATAGGGCATATCTAGGATGACTAACATGATCTCTATACCATATGGGCCTCGCTGCGAGAAAACCTGTCTTCAGGGTGTCCGACAAAGCGAGTTTCAAAACAGTCTCCTCAGCTACAGAGACTAGCTAGAAAATTGAAATTTCATCTGTAGCAAGTCAACATATGGTACTTTCCTAAACGCAAATAACAAAGGCGCTGATCAGACTGTGCGTATGCGCAGGCTGATCTGCTCCTGTGTTGTTCGCAAGCCACGAAGATAGGTTTTCTCGCATCAAGGCCCATATATCATGATTTAAAGAGAGCAAATAACAAAGGCATTGATCAGGCTGTGCGGATGCGCAGGATGGTCTGCGACTGTTGTTCGCATACAACAAAGTCAGATTTTCTCGTGATGAGGCCCATAAAGTATATGATCAGTGTGTGCGCATTTATTAGGTCAAATATTGCTCTAGGATGACTCACATGATCTCTATACCATATGGGCCTTGCCGCGAGAAAACCTGTTATTGGGATTTCCGACAAAGTGACACTCAAACCAGTCTGCTCAGCTGCAGAGACTAGCTAGAAAATTAAAATTTCACCAGTAGCAAGCTTAGATATGATACTTTCCAAATAGCGAATAACAAAGGCGCTGATGAGACTGCGCGGATGCGCAGGCTGGTCTGCGCCTGTGTTGTTCGCAAATCCTTGAAAACAGGTTTTGCTCGCTTTGAGGCACACTTTTTCACCCTAAATATTCATAATCACATTAAATTGTGATATCACCTTATTTATCAATTTGTGCATATGTTTTGAGTGCTCAAAAGAACAACATATATTTTGGTGGAGAAATGAGAAAATTAAGTTTTGAAGATGCCCTCTTAACCCTTATCTGGGTTCATAGTGTTTGCTTCCATGATAAAGGCGTTCAGAGGTGCTTTGAAGATATGCAGCAGATGTAATATCCAGACAACATTTTCAGGAAAAAACATGTCAGGACAAGGGTTAAAGCTACATCTCATGCCTGTGCAATATGTACCATCCTCTCAAGGTCTTGTCCGAATCGTTGTTTGGGAGTCAAGACAAAAAAATAAATAGTTTTTGCTAGGAGTGTCCAATATTGATGAGTCAGACAGGATTATATTTAGTAACATCCAAATTCACTGTTGTTGCTGTTTTGAACTTCCAATAAAGATTTCATACCATTATGAAGTTTTGCTCGAGTTAGGACATATTTTCATGAGCATCCTTTTCATGGTAAAACATCCTCCGTAAAAATGCAATGAAATGATCACCCAAATAATCATTTCTCACTTAGATACGATATTTTGAAACCTGATTGATGCTTTTTAAGGGGATTCTAATTGGTCTACCGCTACCACAATTTGACAGAATATGCTCCATATGGTTGGTATCCCGCGTTGACAAAAAGTCATTTTAGAAAAAAATCAGAGTTAGAAATATTACTGTACGGGCCTCCAAAGTGCGTAGTTAATAATTTAATTTTTCTTATTTCTCAACCAAAAGATATGTTTTGGAAACTCAAAAGAACCGTCTCAATTAGACGGTTCTTACAAGCACCAGAAATATTTGATTAAATTGATGGGTAAGAAAATAATGACAATTTTACGTTAAAAAATTTGCTTAGCTGGGCATATGATTACAAAAATATGTCCCATTATCTGAAGCCTTGAATATCTCAACCCCCCACCCCCTTGTCTATTTCTCATAACAGCTACTATTTTATATTCTTATCATGATTTTTTGTCAGACAATAAAAGTAAGTAAACTATGTTATGTGTTGTGTTTTCTTTACGCAGGTGCCATAAATATTTATCCCACTCATAAATACGAGGGCCGTTCAAATATGAATGCAAGTAGCTCCATAACTTTCTTCACATATATGCTACGACAAAATGTCATACCTTTCTGGAAAGAACTATTTGTCGCCTTGAAAATGACACAAAACAAAAAGAAACATTCACTATATTTCTCGAGTTACAGACGCTTATATAAAGGCCATTCCTGTATACTGAAGTTTTTCTGAAGGAAATTGCCATACACGTTTTGGTACATGTGCGGATATTGTGTCATATCTTTGTAAGTTTGAGACAAAATGGCACCAAATTTTAGATGTAAGTTTAATGTACATTGACAGAGTTACTTGCATGAAAAAGTTGATATAATCCTGTTTCAATCTAAGGTAAACAGGCACTTTTGTGACGTCATTAATTTTATGATAAACATCATTTTGAGTTATCTACTGGTGATGCAATAATGAACATCGCTGTGTCGTTTTCTTTGCGTTTTGCTTAAAACATGCTTAATATGTCAAAAGGAAGGTTTCAAAACGATCCGTCCTCTATTTACAGAGTTATCACATTTTATATCATTTATAAAGCATTTTTCTGCTTCTTAATGACGTGTTTACATTAATTAAAATATGTTCAATCTGTCTTGTCCTCAAGACCAGGTGAGTAATTTTGTTGTAAATATTGCCTATTTTGGTAAAAATTAAAGTTAACGTTCAAATTAAGATTAAAACCGCAATGTTATGGCAACAAAATTAAGTATAAGTTCTATAACCCCTTCACGTAAGGCAGTTTTGATTTAATAAAAATGCTTTACAGGGTTTAAAATTGTCCACTATCATTCAATGATTTGTAGCAACAACTCAGTATGAGCGATCAACATATTGTCTTTGAGTTAAACTATATATATGTTGCTTCGTGCATTTTGTTAGAGAAAAGTTTGACTGAAAACTGAAAGGGTGGTGGTTTGTTAACCATTTATTTGCAAACATAAGGAGACTTTAGTGAAAACGATTCGATGTAATTTAACACAAAATTGTCGGATTTTCGCAACTTTCACAGAATCATTATATAAGTATATGGGGATACTTCCTTAAAAAATTCAAGAAATTTTACCATTTTATCGAAGAATTATACGCTCGTCTATATCACTGGTATGTTCGAAGTATTGAGTTTGTTAGTATATTAAAGTGACCCTCATTCAAAGCGCTATGACTCGATAAGTTTACTGTATCTTTCCTTGGGTCTGGTGCCAGTTTAAAGATAACATATAATTCTTTATAGAAACGTAAAACATTTTGTCGTAGCATATATGTGACGAAAGTTATGAAGCTACTTGCATTCATATTTGAACAACCCTCGTATTAAAATGACAGCATTTTAACATTTATTAGCAGGATAAATACAACACCTGAGTGTTTTGAAACAATTAAAAAATCTTTATTTTTCATTATAGATTCCTCTGCCATTTCCTGTGCTTCACAACCAATTGGTTTGCACAGAAATTAATTTTTTTGCTAACTTATTCACATAATATGTCAATAAGTGTAATATCTATTAAATAAAATCATGAAGTAAATCTGTGAAGTGGCCAATGCGGCTATTTTCAATGGGAGGGTAGGAGAAAACTATAAGTAGGTCATAGATCATATATTACAATTATAAAGAAATTAAGTGGTTCACTAGCTACACTTGCTCCCATTTAATTCCTTTATAATTGCAATATATGATCAATAACCTGTATGGGGCTCAGTGGTAGAGTGCTTGACTCGAGACTGAGGTGCGGATGGTTCGAGCGTCACTGTGTTGTGGTCCTTGAGCAAGACACATTTATCCTAGCTTAGTACTGGTTCAACCAAGCAAGACCCGTCCCTGTTTAGCTGAAAGATTGTTGATGGGATGTAAAGAATCAAATCAAACAAACAAACAAATTAAAATAACCTTTACATATTTTAGTTTTTATGAGCAGTTGAAGTTTCATGCTCACTTAAGTTAGCATGAAAAACATTTTATAACTATGAAACCTTTTCTTTTCCCGGTTTTGCTTTCAGCACCTACTCTTACAGTTGCTGAATAAATGCGAATAGAGAGGCTTTGTTTGGATTATTTAAAATCACTGAGTAGGGTGATATTAATCTTTCAATTTCCACCTTTTTGCACCATCTTTTGTCCTCTAAACCACCATATATTGACATTAATTATTCAAGCTCTTCCATTAGTCTTGAGCACTTTTATAGGAGGTAGGGGTTGGTCTAGAAATTACTGAATGTGGTTCAGTTTAATTATAAAATTTGGCCAATTTTTTTAACATTTCTTTTTTCACTTCAGCACATTTAGACCAACAGCAGGTTTTTAATCCCTAAGAGTTGTTTGGAACATTAGTGGGATGCCTAGAGGCTCAGAAGGGCCCTGTTCACAGAATGTTGGTGAAAGAGTATGTTTGAACTGGCTGTTTGTGAATGCTCCAAATAAAAGGAAAATACTTTGTAGTTGATAAACAACATTTTGGGTTCCCTGTTGTGTTACGTGTAGTTACATTAGTTTATATATTGATAAATTCATAGCTTAATCTAAAGGCCAGTGGCACTATTAAACTCTGAGTTCATTGCTTTCCCTAAAGTTGGTAGTACTGATTTCACTTTCCCATAAACCAAAGGCGCCGAGTCCATTGCTTCTCTTCAGCCAAGGAATCGAACATCATTACCTTCCTTTCAGCGAAGGGAACTAACAGCATTGCTATCTTTTAAGTCAGGAGTACTCCGCATATTGCTTTGCAATAAGCCAAGGGTACTAAGATTATTGTTTTCCCTTAGGGTAGTAGGGTACTTGCTTTTCCTAAAGCCAATGATTCTAATTTGATTGTGCTTCTTAAGCCAAGAGTACTAAGTACACGTACCTTGCATTCCCTTACTAGCACTAACTGTACTTTGTTTTCCCATATACCAAGGGTACTAAGCTCATTGCTTTCCCTTAAGTAAAGGGTACTGCTTTCACTACTTTCCCATAAGCCATAGGTGTTAGCTTTCCATTGAACAAATGGTAGAAATAGCACTGTTTCCCCAGAAACCAAGAACACTTTCATTGATTTCTCTTAAGCCAATGGCACTAAGATCATTTTGTTCTCTTAAGCGGTGAAAATTCTTTAACCCATATAAGCCTAGCGTCCTTTTTGTGGGACATCGGCAAACAGTGCAAAACAAGATCAGACGCAGCAAAATGCGTGTCTGATCAGGTTCTCCACTGTTTGCTTACAGATGTTTCTATTAAAATTTGAATAAAATTTAAAAATACCACCCAACAGCCCTAAACTTGGAAAAGGACTCGTCCAATTGATAAAGTTGGGAAAATCCATTCGGCTTAAATGGGTTAAGTCAATGGTTCTAAGATAATTGCCTTCCCTCAAGCCAATAGCACTCAATCCATTACTTTCCCATTTATCAAGGACACTAAGGCCATTCCTGTCTCACTAACCAAGGACCCTTAACCCGTTTTTTTCATAAGCCAAGTGAAATAAGTCTATTTACCTTTCATTATATCAATGACACTAAGTCCATTGCTTTCCCACGCGCAACTAGTACTAAGTTCTTTATTTTCTCTTAACTTTTACATGTATACTTATTGCCTACCCTTATGCCAATGTTGCTTAGTCCTTAGCTTTCCATAAAGCCAAAGGAGCTGAGTCCTTTGCATTCACCAGAGTTACAGGTACTGAGTTCAGTCCATCAGTGGCCTACAGGTCAAGAGTATTTAGTTCGTTTTTTATTTATTCCATAAACATAAAACGCTAAGCTTGTTGCTTTCCTATAACCGAGTTTGTTTCTTTCGCTTATGCCGAGGGTACTAAGCCAAAAGTGCTCGCTTCATTATCATTGGACATCAAGATCGGGGGATATAGCGATCAGCCTAGTAGCTGTCCGTTGATGAAAGCTTGTTTGCTCAAAAACTCATACCATTTAGACTGTTTTGATATTATTTGGAAGGCTTATATATTCCTCCGCTGTTTATTTTTGCTGTCTCCTAACCCAAGAACACAAAAGTTCATTGCTATGCTAAAAACCAAAGGTAATACATTCATTGGTTTCAATGTAAGCCACTTTGGCCAAAAGTTCAATGCTTTCCCTTCAACCAGTATTGCTTTCCCTTTAACAATGATACCTTTATATGCCACATGCATTAAGACATTTGCGGTTCTTTTTGACAAGGTAAGTAATACTAAGTATGTCCACTCTTTTCCCTTAAGCCATGGGTACTAAGTCCATTGCTTTCCCTTAAGCATAAAGGAGCGCATTGGTAGAGTGCTTGACTCGAGACAGAGGGGTTGCAGCTTTGAGCCTCACCGGGGTCACTGTGATTTGTCATTGAGCACATTAATCCGTGCTAAGTACTGGTTCAACCAGAAAGAGCCGTCCCGACATAGCTGAAAAATTGTTGACTGGGACGTAAAGAATCAAATCAAACTAATTCCCTTAATCCAAGGGTACTAAGTCCATTGCTTTCCTTAAGCCAAGGGTACTAGTACTAAGTCCATTGCTTTCCCTTAAGCCAAGGGTACAAAGTCCATTGCTTTCCCTTAAGCCAATGCTACTAAGTCCATTGCTTTTCCTTAAGCCAAGGGTACTGATTTCATTGCTCTCCTTTAAGCCAAATGTACTGATTTCGTTGTTTTGCCTAAAGCGAAGGATACTACCTTAAGCCAAGGGTAATGGGCTCATTGCTTTCCCTTCGGCCAAATGTACCAAGTGCACTGCTTTCCCTTAAGATAAGGGAACTAAGTTTATTGCTTTTCCTGAAGCCAAGGACACTAACTTCACTGTTATCCTTTAAACCAAGAGTTCTAAGTTTAGTACTTTCCCTTAAGCCAAGGGTACGCAGTTAATTGCTTTTCCAATGGCAGTACTCTCCCATAAGTTTATTGTTTTCGTTTTAAGCCAAGAGTATCCTGCTCATTGTTTTGCATTCAATGTTTTCCCTGAAGCCAAGCTAAGAGTTTTATGTTCCCTTTAACCCCTGAACCCAAAGCCACTACATGTATTGCTTCTTTTTAAGCCAGGGATTCTAAATCAATTGCTTTTCTTTGTCCCAATGGCGTTATCATTGCTTTCCCTTAAACCATAAGCACTAAGTTTGTAGTGTATAAAATATTCTCAGAACCGGATTGCTGAATACTGCAATAGATGAATAGCTTGCTTTCTAAAGCAGGTACCCGATCTCGTCATTTTCCACTTTCGATGCCATTGGCGTTTTGTCGTCTGTGTATGTATATTTTGGAAGCCAGTATTTCAAACAGTGTGGACAGCGTCGGCAATGTAAGCAATCGATTTAATGGTATTATGGCTTATGGGAAATCACTTAAGTACCATTGGCTCAAGGGATAACACAGAATTTAGTTCCTTGGATTACGGGAAAGCAATAGACTTAGTTCCCTTGAATTATGGGAAAGCAATAGACTTAGTTCCCTTGGAGTATGGGAAGTTCCCTTGGATTATGGGGAAGCAATATACTTAGTTTCCTTGGATTGTGGGAAACCAACAGACCTAGCTCCCTTGGATTATAGGAAAGCAATGGACTTAGTTTCCTTGTATTATGGGAAAGCAGTGAACTAGTTTCTTTGTCATAAGGAAAAGCAATAGACCAAGTATCCTTGGCTTAAGGAAGAGCTCGGAAGCCCTAAACTGACAACCAACTGCGAGACAGACTGACATTAACGTTATCCACTATCTCATGCATTCGCGACTGAAGTCGTAGATGCTTTGTCGTCTGCTGGTGCTTTTTGAAAGTGTAGACTCTCATAAGACTGTTTTTACGCATGCAAGTTAAGATGAAACAATTGTTTAAATGAAAGTATTTGCAGCAAAACACGTCCGCATGAGATTTTCTGTTGACTGAGATTGTGCGATCTGAGCTGACCTATGTGATGACTCGTACCAGCGTACTCGCTTATTCATTTGTTTTGCTGTTGACCACATTTCGTACGTGCGGTTAACTCTTTGCTCGCTGGAGAAATTTTGCACAATTTTGTTGTCTGCTGATTTTTTCTTCAAAATTGGCTCCTCCAAACAATTCTTTCATGAATACCGTCAGAGTGTCAAACAATTTGGATCCGGATCAGGCCCGACATGTTGTCAGGCCCGATCTGGTTCCAAACTATTTGCAACGGTTATGAAAATACGGACACTAGTAGGCAAAGAGTTAAACAATACAAAATATGACTTTCAGAGGTTACTAACGCCTTGTTGCTGTATTTTGCGCTATTAATCTGTTTTCTTATAATAATTTATGTCATAATTTGATCTGAGGGGCTTGATATAAAAATAATGCCTTTTATGAAAATGCGGATGTGGGGGCGCTAAACCATTAATTATGAGATCTTATAACAAACAAGTAAAGCGCTAGTCTGCTACAGTTTCATACGTGGGGCAGTGAAGCCGTCTAGTAAACCATTACGCAAACTTAAATTCGACCAGCGATAACCGAGATAAGATTGTCCGAATGGTAGGCTGGTCATGATCAGGACCTTCGTTTTTAAACATGTTTTATGAATCTGTAAGCACTAGCATCGGTCACTGAAATAAGAAATGGTGTCGCAAATTACTTAAAATTAGATCATAAGATTCTGGTTCTCATTGCTCTGTTATATTAAAGAGGCGACCAACGCATGTGTATTCGTTGATAGCTGATCGCAGACAAATTATACATGCGCGGATCCAGAAGGGGGCAGTTGGTCCGCATCTCTCCCCCCCCCCCCCTGAAAAATCGCAAAAATATAGGGTTTCTAAGCAATACTGGTCCGGATCCCCTAAAAATGACAAAGTTATCAAGCCGGCATTCAATGTCGGGCGATCATTGGCACGCCAGTGATACGCCATTTAAATGGCGTTTCGCTGACGGGCCGATGATGGCCCGCTTCTATTTTGGATTCTCCCTCGCCTCATCAAAATAAAAAAACCTTGTCAAAGTTGACCCCCTCTGACAAAACTCTGGATCCGCGCATGTTATCTCTACAGATGCAGGTTCAGACCAAAGCGTTTACATCTAGCCTCGCCGCATTTGTGTTCACTTACTACTCTCTTACTATGGACTATTTGCGGTACTCTCCTACTATAGACTATTTGCGGTACTCTCTTACTATGGACTATTTGCGGTACTCTCTAACTATGGACTATTTGCGGTACTCTCTTACTATGGACTATTTGCGGTACTCTCTTACTATGGACTATTTGCGGTACTCTCTTACTATGGACTATTTGCGGTACTCTCTTACTATGGACTATTTGCGGTACTCTCTTACTATGGACTATTTGCGGTACTCTCTTACTATGGACTATTTGCGGTACTCTCTTACTATGGACTATTTGCGATACTCTCTTACTATGGACTATGTGCGGTACTTACTGAAATACTGTAATACAGGGAATAACTCCTATAAACAGATTACGAGTGGATTACCGATAATTTCTCGACCACTCTAACGAAAATAGCTTGACATGTGTTTTAAAATGAACGTAAACATGTTTATTGTTTAAATGCCCATATGCAAAAGTATTTCAGTCATACTGAGCCAGACTAGGCTGCATAGTTGAGGTCATATAGAGTATCCTATTGTAGAGTAACGCAATACATGGGTGAAAGTTTTCAGGATTATTCCTGAATTCAGGATTTTGAGGCTGACTTTCCATAGAAAAGCAGCCTCAAAATGCTGAATTCTGCAGACAATGATAGCTTTTCTGATTAAGTTTCAGTTTATCTAAAGGTATTTGACAATTAAACTTGGAAGTTTTAATTTTTGGAAGGCATATTCTGATTTTTAAAGTTCAGAAATTTTGAAATTTTGAACCGTTTTCACCCATGCAATATTGTTTGGGTTTAAACAATATTTAACACTGTTTGTGTCATTCATGACTGTTAGGTACGAACATGAAGGTCTCTTGTTTCACGGGATACAGTTTGCTTGAAAAAACACATTTTGCATACCTTCTCCCTTAACCCAGCAGCTGAAATGGAAAAAAAGAAGATTTGATGGGTTGTCTAGAGTAAGCAACTTTCACACAGATCTGTAATTATAATAATAATAATAATAATAATAATAATAATAATAATAATAATAACAGCAACGACAGTTGAATTATCATCATGTGCACGGACTAAGTATGTGCGTGATGCCAACAAAATCTTAAACGAATTAAAATGGAATCCTCTGAATTTTTATAGGTTTAAGAAAGAGGTAAGCTTCCAATATGTACCCCCATGTTTTCTTTTAAAGACATAATAGCACTAACAATCAGGACATTTCGACACTCCTCGCATGCCTAATACCCTATAAAATCAGAATAACAGAATGTTTTTTTGTCTTGTATTTGTTATGCCTTTGTGTCCGTTTGTTTATTTGTGCCTTGTGGTCAACTGCTGGGAAAGGGATGACCTCTTTGACTCTCGTTTGTGGTGTCTAACTGAAAGTTTGTCACTTTCCCAAGTGTCCTGGGTCGGGCGTGGTGCTTGATTGTATCGATTCCTGATCTTTGCACCCCTACTTACTGTTACAAGTTTTTTAGAATGTTGGAGGGATGTGAGAGTAAAAAGTGCATTAATAAGATTTACTAAGTTTAAGTAATTAGTGCTAGTATAGCCTATATTAACTTATGCCATACTAGTAGTGTATGGCATAAGTTAATATAGTAATTGAGTCATTGGAACTCATTTTAAACAAATTATTGCAGGAATCTTGTAAATTGATTCCTTAATGTAGCAGCGTTTAATGTACGCTGAACAAAAGATGAGTTGAAAACACATCAGGGTATAGAGACAAAAGACATACGCCAAGATATCAACTGTTCCAACAAAACTTAATAATTATATGGAAGCACAATAGAGAAGACATTCTATTTAATACCATTACCATCATCAATGATAAACTTACATTTAATGCTAAGAGAATGTATGTTTAATGTGTCTGCCATTTTCTTTATATCGATCATATTCAAAATAAATCATATTTCTTTTGCTTTGCAAATATATCATGATACATGATAGACAGTGAATAACATTGTCTCTGCTGTCAATTGCGCTTTATGTTAGTATGATATTGTATATCATTTGTTGAATATTCTATCTAAAAGTATTCTTTGGCAGTAGCATAATTATGGTTTTTGTTGCTGTTAGATGAAACGTCAATATATAGTGTACTTATAGTATCATTTAACAAGTTGGTACATGTTTTATGAGTACTACTTATTCCAAAGGGCAGTTGCCATGCGTACTTATTGTTTGTGTAAAAAAATGATAGCGGTCTACTAATTAAAGATATCAAAGCAGATTCAATCACATATGCTGATATGCTCTTTAGCCAAATAGCAACGTTTGCAAATACTTTATGCCATCCTGGTATATATGATCAGCCAAGCCCTACACTAGAAAGCTTTTAGCCCAAAGTCCTGATTATTGAAGTCATATATGTCTACAATACTAACAATGTAGGAGAGCTTTTCCAATTTATTAACAGACTGCAGGGCTCGAAATTTTTGTTTGGACCTACTCGTCCTGTGGGGCAAGTGGTCTAAATTTTTCACTCGTCCTTACTCCAGTTGAACTCGTCCTTAAGTCTGGTTTTAAAAATATTTTCCAACAAGAATATAACTCTTAACTAAAGATATCATGGATGAACCTATTTTATATTGTCACACATGTGATAATGCACGGATTCATCAAAAAAAAATTCAAAAATCATCTTAATCTAGGAAAACCTTAAATCATGATTTATAGTTATGAAAAATATATCAAATATAAAAATAGAAAATAATCATATAATTTGTCGAATTAATAACACCAAATTGTGTTATCCTTTGGCTAATGTGACAGGGTGTCTTTTTAATCAGTTGGTTTATTGCATGGCTATTTTAACCAACAAAACAAGTGAAGATATTTACTGTTATTTATTATATAATGCCTATTCCATGTAATTATATGGTAAATTCCATTGAAAATGCCAATATCAGTGGATCCTGCGGTATCCTGTGGTAGCCAGCGGTATCCTGCGGTAATCAGACTGACCCCCGTTTTCGTATACAGAGATAAAATCCGTAACGTCGGCTTTTTACTTTCATAACCCTTAGGCAGAATTGATTTTCCAATGTGTCCCGGTATTTATTCAAAGATCAACCAGATTTTACTATAGTGCCAACGAAGAGTGACAGTCACGTGATATTTTGTTTACAATTGCTGAGTTTATACACAATGCTACCCATAAAATATTAACATGTGTACTTCACGTTTGAAGATACTGTAGTGTAGTGGTTATGTTCACGGCGTTGAACGCAGGCGTACCAGGATCGAACCTATTTAGAGGTTGTTTTTTTTTTCTTCATATTTTTACTGAGCCCAAAAGGAACAGGCGGCATTATTTCAGCTTACTATAAATTCGGAAGTTTTCGCGAGGTTTTATTTTCGCGAAACTTCTCACATACAAATTTCGTGAAAATAAAATTATCGCGAAAATCGCGAAATCACTCTGTTGTTTACTTGCCCTAGTCACAACTTTGACGTCGCAACTATGTCTTTTAACGCTCACATTCGCGTGTATTTCCGAATTAACAGTAGCTTGTGTTGTTACAGAAGTTTTTATATATGTACCTTATACATGTTAAAGGGATAAAAATTAAAAAAACAATAAATAAATAAATAAATAGAAAGAAAAAAAATAAGACATGAACAGAATAATAAAATCAGACCTCCCCCTGCCCCCCCCCCCCCCCCCCCACCACCAAAAAAAATAAAAAATAAAAAAAAATGAATAAAAAGAGCAGCCAGTGGGATTCGAACCTAAAAAATGTTCTTTGTGGTTTAGTAATCCTCCTCGCTACCACTTGAGCTATCTCGTATTTATAGATCAATTGTGTATTTATCATGTCATGAAAGGTAAGTCCCATAACTTTGTAAACAAAACGTGACGTCACTTCTACTCATGGCTGGCAGAATAATACCTGGTTGTATTTACTGCTGACTAGTGTAAACATCCGGTCACATTTTAGTGACATTTTAAACCTACCGAACGGTCTTTCTTCACTGTGTTTGCGTTGCTTTTGCAGGCTGTAAAACATGCTAGTTAGTCCTTTTTTTCCTCAAAAATAATTACAAAGCCAAAAAAATCTACTCGTCCTGTCGGGCTAGCATATGGCAATTTCCACTCGCCCTTACCGAACTTCCACTCGTAAATACGAGCGGACGTGTACAATTTTCGAGCCCTGCAGACATGTATCTGTTTCAAATTTATTAAAATGGAATTAAGAATAAATGCAGTCCTGTTTCAGTGCTTCCAAAATTTGTAGAACCTGGCAAAGCAATGATAAAGCAGTAGTATTCTCTTTATTTTTGTTATATACGTTTCCAACATAAGTCGTATTCTTTATTCCCAAACTGGACACGCTGTAGATACTAAATACTATAACCACATATAGGATATGTATGCTAAATTTGAGACAGAAACCATAACGATTTCCACAAACCTCATTTTTTCCATATGACAAGGAAGAATGCATTTTTAACGTTTCACTTTTTGATTTTGACTTACAGTTTTTAGTCCTATAAGTAAGCTTTTGTGTCTTATTGTTATGGTCATATCTGTTGTAAAAATGGCTGATTATCTACGCAAACATTTTGTGGCTTATACAATGGGTAATGTATTTTACTATGTTTCTTCGTGTTTTTATTTATTTCATCTGAATTGAGCTTTTGACAGTCAAGCAAAATTTCTTGTAGATGCCATTTGATGCATAAAAAGAAACAAAGACATGGTAGTAGCACAGAGATAAAAAACAGTTTAATTTTTTTCGAAACACAATTTAATTGTGAAAAATAAACAGGTATTAAAAACCCTATCTAAACGATTCCAAAAAAATATTTAATGCCATTTTATGTGCTTTAAGTTCAAGTTTCCCCATTAAAATAACCATGCTTCTGTTGTAGTTGAATCTCATTCATAGTATATGCTTAAGAAGACAATATTCACAATGTATGTAATTTTGATAAGTAAGATGGTTGTCAATTTCATTTTCATCCACTGTCTGTTTGAACTCATATAGTAAGTGAGTATGATCAGGAAATACCACAATCACAAACCACAGACAACCCCGTGGCACCCCGAGGAAGAGCCGTTCAACCATCACGAGACACCAGGAAGACAAATTAAGCAAAGCAATCAGCTCTCTCTTCCCCATCAAGATGATTGCAATACTAGAATGGACATAAAGTAACGTACAACAAAACATAGAACAATTACAGACTCCCACAATGGGAGTAACAATAAACAAAAAGTCAACAACATCAGAACCACCGCCTTAGAACGGACAGCAGCCTAAGCTAACGGGGGGGGGGGGGGGGGGGCTTAAATGCAATTTACTGGTACCAAATCTTCACCCTATATTCTGCTGTTGTTGAAGTACAAGAAATGTTCAGCTCGCATGGAAGCCATCTAAATAATGCAATGTATCATCATGGAGAAACTCTTTAATCAAATTACTACACCATGATGAAACAAAGAAAAGGGCTCATGACTCACAGATAGACAGAGCTAGAGAAACCTCAAGTTGGGCCATGGTGGGTCCAGCTACAGATAAGCATCAGGCACCAACCCACCGATTAAAGCTTTACGTCAGAGCCGTCATAGAGTCTGAGGCCTGACCTACCGTCGTGCAATTAAAGAGGAAACCATAGCTATAAACCGTGATTGGGGTTAAAACTAGGCATGCCGACTGTCGCATGATATCCAAGTTATATCCAACCCTTATATAACGTTTTACTATCTTTTTGAATTGATCACTAAAATTAGGTTTTCCAACATTTCGTTTGAATTTATAAACTAAATCGCCATAAAATATAGGTTCTGATATGCCTCGTTGCAGAAGAATTTTTAACCCAATGTTGTATTTAACAATAACTCTGAATGTCTGTGGTAGAATTTAGAAATTGCTTTTCGAATTTTATGATATCTATAACCTTGTTTTAATAATTTAGCAGTTAAAAATAAGTTTCTGTTGTTGAAGTCATCAACATTAGAACACACTCTAGCAAAACGAATAAGCTGAGAAATATATACACCATAGGAAGGAGAGCGAGGAACATCTCCATCAAGAAAGGGGAAATTTACTATTTCAAAATTAAAATCATCCCCTTTATCATAAATTTTAGAAGAAACTATGCCATTTGTTATTGACAAGTTCAAGTCCAAAAACGGAGCTTCAGTATCGGAAGAATTCGCCTTATTTAACTGAAGTTCAGTGGGATATATCTGACCTACCATTTGTTCAAAATAAGGATTATCAATATTAAGTAAGTCATCTAAATATCTGGAGGTTGAGTTAAAAGTCCTAACATTGCACAAAAATAATATTTTAAAAGAAAGTAACGTATAAAGTGCCCAAACTAATTATTATCATTCTGCTAGTAAGCTGCATTAAATTCAAAGATCATGATGATACGTAAGAAAACGAAACAAATGATAATATACTTGAGGACTTTGAAAACGCATCACCATATTTTTGCACTTTTCTTGCAAACCGTATATGCGATTGAAAGTTTACTCACAGTTTTTAATGTGCAACCCAGAATTGGTATGAATCAGTCGTTAATTTGGCTGCACTATCACGCGACGCTGCTGAAAGCGTCACATGGGTACATACAGCATCCAGCACCTTTCTGCACAGTTAAATGAAGCTTTTTGATTATTTTAATGTATAAACTGGCGTGTATGATGCAAATCACCAAAATAGTTTATAGACTTTTACGAATTAAAAGTATTTGATAGCTTCAATATTTCGAAAATAAACGTCAAATTTGATTATCAATTTATAGCTCCTTTTTAGAAACATCTGTTTAAGCTACCTTTATGCACGGTTTCATTACTGATATTGACTACATACACTGACAGTCATGTGGGGAAGACGTTTTGATGTAAATCATGGCAGCAGATCTGCTGTAATGTGATCGAGAACGTCTTAAAAAATTACGTTAACGTCACTTGCACAATACAAAAGACTCGTGATACAAACGTAACTTATGCATAATCTGTCATTTGTGTATGCCCTTAGCCTCTTCCAATAAAACCGGACGTAAAAAATCGAATCTTTGAAAGGCCGAGGACACTGAATTTTATTACTAGACTATAGTAACCAGGGTGGGTGGGGTATGTCGGTATTTTTAAAGGGGTGTAATTTTGAGCATACTGAACTGTCAATTCATTTCTAATCTTTCAATGATGAATGTGCAGTCATGAAAGAAGCAATGGACGCAAATCCGTTGAGTCAGGAATCAAAACTACCGCATGTTAACTTGCATCTGAATTCGACCACCCCTGTCTTAAAACGGATACTTTTTCAATACCTTAAAGTAAATTTACAACCATGATTTTTCTAGGACACACTACAAGGTGGTCAGACTATGATATACAATAACAATTATCTCGCTGACATTCTATAAAGGATTTAATCTGGGTGATGCGTTTTCAAAGTCTTTAAGTATAATACTATAATAGGAGTTCCACTATTCATGCTAATATTTAATTGTAACGTATTTGACTTGGCTGTTGCAATGCAATGCACCCTTTTATAATGAGCTAACATACATTTGATTTTGCCATATGTAATGTGGTTAAGAAAATCTTCAAGTTTTACAAACTGACTGAAATCATACAAATATATATATAGCTGCTTGTTTGCGATATTGATGAATGCGAAAAAAATAATGTGGCCTTGTTAAAACTGGTGGTTATGTTTTCAGAGAGCTGTTGCTGACACACAAAAGCAGATACAATACTTAAACTGGCTTTATTTGAAAACGCTTTAAGCCTTTTATGAAATAGAAACGAACAAAACTTCTAAAACTATGAAGGGACACACCGAAAACAAACAAAAACAGTCAATATAATGATTTTAGGGCGTAAGGTTAATAAAGAATGCATATATTATTATATATATTTTTTTCTTGGGGGTGGGGGGGTATGTAGATTTTCTTGGTTATTTTGGGTGGTCACTTCTAAACTGGAATATTTTGGGGGTCATCTCTAAAGCCAACTTCAACCCTGAAAGACGTGTCCAGAATCCGGGGCATTCGAGTCGCTCTTTTAATGCCCATGAGGACGTGTGCTACTGTAGTATTGCACCTCAAATGGAACATAGTTTTTCGTTTTTAAAATTTTACATACAAGTTACTTCACACTGAAAGTTTGCATGCGCATAGAAATAGCAAAACCCTAACTTGATTTAAATTTTGGCGGAGAACGATATCAATTTTACTGCTCTGATATCTTGTAAAAATAAATAACTTAGTTTTTGTTAGTATGAAAATGCCCTTTCAGTACCTATTTTTGTACTGTCGGTGGAATACACCTGGTATAGATATAACAGTATTTGCTCATCTATAAAATGTCCATTTGAGATTACAGCAGATGATTATCTTGTTGAAGGCATCAAATTGTGCGGCTTACGATGCAATTCAAGCTGCGTCTTATAGGTCTACGAATAATGGCCTTTCTTCTGGGTCACCATTTTTGTAGCACGGTTGGAAATAACTGAAACATTATTGACTATAGGCTGATAAACGGCAACGCAAGCCAATATGTAGCTACATTTTAACCGCTGAAGCATTGTTATAAATTGTCTTATATTAGCATATACATGGCTTTTTATGTTCAACTGATAGAGGGGACTATTATTTGGCCTATAACATTAAGAATGTTAAAATGCCATCCTATCACAGCATTTATGAAAACGCATGCACACTTCAAAAAAATATTTTTGATTAGGTTTTTTTGGTTTAAATATATACTTCCAATCAAATTTAAAATTCGCATTTTAGATTTAATGTTATTGCAAAACAGTGTTCCGTTGGAAGGGCTACACACCAGTAGGTAACTGGAGATATCTGGGCTTTGTTCATTCGCGATGATTGTGGCTTATACCACTCATATAACAATGCATATTGCAAAATTACCTATCGTCTAATATTCATACACTGGTTGTTTACAAGGAAACAGCTGATTCTATCAGCTGATTACCCAATTACAAATATGCGAGCATCTCCGTGAAAAAAGTACATATTAATTTGTCCAGGAAGACTTAAAGCAGGCTGTTTAGTCTTGGTCTTCATTCGTGTCAAGCTATCTTGCCAGCGCATACATAATAGGTATACTTTAACCCTGTTTTGTACGCCTGTATGTGGAGATAATTCACTCGCAAGTGGTTTGTCCGCCTGTATCCACTCGTAAGTGGTTTGTTCGCATGTACTTAGAGATAATCAACTCGCAAGTGGTTTGTCCGCCTGTACGTGGAGATAACCCAATCGCAAGTGGTTTGTTCGCCTGTATATGGAGATAATCAACTCGCAAAAGGTTTGTCCGCCTGTACGTGGAGATAATCAACTCGTAAGTGGCTTGTTCGCCTGTATGTGGAGATAATCCACTCGCAAGTGGTTTGTCCGCCTGTACGTGGAGATAATCCACTCGCAAGTGGTTTGTTCATCTGTATGTGGAGATAATCCACTCGCAAGTGGGTTTGTCTGCCTGTACGTGGAGATAATCCACTCGCAAGTGGGTTTGTCCGCCTGTAAGTGAAGATAATCCACTCGCAAGTGGGGTTGTCTGCCTGTACGTGGAGATAATCCACTCGCAAGTGGTTTGTCCGTCTGCATGTGGGGATGATCCACTTGCAAGTGGTGTGTCCGCCTGTTTATAGAGATAATCAACTAACAAGTGGTTAATCTGTCTGTACACGGAGATAATCCACTCGCAAGTGGTTTGTCCGCCTATTCGAGGAGATAATTCACTCGAAAGTGGTTTTCCGCCTGTACGTGGAGATAATCCGCTCGCAAGTGGTTTGTCCGCCTGTACGTGGAGATAATCCACTCGCTTTATATGCGGATCCAGAGGGGGGAGGCAGGGGGTCTGGACACCCCCCCCCCCTGAAAAATCACAAAAAAGGGTTTCTTAGCAATATTGGTCCGGACCCCCTGAAAAATCACAAAGCTAACAAGCCAGCATTCAATTTTGGGCCATCATCGGCCCGCCAGCGAAACGCCATTTTCAATGGCGGGCCGATAATGGTCCGCTTTTGGTGCTATTTGGATCCTCTTTCTTCTCATAAAAAACCGTTGTCAAAGTTGGACCCCTCTGGCAAAACTTTCTGGATCCGCGCATGCGCTTGCGTACAGGCGGACAAACCATGGTATAGTTATTTTTAAACCACATACATCAGTGTAGACCTTGCATATTACGAGGTACAAGTATTTCGCTCTGTTGGCAATGGTGGTATAAGAAGAATGTAGCCAGTGGTCTGCATCGTCAACGTGATAAACCCGACTTTTCCAGTGTATGAGTTTCTGGTTATGTTAATGAATATTAATATACAGGTTATACGTAAGCGATGCATGCGTTAATATCTTTTTTCTCGTAAACAAGATAATTGAGTACTTCTCATCTTCCGACTTGGTAAAAGTGTATATTCGAACAGTGAAGGCCCGTGTCAGATGATCAGGTTGTTTAAGCCAGGAAAGTAAATTTGTAATTATCTTTTTCAGTGTATGGTAGATGTACAAGCTACACCGATTCTTTCAGTTATCTGGCCAGTCTATGTAGCTGAGAACTCAGAAACCAGTGTTTCTAAATTAACATGGCCTTTATAATTGCAATCTTCAAAAGGCTCGTTTTTGTGTGCCACGGCGGACACATCATTGAGTCACCTGTATCACCTGCGTATGTACTTATACGTTATAGCTTACTCAGCAAGACCCAAAGTCAGTTTGCCCCCCACCCCTCCCCCGCCCCAACCCCATCGGGAATTTTTTCATGCTTTCTTGTGGGTCTGTTGATTCTTTTTAAAATCTTTTTTTTTTCGAAAAATTCTTTCAGGAATATCATCTGAGTGTCAAACAGATTGGAACCAGATCAGGCCCGACGTGTTGTTTGTCGGGCCTGATCTGAGTCTAAACTGTTTGCAAAAGTTGTCAGCAGTCGACTGTTGACACTTTTTGAGTGATTCCTTTAGGAACATAAAAGGTGACAACTGTCTCGTCTGAGTCTTCGTTATTTTTCAGATAATTTTGGATATAATCTAAGCATTCGACAGAAACAAATAGTCCTGTGATTAGTTGAGTCGGACGAAACGTTACTTGAATATTTAATTTCTATTAGCCTCTATATTATTAAATGCATTAAGTCTGTACTAGACCGGGTGAGGTTTAGAAATTTCGGTCGGTACAACATATCAAGGTCAAACAACAAAATTTGTCGAAATCCCTTGTTTCGTCGCATGAATTCAAAAATGTATACAGCAAGATCAGACTGTGCATAATCGTACACTGCTGGAGAAGATTCGGACCTGACTGTGTGGGACCCCTTGAATAGCCTATACTTCTCAACTCCCGACTTGGTAATGTCAGATAATCAGCAGGCGACTTGCAAATAGAGCATGCAGATTATAAAACTTGCTGCTCAACTCAACTGAAGCCTAAGTAGACCCTCTCACATAACGCTGATCAGAGCCTTCATAACAGGATGACTAACTCGGCCGAATTGGTACATTTTCTCAAGCTGTTTTTTTTTGTATGCTCATTCGCGCAGTTTTGTTATTTGGAAAGTCTAACTAATACGCTACCGCATTTTTCCAGATTCTAGCTAGTCTCTATAGCTGGGCAAGAAGACATGCGACAAGTTTTCGGAGCCTGACAACCAAATTACAGTCGGTTCCGCTTGCACAGTGCAGAACCCAGTAAACGTCTAAAAGCGGGCCACCGTCGACCCACCAGCGAAACGCCGGTGTTTCGCTGTGGCCCAATGGTGAGCCGACTCTAAATGCTGACGTTTATTTGTGCCAATGGCACTGTTTTCTCTCCACACGAAGAAATTTCCAGCATATTCCGCATCTGACCGGATTATTTTTTTCAAACGAAAAAACAGCTGATTTGACACGCCTCCAACATTAGCCAATGAAAAGCTTTTATTGCACACACCTCCGGTCACACCCCCAGACACACCTTCAGATGATAACCAATGAAAGTGCTCGATTACCGGTTTCTTCCACGTGGTTGTAATGGAATGTGCCATGCCCCGAGAAATTGGGCACTGTGACTAAACCACACGGGCCCCAGATAGACCACTCTGTTCCACCAGCCCGATCATCGCGCGAAGCTACAAGGCGACTGAATGACCCTATACCAGAAAATCGAGGTCTACACAGAATATCTAAGAACAACTTACGTGCTCTTCTTTTATCATTTCATAGTTTGCACGAATGGACCCCAGACACTAATCTGATATTTTGCCCCAAATACCGTTTTCCCCTGTTTCAAGCCAAAAGTGAAGCCGGCTGTCACCCTTTTTTCGGATCAACAAGGTGACTATATAAGGCTACCGGGCGGATGAAAACAGCTGATCGCTGAAACTACATTGCAATACTCGAGATTAACACGATACACGATACTATTAAAAGTTAAAAAATTAAAGTGCTGAGTGAAAAAGAATCGAAGACAGGTAAGCTTTATTATTTTCGTTTATATGTGAAGTACACAAAATCTGTGAATCAGTAATAAGTAATAGTTCCATGGGTTATCCGCCTGTACGTGGAGATAATCCACGAGCTTTAGCGAGTGGGTTATCTACCGTACAGGTGGAAAAACATGGTACAAATATTTTATGCCACCTACATCAGTGTAGACCCTGCACATCATGGGATATATCGTGCCTAAGTTGGTAAGGGTGGTATAACGTATGTTTTAGGCGCTCAAGAGTGAGTATCCACAAATGAAATAAGAAAATATTTTTTTTTTTTCGTTACGCACTGGAAGTATGAACAAGCAAATTGGATTTGGTACTCATCGCAAATATTCGTAAAGCCACAATCTAAACATGCATGCACATGAGGGGCCTAATGTTTGTTTTAAATATTCGTCTACTTCCATACTTTATGTATGCGAACAGCGAAGGCTCTGGCGAGACCGCGTATGCGCAGGCTCGTCTGAGCAATCATTGTTGGCATGTGTGAGAAGTACCAAAATCTCACTGTTTAATTTTTAGAATATACGCGCCAATTACCCTGTTTATAACAAATATTTTGGTCAGACCTTATCAACCATGATCCCCAATGCCACAGATCCTATATTACAATGTTGAAACATTTGTCCAATCCGGCCTTGTGCGATACTGGTACATGCTTTATCATTTTGTTACTGGAAAATGCAGTCTTATAGACTATTGTAAAGCTATTATACAAGATCTTAGTACTGGTTCAACACAGGAAGACCCGTCCCTTTATAGATGGGACGTTAAGAATCAAATCAAACAAACAAAAGCTATGACAATTCCTAGTTTTATTACCTCAACCTGCTGTTCTAGTACAGTAGTTTCGTCTGCTCACTGTAAACATAAGTGTAAGTTAACACCAATATTGGTGTAAGCTTACACTTGCTTTCCTACTTAACATCCGACTCTTGCATTTCTCCAGTGATAAATGTTAAAACATTTATACCTATTAGTGTTGTAGTTATTATTATTTTGTTGGGCCTGATCTGAATCCAAACTGTTTGACGAATACAAATTTAAAGAGCCGCGGCAGGGAGCGTGGTGGCTCAGTGGTAGAGTGCTTGATTTGAGACCGATGGGCCGCGGGTTCGAGCCTCACCGGCGCCGCTGCGTTGTGTCCTTGGGCAAGACACATTTATCCTAGCTTAGTACTGGTTCAACCAAGGGAGACCCGTCCCTATATAACTGAAAGATAGTTGATGGGACGTAAAGAATAAAATCAAATGAATTAAAGAGCCGCGGCATGAGATTTCCAGCAATGTGGCCAGTGTGTGCGACCAGCAAAGCCTCAGACCAGCCTGCACATACGAGCAGTTTGATCAGAGCCTTTGCTAGTCACTTGAATAGTATATGAGTATTAAGTAATTGACTGTACATCATTTAGAGTTTCGAAGCCTAAAAGGGGGGGGGGGGGCTGCACATTATCGTCTGAGTCTACACTTGTCAAAATGTCACATTGTTGGAAATCTCGTGTCGCGGCTCAAATGACGTCACTGGCAAGCAAAGAGTATTTGTTGGTCATATTTTGACGAAAGTGCTAATGGTTTGTAGGTTTTGACATTCTAACAGTGCAAGAACGCACTGTAATTGTATGGCATAGTACATAGCCGCGCGTAAAGAAATTCGCCTTGGGTATTACCATTTTAATAAAAATTTCAGTCTTGTCAGGACGGTTGAAATTATCTTGCCCCTCAGCCGTAATCCAGTACTTTGAGCATTCCATACCTTCATGATTGCTCGACTTGAATCAGAGGGTCAGGGAAAGACTTAGGTGGTCGAATACGACCCTACGACAGAGGCGAAACCAGGATCTCTGGAACCCCCTGAACCCCCTCTGGAACCGCCACTGCACTGTAGAAGTCAAATGAATCGCTACCGACAGCACTGAATTATATTATGCCACCACGATCACAGCTTAAGACTTTGTTGCATGCAGACCAGCCTACGCATCCGCGCAGTCTGATGTTCGCTCAATGCAAAATTGGAAAGCTTAGCTTACTAACTCTACACAAAAGTTCAATATTCTAGCTAATCTCTGTAACTGAGCAAGCTAGTTTGACCATAACCTTGATCTCAATCTCCTATGACAGGTTTTCTCGCGACGAGGTCCACACTGAGAAAGCTACAGTTATGTGGGCCCGAAACTCCAGAAATAAGCTGTCCAAACTGCCCCTTTTTATTTGACACGAGTCTTGGCAAAATGTCACCTTTAGTTAATTATACGTCAGCGTATTTTTGAAGCGTTACCTTCAAGAGGGAAGCGTCGCAAATAAAATGTTGAACTCTCAAACGTTGATTTTGTCATAGGTTTACGTCGACAACTGTACATATTAGACCCGGCCCCGAGGTAATACAACTTTTTTCAACTGCTCGAAAAAACAAAGCCTTTCAAACTCTTAGAGTGTTTTATTAATCATGCTAATAAATGTTAAATGCCAACAGTTGGCATTTTCACATGTATTATGAGCATGAACAATTTCACACTCAGCTGAGTTTAGCATGAAGAAGTTTTGTAACTTCGTGGCCAAGTCATTTCGGGACAGGCCTGCGCGGTAGCCGAACATTTTCGTTAGCACGTGTCATCAAAACACGTCGTCAACGTCGGAGTCGAACTGAAACAGAGTCGTGACTTTTGAATTTCTATATTTAAAACCTGAAAACCCCCGTTTGCAGACTTATCATGTGCCATTAAATTGCGTCTTTTTAAGCTGTCTTTTCAGGGGTAAAGTCAGGCTTAATGTCTACGAGTGCCAGAATAAAATTACTGACACAGGAAATATATATGTAAACAAAATAGTCGCAGATTAACAGGCTCTTGAAGGAGCAGTTTGGTTAGGGACTACTTTGCTGTCTTCAGCAAACTTTTCTTGCTAGCGGCGCTGATAACATTTGCAAACAGTTTGGAGCCAGATCACGAGCGACAGAATGTTGGTCCTGACCTGGATCCAAATCGGTTGGCATTCTCGATAGTGTTCCAATAAGTTAATTTTGAAAAAAGGCAGCAAATGAACAATGACCCAGCAAAGGAGATGTCACAAATATACTCATAATACGGTAATCTGCAGTCGGGATTGGTGCTTTTAGGGTGGTTATATCAGGCGACCGAAGGTGACTAATAATTCACGTTTTGAATCATAATACTGTCGGATTAACAAGTTCATATTTAACCCGTTTGAATAAGAGAAAATCTTATAATGGATTGCTGGATAATCTGATCAGGCCATTTGAAATAAATGATATGTTTATATTTTTCAGCATAAATAAACGCAATGACGGCAATGATAAACACAGCAACAAACAAACAAAAAGTTAGGTGAATTATAAATGATCATAAAAGTTATATAATATAGTTCGAGCATGATTAGTTCACTCTACTACTTCAGAAAACTTTAATTACTTTTTTGGTAAACATTTGACCCTGTTTCTCGTTCGACTCCGGGTTACATAACGTCAACTGATAATGCATTGACATCTAATCATCGTCATGGCATGCAGAAGACATATGACAATCCGACTCAATTTAACTCAAACTATAATATAAACTATTTGTGACTCGAAGTGAAAATGTTGTTCACAGAACTGACTTAAGGAAAGTCGACTGCATAACGAAGAGCCCGTGGTGTCAGTCCCTGTTGCATCGAAAATGGACAAGATTCGATAGAGTTATGACTACTCTATATGCAACAGGGTACATGTATATGAAAATATGCACTGCTGCAGAACAGAAAATAACTGAATATCTATTTTATTTGACATAAACTAAACAGTTTCTTGTAATAACATAACAAACTAAACAGTTTCTTGTAGTGACACAACAAACTTAAACAAAACAGTTACATGTTATAACATAACACACTTAACAGTTTCTTGTGATAGCATAATAAACTAAACAGTTCTTGTTATAGCATAATAAACTAAACAGTTACATGTAATAACATAACACACTTAACGGTGTCTTGTTATAAGATACTAAACAACACAGTTTCTCGTAATAGCATAATAAACAAAACAGTTTCTTGTAATAGCATAACAAACTAAACAATTTCTTCTATTACATAGTTAACTTAACAATTTCTTGTAATAGCATAACAAACTAAACAGTTACATGTAATAACATAACACACTTAACAGTTTCTTGTAATAGCGTAATAAACTACACAGTTTCTTTTATCGCATAACAATCTCAACAGTTTTTTGTAATAACATAACAAACTAAATAGTTTCTTGTAATAGCATAACAAACTAAACAGCTATATGAAATAACATAACACACTTAACAGTTTCTTGTAATAGCATAATAAACTACACAGTTTCTTGTAATAGCATAACAAACTAAACAGTTACATGTAATAACATAACACACTTAACAGTTTCTTGTAATAGCGTAATAAACTACACAGTTTCTTTTATAGCATAACAATCTCAACAGTTTCTTGTAATAACATAACAAACTAAATAGTTTCTTGTAATAGCATAACAAACTAAACAGCTATATGAAATAACATAACACACTTAACAGTTTCTTGTAATAGCATAACAAACTAAACAGTTTCTTGTAATAACATAACAAACTAAACAGTTTCTTGTAATAACATAGCAAACTAAACAGTTTCTTGTAATAACATAACAAACTAAACAGTTTCTTGTAATAACATAGCAAACTAAACAGTTTCTTGTAATAGCATAGCAAACTAAACAGTTTCTTGTAATAGCATAGCAAACTGAACAGTTTCTTGCATTAACATAACAAACTAAGCAGTTTCTTGTAATGACAAAACAAACTAAACAGTTTCTTGTAATAACATAACAATGACATATATTACGCTAATAAACTTTTTAGTTCCTATGCAAATCTAACCAAAATGTAATTGTAGATTAACCCTTTTAAGATCAATGGAATTTTCCATAAAGTTTGATACAGTTACGAGGGTCAGTCAAAAATAACTGAGAGTTGATTCATATCTCTTACGTAGGCTAACGTACACTAGTGTAATTTGGCACATGCCTGCAATGAACTGTCCTGCATCAGAATATGCAATATACAAGGCCATGCAAAGTATAGATTGTTGTTGCTTAGCAACCGAAGAATGTGAAATAACGCCATGCGTTCACGCTGGAATATAGCGTTGCCATGGAAACACTATTCATAATTTAAGCTACATTAACTTGTGCATTTGTTTCAACTACAGTATGCGAATGTTTTTTTGGGAAACGCAACAACTGAGATTGAGGCAGTGAAATTTATTGCATAAATAAGAGGAAAATTAACTAAATTTTCTGAAAATTTCACCCCAAATATACCCCACCCACTAGTTACGGTTCATTTTAGAGCAATATAATCAACTAAGTATCATATCATATGACCATTTCATTGTATTTAGTAATTGGTTTTGACATCTGAATGCATATCTTGAATATTCCCAGGAATAAACGGTTGCCATAGAAACAAAATCTGGTCTTTTAGTTAAAATTGGAATTTCCATCGATTTTGGTTGCTAGGGAACGAACAGTGCATGTATTGTATTTACTATCTATTAGACTTCTTCAAAACATTGCCAACACATTGTTTGATACAATTGAAGAGATAAAAGGTCCGTTATTATACTGTTTTAGATTTGAAATGATTTTAGATTCATGGCTGCTTAGTCAGAAGTGTCGTCAGCGCGAACGCACATCTCTGAGAGACAGTCTGCGGTTGCCTAGCAAAAGTGCATTGAAGATGATAAGACGTCAACTTTTATATGTAATGAAGCCAGAAGGTTCATTCTATATGTGTTTAAAGTTTCAGCCAAAACTGCCGACTCAGTAAAAAGATTAACCAACTCTCAGTTATTTTTGACTGACCCTCGTAAGTCTGGATGAGCCACGGTATATATTGCGGAGTTACAGGTTATAATTTTCAAAAAATATTAATATATATCTTTCTCTGAAAATCGAGTTTTTCCTAGTAAAATTGAGATGCCGCCTTATCATCATGTTTCATGTGGGTCTTCACTTTTTGTCATAGTATCAGTCTATGGGTTTCTAGTCCACAGAGGGTTAGAATGTATTTCTCCTTTATTTCAGTAATGGAGGTGTTAAGAATGATCACATGTGTTTCTCTAGTCATTATCCTTTTTGCTGACGTCATGTTGGCCCGCCCCGCTAGGTCAGAAACCTCAGAAGTGGAGCAATTCATTGAAAATTGTAAGTATAACACAGCTTAGTCAATTGTATACATACAAATAGGTTGAATGGCTCTTTGAAAAGTTCTAAAAGAATTCCAAAAAGCTCTTCTCTTTCATTGATGGCTAGATGTCAATCATTTACTGAAATAAGTACTTTCGCTGGCTTTCTGATATCTATAGAAAATGAACTATACATGCATTTACTTGAAACAAGAAATTTTATTTAAAGTTTATACTAGTAATAGCAAAATTGAATGCCGACTTTGAATGCGGACTTTAAATAAACAGAAGCTCCTAAATAAAGGATCTATATTAATAGTTTATGGCAACTACAAACGTTATTGTCTAATAAACAGTCAAGGAACGGTCAGAAACCATTTCAGTTTGGTGTGCAAAGTCTCTTGAAGGTTTTGGTATGAACTATGTACAATGCATTAAGTTTCAAATAAGCAAAAATTATTGTATGGTTTGCGCGTCTGTGCTGGAAGATAATACACGAGCTTTAGTGAATGGACTGTCGGCTGTACAGACGCAAAACCATACAATAAATTGCATTTGCACAGTGTGCATTGCTAGATGTTTTATGTAAACATTGGAATATCAATGAAAGGTGCAATAAAATGGATATACATGTACATGTAATATTAATCACGATCATTCCGCCGAAATGACATTTTTGCATGTAAAAACAATGTACGAATTGGTCAAATCAGTGGCACTTATTATATTTCTGTATTGTGCAACACATGGAAAGTGCCAACAATATAAAAACACACATATAAACTGCTTTTAATTCTTATGTTTAATCTACTCTGTTGTGTTGTTGTTGAGATCGCAGAAAATGAACAAAATATGAAATCTATGCATATGATAATTGTACAGGATTAATGTGTTGAGTACCGTGGCATCCTTCCGTTGAAGACATTAAAGGTTTGCAAGAGTTTTTTTTAGATTTTTCCTTGTGATTGCATTAAATATTCATATTTTTTGCCCTAGTTTCAAGCAAAAATGCGATTCTGGGTAAATTAAATTTGAGCCAGCGCACGAGATTTTGGTACTTATCGCAGCCCAGACGAGCATACGCATCCGCCCGGTATTGACAGAGCTTTTGTTGCACTCATACACAACGTATGGAAGTAGAGGAAGACTCAGTCCGAAACTTAGACTTCTAGCTCCGCTAGGTAGCTGCGATTGCATGTTTAAAGCACGACTGCGCGCATATGCGATAAGTACCAAAATCAAGTGAGCTGGCACATCGTTATTATTTTGCGTTGTTGGAACTCTATACTAAAGATGATGGAGTCATGTTCTTGGACCAGTAGTTTGCAAAATTATTTCTTCCTGATTACATAAAATAAGCATCCCAACATAATAGAGCCATGGCAAGACAAAACAAACACAATGCGTGTGCGACCAGCGAAGACTAAGATCAACGTAGGCATCCGTCCTGTCTGATCATAGTCTTCTCTGGCCGCATGAAGAAAGCGTGACTCCTTAGGAACCAAATGAGCGCACAGTGAAGACTATGACCGGACTGAACTGATACCTAGGCTGATCTGAGCCTAGGTATCAGTTCAGTGACACTCATTTTGTTGGGTTTTGCCATGTCTTGGCTCAGTTATTTGTTTTAAAGGCACAGAGCAACCTTCCGTATTTTACAGTCTGGCAAAGGCCTTTTTTGTTCACTACTCATCATAGATTTTTCACTTTGATCCAAACTTATGGCAAAATGCGATGGCATGCCATTATGTGATGGCATTAAATCTGAGAGTATATAGGTTGAAAACTATTTTCCGTGGAATGGCTCGTCTCTGTTTCTTTCATTATGATCATGTGAATCAATGGATCACGCAAAAAGGAAATTATTGAATTGAATAAGAGAACCATGAATGTCCCTTCTTTTTTATGTCCAATCAAAAAGCTAGTGCCATGGTCATTTTTGAAGAAAAAATAGTTGCGTATTCTGTGCAGCCTGAGCCTATAAAATTTCTTCATTATGACAAGGAACAGATATTTCTCCAAGTACATTTGTTTCTTTTTGTTTTACTTTATTGCAATCAACTTCCTATTTAGTACGTGGGAATAAGATTTTTGTAATGGTAGTATCCTAATCCATTCCCTCATGGGTTTTAGTGGCCATAATAACATACCCTATACAAGTGGCCCTCTAAGCGGTTCCCATGCCACTTTTTTCCATTCTCTATGTTCTTAAAAGGTATTCCCTCATTTTGACTTTCGCTACATTGTTCCCCAGAAAACCATATTATCATTCCCAAACTCCCAAAACCGTAAGAGCACCTCATATAAGAAGAAGCCATTTGGTTTAGATGTACTTCCCAGCCAGCATACAGTGTTGGGCCATCATCGGCCCGCCAGTGAAACGCCATTAAACTGGCGTTTCACGGGCGGGCCGATGGTGGCCAGCTATTAGAAATTTTCTGGGACAGTGTTTTCAAAAAAAAGGATATATGCGGGTTCAGCAGGACAAGGGTTAATGAAAAAACGACTGCACTTTATAGGAAGAAAATACTGAAAAAAAATACTGATCTATTAGTAAATTCCAAATTACCCCTTTATTGAAGCATGGAAAATATAGAATTACTTTCTGGGCGGTAACAGTTTCTAGGGCAATTAATCTGAGAAATTAAATACAGAAAAAATCAACAACAGCCGGCTCTAAACATTTGCACAGCGAAATTAGATTGCATCAAAATGAACCAAATGAAATAAGATTGCATCAAAATGAACTAAGTGAACGCTCATAAGACATATTTTAACATCTTGTTTTTTTTGGCTTTAAAAAGTTAGTTCTTATAACAACGCGTGTGTTTGCAATCACTGGTATGAGTTCGCGATAAAATTAGGTTCTAAATTCCTAAAATTAATTCATCATAGTAAACAATAAATAACTAATTCGCTGCAAAAGCAAACAAAGTCTGGGCCTCGAGGTTATAAAACTTGAGTTCATTCTCAGACTCAAAATAAAGCGCAATGATTGGCTGCTTGTGGACACTTTAAATTGCACCAATAAAATTATTGACAGACAGACTCAAAAATAAAGCGCAGTGATTGGCTGCTTGCGGACGAGTGTCCGCAAACAGCCAATCATTGCGCTTTATTTTAAGCCTGTCTGAGTAATTTGTTTCTGGCAATCAAAATGCTCATGAGCATTTCAGGATACGCTATAACACAAACTAGTTACGAGTTATGAAATATGGTAATGTAGAATTCAGTAGTAAATGATGGAAAGAGAGACAGCGAGCGCATCTCCGTTTAAATGGAGCAGATGATCGAAGATGCTGACTTTTCAAGTTTCAAGTTTATTATATTTTCTCAGGTTTATAATTGCAAACAACATGGGATGCATGTACAACATTTCAAATATTTCAGCATGGCGGTAACTTTTATGGTTATTTTTCTATATCATCGTCTTATTTTTTTTTCATTAAAAATAACGATCACATTAGGGGAGGCCCTGGAAGAGGCTTTAGGGATATAGGGAGATTAGGCAAATACTTAAAAGGATATGGGATACTTTTGAAAAAAAAAATCAAACTTAAAAATACATGTAGTGCTAAGCTGGCGTCTGCTGGCGTAATGAGATACGAACAAATGTGTCCTTGGCAAATGGTCACCGAGGATTAGCAGATGTCTTGTTCGACATGGTATTTTAGGGATATGGCGATACAGGGCTTTCTGAATTTGGATGTAATTTTGGTGATATTTGCCAATTTCTTTTCAGGGGTATGGGATACTTTTCAAGATACCAGGGACCCCCCTATCAGGACCTCATAGGGAAAATGCAATAGTGTATGACTAATGCACACTCTTTTTTAACCGTTTTTAAACGTTTTATTATTCAAAGACTGTTACATTTTGCGATGGCAATCATCAAAATGCACGTTTAGCAGCCAGTACAAGTTTCTATAAATTCTAACCACAGTGCAAATGAATTGCTATGTTAATTGAACAAAATCTTAAATCGATCGCGGAAAACGACAATCGATTATGTACTCATTTGCCTCTATCGATTAATCACGGATTGAGTGGCAGACCACTACTATCTAAACGATTTTCTATTTTCAGTTCAAGACCAAATGGCTTTAAGTTCCAGATCAAGTCGTAGACGACGTCGTCGTCACACGATGGTCCGTGATCTTGCAATCATGGAGTTCTGCATCCAACGTCCACATCGCTGCCGGGAAGAGATGCGACGCCGCGAACAACAGATGAATACACGCGGATATACGGTCATTGTGATTCAAAAATAAAGCAAGTATTCACTTCATTAAAAGATCAGCGTGCAGACAATCAACGGACCGCGAGCGCCTAACTTCATAATGGCGTCGTATCAACGTCGATACATGTTGACACAGCGTCGTCATATAGTCACGTGACCCACTGGAAAAGAACCAGAACACGTTCCAACAATGTCGTTTGAAGTTTCTGGAGAGTGAACATTGTGAGATAAGTGCTTTTACTATAGTATTGTATAAACATCGAGGAGATTTAGTAGAGATGAAGTACGGAAAATGCACTAGCAATAAGCTTTCTTGACTTGAAAATATTCTGAATTGATTACAACATTGACTTTAAATCGTTGTGGAGTCATAAACCCATCGAGACCCATTTAATGTTTGCTGATGCATTTAAGAACAAGCACTCCCAAGTTCTTAAAGCTACAAAGCAAGCTTAAACAAGGTGGCAGCGTAGATTATACATAGTGGAGCTTCAACAGAAAAACTCATCCAATATAGACTTCTCGGGGCACATGGTGGCGAAATGACTTCGGTATTGATGTCGCAAAGTCTGAGGTTGCACGGGCGGATCCAGGATTTCTGGAAAAGGGGGTTCATATTTAAAAAGGTGTGGGGGTCGTTTTGCTGATTTATCTCATTTTTCTTAATGAAATAATTTGTTCTCACTGAGACCAAATTATTTCATTTTCATAGGCTATTTAAAGAACGGGGGCAGAGAGGGGGTTCGCTCAGAGAGGGGGTTCGAGCGAACCCCCTGAGCCCCCTCTGGATCCGCCACTGGTTGCCTACACTATATCACTCATGTCTTTGGCGTTATAGCACTCTCTATCACCATGAAGTTGATTGTTGACACGGCTTCATTTTGACGTCACATGTTTCTCAATATTTTTCTACTATTTTCTCATCTTCATAGTTTTAGAGTTAACACATACAGATGGATGGATGGGAGTCAACCCTGTCTTATGCAAGCACACGTGAGATCAGCAAAATACTTCCTTTTTGCAGATGGATGCTTAGTAAAGGCCAGTTTGTATTGAAATAGCTTCTTGGACAATTGCTATTCTGGTCTCTTAAGACAGGTGATTGTCTAATACAGGTGGTGTTTAAGACAGGTTTGACTGTATATGAGAATGTTATTTAACGTCCCTGTAGATGTTTTTTCTTTGTGTTAAACCCTGGTCCTGCTGAGTATATTTATACATCACATATATTTTCCAACCAGGTCACAAGGTTATACTTTTTTCATGCTCAACTCAAATGGGCATGAAATGTCATCTGCTCATAAAAAACTAAAATTCTGTAAAATCTAATGCATTATTTATACTGCTTACAATTGTTGGCATTTTAGCAAGATAAATTTAATGTTCAGTTGAGTTGAGCATGAAAAAAGGTTTGTAACCTCGGGCCAGTTCATTTGCTTGATTCCATTTATTATAATGAATAAGCATGGAATCAATGGGGATCCTGACTTACTCTTCAGAACAGAAGCATCTTGATCGGATCCTGTATGGCATTGAAATCAAGATATATTTGGCGTCAGCAAGAAACGGGTTAATTTTTTGCTCTTAACTGCGCTATAATCAAATCAGACCTAAGGACACAAAAGATCTCTTTTTCATATGAATTTCATAACATTTTATGTAATTAATGTTTCGTTGCTTATGTAAAATATCTTGTAATATATGTTATGTTTGAATGTCGTAAATACTTGTAGTTGTAAATCTAGATTTCCATGTATTATACGTTTATGTTTAGATGTCGTAAAAAGTTAGATGTTTAGGTAAAAACTATCACGCACTTCTGATGTCGTAAAACGTCTTGTAGTTTTTAAGCAAAATATAATTATTCTTTGTGTATAAAACAATATGACCATTGATCATTCTTCAATTTCTATAGTTCATCCATGTTTTTGAAGCCGGAGACTTCGGTTCAGTGAGATCATATCAGATATGTTTGTTCTGTGTAAATCATCATTATTTACTAGCTTAATGACTGGACATGCCTGTTAGCCACTGATTCATACTTGCTTTATTTATGAGTTTAAACTACTATTTTGTTGTCATATATATTTGCTGGTTAGGACATGAATATGTTTAAGTCCAAGCCTATTGTCCTAACGGACATTCACATTTTGTTTTTTTGGTTTACGAAGTATTTACTATAAATAGTTGGACAAATATCCCTATTTTTTTCTTCTACAAAACCACATATATTTTGTGGGTACTTCCAATTATGCAACAACATAAGGGTCAGTGCACGAGTTTTTGATACATATTGCATATATACATGAATGCCTCTAATAAACGCCCATGCTAACATACCCGGCAGGGCTAGAAGACTAAATTTTGGCCTGAGCCTTTATCTATATCCGTACTTTGTGTATGCAAGCAGCAATGGTCCGTGCGGATCTACACACATGCGCAGACTTGCCTGAACCTTCACTGCTCGCGATTAGATAAGCACTGAAATTCTCTTCAGATATTTTTCTGCTTGTAAAATTATGGAATTGAGTGACCTCATTTGATCGTTCCTCGGGAACAGTCTGATCAGAGTTTACACCCTTTTGAATAAGCTATAGGTTCAGATATTTGTAGTAAATATGGTTTTATAGTATATGCTATAGTTTGTATTTTGTTTTGTAACCTTTAGCGGGCTGAATTTATCATAAATGTCAGTGTATAATGTTTGCTACTACTAATACTCAAAATAGGGCTGACATATCTATCAGTGGATTATTGCATTTGAGAAGATTAACTACTGTCCTGCCATCCAAGAGTGACAGTGACGTCATGTTTTGTTTACAAAGTTATCAGGGACTTATGATCGATAGATCACTTGTGTATTAATCTTTTGGATTGGATTAATACACACGTGATCTGTCGCGTTGGCTCAAATGGTGTGTATAATTTAATGTTTTACTTAACAAATGAAACAAAACATGACGTCGCTGTCACTCTTGGTTGGAACAACAGTATATTGGTTCAAGACAACCACAAACAATGAGTAAAATACTTAATAAAATTTCTGCCTGGATTACGATACTTACTATACCTGCTAGGGTATGCCATTGTCATTCCATAGCTCAGCAGACATGGTTGTGACGTAATTTTTGTTACCATAGCAACGAGATTGTTAAAATCTTTTCAAAAGGGATAATTTACTGTTTTTTACTGTTATATGTGTAGCTCTATGTAAACGATATATAAAAAAGATAAAAAAAATATAAAAAACGAAAAAAAGAAGAAAAAAAAACGAAAAAGAAAAACGAAAAAAAAATTCCATTCATAATTACTCTTCTGCCCACTAAAGGTTACTTATGCTTTCTCTATGATCCCTTCACTGTCAGGAAAGATATGGAAATCTCGTCTGCTGCAAATTTGTGTTTTCACTGCATTCTAAAAGCGTATTCAAAGAGTTCTATACATCGATGAGACTGCACGCATCAGTCTTATCTAGGTCCAAACTGTGTGCAGTTTGGCTCCCAATGTGAAACAGCAGATAACACGGGTACCACATGGACTATGACGGTGTTGGGGTTAAAGCTGTACCCTGGGAAAATGACACTCAGCTAGATCTGCCATATCCCACTACACAGCTCACATAGTGTTTATTATTATATAAATTTTCTGATTGTATACATCTCATATATTGTTCTACCGCAATTAACTCTTTGCATGCTGGGTAAATGCTTTTGCTGATTTTTTTTTCAAAACCAACTTTCAAAAAATTATCAGAGTATCAAATGGTTAGGATCCTAATCAGGACCGAGAGTGTTATGTCGGTCCTGATCTGGGCCCAAACTGTTTTCAAAGGTTGACAAAAGTCGCCACTAGCAAGGAAAGAGTTAACCCTAAATAGTCGAACATCATAACGTTTTCGCACTATACTTGTCCATTTTGCAATTTGACAAGGTGTGAAAACAGAAGCATCGGAAGCTTATGAGATTTAGTATTTGTCGCATATTCAAGCAACGAAGTCAGACAAACCTGTGCAACGCATACGCTCGCCAAAGCATACATAAGGCAAGGATGTAGGCAAAGGCCCATGACAAAATGTACACTTCTGTGCCCACTAGATAGCAAGTGGTGCATGTAAATGGTGTTAAGAAAGTTCTTACCTCGAATCGTTTAAAAAGGAAATGATGCTGGAAATTGCAATTTCCCTGAGCCTGTTATACCTTGTGATGCTCTATAGCGTTTGATATTGTGTCTGACATCGAATGTCTTCAGACAATATTTTATTTACTTTGGGTAGTGTCTTTCAATCGTTCTAGAAAAAAATATTTTCCAAAAATTGCGACATTTTTGATTTTGGTAGGTTGTATACAGCCTTGCAGTTTAGTAAATGTACTAAATGTTTTTGTTATATGACTCGTATAAAAGACCTCCTCTGATTGGCTGAAACTAGCTTGCACTGGTTAGGACAGATCATGATGTCAAACAGTGATGAGCTAAAGACAGGTTAACAAGTGTTGTCAGTCTTGACAGAGAGCTAAAAATAGATTGAACTAAATCTAACCCAGGTAACATTGCTTTTTGTCAGTCCTAAGAGAGAGCTAAAAATAGACATTGAAACACTGACTGGTTTCTTATGTATATTTCACAGGTAAAATGTTTGTTCATTTTATGAGAACAGCATTTAACCCATTTATGCCGAATGGAATTTTCCATCGTTATCAAATTTGAACAGTCCATTTCTATTTCAAGGGATGTTAGGTGGTATTTTTTTATTTTATTCAAGTTTTAATAGAAAATTATGCAAGCAAACAGTGGAGACCCTGATCAGACGCCGCATTCTGTGGCATCTGATCTCGGTCTGCGCTATTTGCCTATGTCCCACATAAAGGACACTAGGCATATATGGGTTAAAAATGCAATTATTTTGCTTATCTCATAAGAGTTGCAGAAATTTGGGAAGTAGATTGTTGAAATAATCTTCCTGGTGAAAGTGCACAAGGAACATCTGACTTGAGTAAATTTAGAAATATGAAAACACTTTAAATAAAACTAGGAAAAGAGAGACAATGTCATATAACAAAACAATTTGTGCATTCCTTTTCGGTTAACATCAGGATTAGTCAACCCTTGAAAGTGATGTTTACCTCGGCTTCGCCTCGGTTGAACATCACTGTTCTCGGGTTGACAAATCCTGATGTTAACCTCAAAAGAATGCATCAATTGTATAATGTAAGATGAATAACAACTCCATTTAGAGTTTCTTGATCAACTGAGAAATAATCTTATCACTATGGCCATTGCAAGACAATCTTTTGTTATATACCCTCATTTTGCTCCTCGAGCCCAAAATAATTCCGAGGGGTACTTGCTTTTGAAGATCATTTTTTCCTTGACAAAATATTTGATTAAACATCCCTTTGTTTAATTCTAATCAAGTAGGTCGACTTTAAAGAACTGCAGTGACATTTATGTCATTAGACACATTATTGCTAAAATAATAGGAATATAATTCTACTTTGGAACAAACTTTCTTAACACCCTTTATAAAGAACAATTTTGCGATAAGTACCAAAACCTCTGGAACTGGTTTAAGGACAGGGAATATGTGGTACATTGCTTTTTTTATATAGTCTCGCTATGGAAAATGAGTCCTTGCAATAAGGTTTCATTTCCCATGTATGAGTTTTTATGGCTAGGTAGAATGAATGGGCGAATGTTCTCTCTGTTACTCGAATCTCCTAGAATTGTATCGCTAATTACTACATTGTATTATTATTTTCCTTGTAGCATCAAGCGGGAAATGCTTGGCCAATAATGGATACTCTAAATGCCTGCAAGCATTGAATTTGCATTGTTTGATCCAGGCAACCCGCATTAGGGTGACTCACTGGCGAAATCTCGTTTTTTAAATCATCAATCATTCATTACCATCCGAAAAATATCATCTGGTGACTGGGATAGGGGATAGTTAGGTGGTGACCACCTAAGCGTCATTGTTCGTGGAGATTATTTTACTGACAACCAGGTCATAACATCCGGTAATTGGATTATGGGGATTATTATATGGTCATCAAGGCATGGGCTAAGAGAGAGAGAGAGAGAGAGAGAGAGAGAGGGAGAGAGAGAGAGAGAGATGGTCTTCGGTAGAATGGGTTGTGGATTATTTGATGACCATCTGATGTCTGTGTTAGACGATTATTTGATGACCATTGAGGGGATGACCATCCGTTGATAAGGTTAGGGGAATGGGGGAACTGTATTAAGGGATCATTTGATGATCATCTGGTGACGAGGATAAGATGATTAGGGTACTGTCTAGAGCATTATTTGATGGGCATCCAGTGACTGTGCAAAGGAGTTATTTGATGATCATTTCGGCACTGAGCTAGTGGAATACTTTGATAATTATCAGAGTACTGGGCTCAGGCTTATTTAATTGTAATAGAAAAGCTGGGTTCGGCGGTAATTTGATGGTCATCTTGGCATTGTGTATGATATACATGGAATTTCAATGTCATCTGGCACGTGGTCAAGGGATTATTGGTGGTCATCGCAGCGGGGGACTGGGTTATGATAATCACCACGGTTACAGGCCAGAGGCTTATGTGACGATCATAGGAGTCCTACCAAAGATATCAAATGGTATCATTTGAGATGAATTTCAAGGTGTATTCACAATCTGTTTGTTCCAGAGAAATGGGGGAAAGGGTGGGAACTATCACGCTTATATTGTCATATAAACATGTTAGGTAGTATATCAAATTTTAAATATTAGACTGTTTTAGTGCAACTTCTGTGATATAGACTTTGTAATTTTCTCATTCAATTTTTATTGCAATTCTTTCTTCAATGAAGAAAAATGTCTCCTTTGTTATATATTTTATAGGAAAATAAACTAAAAAAATCGACTTTGTGTGTCTTCTTATTCTTCAGCACAGGAACTTGTAATTTAGGCCAGAAATACAGATAAAAAGCAAATAAAAGTAAGAAAGACAGCAAGAATCAGGAATCGATACAATCAAGCACCACACTAGTCTCAGGATACCAAATGGGAAAGTAACATAATCACAATAAACATCACAAACAAGAGGTCAGCCCTTTCCCTTCAGGTGACCGCAAGGCAGCAATGAGCAGACGCGAAAGCATGAAAAACAAAAGACACATCAATGACACAAATGATCCACAAATGAAGTACCGCCTTGGAACGGTAAGTAAATATCATATAGCCTATCATGTCCGAAGAAGATATTACCTATACTTCTGACCAATTTTCAATTTCTTTTGTACTGTATATTTGCTTGAAATTGGATCTTGACACTAGAAAACCTGTCATTGTTGTATGGAAACTCCCCAAAAGTGGCAACCTTCCTTTCAGTCGAAATTGACTGAAAGGAAGAATGCCACTGTTGGGGAGTTTGTGTTTTCTGAAGGTCTCCGAACCGGAAGTACACCGCTGTGGTGAGTTTTTGTTGTATGCGAACAACAGAGGCATAGACCAGCCTGCGCTTCTGCGCATTCTGATCGGCACCTTTCTTATTTACTATCTCGAAAATAGTCTTGCTTGCTTTATGCAAAATTTAAGCAGTTTAGCTAGTTTTTGTAGCCGAGCATGCTGGTTTGGGCAATTCTTGGTCAAAAATTTCTCGCATCGAGGTCTAATTATAATAGTCAATGCACAGCATGCATTTATATCAAGACAGCCGAACCAGCGAGAGGAAAGATTAAAGCAGGAATGAATATAACCAGGAAATTTCACACTCATGAAAAAAACCTGCATTTAGATAAAATAAAATGATATGAACAGTCAATTTCTAATGAAAAATCATAGGCATGCTCTTGGGGCATGCTACAAAAGTTGTACCAATCAAAATGGACACTAACCACTGATAAGTGTCAAATGTTACCCCTTCCTAGATTCATAGATCAAGGTGACATCAAAAAGTAAGTGAGAATGACCAGGAAATGCTTCAGTCACACACTGCAGACCAACCCACGGCACCCCGAGGAAGAGACACAGAACACTATCAACCACATGGCGCCAAGAAGACAATAAATACAGTATTGCAATTAGCCCACTATTCTCTAGCAAGATAATTGCAAAGCTAGAAACGCCTCTTAATATTGCAAAACATAACAAGGTCCAGACCAAACGCAAATCCCTCACGAAGAATCGGAGCAACAATAAACAATGAATTAACAGCAACTGAATCGCCGCCTTTGAACGGACAGCAGCCGAAGCCCACGAGTATATGAACTGTTGAGTCCTTATCTTTGTTTTATCTCCTTTTTATATCTTTGATTTATTTATACTATGATTTGATTCATGGATAAGTGAGGGATCTTTCATGCAAACATTTTTGTATCTTGCTCCACATCAGATTAAGGGTGAGGTTGGTATCGTGAAACTAGTTTAAGCCTTCCAATAATTTTCTTACTTATCTACCTAAGGCGGTGTTTCATTTGTGGAACTTTTTTGTTATTTGTGTTTGTCTTTGCCATACTAGCATGTCTGTTTCTTGCAGCCTTGTGGTCACCTGTTGCGAAAGGGCTGACCTATTGGCTCTCTTGTACGAGGGCTGTTCAAATATGAATGCAAGTAGCTTCATAACTTTCGTCACATATATGCCACGACAAAATGGTATACGTTTCTATAAAGGATTATATGTAACCTTTAAATTGGTACCAGACCTAAAGACAAATAAAGTATACTAATCGAGTTATAGTTCTTTGAGTGAGGGTCTCTTTAGTATACTAACAAACTCAATGCTTCGAACATACCAGTGGTATAGAAGAGCGTATAATTCTTCGATAAATCAGTTAAATTTCTTGAAATTTTTCAGGAAGTATCACCATATACTTATATAATGATTCTGTGAAAGTTGCGAAAATCTGAAATGAATTTGTTTAATTACATCGAATTGTTTTTACTAAAGTCTCCTTATGTTTACAAATAAATGGTAAACAAAACACCACCTTGCAGTTTTCATTCAAACTTTTCTCTAACAAAATGCACGAAACAACATTTAAACTAGTTTTAACTCAAAGACAATATGTTGGTCACTCATATGAGTTGTTGCTAAAATCATTGAAGGATAGTGGGTTATATTTTAACGCTGAAAAGCATTTTTATTAAGTCGAAACTGCCTTAAGTGAAGGGGTTATAGAACTTATACTTAATTTTGTTGCCATAACATTCCGGTTTTAATCTAAATGTGAACGTTAACTTTAAGATTTACCAAAATATACATTATTTACAATAAAATTACTCACCTGGTCTTGAGGACTAGACAGATTGAAAATATTTTGATTAATGTATACACAACATTTAGAAGCAGAAAAATGCCTGAAAAATGATATGAAATGCAATAACTCTGTAAATAGAGGACGGAGCGTTTTGAAAACTTCCTTATGACATATTAAGCATGTTTTAAGCAAAACACAAAGAAAAAGACACAGTGATGTCCATTATTGCATCACCAGTCGATAACTCAAAATGACGTTTATCATAAAGTTGATGACGTCACAAACGTGCCTGTTTACTGGAGATTGAAACACAATTACATAAACTTTTTCTGCGAGCAACTTTGTCAATGTATGTTTAACTTGCATCTAAAATTTGGTGCCATTTTGTCTAAAACTTACAAAGATATGACACTATATCCACACATGTACCGAAACGTGTATTGCAATTTGCTTAAAAAAACTTCAGTATACAGGAATGTCCTTTATATAAATGTCTGTAACTCAAGAAATATAGTGAGTGTTCCTTTATGTTTGGTACCATTTTAAAGGCGACAAATAGTTCTTTCTAGAAAGGTATGGCATTTTGTTGTGGCATATATGTGAAGAAAGTTATGAAGCTACTTGCATTCATATTTGAACAGCCCTCGTATGTGATGTTTTCTTGTGTTTGTGTCACTTTCCCATACGGTGTCCTAGGTCAGGTGTGGTACTTGATTGTATCAATTCCTGATATTTTCCTTTTTTCTTACTTTAATAAATTTTACTGGCACATTTAAAATTTCTTAAAAATTGCATATAACTAGTCAAAAATTCTAACCGGCCACGTGTGTTTTTATTAATTTTCTGAAAAGCTATTAGCACTATATCAATTTAATTAGCATATCCGAATCAGTAAAGGAAAGCACAAATTCATAAAATTGTATCTGGGAGGCTTTGCCGAATACCCTCACGTTAAAAAATCACAAGAATTTGCATTGGATAGTGGGGTAATTTTTGACACTTTGACCAACAGCGAAGTGTCTCCTGCAGGAGGAGTGTTTATTTCAGCACTTTAGTGTTCAATTTGAGTTTAGCTTTAGAAATGAAAACGTTTTGCGAGTAAAAGTGGGTTATTTCAAGATGTCATGACACACAAATTGTGCCAAAATGCGAAGTTTATAAATGAGGGTAACACTATTCAAATGGGCACCATGCATGGGCTGTTGAACATTTTGTCAATATCTTTACTGCACAGGGTAAATGACACACCTGGCTATTTCGTGAGATGCAAAAAGAGTAGTCAATTCGCTTTACGTTTTTAAGGAAAATATATAATGCAGGTGGTCGGTTAGAACTTTAAGCTAGTATATCTGAATCAGTCAACTATTTTTCCATGGCATTAAAGTTAGTTATAATACAACTAGACTCTACCTGGTACGGAAGCCTATATGTGACATTGTGTTTTGTGTTATGTTGTTTATATTTCGGTGTTCTGACTTTTTACTTTCGTATTTTGAGTTTCTTGTTTATGTGTTCTGTGTACGATGTTGTTCATTTTAAACGGCGCAATTCACGAGGTAGAGACAAGATATAGACGAAAAGACTGGCGAAAAACGAAGTTGTAAGTATTTTAATGCATTCATTGTACATGTACATATAATGTTAGTGAGGTATTTAACATTTGAAATCATGCAGTCGGTAACTATCACAAAGTAAAAAAATATACAGGTCATGCTACAAAGTGGGTTCTCTCTCTCTTTCTCTGTGAAAGCATTCAAATAGACCCAGGACAATTCAATACGACACGGTTTGGTCCATTATTATAGTTTGACCAAATTTAGTTGTTACGGAAATTTTTTCTAAGATTTTATTTTGTAGGTCTGATGCAGTGCACTCGAAAATAACACGACATGAAAGACAAAACGTATCTATCTATCTATCTATATATCTATCTACATACATGTATATTTACTGTATATATCTATCTATCCATCCATATATTAATCTATCTATCTATGAGTGTATCTGTCTATCTGGAAATAACTAAATTGTACTCAAATTACTGTTTGTGAGCGCAGTGTGTCCTACTGGAGATCTTTGGGTTTACCATAAAAATGCAATAATTATACCTATGAATACCTTAAAATTTGGCAGTTTCACGGATATCAAATCAGCTGTTCTTTTCTAAAAAAAAACCAACTTATATAGTTGTTTAAATGCATGTATATTATGTGAAACCAGTCAGCAAAACACAACGCAGAAAAACATATATTTGTGCACCCAAATACGTTTTACTATTAATAATTAATAATATTCATAATTTATCATTTTTATTTTCAGGTTAAATCATGTCTCTGCAAGATTAATGTGGTCATCTTGCTAAACAGTGTGGAGTTGTTAATTTTGTTCCATCATACCTACCTCAAATGAATGGCCAATCTAGAGTACAATTAATTCTGGTATATTTTGACAAATGATTAAGTTTGTGCATCATTGATTTACATTATGTAGACGACAATTAATATGTATCCTAAACAAACAAAAAACAAAATCACGACAGCGATTTCAGCATTCTGTACACATCTCTTATTTAGATGTTTTGAACTATTCTATATAGCTAGCACCAGATGATCTACGTTGTGACCTAGGCACAAAGAATTGTGCTTCTGCAACCCTCTTTAGACACAAAGCTGCAGACTCAGTTGTTGGATTTGACATCTTCATGTACGGAAACTGTGTTTCCAATCAGCGAATGGAGCCATGGCGGGAAACGCTGAGGCGCAGGGATTCCATTGCTTGATACGCTTTTTAAAGACCTGAGAGATACAGGGTAATTTCAAGACACTAACCCCATTTTATGTTGAATGTGTCCGACTCTGTTTTATTGATCTCATTAAGCAGAACTAGATAGAAGCACCATAAACAGATTAGTATGGCCAAGAAATGCCCCAAACATGGACCACAGACTAACCCATGACACCAGAGTGGAAGATACAAAGAACAGAACACTGACAGCCACACGACAACATAATTAAAGTAAAGCAACCAGCTCTCTATACCTCAGCAAGATGACAACAAACTAGAAAGGACAATAAGAAGTAAACTATAAAACAAAGACCCAACACAATGGGAGCAACCACAAACAGTGAATCATCAAAAACAGAAGCACCACCTCAGAACAGACAGCAGCCGAGGCCACTGGGGTTGGAAACATCTATGTGCCTTGATCCACATCTGAACTAAGGGCGAGGTTGGCACTGTAAAACTGGTTTAAGCGCTCGAGTAAAATATTTTACTGATGTTTCCAAGGCGGTACTTCTTTTGTGGATCATTTGTGTTATTTATGTCTTGTGTTTGTCATGCTTTCGCGTCTGTTTATTGCTGCCGTGTGGTCACCTGCTGGGAAAGGGCTGACCTCATGGCTCTTGTTTGTGATGTTTAATTGTGTTTTTGTTACTTTTCCATGTGGTATCCTGGGTCAGGTGTGGTACTTAATTGTATCGTTTCCTGATCTTTGCCGTCATTCTTACTTAGATATATTTTACTGGCCAAATATGTGCCCTAGTTGCTGCCATTGTTAAAACACAAAGAGTGTTTAGCGCACATGGTGGCTTCTTAGCTTGGGTAAAACTAGAATCGCTATTCAATAAGAGTGCAGAGAAAATGTTGATATACAAGAAGGATAACCTGATATACTATGCTCAATGGTCACAAAGAGTTTGGAACACTAATAGATCAAGTTGATGTAACAACATGTTAAGAAATGTATGATAAGAAGACGTGTTAAATGAATTTCTGGCGATACTGAGCCTTATAAAACCCGAACTGATTTTGAAACGTCAGTGAACTTGCTCATTGGACTTAAAGACCTACTGAAAAAAACTCTGAAACACTCACGTCTTGCTTTATATATGTACCAGTGAACACAAGTTCTATTAACTAATTACACCTGCAGTAGATTTCCTTAATATGATGACAGTGGTGGTAGAAAATTAAGAGGTTTGCTTTGACGGTTCCAAATTAAAGACTTATCTATAAATGAGAGGGTTTGGGCCTGATGCTGTTTCTGTGGTCATGCCCGCCAGGGTTTAACTGTTTGATTTCTTTTGCTACGGTATTCAGTTGTATGTTCTGTTGAGTCCTTATCTTTATTTTATCTCCTTTCTTATCTTGATTTATACGTACTTGGAGACGAGTCATGGATACGTTAGGGATCTTTCATGCGAACCAAACATATATGTGTCTTGATCCACATCAGAATTAAGGGTGAGGTTGGTGCCTTGAAACTAGTTGAAGCCCTACAATAATTTTCTTACTGATCATTCCAAGGTGGTATTTCTTTTGTGGATCTTCTTTATGGGGTTGACTTTGCTATATTGTCTTGTCTGTGCCATGCAGTCTTGTGGTTACCTGCTAGGAAAGGGCTGACTTCTTGGCTCTCCTGTATTTAATGTTTTAGTGTATTTGTCACTTTCCCATATGGTATCCAGGGTCAGGTGTGGTAATTGATTGTATCGAATCCAGAAATTTGCCCCCTTCCCTACTTTGCATTGCATACACATGTCAGACACATGAAGCATTGAAGCTTTTACATCATCCATAGAAGAGCAACAAAATGTAATCCTAATTAATTTTATTTTTAAAAACTTGTATTTACTTAACATATGAAATTAGCAATAGTTGTCGCACAAATTAACCGTTACCATACTCTGTGTGTTGGCTCACCAGGATTCAACTTTGGCTTTCATTTCCTCCAGTGTTCCAGTGATGATGTGAAATGTCAGTTTCTGTTAACTCTTCATCCTTGAACCAACATGGTTTTACCTATGATTCCTTTGTTGCCTGTGTTGATTTATTGATGAGTTGGAAACCTCCACGTGGACCATTCAAATGCAAGTTTTAGAACCAGATCGAAAGTGAGGATTGGGACTGAACCCTCGTAAAGTTAACTTAAAAAATAGTAAGTGAGTATGATCAGGAAATACCACAATCACAAACTGCAGACAACCCCGTGGCACCGCGAGAAAGAGGCGCTCAACCATCACAAGACACCAGGAAGACAAATTAAGCAAAGCAATCAGCTCTCTCTTCCCCATCAAGATGATTGCAATACTAGAATGGACATAAAGTAACGTACAACAAAACAAAGAACAATTACAGACTCCCACAATGGGAGTAACAATAAACAAAAAGTCAACAACAACAGAACCACCGCCTTAGAATGGACAGCAGCCTAAGCCACTGGGGGCTTAAATGCATTTTACTGGTACCAAATCTTTGCCCTAGATTCTGCTGTTGTTGAAGTACAAGAAATGTTCAGCTCGCATGGAGGCCATCTAAATCCACTACTAACGCATTACTGACCGTTCCAAGTTGATGCTTTGCTGTGATTACTTGCTGTTCTGTGTTATCATTTCATTGTCCTATTTAAGCTGTAATTTTTATTCAGTTACGTTTGAATTTAGAGTCACCACCTGTTTGAAAAATTCTGCTTACTTGGTTCATCATATGTCATTTGTTTACTCCCATCAATCTCGTTGTGACTCTTTTAACCTTGTGGTTTTATGGGCAGGTTTTAGAAATATATAGTATCCGTTCCTGACATTGCTTTGTTTAATTTCCAAGTAAATAAATATTTGGTTTATTTAGATGTATGAAATCTTCATTCTGAATCAAGTTAATACAGATTTCTTCAAGGTTCAATCTACATTACTTGAAATTTTGATGAGATGAACGTGTGATTTTAATTTAAATTAAGAAAACATAGATGGATTGGCAGAAATGTTTTTGCATTCTGACTTTGATGCGATGTACTTTGGCTACACAGCCACAACAAGTAATTAGCATACATGAAACGGGGCTGTTTTGACAAAGAACAAGAATTCCATGGAAGTTGGTGCTGCATCTGCTGGGGGAAGAGAGACAAATTCATTGGACCTTTATTAATAAAGCATAAGATATAGGTCATGGGTCAATATGTTGACCATTTGAACTTGATTTCAGTTTAGGTCAATGGATTTTGAGGAGATGCCTTATGCACGCTTTGGTGGTTGTAGACACAATAATTAACGAGATCCTGAAGGTGGACAAAAAATGAAAAAGTCAATGGAGCTTGAAATTTAAATCGAAGTCATCAGATTAAAATGGGTGTTGACTCAAGATGTTAAGGGGATGCCTCATGCCTTATGTTTGTTAGTGTTAAGCATTATGGTTGATAAGAGCACAAGGGTTGACATACAAATATAAAAATACTAGCCATTGGAGCTTGTAAACTATAGGTCAAGGTCACTGGTTTAATGTGCTAGCCAGTTCATCATGTCGAGAAGATACTTTACGGCATTTTAATGGTGGCATGCATTAAAATAAAAATCACATTTGATGCTCTTTAATTTAAATAAAATATTACTTTTTGTCTTAGGACTTGTTCTTTACAAGTTAGAGACAACCAAAAAGTGCCACGTTTCCTCAGTCGTTAGTGCCAGGTTTCGTTAGTCGATCAGTGAACCTGCATTAATTTGGTTATTCTTGTAAAATAAAAGTAAATTGTGTGAATTGGGACCGGTAGTTTTCACGCCAAATATGAGTAGTTGCATTGTATAATCTTTGACATATGAGCCTTATACTGAGAAAACCTGGCTTTGCGGATTTCTAACAGGTCTAACACAAACTTGGCTGTGTAGCTAAAGACAAATACATGTTTATATTGAAAAACGAACTGATCAAAGAGATGTCCAATACAAACTGAATTCCATTTTACACATACAGAAAACAAATGCGCAGATCAGCTGTGCATCCACTGGGAAACTGATAAAGCATTGAAACAGTGATAATTAGCCTTATCGCTAGACATCTTGTTTTCGAATTTCGAATTTTCCAACTTTCTATGTTGGGCTCGAATTGACCTTCTAAGCTTCAAATACTTGTTATAATTAAGAAATAGGTCAGCTCTAGCAGTGAATTGTTGAATAATAATTCACTGTTTGTAGGTCAGTCGTAAAGAAAATCAAATCATGAGCGCACAGCACGAGTGATTTATCTTCGTACAACTGACCGACAAACAGTTAATTATTACTCAACAAAACACGCAATAGAGCTGATCTATTTTGATTCTAACACACAATAAACGACGAAAATACATTTGAAGTCTTCAGCTTCTTCTAACTTTCCGCCATTGCACTGAGGGAATCCCCCCAATAGCTGGATTGTGTCCCATATATTTACATGTATAAGTTACGTCTTTCCAGCGTTAAAACGATGTTACACCGTCTAACGCCATGACTGACATCATTGCGCAGTAACAAATGACGTCAGCTAGCGTGCGTCTTCCTCATTTGATATATCACGGATTTTTAGCATCGGCTCTATAGGTGTGTTAGAATCTTGAAATAAGATATTAAACTTTAAAAAATGTGTTGACCAGCATTGTTAGGACACATCTGATCAGTGCCGTTTTGTTCTCACATTTCAAAATGCAGGTTTTCTTATGACGTGGCTCATATATGAATGTGCATACATATATATGTTTTGTGTATGTTGTTGTACATAATTTTAAACAACACAATTCATAGGGATAGAACCAATATGGAAATAAAAAAGGTAAGAAAGACAAAAGTACAAGTATTTTAATGTAACTTTTTTTTTACATTTGAAATCGATGCAGCTGGAAAATATTTCAGTCCAATAAGTCTACTGTAGGTTTTCCGTTCAACCATACTATCTGTGAAAGTATTCAAATAGTATAGTGCAATCGAAAATTAGATGGCATTAAATGCAAAACGTATCTATCTATCAATCTATTTCCACCGCCTTCCCATATCCAATACGCTATCAATTGTCTGTCTGTATGTTTGTCTGCTGCCAAAATTTGATGGGGTACTGGAATGCCTTTTTATCATAGAACTAGCATGCGAAACCCCAAAGTCAAAATACAATATACAAAAGTGTAAACACAAAACACAAAAGTAAAAAGCTGGAAGTTAAAACGCAAAAGGCAAAAGACAATAAAGGAAAGAAACCTTTCTGAAGACAACATTTAAAACACAAAAGGCAAAATACAAAAGATGAAGTAAAAGGGCCAAGATAAAAGTCAGATGAATAAAAAAAAGTATATAAGTACACATATAGCTTTGCAATAAAACGATTGTCTATTCACGCCACCACATTAGACAGACAGACAGACAGACAGACAGGCAGGTAGGAAAACAGACAGACAGACAGACAGACATGAAGATAATCCCAAGAAACTTATAGGATGGTGGGTGGGTATAGGGTAGGCAATGGAAAACAGCATTTTGTACAATAGCAGAATCTAGGGTGAAGAGCCCCTTCCTGGTTATCTCGACCACTGTCCGCTCTAAGGCATTGATTATGTTGTTGTAACTTCATTATTCCTTGTTGCCCGCATTGTGTGTGGGATTATTGCATTGTCTTCTTATTCTGTGGTGAAAGAAAAATTCTATGTTGTTGTTGTTTTAAATTTGACAGTCTTCGGTGATTTCTAAAAATGATTTATATTAAATAACTATCAAACTTAATGTATCAAAGCAAGAAAGAAGGCAAAGATCAGGAATCGATACAATCAAGTACCACACCTGACCTAGGACACCATATAGAAAAGTGACAAAAACACAAAAAACATCCAATACAAGGGAGCCAAGGGGTCAGCCATTTCCCAACAGGTGACCTCAAGGCTGCAAGAAACAGTCATGGCAAGACAAATACAAATAACAAATAAGATCCACAAAAGAGTTTTGCATAATTAACCGTATCAAAATTTGAATATAGATTATTCTAGCGTCTCTTTCCCTTCATTCGTCTTCTCCATTTTATCATCTTATACTCTTCCGTTTGGTATTTCCTGTTTCTGGCCCTGATCACGACCCTCCAACCCAGACTCCTCAATGTCTGAATGCGTAGACGTCTTATTATTGATTCCCTTTATTTCTTCGTCGATTTTTGTATCATCTTTTAACTCTACATATTCTTTTTCATTTATGTAAGGCTTGCTGATTGTTTTTGAAAGTTCGGCATCTTATTATGTATCTGCATAGATTGATGAAACCTATAGTTTTCCTGCTGAGCAACCAAATTTTTGATCGCTTCTTTGGCTGTTTCTAGCTCTTTTGTAAGTTCTGTGACTAGCTCATGTAATATGCCTATCTCTATTGATAAGGATTTATTCAAGCTGTTTGATTTTTTTTACTGTTTTAACTCTCAAGTGGCCAACAGACTGTCCTTATATAATTTATCATCTGAACTCTCGTTGCTAGAATACAAAATCCTCAGCTTGTCTAACTCTCTTCATCTGATGATGGCCATGTGTTCTTGGATGTGCAAATATATCTAGTGTTTGCTCTACAAACAGCTAAATAGTGGTCGAAGTTTTGACAGACTTCGCACTGTGTTCCATATGTTGGTTATACCTCAACCAATCCACAATAAATCCAAGTGTCTGCTCTTTGAATTTATCTCTCTCTCGTCCAATTGAAATGAAGTATTTGTTTAATTTTATCCAAAGTTTATCATACATGTTAAAACCTTTATCTACTAGATCTGGTAGACATTTGTCTAACCTTGACATTTTTTGACCTACATAAATCAATATAACATTTTTTTTCTGTCTGGGGCATCAGTGATTCGGAAATACCTAAATTATCTTTCTATAGATTCAAGTCAATCTTCCCAGGCTTTTTATGTTGACAATTGATTGAGCAAACCACCTGTATGCAAAGAGAAGCTTGTGTTGATCTACCTTCGCAGCCTCCTTCTTGCCGAGTCCTATGCTCCAAAACCTAATCCTGGACCTAGGTCCTGTAAATATCCATGTAGATATTCAAGAAAATAATAGTCCAATGGACAACACTGGAAATTTGCTGTGACTTGTGTTATACCTGTTTTGGCCTGAAGGATTGTTTACACTGGCCAAAAAAATGTATACTGGGAATGCACAACATAAGGCATTCCAATTTTTCATCGGCTCTTTTCGAAACTACTCTCTTTGAGACTTCCAATTCTTTAGAGCCACTTTCCCATAACACAACAGTTGATCATGCTATTAGCTTTTACTGTCTCCAGACTACTTCATCACCTAAAATCTCCTGAATGGATCTCTGTTTCTGACAGTAACATGCTATCGGGACCAGAAAATCTCACCAACCCAAGTCTCAAATGCAGTGGGGCACCAAAGTAAGTAATGGTGCAAAGATCAGGAATCGATACAATCAAGTACCACACCTGACCCAGGATACCAATGGGAAAGTGACAAACTCACAGAAGACACCACAAACGAGAGCCAAGAGGTCAGCCCTTTCCCAGCAGGTGACCACAAAGCACATATAAACAGACGCGCACAAAGACATAGCAAACACAAGACAGAACAAATATAAAAGATCCACAAAAGAAGTACCGCCTTGGAACGGTCAGTAAAATATTTTACTGGAGGGCTTGAACCGGTTTCTCATCCAGCTAGTGTAGCTCAAAAAGAAGGGTGATATTCCACTGAAGATTTTAATCATCAACTGTTACTCCATCTTAGACAAGAACCCTGAGTTGGCAAATCTGATAGACACCACACGGGTAGACATTGTTCTGGGAACAGAATCTTAGTTAAAAGATGACCACCTGTCTACTGTTATCTTCCGAAAGGGTTCAAGGTTTACTGTAAAGATAAGAGAAACCGGGCTGGTGGTGGAGTGTTCATCTTGGTTGCCAAGAAACTCATCAGTAGTGAGCCAGAAGAAATGAACGTTGAAGGCAGCTGAGTATTGATGTGGACACAGGTTCAAGTTTGAGGATCAGATCAACTATTCATTGGATCTTTTTATCGCCCACCAGATGAGGATGGCTCCAAATAACTAGATCAAATACAGTCATGCTTGTCAAAAATACCCACTGGAGCCCACACCTGGATTGGAGGTGACTTTAACCTTAGAGACATAGACTGGACAATAAAAAAAGTGTAAAACAATATGTAAAAACAGGATTATGCCACAAGCTTCCACGAATTTCAGAGGACAATTTCCTTGATCAACCGGTATTGGAGCCAACCAGAATCACAGAGGACATTGCAAATATCCTGGACCTATTTCTCTCAAAAGAATCAGTCCTTGGTTAATAGAATAAACATCATACTTGGTATATCTGACCATGAGGTAGTCTACGTTGAATCAAGTCTTTGACCATCCAGAGCAGCCATTACGCCACACAGAAAGGTGTTTTGTTACAACAAAGCTGACTTCGACTCACTAAAATGGAGCTCAGAGTTTGTACTGCTGGAGCCAAATTTAACCAACCAAACTTTGTGGGACAAATTCCGCACACCAGATATAGACCTCATGAAGAAATACATTGCAACCCTAACACTCAATGGGAAGAAACTAAAAAGCCATGGGTCAACAGGAATATAAAATCTCCAATGCCTCGATGTGATAAGTTTTTTAACCGAATGAGGAAACCCCAGAATGACAGTGGCATTCAGGAATTATAAAGAATGTTAAAAGGGGGTACAGAAACATGAAAGGCAAAGTAAGTAAGGGTGCAAAGATCAGGAATCGATGCAATCAAGTACCACACCTGACCCAGGATACCAATGGGAAAGTAACAAACTCACAGCTAGACACCACAAACAAGAGCCAAGAGGTCAGCCCTTTCCCAGCAGGTGACCACAAGGCACATATAAACAGACGCATACAAATGAATAGCAAACACAAGACAGAAAAAAACATAAAAGATCCACAAAAGAAGTACCGACTTGGAATGGTCAGTAAAATTATTTACTGGAGGGCTTAAACCGGTTTAACCAACCTCACCCTTAGTTCATATGTGGATCAAGACACATAGATATTTGGTTTGCATGAAAGACCCTTAACTTATCAATGCATCATCTCCTAGAACATATAAATCAAGATATAAAAAGGAGATAAAGCAAAGATAAGGACTCAACAGTAAATAAAACTGAACTACCTGAGCAAAAGAAGTCCAACAGATAAACCCCTGTGGGCCGGACAAACAGCCAAAGCATTAGGCCCCTACCATCTCATCAATAGATAAGTCTTTAAGTCTGAACCGTTATAGAGTCTGAAGTCTGACCCACCTGCGTGAAATTAAAGAGGAAAACAAAGTTGCCAACAGTGATTGGGTTGACCACCAAGCATGCAGTCTGTTGCAATACATTAAAGTTATAGCCAATGTTTTTATAATGGGAAATTATTTTTAATGAACTGCGCTGAAAAATTTTAAGAGCCAACAATCTTCTTCAATTTATACACCAAGTCACCATAGAATTCAGGTTGCGAAAGTCCATGGCGTAAGAGAGATTTAAGTCCAACTTGGAATTTAGATATCAAATCATAGTATCGTCTATAAAATTTAGAAAAGGTTTTGCGAAGTTTATGATACCGATAGCATTGTTTAAGATGTTTCTGAGTTATCAATTTATTGCGAGTGTTGAAGTCAGTAATACGGCTAGATGCTCTAGCAAAACGAATGAGTTGAGAGATATAGACGCCATAGGATGTAGAGCGAGGAACATCACCATCTAAGAATGGGAAATTGACAATTTCAAAATAAAAGTCGGCACATTTATCATAAATTTTGGTAGACACTATATCATTAGAAATAGTCAAATGTAAATCTAAAAATGCAGCTTCGGTATCAGAGGTATTGGCTTATTTAAGTTCGAGCTTTGAAGGGAATATTTGACTAACCATATTGTCAAAATAAACATTATTAATGTTGAAAATATCGTCCAAATATCTGGATGTAGTGTTAAACGCATCAATCATCTTATCATCAGAAAGAGACATCATAAAGTCCCTCTCATAACAAAACAGGAATTAATCTGCAACCAGTGGAGCACAATTGGTGCCCTTAGGAATCCCAACTACTTGTCTATACAGCTTGGTGCCAAATCGAATAAAAATGTTGTCCGACAAAAAGGTCAGCGCATCACATACATTTTTACATGACCATGCATTATAATTTTTAGGTTTTTCCGAAGTAAAAAATGCATTTCTGTCATTACATGCAAGGTAAGGAGAGCCTTCTCTCTGTAAGGTTCTTTCAATAATTTCAATAAGTTTATCTTTAATTAAATTATGAGGTAAAGTAGTGTAAAGAGTAGAAAAATCATAAATAGACAAACTGGTCGCATTGAAATCTCTAGCTTTAAGTTTATCTAAAATTCAACTGAATTTTCAATAGACCAAAATTGGTTTTTACTAGATCTCTCATATACCTTTTCACAGTACTTGGTATAATGTTTTTAACAGCTGTAAAACACAAGGTTAACAATTTAGAAAGATCTGTTGTCTGTTTAGAAAGAACTTGAATTAGCAATAAATCTTGCTTTATAGGCTTTTTTATGGAGTTTAGGTAACCAGTGCAATGTAGGAACTTTGTCTGGATTTTCTTTAGCTTTGGCACCAAAATGTAGGGCTGTATGACAACCATGCCCATCGACAATCGCCCTCTCACTCAAAGAAGGCTGCAGTTTAGTTTCAACAAGCTCACGCTTAAGAGTATTAATATAATACAATCGTCAAACAACTACAACATTGTTAGCATCTTTATCTGCTGGAACCAAGCCATATGTCATATGAAAATCCTGGATACCTCGTTTAAGATGACGAAAAGAAGATTTAGGTTTAGGGAAAAAGATGTGTATTATGAGAGTAAAATGAAATTCGAGTATCAATAATTTTAAAAATGTTAATCTATCATTCCTTCAAGGCATCAGATTCAACATTTTCCCCTTTGCACCAACGATTACTGAAGTCATTTACTCAAGTCTTCTGGACCTATATCAATGACATCATTTAAGCTGGAGACCCAAAAGTTGACCAATCACCATAGCAGAAAAGATTTGGAACTACATCAAGTCCCTGTGTAAAGATTCAACAGGTGTATCACCACTGAAGGATAATGGCTGTCTGTTCAAAGTAAGAAAGAGGACAAAGATCAGGAATTGATAAACCAAACTCTCCTGAAGAAAAGGCAGACATTCTCAACAGACAGAATCAATCTGTCTTCACTCATGAGGACCCTCGCATTCCATTTCCAGACCCAGATGGTGACCATAACCTGAACATGGAATAAATCACAATATCAGATGAAGGCGACAGGAATCTGCTACAAAAGAGTAACCCACGTAAAGCCCCTGGCCATGACATGGTAACAGCAAGATTATTGAAGGAGTTGCCACCATTATTGACCATCATCTTCAATACGTCTCTACAGACTAGAACTGTGCACTATGACTGGAAAACCTCCAATGTGTCAGCAATATTCAAGAAAGGACAGCGTTATGACCCTGCGAACTACCAACCAGTTTCTCTGACCTTCCATTGCTGCAAGATGTTGGAACACGTTATCGTCAGTAATTTCTTAAACTATCTGGACTGCCACAAAATACTTTCAGACTGTCAGGATGGTACCGAGCAATAAGAAGTTGCAAGACCCAATAAGTGACCCTTTTCCATGACTTGACATCATCACTGGACAAGGGATTACAAACATACATGTTAGTCCTGGATTTCTTCAAGACTTTCGACAGAGTTCCACATCAACGTCTTCTGCAGAAACTGGAACACTTTGGAGTCTTAACTGCATCTTTCCTATCTAGTCGAACCCAGAGTGCGGTTGTTGAATCATGTATAAGAATCCATCAGGAGTGTGAGGGTGGGATAGGAAAATCCATCCCGATGATCACCGATTGGCATTACGAGTGATGACAAATGGTAATCACCAGGGACGGATTTTTCTATCCCCCTCTCACAAGAATAATGGATTCTTTTATCTTGCTCACCACTAAATACCTCATTTTATATTGGGAAACATTAAAAAAGACTTCCCGAAAATTGAATACGCTACGATGCGACATGATGACGTAATTTTAACAGTACAATGACGTCACAGGTCGACATGCGGTCAGCGTGTGGTCGACGTGCTGCTGATTGTTTTCTATCTTTCCCATGGGCTGGTATGGGTATGTGAGATAGAATTATCTCACATGGGTAAAAACAACGGAAATCCCAATCTGGTGTGTGGGAAGGAATTTTATCCGATAGTGACAGTTGTGGCTAGGGATAGGTACTAGGGCCTATATGCTCTTTCTTCTGTTCATTAATGACCTTCCAGATAAGATGGTTTCAAACTCATGAGTCTTCACTGATGACTACATTGTGTAAGTAAAAATCAAAGGCATCTCAGAGTGTGAAGCATCTCAGCAGGACCTTAATATGCTGGCTGAATTGAAGACCAAATAGGGCATGGTATTCTGTCCTCAAATGTGTAATGTGCTGAGCGTTACTAGATCACACACCCCCTTGAGATACAACTATCGACTCAAAGGCCACATCACAGAGCTTCAATACAGCACAAAATACCTTGGTATTGACTTACAGTCGTCAGTGTCATGTAAGTAAAAAAAGTAAAGTGCTTGTTTATTATAGTGTCACCCCAATTGCAAGGGCCAGCAATTTCTGACTTATGAGACACCTCAACTTGTCACAACTACTTGATGAGGGTTCCATGCTGAGTAAGTAAGTAAGTAAGGGTGCAAAGATCAGGATTCGATACAATCAAGTACCACATATGACCCAGGATACCAATGGGAAAGTGACAAACTCACAGTTAGACACCACAAACGAAAGCCAAGAGGTCAGCCCTTTCCCAGCAGGTGACCACAAGCCACAAATAAACAGACGCGCACAAGGATATAACAAACACATGACAGAAAAAAAACATAAAAGAGCCACAAAAGAAGTACCGCCTTGGAACGGTCAGTAAAATATTCTACTGGAGGGCTTAAACCGGTTTCAGAGCGCAAACCTCACCCTTAAAGCTGCATACTCTGTAACTATGAACATTTTTCGAAAAAAATTATTTTCTTTTTAAATCATTTGTAAAAGCTGAATTAAGTAATGTTTTCACAATAAATCTGTTCACTAGAGCGGAAAACTGCACGGAAAAGTGAATTATCCTATAAAACAGGTGTGTTTTACTCGTGTCGATAATTATTTGCGTCCCTCCAATAATTATAGACAGTTGATTTTAATATAAATGCTGTTGTTACGATACTGATAATTTGTTAAGATTTACGAAATTGGTAAAACGTAAACCTGAATTTTAGTTTTTTTACTGTGTTCTTGAAAAATAGAAATATTAGTTCTAAAATTAAAAGATCAAAAGTTACAGACTATGCAGCTTTAATTCAGATGTGGATCAAGACATAAAACCCATATCGACAGTATCTAACAGTATGTTGGGGTTCCTGCGACGCAATCTGGGGCCTCGCAAAGAAGACTCCAAAGCCAATGCCTGTTTTACTACGGTCAGATCAAATTTTGAGCATCGCTCATCAGTATGGAAACCTAATCATAAGGATCAAGCTCACAGGTTGAAGACTGTTAAGAGAAGGGCAGCACCAACAGGAACAGGAATATCAGCAGGGTTTCTTCCATGCTTGACCATTTTCAGTTTGTGTCACTAGAAGCTAAGAGAAGTAAGATCCAACTAAATATAGTAAGTGAGTATGATCAGGAAATACCACAATCACAAACTGCAGACAACCCCGTGGCACCGTGAGGAAGAGCCGCTCAACCATCACGAGACACCAGGAAGACAAATTAAGCAAAGCAATCAGCTCTCTCTTCCCCACCAAGATGATTGCAATACTAGAATGGACATAAAGTAACGTACAACAAAACATAGAACAATTACAGACTCCCACAATGGGAGTTACAATAAACAAAAAGTCAACAACAACAGAACCACCGCCTTAGAACGGACAGCAGCCTAAGCCACTGGGGGCTTAAATGCATTTTACTGGTACCAAATCTTCGCCCTAGATTCTGCTGTTGTTGAAGTACAAGAAATGTTCAGCGCGCATGGAGGCCATCTAACTAATGCAATGTATCATCATGGAAAACACTCTAATCAAATTAACACTCCATGATGAAACAAAGAAAAGGGCTCATGACTCACAGATAGTCAGAGCTAAAGAAAACCTCAAGTTGAGCCACGGTGGGTCCAGCTACAGATAAGCATCAGGCACCAACCCACCGATTAAAGCTTTACGTCAGAGCCGTCATAGAGTCTGAGGCCTGACCCACCGTCGTGCAATTAAAGAGGAAACCATAGCCATAAACAGTGATTGGGTTTAAAACTAGGCATGCAGACTGTCGCATGATATCCAAATTATATCCAACCCTTATATAACGTTTTACTATCTTTTTGAATTGATCACTAAAATTAGGTTTTCCAACAATTCGTTTGAATTTATAGACTAAATCACCATAAAATATAGGTTCTGATATGCCTTGTTGCAGAAGAGTTTTTAACCCAATGTTGTATTTAACAATTAACTCTGAGTGTCTGTAGTAGAATTTAGAAAATGCTTTTCGAATTTTATGATATCTATAACCTTGTTTTAATAATTTAGCAGTTAAAAATAAGTTTCTGTTGTTGAAGTCATCAACATTAGAGCACACTCTAGCAAAACGAATAAGCTGAGAAATATATACACCATAGGAAGGAGAGCGAGGAACATCTCCATCAAGAAATGGGAAATTTACTATTTCAAAATTAAAATCATCCCGTTGATAACCCTTTCTTATAAAGTGGTCCATGGCCTAGTTGACATCCCCATCAGCTTTCTTGACTCCATCGACAGCAAGAACCAGATCGTAATAAACTAGGAATCCACTTCCACAGTCTACAAATTTTGCTTCATCCCCCGGACAGTAACTTAGTGGAATTCTCTTCCAGCTGTTAGAGCTGAGGCCCCTTCTTTCGTATCAAGAGATTATCCCCCCTCTCATTGTATATTTAGGTAAGGGCCCTGTAATTGAGAAGCTTGCTAAGACTCGGAGCTATGCTGTCAGAACGTATGGACCCTGGTACCTGCAAGGAAGGCAGTTTAGTCTATGCCTTGTAAGCCAAAGTCCACAGGTAAAACGTTCTTCCTTCAAATCTTTTTATGCCTTATTTTTGCATTATAATGCCCCAAATTATGATTTTGCTACATACTGAATTTTCTTTCTTCTCTCTCTCTCTCATTATATGTCATATCTCAAGTATTATTATATATTTCCTCTGTCTGTCTTTATTCTCTTTTATTTTATCTTTTTATGTGTTACCACTGAAAGTCAAACCGTTGAATAATAGTCAAACTGTGATGGATCAACATGCAATTATAGTAGTATATGTAGATCTTCTGCAATGCTCTTAAGTTTCTGTACTCTGTTATGACTGTAACTGCCGTGCTATCTGCCGTGGTATCTAGTTCATATATCATCGTGTATTGTCTCTGCTAATAATGAAATATTCAAATAATTCACTTATCTCCCTTCCTTCTGTCTTTACTATTATTTCAATTCTCTTATTATTCTGGTATTCTACCTCTAGTTTTCTGTTTTCTATTTATGTTGTTCTCTTGTTTTCATCTATTTTTGCTATCTCTTCAGCTCTCTAATGCACTAGTTACTCTGACCTAACAGCTCTGCTTCTCTTGTGTTCTCTCTTTTCTTTAATTCTACCCTCATCACCAATGAAATAACTTAGACTATACTAATAACTATGTTTTATAAGACTAACAGTAATGGATGAAAGAACTGACGTTATTAACGCAAGTCATAATGTTGACAGGTTCTTGTAATATAATGAAGGATGTTTCAAATGTGAAAAGGCTTTTTGATGATAATTCGAGGGCTGAACAAACTGTCTTTACCACAGAATATATATCATTTTCTTTAAAACTTTTATCTGGCCAATGTTATACCCAATCCTTCATTAAGACAATTCGGGGTCCTTTGTCAATACGATTAGAGGCCAATCTAATTAATATTTTGTCCACAAGATAATGTTTTCTGAAATGATCACAGATTATATCTCTTTGGTTGCTCAGAAATGAAAAAAACGCGTTGCTCACCACAAACAAATAATATGAGTAATTCAGTAAGTTGTTTTTGTTTATTAAATTGTTGAGTAATGCAGAATAGAGGCAAATAGATTTAGATTTTGATTTGTATTATAGCATAAACTGTTTCACAATATTTAATTACATGTTTTTATCGCAGACAAGAAGTTAAACGTATAGACAACTCAGTAGTAGATTAGCAGTAAGACATGTTTTTTCATTCACTCTGTGAAGTAATAGTAACCAGTTGTGATCCTAAATAACAAATACATCCAATTTAGCAGCCATATGACACCGATACCTTTCATCAACAAATCTCAGGTATTTGACCTCAAGTTTGCATGCCGCTATTTAAAATGCCTTTCAATAATGTTACCATATTTGGCAAACTAAATTCATTTAAAATCAGGAAAGGAAATCAAATTCTAAATATGGACCCCGTCCTTCTGGGTTTACGACCATGTAATATTCAAATAAGTCTACTAGCTGAAATATTGAAAATATGCATGTATAAAGTTTAGCTATTAAACCTTCCAGAGAGCGGATTACAAAGGTGCTGATTAGGCTGGGTGGATATGCAGGCTTGCCTGTGCCGTTGTTATTTCTGTCGAATGCAATAAAAGCGTGTTTCTAGCGACGATGCCCAAGTATTAGTACTGTACACACAATTCTAAAGTTAATTTAAATAGATAATTTGACGTGCATATGGACAGTTACATATTTGAAAAATAAAGCTACAAAAACATCCTAGACTATGCAAAAAGTCACATAGCCTCCATTAACGTTTGCTTGGATAGATAAGTCGGTGCATAGTTTTGGTTAAAAAAAGCGAACACAGCATTATTATTTTCAGGTGAACTTTTAAGACCAGAGCTTGTAATGTTTAATTGACCTTGTCAAGGCTTAAACCTTTCATACGAAAAGATACAAGCTTTTTCAACACATGATCAGATAAGGCAGAGTTCGAGAGCAATGTTTGCAGGTACTGTTCGGTTCACGTTTCCACAGACAGGCAGAGCATGGCGGCAATTCTGGCAATGTACAGACTGTTCTGGATCTTCGCTGTGCAGATAACAGAAGACATACGTATTACGGATATATATTAAAACGAGCCACAGGGAAAATTGCCCTCTATTTTTTGCAGACGTAACAAATGTCCAGATCAGCACTGTGCTGACCAGAGCATTCGTTGTCTATTATAACGCGCAAACCAAAGACATCCATCTATATGGTTGACTGGAGGGTTTGAAAAGTATTCAAAGTTTTGTTTTCGTTTGGCCCTAGAAAGTTTAACCAAAGGACCATACATGATCGAAAACAGGCGAAAACCTTGGCATAAAGTTGGTCTTAAGTCAGGTGTTACACAGAGATCAAAGGTCAAGGCAGCCTTTTATAATCTGACAGTTTTATTTTACCGAGTTTCATTCCCCTTGAACCAGGTATCAGCCATATCGTAGGAAAGGGTTTTCACCAGAAAAAAAGAGGCAATGTTAAAATTTTACCATGACATGTGAATTTTACCATAACTTTATGTGTGCTTTGCGTCAGGGGTACACGGGTATGTACTGTTGACACGTTTGGGGTCTGACTTAAATCAACCATGTCAAGTCTTTAATGACCTTCATCGTCAGTATAAGGGCCATTTTCAAAAATACTCTTTATAATCTGTTTTATTTCCCCCGTTTACCTCTTTGAGCAGGCTTGAATTTACGCAAATCTCTTTGTAAGACATGGCTTTATTCTAATTCTGACACATAGTACTTGTACACTGGTCGAATTCTGTTACTAGGACGAATTAAAACCATTTTTGAAACAAGCTGAATAAAAAAGATTTTATCACATTACGTGAAATAACGCCATGTATTAAAATCGATAGCTAATACATAATATTGTGGTAACGTTATTTCGCCACTTACACACAGCACCGCGTATATCACAAACAATTAGCGTTTTCATGCTTAATGTGCGATTTCAAAGTAATTTAAGCGTCACATGATAAAATTATCTAATATTTGTGCTCATGTTTTATCGACTTTGTTAAGCGGTTAAATGCTCTGCAAACCTCGCATATTATCGTTTTAACTAGTTTAATGAATGCGATAAACATGTTTAAAACTCTTTGAAAGACCTAAGATGGTAATTGTATACAAACAAGAGTTCGTAAGGAGGTGATACTGTAAATATTGTGTTTAAGTTTGTTTGGTTTGATTCTTAACGTCCCATTCAACATGTTTTCAGTTATGCCGTGACAATTTTTCTGTTTGTGAACACGTACCAATAATTATGGTCATTTGCAGAGACGAGCAAAATGAGAATTAAATTACATGGCCTTAAATGCTGGACTTTAAGTTGAAAGCAAAATGACAGTAGGAAACAAATAGGGCTTAGCTGAGATCACACTGAATGCATTTATGAAAACCTGCAATCGCTTATAATGCTTACTGGGCCTTGCAATCAAGCATGCTGGATATCTCACTCCAAATGAATGCAGGTGAGATTGCACGACGAGATTCTCCGGGTACTTTATTATCATCTTTCATTATCTCAAACTCTTCACAGCGGCGTTTCAAATCCTGAAATCTTTTATCAAAAGCAATGTCGATCGCAAGCGATATTCCCACTCGAATGTACCCGACGCTTTCGCTTTCCCATGAACAAATTATGTGGTTCCTGAACAAAAAATGCCTTGCCGGTTAAATATGGCAATCGAACGCTTGGCTTGGGTCTTTTCAAAAGAACCAAATCCTATTAAATGAAACGGATTAAATGAACTACATCGAGGGAAAACTTTATCTGGGTTTGCCACCTGAGGTTAGACTCAAACCAGACTTATCAGCTACATAGGCTGGATAGAAGCTTAAAATTTTGAATCTGAGAAGTGAAGATTTTATACTATGTAGTCAGGGAACAATAATGACGCTGGTCGGCCTGCGCTGATGCGCAGGCCGATCAGCGCCATTACTGTTCGTATATGAGATGTCAGCTTTTCTCACGACCAGATTCAAATAAATCATTTAAATACAAATTTCTTAAGTAGGAGAAACAGTAAACAAGTTTTGTATTAATATTATAAGATCGTTTAACGAAATAAATATTCTATTAAAGTGCTCTGTTAAATGGGCCACCTTCTGAAATTGGGTTTCTTAGTACAGAAATGCACAGGAAGACCTTTAACAGGCCATTTTTGTTGTTTGCTGATAATCTTGGCAAGCCGTGAGTTTGGATCCAGATCAGGACCGACGTCTAAATTGTTTGACACTGTGCTAGTGTTCCTGAAAGATTTTTTATAAAAAAATAATTTTGAAAAGAAAAGAAAAATCAGCATACAACAATAAGAACATGAGAGAAATTACCCAACACGCAAAGTTAAAACTCTTCACTTTTTTGTCCTATATTGACCGAGATTAGTCTCTTTTTGAATCTTATACCTGCTATGTTCCATGAAAAACCTCAGCGTTTCCGAATTAAGTTCGATCAGGCGAATATACACAATCTTACTACAAAAGTACATCGTTTGCCCAAGTGCTCGCTTTTCTTTGCTGCTTCCCTGCCTCATTGCAGTACGCCACACACCACAGAGACTACTGTGCGTCCAAGAATTTAATGGACAATCGTTTTTCTTCTTTTTGTTCAAGTTAAATGCCTTTAGAGTTTAAATCTTCGACAAGCATAAACTAAACCACCGCTTAATAAACCCATTGCATATTTTAGTATTTGTGATAGAAAAATGTCTGGCAGATAAATAGCATATTTTATTGGAACCTGGAAAACAGGTTTAAATTTTTAGTTCTTGATGGGTTCCTGTAGCCCATACCTTGCCGTTTAAGAATCTGACTGATGACACCTTGTCATCATTGAACATTTTGAGATATTCAATAATGGCGGCCAAGATGGTAGCAAAATATTTATTATTCCTTGATGTGCCATGGCTATAGCTTTAAGACTTATATTTTGCACTATAATTTGCTAATAAGACATAAACTTGAAGTGACCTGACAAAATAAGTGCCTAGAATGGTTGTAAAAATAAGTATGACAGCAAATATGGCTGGCAAATGAAATTATTACACAGTTTACAACGTAAATTATTTTAATGACCTGCGCTGAAAAATTATTACAGCCAACAATCTTTTTCAAATTATACACAAAGTCACCATAGAATTCAGGTTCCGAAAGTCCTTGGCTTAAGAGAGATTTATGTCCAATCTGGAATTTAGATATCAACTCATAGTATCGTCTATAAAATTTAGAAAAATGTTTTGCAAAGTTTATGATACCGATAGCCATGTTTAAGAACCTTCTGAGTTAACAATTTATTGCGAGTGTTGAAGCCAGCAACATGGCTAGATGCTCTAGCAGAGTGAATGAGTTGAGAGATATGGACTCCGTAGGGTGTAGAGCAAGAAACATCACCATCTAAAAATGGGAAATTGACCATTTCAAAATTTAAGTTGTCACGTTTATCATTATTTTTTGTAGAAACAATATCATTAGAAATTGATGAATGCATGTCTAAAAATGAGGTTTCGGTATCAGAGGTATTAGCTTTATTAAGTTGGAGCTCTGAAGGGTAAATTTGACTTAAGCCCTCCAGTATTTTTTTTACTGACCGTTCCAAGGGGGTACTTCTTTTGTGGATCATTTATGTTTTTCTGTCTTGTGTGTGTTATGCCTTTGTGCACATCTGATTATTTGTACCATGTGGTCATCTACTGGGAAAGAGCTGGCCTCTTGGCTCTAGTTTGTGGTGTCTCATTGTAAGTTTGTCACTTTCCCATTGGCATCCTGGGTCAGGTGTGGTACTTGATTGTATTACTTCCTGATCTTTGCACTCTTATTTACTTTTACCACATTGTCAAAATAAACATTATTAATGTTTAAAATATCGTCTAAATATCTGGATGAAGTGTTAAAAGCATCAATAATATCAGCCTGCTTATCATCAGAAAGAGACATCATAAAGTCCCTCTCATAAAAAACAGGGATAAATCGGCAGCCGCAACCAGGGGAGCACAATTAGTGCCCATAGGAATCCCAACTACTTGTCTATACAACTTGGTGCCAAATCAAACAAAATGTTGTCCAACAAAAAGGTCAGCGCATCACATACATTTTGACAAGACCATGCATGATATTTTTAGTTTTTTTTCCGAAGTAAAAAATGTGTTTCTGTCGTAACATGCAAGGTAAGGAGAGCCTTCTCTATTGAAAGTTCTTTTTGTTTTCTTTTTCTGGTTTTTCATTAGAAAGTTCCTAATTTTCCGTCGTTGTGTGGCCATACAGCTCAATGATTATCATGTTTATTTGCTTATATAAGGTTGTATGGGCGTAATGATGTCACGACACCATGCTAATTCTTAGTGTTGAGTTGAGTTGACACTTTATGACCTAGTCAACAGTTTTTCAGTCACATTGAAATCAAATCTTGACATGTGTACAAACCATTGCAACTTGACGCTCTAAAGAGATTGTGCATAGTACAAATCTGTCTGATCAATTATTGATTTTGAGAATAATATGTTGAACCATGTATGCTTAACATTAAGGAAAAAATTGCATATAGTACATTTCCATTGTTTGTTTGGCAGCTCAAGGAAAACGTTAACAAGGGGGGGGGGCATAATAATGATAATGATTTTCGAAATGTTCATTTCAGAAGGCTGCTTATCGGATATATGATTGGAAATCATGTTATTTGCCGTTTTTATCATTGTTGTAGCTTAAATTTACTTCAGCAAATGACAAATTTAAATACAACTACTCTCTTATCTTACTGACCACAAAAACGTCGTGGATATATTGTTTACTCTTTCCCTAAGCCCAGCCACACTCCATCACTAGCTCCACTATTAGACCTCAAACAGTCCCTTCCTCATTTATTTTGTGGGACTATTGAGCAGCTTTACAAGTGACACAGAATTGACAAATGTTTTATTTGATACGTCTGCTATTGCTAAGATTACACCTAACGCGTTACGAGATGGTTTTGGAAGAGCCCTAATGTATTATATTTTTACTTGTCTGGAATTATGATTTGGCATTTAACACTTTATTCAGTGGAACAAGTTCAAAAATTGTTTAAAATCTGGTGAACAGGGGTACAAGAGCATTTGTAGAGCAGGGTAATAGAAAATCAAGCCTTTGAGTTTAAGGAACATGGAGATGATTTTATAGTTACAAGAGAACACGACCCGCTAGATACTCGCATATCAAATTTCTGTGAACCAGACCAAGGCACAGAAACGTCATCATGAGCTCATTTGCCATTTGTTGGGACTGTTTCGATACACTTACTGCAAAATTGTACCGCTGGTAAACATGTTACTCCTGCTTATATATTTGGATAATAATTCATTACTGTTCACTTTAAAGCCATTGATCTTCTTCTTATTGTTTCAGTTATAATGTCTGCCTAGTGCAGCCCACTGCAACGCGCGCAAAACGTCCAGTTTTATACACCTACTAACGCTTCATAGAAGGAATAAAGCCATTGATCCTTACCTATATCTATACCCATAATGTGCGTTTGGGGAAAAGTAAAAAATGGGGAAAAGTATAAAATGCAAATGTAATGCCTAAATATGCCTTAATGAGGACTAACTCCATCTAATCACAGTCTTTTCGGCAAACCATTTGTAACGAAAAAATATCACAAACTAGGCGGTGTATATTCTGAAGTTCATTGTGCCATCAAACCGCCCCAAAATCAGATGTCCTCTAAAATCTTGGAAGCACAGTAGCTAGAATTTTGAAAATATATTTATAGCATAATTATACTACTCGGCAATAACAAATGCAGCTATATACGATTTCTGGTCAAGATTGCTTCGTCTGAATTTGCTTTCGCTTACCCGGGAAATAGTGTATTTGAACAGGTTGTGCAGGACCTACTTTCCAACTGTTAAATAAAGTCGGGGAACCAAAGTCGCGTATCGTGCAAAAACACATTTTTTGCACCCGAAAGGTATACGGCTGGATTTTTGTATACTGATAGTCTAAACAGTGCTTGATATGAAATCACTGTATAGCAATGCGACCAGAATTGCATTTCGCAGAAAAATGTAATTTTTGCATGCCACATAGGTCAAGCTAAGCATTCTTTCATAGCAAAGAAATTATGATGTTTCCCGTATCAATAAGTTAAAGAGTGTGTTTTGTCTTCAAACGAATCGTCTCATTTAATAGAACCATTTAAGTACCCAAAGCATATGTTTTGGTTGCAAAATATCAACCATAATTTTCCATTACACACTCTTATCTAGAGGACGGGTATGAGAAGCCGTTTGACTGTAAAATGATATAATGATACATGTCAATTTAAAATTTGCATATCTTGAAATTATGTAGAGGTCTGAATAATGGTTACCCGGGTTGTTGACTAGGTATCTGCCGTCTGCTCACTATGTATACTGCATTTTACGTTCATTCGGACCAGCAAACAGTGTGAACCGTGATCAGACTGCATAAAAGCAGTCTGATCTGGGTCATATTGATTGCAATATTTGTCGAGAAGTAGTATCAGCGGACAAGAAGGCAGACACTACTTTAATTGAGTCTGATTAGCCTATTAGCATTATGGTGTAGCTATATAGTGTCCTGAAGCCAGTCTTTTACTTTCGCTTTCGGAAAGGCCGGCGATTGGGATCAGGGTATACATGCTTATTACTCTGTTTTGAGCGGTTTCTATGTTCTTTATTATAAATAAAGAAGTGGAAACTGTACAAAACATACAATCATGTTTATTTTCCTTCAAACAGCTTAATTAATTAATTGCGATTTCATTAACTACAGGGACACGTCAGGTACGCACACCTGTGTAAGCTTGCGTGTATCTGTCTTTGATATAAGATACCATTTAATGCAATATAGCAGAGGTAATGGATATCTTTAATGGCGATCATGTTTTCGGCGACCCACCGCCTTCTTTGGTAATTGAGCTAAGTTGGCGGCGCTGGAACCATGAGCGTTGTTAAAGCAACCATTATGTTTCGTGCTCCATAGTATTGAGATAATACTCGAAAGTTATGTTGGTTAAGTGAAATACTCAAAATCTATCTATCTATCTATCTATCTATCTATCTATCTATCTATCTATCTATCTATCTATCTATCTATCCATCCATCCATCCATCCATCCATCCATCCATCTATCTATCTATCTATCTATCTATCTATCTATCTATCTATCTATCTATCTATCTTTCTATCTATCTATCTATCTATCTATCTATCTATCTATCTATCTATCTATCTATCTATCTAATCTAATGCCAAATACAAACACACACACACACACACACACACACACACACACACACACACACACACACATCCTATTAGTGTTAGACGAATATCATAATTGGCGAATAACCTAAGAGCGCGCCAAGAATAGCTATTTACACCGACTGTTGTCTTTTTGCTGTTTTCCTTTTTGCCGTTTTTGTATATACATGTTTTGTTGGTGGACAGCAAAATAAATTGTTCAAAGTAGTCACTTTAAACATTTACGCAAGCTCAGGATAGCTTGCTGATCATTGTAATTATATACTAACCCGGTAGTGAGAGTATTGTAACCATGTGTGAGAGGCATGGATCCAGATCGGCCTGCACAGTAAATGTAGACCGGTCTGCACCCATGTCGGTCACCGAATATCGAATGCCAGTTTGTTTTGCTCCCCCTGGCATAAATCATTTAGCTCATGCTAGCCTTTGCACAGTGATACAGGTGAACTGAAACAAAAAATGCAACCATTTGCATTCTAAGTTATAATAAAATACTTACAATTAGACACCAAAACCAACATCTAAACGGAAGCATGGCCACCTCTGAGTGACATCCTTTTTATATCTGGGTCAAATATCTCAACACTTTGCACGTGGCTAGAGGTGGATTGTCACACCGGTTCGCTAGATATTTCTGCAGCTTTTGTCTCCCTTTAACCAAATAAGCAATTGTCTGAACAACAAGCTCGGAGGAGTTCAACTTCTTGAGTATTATAGGTCGAAAGCAGAGAGTGCCTGTGTAGGCATGTATTGATATACTGATCAGCATGTGCGCTCTCTGTTTTAATAGACAGACCAAACATGAATATTTGTGCTCATTTTTCGGACCTAGGAAAATATCACAATATTGTCAAAATAAAATTTCAATACGTTTCCCATTTTAGAATTATCACACTATAAATATGCTAGAAATTTTATTTTTTATGTGCTGTAACGATACAAGTATCAATTTTGGACTGCACATTATCCCTAAAAACATTGTTTTGTAATAACAACCTTGTTGTCACGTATGTTTATATGTTATTCCCTGTATGGCATGTACATGACGTAAGAGTATAAACGTTTTGTCTGTCTGTCTTTAGTGGCGATCATGTTTCTGGTGACCTATTGTCTGCTGTGGCAATTGAGCTAAGTTGACTGCACTGGAAACACGAGCGCTATTAAAGCTACCATTTTGTAAATAGTTTGGTAGTATCAATAATCTATCTATCTATCCATCCATCCATCCATCCATCCATCCACCCACCCACTCACCCATCCTTCCTTCCATCCATCCATCTATCTATCTATCTATCTATCTATCTATCTATCTATCTATCTATCTATCTATCTATCTATCTATCTATCTGATATGTATATATACCTATATATGTATATATTTACGTCTTTTTTGTGTGTTCTCATTGTAAGTAAGGTAGAAACATAATATTATATCTAAATACACAGTATTGTGTTATTTGACATAGGAATTTGTATTTTTGAATCTTTATGGCGATCAACAGTAAATGCTGGTTTAAATGTAATCTTGAAAGATATTGATAAAAGTAAAACATAAGTAAAGCATAACTAAATTCAGGGAAAAGACGAAAGGTCGTGCGTCACGACATTTTGTCAGTTCCTCTGAATTAAATCGGTCTAAATACAGAGCCATATAGTTTCTACACTGTCCGCCATGCAGATACTTAGTAAATATGTTTATATATGATTATCTGCTCAAGGGCCTGTATGGCCTATTGCAGATAATATTTGTTTTGATTGTAAGGTTAATGGCGGATGGCCTCGACCCCTATTGACCTATTACGAGGTTAATAAAATTCTTCTTCTTCTTCTTCTTCTTCATTATCAAATGCACTTAAATGTATGGGCAGTCATTTGTGCACCAAAATAATCTTCCTCTGGACATTCTTTCTTTAAAAATTCTATGTAATTGCATTTCTGCATATCAAACGGTGAGAAAGAGGGTTTTCGTGGTGATATGAGTTTTTCATCTTTATTTTACCACTGTTTAATGAAATTAATGTTTTCAGTAGATAAAAAAAACCCTTGGTCTCTACAATGACCCTCTGTATCAAAGCTCATGTAAATATGGACGATAAACATCCTTTAAACCTTTGTAAATTTCAATTATGTGTAAAATTATTCTAAGTCGTCCATATTATTTAAGTACGAACCAGCTGGCACGGGCTAAATTCCTAATTTTCAAAAGATCGAGGTTTCATATTTTTACATTTCAGCTACCTTTTCTAGTTTGGCATAAAAAATAAATTAAATTTACTTAAATCATGCTTCAAACGTCTGTCTAACTGTATGCTGTGTTTAAACGCATACAGTTTAAAATTTATTTATTTATGTAAATAATATGCAATTCGGACCACTTCAGCGGGAGGCTAAAAGTGAATAAGTAAGCACGCATTTTTTCACGAGATATGCTTCCAAGCAATATATAAATAATTATCAAATACATTTTTAGGCAGTAAATGCAGTTTTAATGACATTTGAGGCAAAGAAACCTATAAATTCAATTTCAAAATTGGGGTGCCCAAATCTACATGCTTTAAAAATCAACAAGCAGTATTCTTATACAGTGTATGACCACCACTGCTTCTGGGGTCTACGCCGATGTTGTTCTATTATATAAACTCAATATTTTTCAATCACGATCTTTTTTATAAAAAATATATAACATTTTGAAAAATAATATTTTGACATGTTCTTGCTAGGCTTCCGTAGAAAATTGACTCTTCTATACAGTGGTTTCAGATACATCATAGAACTACCTTTGCAATCCTACAAAATCCAGCTGTATACCTTTCGGGTGCAAGGGTTAGCATTTTTCCTGGCTTGGTTCCCCGACTAATACCAATACCAAAAGTCCTTGTTCTTTTTTTTGCTTCTACAAATTCTGAAAAAATGACTCAATATAAACATATGATGAATCAAAATTGATCAGGTCGATCATCAATTGAACAAACTTAGTAGGGCCGACATTCCCAATTCCATATGCCAAGACACGAGGGCGGCCATTTCGGTTACGTGACCAGGACACTCTAAGACGTCTCTATATCAAATGAGCTTAGTTGGTCAAATAGACTCGGAGCTAATGTTTGAAAAAGTTAATGGACGGACGGTGCCAGGAGCGGATCCAGGATTTCTGGAAAGGGGCTTCATATGTTTAAGGGAGGGGGTCGCCTTGCTGATGTGATCTCAATTTTTTTGATTATCTCAGTGAGACCAAATAATTTCATTTTCATAGGATATTTAAAAACGGGGGGGGGGGGGGGGGGGGGTCTAGCGAACCGTGGCCCTTGAACCCATGGATGCACAGATGGAGCGCAGTGACTCAGTGGTAGAGTACTTGACTCGAGACCGAGGGGCCGGGGTTCGAGCCTCACCTGCGTCACTGCGTTGTTGTCCTTGAGCAAGACACATTTATCCTAGCTTAGTACTGGTTCAACCCAGGAATACCCGTCCCTGTTTAACTAAAAGATTGTTGAAGGTACGTAAAGAATAAAATCAAACAAACAAAACTGGATGCACGGGGGACGGCTTAGACGAGCTTTAGAAATATCCTCCATCCTTGATGAATCGGTTACCCTCAGTGACAGCTAGGGTCAGGGCCAATTCTTGATCTCGTACTATATTCATATTCTATGGCGCCAAGATGGGCCTCGGCGCGAAAATAGATGGCCTTCAGGGCTTGCAGCCAAGAAAGAAACAAACTAGCTCGGCTACAGAGACTAGCTAGAATATTCAGAAAGCTTTGGCTGTATCATGCATAACTGTTGCACTTTCCAGAAGCCAACCGCAAAGGCGCTGCTCAGAGTATGTTTATGCAAAGGCTGATAAGTACCTTTAGTTTGCTGTTCCGCATACAAAACTTTTTCTCACAACATGGATCAACTATTTTGTCATATATGATTTCCAGGGTTCCAGATAAGAAAGCGTAACTCAATTATTATTTTTTTGCTTATTTCTCAACCAAAATATATGCTGTGTGTACTCAAAAGAACCGTCTCAATGAGACGGTTCTTTTGAGAACCAAAACATTCACCATTTTGTGCGTAGCCCTTTGGTTTATCTGGACCTATGGTACCAGTGGATCGGTCTGTGCATTCCAATATACAGATACAGCATTTCCCCAGCTTGAGATTTAGTATAGACCCAGATACGCTCATGCGTAGGCTGTTCTGTTCACATTAGTGTTGTCTCTTAATATACTCAACCATCAAACTCAAACTGGCGCCTGTTTCTACATAGATTACATTCTTTGTGAAATGTCAGATAAATTCTCTCACGTGAAATAGCAATCACTCATGAGACATTTCGGCCAAGATTAACATGCGAATCCACAGAGTCAGGTTATGGTGTTTTCAGTGTCTGCAAGATCAGAGTAGGAAAGGCGGCAAAGATCAGAAATCGAAACAATCAAGTACCACAGTTGACCCACGATACCACATGGGAAAGTGAAAAAACAGAATTAAACATTACAAACAAGAGCCAAGAGGTCAGCTGATCAGCCTTTCTTACTCTGTTCCCATGCGCGGATCCAGAGCGGGGTTGGGGGGGGACAGGACGTCCGGACCCCCCCCCCCCTGAAAATCACAAAAATATAGGGTTTCTTAGCAATACTGATCCGGATCCTCTAGCAATTTACAATGCTACCAAGCCGGCATTCTATGTTGGGCCATCATCGCCCGCTTATATTGGTATTTGGATCCTCCCTCCCCTTATCAACTAAAAAAAAACGTTGTCAATGTTGGACCCCCTCTGGCAAAACTTTCTGGATCCGCGCATGGACCAAGACCTCTAGTCTCACTAGATAGCAATGCATGCATGTTAAGAAAGACTTTACGCATATGCGATAAGTGACAAAATCGCATGAACTGACTCATGTTGTTTGTATTTATGTTTCAGTGCATTGAACAAATACATATCTGTAGTAGTTACCTTCACCCAGTTTTGAAAAACCCCTGGCAGTCCATTTTGTCCGACCTGGTCCCATTTCATACAGGACAAACTGAGAAAGTTCTCTTCATCTGTCCCGGCACACGAGATTTTTAAAAGTGCTTATCGCATAGGCGATCGATCAGCGATGGCTCAGGTGATACTGCGCATTCGTGCAGTCTCGACACAGCCTTCACTGCTCGCAAACGCAAAGAAGGGACGTTTATCTTCATGCCAACATTTAGTATCTAGTCCCATTTCATTGTTTGTTACCAAGCCTTTTACAGAAATCGGAAAATATTCTCAGAAGTTGTTGTTTAAAGTCCCTTAGATGATAAAATTCTAAACACCAGTTAAAGAAATATTGTTTTGTTGTTGTTGTTGTTGTTGTTGTTGTTGTTGTTTTACACCTGTTTTACAATTACACTCCCACAATTTATCACGCAATTTCATTTTGACGTTTTACAATTACACTTCCAAAATTCTGCATGAAGCTCCAACCATGATTTGCAAGTAGCCTTCGCAAATTCCCCAAATAGGTCTTCATTTGGATAATTGCCTCGACAAACTTTATTGTTTGTTACCAAGCCTTCCACAGAAGAAATCGGAAAATCTTTTCACAGTCCTTGCTGATATCTATGTGATTAATTGAAAGTGAAGCCATTGTCTGAGCTTTGTAGATGGCACAAATGGCAGTTTATTTGAAGGGGCGGAAAAATGTTCCTTGAAAAGTTCCTTTCCAAAGCAACCAGTTCATGAAGAACGGAAGTTGGCTCCACACATCCCACACCCCCGCATCTGCTACCAATATATTAGGTACACTCAATCCTTCACCTACTGCGAACACAACAGGCCATTGTCCTACCTTTAGCTTATCTGGTTCATTGATTCAACACAATACAGTGCCTCCAGTGAACACGTCATTTTAACATGCATGCATGCTTGCTAAGTGGATCAAGACATCGAGTCACATACGTTTTGCGTGTGAGCAGTGAAGGCTCTGACGAGATTGTGCATGCTACATTCTCTGACCATATGTGTGCTAAGTATCAGATCTTGTGCAGATTTCCACACAGTTGTGCCAGTTCACACATAGTATGGAATAACCCCCAACCCGAAATGAAGCAGACAGCAATCTGAAGGTCAGGCATATCCCCCGCCGAAGAATCCCATGACTTTGAAGTGTGGCCTTGACTTCGAATTTGCATAGCCGAGATATGGATTCTGCACACCAACTCACTGAGAGTAACATTTGAGTAATGATTTGAAGGACACGAAATTCAAAGGTAAATTCCATGACCTGGAAGTTTGACCTTGAGTCTGCGTACCTGAGTCATTGGTTCTGCACACCACCTCACTGAGACGAACATTCAGGTGAAGTTTAATGAAAATCGTTCAAAGGGTTCAGGAGATATGGAGCGGACACAAATTGAAGGGTAAATCCCATGACTTTGAAGTGTGACCTTGACCTTGGGTCTGTGTAGCCGAGTCATAGATTCTGCACACCATCGCACTGAGAGGAATATTTGGCTGAAGATTAATGAAAATCGCCCAAAGGGTTCAGAAGATATGGAGCGGACACGAAGATCAAGGGTAAATCCCCTTTAGCTAGGTTATGTGCTCTGCAAACCGTCTCACTGAGAGGAGCATTTGTGTGAAGTTTAATGAAGATCGTTCAAAGGATTCAGGAGACATGAAGCGGACATGAATAGAAGGTTAAATCACGTGACAATGAAGTGTGACCTTTACCTTGAGACTGTGTAGCCGAGTTATAAATTCTGCACAATGCCTCACTGAGAGGACCATTTGGGTAAAGTTTAATGAAAATCGCCCTAAAGGTATCGGAGATATGGAGCGGACACGAAATTCAACGGTAAATCCCTTGGCCTTGACCCGTATCACTGAGAGGAACATCTGAGTGAAGTTAAATGAAAATCGTTCAAAGGATTCAGGAGATATAGAGGTCACAAATTGAAGTGTGAATCACATGACCTTGACCTGTGACCTTGATACTAGGTAGCTTGGTCATGTTCTCTGCACATCGTCTCACTGAGAGGAACATTTGGATAAAGATATACGAAAATCGCCCAAAGGGTTCAGGAGATAAGGAGCGGACACGAAATTCAAGGGTAAATCCCTTGACCTTGACCCTAAATCTAGGTAGCTGGGTCATGTGCTCTGCAAACCGTCTCACTGAGAGGAACATCTGAGTGAAGTTTAATAAAAATCGTTCAAATGTTTGTGGAGATATGGAGCGGACACGAATTGAAGGGTAAATCACATGATATTGACCTGTGACTTTAACCTTGAGTCTAGGTAGCTGGGTCATGTGCTCTGCACATCGTCTCACTGAGGGAACATTTCGGACTGACGGACTTGCAGACAAAGGGTATTCTTATGACCACCCTTCCACTTCGCGGCAGGGGATTAAAAATAGGTTCAGCAGTGAAAAACTGAACTACAGATCTCATTACAGTGTGTTTAGCCTAAAGCTGTCACCACCCCCCCCCCCCACACACACACACACACACACAAAGAGTCCTTAAATTGGCCGGAAAGAAAATCATGTATGAAAAACATAGCTATTCCAGCGTACCTTCAGGCGAATCGGAGCCATGACAACTTCTACTTTGAGGAGCCGCCGTGGCGTAGTGGATACACCCAGCAAACTAGGTGGCGCGGGTTCACTCCCCGGCTTCTCCAGTCTGTCGGATGAGGACTTTTAATCTGTAGTCCCGTCTCCTTATGACCTTAGTTGTTAATGGGACGTTAAACATAAACCAATACAAACACATACAATACAGCGTCTACCGCCTTGGAACGGTCAGTAAGATTTAAGGTTCCTTGAAATACAGAATTTTATATCAAGATTGGCCACATGCTGTATAAAGTATAGTGTGACCATATTTTGATGCTACAAAACGTTTAGTAAAATAGTGTGTTAAATACAGATACTACCTGTGCAAATTAGGACTTAATAATAGAATTTTCATTAGACTAAAAGTGTGATAAAATTCACTTTTAAAACTGGGAAGTCACCCCTTTTAAAAGAAACTTTATTAGCTTGCTTGTGTCGTCGTCTGCTGACTTTTTTGTAAATTAACTTTTGCAAAATATTTTTTCACGAACACTATCTGAGTGCCAAACAGCTTGTATCCCGATCAGGAACGACGTTTTGTCGGTCCTGATCTGGGTCCAAACTGTTTGCAAAGGTAAAAGTTGCTGCTAGCAAGGACCCTCTTGGCACCTTACCTGCGATATATTGTTAAATATGCACGATCCTTATTATCCACCGTGGAAATTTGTAAACACTTAAAGTGCTCTGGTTTCCCTTTCACTAGCAACTTTTTTTCCCAAATTCATGAATTAGTTCTTGAATCAACTTTTTTGAATCACTTCCATTGGATAGCAGAAGGTTGTAGTATGTAGCTAGATAGAGATGCTTGGTCATGTGTAACTCTGCATCTTCCACTCTGATTGCATGCTGTGTAATTGTTTATGTTTTTGTTGTCTTCTACTAATTTTTTTCAAAATACACTTTTTCAAATATTTCTTTCAGGAACACTATCAGAGTGTCAAACGGTTTGGATCCAGATCAGGACCGACGTTCTGTCGGTCCTGATCTGGATCCAAACTGTTTGCAAATGCTATCAGCAGACGACAAAGTCACCATTAGCAACAAAAGAGTTAAAACAAACAGAGGAGCATGCAGCGAAACATCGTATGCACTTTGATATGGATCCATTAAAGAATTATTTTCTATATCAAATGTTCGAAACACTAAAATTGCTAATCTGAAACTTGGCATTAGGCCATTTACAAGTATTTTTTCTCAATACTAAGTCATTTGACAAATTGGCATTTAGGTATTGATTTAAATTTTTAGTTTGAAATACTTGAATTGCTAAGCTTAAAATTGAGATTTAAAGGTAGATTATATCAATTTAAAGGGGCTCTTGCATGGTATGGGAAAATAACATGGGAGTCTGCCCACGCTTGGAATTTGATAATATTATGTTTATTAATCGTCTGGGGTATGACTTTTATATTTATGGCGCATTTGAGTTTTTATGCAATTCCATTGCTAATTTATGGCGTCATGTATGATATCACTACAATACCTTAGGGTATACAGTTATAATCATTTCTAAAGTAATTGACATATCATGTAACGGGCACAGAAATGTTTTATTAAATTATTATATCATAGATAAGTTCGCTGATACTATAAATGGCTTTCTATGTATTAGGATAACAGGTTGGCAGTCATTTTTATGAGATGGTACCCCAATTTTCAACTGTATATTTTGTATTCAGTCAAATTTGGAATTAAAATTTTTACACGTTGCGGTCTTTGACAAGATACCATTTCAACATATAAACTTTTCATATATGTTAAGAATATGTAGACCAAATTTCAAGAAATTCAAGGACCGGTTACATATTTTTTCAACTTGATGTAAACACATGGCCCAGTTTCATTGAAATGTAAAAAATCCAATAATTATGTTTCAGTGTAAAGCATACTTGAATACTTGCTTAGTTTGAATCACCATGCTAGTACGTTTATTGGTAAAAGTTGATATGTTCAGTGTTTTTCCTTTTACTGATTGGAAAAGAAAATAAGCAATATTCTTTGATATTTAGTGCCATGATTCTTATTTAATGAAGTGCTTGCACAATAATATTACCCAAACGATACAATATAGTGACACCGGACTTACCACATCTAGTTTCGAACGTTAAAACTACATCTAACCAATGTTACACTTAATATGTAACATTATTAAGAATTTTAATTCATACAGAAGAGAAATCTTATGACAAGTCAGTTCATACAGGAGAAGAACCTTATATCTATGGTTTTATAATTGTAAGCCTCATTAATAAACCTGGTTCACAAGAATGACCCCCTGTCAAACCTATTGGTTAAAATTAACCATTTTGGTCACAGATAACTCTTGGCTTCAAAGGTATTGCCAAAATAATGCTTAAATCTTCTCTGTTTATTCTGTTTTGTAAAACTGATGCTGATTTCCATCAAATTGCAACGTTTATTCTTTGGCTGGCTGTATATTCCAGGCATACAGTTTCGTTTCTGGACCTCACTTATTCATGTAGAACACTGATCTATGTTACCTTTGACATGACTCTGTTACACTTAATCCTGGTCACGGCACCAAAATGTGGTTACTGTAGTTCAGTTGGGATGTAATGGGAAATATTTGGTCTTCTTGTTTTTACACGTTTATTGATAGGATATTATGTTTCTTAAAAGATTACATGCAGGACTTGAGGAAGTGATACACATTGTCTTGGCCCCATAGTGCCATGAGATGGGGGCCATGACCTTTGGCATTTCCGGCCATTGAATCATTTGAAATTGTCTAAACATGTCTTTCTTTAAGAAAAGTGGAAGTAGATTTAAAAACAACCTCCTTCTGTCGAGTTATTGATTCATTTCATCTAAATAATAATTATGCTAAAACTGACCTATACCCATAAGAGGTAGGAAATGACAAAGTTACCGGTTTTGGATTTTCATGAAATTTGGCTCAGATCAGCAGGATATATATGGCATGTTTTTGTGATAATATGATATCTTGACAAAGACTAGAACATATCTTTCTTTGGAATTTAATGTTGAATGTTTTGTAATTTTTTTTAAAAAAATATTGAAATGTTATAATCACTTGTTCAGAAAACGTAAACCATAATTTATTTAAATGGTTTCCTGGTATTTATATCATGTTTATGGTATTTTGGATTCAATCTGGATGACACATCATAGAAATAAACAAAACTATAGATTTAGGACATGCAAATTTAGAGACAGGTGCCACCTCAAAGGTGGAGCACGTCAGGGTTGCTTCCAAAGCCTTATTCTTATTTATCTAATTCAATAAATACATTTTCATAGTTTGTATATAATGAGTAGTTATTATGAAAAGTTTAAAGAAAATCCATGCGTGGGCACAGATGCAAGTACCCCTTTGCTACTCGCGAAAATTAAAATCGACGGCATATTTCAAAAATAAGTACATATATATGCAATAAAACAATACCAGCAACTTTAGTTTCAGGTCACAAAAAGTAGCTCGGAGTCAAAGGTCATTGTCAAATATTCTTAAAAACTATCTGACGCCTCATCAATTCATATTTTGATGGAGGGTGTTTTCTTATTTCGCGCAATGGATGGTTATGATGTGTAGATGACAACAAAGATATCAGATCACCGCTATGACCTTGATATCTAAGGTCAAGGTCAGATATACTTAAAATCTGTCTAACAGCTTTTAATGCGAATAACTCTTTAATTTCCTGATATAGTGTGTGGATAGTTTGTTCCAATGAATGCATATGGTGTGTAGATGACAACGAGGATTCCAGAACACAAATATGAGCTTGGAGATAAAGTTCAAGGTCAAATATCCTTACAACCAGTTTTATGGGTTGTATTATAAGTTTCGATGCAGGTTGTTTAACTTGGCAAAATGATTGCTTGTGGATTGTAGAGTATAGCGAAGCTCATGGCCTTAGCGTCAAAGGTCAAATATACTACACATCTGTCTACAAATTGCTCTGATCATATAACGCCCAGTGATTGCTTATGGTGTGAAGATGACAAAGAAGGTTTCAGATCAGACCTTGGAGTCAAAGGTCAAGGTCAAATATACTTAAAATCTATCTTACGGCTAGCAACGCGAAATCATCCACTTTAGTTTTTGTGGAGGGTGTTCATATTTGGCACAACGGTTGCCTTTGGTGTGTTAATTACAACGAAGGTTTTAGATTACCAGTATGGCCTTGGATTCAAAGGTCAGTGCCACATTTTCTTAAAAGCTGTCTTATGGTGCGTAACCCAAACTCCTCTTTCATTTATTGATGGGGAGTCTTCATATTTAGCACAATGATAGTTTATGGTGCGTAGAAGACAAAGATTGGTTTAGATCACCAATGTAACCTTAGAGTCAGTTCGAATGTCAAATATGCCTTAACTCAGTTGTAAACTCCTCTTTCATTTTTGATTTTGTGTGTTCATATTTAACACAATCAATATTCATATTTGACACAATGTTTTCATGAGGTAAGTAGATGACAAGAAATAATTTAGAATCCAGATATGACCCTTGAGTAAAAGTTTATGGTCAAACTAACTAATTTATGGTTGCATGGCTTACAAAGCAAATGCATGAATCTCTTACATCTTTTATGTAGGCTGATCATATTTTGCACACTGATTGCCTAAGCTCAGACTGCTGATATTACGCGTGTTTCAAATGTCAATGTCAAAAATACTTAAGTGGGTCGAAGTCTAAGCTGGGGATCTATTTCTGGTCCCTTCTGGCTTCATCTATATCAATGGCATTGCCAAACGTAGCGGTGGTTCTATCTGATTTTTTGCAGAGGAAACTAGCTTATACATTATCGTTGACCTGCCTGAGCAAGCTGCAAGGGTCCTTAATGTTGATTTGCAAACAATTTCTCAATGGGCAACTGATTGGCTTGTTCAATTTAACGCAAACAAAAGCCAATCTATGGTCATTTTGCGTAAATTAAATCCTGTCCACCATACTCATATTTTCATGATTGACACCATCATCACCGTCTATCATCGAAACCGGAAATAGCGTACCACTGAATCGAAAGTAAACAACATACGAGGATGAGTGCTCTTCAAAAATAGGACATTTCATTATAAAATCGCTAAAGTTTTGCAAAACATTTGCAATTCATAAATAGTGGATACATTAAGCTTGAAACGTAAGTAGTTGTATTTGTTCATTAACGAATTTGAAGGCTGGCATGGATCGTCAATTCGAAAGCTGGTACCGTAAACACTCATCATTTTGACATTTACTTTCACTTTATTCGAGGATAGTATGTGGATTTTGTCGATTTTTTCAATGGAAAGCAAGTGAAATTATAGGAAACAAACGTATTTGCAAGCGTTTAAGCTAGAATCTATAAAATAAGCCAATTATGGGCTGATATTTAAATCCCGTTGTGTACCGCGAATAGGTGCGGATGTGTACTGCAGATAGCAAATTCATAAGAAAAATGTGTACTGCGAATAGTTATGAGTTGTTACCCACTATGAAGTAAAACTGCTATTTTGGGGTATTTTCTAATAATTGAACTGGTGCAAAATGTGATCGGTTAAATGATAAAACAGACTATCTGCCAAAAGAAGGCAAACTGTCCAATTATGGAAGCAAATGCCATAGGCTTCCTTTCTAACATGTAAAATATCCTTTGAATAACATGATATAACCTGATGCTGGTGTAGTTGCCATCTGTTCGTCTGTCTGTCCATTCACATGTCTATCATCTAGATTAAAGGTATGTGTCTGCCTATCAGGATACAACGTAGGCAAACTTTTGTGGTTATTTTTTAGCGTTGAATTTATTTCGTATTTTTGGCAATTACCACTAACCAATTTTTGTCTGCTCTTTCATGTGCTTATTTTCTTAGGTAGCCTTTATTGCAAACAATACGGACCCAGATTAGACTGATCCCTTAGGAGCAGTCTGACCAGGGTTCAAAGTGTTTGCTTTCATGAAAAAAATAGTCTGAAGTACATTTGAATATAGCAGTAGATGTAAAAAAGCGAATAACACTTTCAGGCCCAAAAATAGTGGCGGGGTAACATATATTTACTTTGTTTTTCCTATATTTGACCTACTTATTTGACACTGCTTAACGAGTAGATATTTTGGTTGTGCCCTTTGATAGAAGATGAGAAGCTCCAGGGTTTGTTTATCATTAATAAAAATGAAATAAAACAATAAAATAAAATAAACGAGAGAAGACGAGGGTGGTGTCCTAACCCGAGCCTGACAGGTGTTTAACAGCACCCAAGGGGTCTAGCAAATGTTAATTAATACTTGACCGCTAATATTGCATAAATTCATATTGTTGATTGAAAGCTTTGGGGAAACGATTCGAAAAGTTGAATTTCTGTAGTATAATAATGGTGCACGAAATCATGAAAGATGCATAGGGTTTTTTTATGAAAAAGGCCAAGTTCTAAAGATATTGAGCAGAAACAAAATTCTGACATCAATCAAGGGCTATAACTCTGTAACATATAAGCAAAATATGGAAGATAGCAATCCCAAAATATATCTTATAAATATATATACATTTAAAAAATTTGGTGAAATTCTATCCATTTGTCCTCAAGATATTAAGCAGAAACAAAATTCTGTTGCCAATCAAGGGCCATTACTTTGTTTAAAATTTGTGAAAGATAATTGGTAAAAATCCTATTGACACAGATCTTGTCAATATAAATGCATTTATAAAGTTTGGTCAAATTCTGTCCATTTGTTCTAAAGATACTGTGCGGAAATGAAATGCTGACATGAATCAAGGGCCATACCTCATAAACCTAGATCTTGTCAATATGAATGAATATATAAAATTTAGTGAAAATCTGTCAGTTTTTTCACAAGATATTAAGCGGAAACAAAACTCTGGCATAAATCAAGGGTCATAACTCTAGTACAAATGTTCTAAAAATCATGTGTAACAATCCTGACCTAGATCTTATCAATACAAATGCATATATACAAAATCTGTTGAAAATATGTCAATTTGTTATCAAGATATTGAGCGGATACAAAATTTTGGCATAAATCAAGGGCCATATTTCTGGTACAAATTTGCGAAAAATGACGTGTAACAATCCCAAGCTAGATCTTATCAATATGAATGCATATATAAAATCTGTTGAAAATCTGTCATTTTTTGCTAAAGATATTGAGCGGAAACGAAATTCTGGTATAATTCAACGGCCAGAACTCTGGTTCAAATGTCCGAAAAATGACGTGTAAAATCCCAATCTAGATCATATAGAAAATAAGTCAATATCAATGCTTATACAAAATTTGGGTAAATGCTATAAAGTTGTTCTCAAGAAATTGAGTGGAAACGAAATGATGACAGACGAACATAATGACAGACAGGATGATGGAATGACAGACAACCCAATTCTAATATAGCCCCACTTTTCCTAACGTCACTTCTTGTGACATCCCCAGAATGTGTAAACATTAAGTCCAAAAGCCATGAATCAATAGCATGCGAATTGCCTTGATAATAGGTCAGTTAAACATGACTGTTGATAGCATGTGACACACATTTTTTTCAATAATGTGGGCTATGATATGTGTCCCATAGTAGTAGTCCAAATGGGACTGATAAGGTATTTGCAACAGTGGTACATGGACCCATGTGGGAAAACCCATATGGGTTGCATGTGGGACCCATTTGGGTCATTATGGGCAACACATAAAGGTTATATGGTCCTCGATGCGAGAAAACCTGTCTTCAGAGGGTTGCAAACAACAAAGGAGCAGACCAGCCTGCACTTCTGCTTTGTCTGATCAGCTTTGTTGTTCGATTTTTGTAAAGTATCATAGCTAAAGTGGCTACAGGTGTAATATCAAAGTTCTAGTCAGTCTCTCTGATAATAACCAGTACTGGGCTGGTGGAGAGGGATGGGGTTTTATTTTAGGGATCACCCAAAGGCTCAAGTGGCAGTGGTTCTGATTGTGTGAGTGTAAACAATTATATGTGCCCTATGTGGGTTCTACAGTGGCTTAAATTCCCATGTGGCACCAACATGGGCAATACGCTCAGATAGAGCCCACATGTGACCCATTTAGCCTTGTGTGCTGGGGTATTTTTCGTCTTCTTTATGCCCCAGTCAATGAATTTTCAGTCATGCCGGAATAGGTCTTCTTGGGTTAAACCAGCACTAGAAAGATGATAAGTCTCTTGCTCAGGAAAACAACACAGTGCCACAGGTGAGGCTCAAACCTGCGACCCCTCAATCTTGAGCCAAGCACTCTACCACTAAGCAACTGCGCCCCGAGTTTAATCCTCATGGTTTACATATTAATTGAAATGAATTCCAATGCTAAAAAAACAATTTTTCATTCATTTTTCTAGTGTCAGTCATGAAATAAGCGTCAATCTCATTAAACGTTGCCACTATTCGCGGTACATGATTTTAACTAATCGCAGTACACGAGTTTTGCCATCAAAAACTATTCGCCGTATACCACAGTTATTTTGTTACAATAGATATCAATTGAAAATAATCAAACCAAGACCAAGAGATAGAACTGAGATGGTGCAAATTGCATATAGAAATAGGGAATTAACTTCTTACCCGAAGATAAACCATGTATTCGTTAGTTCAAAGGCTGTTTTTACGGCAGGAGCACTATCCAGCCGGTACCAAGCAGCGACAACTTCATGTAAACAAAGCTATGTCGACACATAGAATACAATAAAGATACACAACATTGAAATTAACCCCTTTGCAATTAATCTGGATGTCAGTGGTTTTTCGGGAGCACATAATGAAGCGTAAATAAAGGTAAAAACTCACCGCCCGCCATGCAGTTTTTCTCTACTTTCGATTCAGTAGTACTCTATTTCCGGTTTCGATGATAGACGGTGATCATTGCAGAAACTGAAAGTCACAAGCACTTATGTTACATGCACATGGACTGAACACATATGAACAGTATCTCAACAAGGCTTAATCTCCTAAGAGGCCTTAAGTTTAGATTGAGTAGGAAATCACTGGAAAAAGTATGCTTCTCATTCCTTCGACCATTGCTTGAATATAGTGATTCATTGCTCATCAGAATCAAAGAAACAGTAACTGTTGGAAGCAATCCATACAGAAGCAACAAGAATTGTTTCAGGTGCAACTAAACTTTGCAGCATTGAAAACTGTTTGTTGAAATGGGATGGGAGTCACTCCAGAGCCGTCGAAGCAAGCATAAACTCGTCCTCTTTAATGAAATACTTCATGGTCTCTCTCCTGGTTATCTCTCTGACCTTTTGCCTCCTCTTGTACAAGAAACTACAACCTGTAATCTACGTAACTTAGATAACATCCAAAACTATAGAGCTCGATCAAACATTTTCCTAAACTCTTTCTTTCCATCAACAATACGTGCATGGAATGATCTTCCAAATGACACAAAAATGCATATTCTGTGGCCTCATTCAAACATAGACTCAATAGAAACCTAATGCCACCGCACTTAGTATTACAATGTATGTTCACGTTCAGGACTAGTTCTCCAAGCTAGACTCGGGCTGGAGTGCAGTTCATTAAATTCTGATCTCTATCGAAAACATATTGTTCACAGTCCCTCAACACGATGTGGCGATTTTGAAAGTGATGCTCATTTTCTCTTCGACTGCCCAATCTATACAAATGAAAGGCAAACATATTTATCTGACCACCTCAGAACCTACACAACTAAAAACACTCCAGCTGAAATGATTTAGGACTAATTTCTCGCAAAAGCTTTATACCACATCATTTATCGAAAAACTTCTCCCTGTGAAAAGTATTCAGGAACACCTCCGCCAACTTCTCCAAACAGATTCACCAGCCAAGATGCTGGCGATTCATCTGCTTAGATGCACTCTTTGGACATTTTAAGCAAAGCGCAAATAAACCAAGTGCAAGATGCCAGTCAAGAAGTTAAATTGCACTGCCCAAATTCAATTAATCAAGCGGTGGATGGCTTGTTCAAATATAATGGGAATTGCGCCTAATTCGGTCTGCGTTCATCTCAAAACCGTTCATTTCATAGCACGTGCATAAGAGAAAAATTGCACGTCATGTGAAAACCCAGTCTGTTTTCCTACAAATGCGCCTGCTTAAAGTTGATTCTGCATATGTATGGTAAATTCTGAGCATGTTAACGGCAGCATTATGTTGTGCACATCCTTTAAATAAAGCGGGATATGCACCGCTGACGAATATTTTTTAGAATATCATTTTCTGTCAATTTCACCTGTCAATAAAAGACATAGAAATTTAGGACGAATTTAATTTCAATATCTTCATCTATATACATAAAAATCCGTTAGAGCTACAAGCACCAGACCTTTTGGAGAAATTTGCGGAAAGCCTCGTTTACAACTTTCATCGCGAACACATTTTGCTAAAATTGAAGATAAAAAAGTTATTGCAAAAATTACTTCTAAAAAACATTACAGCTGGAGTTTAAAGACCTCCTATTTAGACTTGAAAATGCTTCAGAGCAAGATAATAAAGTAAGAAAGATGGCAAAGATCAGGAAATGATACAATCAAGTACCACACCTGACCCAGGATACCAATGGGAAAGTAACAAAAATACAATTAACATCACCAACAAAAGCCAAGAGGTCAGTCCTTTCCCAGCAGGTGACCTCAAGGCAGCAAAGAACAGACGCGAAAGCATGAGAAAACAAGACACAAAAAACACAAAATGATCCACAAAAGAAGTACATTGGAAAGACCAGTAAAAATATTTTACTGGAGTGCTTAAACTGGTCTCACGGCGCCAACCTCACCTTAGTTCAGATGTGGATCAATACACATAGATATTTGGTTTACTTATTTAAGAATAAGACATAGATCAAAAATAAAAGAGAGTGAACTAACTTTTCAGCAATACCATAAGCATGCCAAAGGGTTTGGATCCAGATCAAGACGGACCTTTGGTTAGTTCTGATCTTAGTCCAAGCTGTTTGCAAAGGTTATCAGTATATGACACTAGCATGCAAAGAAGCCTTTGTAGTTAGCATTCGCTGTAAAAGTTCCTTTTTGTCTCCCAACATATGTAGATGGCGACTTGTAAAATGGGTTTTGTTATGAGAAGGACTTTATGATGTCTCTTTCTGATGATAAGCAGGCTTATTTTATTGATGCGTTTTACACTTCATCCAGATATTTGGACGATATTTTAAATATTAATAATATTTATTTTGACAATATGGCTAGTCAAATATACCATTCAGAAGTACAACTGAATAAAGCCAATACCTCTGACACAGAAGCCGCATTTTTAGACTTGCACTTGTCAATTTCTAATGATATTGTTTCTACCAAAATTTATGATAAACGTGACGACTTTGATTTTGAAATTGTCAATTTCCCATTTTTAATAGTTTTTCAGCGCAGTTCATTAAAATAATTTCCATTATAAAAATATTGGCTATAACATTAATGTTTTGCAACATGCTGCATGCTTGGTGGTCAACCCAATCACGGTTGGAAACTTTGCTATCCTCTTTAATTGCACGCCGGTGGGTCAGACTTCAGACTCTATGAAGACTTATCTATTGATGAGATGGTAGGGGCCTGATGCTTTGGCTGTTTGTCGGGCCCACCGGGGTTTACCTGTTGGATTTCTTTTGCTCCGGTATTCAGTTTAATTTACTGTTGAGTCCTTATCCTTGCTTTATCTCCTTGTTATATCTTGATTTATATGTTTTAGGAGATGATGCATTGATAAGTTAGGGGCCTTTCATACAAACCAAATATCTATGTGTCTTGATCCACATCTGAATTAAGGGTGAGGTTGGCGCCGTTAAACTGGTTTAAGCCCTCCAGTAAAATATTTTACTGACCGTTCCAAGGCGGTTCTTCTTTTGTGGATCTTTTATGTTTTTGTTCTGTCTTGTGTTTGCTGTGTCTTTGTAAACCTGTCTTAAGCGGCCGCATAAGAAGACCAAAAATTGGTTTTCCAGACAAATTATCGCTTAGTGAAAGTTTTAAGTATTGCAGAATGCTTTAAGGGTAGCAATCTGCAATACTTTTGACTTTCTATGTGTCTTGATCCACATCTGAATTAAGGGTGAGGTTGGCGCCGTTAAACCGGTTAAAGCCCTCCAGTAAAATATTTTACTGACCGTTCCAAGGCGGTACTTCTTTTGTGGATCTTTTATGTTTTTGTTCTGTCTTGTGTTTGCTATGTTTTGTGCGCGTCTGTTTATGTGTGCTTTGTGGTCACCTGCTGGGAAAGGACTGACCTCTTGGCTCTCGTTTGTGGTGTCTACTGTGAGTTTGTCACTTACCCATTGGTATCCTGGGTCAGGTGTGGTACTTGATTGTATCGATTCCTGATCTTTGCACCCTTACTTACTTTAAGTCAGAACCATCATAGAGTCTGAAGTCCCACCCACCGGCGTGCAATTAAAGAGGAAAGCAAAGTTGCCAACCGTGATTGGGTTGACCACCAAGCATGCAGTCTGTTGCAATACATTAATGTTATAGCCAATCTTTTTATAATAGGAAATTATTTTAATGAACTGCGCTGAAAAATTATTAGAGCCAACAATCTTCTTCAATTTATACACCAAGTCACCATAAAAATCAGGTTCTGAAAGTTCTTGGCGCAAGAGAGATTTAAGTCCAACTTGGAATTTAGAAATCAAATCATAGTATTGTCTAAAAAAATTATGAAATTGTTTTGCGAAGTTTATGATACCGATAACCTTGCTTAAGAAGTTTCTGAGTTAACAATTTAACAAGTCAACAACAACAGAACAACCGCCTTAGAACGGACAGCAGCCTAAGCCACTGGGGGCTTAAATGCATTTTACTGGTGCCAAATCTTCGCCCTAGATTCTGCTGTTGTTGAAGTACAAAAATTGTTCAGCTCGCATGGAAGCCTTCTAATTATTGCAATGTATCATCATGGAGAAACACTCTAATCGAATTCACACACTATGATGAAACAAACAAAAGGGCTCACGACTCACAGATAGTCAGAGCTGAAGAAAACCTCAAATTGAGCCACGGTGGGTCCAGCTACAGATAAAAACCATGCCATTAAATATTGCACAACAGTTTATGAAAGAAATGGTAAGAAATTATTTTGGTCTATTAAAATTTCAGGTGAAATTCTTAATAAATTGAAGTCTAGAGGTTTTCTAGCATCTGGTTTGTCTCAATATGATTTCTCTACTCTCTATACTACATAGCCTCATAATCTAATCAAAGATATACTAACAAAATTAGTTGAACAAACATTTAACAGAGAGGGCTCACTTTATATGATAAAAATGCCATTCTTACTTCTGAACAACCTAAACGATATAAATTGTGGTCATGTCAGAAAATGTGTGATGCTCTCCATTATCTTTTGGACAATACAGTCAAACCTGTCTTAAGCAAGCGGCCAAGGGATATTCCAAAATCGCTTGCTTAAGACAGGTGGCTGCTTAATAGAGGTTCAGGTAAGATGGCCATATGATTGAGGATATTCCCATATATGAGTTAAAATTATGAAGAGTTATAGGTCTAAACTGCCAGTGTAGGGTTCAGTTATTGCATCAGAGAAATAAAAAAAAAAGAAAAAGAAAATACAAATATCAAAATATGTAAATTTAAAACAAAGCAATTCCATAAGTTTTTTTTTAAAAAAGAATCAATGTTTGTCAAAAGAGTTAGCATTTGGACTTAGAGGCTTCTTGTCACTGGAGTACCCTTTTTTCTAAAGCTAAACCTTGATTTTTGATAAGCAAAGGCATGTTTAATGGACATCCTGCTACTGAACATGAAGAGAAAGTTGTTTGATTTGTAGATTTATTCAGGTGTATGAGACTTGGAAAAAATGATTCTGTTACTCAAATTTTTTTTTCTCAGAAGCTATTGCTTGTTTTCTTCCCCCCCAGCAAACATTTCATCTTTGTGTAGTAATTATTCCTCCAGCAAAGAGTATTACTACTTGCATTTAGTTTTTCACACATTTACCGTTAAACATCTGCAACGGTATGGATGAATGAACTTTGGCAGCTGTAAACGCTTTGATGTTGACAGTTTATCGGTTGACTGGCTTTGCACTGGTACCCGCATACACAAAAACTACAGGTCGTGTTCGTTTAGCGTATTCAGGTTTTAGGTTACGGACGGCGCTGTTTTTTAATCCACATGTACAGGTTTCTTGAAGCATGTTGTAGTGTTCGATTAGCATAAACGCTCAAACTTTTAAAATTTCAGTTCCATTGTGTCTCGAGTGGCACACAAACACCACAACTCTTGCGTCCCATAGCCTCAACATAGGGCGGCGGCCGTTATAGAATTTCTTTTAGGAGACACCACTGCTGGGGAGTTTAATTGCTCCAAGCATTTGACCGGTGCAAAAAAAGTTTATCGATAAAATTTAATCAAACGGCCGCATCGAACCATGGAAAGTGGCCGTTTAAGGATACAATTTCAGCGTTTTGGGGCAAATTTCGCCAACCGCTGGCCGCGTTGGACAGGTGCACGCTTAATAGAGGTGCATTTGCATTCAAAATCGTTCGGGGGGACCCTGAAGTGGCCGCTTAAGGGAGGGTCACGCTTAATAGAGGTGACCGCAACAGCAGGTTTGACTGTACATTGATGAGATTTGGCTCAAAATTATATAGACAAATTGTAGGTATTTCAATAGGTACTAATTGTGCTCCTCTTGTGCAGATTTTTTTTGTTTTGATATGAGAGAGAAATTATGTTGTCTCTGTCAGACAATAATCAAACTGATATTATTGAAGCTTTAAACTCCACCTCCAGATATTTAGATGACTTACTTAATATTGATAATCCTTATTTTGAACAAATGGTAGGTCGGATATATCCGACTGAACTTCAGTTGAATAAGGCCAATTCTTCTGATACTGAAGCTTGAACTTGTCAATAACAAATGGCAAAGTTTCTTCTCAAATTATGATAAACGGGATAATTTTAATTTGAAATAGTAAATTACCCATTTCTGGATGGAGATGTTCCTCGCTCCCCTTCCTATGGTGTATATATTTCTCAGTTTATTCGTTTGGCTAGAGTGTGTTCTAATGTTGATGACATCAACAACAGAAACTTACTTTTAACTGCTAAGTTACTTAAACAAGGTTATAGATATCATAAAATTCGAAAAGCATTTTGTAAATTCTACTACAGACACTCAGAGTTAATTGCTAAATACAACATTGGGTTAAAAACTCTTCTGCAACAAGACATATCAGAACCTATATTTAATGGTGATTTAGTTTATAAATTCAAAAGAATTGTTTGAAACCCTAATTTCAGTAGTCAGTTCAAAACGATTGTAAAAAATATATAAAGGTTTGATATAACTTGGATGTTATGCGACAGTCTTCATGCCTGGTTTTGGACACAATCACGGTTTATAGCTATGGTTTCCTCTTTAATTGCACGACGGTAGGTCAGGCCTCAGACTCTAAGATGGCTCTGGCGTAAAGCTTTGATCGGTGGGTTGGTGCCTGATGCTTGACTGTGGGTGGACCCACCGTGGCTCAACTTGAGGTTTTCTTTGGCCCTGACTGGTTGGGTGGCTCTTCCTCGCGGTGCCGTGGGGTTGTCTCCGGTTTGTGTTTGTGGTATTTCCTAATCCTACTCGTTTTCTTTTTTTGAATGTCGAGGCCCATATCATTATTATAATGCACATGCCCAGTATGGAGTGAACATTGTACATACTTCATGACTATAATGCACATTAGGGCGAGAGGCAGTATCATTGCACGACCCACATGTGTGTGCTATAATCATTGCAGTTTGCGAAAATGGTTATATAGATCCTTGAACCACATAGTATATTTTTGACTAAATTTTGCATAGGTTTACCTTTCAGTTGATCTACATGTATATCCATAGTTGGCATAAAATACCGTATGCCCCAATTTAAGGCCGTGTACATTGTATCTTTCTAAAAACCATATTCACATACATGCCAGTGACCTCTTTCAAATAGAGGGCCTGGTCTGTCCACGTTGCAAAAAACATTAGGGAGGATTATGTCCATCTTGCAAAAACATGGGGTCCCAGAGTCCCCCTATACAAAAATGAGCAGGGGTGTCCAGGGGGATTTTGTCCTACACTTACACAAATCGTTAAAGGCCAAATGCAATTAATCATTGGTTGGTTGCAGTTAGGTCGCACCTATTTCATATAATTTATTATTATTTTTTGCTCCCGAGAACGTACGGCACTTGAGGAAGTAGACTATTGAGGAAGAGTCCGGGTGATGCTGCTGGGGAGTTTGTTAAATCACTATCGGGGAGTTTGATTTTGCATATGGCTGACACTTGAAGAAAAATATGGCTCAGTGGACAATTAATACATATTTTTCAAATGTAATCCTATAATATTTGTCATTTTCAAATGAAATATGTAGATAGATTTACATTTAATCTATTTTCGTTACATATTAACTCGAGCAAAGCACAGTTCTTCAAATAACTCGAGTTTTCAAGCTGAGTTTTGAAAGAATCGACTGTTTGCTCGAACGTCGTGGTTACTAACATAACAGTCGTGCTAGCTGAAATCCTCTCAAATGAAATAAAATCAAGGATTTTTAGTGAATATCATTGTATTTTGTATAAAGTCCAATGAATGATATCTTTATTCCCCCACCCCAAATTTCACAATCAGAAAATCAACTTTGAAAATGCACCATTTGTATGTTGTTTGAAATCTCCACCATTTATTATAAGCACACCCCTTCAAACCACAAGAGCAATTTTATTGCTTCAACCTGATGGGATGGGAGGCCACAGGAACTACCCACCCCCTCTCCCAAAAACAGGCCTCTGGTGAACCTTGCTGTTGAGTTACAATAAAGCTGCAGTAAGCTTTCTGCGAAGTTACGGTGCACTCTTTCCATGAAAATGAGCTCCTTATCCTTGGCTATTCTCTGTTTAGGGCGTAAACAGTGGCTAGACTTGTAAAAATTTTCCCATATGTAGCCATTGCAGTTTTTGACATTCCACAAAGGACTAGTTGTTAGAAAGCATGCAAAGAGGGGGGGGGGGTACATGTACTTTCATTTTTTTATACTTAGACTTGGACCTAGCATCTGCTGTTTACCAAAAAAAATGTCAGGAATATCAGTCTTACCTCAAAAAATATTTGAAAGTTATCAACCCTAGATTCCAATTAATTAAGAAAAAGCTCTAAAATGTATAGAAATTACCCCCCAAAATAGCCCATATATTAGTGAGGAACCCCAAAAATATCAACAATTTCATCATAACCCAAAAAATATTGATTTTTCTGAAAACCTCAAAAAATATTGAAATTTTTAAAAATTTGAAACCAAAATGGTCTGAGCCTACATATATATGAAAAAATCACAGTATCCCCCTCCCCCCACCCACCCCTAGGGCAAAGAGATGCTACCAGATTTGTAACAGGAAACTACAGTTATGAGACTGCATGGGCATTTAGGGCTCACCCTGCCATTGGCCATTGTAGCCATTTGCTGCTAAAATGTAAAGTGGCTACAGATATAAGTCATTGGCTAAAAGTACAATCTAGGTGGTTCAAAAATTACATATTTGCGAAAAAGTGTACTTTGATCAGCTTTTGAATTTTCAAATTTTTTGCTTTTTTTATTCCTTCACACTTTATCATTGTGCCATATTTTACTCTTTTTCAATACCATCAGAGTGTCAAACATAGTCAGGGGCCATAGGGACTCCTGTGCGACTTTGATGCCGATTTATGGTGACCTATGCCAAATCAAACTTAAGGGCATAACTAATGAAAATCACCTGGTCACCCATCTGGGATTTACGTCTGGACGTCATAATGACGTCATCAAAAAAGCGTCTATTGTGTTAGTGCAATTTGCACGATATGTCCATTGTAAGCTATGGCGATCAAGATTTTCTTGCATTTTGTTTGCCAATTTCAGTCGAAATATACCAATTTATAATCTTAGGGGGTTAATACTTCAAATTTAAATGCCGCCCATTTTGTTTTCGCGTCAGGACAAAACTATGACGTCAAAAATGACGTCTTATATGTAAATACCATTATAAGCATACCCATTGCCAACGTGTGGAAACATTCTTTTGATGAACTGGTAGCCTTCTTATGACTGAATACAAACACTTTTAAATTGTAATATACAATATATTTATGTGAAGTCTTTTCGAGGGTGGGGCATAGATGCCATCACGATTTATGGAGAAAAAAACTGTGGAGTGAACGAAAAACAAACAGACTTTTTGATAGCAAACGGACGAAATAAAACCTCTTATGCTTATATATAGCTGCTTATCCTTAGCCTAAATAAAAGATAGTCGTAATAACTCATTGGCAAGAATAACCCACTAGCAACCAAACTATAGTCCGATTTTGAACTTTGAGGGATAAGAAATTAGCCGAGTCTATTTAGTAGCACATGATATGGAAATCAGCATAAAAACCTCTACAAGTTACCCTTTTGTTCTTCGGCTATAAAAAAACTGTAACAATTTGTTTGACCTTCCACGTGCTACTAGGTAGAATCGTCCAATCTTTGATCCTCCATAGGTCAAAATTGGACTAAAATGCTCCCATGCGAGTTGAACATTTCCTGTACTTCAACAACAGCGAAGATTTGGTACCAGTAAAATGCATTTAAGCCCCCCCCCCCCAGTGGCTTAGGCTGGTGTCCGTTCTAAGGCTGTGGTTCTGTTGTTGTAGATTTGTTGTTTATTGTTACTCCCATTTTGGGAGTCTGTAATTGTTCTATGTTTTGTTGTACGCTACTTTATGTCCATTCTAGTTTCGTAATCATCTAGATGAGGAAGAGAGAGCTTGTTGCTATGCTTAGTTTGATTTCCTGGTGTCTGGTGGTTGTTGTGTGGCTCTTCCTTACGGTGCCATGGATTTGTCTGTAGTTTGTGATTGTGGTATTTCCTGATCATACTCACTAATTTTATAAGACCAACATGTTGATAAGGCTAAAGAAAGTCTGAATCTAAATAAAAATAGCTGCTCAAAAGTCATATGCATATTGATCACATACAATGTTCTTACACGAGTCCTCTTCTGCTCCACAGCAACACAAATCAGTACAATACAAATTGTTAGCCTTGCACTTACACCGAGATGTTTCACATACAGACTTGCTGCAACTACATTTTATCAGCTGCAGAAGGGTTTAAGGGGCAGGAGGCAATGCGGTCATAATGGGAATATATTTATCACAGTCCCGCCTCCAGCCATAATTGTCAGGCATTGGTATGTCAGGATTAGGGTCAGGTGCGGATTTCCAAATGATGCATTGATATTGCGCACGTTTGATACCTTCCAGAAACGCAGCTCTTGAAGGTGGTAGTTTTTGCGATTCAGCTTGTTTTCTCCTAAACATCCACCACCTCAACTCAGTAAGTTGGACAATATCGGTGTCTGGCTGATACAATTTACAAACATATTCCTCTAGTGCATCCACCACAGTTGTTTCCAAGGGCACTGAGCCGAGGTGACAGAATGCCTCTTGGATAGAATCTCCAGAATTGCTGAATGCCTGCCAACATGATATCTTGCCCTTTCCTGACATTGAGCCAGTTATATCAGCACCTGAAAGTGCATGGAATCCGATCAGAGCCCTGGTTGTGACATCACCAATAGCATGGTGAATTGCTGATAAATTAATTTTCCTTCTCCTTTGTTTGCTTCCTGTGACAAATATTGTGTCATCTGGTAATCTTTCAAAATGACCCAGACACAGAACTAAAACATCTGTGTCAGCTGAATGTATATCAATTTTGGACACCCCTCTTCGGTAAGCATCAGTTGCATGAAGAATAAGTTTTGTGTCTGCTTCTTCCTGGTTACTAGCAAGATGTTCGTGGAGGCCAGTTGTAGATATCACCTTATTCTGATAAGCCGCAACATATAATTTGTTAGAGCTTTTAACATTCTCTATGAGATTCACAGACAGGTAAACTGACAATTCATCTTTTGTTGAAGAGTGAGACAGCAATGTTTTCATTGAGATGTTTTCAATCCGAGTAGAATCTGCTATGTGATAGGCAATACTTTGTTTGCTACCGAGTCTGATAGAACGAGTGTCTGTTTTCAGTGATCTCTCAATGTCATATCTGTCATATCTGTCAAAAACCAGATGTACCTCTTCATAGCAGTCAAACAGCTGCATGACTTTACTACAAAAATGTTCTGAAAGATCTTTGCAAGTTTTGACTGATTTTGGTTTGTCCAAACTCTGGACAATTACCATTGCGTCCACAACTGCGATCCTATCTGTTTCGACTATATTTGTAATATTGGAACATGGTATCGAAGCCTGGTCTGCTTGCTTCTCTAGAATCGACATGAGCTGTCTCTTTTCGGAACAATGATGCATTGAACCATCCGCTGCAAACAGAGCTCTTGGAACAACGGATAACTCATATGTGCCTATCGTATTTTCAAGACTGATTTCTGGTCTGGCATTGGCTACTATAAGCATTCTTGCAAAGAGACCCCTGTCCTCTTTTAATTCCATGGTTTTGTCACCAAACTTGATCTTGGTTTCCTTTAAAGAGGTTTTCCAAGTCTTAAGGGACAGTTTTTTCATAGGATCCCAAAAATTTACGTTTCTTGTCCTTAACCTGGATTCAATAAATTCATCAAATTTATCTGACCCTTTATCTGACCCTTTCTGTTCGAGGGATTCAATGTCTTTCTGAACATCCAAGGCAGCCACTGCTTTCGTCACAATATTTATAAGATCATCTCCGTCATATTCAAAAGGATTTGTGAAACCTTGCAATGTCGTTGTCAAGGACAAGGCTGACACAATAACCTTGTTACGATCTGCATTTGTAAGCTCATAATGTTTGGACGAAGTTCTTTTCTCAACGTTAGCTTCCTGTTTAGATTCAACTTTTAGCCTTGCCAGTTCTGGAGCAACTAAGAAGAATCTTGTACGAGCAGTCTGGTTTTGTGTTATCCCTACTATGCCACCCGCTACCTTCATCCATCGGTTGACTTGTTCTAGCGCATGATCTGCACCAAGCGCACAAAAGGCGATCTTCGACTTATTCACAACCCAGTTACCACTTGAAAACTCTTCAAAGAGATTAGGATCTATTTCCTGCAGAGACAACATTTCTGATAGATACAGTGGAATCATTCTTGCATAGTTGAGTCGTAAGCAAAGAAGTATTTACTGAATTGTTCTAGAGCATTTAGATGCATTGCCCAATCGCCATTGCGAACAGCCCTAATAAAGTCTAGCATCACCATAACCATTCGCATATACACTAGCATTGCTTGATGCAACCGTTTACCTTCCTTGTTGAAATTGGAAAAGTGTGTTGCGAAATTTGATGTTCTCATATACTGTTCTACCAGCTTATAACCTTCCGAAATCTTCTCCATGGAAGATAGATCCTTGCAGCACTCCATAAATTTGCCAAATTCAGTTTTACAGTCACTGAATACCTCAGGATTGAATTTGGAAAAAGCTTCCATGTTCATAAAAAACAGTGATAAAAGGATGCTGGTATGTGCTTTTACTCCTGGCTTTACGTGATTCCCATCTATGATCTGCTTGATAGTATTCTGACCATATAAGTCTGCATGAAGCAATGCTGTGTCTATCCCAGAATTGTCAATATAGCTCCCTATCGTTCTCAACATTGCAATGACAATATGAAGTTCGCCTGGGCGAAGTATAATGGTGCTCAATTCAGTTTTCTTTGCCATAATCAATTTTTGTGCAGGCTTGTAGAGACCCATGTCAAGTGATATAACTGTTTTGCTTTCTTCCCCTAGGATTACTGTGCTGATCCCTTGTGCTTGCTTGAGAACCGTCAATAAAGTGGAAAACTCATGAGCTGGTGCAGCAATTAATGGCGGGGTTGATACCCGAGTCAAAGGCAACGGTTTGCTTATTACAGAATTCAGAGCTGACCAAGTTGGCGGACCAGGCACAGTGTGCTCATTGTCTGGTTCCATACTGCTTGTAAGGCCACAGGAAGCCGCTACAAGCCAGCACAGATCTTTAGGGTTCGATGATACATGCCCAGCTGTTGGAAATTTTCCAAGTTCTTTACATTCTGGCTTTGCATTATTTGATAGGTTGCATTCTATTACATCTGTTATAGTATTTGGGAGATCATAAAGCCTCTTGTCTTCTAATTGGTCATCGAAATCCAAGCTGGTGGCCTCATCATTGTCATCAACTCGCTGGTAGATATTCATAACAGTACCGTGTAAAGTATTTTTACCATCAGTGGTATCTTCCTGAAAATCACAATTATCAACGGCAAAGAAAATATGCCGGCCTGGGACAAAATTCCTTGGGACAAACAATCCGTTATTTTCATACATGCTCATTACTGCCTGGTTTGCAATCTGAGTTTCTACAGAAATAATGCGCTTGTAGTCAACAGATAATCCAAGTCCATGCAAATAGGCTATAAGCTCTTTGCTACGGAAAGTAGCATGTACTGTCAAGCCAACACCAAGCTGTAATGGCCATTCATTTGTATGTCGTAAAACTAAGGTTTTCTTATTGTCACTGAGTTGTTTTCTTGTTAAACAAGTGTACATTGTGTGTTGAGCAAGGGTCAATACTCTCTTTTGGACTTGTTCGTCAATATTTTCACCATCTCTATTCATTTCAGAAGGCCCTTGAATTAACCATCTGAGAAATATAATCAGTGATTTGGGTACATGCTTACCAATGATACCCTCTGTATTTACAGAGCCTGAGAATTTCCATGGTTCGACTTTCAAAATTTGTTTTCGCAAGTATTTAGCAACGTCGAACAGATTTTGCATGTTTGTTTCTAGTCTGGTTTCCTCAAACATCTGAATAGCTCTGTCACTTGTCTTTTTCAAAGTCACACGCTCAGATTCATTCCGCCTAATGGGCTTGCTGAATTGAACATTGTCAATATTTTCATTTAAGAACTGTTTCAGCCTTTTTTTAGAAATGTCAGGCTCTTCCACGCTGTTGTTTTCTCGGATAGCTTTGAATTGGAGTGCTAAATCATTCATATTTAGTATTTCACCAGCTTGCAACCCTATTTTAACTTCTTCAAGGAATTCTATTTCAGCCGCCAATTCTGATTCTGCAAACTCTAATTTGGAACAGTCTTCTGGTTCACGTCTTAAAACATTTCTTACATGCTTCGCAAAACAGTTGCTGTGATACCTCACATCAATCGCATGTGCATCTTCCGGGTCAATAGCAGTACTAAGACGTACGCTAAAAATCTCATTCTTAGACAATTCTACTGCTTTGCGCAATTTCTGACCAACCTTATCGGTACTTACTTTCAACAAAGAATGATCTTTATTTCCAGCCTGCTGACAGAAGAAACATAGTTCACTATTAAATGGTTCAATAGAACGACGAGTGAGTTTCTTACTAGGCCTACAAGTATCAGTTAAGCTACCCTCGGGAATAGTGCTTGGTCCAGCTCTGTTTATGATCTCCTTTTCATACCGTGCCTTTGCTCTACCAATGTGCAACTTGCTTGTTGTATGTTTAAAGCATTCTTTATGCCAAGTGGCTTTCTTTTCTTTCATATCATTTGCAGATAAGCCTGCAAGCTTTCTGCTCGTCTCTGGGTATAAACCATCCCCATACTTGCCTCGAGTGTGAATGGCGTTCAAAACTTGTTCATAATCTTGTGGATCTTTGCGCAAGTGTTTTGATGTATCTTCATTTTGACATATAATGCAAAGCTCCCACAAAATGTTCATTCGCGGCCTTTTTGGGTCGCTTGGACCACAAACACTTTCAGTTTCGTCTTGCAGAGACATTTATGCAATAAAGCAGACAAATGAATATCTAAAAGATGTAGCAAAAAATAATATTTTAAAAACAAATTGGGTAGTGCAATAAATTTCTTTGGAAAGAAACGTTTGCCTGGCTAGTGTGCAATTTATTGTTGACAATCTTAACTATGATCAGATTGCGCATTTTTCAAGTAAAATACACCGCACCAAAATTGTATGTAGCCATATATACATGTACATGCGAATGCTAAGAATATTGTAAGATATGGAGATCTGTTAAAACAAATAGGTAAATATGCAATCTTTGGCTACACACTTGCGGCGCAGATCAAGACGTTTTTCTCTCGATGGATATTACCCAGCTTCAGACCAAGATAGGGCCTGACAAAGTTTAACATTTCAAAACCTATACCCTGCAAAATGGAGGATGGGTCTGGACCCCAACACCTTAAGATCTGCGCATGTGATACAAATAGGGAAATAAACAAGCATCAATGCAGAATAAAACTCTTTGTGCAAGGGATTGTTTCATTATAGTATTGTCTAGATACAAAATTAAGTATCACAAATTAACGTTTTGTTCGTTCTGTTGATAGCGCAAATACCAACCGTAGGACAGTTAAGCTGCACATTTGATGAAAATTATGATTTTTTTTCTCAATCAGGTGATTCTTATGAACATCATAAGCTTAAGTTGGTGTTTTTTTTTTACAGAGAACTGACCAATCATGTGTTTTGGTTATCATAATTATACACACCCTTTTCCGGTCTACTGATAAGCTAGGTATTTATAGGAAATCTACGGTATTTTGCATGCTCGAGAAATAATTAATCATCAAAGTCATGTAAGACTTTAGACTAAACCATCATATGACTAAAATAAATGAAATTGTGTAAAAAAAACGCGTTCGTGTTGGTTTAATACGACCATACAAGCACAAGTTATAGATTTTATTAACGACAGTTTCTTTTTATGGTCGCCATATTGATGACGTCATAACAAGCCTTAGACGCGGATTTGAGATGGGTGACCACCTTCAAATTAAAGGTAAGACTCCAATTAAGATTTTGATATAGGTCACCATAAATCGGCACACAAATCGCACGGGACCTATTTTTTGTCCCTAAGGGCCCTGACTAACAGTTTGGATCTTGTCGGGCCTGATCTGGGTCCAAACTGTTTGCAAAGATTATCAGCAGACTACAAAAGCCAACCCTCGCGGACAAAGAGTTCAATACAATACATCTTGTTCATACTACTTTCTGGCTAAAACCTTGGCTAAAGTTAATTTCATATGGCTCCAACTTTTTCCATTTGGCTAAAATGTTGGCTGCAACAAATTCTGAGCCAGGGTAAGCCCTGGAATTCTTTGACAATTAAAATGGGAATGAACCTTGGGAAAAGGAGGAAAGACAATAGACTTGTACTACTATAATTTATAACAAAAGGGTCTATAAGGTATATCCAATTTACCATCTGATGACCTTATCCCTTAGGAATTACCACTCATTGGCATTTCAAACTCTTATTGCTGACACAGGTTTTAATAAAGGCAGCTTCCCGCTCTCCTCTGGCTATAGGGACTGGAACCAGTGTAATGTCACCCAAGAGTCTGAAATTTGCTCCTTTGAAATTGTAGATGGCTGTGATTAGATTTACTTCTCACAGACCTCCAGATAAGAGTGCCTATTGGCAATCTATTTTCTTTATTTCTCATCCAAAACATATGTTGTGGGTACTCAAAAAGAACCGTCTCAATGAGACGGTTCTTTTGAGCACCCAAAACACATGTTTAAATTGACGGGTAAGAAAAATAATTACAATTTTACACTCATAAAATGTCTTTATCTGGATCTATGTTCTCAGCTGAGAGCAACATACAACTTATTTCCCTTACAGGTCCTGGTGATTGGTGAATGGTTGTCAGTTTGGGCGTTTCATTAGTAAACTATCCTGGTGCAGATGTAGCTTTAAGGAGTTTATGAAAGTGTTTTTTTAAAATTTGGGACACAATTCAACTTTTTAAGAAAACATTGGTACTTGATCTATGAGTATTAGAATTGGTTTTAAAAGCTATGAACCCTTTACTACATAGGCTATTTTTAGATCATGACACCATTTTCTATTTTTAGACAACATTGAAAAACTTTCAAGAAAAAAATAAGTTAAATTTTTAATACTTTTTAAAATGTTATGGATAATGGAGCATTTGCTCCAAAAGAGCAAATGCACCATATTCCATTATATTTTCAAATACATGATATTTCAAAGGCGTCTGGGCGTTATTATGTGACGCATTTTAGCCTTTAATTCTTAACAAGTTAACACCCTCTTACAGCAAAGAAATAAAGTCTGATATAAAATGCTTTTAACTCTTTGCCTGCTAGTGGTGAATTCTGCCTCTGCTGATGATCTTTGCAAACAGTTTGGATCCAGATCAGGCCTGACAAAACATAGGGCCTGATCTGAATCCAATCTGCTTGACACTCTGATAGTGTTCCTTAAAGATTTTTTGAAAAAAATAATTTTGAAATATATCAATCATGTATATCTGCAGGAGACAAAACATCATGAAAAGTTACCAAGCATGCAGAGAGTTAACATAACATATGGGTTAGCGATTTCTGTTTTTATTCTTTTTCAGTTAAATAGATATCTTGAAGATTACGATGGAGAAAAAGTTGGGGTATGTTAGTTTAACTTTACAATAATTATGCCCATTCTCAAATACGCTTGATAAAAGATATGTTTCATGTGATCGATTAAGGACCAGACAGCCTGTATATCCACACATTCTGATCACCTTTTTTCAGTCTATCTAGGAAGTGTAATACCTAAACCAATAAATACAAAAAGTATAAATACTGGTTGGCGTGCGCAGTCGGTAACATGTCTGACTGCAGATACGTGTCTGGCTGTAAATACAGGAGTCTCGAGTTCGATCCCGGTCCGGTCCCATACTATCCGGGAGATTGATCATGAAATAATTTCTACGGTCATTCTCTTCCTTCCGCAGATTCAAGAAGGGTTGTTTTCAGTTACAAGCTAAAGTATGTGCACATAGTACTGGTTAACCGCTTAGTCAAGCTTGCCCAGGAAAAAGTGTGTTTTGGTGAACTGACAGTCTCGACATGACCATATCTGTTGATTGGTAAGTAAAACCTCGTACCAAACAAATGATCTGGATCTACACTATTTTCAATAGAGTTTACTTCTGGTTTCATACTGCTACAGCACAGGAAGGGTTAAGCTAAGTTCATTGCGCATTATATGTTCTTTAGGACAAATATAATTGAGCCCTGACATGTGATTTCCAACAATGTGGCATTTTGACAAGTGTAGACTCAGACGAGCCTGTGCCGCCTCCTTTTAAGCTTAGAAACTCCAAATTATGTTCAGTCAGTAGCTTAATACTCATAGAATATTCAAGCGATTAGCAAAGGCTCTGATCAGACTGCGCGTATGCGCAGGCTGATCTGAGGCTTTGCTGGTCGCACATACCACATTTTTGGAAATCCCATGCCACGGCTCAATTGTCTTTAGATACATTATGGCTGTTTACTTGTCCCTTTTCAAGTTTCACATCCCTGCAATTGTCTGTCATATATTATATATTGTGTTACATCTCTACAGGAATTGTTGTCCTTCAAGCATCCACACGTAGCCAGTAGCAGATTACAGATAGAGAGTCCAGAGCCTGTCATACAGAAGTACATGAACAATGAGTTTGATGAAGTTACAGGGGCTCATCTCAGGTATCACTTATACTACCTTTAAGCCTTTGTATTCGGCAAACCCCTAAATGGATATACAGGTGGGCAGTGGCTCAGTGGTAGAGTGCTTGACTTGAGACCAAGCCGCTGCCGGTTCAAGCCTTACCAGCGTCACTGCGTTGTGTCCTTGAACAAGAAACATTAGTCCTAGCTTAGTACTTGTTCGACCGAGGAAGACTCATCCCTTTATAACTGAAAGATTGTTGAAGGGACATAAAGAATCAAATCAAACAAACAAATCCTAATTGGATACTTTTACAAACAGTGAACACCCTAATGAAATGCCACATAATGTGGCATTTCATCAGGGTCTACACTATTTGTTAAGGTAAAAAGATATCTTCAGACAAAAAATACAATTTATCTTTAATTATAACCTGACACCCCTAGATATGTAAAATGGACTATCCCAAGTTTATTGTATCAAACCAGAAGGATGAATCCATAAGTATACAAAGGGTTAAAAGAGGGGTATTCAGCTTGATAATTATCTCCATACTTTTTAAAGGGTCAGGGAAATTGTGATTGCTTGGCAATTGCACTCATCCATCTATCAGTTATGATAAATTGTATCTTCTTTGTAACACTGGACCGAATCCAACTGAAGCTTTGTTGACTCATCTGCTTACGCAAGCGGGGCATGCAAGAGCATATTTACTTTTGCCACAGGGAGATTTTAATAGCTTACAAAAGTTGGGGAGTTGCTATGGCTTGCCATGCACTGTGTGATCTTGTTTATTTTATTCTCAGCCAAAACAAACATTGTGAGCATCTAAATTAGTAATGTACGGCTATATCTGATACTGTGCTGCTGCAACAACTTTTAAAGGGCAAATCTTATGCCTTTGGAGCCAACAGGCACTTTGGTATAGTGAATACACAGGTGAAGTGCTGCTGAATTAGACATTTCATCAGAGTCTGCAATGTTAAAAATGATCTTTAGAGGGAGCGCAGTGGCTCTGTCTCAAGATTGAGGGGTTGCAGGTTTTAGCCTCACCGATGTCACTGTTTTGTGTCATTGAGCAAGACACACTAATCCTTGCTTAATACTGGTTTATCCCAGGAAGACCGGTACTGACATAATTGAAAAATTGTTGACTTGGATGTAACTTACTAAAGAATCTTAAAGAGAAAGAAATTCAATATTTTTTTGGAAATTATAGCCTGTGACACCTCTATATACACAATCAACCATCCCAAGCTTAGCATATCAAACTAGAAGAAACAATCCATTAGTACACAAAATGTTATGAATTCCAACCCTGATAACATCCATTTACAGTAAAACCTGTGTAAAATGGCCGCTCTCAAAAAGACCAAAAATTGGTTTTCAAGACTAATTATTGCTTAATACAGGTCAAAAGTATTGCAGAATGCTCCAAGGGTAGCATTCTGCAATACTTATGACCTTTATTAAGGTACCATTTATCATTAAGATCTTTGTTTTGTCTATTTTTGAGTGGCTATTTTACACAGGTTCTACACAGGTTTTACTGTATTATTTTTCAGATGCTGTTGGGCAGTTGGCAAGCATGATTTCATCGAAGCATACAGCTGCCAGTCAGCACTGGTCCAGTATCCTTTAGAACTTGTTCATTTTCATGGAGAATTTCAAGAATTAATACAGTGCCGTCCCTTTATAACACACCTCATTAAAACACAGATTTGGATATAACTCAGACATATTGTGGCTCCCGACATTACCATGTAATTTTAGGAAGGAATTATAGAAAAATTACCATAAAATGGTTATGGTCATTTTCCTATACAGGGGACAAAAACTCCACTCGTCTGCTCGTAATTACGAGTGAAATCTAGGAAGGAATAGTAATTCTTCCCAAAGCACTTGTCCTGTAGGACGAGTGCTTTGGAAAGAATTACTCAAGGAAGTCATAAGACATATAACTCCCTTATGTTCTTTATTGCATACACTTTTAAAGGACAAGTGCATGTGTTTGCAGGACGAATGAAAAATGTAAGTCACTGGTCCTGCAGGACAAGTGCAATATTGATATATTTTGTCCCCGGCTATAATTCCTTAATAAAATTGTCCCTTTATAACATGGTTCACTTATAACACAGTCCATTCCTATGAACCTCAAACAAAGCGTAATATAGAGACTGAACTCAGTGAACTGTATATTTTCAAAGCAAACCATTTATGGTTCTTCAGATTTTAGCAATCAAAACCTCATGAACAACAGAGATATGATTGAAAGCTACCAAGCCTGCTTGCACATGAAATACTCTTCAAACTAGAAGTGATGATGTAGTTGTAATGGACAGCTAGCCACACCAGGTTTTGTCATCTGCTGATGACCTTTGCAGATGTCAGTCCTGATCTGGATCCAAACTGTTTGACCCTCTGTTAGTGTTCCTAAAAGATTTTTATACCCCGCCACACTTTAGTGGCGAGGTATTATGTTATACCCTTCGGTGTCTGTCCGTCCGTCTGTCCGTCCGTCCGTCCGTGCTCACCATTTCCGATCGATAACTTGAGTATTTATTCACGGAATTTTTTCAAATTTTGCATACATATTGTTATCGGCGATGAGTGGTATTGGATTGTTAATGGGCAAAATCCGTCCATTTTTAACGGAGTTACTGCCCTTTTTTGTATTGGAAAAATGGTTTCTGGCCTGTTATTCCTTTACTGTTCATGATATCTGAATGAAACTTCACAGATATGTTGCACATCAAAGGTTACATATTGTGACTAAGGACCGTCACTCTGACCTTCCCAGTTTGTGAGTTATCTGCCCTTGATAGGTCTGAAAAAAGGTTTTTGACCTATTGTTCCTTTACTATATGGAATATCTGAATATAACTTCACAGATATGTTTCACATCAAAGGTAACATATTGTGACTAAGAACCGTCACTCTTACCTTTCCCGTTTGTGAGTTATCCGCCCTTGATTGAATTAAAAAATGTTTTTTACCCATAGTTCCTTTACTATGTGGAATATTTAAATGAAACTTTACAGATATGTTTCACATCAAAGGTTACATACTGTGACAAAGAACCATCACTCTTACCTTTCCAGTTCATGAGTTATCTGCCCTTGATTGATCTGAAAAATGGTTTTTGACCTGTAGTTCATTTACTATATGGAATATCTGAATGAAACTTCACAGATATGTTGACCATCAAAGGTTACATATTGTGGGTAAGGATCGTCACTCTTACCTTTCCAGATTGTGAGTTATCCACCCTTGATTGATCTGAGAATTGGTTTTTGACCTGTAGTTCATTTCATCCGTCCGTGCTCATGACCATCAAAGGTTACATATTGTGGGTAAGGATCGTCACTCTTACCTTTCCAAATTGTGAGTTATCCACCCTTGATTGATCTGAGAATTGGTTTTTGACCTGTAGTTCATTTCATCCGTCTGTGCTCACTGTTTCCGATCGATAACTTGAGTATTTATGCACAGAATTTTTTCGAATTTTGCATACATATTGTTATTGGGGATGAGTGGTATGGGATTGTTAATGGGCAAAATCCGACCATTTTTGATGGAGTTACTGCCCTTTCTCCCTTTAAAAAATGGTTTCTGGCCTGTTTTTCTTTTACTGTTTATGATATCTGAATGAAACTTCACAGATATGTTGAACAGCAAAGGTTACATATTACAACGAAGGACCGTCACTCTTACCTTTCCAGTTCATGAGTTATCTGCCCTTGATTAATCTTGTCTATCTCAGTTCTGTTGCTATTTAGGCATTATATATCTCACAAAATAACTTTTGGTGCCCCCAGCAGTGGCGGGGTATTATGCAGTGCTTGCGGTGCTTTTATTTTGAAAAAGTTAATTTTGAAAAAAGTCAGCAGACGACAACAAAAGCATGAAAAATTACCCAGCATGTAATTAAGGAGTTAAAATGTATAATGTACCATCTAAAACATACTGTATGTTTGAATCCTGCAGTGTGGAAAGTTTTATAACTTGTATGTAAAGAGCTGGCTATCTTGGACAAAAGTCATATTATAGGATACTTAACAATATGTCAGAGCTTTTACGAAGGTTTTTCAAGGTCAGAAGGATGAAAACTGGTCACTGCCTATTATGTTTGCCATCTGTCTAGATCTCAGACTCTTTGCTAACAGTGTAAGTATCCTTTAGGCATTAACAAATAAGGCATTAACAAATATTGTGTGTTTCAGGTTACCCCTAAAATGAAAATATATTGGACATACATTAATATAGTGGACCTATGTGGAATCCTGCCTTATAAGAGGATGTATCCACACAAATGTGGTATCAAAATAAACTTTGACATCTTAACTACACAGAAATACCAATAATAATAGCTATATCCTCTTATAAGGTGAATATCGAGGCCTTTAAACTTCATAAGGGTCAACGCAATTTTTCTTCATGGTGCATCCATGTACATAAGCATTTCCAACACTCGTGCAAGCCTCTGGGATTATGTACTTTGGAAATTAGTTCTTGAAACGATTGGGCAATGATTATAAATGATACCCATTCTATGTTTTCTGTAATAAAAAGGTTCTCACTGCATAAAATGCGCATATCCTTCGTTCATGTGAATCTTGTTGACAATTCGGCCATTTTGGTAGAAAAGTAGATATAAAGTGTCTGGATAACACTTTCTATTGTTGCGAACTGCCCAGTAGTGGCTCTCGCAACACTAAAGGATGCGGAGTCATAGAGGGGCATCCATAACAGAAATGCTGTTTATTCCGTATAAGTTACATTGATGGAAAAAACCCATTTTGATATAAAAACATTGTATTCTTAAGAAATGTGGAATCATTTCTATATAGAGATGCAACCAGATTTTTGGCAAAGACTGAATAATTGTTTTCTCAAGAAATGTGGATGCTATCTAAAGATGTAACCAGATTTTTGGCCCAGACTGAATAATTGTTTTCTTAAGAAATATGGAATCATTTCTATATAGGGATGAAACCAGAATTTTGGCCAAGACTGAATGATTGTTTTCTCAAGAAATGTGGTTACATCTCTATATATAGAAATGATTCCACATTTCTTAAGAATTACAATTATTCAGTCTGGACCAAAAATCTGGTTGCATCTGTATATAGAGATGATTCCACATTTCTTAAGAAAACAATGTTTTCATATAAAATGTGTTTTATTCTGTCAATTGTAACCAATACGGAATAAACAGCATTTCTGTTATAGATTTCTCTCTATGGAAACATCTTCAAAAAAGTGAGTTTTCAGCCTATGACAAAATGTGGATACATCCCTCAATAAGAATGTATCCACATTCCTTAAGGAAGCAATTATTCAGCCTCGCCGATTCAATTGGCATGACATTTTATCGCGTCAACTGTATTGGACAGGCTGATAATTGTTTTGGAGTTTTACAGCCAAACTCCCCAAAACATGATCCATGTTTGAAAGACGCTTGCATTTTCATAGAGAAAGTGAAATGGCCGAGAGCGACTGTGAAAAAACACTGACCCTTGCCCGATTTAAATGATCATTACAAACGATATTTGGGCGCGGGCACATTGATTGTAGTATAAAAATGGAGATGAGATACAGTAGTATATTATTTGACCACACAAATGTGGACGCATCCTCTAATCTGACAGGACTCCACATAGGTCCACTATATTTAAGTAATTCCAATATATTTAGGTCATTTGACCAGAATGACCACCATGCCTATATACGATGGGTGACCAGAAAGTTTGCGGAAAAGTGCTATTAAATCGCATTGCTTTTATTGATTGCAACGAAAATCCATAGATATAAACTACTATTCATTGCAAGTTGAATGAAATTGTAATTTAGAAAATGTGACGTCAGACATATGGGCACGAGGCCCTGCTGTTACGTCATTTTGCTGGAACCAGCCCATCTGTACCCCTGAGTTGCTTCTCAGGGCTAAAACTTGTAGTTGTATTTGAATTGATTGGTAATTTTTAAGGAAAAGTAATGTTCCATCATTCTTTGAACATAATATGAGGTTTTTAAGTTATTCCACTGTGCTATGTATTCAAATTAATAGGTTTCAGTCCAAAGGGTAGGCCTAAAATGGGTCAACTTTTCGAATTTTTGTATATATTAAATGAAAAACTTATATTCTTGTCAGTGTTCATCACAATTATTATAATATCGGGCTTAACTATCAATATTAGATCTACTGTCCTGAAAATGAGTGTTTTTCAGAGTAGATTATTTTAAAGCATTGACATGCCAAAACAGGTAATGGGTACATAGAAGTTGACTGCTTTGCCTTTTGAAAGTACTGTTATTCGTTTCGATTTAGAACACCATCCGTTAGATAAAAATCTTTGAAAGTGTGCATAGAAGAGAAGTAAATATGTCGTTAAATTTGCATGGAACGCAATATGGGCTATCACAGCATAACAAACTTTTACAAAATGCTGAAATTTAATTGTTTGTGTAGTAAAACGTCAAAATGCAACGTAAAATGGGCCAGTTTGCACTGTATAGCATTGCCTTGACGACAGCTGTAATGCACGTAGACGACTAACATCAAGCATTTTGTAACTGATCAACTACATATGCGTTGCAGTATTATGTGCTGTAATTCCAGCTCTATTGATCAACGATGTAGAAATGGCAACTATTTTCCGCGAACTTTCTTATCACCTCTCGTAGAGTAAAAAAAAATATGTTTAAAAAATAAGCCTAAGTTGACGTTGACTTATTTTAATATTATTAAGGAGATCAGGTGAGCACTTCAGAACCTTCAGGTCCTCTAGTTAGAATTGACCTCAAGCTGATTTTTATTGCCTGGACTTCACTTTTTTTATGTTGCTATTTTGTGATAATCAAAAATCCATACTGACTTTGACTATCTGGTTTCCCCATTATAGGCAGATACTCAAGCAGTAAAGAAGGGTAAAGGGAAACCAGGAGAGAGAATGGAGAAGGCTGCTGATGTACTCATGGGTTGTTTCAGAGTCTGTGCTAGTGACAAGTATGTATTATAGCATAATACAGTAAAACCTGTCTTAAACGGCCACTCAAAAATAGACAAAACAAAGGTCTTAATGACAAACTTTAGCTTAATGAAGGCCGAAAGTATTGCAGAATGCTCCGGAGCATTCTGCAATACTTTTGACCTGCATTAAGCAATAATTGGTCTTAAAAATCAATTTTGGTCTTCTTTTTGAGTGGCTGCTTAAGACAGGTTTTACTGTACACCTTTTAAAAATGAAAATCAAGAATACTTAGAGGGTAAGTTTGGTACAGACAGTATTTCTGGTTCATTTAAGAAATAAATTTCGCTTTTGGATGTAAAAAGGTTTTAACGCCATAGATTCATTTCAAAATAAATGACACCCGAACAGACATGCTTCTTAGCAACATTGAACAACAATCTCAGAGGTATGTCATTAACCCATTTAAGTCGAATAGAATTTCCCACTATTATCAATTGTACCAGTCCATTTTAAGGGTTGTTGGGTGGAATTTTCATTTTTAATTAAATTTTAATAAAACATTCTGCAAGCAAACAGTGGAGACCCTGATATAACGCCACATTCTGCGGCATCTGATCTGGGTTTGCACTGTTTGCTTATGTCCCACAAAAAGGACACTAGGCTCATATGAGTTAATCAAATGACAATTAATTCTATCAATGCAATTTGAGACACTACTTTTACACCTAAAATCGGGTGACTGTGCTTTCATGAAAAAAATGTAAGAATCTTTCCAAATGAGATTTATATAGGCAAAAACATTGAAAGTGTAAATATTTAATGCTACAGTATCTTGGTTATTTGGGCCAGCCCATATCGATATGTAAACATCTGTGTAAACTAAATTTAAATTTATATGAGCAAGCACATGAAATTTAGTGCTTATTGATTGTCGAGCAATGAAGGCTTAGACCAGCAGGGGAAAATGCACAGACTTGCTCCAGCCTTCACTGCATGTTACACAAAGTATGGATGTAGATGAAGTAAAACTTCAACTGGAATTTAGACCTCATATGAGCGTGGGCATTTTACTGGAGCATTTGCACAGATATGATATGAGTACAAGAATCTCATGTGCTGCCCTTAATATCCATGGTAACCTGTCCAGTGGGGCTAGAGACCTTAATTTTGTTTGAACCATCTACACATACTTTAGTGAAGACTATGATGGGCAGGTTCTTCAATGTCTTCTCTCGTGATAGGGCCAAATAAGTAATGGGTCTGAAAAAATTAGGTAGGGTAGGCACACATTTTTTTTTTTAATTATTTTTTTTTCTGGAAAAAAATGAAATTTTAAGCATTAAATGCCTTTCAAAATGCATAAAATTATATTTTTTTTCCTGAAAACCTGAACAAAAAATCAAGGTTTCACCAGTAAATTTAGGTAGGGTCGGTTACCTTAAACACAGGGTTTTTTTTATTTGGCCTAAGTACCAAATTCTCATATGCTGGGTAGTTTTTTTATACTTTTGTTATCGTCAGCTGACTTTTTTCAAAATTAACTCTTTCAAAAAGTTCTTTCAGGAATACTATCAGAGTGTCAAACAGATTGGATCCAGATCAAAAAATCCTCAGCAGACAACTAAATTTCCCACTTACAGGCAGTGTCTCATTATTTACGAAAACAGTCTGAATACATGCATTATTATATTTATCTCTTCCAGTCGAGCGCAGATCGAAGACACAAAAAAATGGGGAATGTTAAATCTTGTCAACCAACTGTTTAAAATATATTTCAAGGTAAGTGACCGATTTAAGATATTTTTAACCCTTTACTCCATATTAACACCTTTTGACACTTTTGAAATACCATGTTTTTGAAACTATTATGGAAAATGGAGCATTTGCTCTTTTAGAGCAAATGCTCCATTTTTTATAATATTTTCAACAGTATTCAAAACTTAACATATTTTTTTCTTGAATTTTTTCATTGTTGTCAAAAAATAGAAATGATGTGATGATCTAAAAATAGCCCATGGAGTAAAGGGATAAGGGATAACTGTATTCAAAATTTTCATTTGGGGAGGTATATGGACGCATATACGGTCAGCAATTAAGTGTTGCGGCGACCTGCAAGCAGAGTCATAAAACATTAATTTCCAACCATATATCCGACTATATACCTCCCCAAATGAATATTTTGAACATGGTAATGCCTCTCTGCACTTGTTTACCATTAAAATCATTGTTTTGTCTCAAACCGGAGCGTTGCAAGCCGCATAAAGCTGCACGTCATCCAACAAAATGTGAAGTAATTATTGATGTCTAATTGTTTCCGACAGTATATCACAGGATATACTCTCACAAATTTCTAGTGTTATCCAATCAGACATCATGTTACATAAGCAAGTGCATTAGAATACAAGGTAAGTGGGCCACAAACAGGGTTTATAGGTATGCTGGGATTGCAATGTCTCTGTGATGGCATCATTCTACCAGATAAAAGTACCATCACATTTTTTTCCAGGAACTAAAGCGCCCCAACACTGAAATTAAAACTTGGTCAGAAGTACAGATAAGGTGTGTAGCTGCATAAATTCACAATTGAAATCATCAAAAAGTTATTAAAATTAAATGCATGTGTACTGAAATACAAATCCATGTGTCAGTATGATATTATATGTAATGTCACTGCATTCCATTTGTTTCATTTCTTTTTTAGTTTAGATAAATACACAAATGACAGTGGGGTATTGATTTTGCCTTTGTTTTATGAAGAACAGTCTAGTAAGCAGGATATTTATGAAAGTGAAAATGTAAAGTGTATCAGAGTGAAAATGTCAACAAGAAAGTGACCCATTTTACTGCAAAGGTACAACAAAATCTGCTAGTTAGGCAGATGATGAGAGTGAATCAATATGCAGTCAGATTCTCGATGGCCTCATTCAATCAAAAACTTACTATGCTGACATTATGTGTAATCATAAAAAATATGGGGTAAAAATTGAATACACCTTCATCAGTTGATTGCGCAATTGTTTTTGTAAATACTTGAGAATAACCAGGTGGAGTAAATACCTATGTTGTACAGTGGATAGATGTTTTGTGTAAATTTGAATCTGGCTGCTCTGGACCTCTCTGTTCACAATAGGTAGGCAGCAATCATACACTGTCTTGAGAGTCAACAGACTAAACCAATAATCCTTAGAAACAGTGTTTAGATTGCCTGTATTCACTATAGAAGTCAACTAATCATATGGGCCTCTACATGGGAAAACCTGTCTACGGGGGTTTGCAAACAACAGAGGCGCAGACCAGCCTGCACATCTGCGCAGTGTGATCAGGGCCTTTGTTGTTCATTTATTAGAAAGTGTCATATAAAAACTTGCTCTAAGTGAAATTTCAATTTTCTGGCTGGTTTGAGTATGACCTGGTCAGAAACCCCGAAGCATGTTTTATCACGACGAGGCCCAGATATACTCTAATAAGTGTAGTGTGTACATGGCTTTTTCAAAATTCTATACATTCTTATAAAATGCTTTCAAAAGCCAGCTGATTAGGATCTACAATATTTTAGCTCTTTGTATACTCAGGCCTGTACCAAAATATATTTTTCTTATTTTTCGACCAAAACGTATGTTGTGGGTACTCAAAAGAACTGTCTCAATGAGACGGCTCTATTGGGCACCCATAATATATGTTTAAACAGATGGGTAAGAAAATGTTTGCAATTTTACGCTCAAAAATGTGTTTATCTAGCTCTTTGTATACTGATGTGTTCCTCCACCTGATATGATACAATAAACTTGGGATGGTTCACTGTATATATTGAGAGGTTTCAGGTTATAACTATTTACAACTAAAATTGAATTTCTTTCTCTGAAGATCGTTTTAGTCTTAGCAAATAGTGTAGACCCTGATGAAATGTGGCATTCATCTGGGTCTTCACTGTTTGCACAAAGTACCCATTTATGGGTTTCGATAGAAACAATTTCATTACATAAACGAGTACCAAATTAAAATTGCCTATCTGACTACCATGCTGAACAGTAGGAGACTAAGGTAGTAATTTCATTTCTAGGGTTTCCAGTATACAAAGGGTTAAAAGAGGGCATAGAATTTGAGGAAAGTTACACACACATGTACAGTGGGATTAGTATGTAGAATACCGTATCTCTTGTTTTTCAGATCAACAAACTTCACCTATGTAAGCCCTTAATCCGTGCAATAGACAGTCTCCCGATGAAGGATAAATTCAGTCTCTCACATCTAATAACATTTAGGTGAGTTTAAAACTTTCACCCCCGCTGCCCTTTCACTCATGCAGATGACAAAAAGTGTGACAGTTACCCTGAGTAGCATGCAAAGAGTTAAATACAGAAAATCAGCTTTAGATCTTTTAAAATTTTAATAAATATATATTGCAGCAAGCCACTGTCTCAGGCAAGTAGATATTATACAAAAAGCAAATCTCGGTAACTTTTCATGTATTTTTGTTGTCGTCATACAAAACATTGACCAAACACAAACTTTAACTCCCAAGCACAATAACGTTTTCAAAAAAAACTTTCAGGAACATTATCACAGTGTCAAACAATTTTGGACCAAACAGTTTGCAATGGTTATCAGCAGAAAGCTTAAGTCACCACTCAGCTGGGATATATGCATTTTGAAAACGATGTAGACCCAGATCAGCTGTCTTCTGACCAACACAGCACAAAATTTTATGTTAATAATTGAAAAATAGATTCATGCAACTGAACTTGCTTGAAATCAGAAACCCATGTTCCATATTAATTCATTTAGCAGGACAAAAGTTAAAATAGTTCTTAATGCTGAAAAGCAGTACCCAAGCGATGTATTTTCAAAATTGAAAGGGGTATGAGAATTCTTGTTAACCTTCCATCTGACAGATCTTTAAACGATAAAGTCAATTGTTGCACACAGAAAAAAAAAAACATGTTGGATGTTTTTACTGTTGAACAATGGCCATACTTTATACAAACCGGTATCCAGCATAAGGTGGGCTGCAACGCGAGACAAACTGTCTTCCGGTTTTCTGACAAAGTGAGGTTCAAACTATTCTGCTGAGGTATAGACACTACAGTAAACCCTATCTTAAGCGGCCACTGAAAAAGAAGACCAAAAATTGGTTTTCAAGAAAGATTATCGCTTAATGCAGGTCAAAAGTATAGTAGAATGCTCCAATAGAGCATTCTTCAATAATTTGACCTTCATTAAGCTACCATTAATCTTTAAGACCTTTGTTTTGTCTAATTTTTCTGTCTGAAGACACGTTGGACCCTTGGCAACACACAGAGTGCCCATTGAAGACTGATCCGGCTGCCTGATGCAGAGGCTGATCTGTGCCTTCTATGGGTGCACATGGCAACTTGTATCTTTTGCTGTATCCCTGCTCATATTTTCTCTTCCAGATACTATGTAGGACAAAAAGCTATGTTTGATGGGGATTTCAAGAAAGGTAGGAACACTCCACTTGGGGATAAAAATCATCAAATCATTGCACAACAATCTGTAATGACAGGAAAAAGTATCATTGCAGCTTTTTGGTCTTTCAATTTAGAGTCAGCATTAAACATGCTTTTTTTAAATAAAAAATGTAATTGTGCACATCCACTTCTTACCTCTGGTTGTCTTCTGCCTATTCATCTGTAGCAAAAAATCAATTCTCCCAAAATTTGAAGTCAAGCATGATCCCTTTATGGATTTGAGTTAAAGATTTTTTACTTCTCTTTAAAACGAATGCACCAATGTGTGGGAGGTTCACACTTGTTGTTCAAGATTAACCCTTGTCTTGCTTAATAAACAAGACAGCCATATCCCCCACCGCAGAATCCCATGACCTTGAAGTGTGACCTTGACTTTGCAAAGCTAAATCATGGGTTCTGCACACCAACTCACTGAGAGGAACATTTGAGTGATGTTTAATGAAAATCTAACAAATGGTTGAGGAGATTTAAAAGACTCTAGGAACCAATTTATTTCTTAAATTCATACAGGTTACCGTTACAGATTATTTAGATCACTTGGCATAACTTACCTTGACTTTTGATTGTGAACTTTTCCCTTGCAGCTGTGATACTCTGCTCAATGAAGTTAACCTACGTTCAATGGAGACATTCGTTTGTACCGCAAACCAGCAATGTTTTTCTTATTCTCTGTCAATGCATTTGCTGTAATGCTCATAAGAAGTGTCTCAATGAGATGCTTCTAATGAGTACTCAAACTTTATGTTGCAAAAAAAATAAGTTTCCTAATTTGCTAAAATTCAAAACATGATTTTTTTTTAAAACAAAGCCTTTAGTTAAAAGTGCTACCAAAAAATTATTTTTTTACTTATTTCCTAACTAAAACATATGTTGTGGGTACTCAAAATAACTGTCTGCATGAGATGGTTCTTTTGAGTGCTCAAAGCATATGTTAAAACAGATGGGTAAGAAAATATATACAATTTTACGCTTAAAGTTTTGTTATACCCCCCCGCAAACTTTGTTTGTGGTGGGTATACTGTTTTCACGTCTGTGCGTGCGTCCATCCGTAACGGGTTTTTTTTTTAAATAACTTGAAGAGTCACTGCTGGATTTTCATCAAACCTTGCAAAGATGTTCATATATGCAAGACAAATACTTTAGATAAAAAAGTAAGAGCTAGGGGCCAATTCTATTAGAGTTATTTCCCTTTGTAGTTCTAAATGGCTTTTGATATAGGGTTTTATGCTTATGCTATTATAGGCCATACACAGGCCAATCAACTTCTACCACAGCTTTTGATGGAACAATTTGATACTTTTCCTATACAGTGTAGACACATTGAACATATGCATGAGGGAGTTTGGTTCAGAAAAAATAATTTTTGACAAAATGACAGCTGTGATAACTAAGACAATTTTCCCTAATAAGGCTTTTGTATATGCATAGATGGTGTCTTCATGGGCCGATCAACTCCTACTACAGCTTTTGATGGAACAGTTTGATACTTTGCCTATACAATGTAGACACGTTAAACATATGCATGAAGGAGTTTGGTTCAGAAAAAAACATTTTTGACAAAATGACAGCTGTGAGAACTTAGACAATTTTCCCTTATAAGGCTTTTGTATATGCATAGATGGTGCCTTCATGGGCCGATCAACTCCTACCACAGCTTTTAATGGAGCAATTTGATACTTTACAGATACAATGTAGACACATTGAACATATGCATGAAGGAGTTAATAATTTTTGTTTAGCACAGATTCTACTGAAATCTTCTTTTCAAAACTAATGTCTGCTGGTTTGAACAATAACAAGCCAAGTTTTTTCACTGAATCTTACTATGCCGGGGGGGTATCTTATAAGCATTGCTTATTGACTTTTTTCATTAATATCTAAACCTGTGGAAAAATCAAGAAATTATCAATCTAGAAGCCCCCGTATACTGAACCACAATAATGTTATTTTAATGTTTCAGCTGAGGAATATCTCACATTTGCTTTTGAAAGATGTCATAAATCTAGTAAGAAGAATAAAAGACTGATCTTAATCTACTTACTACCTGTTAAAATGTTATTGGTAAGTATTAATAGACTTTCATGTTAGAATCCGGCAATATTCCTGCTTCTTAGGACCTAACCAAGCACAATCCCTGAGGATGTTGTTAAAAAAAATCATTTTTTTTGCTCTGGTTATGAATTGGCTGCTGATGTTGATAAGCCCTATGTCCTACCTCATCTATGCACGACTCACTTTGCTTTGCGTCATGTTTAATCTCTTTGCAATGTCCTTTCATCTCACTTCAGCTTCTGTCATCCAACATTTACTCGTTTTTCTGCATCAGATTTTCAACTTTGAACCATTTTCACTAGGACAAATTGACCAAAATTGTAAAATGGCTATTTGCACAATTTGACAATGGTTCAAAATGGCTCTGCTTTTATGCCATATCAGGTAAATTACACTGAAGGACTTTAAAAACACAAAAAATGAAAATTATTATTTTTTTGCATCCAGAACATTTTTTGCCTTCTTTAACAGATAAAAACGGATGTGAAGACACTCTGCTTCTTATATATACCCAATACCAGTGTTTTTAAAGACACTGGCTACCACCAGCTATGCATTGCTGGTTTTCTATGTTTTGCATGTGGCGTCCCCACGAATCAATGAAGCAAACTATTTTATAATTTCACATGTAGCTTGTAAGTATACATGTATAAAAACACAGCAGCTTTAGTTTTATAGCTTTATTATTCATGCCACGTTTGTCTGAACATGAATGATCTGGTGCAATTGGAATGATAAAAGCTGGGGTGTGTGTTTCTGACGTCGCCAGATATCATTATTGCCATCCGTCAACTATTAAGCATCTCAGAGATCGTTACCAGGCTACTGGGATAGTTAAAGATCGTCGTAGGTCTGGTCATCCAAAAATGGCGACTGGCGTTAAGAGCTAACTTACGTTGATTGTGTATTGACAATATTTACATCGACGATATTGGTCCCGGCTGGCTACTGTCAGTGCCAGACAAATAGTAGGGCTCCAAGGGTAATTTGTTTCTGATTTTTTAATAAAAATATTTTTTCACAATAACTTAAAATTGTGTCCAATTTCTAGACAAATTTCAACTTGCAACTTTAGAATCATAGGGTATTGCTATTTGAAAGACTTGTTGCTCTAACATTATTTATCATTTTGCCTTAAAATTTAAAACATGTATTGCTGACATAATGATGTTCATTTTTGCCAAATCTCAAAAAATTGAGACAAAAATAAGTAAGTAAATATACTCGGCAAAAAAAGTTCTGCACAACTGGGGTTTATGTCAATTTATTTCAAACACAGGTAACACCCGACTACATGATTTATATCAGCATTTAGTCCCATCTCAAAAAAACATTTTGTTTGAAACGGAATCAAAATCACACGAGAAGTGCCTGAGAAACACGTGCCTAATGGTAGCAGGGGTCGGCAATCAAAAATGACAAAATGATCGATTTTCAATGTTGTACTCGATCAGTGACTCTGCATGGGATCTTCAAAAATCACATCACGATTCTTGTGCAAAAATTTGCACGAATTTAACAAATGTTTAACCAATTACATAACCAACTGCAAACTTTGCATGTTTTTTTTGTTAAAAAATAGGCTTCCTAATTTCACCAAAATCGCATTTAAATTCTCAATGTTATTATGGCAAATGCAAGGCCTTTTAGAACCTTGAGAAAACTTTCTGATGAAAAAAAAGCCCGGGCTCTGGGTCTTATAAAGGCGGGCACTACACCACAGGATGTTGCTAACCAATTCAACGTTCATCGTAGAACCATTATTCAACTTCGTGATCGCCATCGAGCAACGGGGGCTGTTTCTGACCGACCCAGATCTTGATGGCCCCAGTCTTAAGAGAATGTTGAGACAACAACGGGGACCAGGGCCCGGAATTACAATGCCTCCTTAGAGTTAAGGAAGACTTAAGTTAAGTATTGATTTTTCAGGATGGGGAAAATAACTTTTTTAACTGATTCAAATCAAAATAGTTTTAATTTTTCTGAAGATCACAATGATATCTTTGACCACAAATACCACATCGATCCAGGCAATTTATTTAGCATTTAATATAGCATGCTGAAATATCAATACTTAACTTTTTTTTTTTTTTTTTTTTTTTTTTTTTTTTTTTTTTTTTTTTTTTTTTAGTTGTTATTGCTTTATTCTCCCCGTCCATTGGTGTGTAGGGGGTCGGGGAGGACCATCCCCCTCTCACACCTTACAAACTACAATTTTTTTTTATAAATAAAATCAGTGTATAATAAATTAATAGACTTTCTGCTAACTGTAAAGGCAGCAAACTTAATTATTCATATCTGGTCGTGGCTTGGCTGTTTCTTCTAATAAGGAAGGGAAATCAGGTTTTGTTAATAATTGGTAAAAAGTTATTTAGCTTTTTTGAGCCGCATAAATGTGCGGGCATTCCATGAAAGTCTATGCATTAACCTTTCAGGTGCCTATCACTAAAAGTTGTACGTTTTTGTTGTTTGCTGAACAATTCTGAAGCCTCTTTAACAAACAGTGTAGATGCAGGTCAGCCTGTTCCTATTGGAGCAGTCTGATCTAGGTCTACACTGTCTGCGTCTATATTTATGTTAAACAATAAACAGATACCACACCTCATTTTCAGCTTTTACCCTTGTATTAGACCAGACCTAATTATGTATTCATGAGGTGCCGCCTTTACAGTAACCAAAAAGTTCAAGGGTACACACACTGGCAGGGCTGTGGAAATGCCATGCCATGAAATGACTTGTCCGACCTGGTCCCATTTCATTCAGGACTAGTTGAAAATTTACAAGTGCAAAATTTGTTATTAAGTTAATAAAATTTTGTATTTCATATTTAGATAATTTATTACAAGTTCACATGTTGCCTTGAAAACATTGTGGATCCTGATCAGCTGGTTTCTTCAGAAGCCAGCTGATCTGGATCTACACTGTTTACAAGAGAGTTGATATCTGCATGGTTTCATACAGTTTTCTAAAGTGTAAATTGTTTAAGCACAGATAGGAATAAGCTAATCTGTACTATCTGACAAGTAAAATTTCTTTCTACAAGTACATTATGGCCATTTACTTGTTCCTGGACAAGTAGAAAATTTTACTATTTCCACACCTCTGCACCCTAGACAAGAGAGACTGTATGGGATATTACAAAAATATGTAAGTTACAACAACAACAACAACAACATAAAGAAAAAAAAAAGAAAAAAAAGGAAAGATGGATAGACAGAATGAGTAAAAAAGGAAGAAAAATAGAAGAGAGAGAAAAAAAAAAAAAAAAAAAAAAAAAAAAGGAAGGAAAATCTGACCCGGCAACAAGGCATGAATGATTGTTGTGCTGACAATTATCTTGCTTACTTTTTTTTTTTTTTAAAGGACTTTTCTCTATTTTAACATAAAACAATGTTTTTGGACTGATAATTATGCATCTATACTGTTTACTAGTGGCAAAAATTGACTCCATTCCTTCTCAAATTTCGTTAGATCATTATTGTTAATGGCTATCTCCATGTGTGTTTTATACATAAATAAAAGTTTTCTCTTAAACACTTCCAAGAATAAAGACTGTTGATTACATCGAGTACAGTAAATATAATATTTGGTATATAAAAGTATGAAGTTAAGTATTTTTGATTCATTTTTCCTCGTTCCCAACCGAATATAAACCATTTTTCAGTAGGTGAACAGTCAATGCCATATGCATTCAGCCAACCTGTTACTTTTTTTATGAATGTTTGGATTCGGTCACAGCTCCAGAAAAGATGGTTAATAGATTCATCACATGAATGGCAGTAATAACATAATGCATCATTTCTAACTTTCATATTATGAAGAATTTTATTTGTCACCAAGATCTTGTGGTTGATACTTATTTGGAACCAACGGACAGCAGAGTGTTTAGTTGTCTCAAAAGGAAGTGCATATATTTTAGCCCAGTCTTCATCTGTGAAGTTGTATGCCTTATTCCAGGTTAATTTTCCAGTTGGTATATCTTTATTTTGATTAAGGATATGATACATAGCTTGTGAACCCTTTTTTTGCTTTAAGAGGGGATGGATATGGTTTGGTATAATGGGATTTTGATTTTTACTATTAATTTTTACATTGACATATGTTAGATATAATTTTATGGCTCGCAGTGTTCCGTAATACTGTAAATGATTTGTTTGTATTCCTGTCGTTTCTATAAATTCTTCTAGAGTGTAAAATTCCCCATCTTCTTTGATTAAGTCATTAATGTATTTGATACCTTTTTTATACCAGTTTGTATAGTATATGTGTGTTCCACCTACTTTAATGTTATTATTATAAAATAAAGGGCATTTAAGGACTTGGTCTTCATTTAAGACCTTTTCACTGTTAATTTTTATGAATGCATTTAAGACATCCACCCAGAATGGATTTTTGAGACTTTTTTTGCAATGTTCTATGTAATTTAAATGGCAACCCATTAATTTGTTTAAGTTAATATATGATTTAATAAAATGTTGCCATTTACTGTCATAGGTAATGAGCCGTCTGAGCCAAGTAAGCTTCAATGCATCAATAAAGGCTTTTATGTTTATCATTTTTAGTCCCCCCTCAGAATACTGTTTTACGCAGATTGAGGTTTTAAGTTTGGTTTTCTTATTCCACAGGAAAGTAAATAGAATATTATTTATTTCATTAACTATTGATTCACTAGGGTTTGGGAGTGTAATAAACAGATGATTTAAGGTTGGAATAAGCATTGTTTTTATAACTGTCACCTTTCCCAGGGGTGATAGCATTCGGCGCTGCCATTGAGTTGCTGTTTTTTTTAAAAGTTTGATTTTCTCTGTATAGTTTCCTTTAGCCATCTTGTCAAGATCTGTGTTAAAATTTATTCCTAATAATTTGAAAGTGTCTTTCCCCCATGACAATTTCCATTTAGTTTTTATAGTGTCTGAACTGTATTTCTTGGAGCCTATCCATACAATTTGTGTTTTATCATAATTTATTTTCAGCCCTGATATTTTTGAGAATTTTTCTAATTCTTCAAGGGTATGATTAAGGGAGTCATCTGACCCATCTAAAATAACGGTTGTATCATCTGCAAACTGAGATATTTTGAATTCTTTGAGTTCAATTTTAATTCCTTTTATATTTTTATTTTTTCGTAGTTTTGTTGATAAAAAGTCGGCACAAATTATGAAAATGTAAGGTGACAGAGGATCCCCTTGTCGACAGCCACGCCCTATTTGAAACCAGGATGATAAGTGTCCACATTGTATTACTGCAGATGAGATACCTTTATAAAAAACATCTATCCATCTTCTAAATGATTCACCAAAATTTAAGAATTTTAAAGCCTTGCATATAAAAGACCATGACAGTGAATCAAAGGCTTTTTCAAAGTCTATCAAAAGTAGAAGTCCAGGAATTTCTTTTTGTTCGGTATGGTTTATTAAGTCATATAAAAGGCGTGTATTTTCACCCATATATCTGCCCTGAATAAATCCTGTTTGGTCTTTATCTATGAGACTGTCTAGATTTGGTTTTATTCTGTTTGCGATAGAACCTGATGCAATTTTATAAACTGTGTCTAAGAGGGTAATGGGTCGCCAATTGTTTAGGTATAGCTTGGGCTTATTTTCTTTTGGGATACAAGTAATCACCCCTTGTTTTTGTGAAATTGACAATTCCCCTTTCATGTAACCATAGTTAAGGGACCTCAGTACAAACTGGCCAATATCTTTCCAGAAAACTTTGAAAAATTCTGCAGCAAAGCCACTTATGCCTGGACTTTTTTCATTTTTCATGTTGTATAAAGTTTTTGAGATTTCTTCATATGTCAAAAGTCCTTCTAGATTATTTGCTTGATCATCAGATAGTGTTTTCATATCATTAATTTTGACATATTCTTCAAGATCTATGTCCTCTAGTTCACTATCTCGACTTTGATACAGAGTTTTATAAAAGTTTTCAGCTTCTTTTAATATTTCTTGCTGTTCTGATATTACAGTTCCATCGTCCTTTTGTAATTGGGTCATTGTTTTTGATATAAAGTTATGTTTTTCAAGATTGCAAAAATATTTGGTTGGTTTTTCTCCTTGGTCTATATCTTTAGCCTTAGATCTGATCATGCTACCTTTAAGGTTTTCTTGTCGAATTGAGTATAGTTCTGTTTTGTAATTTTCTAATTCTTCAAGTTTACTTTCATTTAAATTTTGCTCTATTTTTTTTATGTTAGATAATAATTCCTGTTCCCTTATATTTTTTAATTTATTTTTATGACTTGAGTATGAGATTGCAGTTCCTCGAAGTTCCATTAGCAGCACATCTAAAAACAGTTGGTCGTTGATAGTAAATTGTATATCTTTAGCAGGAATATTGTTGATATCATCAAAATTATAAACTGGCAGTGCATATTGTGCTTTTATCTCGGATATTCTTTTATTTATTATTTTTAAGTAATCTTTATCTGAAAGTAAGGAATTATTATGTTTCCAGTAGCCTTTTCCTTGGTTAAAATTTGTGAATTGTAATTCTAAAACAATAGGAGAATGATCCGACCTGTAGCTGGACTCAATTTTTGTTTGTTTTACATATTGCATGGTTGTTTCTGACACTAAAAAATAATCAAGCCTAGCTTGTTTTAGAGGGTTTCTTTTCCGCCATGTATAGCATTTTTTTAAAGGAAACGTTTCTCTAAAGGGATCTACAATGTTTTTTTCATATATTTTGCCTAAAAGTTTGTCACGTGCTTTTGGGTTATTAACATGTTTGTAATTATAACTATCCATATTGGGGTCAAGAACCAAATTATAATCTCCACATATTGTAAAATCTGAATTGCCAATTTCATCTATGTGTTTAAATATATTTTCATAAAAGGCTGTATTATCTGAGTTTGGTCCATATAAGGTCACTAGGGTAAACCTTTGATTATTTACTGTTATATCTAAAATAATATAATTTCCTGTCTCATCTGAGATCTGTTTGTGTATTTTATAGTCTATATTTTTCCCAAAAAGAATAGCTACTCCTCTTGCATTGGATTTATAACTACTGAAAATACAGTCACTTCCCCACTGATTTCTAATAAAAAATTCATCATTTTTAGTGAAGTGTGTATCCTGTAAACAATAGATGTCCATCCGTTTTGCTTTTAAAAACTCAAAAATATCAGTTCTCTTATTTATTCCCCCAAGTCCTTGTGTGTTGTATGAAAATATTTTTAAGTCAGCCATTGACATGATGTTCTGCATTTTGTATAGTATGTGTCAGCATAAAGTGTTGCCGGGTCAAAAATTTTACAACAGGTGAAAAGCATTTTTACAAAGAGTTCAGAAATGTTTTGCAGTTTTTGCACAATTCAACATTTTTTATTCACTATAATCAGATGGGATATATATATATATATACTTCTTTAAATGTTTCAAAATGATAGAAATGTATTTACTAGCTTGTACCGAAAAATGCTACTGTACTTGACCCAGTAAGAGCACTGTGTACATCATTTTCCTAAAACTTTACTTCCACCCTTGGGAAATTGTGTAGATCCTGATCAGCTGCCTCCAATGAAGCAAGTGTCCATGATGCACGCAGTTTCTCATCGTCAGGACAAGTCTAATTAAACCTACAAGGAAATACATCACTGGTTCTTAAGTAAAATTACATATCTTTTACAGCTCAAAAACCACCCAATGTGTAGATATGTAAAAATGCCATCTAAATAGGTCAAGCACAGTATTTGAAGTATAGAACCAGAGTTAAATTGGTACATTGGCGCTAAAAAAAATGGCTTCGGGATTAGAGGGTCTACCTAGTTCAGAGTCCATTCAGAATGATCCTGATCATGAAGTCCTTACATTGAATCAAAATAGAAAAGAGCCTCGACATGAGGCGTCCAACCATGTGTCATGCGCGATGAGCAGAGCCTCAGACCAGCCTGCACATACGTGCAGTCTGATCAGAGCCTTTGCTGGTCGTTTGAATATTCTATGAATATTTAGCTACCGGCCAGACAGCATTTTGAGTGTATAAGCTTAAAATGCAGCTGCACAGGCTCGTCTGAGTCTACACATGTCAAAATGCCACATTGTTGGAAATCACATGCCACGGGTCCAATAATACTTCATAGCTAAAATTTTACTCTCTATACAGATAGAAATGAATAAATTCTGTATAAGAGACAGTGAAGACCCACATCAGCTGGCTTCTAGGGAGTCGGCTAATCAGGGTCTATTCTGTCTTCCATTGTGCCATGAAATTGGGAATGGTATACACCAGTTGGAGAAGCTTTTACTCATTTTTGATTGGGAAAGAGCCAATATTCGGCCCCGCCTCAGGCTTAAGAAATTCCGATATAGTTATAATTGGGCAGTTGCGCAAGTATGGTATCTCTTATTTTCTCAAACAAGAGGTCCATGAGCGCGAGCTCTTAGTGTGCATCTTGCCTCAGTACACCTCCCTAGATTCCATCTTGCCGAAACGAAATACAAGAGTGGTCCAAGGAGGCTCAGAGGTTGAGAAAAAAAAGAAAAAATACATGTACAGAGCAGTTAAACAAAATCCACATTCCAAAACTGGGTTTTTGGTTGTAAGTATTAACTTGAAAAAGAAGTTATAGAGTAACGGGACAGTAGTAATGTTTCAGGTCTCTTCTCACTCGCAGAAGTTAGGATCATCTGGTCCCAGCCACTCCGAGTGCGAAAAGGCCAGTAAAGTACAATATATCTATGTTTATATACTGTATATGCACACAAGGCTATGTTTCACATTAATAACTTCTCACTCGCAGAAGTTAGGATCATTTGGTCCCAGCCACTCCGAGTGCGAAAAGGCCAGTAAAGTACAATATATCTATGTTTATATACTGTATATGCACACAAGGCTATGTTTCACATTAAAAACCAGGGGGCATAGTGAATGACATTGTTTTCTGTATCGAAAGCCTCTTAGATACCAGGTCCAGCTAAAAATTTAATAGATTATCGTATTCAATCCAATTTTCATGATTCCTTCATTCTGCTTGAAAGCAGTTTAGGTCCAGATCAGCTGCCTTCTGAAGAATCCAGCTGTTCCGGATCCAGACTGCTTTCGTCCCAATGATGACTTTATAATTACAGCTACCAAACAGCCAAGAAAAAAGCATCCGAAAATGTAGTCTGCTGAAGTTGTCTGCTGCAAATAATTGCCTAACATTACTGACAAATTAATTATAAAAGCAAAACAGTGTGGACCCAGAACAGACTGCTCCTATAGGAGTAGCCCGATCCGGGTCCACACCGTTTGCCACAGAGGCCTCCCAAACATTGAAGCAGACGAGAAAAGCAGACAATTTTTGTTGCGATTGGCGCCTTCAAGGTTAAGGATCCGCTAAACAATTTAAGATTACCGTATTCAACCCAAAGGTATTCTTTCAATGTTGAAGAACAGCGTCAGATCCAGATCAGTTGACTTCTGATGAAGTCAGCTGCTATGGTTCCAGACTGTTTTCCTTCCACATGATGAGGTTATATCCACAACAAACAACCGTACCACTCCACTAGAAACTAGACATTGAATATATGCTAACAGTTATGGGTTACCGTATTTGATCCAAAAAGGCCTACTGTCAGCATAGCCTTTTCAAAATTTCACAAACTTCTCTTGAAAAATGGCACAAATCCAGACCAGCTTAACTTAACTTAAGTCTTGCTTAACTTTAAGGAGGCATTGTAATTCCGGGCCCAGGTGTACATCGCGTCTGGGTGCAGACTGTCAGGCACAGGGTTAGAGCTTCTGGGTTCGAATCTAGAAAACCTGTTAAAAAGCCTCAGCTTTCCCAACGTCACAGGGCTCTATATAAGGCGCCAGTTTTGTGTACAACATGACAGATGGAATCGACAGCAATGGTCACGAGTCCTCTTCTCTGATGAATTCAGGTTTTGTCTGCGAAAGGTGGATGGACGCATCCGGGTATGGCCGCGCAACGGGGAGACACTTAGAACCTACTGTCCAACCAACAACGGCATACAACGGTGGAAGTGTTCTGGTATGAGCAGGTATTAGTTTAAATGGAAGGACTGCCCTTGTCGCTGTGCCTCGGAACTTGAATTGGCCGACGGTACATTGACGAAATTCTCCGACCTCATGCTGTACCATATCTTCGTCAGGTGGGCCAGAATGCCATCTTTCAGGACGACAATGCAACATCGTACTAGGATGGTGGACAACCTCTTGCACACAACTTGCAGACTAACAGAGACTTCATCTTCAAGAATGGGCTGCAATTCCTCAAAGGCAAATAAATCGACTGCTGAATTCGATGAGGAGACTCAATGAGTGTCGTGTGAATCTTGGTGGCTATACACATTATTGAGAGAAGAAACTGTGATTTTGTCATTTTTGGCACCCAACCCCATATGGCTTCAGCGGGCGATTACTCATGCATCAATGATGATATTCTTGTTTTGACTTAAGTATATTGTCCAGATTGAATTAGTTTTTTTTTTTGTGAAACATTTATTATTTCTGTCTTATTTTTGAAAGTGAAATATTCCGGAAAACCCTCAGTTGTGCAGAACTTTTTTTGCCGAGTATATTATGGATTTCGATTTTTGGGTTTTTAAAGTTCTTCAGTGTAGATCAGATACATATGGGAATTAACCAAGTTCATGTTGTGAAAAGGGGAAAAATGATTTTCAAACCTTAAAAAATATGGTTATTCAGTCAAAATTGTTTACTTTTTACCAACGGTATATGAGCCTCAGCACGAGAAAACCTGTCTTCGGGGGTTTGCGAACAACAAAGGCGCAGACCAGCCCGGCATCCTCGCAGTCTGGTCAGCACCTTTGTTATTAGCTTATTGGAAAGTATCGTATCTAGATTTCCTATGAGAGAAATTTCAAATTTTAGCTAGTATCTGAAGCTGAAGAGACTGATTTTAGCCTCGCTTAGTTGGAAACGGTCAAACCCCAGAGACAGGTTTTGTGGCATGAAGGTCCATATAATGCATGGGTGAAAGTTTTCAGGAATATTCTTGAATTCAGGATTTTGAGGCTGACTTTCCATAGAAAGTCAGCCTCAAAATGCTGAATTAGGGAAATTATAATAGGTTCTTTGATTCATATGAGGTGTTTCCAAAGACAATTGACCATATAACTTCAAAAAAAGAATATTTAGTGGGCATTCTGCATGTATAAGATCGGAGTTTTGAAAGTTCAGGATTTTCAAAAATTTGAACTTTCACCCGTGATAATGCAATAGCTTTTCTTTTCCAGGGCCAGATGCCAAAGTCTTCATTATTAAAGAAATATGATCTCATTGCTTTCTTGGAAGTGGCTCAAGCTGTCAGGTGGGAAGATTACTACCTTATTTATTCCTCAGCCAAGGGAGATAAATAAGAAGAGAATATAACTTCTAAAAAGATCGCAATATACTCCTTATTATCAGCTACCTCTCATATTAACTGCATTGTTGCACATTGCCTGATTAACGTTGTCTATCTCACGGCATGTGACTATCAGGTCATGATGACATTGCACTTTTTTAATGACGTCGCCAATGACGCTGAATCAACACAAAAATAGAAAATTATGTCATAATCGCTAGTTTGAAGAGTGAAAAAATGGGTAAACTGATAAATAGAATACCAGGTTTGCGTCTTTTGATATCAAAATTACCAGGCTGGGCTTTGAGAACGCTTGATGAATCACTCAGCAAGCCATGCAATGTCAACAAGCGTTCTCAAAGCCTTACCTGGTAAACTTGACATCAAAAGACACTCACCTAGTACTCTCTATATATTGAACCTTTGTACCAAAATTGATAATTCTAAGTCATCATATATAAATACAGTGGCACTTATTGTTTTCTGACATTAAACACTGACTATTGACCTTCCTAAATGACACTCCTCAATACATTTATTTATCGAGCCTATTCTACAATTTGCTGTACTCCTAGGTGTGTAAACCAAAATTAGTATCATATCCCAAGTGGCCTTTGTCAATATAGATCTAAGAATCTTGTAAACATGATGCTTTATTATTGATACATTTGCAAATAGGGAAGACTGAGATCAGATGTCACCTTGCATTTGATCTGGGGCTCCACTTTTCATAAATTATATTGGATATTTCAATAAAAGTTTTAAATTCTTGTACATGTATATATTTCAGTTCAGGTAATGTGAAGTGTTTTAATGAAGCTCTACAAAAGAATGAGGGGTTCTTCATCAAATGTGGTATATATCTTATACTGGAGAAACTGAAGATTATTGCTTACAGAAACTTGTTTAAGAAAGTGTAAGTTTTCTTGTGTATGTATACCTCTAGGCACTAGGACATCATGTAAGCACTAGGACAACATGTAAGCACTAGGGCATCAAATGTGGTATATATCTTATACTGGAGAAATTGAAGATTATTGCTTACAGAAACTTGTTTAAGAAAGTGTAAGTTTTCTTGTGTGTATATACCTTTAGGCACTAGGACACCATGTAAGCACTAGGACATCTTGTAAGCACTAAGGCATCAAATGTGGTATATATCTTATACTTGAGAAACTGAAAATTATTGCTTACAGAAACCTGTTTAAGAAAGTGTAAGTTTTCTAAGTGTGTGTACAGTGAGCCACTTTAGTTACGCACCACTTATAAAATGTAGAATTACTCGGAAAAGAAATGTGATATTTATATTCTGAGACTACCAACGTAAAGCGCATCTATATTTGCATTAGTCATTGAAATTTCATTGTGATCAGATCAGAAACGAAGGAGAAAATGGATTTTTAAGTGCACTACCCTCAAAACACCATTTCACATTGCATTATCTCAATTGAAACTCAGATCACATTGCACTTTTATCAGGGTCGAATTTCTGCTATACCAGATATATGAGCCGATTTATTTTTGGAAATATCTAAGACTGGAATGTGGTTGTTAATTTCATAGTTTTTTTAAGGTTTTACTATTTTGTTTCCACGCTGACCAAGGTTTGAAAAAAGTTGGTTTTAGTATTTTTTTTAAGTTAGTTAAAATTTCGTATGATTCTCAGTAAACTAGTTATCAAAACACTTGTTTTATGGTTTCATTTTAAAAAAAAACATGTATCCGCCGTTTATTTTTGTAAAGAAAACAATGGATTAATTGGCGTCATGGTGTTGACGTTAGTGATGACGTCACTACTACCAAGGCTATAAGACGTGTCAATGATAAGATGTTTTAGTGTTTTGATACTTCTATGTCAACAAGTGACTCATTACAAAATAGTTTGCGAAGAAAACCCAGTTTGATTATTGTAACTGACATTAATATGACGTTAAAACGAATATTTCTTCAAAAAGTCGGTGGTACTAAATTCAACGACCGAAAAAAGGGGTTTTACTTGAATAAATAAATTGTTTTTGGTGTTTTTCTGTCACAACGATCACCATGGATAATGCCTAGCACAAAACAAAAATAGAAAATATAGACGTTCCGCTTGCACGTGCAGTTTTCAAAATTTGTCAAAATTGCCTTTGAGAAGCAGAATGATTCGCATGAGTGAGTCCAATATTTTTTTTTCGATGTTATCAAACAGATAAAATGTCAATATATAAATTATCATAGAGAATGTTCGATTCCAGCATTTTTGTCAAAAAATGTTGGCCCTGAAAAAGTGGTGCGTAACTAAAGTGGCTCACTGTATACCTCTAGGCACTAGGACATCATGTAAGCACTAGGACAACATGTAAGCACTAGGGCATCAAATGTGGTATATTTCTTGTTCTGGGAAAACTGAAGATAATGGCTAATAGAAACTTGTCTAAAACCATGAGGTCCCTTGTTTAAATATTAAGTACATGTATGTAGCAATGTATGGAGGTCCCCTACATAAATCCTGCCAACTATGACCCTGGTCTAAATTGCCAATGCCCAAGGGATCAATAGCTCCCATAGGCTTATAATAGTATGGGGAATTTTTTATAAATTTTTTATACCCCTTTCGCAAACTTTGTTTGTGGTGGGTATACTGTTTTCACGTTGTCCGCGTGTGCGTGTGAGCGTCCGTCCGTCCGTAACATTTTGTTTTTTTAATATCTTGAAGAGTCATTGCTGGATTTTCATCAAACCTTGCAAACATGTTCATATATGCAAGACAAATACTTTAGACAAAAAAGTAAAGGCTAGGGGCCAATTCTATTAGAGTTATTTCCCTTTGTAGTTCTAAATGGCTTTTAATATAGGGTTTTATGCTTATGCTATTATAGGCAATACACGGGCCGATCAACTCCTACCACAGCTTTTGATGGAACACTTTGATACTTTGTCTATACAATGTAGACACATTGAACATATGCATGAAGTAGTTTGGTTCAGAAAAAATAATTTTTGACAAAATGACAGCTGTGAGAACTTAAGAGACAATTTTTCCCTAATAGGGCTTTTGTATATGCATTGATGGTGCCTTCATGGGCCGATCAACTCCTACCACAGGTTTTGATGGAACAATTTGATACTTTGTCTATACAATGTAGACACATTGAACATATGCATGAAGGAGTTTACTTCAGAAAAAATATTTTTTGACAAAATGACAGCTGTGAGAACTTAGACAATTTTTCCCTAATAAGGCTTTTGTATATGCATAGACGGTGCCTTCATGGGCCGATCAACTCCTACCACAGCTTTTGATGGAGCAATTTGATACTTTGCCTATACAATGTAGACACATTGAACATATGCATGAAGGAGTTTGATTCAGAAAAAATATTTTTTGACAAAATGACAGCTGTGAGAACTTAGACAATTTTACCCTGATAGGGCTTTTGTATATGCATAGATGGTGCCTTCATGGGCTGATCAACTCCTAGTACAGCTTTTGATGGAACAATTCGATACTTTGCCTATACAATGTAGGCACATTGAACATACGCATGAAGGAGTTAGGCTCAGAAAAAATAATTTTTGACAAAATGACAGCTGTGAGAACTTAGACAATTTTTCCCTAATAAGGCTTTTGTATATGCATAGATGGTGCCTTCATTGGCCGATCAAATCCTACCACAGCTTTTAATGTAGCAATTTGATACTTTTCCTATACAATATAGACACATTGAACATATGCATGAAGGAGTCTGGTTGGAAAAAATTTTTTTTTGACAAAATGAAAGCTATAAGAACTTTGACAATTATTATCTTATATGACTTTTGTATATGCATTGATAGTGCCTTTATGGGCCGCTCAACTCCTACCACAGCTTTTGATGGAGCAATTTGATACTTTGCGGATACAATGCAGACACATTGAACATATGCATGAAGGAGTTTGTAATTTTTGTTTGCACAGATTCTGCTGAAATCTTCTTTTCAAAACTTAGGTCTGCTGGTTTGAACTATAACTTGCCAAGTTTTTTCACTGAATCTTACTGTGTGGGGTATCTAATAAGCATTGCTTATTGACTTTTTTCATTTTCTCTAAAACCATGAGGACCACAGTCAGCGTATACATTTAATATGTAGCAATGTCTAGAGGTCTCCTACATAAATCTTGCCAACCATGCCCCTGGGTTCTAAATTGGCGATTCCCCAGGGACCAATAGCTCCCATTGGCTTATAATGGGTAGAAACTTTTAAAAATCTTCTTCTCTAAAACCATGAGGCCCACAGCTTATATATTTAGTATGGAGCAATGTCTAGAGATCCCCTTTGTAAATTCTGCCAAGCATAGCCCTGGGGTCTTGGCAATGCCTTGGGATCTTTTGCTGCCTTAGACTCATAATACAAAAAACTCTTCTGAAACCATGAGGCCAACAGCTCACGCGAGTGATATAGGATCATTGAGCCTCTTGTTGTATATATGCCCTAAATTATGGGACAGATAAACATGATCAAATGGGCCTCGAGGCGAGAAAAACTGTCTGGGGGTTTGCAAACAACAAAGCCGCAGGCCAGACTGCGCAGCCAAACAGTCTGATCTGTGCCTTTGTTATATGCTTATTGGAAAGCATCATATCAAAACTTACTACAAGTGAAATTTCACTATTCTAGCTTGTCTCTGTAGCTGAGCAGGCTGGTTTTGGTATGATTTGATTGGAAACATTGTAGACAGGTTTTCTAGCATCACAGCTCAAATAGTGTACACCCTGATCAGTCTACTGTTTACTGTAAATACAGAAATTTTTGTGAGGATTTTATTTTCGCAAAACTTCGCAGATGCGGAGTTTCGCGAAAATAAAACCCTTGCAAAAATTTCCGAATTTACTCCGTCTTTTACTGATATAGCTAAAGCATGTCAAAGTCGCGCATTTTAAACGAAGCAAATATGTCTTTTAACGCTATTCACGAAAAGAAAATTCTCGCAAAAAATTCCGAATTTACAGTATACTGTTTGCCATTCTAACACAACATCTTACACACCTCATCAAGAATTCAAATGAATCTTTTCAAATTTTAACTCTTTACCGCCTATTGTCGTCTGCTGATATCTTTTGGAAACAGTTTGGAACCAGATCAGGCCCGACAAAATGTCAGCCTGATCTGAATCCAACCTGTTTGACACTCTGATGGTATTCCTCAAGGATTTTTTTTGAAAAGGTTGATTTTGAAGAAGAAAGAAATCAGCAGACGGCAAGAAATATGAAAAATTTCACAGGGGGCAAAGAGTTCAAGTAAACTACTAAAGGGCCCTTAGGTAAGAGTGTGTACTGAAGAATTATTTTTTTCTTATTTCTCAACCAAAACATATGTTGTGGGTACTCAAAAGAACCATCTCATTTTTGAGACTGTTCTTTTGAGCACCCAAAACATGTGTTTACACTAATGGGTAAGAAAATATTTACAGTTTTACGCTCAAATGTTCTGTTTATCTAAATTCCCGATACTGTATGAAGAATTCAGAATATTAAGGGTCAATAAGGTATTATAATTGATTGTTGCAGGTATTTGATAAGGAACACTCATCAATTAGAGATCCAGGCATTTACTAATGCTCTCAAGTGGATGGAGGTAGATGACATAGATAATGATGAAACAGCCTGTATTCTAGCCAATCTTATATGTGAGGTATGTATATAAACAGCCTGTATTCTAGCCGATCTTATATGTGAGGTGTGTACATAAACAGTCTGTATTCTAGCCAATCTTATATGTGAGGTATGTACATACACAATGGTGAAACAGCTTGTATGCTAGCCAATCTTATATGTGCGGTATGTATATAGACAATGATGAAACAGCCTGTATTCTAGCCAATCTTATATGTGAGGTATGTACATACACAATGGTGAAACAGCTTGTATTCTGGCCAATCTTATATGTGAGGTATGTACATACACAATGGTGAAACAGCCTGTATTCTAGCCAATCTTATATGTGAGGTATGTACATAGAAAATGATGAAACAGCCTGTATTCTAGCTAATCTTATATGTGAGGTATGTACATTAGCCAATCTGATATGTGAGGTATGTTCATAGATAATGATGAAACAGCCTGTATTCTAGCCAATCTTATATGTGAGGTATGTACATAGAAAATGATGAAATAGCCTGTATTCTAGCTAATCTTATATGTGAGGTATGTACATTAGCCAATCTTGTATGTGAGGTATGTACATAGATAATGTTGAAACAGCCTGTATTCTAGCCAATCTTATATGTGAGGTATGTACATAGAAAATGATGAAACAGCCTGTATTCTAGCCAATCTTATATGTGAGGTATGTACCTAGATATTGATGAAACAGCCTGTATTCTAGCCAATCTTATATGTGAGATATGTACGTAGTCAATGATGAAACAGGCAGGAATTCTAGCCAATCTAATATGTGAGGTATGCACATAGACAATGATTAAACAGCCTGTATTCTGGCCAATCTTATATGTGAGGTATGTACATACACAATGGTGAAACAGCCTGTATTCTAGCCAATCTTATATGTGAGGTATGTATATACACATAGTGAAACAGCCTGTATTCTAGTCAATCTTATATGTGAGGCATGTACATACACAATGGTGAAACAGCTTGAACTCTAGCCAATCTTATATGTGAGGTATGTACATAGACAATGGTGAAACAGCTTGTACTCTAGCCAATCTTATATGTGAGGTATGTACATAGACAATGGTGAAACAGCTTGTACTCTAGCCAATCTTATATGTGAGGTATGTACATACACAATGGTGAAACAGCCTGTATTCTAGCCAATCTTATATGTGAGGTATGTATATACACATAGTGAAACAGCCTGTATTCTAGCCAATCTTATATGTGAGGTATGTACATACACAATGGTGAAACAGCTTGTACTCTAGCCAATCTTATATGTGAGGTATGTACATAGACAATGGTGAAACAGCTTGTACTCTAGCCAATCTTATATGTGAGGTATGTACATAGATAATGATGAATCAGCCTGTATTCTAGCCAATCTTATATGTGAGGTATGTATATACACAATGGTGAAACAGCCTGTATTCTAGTCAATCTTATATGTGAGGTATGTACATACACAATGGTGAAACAGCCTGTATTCTAGCCAATCTTATATGTGAGGTATGTATATACACATAGTGAAACAGCCTGTATTCTAGCCAATCTTATATGTGAGGTATGTACATACACAATGGTGAAACAGCTTGTACTCTAGCCAATCTTATATGTGAGGTATGTACATAGATAATGATGAAACAGCCTGTATTCTAGCCAATCTTATATGTGAGGTATGTACGTAGACAATGATGAAACAGGCCAGAATTCTAGCCAATCTTATATGTGAGGTATGTACATACACAATGGTGAAACAGCCTGTATTCTAGCCAATCTTATATGTGAGGTATGTACATACACAATGGTGAAACAGCCTGTATTCTAGCCAATCTTATATGTGAGGTATGTACATAGACAATGGTGAAACAGCCTGTATTCTAGCCAATCTTATATGTGAGGTATGTACATAGATAATTATGAAACAGCCTGTATTCTAGCCAATCTTATATGTGAGGTATGTACATAGATAATGATGAAACAGCCTGTATTCTAGCCAATCTTATATGTAAGGTATGTACATACACAATTGTGAAACAGCCTGTATTCTAGCCAATCTTATATGTGAGGTATGTACATACACAATGGTGAAACAGCCTGTATTCTAGCCAATCTTGTATGTGAGGTATGTACATAGAAAATGATGAAACAGCCTGTATTCTAGCTAATCTTATATGTGAGGTATGTACATAGATAATGATGAAACAGGCAGGAATTCTAGCCAATCTTATATGTGAGGTATGTACATACACAACGGTGAAACAGCCTGTATTCTGGCCAATCTTATATGTGAGGTATGTACATAGATAATTATGAAACAGCCTGTATTCTAGCCAATCTTATATGTGAGGTATGTACATACACAATGGTGAAAATAGCCTGTATTCTAGCCAATCTTATATGTGAGGTATGTACATACACAATGGTGAAACAGCCTGTATTCTAGCCAATCTTATATGTGAGGTATGTACATACACAATGGTGAAACAGCCTGTATTCTAGCTAATCTTATATGTAAGGTATGTACATACACAATGGTGAAACAGCCTGTATTCAAGCCAATCTTATATGTGAGATATGTACATAGATAATGATGAATCAGCCTGTATTCTAGCCAATCTTGTGTGTGAGGTATGTACATACACAATGGTGAAACAGCCTGTATTCTAGCCAATCTTATATGTGAGGTATGTACATACACAATGGTGAAAATAGCCTGTATTCTAGCCAATCTTATATGTGAGGTATGTACATACACAATGGTGAAAATAGCCTGTATTCTAGCCAATCTTGTATGTGAGGTATGTACATAGAATTTGATGAAACAGCCTGTATTCTAGCTAATCTTATATGTGAGGTATGTACATAGATGATGATGAAACAGCCTGTATTCTAGCCAATCTTATATGTGAGGTATGTACATACACAATGGTGAAAATAGCCTGTATTCTAGCCAATCTTGTATGTGAGGTATGTACATAGAAAATGATGAAACAGCCTGTATTCTAGCTAATCTTATATGTGAGGTATGTACATAGATAATGAAACAGCCTGTATTCTAGCCAATCTTTTATGTGAGGTATGTACATAGATAATGATGAAACAGCCTGTATTCTAGCCAATCTTATGTGTAAGGTATGTACGTAGACAATGATGAAACTGGCCAGAATGCTAGCCAATCTTATATGTGAGGTATGCACAAAGACAATGATGAAACAGCCTGTATTCTAGCTAATCTTATATGTGAGGTATGTGCATAGATAATGATGAAACAGCCTGTATTCTAGCCAATCTTATATGTGAGGTATGTACATAGATAATGATGAAACAGCCTGTATTCTAGCCAATCTAATGTGTGAGGTATGTACGTAGACAATGATGAAACTGGCCAGAATGCTAGCCAATCTTATATGTGAGGTATGCACAAAGACAATGATGAAACAGCCTGTATTCTAGCCAATCTTATATGTGAGGTATGTACATGCGCAATGGTGAAACACCCTGTATTTTTGCCAATCTTATATGTTAGGTATGTACATACACAATGGTGAAACAGCCTGTATTCTAGCCAATCTTATATGTGAGGTTTGTACATACAAAATGGTGAAACAGCCTGTATTCTAGCCAATCCTATATGTGAGTTATGTACATACACAATGGTGAAACAGCCTGTATTCTAGCCAATCTTATATGTGAGGTATGTACATAGATAATGACGAAAAAGCCTGTATTCTAGCTAATCTTATATGTGAGTTATGTACATAGACAATGATGAAACAGCCTGTATTCTAGCCAATCTTATATGTGAGGTATATACAAACACAATTGTGAAACAGCCTGTATTCTAGCCAATCTTATATGTGAGGTATGTACATACACAATGGTGAAACAGCCTGTATTCTAGCCAATCTTGTATGTGAGGTATGTACATAGAAAATGATGAAACAGCCTGTATTCTAGCTAATCGTATATGTGAGGTATGTACATAGATAATGATGAAACAGGCAGGAATTCTAGCCAATCTTATATGTGAGGTATGTACATACACAACGGTGAAACAGCCTGTATTCTGGCCAATCTTATATGTGAGGTATGTACATAGATAATTATGAAACAGCCTGTATTCTAGCCAATCTTATATGTGAGGTATGTACATACACAATGGTGAAAATAGCCTGTATTCTAGCCAATCTTATATGTGAGGTATGTACATACACAATGGTGAAACAGCCTGTATTCTAGCCAATCTTATATGTGAGGTATGTACATACACAATGGTGAAACAGCCTGTATTCTAGCTAATCTTATATGTAAGGTATGTACATACACAATGGTGAAACAGCCTGTATTCAAGCCAATCTTATATGTGAGATATGTACATAGATAATGATGAATCAGCCTGTATTCTAGCCAATCTTGTGTGTGAGGTATGTACATACACAATGGTGAAACAGCCTGTATTCTAGCCAATCTTATATGTGAGGTATGTACATACACAATGGTGAAAATAGCCTGTATTCTAGCCAATCTTATATGTGAGGTATGTACATACACAATGGTGAAAATAGCCTTTATTCTAGCCAATCTTGTATGTGAGGTATGTACATAGAATTTGATGAAACAGCCTGTATTCTAGCTAATCTTATATGTGAGGTATGTACATAGATGATGATGAAACAGCCTGTATTCTAGCCAATCTTATATGTGAGGTATGTACATACACAATGGTGAAAATAGCCTGTATTCTAGCCAATCTTGTATGTGAGGTATGTACATAGAAAATGATGAAACAGCCTGTATTCTAGCTAATCTTATATGTGAGGTATGTACATAGATAATGAAACAGCCTGTATTCTAGCCAATCTTTTATGTGAGGTATGTACATAGATAATGATGAAACAGCCTGTATTCTAGCCAATCTTATGTGTGAGGTATGTACGTAGACAATGATGAAACTGGCCAGAATGCTAGCCAATCTTATATGTGAGGTATGCACAAAGACAATGATGAAACAGCCTGTATTCTAGCTAATCTTATATGTGAGGTATGTGCATAGATAATGATGAAACAGCCTGTATTCTAGCCAATCTTATATGTGAGGTATGTACATAGATAATGATGAAACAGCCTGTATTCTAGCCAATCTAATGTGTGAGGTATGTACGTAGACAATGATGAAACTGGCCAGAATGCTAGCCAATCTTATATGTGAGGTATGCACAAAGACAATGATGAAACAGCCTGTATTCTAGCCAATCTTATATGTGAGGTATGTACATGCGCAATGGTGAAACACCCTGTATTTTTGCCAATCTTATATGTTAGGTATGTACATACACAATGGTGAAACAGCCTGTATTCTAGCCAATCTTATATGTGAGGTTTGTACATACAAAATGGTGAAACAGCCTGTATTCTAGCCAATCCTATATGTGAGGTATGTACATACACAATGGTGAAACAGCCTGTATTCTAGCCAATCTTATATGTGAGGTATGTACATAGATAATGACGAAAAAGCCTGTATTCTAGCTAATCTTATATGTGAGTTATGTACATAGACAATGATGAAACAGCCTGTATTCTAGCCAATCTTATATGTGAGGTATGTACAAACACAATGGTCAAACAGCCTGTATTCTAGCCAATCTTATATGTGAGGTATGTACATACACAATGGTGAAACAGCCTGTATTCTGGCCAATCTTATATGTGAGGTATGTACATAGGCATTGATGAAACAGGCTGGAATTCTAGCCAATCTTATATGTGAGGTATGTACATACACAATGGTGAATCAGCCTGTATTCTAGCCAATCTTATATGTTAGGTATGCCAATAGACAATGATGAAACAGCCTGTATTCTAGCCAATCTTATATGTTAGGTATGTACATAGATAATGATGAAACAGCCTGTATTCTAGCCAATCTTATATGTGAGGTATGTACGTAGACAATGATGAAACAGGCCAGAATTCTAGCCAATCTTATATGTGAGGTATGTACATACACAATGGTGAAACAGCCTGTATTCTAGCCAATCTTATATGTGAGGTATGTACATACACAATGGTGAAACAGCCTGTATTCTAGCCAATCTTATATGTGAGGTATGTACATAGACAATGGTGAAACAGCCTGTATTCTAGCCAATCTTATATGTGAGGTATGTACATACACAATGATGAAACAGCCTGTATTCTAGCCAATCTTATATGTGAGGTATGTATATACACAATGGTGAAACAGCCTGTATTCTAGTCAATCTTATATGTGAGGCATGTACATACAAAATGGTGAAACAGCCTGTATTCTAGCCAATCTTATATGTGAGGTATGTACATACACAATGGTGAAACAGCCTGTATTCTAGCCAATCTTGTATGTGAGGTATGTACATACACAATGATGAAACAGTCTGTATTCTTGCCAATCTTATATGTGAGGTTTGTACAAAAGGAATAAGGAGAGCGCAGTGGCTCAGTGGTAGGGTGCTTGACTCGAGACCATGGGTCGGCGGGTTAGAGCCTCACCTGCGTCACTGCCTTGTGTCCTTGAGCAAGAACATTAATCCTAGCTAAGTACTGGTTCAACCCAGGAAGTCCCGTCCCTTTATAACTGAAAGATTGTTGATGGGACGTAAAGAATCATCACTGGGCCGGGTCGCGCAGTCGGTAATGTGTCTGGCTACAGATCCAGGAGTTGCGAGTTTCATCCCGGCCCAGTCCCATACTTTCATGGAGATTGATCATGAAATAATTTCTACGGTCATTCTCCTGCCTTCCACTGATTCATTCAAGAAGGGTTGTTGTCAGTTACAAGCGAAAGTATGTGCACAAATTACTGGTTAACCGCTTGTTCAAGCCTGCCAAGGAAAAGGTGTGGTTAGGTGAACTGACCGCCCCGCAATGACCATAGCTGTTGAATTGGGACGTAAAGCAACAAAACAAACAAACAAAAACGTAAAGAATCAAATCAAACAAACAAACAAAAGGAATAGGAAATTATTTTATCCAGCATACAGTTCTGGAGATAAGTGTGCTAACTGTATATGATGTAATGCATATGTTTGAAATGGCAATGTAGATTCAGTTCATTCCATCTTTGAAGCAATATCACCAAAGAACCACAATTATTTTGCCCAAAATTAAGTTGTTAAGCAAACGCGCAGCCAGAAAGCTGAAAAGGTTACGCACATCAAAGGGAGACTACTGGAACAACCAGAGGGAGCGAATTCTTTCTTTTAAGAGTAGTTCATTATGGTATGGGAAATCACTTTTACCACATTAGGTGACCTCCCTTGAATATGTACTATTTTCATTACGCACCTGTGAAACTGCTTAATGGGAGCTATGTCAATGTTAAGGGCCATATCATCAATAAAAATTAGTGGATTGTAATCAATATCGAACTTGACAGAAAAAGCTAACCATGATTGTAGCAAACAACAGCTTTATGATTGCGTTTCATTAAGGTTTGATCATTCCAAGAATGTCAGTCAATTTAAAACAGCATGAATAGAGCCAACACTTACATCCATTGTTGGACTGTAACATGACTATCATTCAGCACCATATGCTGAATTGCCGCAACCTGATGGCTTTACTTCATGAATACATATTATGTACACATGTATAAAAAATGAATCTTATCCGCATAACTTTTAAAGAGAATATTGCATAGAAACCATTGTACACATTGACAGTCTGGCATAAGGTAAATCAAGAGTTTTGATACTGCATGCTACTCCAACCCATTTTCAATGGCTTAAGAAATTTTATTGTATATCTACTTTGTAGTATTGTCTTGATCATTGAAGCGTGATGGCTCAGTGGTAGAGTACTTGACTTGAGATTGGGGGGTTGTGGGTTCCAGCCTCACTGGAGGCACTGCATTGTGTCCTTGAGCAAGACACTTTATCCTCTGTTTATAGTACTGGTTCAACTCTGGAAGAGCCGTCCAAAAATGACTATTCCATTTGCATTTTTATATTTAAACAACAACAATAGACAAACGCATACATTATTACTTCTGACATGTTCCTGCATACGCTCACATTTATTATTTTCATGTGGATCTCTTCTATTTCCAGAACAAGATCAAAGGCTATATTTCCCACCAGCATCAGAAATTAGTTGTCAGCAAACAGAATCCATTTCCACAATTATCCACAGTCTTATAGCACTAAATATGAGCTGAAACTTGAGCAAAGGGCTCTTAGTGCATGTACTGACTTCAAGCAAGATTAACTTATTGGCTAGCTAATCTCTTGTGAAGCTCATATATAGGTACAGAAAGAGGACAGTTTGGCTGTCCATCAGACTAGAGGACACAGGGATTTTCCTAGGCCTGATTTGGGGCCAAATATGAAAATCCGAACAAAAATAGCTAAGTTACAGATGCATGAAAATTTGCATAAAAATGTGAATGAAAACATGTTCACACATCAAGAAATCCTACATATCATCATCAAGTTTTCCCAACTGATGTTCCAAATACTTTTTTCCAAATTCAACAGGCCCCTGGCCCCGACTTCAGAAATGTAGGAAAATCCCTGATAGGTATAGAAAGAGGACAGTTTGGCTGTCCATCAGACGAGGATTGTGACAGTTTAGCTGTCCATCACACTATCTTTCCAAAGATAGCTCAGTGGATTTTAGCAAAAGTTTGGTGCAGAACTTGACGATTAATTTGGCACAGGTTTATAGTGTCTTTTTGAGATGATGAAAGCAGGTGGATCTTGTTTGATTAGTAACTTTGCATGCTGGGTAATTTTCAAAAAAAATTGTCGTCTGCTGATTTTTTTCAAATGTTCCTTTGGGATTGCCATCTGATTGTCAAACAGTGTGGATCCAGATCAGGCCAGACAGTTGTCTGGCCTGATCTGGTTCCAAACTGTTGCAAAAGTTATCAGCAGACGACATTAAACTAGTAGGTAAAGATTTTAGCTGTCCATTAGACTATCTTTTCAAAGATAGCTCAATGGATTTCAGCAAAGGTTTGGTGCATAACTTGACAAATAATTTTGCACTATTATCAAACTGTTTGGAAAAGTTATCAGCAGACGACACTAGTAGGTAAAGAGTTTAGCTATCCATCGGATATCTTTCCAAAGATAGCTCAATGGATTTCAGAAAAAGGTTGGTGCATAGCTTGACGATTAATTTGGCACAGGTTTATAGTGTCTTTATGAGTTGATGTTTAAGTTCAAAGATGATGAAAGAAGGTGGATCAAGTTTGATCAATAACTTTGCATGCTGGGTAATTTTTTTTTAAAAACTTGTCGTCTGCTGATTTTTTTCAAAATTGAAAGTTTTCAAAAGTTCCTTTCTGATTGTCAAACAGTGTGGATCCTGATCATTTGTCGAGCCTGATCTGGGTCTAAACTGTTTAAAAAAATTATCAGCAGACGACACTAGTAGGTAAAGAGTTTAGCTGTCCATTGGACTATCTTTTCAAAGATAGCTCAAAGGATTTCAGCAAAGGTTTGGTGCATAACTTTACAATTAATTTGGCACAAGTTTATAGTGTCTTCACAAGTTCATATTTATGATCAAAGATGAAGAAAGATGGCAGATCTAGTTTTATTATTAACTTTGCATGCTGGGTAATTTTTTTATTTAAATAGTTGTCTGCAGATTTTTTTTCAAAATTGAAAGTTTTCAAAAAAATCCTTTGGGATTGCCTTCTGAGTGTCAAACAAAGTGGCTCCAGATCAGGCCCGACATTTGTCGGGTCTGATCTGGGCCCAAACTGTTTGCAAAAGTTATCAGCAGAGGACACTAGAAGGTAAAGAGTTGAGCTATCCATCAAGTATCTTCCCAAAGATAGCACAATGGATTTCAGCAAAGGTTTGGTGCATAACTTTACAATTAATTTGGCACAAGTTTATAGTGTCTTTTCTAGTTTTAGCTACAAAGATGAAGGAAGTGGATCTTGTTTAAATATGTTGGAACCAAGCCTGTTTTATTATTAACTCTGCATCCTGGGTAATTTTTCATGCTTTTGTTGTCCTCTGCTGACTTGCTGACTTTTTGAAAAAAATAACTTTTTCAAAAAATTGTTTCAGGAATACGTCCAACATTTTCAAAAAATATTAATTCAGAAGCACGGTTAGAGTGTCAAATGGTTTGGATCCAGATCAGGATCGATGTTCTACCGGTGCTGATCTGGGTTTAAACTGTTTGCAAAGGTATCAGACGACAAGTAGCCACCATTGGGGAAAGTTAAATGTGTTGGGATTGTATGACTGGAGGTTCAGATCTCAACTCTGTGCAGATTTTAACAAAATTCGGTATATCAAGTGGTTCTTCAATATCATGTGGAGGATAGAAAATCTAGAATATGGAGTTGCAACTAGTGTGCCATCATTTTTACTATGTGTTTTTGGTCTAAACGCATATTTTGTAGGTCATAATGGGTAAAAAGCAAACAAAAATGTTCATGGACCATGTACGCCTTGAAGGATTTCAAAAACTTGTTAAGTTTCTGCAGTCTTGAGTAATATTTTGTTTGATGTAATTTATGTAGGACTTGAGCTCAGCAGAATGTATGCTAATGACTTGAAAAAGTGGACAGGACAAAGTTTATTCTTCTTAATAGCTGGAAGAATCAATCTGTTTGGAAAGGATTAACCCTTGCCATGCTGGTTATGTTTAAGTACTACACTCCTCCCCAATTTTTATCCTGTTAACCCACAGCATTCCAGTTGTAAGCATATATTTTCAATCAGAGTGGAAAACAATGTGGATCCTGATCAGATGGCTTCATTAGAAGCCAGCTGATCTGGATCAACAGTGTTTTGTTTGTTTGATTTGATTCTTTAAGTCCCATCAACAATCTTCCAGTTATTAAGGGACAAGTCTTCCTGGGTTGAACCAGTACAAAGCTAGGATTAATGTGTCTTGCTCAAGGACACAGTAAAGTGATGCAGATGAGGCTCGAACCACGGCCCCTCGGTCTCGAGTCAAGCACACTACCATTGAGCCACTGCGCTCCTGAACAGGGTTTAAAAAAAAGAGAGGATAAATCCAGGTTCAGCAGGACCAGGGTTATACAGAGACGTGAATAGTATTTCAAATTTGCCATATATAACCTTATAAATGCACTGTGGGCATAAAATTTGTATAATCTTGAAAACAGTGTTGACCCAGAACAGTTTGCTTCTGATGAAGCCAGCTGATCAGGAAGGATCTACATTTTTCATCCAAATGATGAATCCATAGAAAGTCAGCCTCAAAATGCTGAATAAGGGAGATTAGAATAGATTTTCCTATCTATATACAGTCTGTCTAAAGACAATTGACCATTAAAATTGAAATTATGAATTTTTAGTGGGCATACTGCAAGTTTTAAGATTGGAGTTTCAAAAGTTCAGGATTTTGGAAATTTTGAACTTTCACCCATGAATCCATATTTATAATGGATTTAGATCACTGGAAATCAATGTTCTTGAATGGTAAACAACCCATAAAATACTCGTTGTGCACTTATAACAGCATGTGCCCTTATCAGGTTGAATATGGTAAATCAAATTTGAAATAATCCTGAGTCAACTGTATATGTCCAGCGCGCAAGATTTCAGTACTTATTGCATCAGCGAGCGAAAATGGCTCTTTTGAGTCTGCGCATATGAGCAGACTCACCAGAGCCTTCGCTGCTCCAATACACAAAGTATGGATGTCGATGAAGGCTAAGGTCAAAATTTAGACCTATCTTCGCTATATACATCAGCATGGGTCTTTATTAAAGGCATATGATTTTGTTTGTTTCATGTTGATTCTTCACATCCCAGTCAACAATTTTTCAGTCATGTCGGGACGTGTCTTCCTGGGTTGAACCAATACTAAGCAGAGGATAAAGTGTCTTGCTCAAGGACACAACTCAGTGCCTCTGGTGAGGCTTGAAACCGCAACCTCTGGATCTTGATCACTAGCAATCTACCACTGAACCACCACATTCAGCTAAAGGCATATGCAATAAAAATACTGAAATCTTGTGCACTGACCCATTTACATATCATCCAGACGTCATTAGCCCAAGCTACACAGGCTAAAAAGGGTTTACTATCAGCTATCAGCTCTGGTGCCAGGATACATTCTGAGAGAGCAGTCATCTCAGCTACTGGTGTATAAAAAATAATGGAAGGAAAAAACATTTTTGCTTTATTTTTTGTTTATCACAGATCCCTCAGCTGTACATCTGGGCCTAGTTGTTTTAAGCTTCTTAAGCTTAACTAAACTCCATAAACATTCAATAAGCAAGTTTAAATTAAATAGTATATTTAAAAAATGTTTATGTTATTGATGAATAAATGATGCAAGGTCTGTCCCTGTTTCTACAAAATAACCAATCAACAACAAAGTTCCCCCTAGATAACCAATCAACCTCCTTGTTTCCACAAGTTAACCAAATGGCTGTCACTATATTCAAAAATTAACCAATCACAAGCCTATGTTTCCAAATGAGCCGCAGCATGAGATTTCCAACAATGTGGTATGTGCGACCAGCAAAGGCTCAGACCAGCCTGCGCATAAGCGCAATCTGATCAGAGCCTTTGCTAGTCGCCTGAATAGTTTATGAATGTTAAGCTACTGACCGAACATCATTTGGAGTTTCTAAGCTTAAAGGAGGCTGCACAGGCTCTTTGGAGTCTACACTTCGTGACTTGTCAAAATGCCACATTGTTGGAAATCCCATGTCACAGCTAAAATGGCTGTCACTGTATTCACAAATTAACCAACCACAAGCCTATGTTTCCTAAAGTAAACCAATCATAAGAAGCTCATACACTGGATGATGATCTTGTGGAAGTTAGCAACAGGTTGATCTGAAAAAAAAAGAATATGTGAGATTTTTTTTTTACTTGCACACCTGTTTGTTAAAATCACTCAAGTACAAAATTAATCTCAAGAGTTGACATATATACATTGGTTTTGATAAACACAATTTTTGAGCGTAAAATTGTAAATACTTTCTTAACAATCAGTTTTAACATATGTTTTGGGTGCCTTATTGAGATGGTTCTTTTGAGTACCCGTAACAATGTTTTGGTTGAGAAATAAGAAAATTATTTTTTTGGTACACACTACTAAAGGCCTGCTTGTATATCTTTCAAAATCCATAAAATAGAGCCTAATTAGGGTTAATACAATACTTTTATACAGTTAATGATCAATAAAAAGAAGACCAAACTCTGCTCTGGACCTGCATCGCGGGTTCACATCGTCAATGTGTGAATAGTCCATATGCAAAGTTCAAATAAACAGGAATGAAATCAGATCAAACATCCAAATTTCACAATGTAATCTACAGTAGGTGACGTAACATTTCTAATTTGAACACTCAAAAATATATAATCAAATGTGCACAAATAAGGGTGTACATGTTCAATCATAATACAAAGTTTGAATATAAAGGAATGAAACCTGCTTGAATTACAGATTACACAAACCAGAAACCACCTAAGCATTTCTAACGAAAAAATGTCTAAGTTCAAGACCCCAAAAAATGAAAAAAATATTCGTAAAATGTGCATAAAATAGAAGGTGCACATCTTCAATGTGTGAACAATTATTATGCAAAATTTGAATATAAAAGGATGAATACTCTTGGAGTTCCAGATTACACTAACTAGGCATTTTTGAAGGAAAAAATGTCTATGTTCAACACCCCTCAAAAATTAGAAAAAATATTCATTAAATGTGCACAAAATGGGAGGTGCAAATCTTCAATGTGTGAACAATCATTATGCAAAGTTTGAGCATATAGGAATACATACTATTGGAGTTACAGATTACACAAACTAGGCACCCCCTAAGCATTTCAGATGGAAAAAATGTCTATATTCAACACCAGTCAAAAATGAGAAAATATTTATCAAATGGGCACAAAATGGATAGTGCACATCTTTAATGTGTGAACAATCATTGTGTAAAGTTTGAATATAAAGGAATGAATACTGTTGGAGTTTCAGATTACACATGCTAGGCACCCCCTTAGCATTGTGGATGGAAAAAATGTCTGAGTTCAAAACCTGTCGAAAATGAGAAAAAATTGAAATGTGTGCAAAATAGAAGGTGCACATCTACAATGTGTGAACAATCATTGTGCAAAGTTTGACTATAAAGGAATGAAAACTGGTTGAGTTACAGATTACACAAACCAGTGACCCCCTACGCATTTTGGATGAAAAAAATTCTTTCTAAGTCCAACAACCGTAAAAAATGAGAAATATTTATCAAATGTGCACAAAATGGGAGGTGCATATCTTCAATATGTGAACAATCATTATGCAAAGTTTGAATAAAGAGGAATGAAATCTTTTGGAGATACAGATTACACAAACTAGGCACCCCAAAAGTGTTGCAGACAGACGAACGGATGGATGGAGTGGACCCACTAATAGACCTGCTTTCGCTAAAGCGACGCAGGTAAAAAGTGGTTCATTCAGGTAAAGATAAATAAAACTTTTATCCCCTATAGGGGCACTAGGTATACATTGACTACACTGGGCATACATTGACTAACAACTAAGAAGTTATCTGTTACCTGGGCCTTTAGTGTGTAACAGAAATAGTTTTCTTATCTCTCAACCAAAACATGTTGTGGGTACTCAAAAGAACCGTCTCAACGAGATGGTTCTTTTGAGCACCCCAAGAAAATATGCTAAAAATTATGGGTAATAGAAAATATTTACAATGTTACGCTGTTTTTTGTTTGTTTATCTAAACCTGTGGTTACCTGTTCAGTTCTAGGACAGGCGACTATCTGTCGGTCCTCCTCTGTGAACTGTTCTGTCAGCAGTTCAGATAATTGTTGGAATCTCTGCTGTACATTCACCTAGATATACAAGAATTTACCTGTTCAGTTCTAGGACAGGCAACTATCTGTTGGTCCTCCTCTGTGTATTGTTCTGTCAGCAGTTCAGATAATTGTTGGAATCTCTGCTGTACATTCACCTAGATATACAAGAATTTACCTGTTCTGTTCTAGGACAGGCAACTATCTGTCGGTCCTCCTCTGTGTATTGTTCTGTCAGTAGTTCAGATAATTGTTGGAATCTCTGCTGTACATTCACCTAGATATACAAGAATTTACCTGTTCTGTTCTAGGACAGGCGACTATCTGTCGGTCCTCCTCTGTATTGTTCTGTCAGTAGTTCAGATAATTGTTGGAATCTCTGCTGTACATTCACCTAGATATACAAGAACTTACCTGTTCTGTTCTAGGACAGGCGACTATCTGTCGGTCTTCCTCTGTGTATTGTTCTGTCAGTAGTTCAGATAATTGTTGGAATCTCTGCTGTACATTCACCTAGAAGAAAAATGCCATGAGTACAGTGAAATAAGAGTAACTAGAAATTAGTTCTTGGAAGATACTTAGCTACAGTAAAACCTGTCTTAAGCGGCCACTAAAAAGAAGACCAAAAATTGTTTTTTCAGACCGATTATCACTTAATGCAGGTCAGTCGTACGAGGGTCAGTCAAAAATAACTGAGCCCTATCCCATAACATCTTAGTTTGGTAGTGTAGACAACAAATGTGATTATTTTCTTTAAGTATCAAATGTCATCGATGTTTTGACCCTGAAGAATTATCCTAGTGAAGCTTCTATTATGGTTGCTAGGCAACTGAAGATCGTCAGTCAGATTGATGCGTTCAAGTTCTCAGCCACCAGGAATATACAGTATGTCTTTAAAAAGCTTGCGTGCTTGATAGTTTTTTTGAAAGACATATTTGACATTGATTTGAATAACATATATCATATTGTATTTTCATTACACCTAGTTCGATAATGCTTAGGTGAACATTAGTTGTATACGTTGCCTAGCAACAAAAAACGCCAAAATTCCACATTTTCAAATACACGAGAATTGTGTTGCCATGGAAACAAAATTGTGAATTTAAATCAAGGAACTTAATATGTCCGAGGGTTGGTTTGTGTTTGCAGTACTGTTAAAGCATTATTAGGCTAATATTTTATGTTATCTATTAAAAAATTGTGTAAATTTGATTTTGGGTGGGGTAAATTATAGGACGTCAGGCATGTTAAAATTTGATTAATTCTGAAATCAAACTACCACAGCATCTATAATTTGGGGTCAGTTGGTTTCTGTTCTGTGATGCTGAATAGGTACATGTTAAAGATATCAGACAACAGTGAATAAAGTCTTGCTTTAACATTAGTGTTTCCATGGCAACGCTTAGAATTAGATGTATCACAGCTGAACACACCACTTTGACAGGTCATATTCTGTTGCCTAGCAACTGTTACACAAAGCCTACCAACATATATAAATTGGGTGATTAAATAGATGACATATAACTACAATGAAATATCATCTAATTATATGTCCATTTTACTAGATTCAAATGTTATGAGGTAGGGCTCAGTTATTTTTGACTAACCCCCGTATTGCAGAATGAAGACCAAACATTTTTTTCAGACCGATTATCGCTTAATGCTTGTCAAAAGCATTGCAGAATGGAGCATTCTGCAAAACTTTCGACCTTATTAGCTTAATGCAGGTCAAAAGTATTGCAGAATGCTCCAATGGAGCATTCTGCAAAATTTTCGACCTTCATTATTCTACCAATTGTCATTAAGATATTTGTTTTGTCTATTTTTGAGTGGCCGTTTTTAAACAGGTTTTACTGTAACTAGAAGTTAGTTCTTGAAAAATCCTAAGCTACAATCAAATACACAAGGGCGGTGTTCTTTAAACAAGACAAAGCTACATACCAACAATTTCTAAGATCATAATTGCCGCAAAATACTTTGTTTTTGTTTTCCAGAATTAATCAGCTTGTCTACACAGCAGCCCTTTCATCACACTAAATAACAAAGCCTTAACCTGGCTCTCATAAATGATTGAATCAACCCATTTATTTGTAGCATCCCATAAATGTGACATAAGCAAATAGTGCAGACTGATGAGAATGCAGTATCTCATCAGGGGCTGCACTATTTACTGTCCAAAAAGCCATATTCAACAACCATATTTAGAAATTTCAACCAGCAACCAATTAATGGTAATGATTAATAGACCAATCTAACATGATAAAGATGGGGAAATCTATATCACATAAAGTATGTCAGAAAGTACCTAATTATGTAAGTAGGTACAGTGCAATCCCTTTAACTTGCTAGGTTTGGGGTCCATAGTAATGAACTGTGTTATAAGTGAATTGTGTTATAAAGGGACAATTTTACAAAGGAGTTATAGGAAAGTGACCATTTCATGGTCATTTTCCTATAATTTTTTCGTAAAGTTCCATGCTAAAAAGAATTGAGAGCCTCAACATGACCATGTTTGTTTGATTTGATTCTTTACGTCCCAGTCAACAATTTTTCAGTGATGTTGGGAGGGTTCTTCCTTGGGTTGAACCAGTATTAAGCAGGAATTAATGTGTCTTGCTCGAGGACATAACATAGTGCTGCTAGTGAGGCTCGAACCTGCAACCCCTTGATCTGGTCAAAACACTCTACCCCTGAGCCAATGCACACCCAACATGACTGAGTTATATCCAAATGAAGCTTGTTATAAAGGGATTGTGATGCATTTATCTTTACCTTGATTGGCTTGAACAGTATAATCTCAGTATCTCTATTAGCTAGATACAAGGCCATACTTCTTTGAACAGTTGCTACTGATTTCTTCAGAAGTTTATAGGTCTCTGCTACAATGTCGTGTAACTTCTCTGGTGAGGCAAATGGCTGCTGTCTCAGCTTAATCTGTTTCACATTCTCATCCTTGGACATGTTGATGATGATATCTGCCTGTAAAAAGGTATTTGCCTGTAATAGTATCTGCCTTTAATAATGATATTTGACTGTAATGGTATCTGCTTATAATAATGATATCTGCCATTATCAATGAATTATGCCTGTATTGGTATTTGCCTGTGTTGCACCTGCCTGTGATGATGATATTTGCCTGTAATAATGATATCTACCTGAAAAAATGATATTTTCTTGTAATAATGGTATTTGCCTGTGTGTTATCTGCCTGTAATGATAATACTAGTCTGTGTGATAACTGCTTTTATTATATAACCTATGAATAAACATCTTCTGATTGGCTCATATGCATATCAACTGCAGCTGACATAACTACATGTTAAATGGATTGCCAGACGTAATATTGCATGGCTTACAGGAAGTGACGTCAGAATGTCAAGTAATTTTGCATGATCCATCCATAAAGTCAATGGTATTAATGATCCAAATTGGCAGTAAATGCATAACATACATTTATTATATAATAAAACAATTGTTGACTTATGTTTCGGTAGACATGGAGTGTTATTGAACAGTAAACTAAATCATATTGACCTCCGCTCCGCGTCGGTCAATATCACATTTACTGCTCAATATCACTCCATGTACACCCAAACATAAGTCAAAAATTGTACAGTATTGATATTTGCCTATAATGATATTGGGCATATCAGTTAAATGAAATTTCCAACCGCACAGAAAAATATACAAACCTAAATGGAATGTTTAAGATAGTTATAGCCTAATTCAGTTGCCAAAATATGTTTATAAACATTAGAAGATACATCTTTGTATTCTTATTTAGCCCTTTCTAAAAAAAAAGTTGACCAGGTTGCTGAGTTCCTTATTTCTCTAAGACCAGGCCCCAAGGCTATAAAACTTGTTTCATACTCAATTCAGCTGAGCACGGAATTTATCCTGCTCATAAATGTTAAAATGCCAACAATTATTGGCATTTTAACATTTATGAGCAGGATAAATACAACATCTGAGATATTTAAAATAATAAACATCTTTATTTTTCACCATTTAACCTTTTATGAGCACGAAAAAGTTTTATTACCTCAGGGGCAGGCCTTTAGTTAACAGTGGGTAACAAAAATCTATTTTTCTTATTACTCAGCCAAAACATAGGTTGTGGGTACTTAAAAGAACCGTCTCAATGAGACGTTTCTTTTGAGCACCCAAAACATATGCTAAAACTGATGGGTAAAAAAATATTTACAATTTTATGCTCAAAATTTTAGTTTATCTAAACCTGTGTTAGACTTGTTAGTGTTGTCATGCACTGGCACATATGTGACAGGCCCTGGCATTTTGGGTCTTATGGAGGTCCTGGTCGAAATTTGGGTTTTTACATTTTTTGAAAGTTTGATATGTTTGAAGTACACAGGTAAAATATTAGACCTGTTGAGTAAAAAATCACAGAGTTATGAGCGTTTTAATGATGTAGTCTTTTACGAAATATTTGGCATAATTTACTACACATGCAGTCACAAATACTTCAATGCTCAAGAACATACAGTGTACTTATGTAACAAACTAATATGAAATAGGCACACCTAATGGGCAACCAACCACTATTTGATCTGAGAGGATAGCACAGTAAACGGTATTTCTTGTGAGTCGGTACTCGTGTTAGTATAAATAGTAAGGAAGAAGGCAAATGTCAGGAATCAATACAATTAGTACCACACCTGACCCAGAACACCTTATGGGAAAGTGACCAAAGAACAAGAAAACGTCACATACAGTTCTAAGCACCTTGAGGTCAGCTCAGACTCAGGGCCGTGACTGTGTATTTCAAAGTGGTCCGACGGAGGAAATCATCGAGTGCCGAAGGCACGAAAGGGTGGAGAGCACGAATGGGTAATCATTCCACCCTATCATTAGGGGTCTCCCCCGATATTTTTTTTTAATTTTGAGCGTTTCTATGGTCGTTTTAATGGGTTTTAATATGTTTGGAACTAGATTGCAGTCGTTTTGGATCATGTTTTTGCCAGAAAAGATTTTCCTTGTGGAGTAAGAACCCGAATGCAGGACAAAATCCTTTTTAGACAGTTACTATTTTCACTTTTTTCGTCAGCATGTTACTTTGACATATGTCTCTGCAGGTTTTTGTCAGAGGACTTTTAGCACCGATCCTTGGGTTGTGGTTTCGAAAAGATATTAAAAGACGCTATCACGTCGGATAGGCAGCAATCAAAAACGCTATAAACAATCGACGAACGCGGATCAAAAAAAGATAGAACAGTGTTTTCGATTGCCATTTGTCGCCAGTGCGGCGACACATGGCAATCGAAAACTCTGTTTCTTACGATTTTTGATCTACGTTTCTCGATAGTATTAACGTTTTTGATTGCCACCTACCCGGTGTGATAGCGTCTTTTAAAGCAGGCTTCATCTAGATTTTGGCTGCGCATCTTTCCTTGACGACTTCCCTTGTTGGTGACAAAACGTGAGATCTTTGACTTCATCGTAATGAAGCCAGGCCCTTATGTCGAACCAAGACGGCAAAACACTTCTCTGTACACATGGTCCAGGCCCGGGGTCCAGGCTTCTTTACGGCAAATGACCGTTGATGGAACCGAAAACTCTTGGGCTAAATTGGAACAGGCAGTACTTGTGTATATCCTTAACGGAATAGACATGGGCTCGCGATGTTCATATTATATGAATTCGCAACGTTTTAAATTTTAGAATAATAAGAAGAAAAAAAGCAAAACAAAACTGGATCACAGAAATTACCATGGCTTTGATAAATGAGTCTCAACATGAGAAAACCTGTCTTCGGGGTTTTCGACCATGCAAGCCTTAAACCAACCTGCTCAGTTACAGAGATTAGCAAGAATGCTGAAATTTTGTGTATAGCAAGTTTATCAATTATACTTTCCAGAGATTGTACAACAAAGTCGCTGATCAGACTGCGCATCCGCACAGGCTGGTCTGTGCCTTTGTTGCTGAAATGCAACTACCTTAGGTTTTCTCGCGATGAGACCCATAACCCATATTTCTGTGATACCTTGGCAAGGTCTATTTATGACATGCGCAACGTTTGGTATTGTCCCATTAGAGGTACGCTCAAAGAAAAATAAGCCAAAAGGATAAAAAAGGGACACGGCTTGATAAGTGTAGACTCAAACGAGCCTGTGCAGCCTCCTAAATGATGTTCAGTCAATAGCATAACATGCATAGAGAATTCAAGCGACTAGCAAAGGCTCTGATCAGACTGCGTGTATGCGCAGGCTGATCTGAGTCTTTGCTGGTCGCACAAATCACATTGTTGGAAATCTCATGTCGCTACCTCTTTCAAAGGCGCGACCATGCACGTGTCAGTTGGCGTTACGACGTAACGTTAGAAGTATTGTGACGTCACGTCATGGGTATCACACAGCCGCTTGCTTGAAAAGGCTATCGTTAACGCTCAAGCTCCTGGTGATCGAAAAAATCCCTAAGTCTCTGGGCTAAAATACAACTCAAATATCAACAAAACTAGCATCTTCAGGATTCACTTTTACTTTTTGTATTTTTTCAATGTTCATGACGATTACAAATAGAACAGAACAGAGCCTCTAATCGTAAGAGCAACCAACCCTCGTTGTTGCCGCTTCGCAGCAACAACTCGTTGGTTGGTTGCTATTAAGTCTTGAAATCATTTTTTGTAATTTTTGAAGTGTGTACAATTCTTTATTTCTTTGATCACATGATAATTTAAAAAAACTGTTAACATATATTTCGGACAGTACTAGTACTGTAATGTTTTTTTGACACTGCATGGCTACTCACACTTCAACAACAGTGTGTTTAATACCGTTTTGCATAGTTTAGCTTAAAAAAACATCTAACTAGCAAATTCTAGACGGACGCCATTTAGTTGAATTGCCGTGACGCCAGAGTTGGGGTAATTAAAATTGTAATTGTAATTAATTGTAATTTAATTACATTTTCTAAAGTAATTGCATGTAATTGTAATTAAGATATTTCTTTAATTACAGTAATTGAATGTAATTAATTACTTGGTCAAAAATGGAGTAATTAACAATTACTTTCAATTACTTTTTAATTACTTTTCAGATCAGATACCATATGAAATTCAGTTACCTTTAGAAGATAATCATATTATATATTCAAAATTCTGCTAAATGCTTCTTGGTCTTTGTAAATGCATATCTCATTTGCTTTATTCAATATGTGAAAAGTTGAGTGCAACATATTGGAACTAGTCATGCTAGTATAGACATAAAATAGCATTTAACTATTTTACCACAGAGTCTGACACAGACTGTATGTAACCTCATCTATTTTGAAAGCACATTTTTTAGCAAGTTATATATTCTTTGTTTATCTGCTTATAAAAGATATGGCTTTATAACAATCAACCTTTTAATAGTCAAGTTACCAAAACAATACAAAAACAAAGAAGGTGTGAAAATCTCAACAATTGTTATTACTGAGACAATAGACTAGTGAATTGACTCCTTGAAGGCTATTTGTTAAATTTTCACACCTAGGATCAACACACTCATATGCTAAGGTGCATGACCCAATCTATCCACCTACATTATTTTATATCCTTAAACTGCTTATTTGCCATCTTCAATAATGATAATAATAATAATAATAATAATAATAATACTAATAATAATAATATTAATAATAATAATAATAATAATAATAAAATGTCATTCAGAAAATTAAATTTGATTTCACTCCTTCAGTGAACCTGGGGCCTATCATTGTTGATATAATAACAAAAAATAAAAATAAAATAGATGTTCCAGTTGGGACCGGACTAGCAATGCCAGCATTTCACACACAACTGTGACAGGTAATATTTTAGTTAATCACTATCTGATATTCCTTTTTGTACTTTTTTGCCAACTTTAATGTCTCATAGGGCCACACATTTTTCTTATCAACACATTTGAGAATAGTAACTGTTATTCTCTGACATTTAAGCTAGTTTTACAAAATCATTTCCATGGCTATCTTCCACAATTGTAAGACTTTTGTCAGAGGAATGTGTATGCCTGAACTTTGTTCTGCGGTTAACAGCTATTTTTTTGACAACATCGGCAATTTACAAACGACCCCTCTCCCCCCCCACATCCCCCCCCCCCCCACCCAATTTTTTTTTATATATTTCTGTATTTTCTCATTGTGTTTTCATGTCAGCAACCAGAAAAAACAACAACTGATTTTGTACATTTCATTTCTTGTAAGTTGCATTACTTGACAATAATAGAAGAAGTCCTAAAAATAAAATCAATCTAATAGACATATACTGAATTTAGATTGCCGTGATTACTCAGAGTTTTTAAGGTGTTTAACTCATTTCATATACAAAGTATCTCTGAAATTAAAATTTGATGAAGATATCTGAGTGGCAGTGAAATGTAATTGTAATGTAATTAATTACATTTGACAAAGTAATTGTTTGTAATTAATTACTTTGCTCAAAAGCCATGTAATTGTAATTTAATTGAACAATTTCCAATGTAATTGTATGTAATTAATTACTTTTTCAAAGTAATTGACCCCAAGTCTGCGTGACGCTCCTCAGAATTTATGTTTACTGCTTATATTAGATTATTGGACATCAGAACAAATGACGTTCAATTGCTGTCTTCTACTCTGTTCGCATTGAAGTATGATTTTAACGATTGTTACTTATAATGCATCAGTTACAATTGCCTTCCGATGAGTTTATGATGGCCGTACGATGTCCAAATCATCCTTTCTATTCGGCCACCGCAGGGAGACCAGTCAATATCATACGGATTCACAGGCATCGTAGCCTCTACGATTTTGTTTCACTCGGCACTATGACAAATTTTGAAAAAATCGCAAGCCTGAAGCACGTAGATACATCGCAGGTTGATTGCACGATCCCCCTACGGGCACCGCACGCTGAATATGAGGACACAAAAATTTAGATAATCATTTGGGCCCCAATATGATAGTAGGCTCTTGAGATAATCGTAGGGAGCCCGCATTGACATCGCAGGGGCATTGTGCGATTTTTGGACGCCGATATCGTGAAGATTGCACTATGACTGTCCTGTTTCCGTACAATCTCTGCAAAGTCTCTGTAAGGACTCCCCCGTTCTGAGCCGAAAGAAATCCAGGGTGATCGTAAAGAATGTAAACACATACGTCGTAGCTAAGAGCCATCTACGAGCCCCAAAAATTGTAGACAAAAAAATCATAGGATGCCCATGGCTAATATAAATGAAGGACAAGTAAGCTCGTGAAAAAAAGGCCCGACAATAAAAAATGATTCTATGTGTAATCTTGAGAAATGCATGAAGAAAATCAAGGTTTAAGAAAAATTAAATGCTTTATTTCGACACAGTTTGATCTGAGTCTCCGCAGTTAGACTGATTGTGTTCGTGGTTAATGGGCTAGTACACAGAATTTTGACACTTATTGCATCGATGAGCAGCGACTGTTCAGACGAGCCTCTGCATAATTATGCGCAGTGTTGCCAGAGCATTCGCTGCCCGCACCAGTCCAAATTCGTACCTCTAGCCCCACTAGGTACATGTGGCTGAATATGCATTCTAGATTATGATGGTAAGTCTGCATGTACAGTGAAAAAAATCGATAAATCATTTATCTTGCGCATCTGCGGAGTCAAATTCACTATCTTTATTAAAAACATGTGATCCGACAATCAAACAATGAAAATACTATGTACATGTGCATTCTGGTCTGAGTCTTCACCATTTGCTTTATATTTGGGATCTTATTAGTTTTAAATTAAAAGTATTTGCTTCTCCAATGAAAACAGCAGAAATATAATTCAATTTGCGAATCTGCGCAACCAGATAAATGCAGAGTGCACGGGGCATAATTAATCGTCACATTGTAATGTCGAGGTTCGAGTTTTTTTTTGTAAAAATACCATGACGAAGTTAGTGGATGCAATTTCACATAACTTAACAAGGATGAATATCAAATAGGAAAATAATTATAAAATAATTATAATTTTGGTTCTCAAGCAGTGCGATTTTAAATTGGACGTAAATTTTAAAATATCAGGGTTCCCATTGACGCTAACGTTAACCTCACTGAAAAAACAGACATTTTAATGTGAATTAGGATTTAAATGACTACCAACGTGTATAATTAAAACAGACACCAGGAAGCTACGATTAAAATGTTTATTGCGTAAATCTACTTGCTTTCGTTTGGTACTATTTTCATAATTGTCGCTTCTGTAGTTTTACGACTATAATTTTTGCAAAAAATATCCGGAATTGATTAATTTTAACGGCGTCGTCACAATTTAGCTAATAATAATGTCCGGTGAATACAGATGTCAAATGACACACACACACACACACACACACACACACACACACACACACACACACACACACACACACACACACACACACACACACACACACACACACGCTATCTATTTTAACACAACCTGACACGTTAATGATTGGTGCTGAAAGTCATATCAGTCTGTGCATTGCAGGGATAAACCCATTGCTCTTCGATTACTGAAATTTTAACTTTGTTTGACGCATGAAGCTTTAAATGAGTAAAACCAGTAGAGGCTCAGAGTAGCTATCTAGTAAGGCTGTGGGTCTAATCTCTGGTTTAATCTCTGGTTTTGCCTTACTGTTCCTTTGCGAGCAACAAAGTTTCTGACGAGAATATGCATTCGCACAGTCTTTACCTGAGTCTTAGCTGCAAGCAGTTGCAACAGGTATCAAACTGGCTCATATCATGCCTGGTACATTTTAAGTCATTATTTTAGCCGAATTTCGAGTCTTGATTCTCACAAAAATAGGCGTCTCAGAATCGTAGGTGCAGTGCATTCCTTAACTAAGAACATAACAATTAATCCTAGATAATGTATTTTCATTTTATTGTCTTAAACAAACTATGACTGTTACTAGGATAAATCAATAATAAAAAAGCAATAAGTCCGTGTCAATACGCAAACTGATTGCATAATGGTAGAACCGTTTCCTCATTGTTGAACGTAGCAGGTGTGCGCTTGACAAACAAATTGCATTGCCATTAAAATTTATTGACGTCATTTAAAGTCGCGTTTTCTGCTGATGACGTCGTACCTCCACAAGCCCCAAAATCGCAGAACGCGTCACATATCACAAAACTTTATGTTTGGCTGCCTTAATTAGAGTGTAATCTTACCGATGAAAGATACTAACTTTTTATGCTTGGCTGCCTTATCTTAAGTGTAATCTTACCCTAGAAAGAAACTGTTTGGTTGGTTCTGTGAGTGAATCTGTAACAAAATGGATGAATTCCTCACAGGTTTTCTTCAGTTGGCTGTCTACATCTCTCTTTGAGTCAACAAAGTTCTCTTGCACTTGTGGTGTACCCTGTAACATATGGTTTATCGTAAGTCAACAAAGTTCTCATGCACCTGTGTTGTACCCTGTAACATATGGTTTATCATAAGTCAACAAAGTTCTCTTGCGCCTGTGGTGTACCCTGTAACATATGGTTTATCACAAGTCAACAAAGTTCTCTTACACCTGTGGTGTACTCTGTAACATATGGTTTATCATAAGTCAACAAAGTTCTCTTACACCTGTGGTGTACCCTGTAACATATGGTTTATCATAAGTCAACAAAGTTCTCTTACACCTGTGGTGTACTCTGTAACATATGGTTTATCATAAGTCAACAAATTTCTCTTACACCTGTGGCGTACCCTGTAACATATGGTTTATCATAAGTCAACAAAGTTCTCTTGCACCTGTGGCGTACCCTGTAACATGGTTTATCATAAGTCAACAAAGTTCTCTTGCACTTGTGGTGTAACCTGTAACATATGGTTTATCATAAGTCAACAAAGTTCTCATGCACTTGTGGTGTAACCTGTAACATATGGTTTATCATAAGTCAACAAAGTTCTCATGCACCTGTGTTGTACCCTGTAACATATGGTTTATCATAAGTCAACAAAGTTCTCTTGCGCCTGTGGTGTACCCTGTAACATATGGTTTATCACAAGTCAACAAAGTTCTCTTACACCTGTGGTGTACTCTGTAACATATGGTTTATCATAAGTCAACAAAGTTCTCTTACACCTGTGGCGTACCCTGTAACATATGGTTTATCATAAGTCAACAAAGTTCTCTTGCGCCTGTGTTGTACCCTGTAACATATGGTTTATCATAAGTCAACAAAGTTCTCTTGCGCCTGTGGTGTACCCTGTAACATATGGTTTATCACAAGTCAACAAAGTTCTCTTACACCTGTGGTGTACTCTGTAACATATGGTTTATCCTAAGTCAACAAAGTTCTCTTGCACCTGTGGCGTACCCTGTAACATATGGTTTATCACAAGTCAACAAAGTTCTCTAGTACCTGTGGTGTACCCTGTAACATATGGTTTATCATAAGTCAACAAAGTTCTCTTGCACCTGTGGCGTACCCTGTAACATATGGTTTATCACAAGTCAACAAAGTTCTCTAGCACCTGTGGCGTACCCTGTAACATATGGTTTATCACAAGTCAACAAAGTTCTCTTGCACCTGTGGCGTACCCTGTAACATATGGTTTATCACAAGTCAACAAAGTTCTCTAGCACCTGTGGTGTACCCTGTAACATATGGTTTATCACAAGTCAACAAAGTTCTCTTGCACCTGTGGTGTACCCTGTAACATGGTTTATCATAAGGAAACTCTTATGAATATGGTTATCCCTAATCAAATGCATATCTGCATTTTTGTATCAAACTGGAGCGTTGCAAGCCACAAAAAGCTGCACATCATCTAACAATATGTGACATAATTAATGACATCAAACTATTTCCGACCCAAATTTTTTTATGTTATCCAATCAGACGTTGCATGACAAAATCAAGTGGATTAGAATAAGGTTTTGTTTGTTTGTTTGAGTTGGTGCTTTATATTCCAGTCATGTCAGGATGTTTCCTAGGTTGAGCCAGTTCTTAGCAGAGGATAAAGTATCTTGCTCAAGGACTCAACACAGTTTCTTTGATGAGACCCGAACCAGCAACCCCTTGATCTCAAGTTGAGCAATTTTAAATCACTGAGCCATTGGGCTCCTCGGTAACTAAGGTAAAACAAGTTCTTGTTTATTATATGTGGGCCTTGTCGCGACAAAACTTGTCTTCGGGGCTTTTGAAATAGCAAGCTCAAACCAGTCTCTTCAGCTACACAGACTAGCTAGAAATTTGAAATTTTGCTTGTAGCAAGTCTAGATATGATACTTTCCAAAAAGCGCATAACAAAGGCGCTGATCAGATTGCCTGAATGCGCAGGCTGGTCTGCGCCTGTGTTGTTCGTAAACCCCCAAAGACAAGTTTTCTCGCATCGAGGCCCATGTAATACCTACATCAGCTATGAACTGTAGAAGAGCATTGCTTGAATTGAGAGAGAACAGCTGGGATTTCCTCTGTACCAGACCATAGGCTGCATCTGTAATTGATATGGTGACAATTTGAGCGTAAATTTTCGAATTATTTCTTACAAATTGATTAAAACTTATGTGTTGGGTGTTTAAAAGAACCGTCTCAATGAGACAGTTCTTTTAAGTACCCACAACATATGTTTTGGTTGAGAAATAAGAAAATTATTTTTTGATTAAGCACTCTAAACTAGGGGCATGTAGTGAAATGGAACACATCAAAAACAAGCAAAAATAAAGGATACTTCACAAGTGAACCTGTGCATGAAAAAACTAATTACAGTGCAGTCCCTTTATAACACACCTCATTCTAACATTGATTTGGATAAAGTAGTCAAGTTGTGGCTCCCAATTTTTTTACCATGGAATTAAAAAAAAAAATTATGAAAAAGACCGAGCAATTCAGAAGGACAAGAAAGTTAGATGACTTTGTACCTCAAAACAACAGTCCTTCATTTTCAAAATCCATAGAAAAGCAATATTTTCTGCATTTACTCTAAATATTCAGTCATATTATTTATATGTTTGATTTGATTCTTAACATCCCAGTCAACAATTTTTCAGTTATGTCGGGATGGGTCTTCCTGGGTTGAACCAGTACTAAGCAAGGATAAATGTGTCTTGCTCAAGGCCACAACACAGTGACGCTGGTGAGGCTCCAACTGTGGCCCCTAAATTCAAAACAAGCACTCTACCATTGTTATCCCATAATTCAGTCCTATTAAATCATAACCATATTAATCCTAAAATTTAAACAACTCAACCTAGTTAGGTGCGTAAGAAGTAATAACAGAATAGCAAAGAGAGTGTAGCTCTTAACTCTGCATACTAGGTAATTTTTCATTCTTTTGGTCGTCTGCTGATATTTTTTTCAAAATCAACTTTTTTGAAATGTTCTTTAAGGAATACCATCAGAGTGTCCAACAATTTGGATCCAGATCAGGCCCGACATTTTTGGGTCTAAACTGTTTGCAAAGGTTATCAGCAGATGACACTAACAGGTCTAGAGTCAAAGCAGCCAATATGTCCCAAAGCTGCCTCTTGTCCAAATATTTACGATAAATATGATACTGGATTAAGTCAAAAACTCATGGGCAAAAGTTCAAATTTTCCATAATCCTGAACTTTTTAAAATCAAATCTTAAAACTTGCAGTATGCCTACAAATATCAACAATTTCAAGTTTAAATGGTTCATTGTCCTTTGATGTATCAAAGAAGCTATTAGAATCTGCTTAATTCAGGATTTTGAGGCTGACTTTCTATGGAAAGTCAGTCTCAAAATCCTGAATTCAGGAATAATCCTGAAAACTTTAACCCATGAAAACTTGCTATATGTGGATTACACAGCAGCAAAAAAACATACATGATATAAATAAATAGTTAATGCTACAGCTACAATGAACATATAAAATGCAATGAAATTAAAGTACCTATGCCACTAATTAAAAAGCACAACATTTATACAGCCACTCTTAAATTGCATCACTTAGAGCAGATTTTTTTTATTCGCTGATTTATAGGTTTTTTTTTTTTCAGATTTAGGGTCGAGGGGACGAAAAATAAAAGCTCTGAAAATGACCAGTTGACCGGTCATTTTCAGAGCTTTTTTTTAATATCTCCAGAAAAAAAACAGTAAAACTAGTAAGGTAAACCAACAGTCTGTATTAAATCTTTAAATATTTCATTTCCTTAAAAATCTAGACAGGACAATCACTTTTAACAGTGTCACTCTCAAAAATACACAGACAGAACCTGAAAAAAATCAATGAAACAAATAATATTTAGAGTGGGCAGATAAACAAAAAATAATTTTAGAATTTTTTTTGTACTTTCCAGAAAATTACAGTAAGAGGGTTTGTAAATCATCTAATAAAAAAGTTCTGGCCTTATCTGAAATATTTCTGTGTAAAACAGGCTTTTTCTTCTTATCCATTAGTCTAAACATATGTTTGAGCTGCCAAAAGGAACCGTCTCATTGAGAACCCATTACATATGTTTGGTTAAGAAATAAGAAAATGATGTTTTTTTCTCTAATGAAATGGGATTGTTAAGTGACTGTTTTTCTGATAGTTAATGTGATTATGTGACTAAGATCCCCCATACAGAATGCTACTAAAAGCTACACTGTATGAAAAATCATTGCAATAAATCTATCATGCAAACTGTGGTAGTTATCTTTCGTGTCATTAGGTTAATATCAGATCATACATGCATGTTTCATTAATTGTAACAATAAAAGCTTCCTCTTCCTTAATTCTGGATGTAGGTTAAGTCAAACCAGCCAAGATAGTAAGTCTACCAGGAGCAAGATAAACTAGTCCTGCTAAGACATACTGCCTTGCATTGAACTAAGGACATGGCGGACTGCTGGTATAGGAAGCCAAACCATAGATAAATTAACAACAGCCCAGAAGGCATGGTGTCCCGATAAAATAGGAAACCTGCAGCAAAAGCAACCTGCTAGAAAACTTGGCTTTAAATTTTATAATAAAATAAGATAATTTTGACTGAAAAAATGCGAAAGATTCTCTTACTGTTCACCAAAATATACAGTTGATATTCAGTAATTCAAGACTTCATAACTTCAAGTCAAAGCAAAATTTGGATCCAGATCAGTATGAGTATTACCTTATTTCCTAACAAAAGATGGGTTGTGTCCAACAAAGTGTCTTTTAGTTCAGATTTGAATACTCTATTTACCTAAGTGTTCAGACAGTGTAAACCTATATCAGCCATTTCAACATTATGTTTTACAAACTTTATCAGGGATACAGGCCTTAAGTTAAGAGTGCGGACCAGAAAAATAATTTTCTTATTTCTCAACCAAAACATGTTGTGAGTACTCAAAAGAACAGTCTCAATGAAAGGGTTCTTTAAAGCACCCAAAACATATGATAAAAATTATGGGTAAGAAAATATTTACAATTTTACTCTGGAAATTTTTGTTTATCTAAACCTAAGGGGATAAGAATCAAATGGACTGGCTAAAATTTATGACTAATACGTACATTAACTCTTTAAGTGATTTTAATCATTTATTTCTAAAATAATTCCAACTCAATTTTTTTATCGTTTTTAGGCAATTTTGATTGGTCCGTTGGCAAAATTAAATTGTTTTTACACTTCGATAAAAACCCATGTGTATGAATATTTGATATTTGCCTTGATTTCACAGTGCTAAGAAAGTGTTAATAATAACAAACTGTATATGAAACTTTGAACACAAGTATTGTTGTGTCTGAGGTAAACATTCACCAGTTTAAATATAGATAAGCATGTTGAAAGCTCATTTGAAAACCCTTACACCGTATGGTGGTGCATCTTCAAAGCAACAGGGGAACTCTAATAAATGAACTGGATGACGAGGTTATGTGAGGTCACTTCACAAACAGTCACGCCATTGAAGAGAATTGTCATCAAAACAATGCCAAGGTAGATCAACAACAAAATGTTTAATGCAGTTTAAGGGCGTCAAAATGATTTTTTTTAAATTGACGCTTAGGTCCAACTAATGTCGGGATTTGGGGCAGTGACTTGTGAAGGTAACTGCTTTTTAAAACCTGTTGATCCATGGTTGGGCCTAAATCTAAATGTTCTTCAATGAGCCCAGCAAGCTGTTTGACAAAAACAATTCCAAACTAGCTTTGAGCTTATAATCACATATTCGCTCGCAAAAGAGTGACATTTTAATCAAAGTTTTGAACTGACAGAATTTTCATGACGGGCAACGGGTTACAAACTATTTTCCTTCAGCGGCCTTTAAAATTTTAAATATTGTCAACAACCCTTTAAAAATGTGGTTTTATTCCAAAGTTGGAATTATAAGGAATGAATTGTTATTTTTGTGAATTTTATTGATGTGTAAATTTGCTGGTGTTTACACATGGATAAAATCCACAAAAATGAAATTCATTCCTATAATGGAATCTTCCAGTTGATGATTTTGGACTAATCCATCCAGGATATCAATATAATGTTTGCTCAATTAAGCAAACAATTAGTCCCTGATCAGGAGGTCTGATCAAAAACTATACATGTATTGTCCTTGCAAGATTTTTGAAATCGATCTGCAGTCTGATAAGAAACTATTTTGTCTTTACATGATTTTGCATAGACGAAATCGAACTCCAGAGAAAGAAAAACAATATTTTTGGAAATCATAACCTGTGACTCCTTTTAAAATATATATGCATTTTCAGAACAGGTGGATTTCTCTACCCAAGCCCACACCCAGGGTCTTTCTATATATAACCTCCCTCCCTGCTATACCCAACACCAACTTTTTACCAAACAGCAGCTCAACATAAACATGCTACAAGCAGATCTCAGTTTCAAAGGGAGACAACAAACTATTCCTAAAGCTTGCAAGAAAGTAAAAAGAAATGACATACCAACTATTGAACTGATACCTGATGAAAATACAAAAGTAGAGACAATTAGACTTTTAACCCTTCATATACTAATGGATTCTTCCTTCTGGTTTGATACAATTAACTTGGGATAGTTCATTGTACATATCTAGGGGTGTAAGGTTATAATTTAAAATATTGTATTCTTTTGGCTGAAGATCTTTTTTACCTTTACAAACAGTGTAGACCCTGATGAAATGCAGCATTATGCTGCACTTCATCTACGTCCTTACTGTTTGCAAAAAGTACTCCTTTAGGGGTTTCCCAAATACAAAAGAATGCTGGAAAAGTGTAAACGCGTACTTTGGTAAACAATGATGACACAGAGGAAATGAAACAGAATTTGGCATTTTATCAGAGTCTGAACTGTTTGCTGACATAACTAGAATCTTCATTGAATTTGTAAATTATAAATTGTATCTGTGAACCAGATGGCAGAATCTATCAGTAGTGTTTAAAAGGGTCTCTTTGTTTCCTGAAAGTTGAACAAATCTAAATCAATATAACTTTGGATTAAAAATCTATACAAATATTGGACTGTCACCAAAACATGAGCATCAAACAAACAGACAGTTATTGTCAAATAAAGAATTAATATTAAATTTAAGAGTTGACCATTTATAGTCTAGCTTTATGGTCGATAACAGAAATTTTTCAGTAAATGCACAAGAATCTAAAAGACATTCTGAAGTTAAATGTTAAGAAGAAAGAGATGACAAATGGAAAAATAAAGACAAACAAGAAGGCTAGTGTAGCAAAAATTGTCCCCATTTGTTATCTGGTACCTTATTATCATCTTATTACGCAATGTTCATGCAATGGCTATTGTACCATTGGTAGTGATCGATTCGCAAATGAAATGTAATATATCATATTTCCAATTAAGTATAGGTTGCAAACTGTCAAGACATCCACACTGAATCAAGTCAAATCTCAGGCAAGGTTACATAAACATGCAAGGCCTTTCAAGGAATTCAAGGATCCTTTGACAGTGTTAAAATGTAAAAACCCGTGTCCTGCTAAAAATTGATTTATTCTTTTTTCAAAATGCAGTAGATCCAGATCAGCTTGGATCTTCTGCATTTTCAAGTTCTGGTGCAGCAATCTTATCAGATTCCAACCTGTTTTCCACTCTGATTGAAAAAACATGCATACAACTGGATGCTGCAGGTTATCAGGATAAAAATTTAGAAGAATTGTAGCACATAAAAATAGTTGGCATGACAAGGGTTACTGATAATTTGCTCCAAGCATATGCTGCATCAAGTAAAAACATAAAAATGATCCTCTGGTTATTCTTTAGCACTCTTAACATAGGTATTTTCTACATAAAATTGTGATTACCGTAAATCTTGTATTTGTTCGTACTCTCGAATAGTTCATACACCATAAATTATTCACGACCGCTCAGCTAAAAATGTCATATATTACTTTGTACAGTGATCATTTTCTGATATGTAATTTTTATTAGTTCGTACACAACCTTTTTTCCTTCATTGGTGCTTGTTTTTTAATCAGCGTAGCTGTCTACAATACTTTAATGTTAACTTTTGCGCGCATACACCAAACAGAATATCTCTGACACATCGGCGACATAGGCGTGCTCAACGTTCATTGAACCAAGAGTTTTCAGAAAACAAATCTTAATGTCATTAACATGCGACGTCAATGTTAGCGACTTAAGACGTTAGATTGACAGGCGAAAAGATCTGTTTGTTGTATGCACACGAAAGTTAACATGAAAATATCGTAGACAGCTAGGCTGATTAAAAAACTATTCTTGGTTTCAGTCTTTCATCATGTATCAGGCACATGTAATAAAAGACTAGGATTAAAATATACACCGAAATCCCTCCCTCTGGGCAAATTTCCCATGCACTTAGCGATCATCGAGATTTCATTTTATTAATTCGTACAGTGATAGTTTCCCAAAAATATTTGTTAATAGTTCGTACACGGAGAACAAAAATTATTTTTTGCTGTACGAACTAATACAAGATTTACCGTATTTTCTTATGAAGCAATCTAAACATGTGTCCTGGTTCTTTTGATTACACACAACATACAGTTTGATTCAGGATTAAGAAATAAAATTTGAGTAACACAGTTAAATCTGGGGGCCTCTTAAAATTGAATCAAAATATTGAAATGTGACCTACTGACCAATCAGTGTAAATCCTGTTCAGCGTGCTTCAAGTAGAGCAGTTTGATTAGGATTTATTAGGATTTACACTGTTTGCTATTTCACCTCATCTCCAGAAAACCTGACTTTATTGCATCTGAACAACAAAGGCACAGACCAGTCTGGAGTCAGATCAGCAACATTGTTATTTGCTAATGGAAAGTATAATAATCCAAACTTGCTGAATGCAAAATTTCAATATTCTAGCTGATCCATGTAGCTCAGCAGACTTGTTTGAGTCTTACTTGGTCGGAAACCGTTTTTATACACCTCATAAATTGGACTAAATCATACAGTAGTACAAAAAAATGAGCCCTGACATATGATTTCCAACAATGTGGCATTTTGACAAGTGTAGACTCATACGAGCCTGTGCAGCCCCCTTTTAGGCTTAGAAACTTCAAATGCTTTTCGGTCAGTAGTTTAAAAGTCATAGACAATTCAAGCGACTAGCAAAGGCTCATTGGTTTAAGGGATATAGGTGTTCGACTATTTAGGGTAAAAATATTACCTTTTAGTTTACTGAAGTCTAATGATGTCTCCCTAATAGAGAAATCTGCATGGAAGGGAGCAATCTGTTCTCTCAGGATTAACAAATGCTTTATCATAAACAGCTGCCCATCTAAAGGAGTCTGAAAAACAAGGATTAAAAAATTAAAGGGGATGATAGTTCAATATGAAAATAATGAAAGTTGATTTAATAAGCCCACTAAAATTATTTAAGATATGTACCAGTCTGATCAGAGTTCATAATTGTTGCTTCCATGAAAAAATATAGTGTGTGTGTGTGTGTGTGTGTGTGTGTGTGTGTGTGTGTGTGTGTGTGTGTGCGCGTGTGTGTTAAACATCCCACCAACAGCTAAGGTTATATGGAGACGGGATGATGTCAGCTCAACTCAGATCAAACTCATTACCTACCATTGCACTTATGTCAACTGAAATAAGTTGAAACCTAGTATTTCCACTAGTAATGTCAACTGTGGATTTAGAGAGGCATTTGGTATGTACCCTAGGATATAGTTTGCTGTTGATTTTCAAAACTTCTGATCATCCTTATCATTTATTATCATATCTACCAATCAAATGATACATGCAAAAAAAAAAATCTCTTAACTTTTTTTTGCTATTTATACCTACCTTTCTTTTAGTAATTCCTTCTTTAGCATTAGCGAGTGACTGGATACAAGATTGGAGAGCTTCTTGTGATAGACCCTGGAATGTCGTTTTCTGAAATAAACAAAAAAGATTAACCCATATTAACCTAGCATCCAATTTGTGGGTCATAGGCAGTAGTGCAGATCGATCACATGCCATAGAACATAGTGTCTGATCAGGATCTTCACTGTACGCTTACAGAATGTTTTATTAAAATTTGAGTACCATCAAAAAACCCTAAATTTGGAAATGGACTCGTCTAGTTGATAAGGGTAGGAAAGTCAATTGAATTTTTTCAGGGTTAAACTAAAACCATGGCCATGGATAAACCACTTGTCCTGTAAATCAAGGGTCACATGTTCCATCTTCTGAGTGGGTGAGTGAGTGTTCAAATTGATACAACCCAGGCTCAACTACAATCAATAGAGGAAATTGTCAAATGATTTATCTCCTTTCTGACATCCAATTTTATATTAACTTTACTATACCTAAATAAAGTCCAAATTTGTCTTGAATCTTTATATTCTACTGGTCAACAAAAGTTTGTATGTAGCAAGTTATACTTTCCATGGAGCGAATAACAAATATGCTGATCAGACTCTGCAGATGAGCGGCTGGTCTGTCTAAATGTAGTTTGCATGTAACAAAATCAGAATTTCTCATGGTGAAGCCCATTTTATAAGTATGCAATGAAGCAAAACCTCAAGCAGGCCTTTAGATAAGGGTCCGTAGTTAAAAGTTAATTTTCTTATATCTTAACCAAAATATATGTTGTGGATACCCAAAATAAAGTTAAAAACTGATGGATAAGAAAATAATAACATTTTTACGCTCAAATGGTTAGTTTATGTGAACCTATGCTTAGTAAATGGGCCGCAACACAAGAAAATCTGTCTTTGGGGTTTCCAACAAGGTGAGATTCAAACCAGCCTGCTCAGCCACAGAGACTATCTAGAAAATTGATTTTTTTTCTTGTAGCAAGTCTAGATATAATACTTTCCCTACAAGCGAATAAAAAAGGTGCTGATCAGACTACGTGGATACACAGGCTGGTCTGCGATCTTTATGTTTGCAAACCCCCTAAGACAGCTTTTCTCACGTTGAGGCCCAAGGATGACTTACATCTATGCATCTGTATAGTTTTGAGAGGGTAACCAGAGTTCTACGAACAGTTGGGTACCACATCCCGTGTAAATCTGCCGGTGACATTGGCATTGAGGTCATCAAGTTGCCCCCTGCCCCTGTGTTAGGGGACACATCCTGCCATCCAGTGGTGGGGTCTTCCTGCAAGGGTACAGCTTCAAGATTGTCTGAGTCTGTTTTCTCTGTTTCAACGTCCCCTTGTCCCGTCAGTCTGGCCACCTCTGCGCTGGTGCTAGAGGCATTTGAAGGGGTTCTAGAGTGACCCTTCATCTGCATCTGGCCCTTCTTGATGCTCTCAGCTATGCTCTGAATGAAAATCAATGAATTAGAGTTCTGAATGAAAATCAATGAATTAAGAGAAATTTCACAATATATTTACGAACACAAGCTAAATACATTCTAAGAATAGGGAAATTGTCAAAATGTTCAAACACTAGTTGCCTGCCAAAAAGGCCTTGATAAACAATGCAGACCCAGATCAGACTGCTTCTGAAGAAGCAGTCTGATCAGGGTCTTCCCTGTTTGCTATTCTGATAACATTTTTGTGAATTCCAGCCCTGAAAACCAACATTTTTTTTAAAATCACAAAAAGATAAATTTCTCTAGTCAACTAATTTCAGGGGCATTTTTAAGGTCAAGGTACATAATGGGAATATTTTTTGGGGTATGCCTGATATGCCCAATTTTTTTTTGTAACAGTAGATGCTGGGGCGGAATCTATGCAGCAAGAAAAATTGGGAGTACTCCTCCACCAACCCCCAATCCACAGGGATGTTGACCCGATTTGAATCGAAACTGTCTGGCACCCTTATGGTATTCCTCAATGAATTCTTAGAATAAGTTTTATTTGAAAACATCAGCAGGTGACAAATAAAGCATGCAAAATTACCCAGTATGCAAAGCGTTAACACTTTATATATGAGCAAGTGCATGATGAGATTTCCAACAATGTGGTATGAGCGACCAGCAAAAATCAAATCAGCCTGCACATAGGCGCAGTCTGATCAGAGCCTTTGCTTGTCGCTTGAATATTCTATGAGTGTTAAGCTACTGACCGAACATCTTTTAGAGGTTCTAAGCTTAAAAGGAGGCTGCAGAGGCTCGTCTGAGTCTACACTCGTCAAAATGCCACATTGTATGAAATCACATGTTATGGCTCATATCAGAAATAAACAGGTACATTGGCAAACAGTAAAGATTCAGATGAAATGCCACAAAAAGTGCCATTTCATCAGGCTCTGAACCGTTTGCTTAGATAAACACAATCTTTATAGACAGTAATATAATAACATTAGGAAATTACAGCCTGGTACTTTTCAATATATACAATGGACTATCCTGACTTTTTTATATCAAACATTATGGAAAATTCTATTGGTTTAAAAAGGGTTAAATACACATTTTTTTATCTATTTGCTTAGCTCCCCCGAAGATTATGACCTCTAATATACAGTCCTAACGGCCATAGCTAATATCAAAGTTGAGTCTTATCAAAGCGATTATGAGGTGTTTACCCTTAAAGCGCCAAGAAAAAAAAAGCATCTGAAAATGTCGTCTGCTGAAGTCGTCTGCTGCAAATAATTGAATAGTATTACTAGCGAATTAAGTATAGAAGCAAACAGCGTGGACCCAGAACAGACTGCTCCTACAGGAGCAGTCTGATCTGGGTCCACACTTTTGCCAAAGAGGCTTCATAAGCATTTCAGCAGACGAGAAAAGCAGACAACTTTTGTTGCGACTGACCTCCATCATTTCCAGTTTCTCTGGGTAGGCAAGGTCACCTTGAGCAGCTGGGTACTGTAGTATATCACTCTTGATGTAGATGTATGTTCTATAGACCAGTCTCTCCTGGACATCCATCAACATTTGACGACAAATTAGTTCAAACGCTCGCAGCTCCTGGGCTGGAAAAATGATATATTGCAAAGATATTATAATTTTTTACATTTACCTTAGTCCAAGATCTGGGCCCGGAATTCAATGCCTCCTTAAAGTTAAGGAAGACTTAAGTTAAGTATTGATTTTTCAGGATGGAAAAATTCACATTTCAAACTGATTAAAATCAAAATAGTTTCATTTTTTCTGACGATTACAATGACATCTTTGAGAACAAGTACTGCATTGATCTAGGCGATTTATTTAGCATCTAATATAGCATGTTGAAATATCAATACATAAGTTTTCCTTAACTTTAAGGAGGCACTGTAATTCCGGGCCCAGGCCTCTAAGCTCTTAAACTCTTTTCATGCTCAACTTAAATGAGTATAAAATTGATCTTGCTCATAATTTTTAGTATTTATAAGCAGGATCATAAATGGTATAATGCAAACATTTGTTGCCATCTAAACATTTATTAGGGGGACAAATAAAACATCTGAGAGTTTTAAAGCAAACAAACTCTTAATTTTTTGGCTTTAAGTTTTTATGAGCAGTTGCAATATCATGCTCAGTTGAGTTGGGTATGAATGACTACCAACATTGTGCGCCACAAAATGCCCTGCAGTGATAAGGGGCAATAATGCACATTGAATAATGTTATGGTGACCAAGTGCGAACGGATAAACTTTTTTTGCGTAAAAATGTTCATATTTTCTTATCCATCAGTTTTAACATATGTTTTGGGCACTCAAAAGAACCGTCTCATGGAATCGGTTCTTTTAAGTACCCACAACATATGTTTTGGTTGAGAAATAAGAAAAGTTTAATTTTCAATTAAGCATCTTTAAAATAGCAGTCTTGTCAGGAAATTACTCACATATCTCATTACGATCACTGGTGCTGCACCAAGAGATGTTCGCATCAGGAGATTCCTTCATGTCTTCCTAAATTGTCCCGTAAATACACAAATGCGTAAAAATGTTAATATTTTCTTATCCATCAGTTTTAACATATGTTTTGGGCGCTCAAAAGAACCGTCTCATTGAGACGGTTCTTTTGAGTACCCATAACATATGTTTTGGTTGAGAAATAAGAAAAGTTTAATTTTCAATTAAACTCATGCTTAACCCTTAAAGCGCCAAGAAAAAAATGCATCTGAAAATGTCGTCTGCTGCTGTCGTCTGTTGCAAATAATTGCCTAACATTACTGACAAATTAAGTATAGAAGCAAACAGCGTGGACCCAGAACAGACTGCTCATAGGAGCAGTCTGATCTGGGTCCACACTTTTTGCCAGGATTCTTAAACATTTCAGCAGACGAGAAAAGCAGACGACTTTTGTTGCGATTGGCGCATTAGGGGTTAAACTAATATGAAAAAAATAAGGTATTATAAAAATTTACCATTATTTTGCACATGTTCCTCCAACATTTCAATCTTGAGGATACTACAGAGCTCCGCCAGAGTTTCTAAATGGTTGATATGAATGATTAATGGTCGGAACACATCATACAGACAGCTGCACAGTCTTTCTAACATCATGCTGAAATTAAGGGTTAAACACATGATATGAGCATGATTATTGAATTTATTTAATTTAAAATTACCTGGAATGTGTTCATTGTGCTGAAGCTTTAGCTTATTTAAGAAATGAATTCAATTTTCGGAATGTTCATGGAATCATGAATACTTTGGGTCTCTTGTAAAGTAAGTGAAGCCTGCTTCATGTTAACTTTGCAAGAGACCCGAAGTATCCATGATTCAATGAACATTCCAAAAATTGAATTTATTGCTTATATTTACATTTTATTATAAATATCTAAAATAAAAAAATAATAATTTTGATTTAGGAATTAAAACAGTTTAGTTTTTAAAATATAACCATATTAACGGTTTAGTCAGAGTGTAAAATTGAAAAGCAGAACAGCCAGCTTGAACACGGACAGCCAATGGAGCAAACAAGAGGCTTGTTTGTTTTGCATGTGCAATTCAGGTGTGGCTCACTGTCAATCACAACACCAGTATCACTTCTAACGAATGAGTTCAAAGCGTATTGCATGGGCAAGTGATCTTGGCAGCTGTCAATCAAATGAGTGTAATTTATGAGGCTATGAACGGTTGCAAAAATCTAAAGATTCCTTAAAGGCTTGCTTTGAAAATGTAAATATACAGTGATGAACCCATTCACAGCATAAAATGGTCAGGATATAGTGGTCTCCTTGCTAGTCAATCTGTTTTCAGAGTATGTGATCAGGTCTGGCTGAAATCAACCTGCTCATCTACAGAAACAAGTCAAAATAATGAAACCGTGCATGAATCAAGTTAAAATATAATACTTTGAAGATAGAGAAGAACAAAGTCTCTGATCAGACTGTGGGGATGAGCAGGATGTCTGCATCTTTCATAGGTTTAGATTAACAACATTTTTCAGCGTACTATTGTAAATACTTCCTTACCCATCAAGTTTAACGTACATTTTGGGTGCTCAAAAGAACTGTCTCATTGAGACGGTTCTTTTGAGTACCCACAACATAGGTTTAGGTTGAGAAATAAGAAAAAGAACTTTTTGATACACACTCTTAGCTAAAGGCCTGACCTTTGTTGTTCAATACAACAAACTTAGGTTTGATTATGATAAGGTAATATTACACATGTATTGGCACATCTTAAGCAAACGTTTTAACCAGGTTTTAGCTTATTTGTTTGACTTGATTCTTTACGTCTCAGTCAACAATCTTTCAGTTACATAGGGACGGGTCTTCCTGGGTTAAACCAGTACTAAGCTAGGATTAATGTGTCTTGCTCAAGGACACAACACAGTGACACCGGTGACGCTCTAAAGGTTTTAGTTTACTATAAATATTTAATGTTTAGTAATAATAGTAGCTTTTGATAACAAACAAGTGGTTTCAATACTGATTATAGCTTAGGGCTATTCCAGAAAAAAACACCTGGGGGAGAGGGGGGGGGGGGGGGGGGGGGGGGGGAAGAAGGCACTTTTTTTTCCCTGACACCAACCACCCATGTAATCAGAAAGTCCCGTACACCAACTATCCATAGAATTCAATTTTCCTAAGGCCCAGTGGTGTAAAATTCCCCATTTGCCCACTCGCATTGGCTAAATGTTGGGTTCGACACGTAAAATGCATTTTGTCCTTTAGAGAAGACGAAATTAAGGTAAAAGTACAGCTGGTCGATCTTTTTCATCTCAAACCGGATGTTTATACCAAACAGTTGCAAGTCTCTGTGATTAACTCCCCAACTCCCCAACGGCTTGTTCGCGGAGCCTCCTCTGGACTCAGGTAGACGGAGATCGTCCAAAATTGGCGGGCGAATTCAGAAATTAAACACTTCATTTTGCTCACATCAATGCCGGTCTTTGGTACCACATTTGCTGCCAAAATTAAATGTCACAGCAAGACATTGGATCCTTTTAAGGAAAGAAAATAGGGGTGGTGGTGGTGGTTATGGAACACACTAGCTTTCCCCTTAAATGTTCACGCAAGGAAGATAATTCAAGCATATAGCAAAGGAGACAAGGGCATGTTCAAAAATAATGAAGCTTTTCACTTTATGGCATCCCATGCACACATTTGCCTAGATTTTAAGGACCAAACATAGCTAAAAAATGTATTATGGTCCCTGTATTCATCATGCAAAATTTTATTAAAATCGAACAAGTAATACAAAATTTATGCAAGTAAATCTAGCTAAAAAAACTAAGGAGTGTAACACCTTTTGCGTGACATTTTTTTCATTACAGAATTTCACTTGTGCATTTATACAAAACTGTGGATGTTGCCATACGTATTAGCCAACTTTGTGATTACCCATTCCTTTCAACTTAATGAAAATAGGAAAATCATGCCTTAACATCGTAACCTATGTTATTTTTTATGCATTGTCCAACAGGACTAGTCTGAAATTCAGGTGCAGTAAAAATGAAGAGATTTTGCCCAGAATTGATTTGACATGAATATTTGAAAAGATTATAACCTATAATGTGGTCTGCAGCACTGACCAATCTTAATACATTTTATTTCAAGTATTACAGCTGCTTTATAAGAATTCATAATAGAATGAGCAGAACTGGTTGTTACGCACCCTTTAAACTAAGGAGTGTAACACTTGACATTTCAAGCCGCATAACCTTTTCCAAGGTTATGTTTTGTGAGCTAATATGCCTCATATGAAAAGTGTTTGACCCATAATAGAGATTCATACAGTGTGAGTTTTTATCTTGGTCTTAATTTTCTTCATATCATTCATAAAAGCCACTAAGGAGTGTAACACTTTCTTGCAAAACACTTCTGTTGTTTATTTCTATACCAGTAGCAGTATAATTTCAATTTATTTACCATTATTACTATAGAGCAATGTCCCTCAGACAATTCTAGTAGCACCTTTTTATGTTCAAAGTGTAAAAAAAAAGCTGTACTGCATTGCAATCACCTAAAAATTGGTGATTTTGGCAATCCATTTTCTTGACCTATCTAGGCATTCAAGACAACACTTATTCTTGAAAATCATGTGTTCTGATAAATCTAAAAAGATAAAATTGACCAATATAATCCTATTTTCTAACCAAGCTAATGTTTTGCTATGACATCACGACACAAAGAGTTATACTCCTTTGTGATTTTTGTTGTAATGCCATTTAAGAGCTTTTTTCTTTTCCAAACCAGCAATATTTAACTTTTAATTGACTCTGATAATTCATTTCCATGATTTAGAACAGTTCTTTTGATGCAATTCTTTGAATCTTTATTAGCATTTGGGGTAAATAATATAAAGGGACCTTTTCTATTGGTTCATGATGGGAGTATCAATATCAGAAACTGGTATGCAACCAAACTTTTTTTTATTCCCTTTGGCAGCTTGTTAAAATTTAATGTATGTTACATACAGAAAAGTGTTCAATTACTAAAATTATTAGAGAAGAAAATATTATTTGCAATCAATTTAAGCATTTAGAGAAAGAACATTCAACATATCTTAACACACTAATTCAAGATCTTGGGGAGACAATATTTGTTTGTGCTGTAACTGATTATGAGATTCTTATATAGTAGAAAGGAAATCGTGTCATTTAATGTTAAAGCTAGAATTTATAGGTTTTTGAAGACCTAAGCATTTGTACAAAATGTTACACTCCTTAGTATTAGATCAGAAATTTCTTTATAAAAAAGGCCAATAATCTGCAATAAAATTATATAATTAACACCATAGCTCCAGATAAGGATTGGAGGCAATTGGGTATTTAACCACCTCTTTTTGGCTTAATTGGGTATTTCAAATTTTAAATTGGGTATTTCAAGTTTTTGTATTGGGTATCCATCTGAAAGCAAATAAGCAATGGAAGCGGGCCTCGTTTCTCTTGATTTTTTTGTTTACTTTCGGTTTCACTTTCAGAAAGCACACTGGCAATATAAGTATATCTGAGATCGCTATTTCATACTTATTTTGAAAAACGTATCTATCAAGTCATCTTTGATTCTTCAATGCACCAATGCGGTATTAGGGTTAGTTACAATATGATATTATTCAATTGCTCTGGGACTTTTTCGCCCATGTTACACCATTGTTACTGTAAAGCGAGACAAATGTCGTAATCGTGTAAGTATTGGGTAAAGCTAAACAGGGCCAAGAATGTTCCTGGACTGGTTTACAATTTAAAATAAACTAGATTCGGCGCCACGTCAACTATAAATTTGTACCTAACAATAGCTTGAGATGCGAAAAACGATAATCGGAAACTAAATACTATAGCGTCATACGCTACGAAAAAGTTCGGAATTGAGTATCAAGGATTTTTATTGCGTTTTTGTAGGCACAGAAATGAATTTAATTGCGTTTTCACGTTCACAAAATTGCTTAAATACGCAAAATGCAGCCTTATCTGGAGCCATGTAACACTATGCAAGTGAAGTCTCTTCTTTGTATGCAATACCCTATATGTGACTTAGCCTTGTTAGCTCCAAATTCTGACACATAAACAAATCAAACTAAGGAGTGTAACACATTTTCTTAATCTTTTGCCCATTTTTGTACATAGATAACCATTACATCCATGCTTACATATCACATATTGATTTGTAGCTTAGTTTTTTTACCATGTGTTATCATTTCAATGCAAATTTTATTGAGATTCAGTCACCTGTTTTAAAAATATGAACATTCTGAGAGCTCTTCTACTAAAATAATGAGGCAAAATGACAGTAAAATAAGAATTTTTTGTTCAATTAGGCATTTCAATTTGGTAAAAATCACTCATTCACATGCTGTTAAGTGCTTGTCATCAAATAATGGAAATTTCAACACATTTCATCAAGATTTCCTATAACAAGCAGCCCAATGGGCAACGATCGCTCACCATGGAGCCAGCATAATGTTTGGAGACACCATAATTTACGATGCTCAAAGGCAGATAACTCTGAACTTGAAACAGTGACCAGGAGTTAATTCAAAAACACAAGATATTATGCCGGTGTAACAGTTTATCTTGCCCCCCTGGACAGCTTGCCCCCCGGGGGGCAAGCTGTCCCGGGATATCTTGCCCCCCCACCCTGGTTATCTTCACCCCCGGGGGGCAAGCTGTCCAGGCCGGTTTATCTTGCCCCCCGCCAACACAAGTAAAAATATATGTATGTTATTTTGTTATTTTTCTGTATCATTTTAATGAATTCAGGTCCTATACAAGTCTAAAAGTGAGAAATTGGTGCCTGTGGGGTTAATATTGGTAACACTTTAACATCATCTTGAATAAAAATATCAAGATTAAGTGATTTTAAGCTTAATTATTTTGCTAATACTACTTATTTTAAACTATCTGAATGTGATGATGTATCAATAATAAACATAATTCAAGTCAAATTCAGCTGTTTTCTTTGTCAGATTGTTCTGTATGCTTAGTTGCAGGGGTGGTGGGTAAGCTGTCCAGGCCAGTTTATCTTGACCCCCACCCACCTGAGTATCAAAGTAAAATTATTTTGCTAAGTTTTCTCATTGTAAACTATCTGAATGTGATGATGTATCAATTATAAACATAATTCAAGTAAAATTCAGCTGTTTTCTTTGTCATATTGTTCTGAATGCTTAGTTGCAGGGGTGGGGGGGTAAGCTGTCCAGGCCAGTTTATCTTGCCCCCCACCCACCTGGGTATCAAAGTAAAAGTATTGTGCCTATAATACTTATTTTAAACTATCTGATTGTGAAGATGTATCAATTTAAAACATAATTCAAGTGAAATTCAGCTGTTTTCTTTGTCGGATTGTTTTGTATACTTAGTTACAGGGGTTGGGGGTAAGCTGTCCAGGCCAGTTTATCTTGACCCCCACCCACCTGAGTATCAAAGTAAAATTATTTTGCTAAGTTTTCTCATTTAAACTATCTGAATGTGATGATGTATCAATAATAAACATAATTCAAGTCAAATTCAGCTGTTTTCTTTGTCAGCTTGTTCTGTATGCTTAGTTGCAGGGGTGGGGGGTAAGCTGTCCAGGCCAGTTTATCTTGCCCCCCCCCCCCACCTGAGTATCAAAGTAAAATTATTTTGCTAAGTTTTCTCATTTTAAACTATCTGAATGTGATATTGTACCAATTATTCACATAATTCAAGTCAAATTCAGCTGTTTTCTTTGTCGCATTGTTTTGTATGCTTAGTTGCAGGGGTGGGGGGTAAGCTGTCCAGGCCAGTTTATCTTGCCCCTCACCCACCTAAATATCAAAGTAAAAGTATTGTGCCTATTCTTCTTATTTTAAACTATCTGAATGTGATGATGTATCAATTATAAACAAGATTCAAGTCAAATTCAGTTGTTTTCTTTGTCGAATTGTTCCGTATACTTAGTTACAGGAGTGGGGGGGGGGGGGGGGGTAAGCTGTCCAGGCCAGTTTATCTTGCCCCCCATCCACCTGGGTATCAAAGTAAAAGTATTGTGCCTATTCTTCTTATTTTAAACTATCTGAATGTGAAGATGTATCAATAATAAACATAATTCAAGTCAAATTCAGCTGTTTTCTTTGTCACAATGTTTTGTATACTTAGTTACAGGGGTGGGGGGTAAGCTGTCCAGGCCAGTTTATCTTGCCCCCCACCCACTTGGGTATCAAAGTAAAATAATTTTGCTAATTCTACTTATTTTAAACTATCTGAATGTGAAGATGTATCTATTACAAACATAATTCAAGTCAAATTCAGCTGTTTTCCTTGTCAGATTGTTCTGTATGCTTAGTTGCAGGGGTGGGGGGTAAGCTGTCCAGGCCAGTTATCTTGCCCCCACCCACTTGGGTATCAAAGTAAAATTATTTTTTACATCATCACATTCATATAGTTTAAAATGAGAAACTTAGCAAAATAATTTTACTTTGATACTCAGGTTGGTGGGGGTCAAGATAAACTGGCCTGGACAGCTTACCCCCCACCCCTGTAACTAAGTATACGGAACAATCCTACAAAGAAAACAGCTGAATTTCACTTGAATTATGTTTTCAATTGATACATGTTCACAATCAGATAGTTTAAAATGAGAAACTTAGCAAAATAATTTTACTTTGATACTCAGGTGGGTGGGGTCAAGATAAACTGGCCTGGTCAGCTTACCCCCCACCCCTGCAACTAAGCATACAGAACAATCTGACAAAGAAAACAGCTGAATTTGACTTGAATTATTGATATTATTGATACATCTACACATTCAGATAGTTTAAAATAAGAAAAATAGGCACAATACCTTTACTTTGATACCCAGGTGGGTGGGGGGTAAGATAAACTGGCCTGGACAGCTTACCCCCCACCCCTGCAACTAAGCATACAGAACAATCTGACAAGGAAAACAGCTGAATTTGACTTGAATTATGTTTATTTTTGATACATCTTCATATTCAGATAGTTTAAAATAAGTAGTATAGGCACAATACTTTTACTTTGATGCCCAGGTGGGTGGGGGTCAAGATAAACTGGCCTGGACAGCTTACCCCCCACCCCTGCAACTAAGCAAACAGAACAATCTGACAAAGAAAACAGCTGAATTTGACTTGAATTATGTTTATTATTGATAAATCTTCACATTCAGATAGTTTAAAATAAGAAGAATAGGCACAATACTTTTACTTTGATACCCAGGTGGGTGGGGGTCAAGATAAACTGGCCTGGACAGCTTACCCCCCACCCCTGTAACTAAGTATATGGAACAATCGGACAAATAAAATCAGCTGAATTTGACTTGAATTATGTTTATTATTGATACATTTTCACATTCAGATAGTTTAAAATAAGAAAAATAGGCACAATACTTTTACTTTGATACCCAGGTGGGTGGGGGGCAAGATAAACTGGCCTGGACAGCTTACACCCCACCCATGCAACTAAGCATACAGAACAATCCGACAAAGAAAACAGCTGAGTTTGACTTGAATTATGTTTATAATTGATACATCATCACATTCAGATAGTTTAAAATGAGAAAACTTAGCAAAATAAATTTACTTTGATACTCAGGTGGGTGGGGGTCAAGATAAACTGGCCTGGACAGCTTACCCCCCACCCCTACAACTAAGCATACCAAACAATCTGACAAAGAAAACAGCTGAATTCGACGACTGAATTATGTTTATTATTGATATATCTTCACATTCAAATAGTTTAAAATAAGTAGTATAGGCACAATACTTTTACTTTGATGCCCAGGTGGGTGGGGGGCAAGATAAACTGGCCTGGACAGCTTACCCTCCACCCCTGTAACTAAGTATACGGAACAATCTGACAAAGAAAACAGCTGAATTTGACTTGAATTATGTTTATAATTGATACATAGTTTAAAATGAGAAACTTAGCAAAATAATTTTACTTTGATACTCAGGTGGGTGGGGGTCAAGAGAAACTGGCCTGGACAGCTTACCCCCCCCCCCCCCTACAACTAAGCATACAGAACAATCCGACAAAGAAATCAGCTGAATTTGACTTGAATTATGTTTATTATTGATACATCTTCACATTCAGATAGTTTAAAATAAGAAGAATAGGCACAATACTTTTACTTTGATACCCAGGTTGGTGGGGGGCAAGATAAACTGGCCTGGACAGCTTACCCCCCACCCCTGTAACTAAGTATACAGAACAATCCGACAAAGAAAACAGCTGAATTTGACTTGAATTATGTTTATTATTGATACATCTTCACATTCAGATAGTTTAAAATAAGTAGTATAGGCACAATACTTTTACTTTGATGCCCTGGTGGGTGGGGGGGGGGGGGGGGGCAAGATAAACTGGCCTGGACAGCTTACCCCCCACCCCTGCAACTAAGCATACAGAACAATGCGACAAAGAAAACAACTGAATTTGACTTGAATTATATTTGTAATAGATACATCATCACATTCAGATAGTTTAAAATAAGTAGAATTAGCAAAATTATTTTACTTTGATACTCAGGTGGGTGGTGGTCAAAATAAACTGGCCTGGACAGCTTACCCCCTACCCCTGTAACTAAGTATATGGAACAATCCGACAAAGAAATCAGCTGAATTTGACTTCAATTATGTTTCAGATTGATACATCTTCACAATCAGATAGATTAAAATAAGTAGAATTAGCAAAATAATTTTACAATTTGATACCCAAGTGGGTGGGGGGGGGGGGGGGGCAGGATAAACTGGCCTGGACAGCTTACCCCCCACCCCTGCAACTAAGCATACAGAATAATCTGACAAAGAAAACAGCTGAATTTGACTTGAATTATCTTTATAATTGATACATCATCACATTCAGATAGTTTAAAATGAGAAACTTAGCAAAATAGTTTTACTTTGATACTCAGGTGGGTGGGGGTCAAGATTAACTGGCCTGGACAGCTTACCCCCCACCCCTACAACTAAGCATACCAAACAATCTGACAAAGAAAACAGCTGAATTTGACGACTGAATTATGTTTATTATTGATATATCTTCACATTCAAATAGTTTAAAATAAGTAGTATAGGCACAATACTTTTACTTTGATGCCCAGGTGGGTGGGGGGCAAGATAAACTGGCCTGGACAGCTTACCCCCCACCCCTGCAACTAAGTATACAGAACAATCCGACAAAGAAAACAGCTGAATTTGACTTGAATTATGATTATAATTGATACATCATCACATTCAGATAGTTTAAAATGAGAAAACTTAGCAAAAAAATTTTACTTTGATACTCAGGTTGGTGGTGGTCAAGATAAACTGGCCTGGACAGCTTACCCCCCACCCCTGTAACTAAGTATATGGAACATTCCGACAAAATAATCAGCTGAATTTGACTTGAATTATGTTTAAGATTGATACATCTTTACAATCAGATAGATTAAAATCAGTAGAATTAGCAAAATAATTTTACTTTGATACCCAAGTGGTTGGGGGGCAAGATAAACTGGCCTGGACAGCTTACCCCCCACCCCTGTAACTAAGCATACAGAACAATCTGACAAAGAAAACAGCTGAATTTGACTTGAATTATGTTTATAATTGATACATCATCACATTCAGATAGTTTAAAATGAGAAACTTAGCAAAATAATTTTACTTTGATACTCAGGTGGATGGGGGTCAAGATAAACTGGCCTGGACAGCTTACCCCCCACCCCTACAACTAAGCATATCGAACAATCTGACAAAGAAAACAGCTGAATTTGACTTGAATTATGTTTATTATTGATACATCTTCATATTCAGATAGTTTAAAATAAGTAGTATAGGCACAATACTTTTACTTTGATGCCCAGGTGGGTGGGGGTCAAGATAAACTGGCCTGGACAGATTACCCACCCCCCCTGCAACTAAGCATACAGAACAATCTGACAAAGAAAACAGCTGAATTTGACTTGAATTATGTTTATTATTGATACATCTTTACATTCAGATAGTTTAAAATAAGAAGAATAGGCACAATACTTTTACTTTGATACCTAGGTGGGTGGGGGGCAAGATAAACTGGCCTGGATAGCTTACCCCTCACCCCTGTAACTAAGTATAAGGAACAATCCGACAAAGAAATCAGCTGAATTTGACTTGAATTATGTTTATTATTGATACATCTTCACATTAAGATAGTTTAAAATAAGAAGAATAGGCACAATACTTTTACTTTGATACCCAGGTTGGTGGGGGGCAAGATAAACTGGCCTGGACAGCTTACCCCCCCACCCCTGTAACTAAGTATACAGAACAATCCGACAAAGAAATCAGCTGAATTTAACTTGAATTATGTTTTAGATTGATACATCTTCATATTCAGATAGTTTAAAATAAGTAGAATAGGCACAATATTTTTACTTTGATGCCCAGGTGGGTGGGGGGCAAGATAAACTGGCCTGGACAGCTTACCCCCCACCCCTGCAATTAAGCATACAGAACAATGCTACAAAGAAAACAGCTAAATTTGACTTGAATTATGTTTAAAATTGATACATCATCACATTCAGATAGTTTAAAATAAATAGTATTATCAAAATAATTAAGCTTAAAATCACTTAATCTTGATATTTTTATTGAAGATGATGTTAAAGTTTTACCAATATTAACCCCACAGGCACCAATTTCTTACTTTATGACTTATGGAGGATCTGAATTCATTAAAATGATACAGAAAAATAACAAAATAACATGTATATATTTTTACTTGTGTTGGGCGGGGGGGGGGGGGGGGGGGGGGGGGGGGGGGGGGGGGGGCAAGATAAACCGGCCTGGACAGCTTGCCCCCCGGGGGTGAAGATAACCAGGGTGGGGGGCAAGATATCCCGGGACAGCTTGCCCCCCGGGGGGCAAGCTGTCCAGGGGGCAAGATAAACTGGGACACCGGTTCTAGTTATCTGCAAGTATTAAAAAGATCTGAATAAAAATTGCATTGGAAAGCTGGTGAAAGTGTAGTTTTCAGATACTCAAGGGCAGCTAACGCCGTAGTCAGTTATGAGATCTGACCGAAATTCAAACTCATCCATACTTTTATGTATGTCCTGCTAACCTACAGGGATGAAGAAAATCAAATGAAAAATGAAGGTGCTAGAGTGGTCACACCATTATATAGTTATATTTTAGATGCTCAAGGGCAGCTTACTCTGTAGCTGGTGTGGCGAAAATCAAACTCATTCAAACTTTTATGGAAGTCCTTGTTACCTACAAATGAGGAAGATCCATTCAAAAAAGAAGGTGCTAGAGTGGTCACAACATTTCTCCCATTATGAGTCTATGTGGATTTTTCCAAACGCTCAAGGGCATGTAACTCATAAGCCCCTGGTCAGATCCTGCTGAAGTTTGAACCCATTCAAGATATTATGGGTTTATTTGTTGCCTGCAAGAATGAAGAAGATCCAATCAAAAAAGAATGAGCTAGAGTGGTCACAACATTATTCATTAATTTTTAAGATGCTCAAGGGGAGCTAACTCCAAAATGTGTGATGGGATCTTGACGAAATTCAAACTCATCCAAGCTTTAATAGTTGTACTTATTGTATGCAAGAATGAGGAAGATCCATTCAAAATTGAAAGAACTAGAGTGGTCACAACATTTCTCCCATTATAAGTCTATGGGGATTTTTCCAAACGCTCAAGGGCAGGTAACTCATAAGTCCCTGGTCAGATCCTGCTGAATTTCAAACCCATCCGAGGTATTATGGGTTTACTTGTTGCCTGCAAGAATGAAGAAGATCCAATCAAAAATGAAGGAGCTAGAGTGGTCACAACATTATTCATTAATTTTTCTGACACTCAAGGGCAGCTAACTCCGAAGTCAGTGATGGAATCTTGCGGAAATTCAAACCCATCCGAGCTTTTATTGTTGATCTTGTTATCTCCAAAAATGAAGAAGATCCATCCAAAAATGAAGGTACTAGAGTGGTCACAATATTTCTCCCATTATAAGTCTATGGGGTTTTTTCCAGACGCTCAAGAGCAGCTAACTCATAAGTCCCTGGTCAGATTATGCCGAATTTCGAAACAATTCGAGATTTTATGGTTGTCCTTGTTACCTGCAAGAATAAAGAAGAAAAAATCAAAAATGAAGGAGCTAGAGTGGTCACAAGATTTTCCCCATTATAACCCTATGGGAGCTATCTGTTGCCATAGAAACCAGAGTTCTGATCCAATCTTACCCTAAACCTAATGCAGTCAATCCCCCAGCCCAATGATGCTCCTGATGAAATTTGATTATTATTGGCCGACTGGTTTCAGAGATATTCATGTTTGAAAGTGTAGACGGACAGACGGACGGACGTACGCCCAATATTGAATATCGGGCCAGTCTATAAAGGGCAATTAATAAGGGGCCAAGTGTCCAAAATAAAGGGCCAGTTTAGCTCCAAATTGGCCCGTTAATATCAGACTGACAAATTACTACGGGCCATTTCCAGTTTGGACGTCCATCCCCATAGACATAAAATGGCCCTTTCTTAGAAGTTTATTTTATTACCTCCCCTGAGGTCCCCTGAATCATTTTATGCAACTTATAGAGGGCCATGGCCCCTTGTTAAGAAATGGCCCCTTGTCTATCTCCAGACGACTAAAAAGGCCCCCAAATCCATATCAGTAGCACGGACACACGGACACGGATGCACGGACGGACGGACGCCGGCTCGAGTCCCATACTATAAGCTCACCCTGAGCCTTCGGCTCTGGTGAGCTAAAAACAACCTACACAGAATATAGCCACAATTAACAATTTTTGCAAAAAAATCCTGAAAGAAAATGTTCAGAAAATTTATGTTTTTGATGGTATTTTCTAATCTTTAAACAAATTTGAAAACTTTAAGTACCCCCAATTTGTTTGGAGTAGCAATTTTACCTATGACAACAGTTTCATTTTTCACCCCCAATGTCACACTTTGGCTGTAACAATTACTTACTCCAATAGAGGTGTTGACATAGAGATTATTGATCTTGAGCTGTGTAACAATTACTTACTCCAATAGAGGTGTTGACATAGAGATTATTGATCTTGAGCTGTGTAACAATTACTTACTCCAATAGAGGTGTTGACATAGAGATTATTGATCTTGAGCCCTGTAACAATTACTTACTCCAATAGAGATGTTGACATAGAGATTATTGATCTTGAGCTGTGTAACAATTACTTACTCCAATAGAGGTGTTGACATAGAGATTATTGATCTTGAGCCCTGTAACAATTACTTACTCCAATAGAGGTGTTGACATAGAGATTATTGATCTTGAGCCCTGTAACAATTACTTACTCCAATAGAGGTGTTGACATAGAGATTATTGATCTTGAGCTGTGTAACAATTACTTACTCCAATAGAGGTGTTGAAATAGAGAAGAAATTCCAGTAGAGTTGGTACTCATCCTCACATACATGAACCATGAAGGCACAACCACTTCTCATCTGTAAGACAGGTACCAGTCATGTCACAAGAACACTAAGGATTAACAGTAAGACAAGATTCTTGATTTCTTACCAACTAAATGAAAAAAGTCAATAAGCAATGCTTATTAGATACCCCCCGCACCGTAAGAGTCAGTGAAAAAACTTGGCAATTAATAGTTCGAACAAGGAGACCTTAGTTTTGATAAGAATATTTCAGTAGAATCTGTGCAAACAAAAATTATAAACTCCTTCATGCATATGTCCAATGTGTCTACATTGTATCGGCAAAGTATCAAAACTTATAAACTCCTTCATGCATATGTTCATTGTGTCTACATTGTATTGACAAAGTATCAAATTGCTTCATCAAAAGCTGTGGTAGGAGTTGATCGGCCCATAAAGGCACTATCAATGCATATACAAAGCCATATAAGGGAATAATTGTCTAAGTTCTCACAGCTGTCATTTTGTCAAAATTATTTTTTCTGAACCAAACTCCTTCATGCATATGTTCAATGTGTCTACATTGTATCGGCAAAGTATCAAATTGTTCCATCAAAAGCTGTAGTAGGAGTTGATCAGCCCATGAAGGCACCCTCTATGCATATTCAAAAGCCTAATATGGGAAAAATTGTCTAAGTTCTCACAGCTGTCATTTCGTCAAAAATTATTTTTTCTGAACAAAACTCCTTCATGCATATGTTCAATGTGTTTACATTGTATAGGCAAAGCATCAAATTGTTCCATCAAAAGCTGTGGTAGGAGTTGATCGGCCCATGAAGGCACCATCTATGCATATACAAAAGCCTTATTAGCCTAAGGGAAAAATTGTCTAAGTTCTCACAGCTGTCATTTTGTCAAAAAATATTTTTTCTAAAGCAAACTCCTTCATGCATATGTTAAATGTGTCTACATTGTATAGGCAAAGTATCAAATTGCTCCATAAAAAGCTGTGGTAGGAGTTGATCGGCCCATAAAGGCACTGTCTATGCATATGCAAACACCTTATTAGGGAAAAATTGTCTAAGTTCTCACAGCTGTCATTTTGTCAAAAATTTTTTTTTTTTTTTTATCAACTAAACTCCTTCATGCATATGTTCAATGTGTCTACATTGTATAAGAAAAGTATCAAATTGTTCCATCAAAAGCTGTGGTAGGAGTTGATTGGCCCGTGTATGGCCTATAATAGCATAAGCATTAAGCACTATATTAAAAGCCATTTAGAACTACAAAGGGAAATAACTCTAATAGAATTGGCCCCTAGCCCTTACTTTTTTGTCTAAAGTATTTGTCTTGCATATATGAACATGTTTTCAAGGTTTGATGAAAATCCAGCAATGACTCTTCGAGTTATAAAGGAAACAAAGCGTTACGGACGGACGCACGGACACACGGACGGACGGACGGACATTGTATAAGAAAAGTATCAAATTGTTCCATCAAAAGCTGTGGTAGGAGTTGATTGGCCCGTGTATTGCCTATAATAGCATAAGCATTAAGCACTATATTAAAAGCCATTTAGAACTACAAAGGGAAATAACTCTAATAGAATTGGCCCCTAGCCCTTACTTTTTTGTCTAAAGTATTTGTCTTGCATATATGAACATGTTTTCAAGGTTTGATGAAAATCCAGCAATGACTCTTCGAGTTATTAAGGAAACAAAGCGTTACGGATGGACGGACGCACGGACACACGGACGGACGGACAACGTGAAAACAGTATACCCCCTACAAACAAAGTTTGCGGGGGGTATAATTATGGATTAATAATACATCACAAATCTGTGAACTTTTATAAGTACTCATTCTTCCCTGCAGCAGTTGTATATTGGAATAGACTACCAAATGGGTTTAAGACACAATCCACCTGCATGTAATTTTCGCTAAGGGGTGTTGCAGTATATAAAGAAATACATCTTGATTTTGAAATCCTAGTCTGTGACACCTTGTTATGTACAATGTAGGATCAAACTGTACACAATGGTTTAATTAGTACATTTATAGTATAAGGAAAAATCCGACATCTTTTTAGTACAAACAAACTTTGCACATGCAAAGACTTAAATGGAGTCAGCTGAAGGTTTTAATTTAGCAGTCCAACTTGTCAGTTTCTTTTCAAAAGAATATAAGACACTTCAGGAACACTTTACCAGTGAGCAGTGATCTCTTGAATGTTTCCCGGCAAGGTCATTGATGGTGGATGTAATGCTGGGAGCCAGAAGTTGTTCCCTCTGAGAGAAGTAGCACTGGTGACAATCTCCAAGGATATGATGATACCTAGAAACAGAACAACACTCATTGGTCTAGATAAACAAACAAAAAATTGAGTGTAAAATGTTCATATTTTCTTATCCATAAGTTGTAACATGTTTTGGGTGTTCAAAAGAATGGTCTCATTGAGACGGTTCTTTTGAGTACCCACAACACATGTTTAGGTTGAGAAATAAGAAAATTAAATTTTAATTATGCACTCTTTTCTAGAGGCCTGAACACTTGTCACAAACCTCAGTCTTACCCCTCATTAATGAATTTTAACCCTTTGAGTACAAATGGACTCTTACTTCTGATTTGATAAAATAAACTTTGGATGGACCCTGGTATATAATTATTTATTATATACCTGCGATGAAATACACCTGATACAACCCATTTTCCTGCTGAAAAATACAAAACCCTGTATCAGGCTACTAATGTGTTACTTTTCCCTCACAATCTTCCATATTTTACCCATCTCATCACAAAAAACCCAGTACCTGGCGGCGAACTCGTAATCGAAATCTCAATCTGAACGATAACAATATTAATCGCTAAAATGACATGTTTTTTTGTATAAGAAAATGAATTAAACACGATAAATGCATTTTCTTCTGTCATAATATGTTTACACAATGTGACATCATCAAAAATTGGGCGCAACGTTATTTGCACAAATTGACTTCATCAAACTTTGGAGCGACACTATTTGATACGGCATCGCAACATTGCGCCACATGGTGCCAATTTTACAATTTTGTTGAGTTCATTGCTAAAACAGAAGACTTTGCTGTTTTTATGTAGGAATATAATAAAAACATCATTACTTTTAAATTAGTTACTTGTTCTGATGGGTGGGATCACGTCTTGTGGCTGGGCCAGGAACTCGACATCATCTTGTGTGATCTGATTGTTCCTGGTGCAGCCACTCGATGTGATCCAACCCATCAGATCAAGTTACTAAAGCAGTAATGTGTATGTATCGAGGCCATGGAAAATAATTGAGCCAGGCTACCATTCTAAATTTTGGTCTGAGCCTTCATCTGCACCCTTACTCTGTGTATGCAAGCAGCAAAGCCTCTGGCAATGCAATAAGTACCAAAAGCTCATGTGCTGACCCATATGATTTTGAAAAAGCTAATCAAGGACTTTCTTACTGATCTAAAATCGGGACCAGTGGGCTGTTTAATTTGGGAAAAAAGCATTTGGACCATCAAAATTGGGAAGCATTGATACTGGACCACCATTTTAAATAGATTGAAATTAGCAGTATAAAGCTGTAACATATTAGTTGCATTGATTGCCCTTCATAAAACTTATAAAAATTTGCATAAAAATGTGAATTTTCATTCACATTTTTATGCAAATTTTCATGGATCTTTAACTTTGCTATTTTTGTTCGGATTTCATGAAATTTTCACTAAAAAGTTGAACTAAGACATTGGGAATGATATACACCATTTTGGGAAGTTTTCACTCATTTTTAATTGGGAGGGGCTGCTATTCTGCCCCAAATCAGGCTTTGGAAAATCCCTGAGCTTAGCACACAGTGACTGTGCTTATTAGATTGAAAACTTACAATATTCAGAATTTTTGCGAGAAGTTCATTTTCATGAATAACAATAAAAGACATATTTGCGATGTTAAAAATTTGCGACTGGTGCATAATTTACCTACATCAATTTGGTATAGTTATCCTCCATTTCACAAGGGTTTGTTCCTTGAAACTTCGCATCTCATGAACATGTATGGAATACTTACTTATAATTGGGAAGGGGCTGCTATTTTCATGAATAACAATAAGACATATTTGCTATGTTAACAAATTGGCGACTGGTACATGATTTACCTACATCAATTTGTCATAGTTACAACCAGGCAACCACCAAGTTAGCATTTCATTCGAATGAAACATCTAAAGATAAGCTGTCAATAATATAATTGTCATCCAGGTGCATGCCAAACTACACAAAAACTTGTTCATCTCTACATGCTCTTTACACTAAAACATAAAACAGTAGTTGAAAAGTTTGTGAAAAACCAGTTTTAAGGTGAAAAACACTCATTTATTGAATGGACATATGTTGTAGGTGCACATTGGAATTGCCTCTATGAGGCAATTCCAATGTGTACCAACAACACATGTTACTGAAATTAAGGAGACCTATTTTGAAATATACACTGAACAAGTATCATGTCCATTGGCTTTCCTCTTTTAAACATCTAAAAATGCCAATCAGTATTAAAATACCTGTCACTATATGGCAAATTGTTTACATGACAGCTATATCACCAAACTTGATTCGTGAACTAAGCTTTTGCTAAGGGTTTGTTTCCGTGTAACTTCGAATCTTACGAACATGTATTGCCTACTTACTCAGGACTTTTGTCAATTCTTGTCTCCAGCTGCTCCATCAGTGCCTTCACTCGCGGGGCGTTGGTCCGGAACTTCCCGTAAAACAGGGTGAATGCATTGTCAACTGCATTAGATATATCCTGTAGTAAAACAAAACAAACTTGATTGAGCCACAGTGTGAAAAATAGGCCTCAAAATACTAATTAAAAATTCATTTTCTTATTTACCAACCAAAACATATGTTGTGGGTGCAGAAAAGAACCATCTAATTAAAGAACCATCTCAATGAGATGGTTCTTTTGAGCACCCAAACTTAAGATGGGGTTTTTAAGCAAAACAAATGTTAACCCTTAATGCGCCAATCACAACAAAAGTCGTCTGCTTTTCTCGTCTGCTGAAATGTTTAAGAAATCTTATTGGCAAACAGTGTGGACCCAGATCAGACTGCTCCTATAGGAGCAGTCTGTTCTGGGTCCAAGCTGTTTGCTTCTATACTAAATTCGTCAGTAATGTTAGGCAATTATTTGAAGCAGACCACTTCAGCAGACGACATTTTCAGATACATATTTTTCCTGGCGCTTTAAGGGTTAAAACTGATGAATAAGGAAGTAATCACTGTTTTACTGTCAATTTTTTTTCATATCTGGACCTAAAGCCCCATTCTCACTGTGCCGATGTAGCCATGGTTCATCCCAATGCAGGACAGCCGGTATACCGTGATGCACCGGGACACATTTCATAAAAAATAAATTGCGTTCTCACCTTGCCGAAGTTACCCCGGTATAGCTCCGGTTCTCGAGAAAGCAAGACGCTGGTTGATCCCTGGTTTACCACGGAGCACTTACCGTGCAACACAGTGGAGCCACGGTTCATGCCGGTATACACCGGTGTTACCCAGGTTGTTTACGGTGATGTCCCGGTAACTGCCGGTTGTGCCACGCTTACATGCCGGTAGGGCCACGGTTGCGTCCCGGTGCTATTCTACACTATAAAACCAGGATAAAAACGTGGAGTAACATCAGTTTTCTTCTGTCTCTATCTCATAACATTTATGACACAATTGGTCTGCACAGCCATATACGAGTTACTAGAGTAATCATGATCTGTGTAGCGAAAGCAAATGCCTAGTATCCTCGCAGCTCATTTGCATGACAAATAAGCAGAAGCAGACCTGTTTTCTTACGACGAGGTTTAAATGTTGTTGATCTGGGCCCAAAATTACAATGCCTCCTTAAAGTTAAGGAAGACTTAATTTAAGTATTGATACTTCAACATGTACATTAAATTCTTAATAAATTGCCAAGACCGATGCAGTACTCATGGTCAAAGATATCATTGTGATCTACAGAAAAAAATGAAACTATTTTGGTTTTAATCAGTTTGGAAACGTTATTTTTCGCATCCTGGAAATTCAATACTTAACTTAAGTACTCCTTAACTTTAAGGATACATTGTAATTCTAGGCCCAGATTGTCTTGCTTTTTGGTAAAAATATATAAACACTTCGAGCAGGGCATGTGATTTCCAACCGTGTGTTATTTTGAGAAGTGTAGACTCAGACAAGCCTGTGCAATCTCCAATTAAGCTTTAAAGTTGTTCGGTCTGTAGCTTAACAGTCATAGAATAATCAAGCGACTAGCAAAGGCTCTGATCAGACTAGGCCTAGGCGCAGGCTGATCTGAGGCTTTGCCAATGGCAACTACCACATTATTGGAAATCTCATGTCGTGGCTCATATATGTTTGACTCTTCAGGTAACTATAAGTGCATTTATTCATAAGCTTTGTTAATGAGCACATTAACATGCTGACAATTTAACCAACTTTTGACGAATGGACTTCCCCATCCTTATCATTTGGATGAATTAACTTTCATTTTAGGGGCAGCAGGAGTGACTTTTAATTTTTATTTTGCATTTTATTACATATACATAGGCAGTGGAACTGCACAGTTTATCACGGTGGAGACACGGATTCCCGAATTGCGCCAGTATCGCCCCGACGCCGTCCTGGTGGAGACACGGTTGCTCCCGGCGTCTTCCCGGTTTATCATGGTATTTGACAGACTTCCCGGTTACTCCCGGTGAGTGCCGGTTGTTTTAAACATTTTAAAACAACCGGGGACATGAGCCGGTTCAACACAGTTCATCCCGGATCTCCAAGGTTGTCCACGGTGCCGCCACGGTTGTGACACGGTTCATCCCGGATCATCAAACCGGGATGAACCGGCACCTTAAACCGAGACAGTGAGAACGGGGCTTAAGTAAAATCTGCTCATGTTGCATACAAACAACTAATGGAAGGCAATTGTTACCATTAAGACTGGCACAAAACTTTAATTTTAAAAGGAGTTAATTTTGTAAAACTTGATGTTAACCTCAATTTTATTCACAATAGCTTTACTTTAATTAATGTATTGTGGGTGTCTGTGTTCTGATGCTCTTCCTTACTTTGCCTTAGTTAGTGATTGGTATCTGTGACTCAATCAGAACTGCCTCGGCCAATGCCGCAAAATTATGTGGAATCAGACCATGAATGTACATCGAGGGTCTACTTTGATAATGTGCGTGATAACATGACCCTGACGTTATATAATGTGATGCTTACGTCACAGAAACCATGTTAACACAATAACAAGTGTGATAGAAAGAAAACAAACTGTTATAAATGAAGTTTATGTATTTTTCATTAAAATATCGCCATAGCGATATTTTATTGAAAAAATACATTAAACTTCATTTATTCTCCTGATTAAACGGTAAGCCTTTCGTGTTATCAGACAAATGGATTTTACTAGGGCTGAACTCACATGCTAAAAAACTAATTTTCCTTACGCCTTTTCCGGCTTACAAAGCTTTTGAGCTTTTTGGTACATAGTACTACGCGCAATGCGCCTTACCTACACCCAAGGCTTGATTTGATTCTCGAATCATACCGAACTTTCCCGAATGAACTGTGACTGTGTCATACTCGTTTTTCTATTTACCATTAAGACTAAAACATTTTTTTTGTACCATATTTCAACTGGATTATATACATACCTTGTTTGATAGAACCTGTTGTGTTGCAGTCTGTAGTATATGGGTCACATGGGTTTTGATGAGGTTCAGAGCTCTTGAAAGACACTGCTTAAACCTTGCCAGATACACTTCAGACTCTTTATATCTGGGCTGTAAAAAAAAGTACAATCATAACTAGTCCAGGCTTCAAGGAAATAGAACTTTTCTTGTGCTCAACTGAGCACGAAATTTGAACTGCTCATAAGAGCTAAATTGCTGAAAAAATAAAGACTTTTCTTGCTTAGGCCTCTTTTACTCAAATATGTGATAAATAACAATGGCGTAGCCAGAACTTTGAAAAAGTTACGCACATCAAAGGGAGATTACTGTATCAAGCAATGATTCTCTACAATAACGTCTCTTTTTGAAATGGAAACTTCTCTTAAATGAAAGAATTTGCTTCCAGAGGGCGCAAATTCTTTCCTTTAAGAGCAGTTCCTTAAGGTATGGAAAATCACTTTTACCACATTAGGTGAGCTCCCTTGAGTGTAACTATTTATTACGCATGTGCCCATACTGCATAATGGGAGCTACGCCAATGAATAATAATCTTAATATCTCATATATTATAACTAGCAGTCTAGTCACCATAGCATTAGAACAAATATTTGCATTTTCATTGATTTTATATAGAATATAAGCATCTCATTAAGACAACATTTAAACTTACATTGTTATTGATATACAGAATACAGTCATCTAGTCGAGACAACATCGGCACAAATGACTCATTAGTAACAGTCAAGGTTGGTGAGCCAAGCCTCTGAAACAGAAAAATATTATATCTATCGCACAGGTTTAGATAAACAAAATATTTCAGCATAAAATTGTAAATATTTTCTTACACATACTTTTAAGCATATGTTTTGGGTGTTCAAAAGAACCTTCTCGTTGAGACGGTTCTTTTGAGTACCCACAACATATGTTTTGGTTGAGAAATAAGAAAATTATTTTTCTGTTACACTCTCTTAACTAAAGTCCTGTATCATATGACATCAATTTAAATCAGTAATGTTATATAAACCATATTGGCCACACTTCCTATTTTGATTCTTCTTGCAAAGACAAACAGCTAAGGCTCACTACTTGTACACTCAGGCCTGCAGATAAGAGTGTCACAGGTTTAGATAAACACATTTTTTTCAGCGTAAATTGTCAATATCTTCTTACCCATAGATTGTAGCATATGTTTTGGTTGCTCAAAAGAAACGTCTCATTGAGACGGTTCTTTTGAGTACCCACAACATATGTTTTGGTTGAGAAATAATAAACTAATTTTTCTGTTACTCACTCTTAACTTAGTCCTGGAGTGTGCATTTGAAAAGTAATTTTCTTATTTCTCAACCCAAATATATGTTGTGGATACTCAAAAGAACCATCTCAATGAGCATCCAAAACATGTGTTAAAGCTGATGGATAAGAAAACATTCATAATTTTAGCCTAAATAATTGTCTATCTTAACCTATGATGGGCTGGCCCAAATACAATCAAAACATGTGTATTACTGGTTAGATGAGATTTTATTATATACCTGCAAAGAAATACACCTGATACATCCCCTTTTCCGACTCAAAAATACAAAATCTTGTATCACCCTACTAGGGTGCTATTTTTCCTTTAATATCACCATCCTCCATGTTTTAACCACCTCACAAGCATAAAACCTGGCACCTGACGGCCAACCGCAATCTGAGGGATAACACATTTACAATACCCTTATCACTAAAATCACAACTTACTCTCTCTGACGTATTGGCGATTAGCCTTAATTACTTTTCCACATTAAAGAAAAGGAATTTAAACAAGATAAATGCATTTCCTGCTCTTGTGAACATGTTTACACAATGTGACGTTGTCAAAAATTTGGCGCAACATCATTTGCTACGGTGTTGCAACCTCAAGTCACACTGTATCAAATTAAAATTTTTGTTGTATTTATTTTTGAAATGAAAGTGTTTGTTGTTGTTTTTATGTAGGTATACAATAAAAACATTATTACTTAAGTAACTTGATCTGACGGGTCGAATCAAGTCTCGTGGCTGTGCCAGGAACAGCCGGATCACACTCGACTTTGTCTCATGTGATCCGATGTTCCTGGCGCAGCCACTCGATGTGATCCGACCCGTCAGATCAAGTTACTAAAGTAATAATGTGTATAAATGGGCCAGCTTATGAGATAATCATACTAACCACTTATGCATATTATATGGTATAATCATTATTTGAATGTACAGGCTAATCCCGCTATCTCGAAATTGCTTATCTCGAATGTACCTTGTATCTTGTGTTGATGTGATCATCAGAGACATCTAGAATACTTACACTAGAAATACTGTCCAATTCATTGAAGTATGACAACTTGTTACTGATGTTTTCAGCTGTGTTCATCAATCGTGTCTGAAATAAGTAAATGAAAATCAGCATATCACCTAAATATCTGTCCCCCGTGTTAATGACAGACTAAGACTCCAACGCCTCTGATAAGCTGCAGTATTGGGCATCATCGTAAGAAAGCCTGTCTTTGGGGTTTCCGACAAAACACCTTTCAAACCAGTCTCCTCAGTTACACAGACTAGCTAGAAAATTGAAATTTTACCTGTAGCAAGTTTATATATAATACTTTCCAAACAGCGAATAACAAAGGTGCTGATCAGACTGCGCGGATTCGCAGGCTGGTCTGTGCCTGTGTTGTTTGCAACCCCCCCCGAAAACAGGTTTTCTCGCGTCGAGGCCCATATTATTTGGACAGGATACTTAATCCCAAATTCGAACTTGTATTGTTTTCAGGTAAAACATATACTCTCCCTTATATGCACTCCAAGTTTATCTGTTTCGCTCCACTGAGGCAATCAAAATTAGGGCAACAGGTCAACTAAAACTAATTAAGTCTGTATCATAAATGGCGTTGCCAGAACGCTGTAAAAATACACACATCAAAGGAAGACTACTGGATCAAGCAGTGATTATCTTCAATTGCGTCCCTTTTCAAAATGGGAACTGCTCTTAAAGGAAGAATTATCTCCCAGAGGGAGCAAATTCTTTCCTTTAAGAGCAGTTCCTTGAGGTATGGAAATCACTTTTACCACATTTGATGACCTCCCTTGAATGTTACTATTTTTATTACACATGTGCGTAACTGCGTAATGGGAGCTACGCCAATGATCATGCCTCAATTTTATACCAATGCCAATTTAGATCCAATAGGCCCACTAGCTCATGAGATACTTTGCACAAGAAGAAAGCAAAAATATGTTTCGGTTGAGAAATTAAAAATGATAATTTTCAATTTTGTACTCTTATGTTTGTTTTTGTTTGTTTTGTTGCTTTACGTCCCAAGTCAACAGCTATGGTCATGGCGGGACGGTCAGTTCACCTAACCACACTTTTTCCTGAGCAAGCTTGAACAAGCAGTTAACCGGAAATTTGTGCACATACTTTCGCTTGTAACTAACAACAACCCTTCATGAATGATTCAGCGGAAGGGAGGAGAATGACCATAGAAATTACTTCATGATCAATCTCCACTAAAGTATGGGACCGAGCAAGGATCGAACTTGCCACCCCTACTCTTACGTTAGATAGAGTACAGTATTTTAAGTACTTATCAAGAGCACTGTTACCTGTTCAGCAAGGAGATGTTCGCAAGCTTCGTGTAAAGCGTTAGTTTTTGTAGATACATTGATATACTGCCTCTGTAAATCCATAAGATAGTCGAGAGCGGACGACACTTCATTGAGAACTTTATCACATTGACCTCTGTGACCATCAAGCTCTTCTCTATGACATCTGAGAAAAAAGTACAGTTGTAGCCTTAGCAAGGCCAAATAAAAAAGTGTGTTTCGCGTAACGGGTCTGAAAATTTTAGGTAGGGTATGCACACATATTCTTTTTTTTTTCTTCTGGAAAAAATATAATTTTATGCATTTTGAAAGGCATTTCGCCTTTCAAAAAGCATAAATACACAGGATGTTCAAGAAAAACGTGGACAGGTGCTGCCATTCCCTCAGTTTTTGACTGAAAGGTGTGAAACTTGCACATAATGATACCCAGAGAAGTATGTATGTCCAGTGAAAATTTGATACAATTGACTTCAAGCATGATCAAACGTCCGTTGTTATGGCAACGTTGGGTCGTCACACCCCGCCCAACGTCATCCAATGTCACATTGTCGCGTTATCCCAGAGTGATTATTGATTGTTTTTTTCACATACCTTTCCGTAATTTCTGTCTACAGGCATTCGGGCTTTTCAAAGTACACCCCTTTGAATGAAATACACTTTCTACACCTTTTTAACCCATGAATAGAAACAGTTCTTGTATGCAGATGGTCCAAGGGAACCAATCGCGGACTGAACCGCCCTTTGCAAATCTGCAACATCGTCAACTTTTCGGCCTTGCAGAATCTTCTTCAGTGTGGGGAACAAGAAGAAATCAGGGCTGTAAGGAGGATGACCAAGCACTTCAATGGACTGTCTGTCGATTGTTTCCGGAGTCGAAGAAGCCCTATGCTAGGCACATTGTCATGATGAAACAGCATGGTCGGCAACAGGGGAGTTCCTTTCTTCCGCATGGCTCGAAGGAGGTCTCTGTTCAGTACCTGTTGGTAAGAAGTGTAAACCATTGGAAGCGATCTACTAAACATGTTATTGATTGTTTCCATATTTTAATAAATTCTTATCTAGAAATGTTAAATGTGTTTAATTTCAAACTTACCTTTGAGTAGTAATTTGGTGTGACTGTCTGTCCTTGCGGAACGGCATGGCTAAGGATGACGCCATGGATATCGAAGCACATGATGAACATCTGTTTCTTTGTTAAACGACTGACTTTAAATTTCTTGGGTCATGGAGACCATGGAGTTTTCCACTTTGTAGACTGTTCTTTTGATTCCGGTTCATATAGACTGATCCACGTCTTGTCTGAGGTCACAATCCTACTGAGAAAACCTTCCCCTTCTTGTTCGAATCGCTGAACAAAACGACGGCATGACTTCACCCTTTGAGCTTTTTGACACTCCAACAGCATTTTAGAGATCCATCTTGCGCATAATCTCCTTATATTTAAATTCTCGTGAATTATAGTATGTACTGTCCCAACACTACAGCCTACCCGCTGGCTAACTTCTCTAACCGTGATACGTCTGTCTTTATCCAGGAGTTCTTAATTTCCTGAACTTTCTGCGACGTTATGTCGGACGTCCGCTGCGCTGTTTGTCCATCACACAATTTCGTATCTGTTTTCATACCGTGAGTACCACTTATGCAATGCCATTCTCTTCATTGCAATATCGCCGTATTCCTTGACCAGCATTTCCATAGCTTCTTTTCTGTTTTTTCCACTGAGAACACAGAATTTAATTGCTGTTCTCTGTTCAATGCTCATTTTGATGCACCTTGTATAAACAAAATGGCCGCTAACGCTCAAATGACGTCATACGTTGATGTAACGTCACTGACGTCGTGTCAAGATTTGGCGCCATACTGTGTTAAAGTTTGGAGATGATATTGGATCAGACGCAAGTGATAGACGTCATTTTTGGAGGGACACAAGTTTGCATTTCGTTACATTTTGGGCCGTTGATGTGGCGTCACTGACGTCATGTCAAGATTTGGCGCCATACTGTGCTAAAGTTTAGAGAAAATATTGGATCAGATGCAAGTGATAGACATCATTTTCTGAGGGACACAAGTTCGCGTTTTGTTACATTTTTGGCCGGGTGTTACGAGGTGATGTTACCATAACAACCATAGATATATCATTATTAAAGATAATGTCAGTAAAGTTAACACTCTGAGTACAGAATTCTTTGGGCATCATTATGTGCAAGTTTCCCACTGTTCAGTCAAAAACTGAGGGAATGGCAGCATCTGTCCGCATTTTTTTTGAACACCCCTCATAATATTTTTTTCCAGAAAACCTGAAAATAATTCTAGGTTTCACAAGTAAATTTAGGTAGGGTCAGGTTACCCTAAACACAGGTATTTTTTTATTTGGCCCAATCATGAATTGCCAAGGGTATCTTGGGCCAACCCATGTGAAAACGGTACTTTTAGGCACAGGGTCAAGTCCAGACTTTACAGTATCCCACAAAGTAATATGTTTATTTTGTAGTCTATTTAGGTGTTATAAGCCCAGATGGCATATCATTAAGCTAGACAGGACCCTAGGTTATAAAACTTTTTTGTGCTCAACTGAGCACAAAATTTCAACTGCTCATAAAAACTAAAATACCTGCAAATAATGAAGTGTCTTGCTTTAGGTCTCTCAGATGTTATATTTATCATGCTAATAAATGTTAAAATGTCCACATTTGGCATTTTAGCATTTAAAATACCGACAGTTGGCATTTTAACATTTATGAGCAGGATAAATTTCGTGCTCAGCTGAGATGAGTATGAAAAAAGTTTTATAACCTCGAGGCCTGGCCCTTATGCTTATAGGAATTCTTTAACCCTTATCATGCTATTATTTTTTTGTCCAGAAAATTTTGCGACTTATATTCAAATGCACTTTAGACTAGATTTTACAATGGAAGCAAACACCATGAATCCTGATCAGACTGCTCCTTAGGCAGCAGTCTGATCTGGGTCCAATTTTTTTGCAATATAGGCCACCAAAGTACATAAGAGGGAGCAGATGACAATTGTCTTGAACAGCGGGAACAGGCCGGGGTTAAATAAAAAATGATTTTTAATACAGAATTTAACTTTAAATATGGAATTTGTTAATTTGTTTTGTTACTTTACATCCCAGTCAACAGCTATGGTCATTACGGGATGGTCAGTTCACCTAACCACACTTTTTCCTGGACAAGTATGAACAAGCAGTTAACCAATACTTCGTGCACATACTTTCGCTCATAACTGACAACAACCCTTCTTGAATGATTCATTCAGCGGAAGGGAGGAGAATGACCGTAGTAATTATTTCATGATCAATCTCCACGAAAGGATCGAACTTGCGACACCTGGATCTGCAGTCAGACACGCATCTGTAGCCAGACTAAATATGGAATGAGAGAATTACAAAAGCATCATTCTAATGCACTTGCTATTGTAACACATAATGTCTGAATGGATAATGTTAGAATTTGTGACAGAATATCCGCTATATATTGTCTGTAATACAAATGTAGTTTTACATCTTTAATTCTGTCACACTATGTTGGATGAAATGTGGCAAATTATGCTGCATGCAACATTCAATTTGAGACAAAAACAAGATACAGTAAAACCTGTCTTAAGCAGCCTCTCAGAAATAAACAAAACAAAGGTCTGAAAGACCGATTATCGCTTAATGCAGGTCAAAAAGTATTGCAGAATGCTCCAAGAGACCTGCATTAAGCTACTATCTGTCTTTCAGACCTTTGCTTTGTTTATTTCTGAGTGGCCGCTCAAGACAGGTTTTACTGTAGTCTGCCTTATTTGGCTCACTTCTCCCTATTTTCAACTGAGGGAGAGTTTTTTGATGTAAAGATTATATAGGGGAATCCCAAACTAAGACCAAAACTTCTCCCTATGCCTAGCTGGCTAAACTTCTCACTATTTTCAACTGAGGGGGATTTTTGGGGAATCCAAAACTAAGACCAAAACTTCTCCCTATCATATGACTGGCTTATTTTCTCCCTATTTTTGAGCTCAAGCTTGACCCCTTTTAGATAATGAGAATTGTTGAGCACTATAAAGTGGGCCTCGATGCGAGGAAACCTGTCTTTGAGGGTTTGCGAACAAAACAGGTGCAGACCAGTCTGCCCATTAGCGCAGTCTGATCAGCGCCTTTGTTATTTGCTATTTGGAAAGTATCATATGTTAACTTGCTACAGGTGAAATTCGAATTTTCTAGCTACTCTTTGTAGCTGAGGAGACTGGTTTGAAACTCACTTTGTCGGAAACCCCGAAGACAGGTTTTCTCACGACGAGGCCCAAGTAATAGTAAGTGATTGTAAGGGTATTCTTATATTCAGTGTGAAATTAGCATCTGCTCATCTGAAAACAAAATACATTCTAATGATTGAGACTGTCAGGGTATGAATAAGGCTTATGTGAAAATGTGTGCACATTCAATTATCAGTAACACTGTAAATGAATTTTGATGTGTACTGTACTGTATATATTGGAAAAATACTTATCTCCAGCACCGAGTGGAACATAATATTAGCGGCATTTAATTCCTGTATGGAAACATGGACCTGTACGGCAATTTATTCCTGTATGGCACTTTATACCTGTATGGCACTTTATTCCTGTATGGCAATATGGACCCGTATGGCACTTTATTCCTGTATGACACTTTATACCTGTATGGCAATATGCACCTGTATGGCACTTTATTCCTGTATGGCAATATGTATCTGTATGGCAATATGTAACTGTATGACAACATGTACCTGTATGTCAATATGTACATGTTACGATGTATGGCACTTTAAACCTGTACGGCATTTTATACCTGTATGACACTATGTACCTGAATGGTGGCAATATGTACCTGTATGGCAATTCTTCTTCTTTTTCAATGTCATCTTCAACTTCAGCAAACCATGAGAAAAACTGGATAATAAAATAATAATCAAAATTGAATGAATAGAGGAGTTTCCCATTATCGGATTTTACCTGTATCACGTGACATCGGCTGGCCAGTCCAGCAATTGGACTACTTCCGGTATATAAAGCAACATATACTGACTATAGAATTTCTATATATAGGTTACAATTTAAAAGAAATAAAAAAAACGGCAATTATTAATTAAAGAGTCTGACAAGACTGCGTGTCACTATGGTCATTTATGGTTACATTTGTACACTGTCTTTAATTTGTGCTGGCCCAAATTGCATCCGGTTCTCAGTTCAATGACTGCCCGGGGCCCTCTGAAAACATTAAAATCTTGCGCACGTGTCTTTAGAACTTCGGCACGCGTCGCTTTCTTTGAAGTTGATCAGAAGCCCAGCTAGACGTCTACTTATCACATATTTGTAAAAGCCTTTAAAACGCCCACACAAACTTATCCAGCGGGGCTTGAGGCTGAGTCTTAATCTACGTGTGTGTGTGTGTGTGTGTGTGTGTGTGTGTGTGTGTGTGTGTGTGTGTGTGTGGTAGCTCTACTAGAAAGAACCTGGTGTGTGCGAGCAGCGAAGACTCGCGAGTCTGTGCGCTCTTTAGAGTCTGCTCATCCGTACTAGTGGACGTTGTTTATATATGGTGAAATTATGGATCTATGAATGGAGGTATATTTGATGAGATTTCATCATTTATTGCATATGCTCAGTCAATATACTTAACATGCATGCGCGACTATGCACGGGCAATGCATGTATGAGTATCTGGTGAGACTAGAGGTCTTCATTTTTGTCTGAGTCTCTGTCTACCGCATTTCTACGATGCGTGAGCAGCGAATGGCCTGGTGAGACTGTGTATTTGCCCAGGCTCTTCTGAGTTTTAGATGTTAGTATAACAGATTCGTTTGTTTTATTAATTGGCATGAGGGAAAGCAGTGGCTCAGTGGAAGAGTGCTTGACTTGAGACCGAGGGGCCGCGGGTTCGAGCCTCACCGGCGTTACTGCGTTGTGGTCCTTGAGCAAGACACATTTATCCTAGCTTAGTACTGGTTCAACCCATGAAGACCCGTCCCTGTTTAACTGAAAGATTGTTGATGGGGCGTAAAGAATCAAATCAAACAAACAAACAAAAAATATTTAACACTTATAACATGTATAGAATAAAAAATACGGAAGACTTATAAAATGAATATGAAAATATAAATTTATCTTTTTCGAGAATAAGAAAAGTAGCGGTTTCGTTCTTAATAGCTAGACTACAGTGGATTGGAATGTTTGGTGCGTACATTCAGTGGCCCCGAAAATTGTGAAATAAATATATATTGATTAGATGAAATTAGACATCTATAGAAATTCTACCCGAAAATTCTTCAAGTAACTTTATAATTAAGATGCTGTAAATGTTCCCGAATGACTTACAACGCCAAGCTCTGTAAACAGATACTGCAGAAACACGTTTTAAAGTTTCTATTAAAATTCGGCGTTACAAATGCAATAACAATTTTACCGAGGAGGGATATGAGTTACCCGACATTCAGTTTTGGGCGCATATGCGGTCCCAAATTTCAAAACCTATGCCTTTGACGTAACTGATTCTCTACAAATAGGGACCCATTTAAATATTCAACTTCTTTCAACTCGAAGTGCGCGCGGGTTTCAGACATTTCACAGCGAGCTTTCAGTAGTTTGAGCTAAAAGGAGTTTGGTTGCAAATAATATTGAATCAAAAAGTTATAATTCTCCTCTTATCTTAAAAAATGTGCATTTTGAATACACAAAAACAAGCGTTTCGTTGAGACGGTTCTTTTGAGTACCCACGAAACATTGCATATGAAGAAATATACCCTATATTCGGAATCCAATGTGTCATATATTCTATTCGACACATATGCGGATGTTTCGATGTACCAGGGTTCGAGCTGTTGAGGTTTTACTATATTGCTGCAACTTCTAAAATGTAAGAACAGCGTACAAACTTGCTTCGCGATAAATAATACAATTTGCTTCTAGCGCGAACATGTCCCAATTATTACTTTTACTCAGATGGTTTTTGGCTAGAATGAGACTTTAGTGAAACAGGCAGATAGTTCCCTATTATTCCCGTTGCTGATGAAGGCCTTGGAGATATGTGTTTCCCCGCGGGTCTACACTATCCATAAATTATCCCTTTTGAAAAAGTTCGCATATATGGCGATATATCACCGGATAGATCAAGACATCCTTTCTCGGAAAAGTTCGCATAAAGACACACCGATTTCTGTGTTATTTTTGGACATTCTTGTTGGGAAAGTTAATAAATAGTGTAGACCTGCAGGGAAACACGTCATCTCACCAGGGCCTTCGTCAGCAGCAGCGGAAATAATTGTGGCAATATATGCCGGTACACATACCACTTGAATAAAAGTCTTCAAGGCTTCGTTCAGCGTAAATTAGATATATATGAAATAAAATTAACTCTTTTTGTCAGCATATATAATTGTGCTACATATAATTGTCATTTTTTCTTTTGGTTTGTGTTTTAACCGTCATAAATATAAGTGAAATGCATTCAAAATTAGTAGTAAGTTATTACAGCTTCACATACCGGAAGTAGTCCAATTGTTGGACTGGTCAGCCGATATCACGTGATACAGGTAAAATCCGATAATGGGAAAGGGGTCTATTATTCAAAGTTTAAATGATCAATTGTAAACTTGAAATTTAATTAATATTTTTTTTAGAAATACTGCAAGTTTTAAGATCAAGTTTAAATGGTTTATTATGAGCGGAGTGTGGTGGCACAGTGGTAGAGTGCTTGACTCAAGATCTAGGGGTTGCGGGTTCGAGCCTCACCGTATGCACTGCATTGTGTCCTTGAGCAAGTCACTTTTTCCTCTGCTTAGTACTGGTTCAACCCAGGAAGACCCATCCTGACATAACTGAATAATTGTTGACAAGGACGTAACAAATCAAAAACAAAAATGGTCAATTGTCTAGATAAATTGAAAATAAATCAGAGAAGCTATCATAAGCTGCCTAATTCAGCACTATGAGACTGACTCTAATTATTCTATGAGAATCATCTTCAAAGTACTATTAAAATTTTGAAATAATCCTGAAAAGCTTTTACCCATGAACATATTAGTAAATCAACAGCAACTTATTCTGACTGAAATAGTAGGTTGGTGCTACTCAAGCCTTCAACTCTACATCCACATTTCGAACCCAAACTTAAATATTATGGTAAATGTCCTAAAAGCTTGAACACTAAAAAATAATTATTTTTTCAGGTGCTCGTAATTTTAGAAATTCAGAAAAAATGTTCAAAATTTTAGAATGTGGCCTTTATCATTCCTAATTTTGAACAATGCTAAATCAGCTTTAACCCTCGAATTTCATTCTAACAAGTGGGCCAGAGATAGCTCATCTGGCTGAGGCTGACCAAGTTATGTTACATTGTGCAAGAAGGATGTGAATGAAATATCTTTAAGCATACGGGGAATGGATCATTAACAAGGCCAAATAAAAAAATAAGTGTGTTTCGGGTAACAGGTCTAAAAATTTTAGGTAGGGTAGGCACACATATTTTTTTTTTGAAAATAATATAAATTGATGCATTTTGAAAGGCATTTTTTTTAAAACCCCTCGTAATATTTTTTTCCAGAAAACCTGAAAAAAATTCTAGGTTTCGCCAGTAAATTTAGGTAGGGTTGGGTTACCCTAAACACAGGTATTTTTTTTATTTGGCCCAATCTGGTCAGCTTGTGAAATCAACGGTGAGGTAGATGTGTATAAAACTATAAAATATGGAGCAGACATAAATCTTTGACCTGCTACTTTGACCTTGACCATGGAGAAGGACCTGCATGTTATCTCAATGAGGTGGACATGTGAGCAATATAGTTTCAGAAACTGACAATGGTTCAGGAGATATGAAGCGGACATGAAAGCATGATGAACAGACTGACTGATTGACATATGGATAGACAGACCACTCACAAAAGCAATATGTCTCCACATATCAGGCCTCCAGATAAGAGTGCGTAATTGAAATGTATTTTTCTTATTTCTCAACCAAACCATATGTTGTGGATACTCAAAAGTACCGGCTCCAGGAGATGGATGGAGACGGTTCTTTTAAGCACCCAAACATATGTTTAAACTGATCATGTGTAAAAAAATAATTACAATGCAATGCTCAAAAAGTTTGCTTAACTGGACCTATGGCATATAAATTTGGGAGGAGACAAAACTCAAAACAATTCAGTAGATGGGAAAATCAATAAGCCAATTCATGGGATTTAGGTACTTATCTCATATGGCATGGTTTGTTTGTTTCATTTGAGTCTTTACGTCCCAGTCAACAATCTTTCAGTTATGTCAGGATGGGTCTTCCTGGGTTGAACCAGTACTAAGCAAGGATTCATGTGTCTTGCTCAAGAACAAAACGCAGTGACGCTAACTTCACAGTAAACAAAAGCTCCCTACACTAGATCCAGCCATGGATTTACCTGTTGTGCATTCTCTACCCTTCCAGAAGCAGTCTTCTCCGGGCTACCATGGAAATATTTCTCTGCCGGGTTGGTTTCCTCATCATCTTCGTCTGTCTGTCTGTATGGTAGAACATTGACAGGGGTATCATCTGCGGGTAGCTAGAAGAAAAGAACATAATTTATCCACCATTATTACATACTAGTCTAGATAAAGAACAAAATTTGACCGTTAATAATTTAATATTTTCTTACCCATAAGTTGTATGAACTATTGTATGTTTGAGATGCTCAAAAGTCTCATTGTCGACTGGGAATCTCCATAACTTGGCTTAAGCCCTAATGGCTTATATTCCCCTGCTGATTTTTTAAAAAGAGCTTGATTGAAGTATTGTTGAAAGCAAATAAATAACATATAGTTCCCTTACTCTGTATATATAACTCCGAGGTTCTTGGGATATGTATCATACCAGGGGACACTTTTTTTCTTGTAATACATACTCGGAAGCGTGGTAGCTGAGACTATCTATCTTGGGTTACTGGCACAGTCAAATTCGATCATTACGCCAGGGAGTGCGAATTTTGGAATTTGAAAAAAATAAAAAATCTTTCATCTGTGTTTTTGACTAAATGAGGAGTGCCCTAAACTCCTCAGTAGTCTGGGAAATGACCACCAAAGGAGAAAGACTATTCCACTGTGGAATAGTTTGGGGGAAAAAAAGAGTTCTTCAGGGAATCACTGTATGTCTGGTATCTACAATATTGGGCACTGCGTGATGACCTGATAGTTCTCAAACTGTGAGCAGGGGTCAGGTACTTGTCTTTTTCTATAGACACAGCTGAGCACCAGAATATATTTTATGAAACAGAAGCAGAGAGGCCCAATCCTTACGGGCCTCAAGAGATGGCCACTCAGGCTCGTCAAGCATCTCGCCGACACTACTTGTGTTTCGCCATCTCCTGTAGGTCTAGCGGGCTGCTGTCCTCTGAACTTTCTCTACCTGATTAATCTGAAGTTTTGAGTACGGGCTCCAAATGGGTGCTGCATGCTCTAGTTTAGGCCGAACCAAATTTTTGTAAGCAACTTCCTTAGTACTCTTAGGTGCAAAAGCCAAGTTCCTGGGAAGGAAACCTAGTGTCTTAGTTGCTTTGGAAGAAATTTCTGAAATGTGTTGACCCCAATCCATATTATCAGAGATAGTTATACCAAGGTATTTTGCTGACTGAACGTTTTCCAAAGTTTAGTTATGAAGGGAATAGTCAAAGAGTATTTGTTTGTGATGCTAATGCCGAGTCACTCTCATAGAGTGACATTTGGCCACATTGAATTTCATTTGCCAATCAGCTTCCCATTGTCCTAAGCTAGTGAGGTCTTCTTGCAGTGTCAAACAGTCCTGAATTGAATATATGTTCGTATACAGGACACAGTCGTCCGCGAACAGAAGACCTGAAGTCACCTGATGTTATCCGGTAAGTCATTTATAAAAATAAAGAACAGGATCATCCTAAAACCTACCCCTGGGGTACACCGGATAACACTGGGACTAGATCTGAGGCTTGGCCATCTAAAACAACTTGTTGAGAGCGCCCAGAGAGCCATGAGTTGATTCACTTGTGGGTGGACCCTCTTATCCCATAATAGTCCAATTTATGTGATAGCCTCCTGTGTGGCACCTTATCAAAGGCCTTTGCGAAATCCATTATGATCAAATCTGTCTGTGTCCAAATTCACAGCCCCATCCAGGTTGCTGATGATGTCGTGCACAAACTGGACCAACTGGGTGTGGCAGGACCTCTGACTTCGGAAACAATGCTGACAGTCAGCAAGTATGCTATCTAAGGCTAAGTGTTTGTTGATGTTACTGACTAGTATATGCTCTAGGGTTTTGCAGCAGATGCATGTGAGCGACACCAGTCTATAGTTAGCAGCATCATATCTTTCACCTTTTTAAAGACCGGAGAAGCATTTGCTTGTCGCCACTCATCTGGTACATCGCCCCGAGCTAAAGACTCATTAAGATAAGTGCCAGTATTGGAGAGATCTCATTGCTACACTCTTTTAGCACTCTGGCGTTCAGAACATCAGGGCCAGGAGCTTTATGAACGTTCCAACAGCTTGGCTACCCCTTTTGTGTCAACTGTTATGTCCCCATGGAGGAGAACTGACTAGCCCCTTTCGAGGGCGGGTCAGAGTCGCTTGGTGGTTTAGCGCACTGGCCTTTTGTGCTAGTGGTACTGGGGTCAATCCCCTCTAATGGCGAGGAAAAGTTTTGGCATCTGAACACGCTTTCCCTTGTGCAGGCCCCCTAGCAGACTCTCATGAAATTAAAGGTTTTTTATAAAGGCTATTTTAAGCAAAATAAAGGTTATTTCATTGAAATTCTAACAAAAATAAAGAGCAAATCAAGTTCAATATTCGAGTAATTTCATCGGATTCTGAACTTTAAATCCCTGCTATGATAGATGATGGTATGTTTCTGGTACAGGAAATCCTTAGGCAACAAATACGAGGGTTGTCCCAGAAAGTCGTAGACTTTTTATGTTACAAGAAAACTATATGGTGTATTGCAATTAAATTTTACTTTTGAACTCTTCCATTATTTCTGCATTAGCATGCACGATTTGAAGGGAAAATCTCTTATATAATGAAGTTCGTGCACTCATTTTACCAGCTTTTGGTCTGGCCCACCGGCGCACGCCATTTGAATTACTTAGGCCGTCGGAAAGTTTACAATTATAACTAGCATGGATGTGTGCGCAATCATCATCAAATAATAAACGTGGAATGCATCTTGCAGATGTCTGTGCCATTTTCAAGTCTGATTTTAATATCATATGCACAGTAGAGTTCCCTCAACCTGTCCTTTCAGCTAGGTAGCGCGCCTTTTGTCTTCTGTCTGTGCTGACGACTGATTCGACTTCTGTACCTTTGCCAGTATGTCAAAGTGGCAGTCTTCAAACATGCTCGTCAGCAGGTTTCACCTGGGGAAATCTCGAAAATAATTTGTATACTAAAGCCTGTGATACAATCAGGTGGTAGTCGTCTTGTTTTACTTAGTTTAAAGTATCAAATGGTGGCTTTCTGGAGTCCAAACAAAACTGGGTTACTGTCCACTGCTCCACACTTACGTAAGATGTCACCATTCTTTCACCGCTCGAGCTCACCCCTACTTGTTTTGATCGCATGCCGGCATGTCGTAAATTATGTAATCGCTTGGATATTTTGTGCCTATACGCGCAATTTTATGACGTTTCCTCCAATATGTATGATTAACAGGTATCATTTCGAGTTTTTATACAACCACTTATCAAAAAAGAAAAATACTATTTTATTTCTTTCAATTTTTGCATGCGCCAGTGATGCGTACGTTACCGAGCTAGAATGACCATAAAATGATTCCTTTAAATTTTGGTTGTCATTAATACACTCGAAATGTTAAAAATAGATAGTTCAACATTTCTACAAAATATAAACATGCTCATGCGTCAACTTTTCTTGCTATTTGAAAAGTCTACGACTTTCTGGGACAACCCTCATATATAGCCATCTCATCACAAATCAATTGGAAATTCCCCCTGTTTGTGTTATCCCCTGAGTTGAGAACCTTACTTTTAACCTAATGCTTGCATTGGGCAGTGTTGGATTGAAAAATTAATCACATTTATGATTTCCTGGTCTGGAAGGGGAGGGGGGTGGGGGGGTCCTCCCTTGGAAAATTTTGAAAACCAAGAAAGCAGGAGAGGCCATCTCTGGTCATTTTGTAGGGGCAATTTTACCTTCAGTAAATGAAGAATTTCAGATGATGTTGCTCCCATTTATATTGTATGCTCTTTTTACATAAAGATTTAGAAAACTATGCATATATCTGCATTAGTCTCGTTCGTATGCAGATATCACTGTTCAGATTTGACAACTTAAGACATTAACATTTGAAAATCAGCACATTTCATAAGTTAACCCTGTTCATCTGAGACCAAAATGAATTGAGCCCAGAGTTCAACGGATGAGCCTAGCCCAACTTTTACAGACTACCATTGCAGTTGGTAGTGTGTCCAGCCTAATGTTCAGGAGCTTTGCAGGTTCTTTTCCCATGTCTGACACATTCTTTCACTAGCTGTCAGTTACTGGTGAAAGATTAGCACTGAGTACATTTGTATATACATTTTGGGTTAAGCCTGCCTACGAAAAGTGTAGTCATTCTGACATGACCTCTGCTGTTTAGCATGGATGTAAAACAAAACTGAAAGGGGGATATATGCTGTTTACTCGCCGATTCGTGCATGTTAAATTCCGAGTGTAGCGCATGCGCATTTAGGGAAAAGTATCAGCAAGGAATATTTTTGCAAACAAAACACTAACATGTGAAATATCAACTAACAAACTCAAAAGTTTTCCAACTCGTTCAACATTGTAAACAATTTACCTTAAAATGAGTCACCATGCCTGCTCCAAGTCATCTAGAAGCTTCTCAATGGGTTCGTGCATTTTGATTGGTCGATGCTAAATAGAGGCTCTATGGAGGGAATAATTTTATTCTATACCGCAGCAAAAAGTTAATGCACTAATCTATCTTGTTTAGTAGTAAAATGGATTTTTTGTGCATGCTGTTTCAATATTCACAGGAAATCATTAACCTACCATCATTTCAGTTACACCAACGATTTTTAAACATCACAAAAGTGACTAACTCAGAATATCAACATATGCAAAAATAACTTGTGAAATTATAACATATGTACACTTTAGGGTGATTTGAATGTATTGGTGACAGTGTGGACAGAGGAAAATGTCATTTCTACTCACCTTAGCAAATATACATGTGACTCTCAGACATCCATAATAAATCATCACAGTCATTTAATTGGATTTTAATTGGAAGTGACTTGACATGGTCTCAACTTTTTGCTTAAGTATACTTGTCTAGACAGCCTCTTCAGTGGCGGATCCAGGACCACTAATGCTGGGGGTGCTTGATAGGTGGACACTGACAGTCAATGTATTACAGACACTAATAGCACAAATAAGCCTCCATATAGAACTGTGTCCTATAGAAGCAAGAGGCTCAATTAGCCTATATATCACTCCCCTGAGCATTTGACCTTCTGGTTAGAGAGATTTTTTTTATTATGTTTAAAAAAGCAAATGTCCCCGGCTGTGATCAATTTAGAAGCTTATGACTCCATGGCTAGTAAAGACACCAGGAACATGGATGGCAGGATTTATGTAGGTGATCACAAAGTAAGAAAACGGGCAAAGATCAGGAATCGATACAATCAAGCACCACACCTCACCCAGGATACCAATGGGAAAGTGACAACTTCACAATTAGACATCACAAACGAGACCAAGAGGTCAGTCCTTTTCCAGCAGGTGACCACAAGGCATCAATAAACATACGCGCACGAAAGCATAACAAAAAGACAGAAATCCAAGACATAAATCTATAAGTTGTGGGTCTCGCCGTTTCAGAGAAGAAGATTTTTAAAGTTCTTCCCATTATACGTCTATATATGCCAGAGTTCCAATCCAATCAGCCCCAAATAACACATGCATCCTTTCCCCTTCCATGCCTGATGATTTGACTAAAATTGGTCCGCTGATATACTAAAACCTCACATGTGTTTTTGGGCTCATGTGAGCTAACTATATTGTTACTCAACTGGCGGTCCGCAATTAGATTTTTGTCCAGTTGATTGAAGGCTAATGTAGTGATGCTCCCATCTAATACATGTAGATATAAAAGGGCCTGGAGTGGGGATTCGACAGTAACTGATAACTGTCCTTCTTTCAATAAGAAGGAATGGGAATGACTGTAGATAATATATATGACCAATTTCAACTATAGAATGGTGCTGGACAGGAAGAGTGAGCCTGTGACAGCCTGATCGCTGATACGATAGTGTCAAAATCTAATGTGCAATTTTAACTTAATTAAAAAAAACTTCTTATCGCACGCAATGTTGCCCAGAGATGGCTGAAACTTTGATGACCTGAACCGTGTTTGTCAGCAAAAAATGAAGACTCCAGCAAGACTGAGAACAGGTCGTGGAAAGAGCACCATGGCGAATGTTTGCGGCGATTTTTAAAAAGAAAAAATGTGGTTGGAGAAAAAGCACCAAGAAGTGCTCATGACTAAATATACCCTCCGATTTTAAAACTATATCCTTTAAAAAAAATCACATCATGGGAGATTGTGGCGAGGAAACCTGGCTTTGCTGCAGTGTCACGCACGATATGCACAGACTCGCATTGATGATACGCGCGGGGGCTAGGTCATTTTTTTAAAAGCGTCTTATCCCACGCAAAGGCTCTCGCTCAGATGACCCAAATCAGAACACGCATTGGCGTATGTCAGCGCATCATGAAGACCCCAGCAAGACTGCTAACAGGTCATGGAAAGAGCAGCAAGGCAAATTTAAGAGAATAATGTGGTTGGGGAAAAAGCTAATTCTACCGTCGATTTTAATAAAACTAATTTCAAGCAGCTTGAAACCTTGTCAAAACTTCGGGCCTGATCTGAGTCCAGAATGTTTGCTAATGTTTTCAGTGGTGTTACCACCAGTGGTGATTCATGATCAAAGAGACCAACAATTTCAAAACAGACCACGGGTATTCTATCAGGTCACGCGCGTTGTGTCGGTGGCCATGACACGTGAAAATATACATTACATATGAAGAGTTTTCAAACTCCAAAGCAAGCAGTTTGCAGGAATATCATTTTCAATAATGAATACATAATTTGAGGGTTCTCAAGACTTGTTTTCAAAGTTATACAAAATGTATCAGAGTTTAGAAATTCTCTTTTTCGCACTAACTTGAAGATAAGGCTATCCAGATTTAGAGGGTACCTCAAGTTGCCTGGTTACGCAGTCGGTCAGCTGATTTGCTCAAACTTAATTTTATGATTAGGTGTGACAATTAACAGCCGTTTTAATCTCTAGGGTGCTGACTTCTAAACCGGGCTTACAGAACACGCAAAAAGGTACCTACCGTACATTGAGATGAAAAAAGGTAGGTTAAGATTTTTTTACCTTCGACTCAGCTGGGGGTGCTGAAGCACCCCCCCTAAATCCGCCACTGCTCCTTAAAATCATTATAAGGTGATGTGATCTTGCAAGATGGCTGAAATTTGACAGACGAGCTGAATTTGCACTGGAATAATTGGAATTAAAGAATTTTCTAGCGTGCAAGTAAGATTTTTAATGTTATATACCATGTGCTTAACAAGTTAACACAATATTCAGCAAGATTTATATTAATCAATTTTATACCAGGTTTTTCCTCATTGTTGATGCAAATGATTTTTTTCTTGCTTTTGAAACAAACTGTACCGAATTCCGACACGCGCTATTTCCGCGCGAGTGTGATTTATATATACACGAATCCAATGGTAATGTACGAACTTATGAGAATCAGGCATACTAATAGCCTACCCCACCCTAGTTGCAGAACTGCGACTTTAGATTTTTTTTTCGATCTGGCTGAATCTATATGATAACAAAATAAAAATCCATCATATGGCCCTGAATTCAGTGCTAACCCCACCCACTATTTTTGCATTTGCGTTGTTCTAACAAACGCTACCTCTTGAGGAATGGGTCTTTCTGCTGCAAAAGATGTAAGCTCAATAAAAAGATCTTTCTGTGCAGTTGTCAATGGTGCTTTTGGTTCAGATTTTGCATCCCAGAGAGACAAATTTTCTCTCAGTTTCTTTTGGTCAAAATTATGGATCGACGTGTCAGCCATCTTTGCAAAATGACAACTTATCTTGCTGAAGAAATCATATTGCACAAAACAATAAAAAAATGATGCTTGTACCTAGCGTATGTAAACAATAAATACAATATGTTTTTTTCTTTATTCTGAAAGGTATTTGATCGGGTAATTTATAAAATGTATCCATATAAATACAATTTATTAAACTTATATTAGCTCAAACAAAATAATAGTACTTTTTGATTTACTCTAAATCTAAACAAGTAGACGCTTGACCCTGTCAGAAATTTATAAGCGTTTAATGACTTAGACTGAAATTAAAAGTCATGTCTCTTGGAAAGTTTGTTTTGTCATGTTCAAGGTATATATAGGACTTCTTGACACTAATAGGACTCCATTCCTGGTAGCAAAAACATGTTCCCTAATCACAGGTCCTGGTGAAAGATTTTCAGTAAAGATAACTGAATGCAGAAAAAATTGATAAATCTATGCCTGATCATGATGCAAGACACAACCCCTGAATTCATGATGCAAGATACTACCCCTGCCATGCACACTTTTGCTTTTTGTTTGATTTGACTCTTTACATCCAAGGACAACGCAGTGCCGCCAGTGAGAACCCGCAACCCTTCAATCTCGAGTCCAGCACTTTCAGGGATAAAGACTAGCACTCCCCCAGTCGCCCACGGCGAGTGAAAATTGGTCTGGGCGATTGAAAATTCCAGTGTGGTAGCCCAGCCATGCGACTGAAAATCTCGGGGAAATTTTTCGGTTCGGTCCCGTGGTCAGTCCCGGTATTTAGTGTTCACAGTCCTGGTATTTAGTGTTCGCAGTCCCGGAATTTAGTTTTTTGCGGTACAGGTTGGGTTTATCCCGTATGTAGTCCCGGGATTTAGTAGTTCTGTAAATGTTGTAGTTTGGTGATGTATTTTGTTCCCGACAGATCCTAACACCCGCGAACTTCGAAATAAATCTTTGTGGATCATTTATTAAATCCTTCCTATAATGGATCTTATCCTCACCATGTCTCCATCCAGCTCTGAGACAGAGAGGGGATTTTCCCAGCTGAAACTAATAAGCAAACTGAGAAGCAAATTAGGACAGAGTGCTTTAAACCACTGTATCGGCATCAAAATGCTTGCTCCTGACATCAAGGAATATGACCCACATCCAGCTATTCATTATTGGAATAGTATGTCAATAAGAGCTAGGAGGCCTTACTATAAGGATCACATTAAAACTAAAGTGCAAACTCTTGAGCTCCAGACACCACCAATTACAGCTTCTGGTGATTGTGACGTAGTGACCAGTGAGGATTCAGCTAATTCTGATGATGTTTTAGAAGGGTCCTCACTGGAAATACCTCAAGTTGAAGTGTCTGCAGCTCAAGAGTATGATAAGTATTATGACTCAGAGAGTGATTCCGATTATGATTCAGGTCTGGATGAGGAGATGGTATTCTCAAAACTACTTTATAGATCTATGTAGTGCCTGATCATTACTTTTTTTTAGTCCAATTCATTTCTCAGTGTTTGATATCACTCTCTGAGCCAAAATGATTACTCTCAGTGTTCAATAGTCTAATCGAGGTGATTTATCCCATAACTATTGTAACTTACTTAGTGGCTACTGTACATAGTGATGAAATTAAAAATCAATAAAATTATGTTTACTATTGTAACGTTCTTCAATATGTTTACGATTTAATACTAAAAATGTTGGGCCCCTAACTTTTTGGCTGGGCCCCTGAATTTGAAACTTTAGGGGCCCAGCTGGCTACTGAGAAAAAAATGTTAGTCTTTATCCCTGACTTTACCACTGCACCCAGATAGCTCCGTGCTCGCTTTCGGAGCAGGAGGTCGTGGGTTCCAATCCAGGCCGCACCATACCAAAGGTGTAAAAAATGGTACTAGCAGCTCCCTTGCTGACGCTCACATAAAAAGGGGTTGTGCTAGCAAGAGTAATTTAAGGCAGGTAAGTATCTGTTAAAGATATCGTTGTCACAATAATGGCTTTATCCTTATATCACAATGTTGCAAGTCAGCTGCTCTAACCACTTAGCTAACCAGACCAAAAGTACTCACAATCACCATGCACACTTGGCCCCTTCAACATTGGAAATGCTCATATTCAGTCATCACCTCTAACCACTAATTTAACAGACAGACCTCACAATCACCGCACCTTCCGCCTGGGTGCAGGACAACTCGGCTAGAGTTTTCTCAAAATCTTTCACAGAACTGTCTCAAAAAACATGTCGCCGAGTTGTCTTGTAGCTGAGTTGTCTTAATTGTTCCCGGCAACTCGTCCCACATTTTTAGAAGGACTGGGCCAAAAAAGACAAATATGCCCCTTCAGATTAGTGGGATACCCTTAGAGTTAATTTGACACTGTGTATTCTATGGAATAGAGTCTTGGAGCGGAGTTGTGGAGTGGAGTCAAATTTTGGAGTGGCAAAAATTCTTATTACACCTGCAGATTCAGTTTAGGTACCGTGTATTCAATGTCCAGACTCTCTCACTGAAGGTCTTTTAAGTCTGCTACCATACTAGATTGACACCACTTGTACATAGTTTTAACTCACAGTGGAAGAAGAAGGCCCCTTCTAGTTTTAAAGTTTGCAGGCATCGTCAAAAGAAAATTTTCGAAAAATTATTTCGGGAATACCACCAGAGTGTCAAACATTTTGGATCCAGACCAGGCCCGACATTTTATAGGGCCTGATCTGAGTCCAAACTGTTTGCAAAAGTTATCAGCACATGACACTTGTAGGCAAAGAGTTTAAGTTTTTTTTTCTAAAACTGGATATTTATAATGTATTTTTCAGGTCACAATTTAGAATACCAATCACGAAAGATACATCATCATATTTACTGAGAAGTCCTATCAGAAGACAGGATGTTCGGGGCTTTCGTACTAAGAAAGAGATTATTCAACAGCAAAAAGCTGCCGAAAATCGTAGACCACCAATGCTTAGGCACTATGTTTATGCTGGAGTTGTGAGTAAATGTTGAGGCCATTAATTGGCCTCTCAATAAAAAAGCATGTTTCTGATAAATCTTTTTTGCTACCCAAATGCCCAGGCTTATCAGTCCAGATGAGAATTTTTTACCCATCAATTTAAACATGTGTTTTAGGTGCTAAAAAGGATCATCTATTTTGAGTACCCACAACATATATTTTGGTGAGAAATGAGAAACAGAATTTTCCATCATGCACTCTTACCTGGAGGCTTGTACAGGCCCCCAGATTAAAGTATGTAACTGAAAATTATTTTCTTATTTCTCAACCAAAACATATGTTGTGGGTACTCAAAAGAACCGTCTCAATGAGATGGTTCTTTTGAGCACCCAGAACAAATGTTTAAACTGATAGATAAGAAAATAATCGCAATTTTACACAAGTTTTTTTGCTTAACTGGCCATATGCATGAAGATCAAACAAAATACGAGTCAGATCATGAGATTTGGGTTCTCTTGCCTGGGCCTTTATCTTCATCCAAACTTTGTGTGTGAGCAGCGTTGACTGTAAGCAACAATTATCCTCACTTTCCATCATTTTTTTGGATATCACAGTAACCAGTTAAAGGTGGCATAGCTTGTTGAGCATGCTCAACAAGTTATGCCACCTTTAAATGGTTACTGTGATTTGTGATGTTAAAATGGTACCAACTCTTATAATTTTATATTTAAAAGATAATCACTCTACATATTGGATGACCCTCATAACAAGGATTTGGATAACACAGTCATATTGTGGTTACCAAACTTTTTTACCATAGAATTACAGGAAAATGAACTAGCAATAACTTTTTTATTTTTAGCAAACTATGTTTGCGATGAAAGTTGTAGGGAAAAATTAGCACCAACTTCTCCAAAAACTTCCAACATCCAAGATGTTCACTCTGCACATAGGTACACTATTTAAGTGTTTTAAGCAAAGTGTAAATAAACTAAGTCAAATATGTTTATTGCACTGCCCTAATTCACTAACTAAGGTGATGGATGGCTAGTTCAAATATATTGGAAATCACATGTGATTCGCTTGTGCCTTAAGCTAGTGAGCTCTATTCAAAACAGTCTGTTTTCCAGCATGTTCATTATATTAAAGAGAAAAATGGGATGCCATGCGAAACCCCAGCTCCTGTACCTATAAATGTTCATGGTCAAAGTAGACTTGCATATGCCTGTTGTAAATTTTGAGTATGCAAACGACGGGATTATGCTATACACAACCGTGGAGTAGCGTTATATTCATCGCTTGTGGTTATTTTTTAGATGAACCCTTTGTCACACCTCTACAAAATTTGCCTGTCAATTAAAAACTTAGAAAATTTGGCTGAATTCAATTTATTGCTTAATCTTCATCTATGTACACAAAAATCTGTTAGCAACACGAACTTAGGATCTTTCGAGAAATTGGCGCTAATTTTTCTCTACAACTTTTATCACCAACACATTTGGCTAAAATCAAAAAGTTATTGCAGAATATTAATGTGAAAAACGTAAAAAATCTAGTTTAGAAATGGTCATTTTTTCTATAATTCCTTTGTAAAAGCAACTCATTATAAAATAATTCACTTATTATATTAGATGTCACATCAGGATCTGTACATTTTTTTTCAGGCCTTTTATCAATACAGAATGTATATCTGCGCTATTAACATGGGTGTTAACGTTCCCTGTGAAATTCGCAAAGTGTAGATCCAGATCAGGTGGGTCATATAAGCTTTTGCATCTGTTCTATTAACTTGGATGTTCAAAGTGAAAATTGCAGAGTGTAGATATAGATCATATTAGCTTTTGCATCTGGAATTCTGGACCTGCACTAACTTCACAAGAGAACGAGTAACTTTTGATATTTATCAGTTTTCAGATTAAATAGACAACTTTACATTATTCAGGTTGCAGTCTTGCAGATCTCTGCTCAAATAAATCAGCACTATTTTGAAGTTGAACTACTATATTTAATCTTATAAGCACACACTGAATACTTTGTCTTGCTTTTGCTTTTGCCAGGGATTTTCCTAGGCCTGGTTTTGGGCAGAACAACAGCCCTTCCCAATTACAAAATGAGCAAAAACTTCCCAAAATGTTGTATATCATTCCCAATTTCTTAGTTCTACATTTTGGTGAAAATTTCATGAAAATCCGAACAAAATTTCAAAGTTACAGATGCATGAAAATTTGCATAAAAATCTTAAATATGAATGAAAACATGTGTTCATTCACATTTTTATGCAATTTTTCATGATTTTTTAAGGTGGGCAATTAAAGCAAAAATATGTTAAAGCTTTACACTGCTTTTTTAAACCATTTAAAATGGCGATCCAGTTCTAGTTTTCCCAATTTTGATGGTCTAGATGTTTTTCCCCCAAATTCAACAGGCCCCTGGCCAAACTTCAGATAGGTAGGAAAATCCCTGAGTGCAATCTCATTATTGATATGTATTCATTGTGTAAGTGAAAAACAGTGTGGATCCTGAGCAGCTGGCAGAAGCGAGCTGATCTGGATCCACACTGTTTTCAAAAGAGATTTTGACACAGAACACTTTGTTGGTTTAATATGGTAATTTGAAGAAATGTACAGAAAGATCAAACTTCAAAGGATCGTGTGGCTCTTGCATGCTGGGTAATTTGAAAATGAGTCTCCTTAATTTCTTTTTTTTTAGGGAGACTCCCACTTCTCCCTGGGTCCCATTTAGGATGAAATTTCCGCCCCTAGGGTGACTATTTGCCCTAGTCCCCTCTAGCTTATTTCCTGTTTGTTGTTATCTGCCGACTTTTTGCAAAATTAACTTTTTCAAAAAATACTTTCAGGAACACTCATGGGTAGAATTTGGAAAAAAAGTTATACACACAGTGGGCTTATTAGATTCCATAAAGTTACTTTTATAATAAAAAAAACTTCTATTCTGAGACCATCCTTTTTTTGGTATCAAACTACAGTGCAGCCCCTTAATAACACTATAACTGGGGTCTTTAGGAATGGACCATGTTATAAGCAAATAATGTTATAAAGGGACAATTTTACAAAGGAATTATAGGAAAGTGGCCATTTCATGGCCATTTACCTATAATTCCTTTGTAAAATGGTAAAAAATTTGGGAGCCACAATATATAACAAAGCTATACATGCCATACCTCACACTGTGAGATAAAATCTCACAGAATTTGGCCCTTCTGAAAGCCGATTTCCATAAGATTTTCAAATCTCACAAAATTTTCAGACCATCTAAAACTCTTTTATAAAGATATTGTCGTAAATTACACTTTATTGTGTTTTTTACATTAAAGACATATGCGGCTATTTCCAATGCGCACCTTTCCCGCGTCTGCAAACGAGGAAAGTTGTCTGGGTCCTGTCTTTCGACCCTTAACGGATTCGGATCAACACAGCTTCCGATATTCTTATGTCATATCGGTGTTCCGACATTTTCTTCACAAAATAACTAATGAAAGTGTGTTCGAAATATCTATTGACATCTGTTCAGAACTGATCGTATCAGCACTAAAGACAGATAAATGTAGCTCAGTAGAAATCAAATGACGTACACAATAACCCTGGTTACGAATACGATAGTGGCCGAGTCTATACAATTTGTATGGTTATTTAGAGCGGCGCACGACCTGACCTCGTGGCCTAGTGGTTAGCGTGTCTGGCTACAAAGCCAGAGGACCAGGATCGATTCCCGGATGTGCGCATATTTTCAGTGTGTTTTTTCTTTCTTTTTAACATTTTAATGCTAAATTACTTCATATACTAGTAAAATGGCATCATCAAAAGGAACGAAATGGTCATCCCCGAACTTTTTATATTGAATTACGCATGAAACCTATGGGGGTGGGGTTAAATTTGGCCCTCTTGAAAGAGAATTAGTGCGGTGACCCCAGATTTTTATTCTTTTTTCTGAAAGGTATTATAATAGTCCATGTATTAAAAATAAATTTTCAAGATTTTCAATATCAGATTTTTTAATACATGATTTATTCTAAAAACAAATTCCATTTTCTTGACGAATTGTCAAAATATATCATGCAGTATCTTGTCACAGCATGGGATAACAAGCAAACATGCACATTTTCTTAAAAGTTTGAGGTCATGGGCAGTAATTTAAGTTAAAAGAAAGAAGCTGGCTGAAGATTACAACCGTTTTAGCTCGATAATTAGGACCAGTGTTATTATTTCAAATTTCTAGAAAATTGGTCAAATGCTGTAAACTTCAATATGAGATTCTGAAAAAATAAGCACGGTGACATATCCTTTTTATTTGATAAATGGATAGCCGATGCATAAAACAAACTGTATGCAAAGTATTGAAAATATTTCAATATGGGAAGTATTTAGTAGCATATGTCCTTAAAATAAAAGCTTTTCGGCCATTTTCAGGGAGTTCCAAAGTGATTTTTGTGAAAATCTCACAGAACTTCATCAAATCTCCCTTAAATTTTTGGTTTATCTCACAGATTTCAGTCCACAGCTTATGGTATGTATGGGAAGTGTATTATAAAAGGGACTGCACTGTAGATGGAAGATCCCATTAGTATACAAAAGGTTAAATGAGTATATTTAGATACAATGACTGGATAAAGTAACAGATTAAATGATTGAAGTACTTACTTACTAACTTACTCACTCACTCACTCACTCACTCACTCACTCACTCACTCACTCACTCACTCACTCACTATTGAAGTACAAAATGGTGGAACAGTGACCATGTAGTTAATATTGAAGTGCATGCTTTTTCTTGATAAATATCTGGTCAAAATATTGAATTAAGAGTAAAATTATCATATGACATGGAATATAAATGAATATCAAAGTAACAGAATTTGTCTTTTTTCTATTTATTATTTTAGACAGTTCCAGCAACTTTCTGTGGTGCAATGATCTGGCAGTATGAAAATGTTCGGATGCTTTCCAATAAATTCTTCAGTATCATTGGCTCACGAGGAGAGTCGAAGACTTTTGGCTTCAGGGAAAATGTAAGTCTTTTCAGTATCTTTAACCCAGTGACTTTCCAATAAATTCTTCAGTATCATTTGTACATGAGGAGAGTCAAAGACATTCCAATAAATACTGCAGTATTATTTGTTTAAGAGGAGAGTCGAAGCCTTTCAGCTTTAGGGAAAATGTTAGCCATTACAGTATCTTTAACCCTTTCACCGAAACACTTTCCAATAAATTCTGCAGTATCATTTGATCACGAGGAGAGTCAAAGACTTTCATCTTCAGGGAGAATGTAAGCCATATTACAGTATCTTTAACCCTTTAACCAAAAGACTTTCCGATACATTCTTCATTATCATTGGTTCACGAGGAGAGTCAAAGACTTTCGGCTTCATGGAGAATGTAAGCCATATTACAGTATCTTTAACCCTTTAACCAAAAGACTTTCCAATACATTCTTCATTATCATTGGTTCACGAGGAGAGTCAAAGACTTTCGGCTTCAGGGAGAATGTAAGCCATATTACAGTATCTTAAAGACTTTCTAATAAATTCTTCCGTATCGTTGGTTCATGAGGAGAGTTTAAGACTCTCGATTTCAGGGAGAATCTAAGCCTTATTACAGTATCTTAAACCCTTTAACCAAAAGACTTTCTAATAAATTCTTCCGTATCGTTGGTTCATGAGGAGAATCTTAGACTTTCAGCTTCAGGGAAAATGTAAGCATTTACAGTATCTTTAACCCAAAGACATTCTAATAAATTCTTCAGTATAATTGGTTCACGAGGAGAGTCGAAGACTTTAAGCTTCAGGGAAAATGTAAGCCATATTACAGTATCTTTAATCCTCTAACCCAAAACCTTTCCAATAAATTCTTTCGTATCGTTGGTCCACGAGGAGAGTCTTAGACTTTCGGCTTCAGGGAGAATGTAAGTCATATTACAGTATCTTTAACCCAAAGACTTTCCAATAAATTCTTTCGTATCGTTGGTTCACGAGGAGACTCGAAGACTTTTGGCTTCAGGGAGAATGTAAGCCATTACAGTATCTTTGTATACCCTTTGTAAACTGTAAACCCCTAATCGGCTGCTATGGCAAACAGTGAAGACCCAGATGAAATGCAGCATAATGCTGCATTTGATCTGGGTCAGCACTGTTAGTTAAACAAAAATGATGTGATGTCTGCAACCCACATTCTTTACTTTTTTCAAAACAAAAATGATCTTCAGTAAAAGAAACAGTGTTATTTGGAAAATATAACCCGTTACTCCATCTTTTTAGATGTTTTAAACCAGAACCACTGCGGGTAAGCCTTAGGGTGCTCGCTGTCAGACATAAAAATCCATAAACCCATCCGGCTGAGTACTTGTAAATGCCAAGGAACTGCCACAAGATGAATAACAATTGTATTATTTAATGTTTCATCATTTTAATGGTTTTGTTGGATTTTAAAATGGAACAGCGGTTCAGCCAAACTGCTGTTCCATGTTACAATCCAACAAAACTATTAATGAGTGTGAATTTCGGCAGCAAATGAAGCATAAAAGAGGCTTGTTTTGCATGTTGACCAGGTATGCCTCACCGTCAATCACTGCTGGTAAATGAGCTTGCTGTTTGAAGTGTTTGTTTGTTTGTTTGTTTGATTTGATTCTTTATATCCCATCAATACTCTTTCAGTTGTAAAGGGATGGGTCTTCCTGGGTTGAACCAGTACTTAGCTAGGATTAATGTGTTTTGTTAAGGACACAACGCAGTGACACCAATGAGGCTTGAACCTGCTGTTTGAAGTTAATTGCACATACAAATAAGCTTAATTAGCTATCAATCATATTTATGCTGTTTATGAGGTTTTGAATGATTGTGAACAACTATAGATACATTAAAGGCTTTCTTTGAAAATGTAAGTATAAAATGTTGCCTACCTATAGCTAAAAGCTGATGCTAATTATATATGATGATTTTGACCTAACAAGCAAACATGTTTTTTTAAATGCAAACTGAGCTGTTCTTGAGTTGTGATTGAACTTCCAGTCTAGTGGTGCAATTTAGTCCAAACAATATTGTGTTTGTGTAATTGACAAGTATAATACAATATACATGTACACTAATGTAATGGTGCAATTTCATAATTATTTTAGATCCATCATATGGATAGTGTGGATCTTCACATAGATCAGCTGGCTTCATTGGAAGCCAGCTAATCTGGGCCTACACTGTTTTTGTTTGGCCTGCGAAGCATGGCAGACACATAGAGAACAAGTCTCTGTCCACGTCAATGTCGGCGGCGACACATCACACTTTTGGTTTCCGTTCAATAACTTTTGAAGGGATGCATCAATTTCACTCAAAGTTTACAGAAGGGTAAATCATTGTAAATTACGAGTCAAGATTGAATTTGGAGATCACCTGCAAAATTTTCACTGAGTTATTGCCCTTTCCAGGTGGCACATCTGATTCTCAAATTTCTTGTTCAACCTTTTACCTCATAGAGACGCCTTTTAATGCTTTTGCAAACAGAGCAGACCCAGATCAGGCAGCACTTGTATGAGCTGCCTGATCAAGGTCTACTCTGTTTGCTTATGGAAATATGATTAGATATGATCCTACACTAGTGGACCTGACAAGTAATTTCTTTGTTCTATGTACAAATGTGAAAGTTTATGTGTTTAATTATTCATAGTGGGTGGAGCTTAGCATGAATATTCATGAAGGAAATGGTTAAAAGTGGGTATAGAAAGTTTAAGAGAAATAAACATGGGTGAAAGTTTTCAGGATTATTCCTGAATTCAGGATTTTGAGGCTGACTTTCCACAGAAAATCAGCCTAAAATGCTGAATTAAGGGAGATTTTAATATCTTCTCTGATTAATTTTCAGTCTGTCTAAAGACAATTGACCACTTAAACTTGAAACTGTGAATATTTAGTGGGCACACAGCAAGTTTTCAGGTCGGATTTTCGAAAGTTCAGGATTTTGAAAATTTTGAATTTTCACCAATAAATATGCACACTGTGTACTTGTTAGGTCCAATAAGGTAGTGTAAGTTTTTATACCCCCGGTACGAAGTATATAGGGGGTATATAGTTTTTGCCTTTTCTGTAATTATGTTTGTCTGTTTGTTTGTTTGTCTGTAAACTTTTTCTGTCAAATATTTCTCTGCAACTACGTGACTTAGGGCTCTGATTTTTTTCTTCAGATCAACCATATATGGAACTCATATTCCGAGGGTCAACGGATGATGATAGGCATTATTAGTGCCAATCTAGTAGTGTTCTTACTCTGGAGAGCACCCTCACCAGCAATGCAAGGACTTCTGTCCAGATATTTCCTATCAGCTCCAGGTAAATATCACAAGGTTTTGTTTTTGTTTGTTTTGTTACTTAACGTCCCAAGTCAACTGCTATGGTCATGGCAGGACGGTCAGTTCACCTAACAACACTTTTTCCTGGGCAAGCTTGAATGCAGTTAACCAGTACTTTGTGCACATACTTTTGTTTGTAAATGACAACAACCCTTCTTTAATGATTTAGCAGAAGGGAGGTGAATGGCCTAGAAATTATTTCATGATGAATCTCCACGAAAGTATGGGACCGGGCCAGTGTCAAACTCGCAACCCCTGGATCTGCTGTCAGAATAAAGGTTTTGTTTTAACCCTTTTCATACCAATGGAATTTTCAATAAAGCTACAGTAAAGCCTGTCTAAAATGACCACTCTCATAAAGACCAAATATTGGTATCAAGACCAATTATCGCAATACAGGTCAAAAGTATTGCAGAATGCACCAGGGGGAGCATTCTGCAATACTTTCAACCATTATTAACGTACCACTTGTCATTACGATATTTGTTTTGTCTATTTTGAGTGGCCCCTAAAGACAGGTTTTACTGTACATACAATAAAGTCACTGTGGAGCTAATTGGCTCAGTATGTAGAGTGTTAGACTGGGGATTGAAGGGTTGCTAGTTCCAAGCTCACTGCTGGGGTAGTCACTGAGTTGATTCCTTTAGCAAGACACTTTATCCATCTGAGTCCAAACTTTTTGCAAAGGTTATCAACAGATGAAAAAAGTGCCGCTAGCAAGGAAAGAGTTGATGAAAAAAGGTTTATTCAGGGCTCACTCAGGCTTGAAAAGTACTTGGATTCGAAGGATTTTCTAAGAAAATTGAATTGGCCTCGAAAGTGCTCTGAAAGACACTCTGATAATGTTTCTAAAAGAATTTTGAAAAAGTGAATTTCGAAAAAAAAGTCTGCAGACAACAGCAAATGCTTGAAAAATGACCCAGCATGCGAATATTTATTAAGCCCTTGAAAGGGAGTGCAGTGGCTCAGTGGTAGAGTGTTTGACTCAAAATTGAGGGGTGCAGGTTCGAGCCTCACAGGCATCACTCCGTTGTGTCCTTGAGCAAGACTCATTAATCCTTGCTTAGTACTGGTTCATCCAGGAAGACCCATCCCACCATAACTGAAAATTGTTGACTGGGATGTAAAGAATCAAATCAAATCAAAAGTCCTTGAATTTACATAGACTTCTGTTATTTGAGCTGTGACATGAGATTTCCAACAATGTGGTATGTTCGACCAGCAAAGGCTCAGACCAGCCTGCACATACGGGCAGACTGATCAGAGCCTTTGCTAGTCGCTTGAATATTCTATGAGTGTTAAGCTACTGACCGCATTTGGAGTTTCTGAGCTTAAAGGGAGGCTGCACAGGCTTGTCTGATTCTACAATTGTCAAAATACCACATTGTTGGAAGTCACATAACGTGGCTCATTTACTGTTTCAGGTCATCCGGTGCTATCTTCAACACTATCAGCCTTCAGCCACAGAAATTTTCTACATTTATTCTTAAACATGTACGCACTCTGGTCTTTCACACCTCTAGCTTTGAGTATATATGGAAAGGAACAATTTTTAGCTGTGTACCTCAGTGGAGCAACAATTTCCTCAGTGTTTAGTATGTCATATAAAAATATACGTGGAATAAAAATTCCTTCTCTAGGAGCGTCTGGCGCTATTTTGACGATTCTAGCTTCTGTGTGTTATAACTGGCCAGAGAGTAGAGTGGCAATTGCTTTCATTGACAAGCTTTATCCACATTCATTCTCGTGCAAGTCAGCTTTAATAGGACTCATGATCTTTGATACAGTTGGTTTATTGCTACGGTTTAGTTTATTTGATCATGCGGCTCACCTGAGCGGGGTGCTTTTTGGACTACTGTATATGAGGTATGGAAAAGACCCAACTTGGCAGAGTTTGAGAAAGCGGATTTTACAGATGTGGATCAAGGCCGTCCATCGACCAAAGAAGGATTAACTTATCGCATGTTCTTGTTTTTTCTGTCATCTGCAGATTTTACTCTTTGCATGCTGGGTAATTTTGCATGCTTTTGTTGTTGTCTGCTGACTTTTTCAAAATATCTTTTTCAAAACATTCTTTCATGAGAAATTACCCAGCATGCAAAGAGTTAATTAAACCCACAGTTTAAAAATTCTTCATAGCTGTGCAGGCTGGTTTGGGTATTACTGTTCGGAAATTTTCAGGATGAGTTACCTAGAATATTGAAAATTTGCATGCAACAAGCTACAGGAATATTTCTGGCCCGAATATGAATAGGCCATGAAAATGGGACAAAGGCCTATGTCCCATTCATTTGCATGTAAAAATCAAGATTTTGATGGGCCATTTGAAATTTTGATGGGCCGTTTGGAAAAAATGATGGGCCCAAGAAACCTTAATATCCACCTTACAGCAAAATGAACACCAGATTTGAATAGCTTATGAATGGGGCCCAGCCAAAAATGAAATCAGAATTACTCTATCACTTATAGTTTGTTCATAATATGTAGACCAATGGACTTTTCCGTAAAGTTTGACACATTTAATTTAGGATGGTCGATTGTAGATATTGAGAGGCCAAATGTTATCTTTTCCAAACATTTTGATTTTGTTTTGATGCTTTACATCCCAGTCAATGATTTTTCAGTCATATTGGGATGATTTCCTATATTTTTTGGGTTGAACAACTATAAAGCAGCGGATAAAGTGTCTTGTTCAAGGACACAACACAGTGACTCCCCCGGTGGTGAGTCTCAAACTAGCAACTTTTCAATCCCCATTCTAATGCTCTACCAACTGATCTTCTGCCCTCAGCTGAGATCAATTTTGTTTTTATAGCAAACAATGCAGACCCTGATGAAAAATGCCACATTCTGCGGCATTTCATCAAGGTCTTCACTGTTTGCAAAAGTGCCCATTTATTAGGTGTTTCCAGCCTACAAAGGGGTTAAACATTCCCAGAGAACAAAGGTTATGATCAGACTGTGTGGTGTAGCTAGAATGCTGAAATAGTTATGCACAACAAAGGAAGACTACTGGAAAGAGCAGTGAGTCTTGCCAGTTGCGCCCCTTTTCAAAATGGGAACTTCACTTAAAAGAAAGAATTTGTTACCAGAGGTAGCCAATTCTTTCCTTTAAAAGCAGTCCCATATGATATGGAAAACACTATTTTCACATGAGTTGATTATCCTTGAATGTACCAGGGGCTTAGCTGGTCTAAAATTCAAAGTACGCACTTGTGGAACAGGCTGAATGCATGCAAAAAGGGAACATGTACAAACAGCATTGACCCAGATGAGTCGCCGCAAAATGCAGCGTCTCATCAGGGTCTGCGCTGTTTGCTAAGATAAACACACTCTTTGTAATGGTAGATTAAAGTATACTGAAGGACTTTAAAAATGCACCATCTGCTTAAATGCGAATTTATGTCGAAAATTGGATATTTTCCTTATGTGAAAAATAAAATTGACAAGTTTCGTCATTTAGCTTGCGTTCAATAAGAAAATCGAAACGCTGTGGCTTATGATTAATTCTGAGACAGCTCAAATTCAAAAAGTCACAGAGTACCCATACTTTCCATAATGAACGAAAAAAAATTTTAGAACCGACGTTTGTTCTTGAAAGCAAAAGGAAAGACAAAATCAAATGATGAAGTTTTAGGCCTCTGGAAACGTTCATTATGTCTACATGATGTCGTTGATTTTTGACGTAGTCGGTCGTTTATATCCTAAGGATCAGGAATAATCAAAATCTTTTGTTGCCATTAGATACTCCTCAATCAGTTGCATAAAAGACAAAAGTATAGCAACATATGCGGATGTCATCTGTCTGTTATTGATGTTTAAAAAATTAAGACTGATGTTAGCAAAGAAACGCTGCGAGGGGGAGTGTAATAAAACAATTATTTCTGAAAACTTTTGTGTTTTTCCATTTGTTAAGACATCTGGCTACCACCTTAAAGTGTTCTTTTTCAATTTGAATCAAATTCACATTTGTCAGACGACAATTGTCGAAAAACACTTACGTCGATATTAGGCCAGAATGAACAGCATGAGCAAATTGTATCATGGCAAATCATGGTCCATTTTGCAAGAGGATAAAACATGATAAAGAAACATCCTCAAGTCAATCATGTGGATGAGACAGAGAATGTAAAATGGTGCGTTTTTAAAGTCCCTCAGTATATATATGAGCGGACCCTCATTCACTTTGCGTTAATTGGTGACAAATTATCAAAGGGTTTCTTTGATGAGATGATACCAACATCGAGAGATTAATATTGTTTCGAAATCCCCATTCTCTGACAGCTATTGTTATTACTGGCAATTTTTATCATTAAATGAATTAAAATTCCAGACTGTTTTGTTCTGTTTAACACATGTTATTGATGTTAACCCTTGTCCTTCAGACTGGTAAGAGCTTACTTAAACGGCCTGGTGCAGACTAAATTCGCACTGGAGTAGGCGGAAAAGGTAAGCAAAATCTATACCTGTTGACTTTATAACTTCATTTTATCATCAGGGAATTTAGTAACTTTTGGAGATTCAAGTTTCTGCTATTGTTTTGAATAAACCGGAACTAACTAGCTATACATAAACACCAAGTTCCATTTCTGTTCAATCTGTTTATTTACATTTAGCACAGCCCCTCTGCACACTGGAAAGTATTTATCTTTCATGGCATCGCCAATTTGAGCCAGTACATAAGATCTTGTTTCTTATCGTAGTGACTCATGCGAGCCTGTACAAATTTGCAGACTCACTAGAGTCTTTGCTGCTTGCATAAATGGCACACAAATCCAGTGCCTTCCAAGTGTAAAATAACGTCAAAGTCTGTCATAGGGAAATATACCCTATCGGAAAACTTGTATAAAATCAGCCTTTCTCACACTATATCGTCTTAATTTGTGGGTGCATTTCGACCAAAATTAAATGTATACATTGACGGGTGAGGGAAAAGAGTTAATTAGATTTTGGTGACCTTATGTATGATAGATTCTAGTCAAATTATATATATTTTATCATTAAGACAAATAAAAAAGTTGATAAGAATATTGTGACTTTGATCTTATTTTTAAGGGCGCCCTCCTATAGACTAAAAATTAGCCTTTCATGCTCTATATCTTCTGAACCTGTTGGTAGATTTTGACCAAACTTACATAGCTACATTGTTGAAAGAAAGGAAACAGTTGATAAGATTTGGTGACCTTGACCTTACTTTCAATAGGTGTGACCTTGATCTAATTTTCAAGGCCATCATCCTATAGACTCTAAAAATCAGTCTTTCTTGCACTGTCTCTTCTGAACCTGTGCGATGTTTCTGACCAAACTTACAAAGATACATTGTTTGGAGAGTGGAAAGAACTACTAAGATTCTGGTGACCTTGACCTCATCAGCACTTTGAAATGTCAAAGGACCTCGGACAATCTTAATGGAGGATTGCCCATAAAAATGACCACATAAAAGTTACAATGAAAATGATATTTTCCATGGAAAAGATAGTAGATTCAGCCCTTCAATTATCAGCAAAGGGTTTTTCTCACCGGACAAGTACCAATTATAAGATATTGGTTCAAAACTCTGTTTTTGCTATTCAACAAATAGGAAATAGAAAACGTTTTTTGAAGTGCTTCCCCACCCCCATCCCCCTGCATACAGTTGTAGTTTTATATTACATACACCATATAAAAATGGCATGCTTGGTCACCAGGGGGAATGTGGTTAAAATGCTCAAAAGGATTTATTATAAAAGCTCATTAGTCGCTTATTTTGTACAAACCTGTAGCTGAATATCAATTTACAATGTCATGTATACAGTATGTAGTTATGATACACCTCAGTGAACAGGTCAGACTGATTGAACTTAAAACAGAACAGGTATATTTTTATATTATGTAACCGCGACCTTAAGTAATGACCCTCGGTTCATTCAATGCATTTACCATTACAGTTAAGCCTCAAAGTTTTTTGTGGAAGTATATAATATGTGTGTAAATAGTCAAAAGTCATGAACAGCATACTTATTTACAAAACACAATGAAATCTTCTAGACCCGAATTATATGCAAACGCATCACTTTCCTATGAAGTTTTATGCTGCAAACATCTAATTTCTATGTATTAAGATGAATACCTGACGAAACTTTGGCTTTCTGCGGAGAAAAAACAATTTGGTCACAAAAATGCCCCCACCCCTAAGGTCCTGGCATTAACATGCAATATTTTCCAAATATGTTTATTTCTTAGGTGCAATAAATGTCAGGTTTTGAATTGAACACAAGTATACAGTCACCAATTATACATTATTCTAGCCACAGGCTCTCAAAATTTGGGCAGATTGGATAGGAGACTGTCCGAGGTGCTGATGATTGTTTTTTCTCTGAACCACTTTAAAAAGAATCCTTACAGATACTAAGAGAGAAAAGAAACGCTGAATGAGTGAAAGAAAAGAAAAACTGTTTGTCTGTAATTTTCTGGGTTATTTCTTCTTTCTTCAATTTCCTTTCTTCTTTGATAAAAGAGTTTTTTTACCTTAATCTAAGGTCACATCCTATAGACTATTAAACCAGCCTTTCCCGCACTCTATCTTCTGAATCCATGATAAAATTTGGTGACCTTGACCTTATTTTCAAGGTCATGCCAGCACTTTAAATTGTATCTTTTTATCAGAACTGTTTCAGCACAATATGCTATATCTCTTGATTAAGTTATGGTTGTGGGGCATAATTTCCCTCTGAAAACACTATTTAAATTGCTTACAGAAACTTAGAGAGAACAACAAAAAAAAATGCAATTGAGAAAAGAAAGGCAGAATGAATGATAGGAAATAACACAAAAGAAAGGAAAATGAAGAAGAAAAGACATAAATAACCCAGAGAAAGAGACAGACAGACAAACAGTAAGGCAGATCACAGACAAAAATAAATAAATAAAAGTAAATGAGAAACGAATCTTTATGCCTCTGAGACCATCAGTCGTCCACCAATATGTTGCATGTTGATTTCCTGCCAGTCCAATATTTCCATGTTTATCAAAATGCAAATCTAAAGTGTAATGTTACACCAGGGAGTCTGGTGATATCCAAGTGTACCGGGCCGCATAGCAGTCCGTGTTTAGGAAGAATGGCAGAATAAAAGAAGACAACACAAAGTATAATGCATTACTTATGTATTTTATTGCACTTTATAGATAAATGCAAGACTTTTTAAATATGAAATATTTGTTCGAATACGGAATGTGTCAATTACAAGCACACAAGTACTTTTCTGCAAGTCAGCTTTTGACTAACTCCCCCTGCTAGCAGCAACCTTTGTCGTCCGCTGATAACCTTTGCAAATGGTTTGGATACAGATCAGGACAGACAAAATGGCGGTCCTGATCTGGATCCAAACCATTTGACACTGATAGATTTGACACTGATAGTATTCTTGAAATAATTTTTCGAAAAAGTTTATTTTGAAAAAAGTCAGCAGACAACAACAAAAGCATGAAAAAATACTCAGCATGCAAAGAGTAAATATTGAATCACAATTTCTAACAAGATGGCAACAGTAACATGAATTTTGGTTGTTTTTATGACGTATATGTTACCTTATGTATTTCTATAGGACTGGTATCTGATTGTAAAATGGCCTCTTCTACGGTTATTGTTATTCAATATTGTAGAGTCAAAGGCTGACTTGCAGACAATTACTTAAGCCCTTATAATTTTCATGTTCCATATTTTCTCTGAATAATGGGAATATTTTCATGATTTTTTGTCGTCTGCAGATTTTTTCACACTTATCTTTTATAAAAATTATTTAGGGAATATGATCAGATCACAAACAGTTTGGATCCAGATCAGGCCCAACAAAATTTTGGGCCTGATATGGAACCAAACTGTTAGCAAAAGACATCAGCAGACGACACTAGCAGACAAAGAGTTTATAATAAATTCTGTATTTAGAAAGTCTTGCATTATTCACGTATATGGGTGAGATACAATGCATCTTAGAAATATATACAACATGGGGGTGCAGTGTAATTTGTTTTTGCTGTCAGTAAAAATGTCAGAGATTTTGCCATGAAATTTGTTTGGAGGGGTGTTGACATACATGACCTAGTACACAATATTGTCAAGAAAGAGGCCCAATGAACCTAAACCACTCACCTGCGCTGTTGACTTTATGGTCTTGGCCATGTATATCAACATCCATGCGAACAAATTTTATTTGGGAAAGTCTAAAAAGTTTACCACAAAATAAACCTTCTTCACCTTGAATATTTGGACATATAGACATGTTATGAGATAAAGTGTCCAAATAGTTAGGGTGAATAAGATTTGCTGTACCCCTTATAGAAGACAATAGATCCATTGTCATGAGAAAGCCTGTCTTTTTTATGGGACATTGGGCAAACATGCAGACCCAGATCAGACACCGCATTATGCAGTATCTGACCAGGACCTTCACTGTTTGCTTACAGAATGTTTTATGGGGAGCGCAGTGGCTCAGTGGTAGAGTGCTTGTCTTGAGACCAAGAGGCGGCGGGTTCGAACCTCACCGGCGTCACTGTGTTGTGGTCCTTGAGCATAACACATTTATCCTAGTTTAGTACTGGTTCAACCCAGGAAGACCCATCCCTGTTTAACTGAAAGATTGTTAATGGGACGTAAAGAATCAAATCAAACAAACAAACAGTCATTTTATAAAAATTTGGAAAAAAAGAAAAATACCACCCAATTACATCCCTAAAATTGGACATGGGCTTATCCTACTGATAAGGGTAGATAAGTGCAATCAGCTTAAACATGGGTGAAAGTTTTCAGGATTATTCCTGAATTCAGGACTTGGATGCTGATTTAAGGAGATTGTATTAGCTTCTCTGATTTATTTTCAGTCTGTCTAAGGACAACTAACCCTTTAAACTTGAAATTGTAGATATTTAGTGGGCATACTGCAAGTTTTAAAACTGAAGTTCAGGATTTTGGAAATTTTGAACTTTCACCCATGCTTAAATGGGTTAACGTCTAATGTGTATTACATGTAGATTACTTGTGCTATATGAATTTAAGCACTAGCTCTGGCTCCAGTTGTTAAATCTTTACTGATAACTGATGGGTGCTACATGTATTAACAACTGGGTCCTTTTGTGTTTCATGTCATGGAAAAATGAGCTTTATGATATAATAAACACAACCAATTTACCAGCTAAACTGAACATCTAGTCAGCAGAGGACATGCCTTAAAAGACAAAATATGGCTTTTTGATAGATATAAATAAGATAATTGAAATCAAAAATCAATATCAAGACCAGCCTTCTTTTCCACAAAAACAAAAACAAAGAAAAATATGTCACCTACTGCAGTCATTATTGGTGCTTTAACCCTTTACTCCATGGGCTATTTTAGATCAAAACATCATTTTCTACTTTTAGACAACATTGAAAAAAAAACAAGAGTTTTGAAAATATTATGGAAAATGGAGCATTTGCTCTTTTGGAGCAAATGCTCCATTTTCCATAATATTTTCAAATACATGATATTTCAAAGGCATCAAAAGACGTTATTATGAAGTAAAGGGTTTAGGGTCAAACAATAATCCAACCTTTCAGTGATGTTTAAAAAGCCTTTCATATCATTTTTACTAGCTTCTTTCTCGGATCAAGTATACAAGGACTGGTAACTGACATACAGGTAGATGTATATATTGGAAATACGTTGTCAAGGCTGAGCTTTCAAAACTGACGTATGTTGAAGATTAAATAATCATATCTCTATTATTTCCTTTCATATCTGTGATTTTTCTTCAAAAAGCAAAGGTTCAATATACTATCTTTAAGACTGTGTTGTTATATTAATTGAAAGTTTATCCTTCTTTATGAACATCAGCAAGAAACCAAGGTACCCTGTTTAGCTATTTTCGGCACTTTTTAGCCGAAAATCGGCAGAAATCAACGTAAAAAGATGATAAAACATCAACTTTATTTACTTTAACTTGTAATATTTCAACTTTGCATACCGGGAATAACTTCATATAATCTCGGGTATGTTCAGAATCAATTTTTATAGGCTGTAAAACTTTGAAGTAGCGCTAAAACAAAGCCTCGACAACATAACTTTGTATTTCCGTCAGTGACCAGTCCTTTTATACTGGGTCCAAGCTTCTTTCAAAGCCATATTTTAAAAGAAAAAAATCTTTCAACAGCCAGAGAACTACAATGTAATATTAATTGACTATAAATTGCAAAATCACCATACATGTTACTCGAGACCAAAGGGCCGCGGGTTCGAGCCTCACTGGCATCACTGTGCTGTGTCGTTGAGCAAGAACATTTATCCTAGCTTAGTACTGGTTCAATCCAGGAAGACCCGTCCCTTTATAACTGAAAGATTGTTGATGGGACGTAAAGAATCAAATCAAACAAAAATCACCATACATGTACCTTACATGTTCAGACATGCTAAATGCTTACCTTATCAGTTTTAATTTTTTGAATTTGAATATATATAAGTTTGATTATGGAATGGGGTGTTTAAAATCTTGCTACAGGCCACCAAATAGGGTACACCATGTTCAGAGATCTCTTTTAGGAGCCATCTGATATGAATCTTCTCTGGTTTTTGCAGTCTTGTCTGTCTTAACTTTTAATGTTTTTATGGTAAAATATGTAATTAAGTCTGATCAGTAATTCCAAAAATGGACATTACCACCCTCTTGCTTAGTGGATATGGACCTCTTCACAAGAAAACAAGGTCTAGAGGTTATAAAACTTTTTTTTGCATGAAATTTATCCTGCTCATAAATGTTTAATGCCAACAACAATTGTTGGCATTTTAAAACATTTATGAGCAGGATCAATGTAACAACCTATGTATGAGAGTTTTAAAGCAAGAAAAATCTTTATTTTTCAGCATTTCCGTTTTTATGAGCATGTGAAATTTCATGATCAGTTGAGTTGAGCAAGAAAAGTTTTATAACCCCACGGCTTGGTTTTGTTGAAAGCGAATAACAAAGGTGCCAACCAGCCAAAACATCTACATCCATCCATTTGTTATTTTCTCTCTTTAACTTGCTTGTTTCTATATTCATATGTCTCAGGTCAATGTTGTCGGGCTATAATTACCTTTGTTTGTTTGGTTTGAGGTTTAACATCCCAGTCAACAGCTATGTTCATGTCGAGACTGTCAATTATCAACATCACTTTTCCTGGGCAAGCTTAGACTAAGTAGTTAATCAATACTCTGTGCACATACTTGCGCTTGAAACATACAACAGCTCTTCTTGAATCAGTGGAAGGAGGAGAATGACCATAGAACATATTTTATGACCAACCTCCAGGAAAGAATGGGGCCTCACTGGTATGAAACGCACAACCCCTGGATCAGTAATTGGACATGTTACCAATTGTGCTACAGGGCCCGGCAAATTTTTTGTGACAAGGCCCATATGAGACCTGTTTCATGTTTATTTGAACAGATTTGAATTTTGCTTTTTGCGGTTGCATATAATTAAAACAAACACATTTTGCTTTTTCACGCATAATCGACGTGACCCTGGTATTACCAAATAAACAATATGGCAATTTAAAGCATAGCCATAACACGGTGACCCTAAATACATCCCCGCCCCCTTTTAACTGATTTTAAGAGCAAAAACGGTTGTATCTTCTAAGAAAATATGTATTTAAGTGTGAAATTTTCTATGAAGTTTAGAGGCACACTCAGTCTATTATTAAAATGAGAAACAGCCTATGTGTGCCTGTTTTGCTTGGAAACTGGGCTTAATAAGTTCTTCCATACAAGTGCCCAAATGGGTATCTCATGTATCAAATGTGTCTTGGAAGAAGTTTGAAAAGCAAATTCTCAAAACTCACAGCTGACTCAATTTCTTAGATAGTTTAAGTATCTATGGCCAATAAAACTGATCACCAAATATTGCATTTGAGTATTTTGCATACAATTTAGTGTTGCTATGGAAACTGTAAACCCTAAAATTTGATGTTCAAGTCGCTTCCAAAAAATATCCAATTGGAATGCTTTATTTTCTAACAGAACATACTTTAACAGAACATACTTTAAGCATCTATGTACAATATATAAAAGGTTCCAAAAGAAAAACTTCATCTCTTTTAGAGAAATAGTTCGAGAAAGATTTAGTATATTTTGTTTCAGACAGCATTTTTAAACGCTTAAAATTTGACTACTTATCTTCAGAAACTGTTTCAAACCAGAAAATAAAAATTAAGAACTATTTTCTTGATGACTGTGTATTCCTGGAGATCAGACTAATCCATGGAAATCAATTATTACCCGATATAACGAGAAATAAATTAGGGACGGCATTTTCAAATTTGTTCAAATAAACATGAAACACCTCTTGTACATGTATTCCATATTCCATAATTTCAGCACTAGTATTGTTTGTCAAAATTGACCCGAGACATATGAATATTCAATGACCTTTTACTCAGTCTCCGTAAATCTTCCTAAACAGTGCGCTTTAGACTGTTGTACAATTACTAATCTGAACGAAATAAATCACAATTCCCTGATAGCCTAGTGGATAGTCGAGTGTTTTAGCACTCAAAAGATGTGAGTTCGGGCTAGTAGCATTTAATTTTTTTTTGTACATTTTTTTTTCGATTTGCTAGCTTCTTTGTCTTTATTCTTGATTTTGTGCACAACTGGATACATTTATTTTTGAATTTGACATGTGTTTATGTAACAAATACAGCACCGTGAATAATTTCAATAAGCCTACATGCACGCTGAATATTTTTTGAGACTGTTGTTATCATCTGCTGACTTTTAATCAAAATTAACTTTTCAAAAATTCTTACAGGAACACTATCAGAGTGTCAAATGGTCTGTATACGTTCTGTTGGTACTGAACTGGGTCCAAACTGTTTGCAAATGTTATCAACTGACAAGGAAAGAGTGAGGAACTTCGGGAATAATGAGTGACAAAAGCGGCTAAATACAGATGAAAGATGTAAAGCTTATCACAAGATGACGTAAAATATATGAACAACATTAACTTGAAAAAAGAAAGCAATTTGAAAATTATATTAAAAAAAGGTTCTTTCCAAGTTTCGATCCAGGTATGCATGATTTGTAAGTAGTCAACTAACCACTAGGCTATCAGACCATTTGAATTAACGAATTGACATTATCTTCATATTCTCTGTAAAAGCGTGACCAAGGTCGGAGTACTCCACAAAAACACACGAATGTCACGAAGATTTTGGCGAAAATTAATCAGTCTAAGGTCAATTTTGGCAGACTATATATTCTAATAAGAGTCTGACAGGAATCAATGGCCTGATATTTGATAACCATACTTTTAGCACACAACAGTAAGGATAAATAGTAACTAAAATGTAGCTTTGTACTGCAGCACAATATAACAATTTGAATACCTTTTGTTCTAATCTAGCATTTTCTTGCATTAAATCTTTCTAGCAATAATAATAATAATAATAATAATAATAATAATTAACCCTTTTCATTCTGATGGATTATCCTATACATATTGATACAATAAGTATGGAATTGTCCATTTTGTAATTTAAGGGCTTGTTGGTCAATTTTTTTTATAAAATGATATATTTCTGTCCCTGAAGATTTATTTGAGCATACAGCACAGACCCTGATGAAATGCCGCCTTATACAGCATTTCATCTGGGTCTTCATTGTTTGCCAAAGTACCTGTTTACCGATATCCAGATTGAAAAGGGTTAATAAAATCACATCCCATGGAAAACACTTCTTTAAAATAAAAAATGGCAATATTTTACTTATCTTTTCATGAAACACTCAATGAAACACTTCCATTGAGTACCCACAACATATGTTTCCAAATTGGCTAATAACAATTTGTGCCAGCACATGAGCACGGTGTAGCATCGACTCCGGAACTTGCTACCAGGTGAATCGAATGTCAACACAGACGTGGCATGTAGTGGGGTGAGTTAAACGTTTTATTAGTGGTTTGTAATGCGCGCCTGCCTTCGAAGTGAATAAAATTCATCTTTAAAGAAGTCAAACACTTGTCCTTGCCCGCCAAAATGATCAATTCTTGCTGTATGTCACAAAACATCGTGAAACACTGCCAGCTGGTACCGCTAAAACAGCATGTTCCATCGAAAAATGTTTGTTTCTGCATTGTTTAAAACCGTTTTCCACCTCATTTTCAATGCCAAAATAATGAGCATGTTGGAAATCACGTTCGGTATAAGTTTTAATTGTAATGATCTTGATTTGACTGGTATATTATCAAAAACAGAAAACGCTTTGAGTACGGCAATTTACCAGTCCGAAGTACGGCAACTTGAAAAAAACATTAAATTTACAGTACGGCAATTTGCATCCACATGTTTGTCCATGAAAACTCCCCAAACCACCCAAATCACCCTTAAACGAACACCAAACCAACCTCTCCAGCTTCAAACAACCTCATGTCCCCAAACACACCACACCAAACACCTCAGCACCAAATATGGGCCAGCACACGACACTTTGGTACTTATCGCATATTTGCAAAAGTTTTATTTAATATGCTGAGACTGACGTAGATCTTATGGAGACTTACTTCAATACCTCCATCCATTTGCACTGTGTATGAGAGCAACAAAGGCCCTAGCGAGACTGCCCGGATGCATGGGCTTGTCTGAGAGTTTGGCTGCTCGTAGCACACAATCTCATGTACATGCGCAAGGGTGTAAATTTATGGGGATTACTGATTAGCGAATTATGGCCATATATTAAGCGATTAGCGAATATTGGCCCATAAGCGATTTTAGGGTTAATTTGACCGAATAGCGGAATGTTAAGTGCTAGTGATTAGCGAATTTCGGCCTAAAATTTAATGATTAGCGATTTTGGGGCGAAAAAATACCAAATATCAAAATGACACTTTTCGATGGAAAAAGTTATTCCAATTCGTTTTTACAATAAACCGTTACTGATAACCGATTTTTGGGGCTATTTTTTACAGATACTGAATTTGGGGTCTTGACTTTTCTGATTACTAATTTTTAGGTGTAAATTTGACTGATCAGGTGATTTTTGGGCCTAAATTTTATTGATTAGCGATTTTTGGGTCTAAATTTTACTGATTAGCGGGTTTTGACCCCAAATTTTACTAATTAGCGACTGTCGTGCCAACCAAGAGTGACAGTGACATTATATGTTGTTTACAATTGCTAAGTATATACAGTAGTACAATGCTAGTACAATGTTAAACGTTAACTCGTACAGTACACCTCACGTTAGAAGATGCCGTTTTAATCTTATCCTGAAGGTTGCTCTCACTGTCACTCTTAGCTGGCAGGACAGTAAATTCTATTTGGAAAGGGTTTAATGTGGTGGTTTGGTTAATTTCTTCAACCGTGGGTGGATATTTGAAAACATAATATTTCCACTCCTCTTATTACAAATTGTATAATTAACCTGTACTCTCGATTTCGCCTTGAATTGTATTGTAAGTGCATCGAGATTAGACACCCTGTAAGGGTCTGAAATATGAATTGTTCAGCGTAGACCAAGCTTTTTTGTAAAAGTTTAAACTTAATACGAGCCGAAGCCCACAACCACAAAGCCAATTGAACTCAAACATAAATCGAGTTCAAACGACTCTGGTTACACCAAGACGAAAACCACATAGGCGTATCTAGGAAGCTTTGGGGTGAGGGGGTGTTAAGCCTCAGTACTTGTGGGGGGGGGCATGGGGTCCAACTTTTACTTTTTTGATAGGGGACACTGTTAGCGTGACGACATGGGGCCACCAGCGAAACGCCATTGAATTTGCTGGCAAACCGATTATGGCCCAACATTGAATGCTAAGTTGGCAACTTTGTGATTCTTCACTGGACCAGCATTGCAAGGGAATACTATATTTCTGCGATTTTCAGGGGTTCCAGAGACCCTTGCCCCCTCCCCCGGACACACGCATGAATACCTGCAACATTTTCAGTACAATAAAAGAGGGTCCGTGGAAGCACCCACAAACCTCCACAAAACCATATCGGACCAGGCTCAACCGCAAACTAACCAGCACGTATTCCATACAATCTCACGACCAGGATAACCACAACCTTTAAAGCAGACTTTTGCGCGTCATGCATGGGCCTCTCACAGGGCGATTAATACAAGTACTATAGTTTTCCGTTAGAAAAAAAGAAACTGGTAAGGGACCTAAGCATATGGGCCCCTCTGTGAAATAAGCAGACGAAAAAAAGTGAAAATCTGGATCCGCGCATGCGCAAATGCGATGAGCACCACACCCTTGTGCACTTAGACGTACATGTATGCCCAGTGTTTGTGTGTGTGTGTGTGGGTACTCCCATATATATATATATATATATATATATATATATATATATATATATATATATATATATATATATATATATATATATATATATATATATATATATATATATGTTGGTTCCCAACGACAGCTTCTTCGAGAAGAATTCTATCATTTTCAAAATAAGTCGCTGTACTGTTCACTAGCAAGACGCCGTCCTGCGATTCTGTGTTGTGTCGCAAATTGCCGTACTCAAGTTGTCGGAAATTTCTCTTGATTATATCCAGCTCCGTTAGTTTTTGGAGAAAACTTTTGCTTTAATATATACACTAGTGATGTCAATACATGTGCATAATAGCGGATTGTATTGGCATCCTCCACTTACAAGATTACAAGGCGAGTTTTGAAGCTTACATGGTTTTTCGCGGTACCAGGCAGCTACAGTCACAGTAAAAAGTCAACTAAAAATCACTTTCATATCATTGTTAGGTGTATATTTCAAAGTTAAATATGTTCAGACAAAAATATATCTTAACGCATAACGCCGTGATAAAACAGTATAATAACAACTTTTTCTTACCGTCGTCATGCCTGCCATTTGTTTATAATGGATTAAGTTGGTAGCAAGTTCCAGAGTCAATGCTACACGGTGATGAGATTTTGGTATAAATCACATTGACAAGCAACTAAAGCTCAGGAGAGCCTGCACAAATAAGCAGACTCACCAAAGCCTTCCCGGATAGGTCAGCATGGGCATTTAACACTTTACTCTATAGGCTATTATTAGATCATGACATCATTTTCTATTTTTAGACAACATTTAAAAAAATCAAGAAAAATTTAAGTTAAGTTTTGAATACTTTTGAAAATATTATAGAAAATTGAGCATTTGCTCCATTGGAGCAAATGCTCCATTTTCCATGATATTTTCAAATACATAGTATTCAAAGGCGTCAAAAGGCGTTATTATGGGGTAAAGGGTTAAAGGAGGCTTTGCCCATATGCCAAAAGAACCAAACCCTCAATATTATGGGCTGGGATGTGACAAAACCTGTCTTAGGAGTTTCCCACAAAGCGTGACTCAATCCAGGCTCCTCAACTATAGAGACTAGCTAGAAAATCGAAAGTTCACCTGTAGCAAGTTTAGATATGATACTTTCCAAAAAGCAAATAACAAAGGCACTGATCAGTCTGCGCAGATGCGCAGGCTGGTCTGCGCTTTTGTTGTTTGCAATCCCCCGAAGACAGGTTTTCTCGCGTTGAGGCCCATATATCCAAACCAAATGTATATGAGATAATCCAAGAGGTTTTGAATCTCCAAAGATTAGTTTACCTGTAGCTCTGACAAACTGATACACACAAAAACAGGGAGCGCAGTGGCTCAGTGATAGAGTGCTTGACTCGAGACTGAGGGGCCGCGGGTTCGAGCCTCACCCGGGTCACTGCGTTGTGTCATTGAGCAAGACACATTAATCCTAGCTTAGTACTAGTTCAACCTAGGAAGATCCATCTCTACATAACTGAAAGATTGTTGATGGGATGTAAAGAATTGTACACACAAAAACACATACAAGCACACACACGCTCATCCAAAATACAATATACATATATTATATATACATGTATGAATATATACAAGGAAGTGACTTTATAATGCTACACATTTTGATGCAGATTAGGTTAAAAAACATTTGCAAAATAAATAAAGGAAAAAAAGAAATTCTAATGAACTTGCCTATGTAATGCCATGTCTGATTAGGTAACAACAATTAATGGAATATTCTTCAACCAGATTACATTGAATAAAGTCATTCTTCATTGGCTGGCATGTTGTTTTGTGCAGATAGCTGCTGTAGGTGCAACAAAGTACATTTTTGTCTGTCCTTTCCAGGCCTTTAGTTTAAAAAGAGTGTGTACCAAAAATTATCTCAATGAGACAGTTCTTTTGAGCACCAAAACACATGTTTAACCGATGGGCAAGAAAATATTTACAATTTTACGCTAAAAATTTGTTTATCTAAACCTGTGGTCCTTTCCGTCAAAAAATGTTAACAAGTTCATATGAGTTGGGAACAGCATATTCAAAATATTCTTTTGCAGAGGTATACCAATGGATATACAGTCAGAAACCTAGTTTCACAGCTCCATTTAGGTGTAACTGTAAAACTCAATTTCTCTGATGATATACTTCCCCAAGTGAAAAATTTTGAATACAATTATCCACTAACTGACCGCTGGTCTTTGATAAAGTACCATGTCATGATAAAACCCAGCCTTAGGGCTTTTGAGAACATTCAGACATTGCATTACAAACTTAAGTGCATTAGATTAATAAAACATAATGTTTCTCAACATCTCTATAAATAGCTAGTAAGCACTAAATTGAATCATGCTTAGTACAGGTTATGAGCTCAGTGCACTTATATAATAGTACAAATATCACGGGGTTAGTCCAGCCTATACAGTACATGTATGTCACAAAGTAATAAGTTTATTTTATAGTCTGTTTCAGTGTAATTAGACATGATGGCATATTGTGATGCTGGCCTTTCCTGTATGACAAATAATGTTTCTTTGTTTGTGATTTTACTTCCCAGCTATGATCATGTCGAGATCACCTAACCACACTTTCTTGACAAAGCGGTTAACCAGTACTTTGTGCACATACTTTCCCATGTAACTGACACCAACCTCTATCTTGAATGAGTAGAAGGAGAAGAATGACAGTAGAAATTATTTCATTATCAATCTCCATGAAAGTATGGGACCGGGCCCGGATCGAACTCCCTGCCACTGGATCTGCAGTCAGATTCACTGCTGACTGCGCTACGGGGCCCCGCTATGACAAATATGGTACCTTCATACCAAATATAAATCTATAACTGAGGCTACTAATATTATAGACAGTGTAACAATTTTCATAACATAGCTATAGATAAGAGGAATAGCCAGCGCCCAGGGTTATATTTTTTTCATGCTTAGCTCACATGAGCATTAAATTTTTCAGGTCATAAATATCAAAATACGAACACATTAGTAAATTTTGTTTTCTCAGAACAACAGAATATGTCATTTGTTCTGGTCCAAATCACTATTAAGCAAAGCTAACTGCTAATCCACATCCAGACCCTTATGTTTTCATAGAGAAATTAAAAAAACAACAACACTTTTTGTTGAAACTAGATGTGTTTGTGAAACACGATGCCCCCCAGAAGCTATCCACAGTAAAGCTATAACGAAACTTACATTTTTAGAAGTTGGTCAAGGCTTAATAACAAAAGGGTATATATTTTGGTATATACAGTTCCAGTAATTCAAAAGTTATGGCCAATGTTAATTTTTTTGGCACATATACACACACCAGCCCAAAACAATACAGCCCACTATCTTTGATACTGGGGGCAGTAAAAGTATCTTTAATTCTTATCTATAGCTATCCATTGCTAAATATATGAATTGTAAACTAAATCTCTATAACAATGATTGTTCTATCAATATGCTGTCAAAACCATCTGGAGGGTGGTGGTAAAAATTGGTAAACTGTACATCTAACACAGCTCCATCATCAACTGTAATAAAAATAAGTTACTATAGTGCAGTCTTTTTATAACACCCCTTATTATAACACTGATTTGTATATATAGAGGATCTATATGTATGAGTGTACATGTTTTATTGAATTTATTAAACGAGTTGGGGAAAAGAGATAAAATGCAAGGATTGCCAAGCATTTTATCTCTTTTTTGCAATGAGTTTAATAAATTCAATAATGCAAGAGCATGAAGGTTAGATTCTATTTATCATATGATGTGAGGATTACTTTGAAATCTCATTTCTGCCGTGAAAACGTTAACATTTTGTCATTATGTACGCAGCATTGTTATGTGCGTCATTACATTTCCCTAAAATCTGTAAACCACTAGTGGTGTATCGATTTTATTGCATGACATTATTTCACTCCCAGAGGCAACATCATTTGATAAATCATGTTAATGTTGTTCACTCCCAAATCTTTATGCCATGGAATTTTATAAAAGAAGTATAGGAAAATGACCATGAACTGGTCATTTTCCTATATTTACATTTCAAAGCAAGCCTTTAATGAATCTTTAGAATTTTGCAACCGTTCATAGCCTCATGAACAACACAAAATTTGAATGACAGCTGCCAAGCTCACTTACCCATGCAATTTGCTTCAAACATAAAATTCATTCGCCAGGTGTGACACTGGTGTTGTGATTGACAGCGAGCCACACCTGAGTTGCACTTGCAAAACAAGCTTCTTGTTTGCTCCATTGGTAGTCGATATTCACACTGGCTGTTCCGCTTTTCCGTTTTACACTCCAACAAAACCATTAATAGGATGAAATATTAAACATAAAATTGTTTTATCTCCTAAATTATAATAAATTTCTATATAGATCTATTAGTTATTTATGATAAAAAGTAAATATAAGCAGTAAATTCAATTTTTGGAAAGTTCATGGAACCATGAATATTTTCGGGTCTCTTGCAAAGTTAACACATTAACTTTGCAAGAGACCCGAACTATTCATGCTTCCATGAACCTCCCAAAAATTGAATTCATTTCTTAGATAATTCCTTTGTAAAATTGTCCCTTTATAACACTATTCACTTATAACATGGTTCATTCCTGTGGACCCCAAACATAGAATTATAAAGAAACTGTGCTGTATCTTGTTTTATAGATTTGGACACTCAAATTCCTTACCATACTTTTCAAAAAACTTGAGCAAACAATGACAAACAGTGTATACCTTGATCAGATTTCTCTTCATGAGCATGTTTATTTTACAGGTCAAATTTATTTCAGCCATTTCGTGGAGAGACCATTCCTGCTAAGTTGTTTTATTGTTTGAATTTTTTTTAACATTTCATTTCTTTAAAAATAAGCATTTACAGCAATTAGCCACTCCTAATGCCTGGTGACAATGCCTTTTTACAGATCAAATTTGTTTTGGCCCTTTCAGTAGAAGGTCACCCAATGACCATTACTGCTAAATTGTTTTAAATTGTGATAATTTAAAAAAAGATGTTTAAGCCTTCTATATGAGTGCTCACATTTGAAGGCATAAGGCAATTAAATCAGTCCAACCAGAACTCTCCCTGGTGGCCATGTTTTGAACTGTTTAAATTTATTTTAGCAATCTAGATACAAGACCACAAAATTTTCCTTTTGAATTCTGGCCATATTTGACTTTATAAGCACATTGTGCAACATGTTCAGAACTATTTCATGATCATAAACACTCTTTGGAAAACAGTGTAGACCCAGATCAGCTGGTTTCTAATGAAGCCAGCTGAAGAGGATACACACTGTATACATACCAATAATGAATTTTGCACCACTATTAGAAACTCATCCATCGTTAACAACCCATAAAGCACTCAGTGTGCGCTTAAAGATGTTTGCTTATTTGGTCGATTACGGTATTTTTCACCCTTTACTCCATCTATATAGGCTATTTTTAGATCATGACATCATTTTCTTTTTTTAGACAACATTGAAAAAAATCAAGAACAATTTAAGTTAAGTTTGGAATACCTTTGAAAATATTATGAAAAATGGAGCACTTGCTCCAAAAGAGCAATTGCTCCATTTTCCATAATATTTTCAAATATGTTTTATTTCAAAGGTGTCAAAAGGCATTATTATGGAGTGTACGGTTAAAGTTTCCTTTTCAATTAAGGAATCAACCTGTGCTTTCTAGTATGCATATTTTTTGGCAAGTCAAGCCACTCATGAACAATTCTGGAGTGATATTGGTCCAGGAGTAAAGGAGCTGCTATTAAAAAGCCAAAGCTTACAGCTGATGGACAAAGTACAGACACCCAGTAAAACCTGTCTTAAGGGGCTACTCAAAAAGAAGACCAAAAATTGTTTTTCAAGACCAATTATCGCTTACTGCAGATCAAAAGTATTGCAGAATGCTCCAAGAGAGCATTTTGCAATACTTTTTACCTTCATTAAGCTACCATTTGTCTTTAAGACATTATTGTTTCGTCTATTTTTGAGTGGCCGCTTAAGACAGGTAATACTGCATTTGATGATCTTAAGAGCGTGCATGAGTCACTTGGCTCAGGTGTGCAAAAAGCATGAAATAAAGGAATATTGTTATCACAGAGAAATCTTAACAAATTTAATCCTGATAGCTCAAAGTACAATGTACCTGCTTAAACACACTGTGTATTTTATGGGTTTTTTAACTTGTAAAAATGTTTAGACTATGAACTTCTGATTTCTGATCTATCAAGAGGTTCAATTTCATTACTAATGTGTAGTAGATAAAAAATAGCATTGATCCTGATCACCTGGCTTGATCAGAAGCTGGCTGATCTGGATCTACACTGTTTTCAAAAGAGGGTATGAGAGTTTGAAAAAGGTAATCACAAAGTTCGCTTATTTTAAAACTATTTGCCCCCTGGGGAATTGTTCATGCTTTTTTGTTGTCTGCTGATTTTTTTTCAAAATCATATTTTCAAAAAATTAATTCAGGAATACAAACTGAGCGTCAAACAGATTGGATCCAGATTAGGCCTGACATTTTGTCAGGCCTAATCAGGGTCAAATTTGTTTGCAAAGGTTATGAGCAGATGAGTCTAGTAGGCAATGAGTTAATATCTGATCTAGGTAGAATACAGATCCACTCATTTTAACCCATATAAGCCAAGTGTCTTTTTTATGGGACATAGACAAACAGTGCAGACCCAGATTAGATGCCACATATTGACATCTGATCAGAATCTTCACTGTTTACTTACAGAAATTCCCATTAAAATTTGGATAAAAATGTAAAAAATACCATGGCTTATATGGGGTTAAGACAAACTACATACAGTGATAACTGGTGCAGAAAAATCTGGTCCTATTTACTTTGACTTAATATAAAAAAAACTGCTCTGATATAAAACAATGTACATACCATAAAATACTGGATAAATTGTTCCTTTTATCCCCATTAACGGGCAATTCAGTGGCTTTCCATTGAGGTAGAAGTTCAACTCAACATGATCATATGATAGCCCCTACAATTTACAAATATAAGTTCAACTCAATGTGATTGTGATAATATAATAGCTCTACATAAATACTAATAATATATTATAAGTTCAACTCAACTGTTGACAATGATCATATGATAGCCCCTACAATTATAAGTTTAACTCAACATGGTCATATTATAGCCCCTATAAATTTAAGTTCAACTTAATATGATCATATGATAGCCCCTACCAAATTAATATAAGTTCAACTCAGCATATTCGTATGATAGCCCCTACAAATACATGCTGGTAAGATAGCCCTACAAATTTAAGTTCAACTCAACATGATTGTATGATACGTAACCCCCAAAAATATAACTTCAAATCAGTGTGATAATTTTACAGCTTCTTCAAAATATAAATCAACCTGATCTTATGGAAGCCCCCAAAAATATTAGTTCAAATCAATGTGATCAATTGACAGCCTCAACAAATTTAAGTTCAATTCAATGTAATTTTATAAATAAAAGTTCAATTCTATGTAATTATTATACAGTCTTTACAAATATAAATTCAGTTCAATGTGATCTAAATATGAGTTCAATTCAATGTGATCATTTGACATACCTTTAATATAAAAATGTGATCATTTGACGGCCCTTATTAATATTATTTCAATTGAAAATGATATGCTAGCTGCTACAAGTTAAGGTTCAATTAACTCAATCTGATCATACAAAAGCCCCTACAAATATGTTTTATGGCAGCCCTTTAAAGCATAAAAAATAGCATTTTAGGTGTCATAAAATGGTTTGAAGCAGTCATTTTGGCTTCCAGTCATCTTTATATGAAAATCTGAACAAAGATTCTGATCAGATTGCATGTGATGCAGCAAATACATTATGACTCCGGGCCTCCAGATAAGAGAGCTTACTGGAAAATTATTTTCTTATTTCTCAACCAAAACATATGTTGTGGGTGCTCAAAAGAACCGTCTCAATTAGACGGTTCTTTTGAGCACCCAAAACACATGTTTTAATTAATGGGTAAGGCAATAAATGTAATTCTATGCTCACAAACATTCCTTATCTGGACCTATGTGACTCACCAGCACATCACCTTCTACGGGTGACTGTGTAATAGTTCCCTTCTCTTCATTTCTGTGGAACAACTTCCCATCATTCCTCAGTACCCATGATTCCTCAGTATCACCAAGAGGTACCTTGTCAAGAGAACACCTCTGTGTTGCCAAGCCAACTCCCCACACACCTGAAACCAAATGAGAATCTAACTCTTCCACTTGCTTAACCTTTTACCCCATATGCTATATTTAGAACATTGCATCATTTTCTATAAATAATTCAAATATTTTCCAAAAAATATTATTTACATTTCAAAAGTTTTGAAAATATTATGGAAAATGGAACATTTGCTCCCGAGGAGCAAATGTTCCATTTTCCATTATATTTTAAAAATTCTTACATTTCAAAGGCGTCCAAAGGCGCTTGTGTGGAGTAAAGGGTTAAGTTGCTAGCGGGAACTTTTGTCGCCTGCACATAACCTTTGCAAACAGTTTGGGCCCAGATCAGGACCAATGTTCTGTTGGTCCTGATCAGGTTCAAAACCATTTGACACTCTGAAAGATCTTTTTTTAAAAAGTTACTTTTGAAAAAGTCAACAGACAACAACAAAAGCATGAAAAATACTCATCATGCAATGAGTTAATAAAGCCCAAGATACTAGTAGTTACTTCAAGTATTATCTTCTCCATAAATGGTGACATTCATTTTATTTCTTGAGCCAGTTCATGAGATTTTAACTCTTGGCATACTGGGTAATTTTGCATGTTTTTTGTTGTCTGCTGATTTTTTTTTCAAAGTTAACTTTTTCGAAAAACTCTTTCAGGAAACCCACCAGAGTGTCAACTAGTTTGTAGCCAGATCAGACCTGACATGTTGTCGGGCCTGATTATGGTTCAAACTGTTTGTAAAGGTTATCAGCAGACAACAAAGTTGCCACAAGCAGGGGAAGAGTTTATACTTATCTTATAATCTAATATGGGGGAAGTCATTCTTTTTGACAACAAGCATGCACAACTACCTAGTGGGGCTACAGGTCTAAGTTTTAGTTTGAGTCTTCATCTAAGTTATTTAAGAAATAAATTCAATTTTTGGAATGTTCATAGAATCAGGAATGCCGTACTTCGGGTCTCTTGCAAAGTAAGTGAAGTGGATACTTTCTGTCTCTTGCAAAGTAAGTGTAAGTCTCTTGCAAAGTAAGTGTAAGTGAAGTCCAAAGGGCTTCACATTAACTTTGCAATAGACCCGAAGTATTCATGATTCCATGAACAGACAAAAAATTAAATTTATTGCTTAATTTATTTTCATTTCATTATAAATATCTAAAATATAGAAATTATTTATAATTAAGGAAACAGAATTGTTTTGTATTTAATATGTAAACGTACTAACGGTTTTGTTGGAGTGTAAAATGGAAAAGCCGAACAGCCAGTGTGAACACAGACATCCAACGGAGAAAACAAAGCTTGTTTTCATGTGCGACTCAGGCCTGGCTCGCTGCCAATCACAACACTAGTGTCACTTCTGGCGAATGAATTTGATGTTTGAAGCGTATTGCATGGGCAAGTGAGCTTGGCAGCTGTCAATCAAATTTATGTTTTTCATGAGGCTATGAAGGGTTGCAAAATCTAAAGATTCATTAAAGGTTTGCTTTGAAAATGTAAATACTACACTATATATATGTATGTGTGCAAGCAGCGAAAGCAGTCTTGTCTGAACCTTTACTACTTGCATATGCAATGAATACCAAAATCTCATGAGCTGGCCGGTTTGTTTTGGTATTCAATGAGATGCTTCTAGTGAGGCCAAATAAAAAAAAAATACCTGTGTTTAGGGTTACCCGACCCCACCTAAATTTACTGGTGAAACCTAGAATTTTTTCAGGTTTTCTGGAAAAAAATACAATTTTATGCAATTTGAATAAAAAAATATATGTGTGCCTACCTACCTAAAATTTTCAGACCTGTTACCCAAAACACACTTATTTTTTTATTTGGCCTGAGTAACAACTTGGAAAAACAAGAGAAATAGTGGTTTGGATACCCTATCTATAAGAAAACATATAGCTGGAATAACTGTTTCTGAGATGTTTAACTAGATTGTGTCATATCTTGGTGACTGTAGCTAAAAATTTAAGCATGGACCTTCACTTGTGTTAGTTATTTTTAGTAACTGTTCATCTTTGGCACTTACTATATTCTAAATAATTATGTAACTCAAATGATCTTATATCTGACACATTCTTTTGAGTTGTGAATGTAATATGGTTTGTATATCAACTTCCCATTTCCAGCCAGTCAGGTGGTGCAATTCATTATTGGATTCACAGTTTTGAAAGACACAGGCCTTTAACCACACTGGTCAATGTAAACGCACCAGTGGTTGCTACAACAAGCTGGTGGTGGCATTTTACGCACTGGTGATGGCTTAAAAGGTAAACATATCTATACCTGTTGACTTTATGATTTATTTATAAGCTTGCATTTATTTTATTTGTGATGACACCTGACGCACAGACCATCGGTAACATTGCAGTTTGTGGCTCTGCAAAGCAATTGGTGATTTAATTCATGGTTTGGACGGCAAATCCAGCATAGTTCTGGAGTTGTGCAATGGCAGGTGCTTATTTCTAGTAAAACTGCCTAAGTTGAGGGGAATACGCATGTCTAAGCACAGCTGTTATCATGTTTACATGTAATAACATCCAAAAAACGATTACGACTTTGTGTTTTTTTCCTTGGTAAACTAGCTAACGTTTTATTGAGGAATTTTATTACAACGCACTGGGAGCATTTTTTGACGCATTGATACAGCTCACTGATGGTTGCCTAGATGTGCCATGATTGCTGGTAAAGCCTCACCACAGAATTCACTGTTCTTATAAACGGTACACAAATCGCTATTTGAGTCAGCAAATGATATTTCAGTACTGTGATGAAGACTCAGGTGAGCCTGTGCAAATGTTCAGACTCGCCAGAGCCTTCTCTGCATAGAAAAAAATAGAGAATAGTAATCTTTTTGGATGTTATTTTCATGGGACTATGATAAAATAGCTGCAGCTGTGCATAGACCTGCGAAATTCCCTCAAGTTAGGCAGTCACAATAGAAAAAAGCACCTGTCACTGTCAAACTCCACAACTGTGTTGGATTTGTTGGTCAAACCATGAATTAAATCGCAAATTGCGTGGCAGAGCCATAAGCTGCAATCTGACGGTTTCTGCGCCCAGGTGTCATCACACAAGTAAAATAAATGCAAGCTTATACAGAAATCATTCAGTCAATAGGCAAAGATGTGGTTTTTGTACACTGATGAAAGCTCAAGTGTGACTCTGCAAATGTGCAGACTGACCAGAGAAGCCCCAAAGCTAGTCCTGTTTGCACTTTGATAGTGTTTCTGCCAATTTTTCAGATTGGCCCCAAAACTTTTAATTTGATGAGATTGTTTGTCCGTTGTGATACATTGCAATAGTTAAGAAGCCTCCATGCAAGCTTAACAAATTTGTGCTTCAACAACAACAGAATCTAGGGCGAAGATTTGGCACCAGTAAAATGCATTTTAGCACCCCAGTGGCTTAGATTGCTGTATATTCTAAGGCGGTGGTTCTGTTGTTGTTGATTCGTTGTTGATTGTTACTCCCATTATAGGATTCTGTAATTGTTCTATATTTTGTTACTTTATGTCCATTTTTGTTTTGCGATCATCTTGATGGGGAAGGTGTCTCATGCTTGATGTGTGGCTATTCCTCTCAGTGCCATAGGTTTGTCTGCAGTTTGTGATTGTGATATTTCCTGATCATACTCACATACTATTTTGGGTGTCATTCATGCGAACAGCGATGGCTTTGGCGAGTCTGCACATTTGCTTGGTCTAGTCTGAACCTTTGTCACAGTTCAATATTCTTATGTGGTGGCTCAAATGGCGATTGAATGCCAATTTGTGCGAGCGGCGAAGGCTCTGGCGAGTCTGCACATTTGCACAGGCTTACCTTAGCCTTCGTCACTGTACAAAATCTCTTGTGCTGCCTAAAATGGCGATTTGTGTACTATTCACGCCAGTACCTAATACTCTGGTGAGTCTGCATATTTGCGCAGGCAAAGTCACTGGACAATGTGATAAGTATCAAGATCTCTTGTGCTGGCAGCGAATGCTCTTGGGAGTCTGCACGTTTGCACAGGCTCGCCTGAACCTTCGTCACAGTATCGAAATATCATGTGCTGGCTGAAATGGCGATTTTTGTAACGTTTATGTGAACAGCGAATGCTGTGGTGAGTCTGCACCAGCAACAACAGCACTTCTGTGCAACCATCAGTGCGTTGTATCAATGCGTCAAAAAATGCTCCCAGTGCGTTGTAATAAAATTACTCAATAAAACATTTGCTAGTTTACCAAGAAAAAAAATACAAAGTTGTAATCGTTTTTTGGATGTTATTTCATGGGATTATGACAACAGCTGCACTTAGACATGCAGATTTCCCTCAATTTAGACAGTTACACTAGAAAAAAGCACCTGTCATGGCAAAACTCAATAACTGTGTTGGATTTGCAGTCCAAACCATGAATTAAATCACCAATTGCTTTGCAGAGCCATAAACTGCAATGTTACCGTTGGTCTGTGCGCAAAGGTGTCATCACAAATAAAATAAATGCAAGCTTATAAATAAATCATAAAGTCAACAGGTATAGATTTTTTTACCTTTTAAGCCATCACCAGTGCGTAAAAATGACACCACCAGCTCGTTGTAGCAACCACCGGTTCGTTTACATTGACCAGTGTGTTAACAGAAAAACAATTTTTTTTATTTCTCAACCAAAACATATGTTGTGGGTACTCAAAAAAAACCGTCTCAATGAGACAGTTCTTTTGAGCACCCAAAACATATGCATAAAATTATGGGTAAGAAATATTTACAATTTTACGCTGAAAAATTTTGTTTACCTAAACCTATGAAGACAGGTTTTCTTGTGAAGTGGCTCATAAGGTACTATTAATGTTCTTATACTCTGAGAAGGGAAAAGCCAAATAAATAATTGGGCTGCAACATGAGAAAACCAACAATGTGACTGTCAGTGTGCATCATGAGAAGACTCAGATCAGCCTAGGTATCAGTTCTTCGCTGTCCACTTGAAGAAAGCTTGGATCCATAGTTAGGCCAAATAAAAAAATACCTGTGTTTAGGGTACCCCGACCCTACCTAAATTTACTGGCGAAACCTAGATTTTTTTCAGGTTTACTGGAAGAAAATATAATTTTAAGCATTTTGAAAGGCAAAATGCCTTTCCAAATGTATAAAATTATATATTTTTCCAGAAAAAAAAATAATTGAAAAAATATGTATGCCTACCCTATCTATATTTTCAGACTCGTTACCCGAAATGCACATATCTTTATTTAGCCTTAACCACTGAGGGCACAGCAAAGATTTGGATCAGACATGGTGGACTTATTTTGTTGGTTTTGTCATGTCATGGCTCATATGGCTGCAGGACAGACTCAGATCAGGATGGATATCTACCCAGTCTGATCAGTCTTCGATTTTGTTTGTTTTGTCATGCCATGGCTCATATAGTTACCATAGGACTAAGGACTCAGTAAGGCCCCCAGGTTATACAACTTATTTCATGCTCAACTCAACTGAGCACGAAATTTATCCTGCTCATAAATGTTAAAATGCCAACAATTGTTGGCATTTTAACATTTATTAGTATGATAAATGCAATATCTGAGAAGCTTAAAGCAAGAAACTTCTTTGTCAGTATTTTAGTTTTTATGAGCAGTTGAAATTTTATGCTTAGTTGAGTTGAGCATGAAAAAAGATTTATAACCTCGGGCCAGGGAGTATCTAATACCTGTACTCTGGAGCTTTATTTCAAAATAGGCTTTATCTTGAACTATTGGAGCATTGGAAAATGCTGCTCCTGTACCACAAATTCTCTTCCCTGATTTCACCACAACCACTTCAGAACCTACAGAAAACGAAATACACAATTGAGCTGGTGTTCAGCAAACGGTACAAGTTTGCATGTGCGCCGTCAAAGACATCCACACAGTCTGATCATAGTCTTTGATAGGTGGATTTCTTCAGGCAGAAAACTAAGACACTGATCAAAATGTGCGGATGTGCAGACTGATGTGAATCTAAAGCTACAATGTATTAGAAGTGAGATATTGTTGTTCAATTATCATAAGCAAACTCAGGGACCAAGCTGGCCCAGAATTTTAGGGAGAAGTGACTTCTCCCTGCAGGAAAATTAGGGAGAAGTGACAGTCAGATAAAGAGAAGTTATAGCGCAAAATTACGGCATTTTCTGTCAATTTAGAAGCAAATTAGCCATTTCACATACTATTGCCATTTAATGGAAGGAGAAACATGATGCAGTGATAGTAGATTGTCTTATAATGTCACCACAGCTTGCATTTGTGTGATGACAGAATGAAAATGAGTCTCCCTAAAAAAAAAAAAAAAAAAAATTCTTTTTTTTTAGGGAGACTCCCACTTCTCCCTGGGTCCCATTTAGGGCGAAATTTCGGCCCCTAGGGCGACTATTTCGCCCAAGTCGCCCCCTAGCTTGATCCCTGAAACTGTATGTTTTCCCTCAATACCTTCCATAGCATCGCACTTGTAAGTTGTACATGTATAAATGTTGAAAAAACAACAGGACTTATCACAAATATCAGAGGTATTCCAACTGCTGTTTGGTAAACAAGAGCAGTATACTCATTTTAATCGTTTACTTTAACGAAGTATTGGATAGTTTCTGGTTTACAGGGAGCATTCTATTCTAGTAGTATTTAGGGGCTGCTACCATGATACCATCATGACCATATATATATTACTGGAATCCGAAACGATTGGAACAGCATGGCCTACACGACTGAAGTGATTGAATAGCCCTACACATAAAAGAAACAGGGCGTAGTGGGGCGCACCATCATTCAACAACCTGAACATTAAGTTTTAGCCTCACATCATAAACTGCACCCGCAAAACCAGAAGTGTGCCAAAGTATTTTTGATCTGTAAAAAAAAATCCTCATTGTAACATGTGTAAATCCATATAGGCCGGGTTCGCTTGTTGCCATCGCCCGGCTATGGCTGCTGTTCACTTGTTTAGTATTCTCCCTCCGATAAAACTTACCAATCAAATGGTGAGCAGGTTGCTTGGATTTCGCGACTGGTTTTGATACGACCTTGCTGATTGGTCGTTATTTCTCATCCGCGTATTTTTGGGCTATAGCAGCAGCCATGCTTCAAAGCATGGTCGGGGTTATAGCCGAGCTACAGCCATTCTGTTGAGGCTATAGCTGGCTAATAGCTGGGCGGTAGCCACAAGCGAACTCAGCCATAGTCTTCCTTCTGTTCCATAACACGTTAGTGAACCAGTAGCTTTTTTTAACAATCGATCCTACTCTCCAGAACAGTTCATAGCATGATTCAAAGCAGTTTCACTGTATTTTCCTTTCTGTTTCTTGCTTCTGAAATTGGCGTAATGATTGTAATTCAATAGAGCCAGAAACCAAAGAAAAAATACTTATAAAGATGGGTGGGTAAGAGAAGATACAGTGAGAAAAAATACTGAGAGATTACTATCTCGGACCCAATAAACACGGACTGGTCACTTACACACAGGTAAATATATATATTGGAAATACGTTGTCGTGGCTCAACAGTGGCTGAGCTTTCAAAACTGACGTACATTCCGGATTAAATAATCATATCTCCGTTATTTCTCTACATAACTTTGATTTTTTTTTCCAAAAGCAATGGTTCATAATGCTATCTTTAAGACTGAATTGTTGTATTTATTGAAAGTTTATCTGTCTTTATGAACATCGGCAAGAAACCTAGGTACCATTTTTAGCAGAAATCAACATAAAAATTGGGGAAAACTTCAAATCTTTTTAATGTAACTCGTAATATTTCAGCTTCGCATACTAGGAGTAGCCTCTTGTACCCTCGTGCATGTTCTGAACCGATTTTATTGGCTGTAGTACTTTGAAATAGCGCTAAAGTAAAGCCTCGACAACATAACTTAGTATTTCCATCGGTGACCAGTCCGTTTATACTGGGTCCGAGTTACTATACAGTGTTCAATCTAGGACATTTTAAAGGGGGTTATTTTCATTGATTTCTGCAAATATTTCCCCATTCACATAATGTAATAGATGGCCCACTCTAGCTTCAGCAAGGGGCCATTTGTTGAAAAGGGGGCCAATTTCCCCAGGGCTCCCTTTAGATTGAACACTGCAGTCAGGTGGGGCTTTTATAGCTACAACCAACCAACGTGGGTGGGGTAAAACCAAACTTTTTTTTTCAACAAACCCATGTTTGATGTGTCTAGCTGGACCGCCGGGAGTTCTTTAAGTCTCATGTGAGTAGAGCTATAATTAGTTCCATCCCAACAGCATCTTAAACAACAAAAAGTCCCTGCCATCGTTTACGCGTTTTACTTTTTCCTCGCAGTACAACAGACGCTCATTAAGATTCTTTCAAAAATTTAATGAGCGTCTTGGTGACGAAGACTTTCAGATTTTTTTTTGTAGTTTGGTGCCCCGCGTCGACATATATAATTTTGTGAGGCAGGATACCATACTAGCTACTCTTCAGACAAAAAAGGTAGCATGATAGATGGCGGGAGAAAGGAACGAAACTTTTGTGTAATTGATGATAATCAGCATGCTGCATGGGACTTACAAGAAAATGTAGATGGTCAAATCAAGTAAGAAAATTGAAGGTTATTGAAAATTATACAAGCAAGAATGGGGTGAATTTGTTTTTAATTCCTCTAAATGTCTGAACTATATTTTTTAGACAGAATTTGAACAATATTGCTCCCATATGAACTATCAACAGCAAATTGCATTGTGGGGTCCGTGTATTAACCGGATCGGACCTAATCACCGGACCGGACAGGATCAGACCGGATCGGGGGGAATAGCTATACACCGGAAGGAACGTTCCTTCCGCGGAAGGAAGGTTCCTTCCGCGGAAGGAAGATTTTGTACGGAAGGAAGCTTTTAAATAAGTTTATTAGCAAGATAATTCTATAAAATCATGATTTATTATTAAAATAATGAATATTGAGATGCTTAGATGAAAAATTGTGATGAAAAACAAAACTTGCCTCAGACTCTATGACGGCTCTGACGTAAAGCTTTAATCGGTGGGTTGGTGCCTGATGCTATCTGTAGCTGGACCCACCGTGGCTCAACTTGAGTTTTTCTTTAGCTCTGACTATCTGTGAGTCATGAGCCTTTCTCTTTGTTTCATCATGGTGTAGTAATTTGATTAGAGTTTTTTTCCATGATGATACATTGCATTAGTTAGATGGCCTCCATGCGAGCTGAACATTTTTTGTACTTCAACAACAAAACTTGATGTCAACTTTGCTACCGTTAAAAAAATTGTCCGTGTACCGCATATAGCGGCATCGAAAATTTCAATACGGAAGGAAGAATATCTAGCTTGTTTTAAGCATGATAAGTCTAATAAATCATTATTTAATAATGAAATAAAGAATATGAAACATTTAAATTAAATGAATTAAAATGCCAAAAAATGCCTGTATGCTTTCCTTTTCGAACATTTTGGATTAAATCCGACTCTCATCGGTAAACAGTTCAGAACCAGACTAGACGCTGTAAAATACTGCATCTGATACGGTTTTGTGCTGTTTGTTTACAGAAAATTTACTTTAAAAAGGAATTGTAACTTAGTACCCAACAACCCTTGAATACGATATGTATTCGACCAATTCATAAGGGGGCGATAAATTCCGTTACTCATATACTTGCTAATTGATCACGAGATTAATCTTAAAGGCACACTTAACGCCTTGTTATAAGGCACACTTCACACCTTTGCTAATGGTTACCGTTGTTCAGTCTTGATAAGGTATATTGGTTCATTTGTCAAAACAATGAAGACCCGGATGAAACTTTTTATAGGATCCCCCGACATATAAAATGGGAAAATCCACCAGAATGAACCAGTTCGATAAGATACCAAAATACACTGGTGATAAAAATTCTGATATTATCGCGAACTTTATTTCTTCAATACAAACAAATGATATTTTTGTTTTACAAATATTTTAAACCATATCAGACTCTGAACTTGGTCGAAAATAATCGTAAAAGTTACGACATCAACGTTATTCATTCGTCTTGTGACAAAAAACAATAGAAAGGAAGGAAGAAATGAAGAAAAAGAAAGACAAACATATAGGTTCTTTTCAGGCTGATCTGATAGTTTCTATATCTGACTTTTTTAAGCGACCAACAATAGCGGAGACCAGTCTGCGCATCGATGCAGTCTGATCAGCGCTTTTGTTATTCGCTCAAAAGTACTTCTGAGACTATTTGTTTTCGATGCTAAAGTCTGCATTTAGGAAAGGGGTGCAACGTATTGTGTACTAGTGGACATAATGCCTGAATTATGAATTATACCCAAAAACAGCAACATATGCTGTAATTAGTTCAGTGGTAGAGTGCTTGACTCGAGACCGAGGGGCCGCGGGTTCGAGCCTCATGTGCGTCACTGCGTCGAATCATTGAGCAGGACACATTAATCCTAGCTTAGTATACTAGTTTAACCCAGGAAGACCCGTCCCTATATAACTGAAAGATTGTTGATGGGACGTAAAGAATAAAATCAAACAAAACAGTAATTAGCGCTCCCGGACAGACGGATGGACACACTGATGAACATTTTACGATCGATAAATCAATATTTTTTTATTTCATTATCATCAAAGTGATTGATTTAGACACCATTAAAGTAATCTATGAGTCGTCATCATGTTTGATACAATGTACTCATATTTCGTTGATTGCGTATATTGGTTAATTGGTTAATTAATTATTTAATTTAATTTATTAATTGATAGATTATAAATTAAGTGAATTAAGCTCTTAACCAATTAAGGGAAATCTGACATATCTCACTTACTTTGAGGTATTTTTATAAAGCACACAGTTTCACTAACCCTCACAATTTCTGATATATTTCTACAATATGACCAAGTTTGCGATTTTCGACGACAGCTACGTGGCCCATCTAGAGAAATTCACAGGGGGGCAGATGTGAAGTTTCTAACTGTCGTTTCTTTGGTGTATCTGGTATGTCAACAAGATGAAAATTTCAAGACAAGTTCGACGAAATGAAGCATTACCGTCCTGGCGTCGTCTTCATGAATCTCGGCGGCAACGACATCACAGAGAGTACAGACATCCAGAATCTTGTTAAGCGACTCAAGAATATTGTCAAAGAACTTCTGAGACTAAAGTATTACTAAAGTCTTCTTCGCCACCGTCATTGAACGTGGCTCTTTTCCAGAATGGACTGGTTTGACTAGACCTATATTCAACAAGATTCGACATGCATTGAATAAGAAGCTGCGCACTGAGTTGGGTACAGACTTGGTCGACGTAGGGAAGAAGATAAAATACCACAGACATTACAACAATGACCTCGTGCATCCCGGGTATCACCAGGGCGGCATGTACCTCCTCGACAGACTTATAGTTAGATGCTTCGACATATGCTAGTTAGAGCCAAAGCCTGAGCACAAACGGTCCTTTTCAGGCCGAAAGAAACCCATTTATTGTCGTACAATATTTCGCCCTTTATACACGTTAACAGTGCATAAAACTTACACCCGAACCCCAGTTAATAAATGTTTGCACATGAATTAAGCATATCTAATCACCAGAGTGGTAATCAACATTTTTTTTTTTTTTAAAAAAAAAACAAGCTTCCTTTAACACGCATTATGGACAAGAAATTGGGCTTGCATAGAAAAAAATCTTCCTTTTGCAACAACTCGAAAAAGCCATAAAACACGGACGTATATTACATACATTCAAATATACGTCCGTGCATAAAATGAAAATACATTTAACCTAGACACCAAAAATAGTAAAAGAGTATGATCAGGAAATACCACAATCACAAACTGCAGACAACCCCGTGGCACCGCGAGGAAGAGCCGCTCAACCATCACGAGACACCAGGAAGACAAATTAAGCAAAGCAATCAGCTCTCTCTTCCCCATCAAGTTGATTGCAATACTAAAATGGACATAAAGTAACGTACAACAAAACATAGAACAATTACAGACTCCCACAATGGGAGTAAAAATAAACAGAAAGTCAACAACAACAGAACCACCGCCTTAGAACGGACAGCAGCCTAAGCCACCGGGGGGCTTAAATGCATTTTACTGGTACCAAATCTTCGCCCTAGATTCTGCTGTTGTTGAAGTACAAAAAATGTTCAGCTCGCATGGAGACCATCTAACTAATGCAATGTATCATCATGGAAAAAAACTCTAATCAAATTACTACACCATGATGAAACAAAGAGAAGGGCTCATGACTCACAGATAGTCAGAGCTAAAGAAAACCTCAAGTTGAGCCACGGTGGGTCCAGCTACAGATAGCATCAGGCACCAACCCACCGATTAAAGCTTTACGTCAGAGCCGTCATAGAGTCTGAGGCAAGTTTTGTTTTTCATCACAATTTTTCATCTAAGCATCTCAATATTCAAAATTTTAATAATAAATCATGATTTATAGAATTATCTTGCTAATAAACTTATTTAAAAGCTTCCTTCGGTACAAAAATCTTCCTTCCGTAGAAAAATCTTCCTTCCGTAGGCATCGGTTCCTTTCGCGTAAGGACAAATTTAATCACTGCAAAAGGTGTGATCAAGATAAGATAATACTGAGTTTTTAATTTAAATGTTTCATATTCTTTATTTCGTTATTAAATCGTGATTTATTAGACTTATCATGCGTAAAACAAGCTAGATATTCTTCCTTCCGTATTGATATTTTCGATGCCACTATATGCGGCACACGGACAATTTTTTTAACGGTAGCAAAGTTGACATCAAGTTTTGATTTTCATCACAACTTTTCATCTAAGCATCTCAATATTCATTATTTTAATAATAAATCATGATTTTATAGAATTATCTTGCTAATAAACTTATTTAAAAGCTTCCTTCCGTACAAAAATCTTCCTTCCGCGGAAGGAACCTTCCTTCCGCGGAAGGAACGTTCCTTCCGGTATATAGCTATACCGGGATCGGGCCCGAAATTGGCCTATTCCAAGTTGCTTAACTGAATTTTTTTTTCTTTACAAAAAGGATGTATACTGGTGTTACTAATTACCGCTGTACTTACTGTTTAAGACAGTCTATAAAACAAACTGTCTTACAGAAACCAATAAATAACGTCTTGTTCAACTATTTATTCATTCCTTCAATGAAAACAAACGATATATGCTTCAAAATAAAGTTTAATTTGCTGAAAACTTAATTTATATTGGGCTACCCAAGCCGATATTTTGAATGCTCGTTGTTACTTATTACCGGTGTATAGGTAAACAAATGCTCTAGAAAATTATCTCGGGTAGAAAACTCTACATGTGATCTGAGTGCCCTTACTTCTCCAAGAGGAGGTGCGTCTTTGAAGGCAGAATCTACAGTATACAGTTACAGTTACAGATGGGTTTCTACATTGAAAGGATTAGTGACCTTCAAAATGATAGTAGTAAAGGGCCTGTCTGAAAGCTTGTTATGTTTTCTTTGCCTGTTTTATGTAAGGTATACCATTTTTTAATGTAGGTGAAAAAAAAATAAGCCAACGCTACAATGTTTTTGCAACGATATACTTGTTGTCTTTCATTTATGGTAACTAATATCATCACACATATGTTTCATAATCATAACCAGACTACGCAGTCTATATTAGGCATATGCCCTACCAGAGGGTGCACCAATAGGGCATAGACAAACAAGAAAAACAGAGGTGGCACTTTTTATGTCTACACCTTGCATCCATTTTTGGGCATAATGTGTCACGTGTGTTAGACAAAGCTTGACGTCAATTTCAGTTTTAAGCAGGGAACCAGGCTGTCAAAAACTTCCACAACAAGCAGACACACTTTTCCAAAGGCAATTTCTCATTTATTTTCAATGAAAATATTATTTTTAATTATATAAAACGACAAATCCGCATCTTGATTTAGGACTACACAAACAAAAAGTCAGTTACTCTCAGAAACGACATTTCTGGTTTTTTTCTCTCATGAAGAGAGAAAAATGCATTCTAAACAATGCTGAGTGGAAAATTCTGAATGATAATATCGCAGTCATTTTGAGAATCCGGAATACATCGGTAATTAGTATACACATTTAGTGAACAAGGGATATATAAAAGAATAATGTATTTAGTGCAATATGTATGCATTTGAATATATTGATAAAAACGGCAAATAGCCAAACATACTCAACGGGCCCTTTTTGCAATGGTCAGCTTTCAATTCACACCTATTGTGTTTCACATACACAGACATGCGCAGGTCTATCCTTTGTTCAGTATAAGGAAACCAATTTTCGTCAAATTAAAACAAGCCATTTTTGGTACAGACGTCATTAATTTGATCCTATAAATACTTTACAATCATAAGATAGTTATATCATAGCGTTATTTGACCATTTTTGGGCCCAATCCGGTCAGATAGTAGCTATCGTCTCCGATCTTGATGATCCATACATCATTATTATGATCATATACATACATTACAAACATAATAATAATAATAAAAATGTTTTAAAAATGAGCTAAATAGCCAATTTTGGGTCCGATCCGGTGATTAGGCCCGATCCGGTGAATACACTGACTGGCATTGTGTCCTATATGAACTATCTATAGCAAGATGTCCCTACAAAGCTCACCAGCACCAGACACACTCATCCCTGGGTTAACACAAATATACGCAGATTGATGGGGAGGAAGTAAAGAGCCCATCGTAAAGCCAAACAGACTGGTTAGCCTAGAGACTGGTAACGTTTCAAGAAGCAACAGGCAGAGGTACAGAGATCAACAAGAAAGGCCCACAGATCCTACATGCAAGATGTTGTCAGTGCTGATTTGAAGGAAAAGCCATAAAAGATTCTGGTCCTACATAAAGAGCAGACGGCAAGAAGCTTCTGGTGTTGCACCACTGATAATTTAAGATGGTTTCCTGCCAAAGCTGAGATCCTGAACGAACAGTTCCAGTCTCTTTATACGCAAGAGGACACTGATAACATTCCTGACAAAGGTCCAAGTCCCTTCACTATAATCTCGGACCCAGTATAAACGGACTGGTCACTAACGGAAATACAAAGTTATGTTGTCGAGCCTTTATTTTATCGCTATTTCAAAGTACTACAGCCAATAAAATTGATTATGAACATATCCGAGATTATAAGAAGTTACTCCCGGTATGCAAAGTTGAAATACAACAAGTTACAGTAAATAGAATTGAAGTTTTCTCATCTTTTTAGGTTGATTTCTGACGATTTTCAACTAAAAAGTGCCTTAAATAGCTAAAAAGGGTACCTTGGTTTCTTGCTGATGCTCATAAAGACGGATAAACTTTCAATGAATATAACAATACAGTCTTAAAGATAATATATTGAACCGTTGCTTTTTGTAGAAAAATCACAGGTATGCAGAGAAATAAATATGATTATTTAATCTTCAACATTACATCAGTTTTGAAAGCTCAGCCTCGACAACGTATTTCCAATATATACATTTACCTGTATATCAGTTACCAGTCCGTGTATATTGGGTCCAAGCTTCAATGCATGAGATCTCTATCAACTCAAACGGTGTGGAGAAATTACTGAAGGACTTAAAACCCTACAAGGCACCAGGACCTGATGATATACCCACTTTCATCCTTAGGGCTGCATCAGAAGAGCTTGTGCCTATACTGAGTAGAGTCTACCAGATTTCCCTGGATAAAGGAGAACTTCAGAAGTGCCATCAGAGTGGAGAGAAGTCCTCATTGTTCCACTTTTTAAGAAATGACCAAAGCAACAGCCATCCAACTACAGACTATCCTTAACTTCAGTGGCCTGTAAAGTACTTGAACATATAGTTCATAGTAATGTTATGAGGCATTTAGACCAGAACAACATCTTGACAGGTAAGCAACATGGTTTTCGGAAAAGAAGGTCCTGTATTATCCAGCTAGTTAAGACCATCCAAGGCATAGCAAAGGACGAAAGGTGGCAAAGATCAGGAATCAATATAATCAAGTACCACACCTGACCCAGGATACCACATGGGAAAGTGACAAAAACACAATTAAACATCACAAAGGAGAGCTTCGGTCAGGAAGAGACCAGGTCGATGTCATCCTTTTGGACTTTGCCAAAGCATTTGACAAAGTACCCCATCGTAGACTACTATACAAACTAGGATACTACAGCGTCAGAGGACATACTCTGCAATAGATTGAGTCTTTCCTTGGCCACAGAAAACAGTGGGTGCTATTGGATGGGAGCAGATCTTCCCAAGCAGAATGTGATTTCTGGAAATTACTGAAGTCCTCTGCTAATGGCAAACATTGAGGACATTTTAAATAGACTAGCAGACTATACAGGGGACGATATCTAAAATGCATCTAAAATGTAGTCTGTTGAAGTCATCTGCTACATGTAAGTGCTTATTTCTGCATACAGACATTGTGGACCTGTATCAGACTGCTATTAGGAGAGCAACACAAAAAGCAAAATATTGTAAAATATTTATCATAAATAGCTCACGGTGATGCTGTGAATAACTTCCCCTGCCAGCATGCTATCTCGGGCCACCATCAATCCGCAAGTGTAACACCATTAATACGGTGTTTCGCTGGTGGGCCAATAGTGGCCCGCTTTTATACGCTTACTGGATCTTATGCATAGCTATATATACCTAGTTTCTTTCTTCTTCTCCTTCTGGGTTTAAAGGCCTTGCTGTTGTAACACAGTTGTAAGTAATTTGATAATATCGCAGAGCTTCATTATTTTAAGTCTTGTTTTGCAGTTTTTCAAAGACCATAAGTCTCTCTTGAAAAATAAACTTTTTCAGCATCTTGGTACTTTTGTATTGCGCTTTCAAACGCCAAGAAGTCTTCAAATTGTTGTCCAATATGGACTTTGTGAGCCATAGTGGATGAGTTGGCTGTTAATTGTGTAATTGTACTGTTTTCTTAGATTAATGAATTAATGGAAGACAATAGTACTGCAACTTTAGGGTGTCCTTGTCCGCGACCAATTAGCAGGTATGAAAGCATTTACTGCATTTGGAACATGACTGTGGACAAACTGATTCACGAGCCCACTCACAGCTAAGTAAGCAGCTCATCACAATGTATCACTTCATCAGGGCCTGCACTGCTCCCCACACTGCTCACATGGATATAATAAATCTGACTTTGTGAATGGAAATACATCATGATTTTGGAAATTCTAACCTGCATGTAGGCTATGACCCCTTGATTTGTATAATGAACCATTCCAAACCAGAAAATCTCAGTGATCAGTATAGAAATTATGCTTCAGGTTAGAACAGTCTAGCTCCCTATTGCTCAAATATTTCTTCTTAGTTATATATTTCAGTAAAGAAGTCAGAAAAAAATGTTGAAGAATTACAAAAAGTTGTCTGTGATTGGCGCTGGATCCTTTGGAAAAGCTTGGCTAGTTACACGTGCTGAAAACACTAGAAAAATGGTTTGTAAGGTATGTGTACCATAAATGTTCTGAAATTTCCAACACTTTTCTTTTTCTGTTTTCAAATAAATTGTTGGTTTTCAGGGCTGGAAAATACAAAATCAGTGTTAGATTTAGGCTTGAAATCTATTGCGTCCCTGGGACCCAGGTCATCAACAAAAGTTGGGTCCCATATAAATTTTACTGAGTCCCAGAAAGTTTCCCAATTTGCAATGTTAAACACAAAGAAGTTAGCTAAAACTATCAATTAACTTTAATCTCAAACATTTTCAGTTTACACTAAGTGATTGACGATCAATTAAAAAAAGCAAGAAAGAAGCAGACTTAGCAGTAATGGAGTCTTTGACTATTAAACATTTTCGCTTTTAAAAAGTCTTTACTTGACATTCAAGACCAAGATTATTTATTTGTGCCTGTTGAAAATCGCTGAACCTGTCTGTGAACGCATTTCTGAACGGATAAAACATCAAATTGTGATAGTATTTGCTTCAGATTACCCTTTATTAAGTTATTTAAATGTTTCTAGTATGATTACTCGAGGCAAACGCCATTTTTACCCAGCAGATCGATTTTTGGAAAACCGTAAATCATTATTTATAGCTGAGCCTCGTTCTGATTTCAACCGTTGCTATGAACAACGGATCTCGGAAAATCACAACTGAATACTATTTATAGCAGCATCTTTGTGATTTTGAAGCATTGCAAAGTACAAAAGACCGATATTCAACGGTTTTAAGTTACTTCACTATTGAGCTGGCTTAAATGTGTTGAAAGTCGACTGCTTTTGATCTTGGGTTCCATGGACGCAAGCTACTTGTCTTTTTTGCGTACCAACGATTTTCGTTGCGTATTTAGATATTATTACGGCGTTAACGCTAACACTGAAAATGCTTGTCAGAATAGCAAGTAGGGAAGACCCTGATCAGATCTGGGTCTGCGCTGTTTGTCTAGGCCTTTTTGGCAGGCAGTGTTGGAAATTTTAGAACATTTACCGTATTTATAAGCCCAAATTACAAAATCTGTTGTCATTACAGGCTTGAATTAGGCCTTGTCTTTTTTTCTGTTAAAAAAACAACAGCCCCTCCCCCCACCAGAAAACCAAATGGTCTGTCCCTAATTTAAAAAAAAATCAAATCTACAGAGCATTCCTCTATACCTACTCTACCAGTTACAGCATTTTAAGGATAGCCTCATATTTTAATTCCTATGCAAAGAAAAAAAAGGGAGAATTGGCTTATATTTTTGGGGATTTGGGGAGAAGCTGAATTAATATTAGGGATTTGGGGAGCAAAATACTTTAAAGGGAGCCAAGGGATTTTTTTTTATGTTTTTGGGGAGATCTATGCATTATTTTTAGGGAGCAATGGAGCACAGACCCCACCTGGGGTGGGGGGCCTCAACTATACAAATTAATGTTATGCTGAAATAAGTGCATTATTTTGCTACATGCCATACCTCACACTGTGAGATAAAATCTCAGAATTTGGCCCTTCTGAAAACCGAATCCCATAAGATTTTCAAATTTCACAGAATATTCAGACCATCTAAAACACATTTTATACAGAAATAATCATAAATGACACTTTATTGTGTTTATCACAAGTTTCTTACATTAAAATGATACCTTTTTGGTTATTTTTTGGGAGTTCTAAAGTGATTCTTGTGAAAATCTCACAGAATTTTATTAAATCTCCCTTAAAATTTTGGTTTATCTCACGGATTTCAGTCCACAGTTTATGGCATGTATGAGGTACCCTCTAGTGTGGGTGTGTATGAATGTAAGCTGCCACCATAATGAAAATTATATGCTTATTTGTATGTACCGATGCTTCATGTTTTACATGTATAATGTAACTGAGAGAATAAAGTTTGATTGATTGATTGATTGATTAAAACCCAGGACTCATGTGAGCGACCCAGGACCCCATGATCCTTTTGTTTATTTTAATTAACTCTTTGCCTTAAAGAGTTTGGACCCAGGTCAAATCCAACTAAATGGCGGCCTGATCTGGATCCAAACTGTTTGAAACAGCAGAGGACAAAAAGGCATTCAAAATTACCCTGTAGGTAAAGAGTTAAGGTCTTCATTGTTCAATTTTAGGAAATAAAAGTAAGCCAGCTTACAGAAAAGGAATCCGAGCAGTGTATAACAGAGGTTATGGTATTGGCTTGCTGTAACCATGGCAATATTATTAGATATGTTGAAGCATTTGTTGAGAAGAAACATCTCTATATAGTGATGGAGTTTGCAGATGGTGGTGGGTAAACATTTTACTAGACTAGCCTTTTTTCCTTCTTGTAGTGTACTGGGCTGTTGAAATACCATGCCCAACTTGTCCGATCCCAACTTGTCCGATCTGGTCCCATTTCATTCAAGTACATGTAAGCTGAAATTTTTTTTACTTGTCCTTGGACAATTACAAATGTATAAAGTTAATAATAAAATTCTGTATTTCATATTTTGATTAATTATTACTAGTTCACATGTTGCATTGAAAACAGTGTGGATCCTGATCAGCTGGCTTCTTCATAGATCTGCTAATTGTAATCTATGCAGACAGTATGGACCACAACACAATGACATGTCTGAAGTTGTGAACCTGATCCAAACTGTTTGACACTCTGATTGTATTCCTTAAATAATATTTTGAAAACTTTAATTTCTAAAAAATCAAACAATTTTTTGTTGTTGAAAAATTACATAGCATACATTAAAGAGTTATTTCCTTGCTGCCAGTTGCTGGCAGTGACTTTTGTCATCTGCTAATAAACATAACAAACAGTTTGGACCCAGATCAGGGCGGACATTCTGTTAGTCCTGATCTTGATCCAAACCGTTTGACACTCTGATAATATTCCTGAAAGTTGAAAAAGTTGATGCAGACGACAAAACAGCATGAAAAATTACCCAGCTTGCAAAGAGTTAACAACTGTAGCAGACAACAAATTTGTGGCATCTTTAGTCATTTTCATGGCAAATAAAGCTTAAAATTTCATGTTAAAGTAAAGAAGAAGGTAAAGATCAGGAATCAATACAATCAAGTACTACACCTGACCCAAGGCATTATATGGGAAAGTAACAAAAACACAAGGCGAGCATAAAGTCTTATTTGACCCAGCACTTAGAATTTTTTATCCCATCAGCTAGAGCCTTTAACTATGGCGGAGACAAGCTTGAGTACCTGATCAAACTCACATTGTGAGTGTGAGGAGCACAGTGGCTTAGTTGGTTGAGTGTTAGACTTGGGATCAAACAGTTCCTTATTCGAAACAGGCAGGAGACATTGTGCTGTACGTGTCCTTGAGCCAGGGTTTATTCTAGGCAGTCTGATCTGGGTCCACACTGTTTATGAACGAGGCTACTGAATCATTCATCAGACGACAAAACCAGACGACTTTTATTGTGATTGGCGCTTTAAGGAGAAAAACGTGATAGGATATCCGATCAGTTTGATATAACTGAAAGATTGTTGCAAGGGACATCAAACCCCAAAACAAAGAATGGTAAATTGGTTAATTCATTAACATATTTCTTGTATCATTTAAGGTGACTTACAGAAGAAAATTTTCAAGCAGAATGGCATCTTCTTTGCTAAAGAGGTAAACATTGTCAGGACACCAGATAAGGTCAAAATTAAAAAATTAATTTTCTTTTTTCTCACCTTAAACACACTTTTTGTGTGAACTTAAAATTTTGATTATGATTTGGTCCCTTTTGAGCAGCCAAAACACATCTCTTAACTTAAGGATATACTATATAAGAAATAAGGGAAGTTACTTTATAACTACACCATGGCTTTCAGGGAAAATGTAAAAATGGTAACAATATTATAATACCTCCTTGTCGCATATAAGTGACATTATACCGTTCATCATTTGTGTTAAGCTCTGACTAGCTGGATACCTCTTCCACGCAGGTTCAAATCTCACTAGTGTTGCTAGCAAAAATATCGATTAGTGAAAAATTATCAAATTGTTCCTGCAGTGGTATGTATCAATGGTTTTACTGTCACCCTCCTAGTTGCAGTGGTTCCACAGTGTAATTTCCGGCCGAACGCTGAGAACTGCACTGGCTTCCCCCACCACTAGACAGTCGGTGTCTTATATGCAGAATTGCTTAAGTCTGATGTCCATCTCCAGTAAGTAAATTTGTAAAAAATTGTGTACATTTTCGTTAACAACAGTGAACTGGTTTTTATCAGTTACATCTCATATTAACTGCATTGTTGTACGTTGCCTGATAAACGTTATCTATCTAACGGCATGTGCCTTTATCTGGTCATGATGACATTGCACTTTTTTAATGACGTCGCTAATGACGCTGAATCAACGCAAAAATCGAAAATTACGTCATAATCCCTGGTTTGAAGAGTGAAACAATGGGTAAACTGATAAATAGAATACCAGGTTTGCGTCTTTTGATATCAAGTTTACCAGGCTCTGCTTTGAGAACGCATGTTGAATCGCTCGGCAAGCCTCACGATGTCAACAAGCATCTCAAAGCCTTGCCTGGTAACCTTGATATCAAAAGACACTCACCTAGTATTCTCTATATCTCGGCAAGCCTTGCGATGTCAACAAGCATCTCAAAGCCTTACCTGGTAAACTTGATATCAAAAGACACTCACCTAGTATTCTCTATATCTCGGCAAGCCTTGCGATGTCAACAAGCATCTCAAAGCCTTACCTGGTAAACTTGATATCAAAAGACACTCACCTAGTATTCTGTATATCTCGGCAAGCCTTGTGATGTCAACAAGCATCTCAAAGCCTTACCTGGTAAACTTGATATCAAAAGACACTCACCTAGTATTCTGTATATCTCGGCAAGCCTCGCGATGTCAACAAGCTTTCTCAAAGCCTTACCTGGTAAACTTGATATCAAAAGACACTCACCTAGTATTCTCTATATCTCGGCAAGCCTTGTGATGTCAACAAGCATCTCAAAGCCTTACCTGGTAAACTTGATATCAAAAGACACTCACCTAGTATTCTCTATATCTCGGCAAGCCTGGTGATGTCAACAAGCATTCTCAAAGCCTTGCCTGGTAAACTTCATATCAAAAGACACTCACCTAGTATTCTCTATATCTCGGCAAGCCTGGTGATGTCAACAAGCATTCTCAAAGCCTTGCCTGGTAAACTTCATATCAAAAGACACTCACCTAGTATTCTCTATATCTCGGCAAGCCTGGTGATGTCAACAAGCATTCTCAAAGCCTTGCCTGGTAAACTTGATATCAAAAGACACTCACCTAGTATTCTCTATATCTCGGCAAGCCTGGTGATGTCAACAAGCGTTCTCAAAGCCTTGCCTGGTAAACTTGATATCAAAAGACACTCACCTAGTATTCTCTATATCTCGGCAAGCCTGGTGATGTCAACAAGCATTCTCAAAGCCTTGCCTGGTAAACTTCATATCAAAAGACACTCACCTAGTATTCTCTAAGACACTCACCTAGTATTCTCTAAGACACTCACCTAGTATTCTCTAAGACACTCACCTAGTATTCCATATTTTTAGGTGATACTGGAATGGTTTGTACAGATTATGATGGCCCTGGAATATATTCATAGAAGAAACATCCTACACAGAGGTAAATATACCTACATGTACCTCACATAACAGGGTTCAAGCTGGAACCTGACAGTAGGGAGAAGTCACTTCTCCCTCTAGTAATATTAGGGAGAAGTGACAGTCAGATAAGGAGAAGTTATAGGGTAAAATTATGACATTTTCTGTCAGTTTAGAAGCAATTAGCTATTACACATACTATCACCATTAAATAGAAGGAGAAATACAATGCAGTGATAGAAGATTGTCACCACAGCTTGTGTTTGTGTGGTGACAGAATGAAAAAGAGTCTCCCTAAACAACTATAGAAGACGACATTTTCAGATGCGATTTTTCTTGGTGCTTTAAGGGTTAAGGATATACTATATAAGAAAAAAGGGAAGTTACTTTATAGCTACATCCCCGGGCTACACCATGTCTTTTAGAGACTCCCACTTCTCCCTGGGTCCCATTTAGGACAAAATTTCGGCCCCTATGGCAATAATTTTGCCCTAGTTGTCCCCTAGCTTAGTCCCTGCGTAATCTTGTCCTCTTGAATCCTGACATAACCTTCCCTACTGAAAGCATTGTAGATCCGGATCAGATGGTTATGAAGCCATCTGATCTGGATCCACACTGTTTTCCATGCAGCCTGTAATTAAATTGTAATAAATGGTTGCATGGAACTGATAAGAATTGGCTGTAAAACAGCCTTAGATTTGACATATATTTATTACAATATGTTTCTGACTTGGAATGATGTGCTGGGTGGTTTTGGCATTGCTAAGGTTCAGGTCACAGAGTGAATGCCATGACACAAATAACACATAACCGTTATTAGAACAAATACTGAATCATAGAATTCCTGTAAAAGTAAAGTAAAGTGCTTGTTTATTATAGTGTCACCCCTATTGAAAGGGCCAGCCATTTCTGACTTATGAGACACCTCAACTTGTCACATTTACTTCCCAAATCCCATCCTTTTGCCAGGCACCAGGCAGGCTAGGAATTGGTAACTGTTATAAACTAGCTGACAGCTAACCAACCGGCCATATCAGAACAAACGCCACTGCCGCTGACACTGGGATTCAGACCTTTGACCTCCCGAAGCAGATGCCTTAACCACTAGGCTATCGGGACCTGTATGGGCAAGAATCTGTCAGCCACCATGTGTTGGCATCAGTTGGTTAATTAGCCTGAACATATCCTCTATACATGGGAGTAATTTACAAAATTAACTTTCTATCATGATATTAAGTGTTAGAGTTATGTATGGTAGTATATAAATATAACATACTTGAGAGGGTGCTAGTCGAAAATATCATCCGGAGAAACGTGATTATCAACCGAGGCGCAGCCGAGGTTGATAATCATATTTCGAGGGATGATTTTTGACTAGCACCCTCTCAAGAATGTTATATTTATTTTATTATACCGAACATTATTCTTGTATTGTCTAACCATGGTGCGAGAAGTTCCAATGAGAACGCAATGCGCATTTGCTACGAATGTATGAAATAATATCTTTTACAAACAGGTAGTGTTTGTAAACAGTTTGAGTGCTCCAACTGGTCGTGATCGTCGTTTAAACAAATCGTGCCATAATCACTGATGGTGTCAAACGTTTTAGGCTACTTAGCTTGCAGCGTCGCTTAAATCAACACTGTAAATGGAGTTGCTGTAGATGATGCAATTTTGTTGCAAAACAGAAAATTTCGTCTGATCTGCTAAATTTTGGTTTCAAAGTGTTCCGCTTGTCCTAACTAAGAAAACGAATACCCACACTTTATGTTTCTGACCACAAATGACAAAGTTATTGGGAGTTCAAAGTGACCAGGCCATGGCTCGCACATGTATCCGCCATTGTAAGTTAGCATCTCCTCGTGTTAACAAACGAACCGTACGCGCATTGGTGGCGCGCATGTGATAGTCGAAATTATCGCAGGGTGATAGTCGAAATTAGCATCTACCGGCCTATGGAGGTTTTACATGGGAATTTTATGTGAGGTATAATAACAACTATTAACACGCTGGTAAATGTATATGTTGATTTGCTGGTATTTACGTGTATTGCCAGTACTTCATAGACTGGATGTGGTAGATATTGGTGTTAATACTGTATAGAAAAACATGCCTTATGCCAAAGGGACTATAGAAGTGGATCATTTTTAAGTATTCGGCATGCACATGGCGATTTATGTAAGCATTTAGGAATAGATTCGAGTACCGATCCAGTTGATAGGTAGTGATCGGTACTCAAATCTATTCCTAAACGCTTACATAAATCGCCATGCACATACTAGAATGCTTAAAAATGTCTAAAGTTTATAGTCCCTTTGGCATATAGCATTTTTTCTATATAGTATTAACACCAACAAAAATGAAAATACCTATCACATCCACTCTATGAAGTACCGGCAATATGCGAAAATACCCGCAAAGCGACGTATACATTTACCAGTGTGATAAACATAATTGAGCTGTGGCATGGGATTTCCAACAATGTGGTTAGTGGGACCAGCAAAGCCTCAGATCAGCCTGCGCATACGCACAGTCTGATCAGAGCCTTTGCTAGTTGCTTGAATATTCCATGAGTGTTAAGCTACTGATTGAACATGATTTGGAGTATCTAAGCTTAAAAAGAGGCTGTACAGGCTCGTCTGAATCAACACTTGTCAAAATACCACATTGTTGAAAATCACATGTCACGGCTCATACCTATATTCATTCTAGCTACTGAAAATATTGTTAAGATGAAGAAGTAGATATGTATGTTATTTCATATGTCGTTTCAGATCTGAAAGCCCAGAACGTCTTTCTGACTGGTAATGATGTGATAAAGCTTGGTGATTTTGGTATTGCTAAGGTTCTTCAAGGTCAAGGAGATCATGCCATGACACAGATAGGAACACCATTTTATGTCAGCCCAGAAATATACCAGAAGAAACCGTATCCTTTCTATTTATAACAACGGGAAGGTCATTTCACCTTACTGTGTTTGACCCAATAAGCAGGCCTCCAAATAAGAGTGCATATTGGAAAACTATTTTTTTGTTTCTCATCCAAAACATATGTTGTGGGTGCTCAAAAGAACCGTCTCAATGAAACGGTTCTTTTGAGCACCCAAAACACGTGTTTAAATTAATGGGTAAGAAAATAATTACAATTTTATGCTCATAGAATGTCCTCATCTGGATCTATGAATAAGCACTCTGTGCATCAAACTTTCATCAAAATTTTATAACATTTTTCTTTCAAACAGTGTAGACTCAGATCAGCTGGAGTCTACACTGACACTGTTTCTCATCTACATAATAGTGCTTGACTCGAGATCAAGGGGTTGCGGGCTCGAACGTCACTGCGTTGTGTCCTTGAGCAAGACACATTAACCCTAGCTTAGTACTGGTTCAACCCAAGAAGACCCGTCCCTTATAACCGAAAGATTGCTGACTGGACGTTAAGAATCAAACCAAACAAACAAATCATCTACATGATAGTGCTTGACTCGAGATCAAGGGGTTGCAGGTTCGAGCCTCACTAGAGGCACTGTGTTGTGTCCTTAAGCAAGACACTTTATTCTCTGCTTAGTACTGGATCAACCCAGGAAGACCCATCCCAACATGACTGAAAAATGTTGACTGGGACGTAAATAATCAAATCATACATGATTAATCCATTTTAATAATGAAATTGCACCTGTAAAAAGCAAGTGGATTTGACCAGGAAATGCCACAATCACAGACTGCAGACCAACCAATGGCATTGTGAGGAAGAGACACAGAACACAGCTACGATACAATTAGACTGGATGGAAATTTTGAGTTGATTTAGCATTCACAACTCAAGAGGAGCTTGTTTGTGTACTTAAAAGCATGTGCTCTTATTATGATGAATAGGGTGTTATGTATGGGCCACGATGAGAGAAAACCTTTGCATCCGCGCAGACTTATCAGCACCTTTGTTATTTGATTACAGGGCTTTTTCCAGCAATTTTGGGAAAAGGCCCCTGGCCAAAATTGGGAAAAATGATCGACTTAACAGCAAAATTGGGAGAAATTAATGACATAGAACATAACAAGGGTAGCAAAATATATCCTCAAAATCAAGTTATTTTAGATTGTATAATGCCAACCATACCACTTAAGCACAAGTTTTTAAGTATCATTCAGATATGGGTCATGTTTCTCATAAGTAGAAATGGTCTCTAAAAAAAGTAAAAAAAAATAAAGAATTTTGTTTTTTTACTTTTCTCAATTTGGAAAAACAGACATGGTATTGGGAAAAAAAGTGGCCATTTTCAATTGGGAATGGGGCTGAAATTCGGCCCCTAGAGAAGGGCAAAAAATGCCCTGGATTACTGGAAAGTATCGTATCTAAACTTGCTGCAAGAGAAATTTCAATATTCTATTCTATCTCTCTAGCTGAGGAGACTGTTTTGAGTCTCGCTTTGTCGGAAACCCCAAAGACCTGATGCTTATCTGTAGCTGGACCCACCGTGGCTCAACTTGAGGTTTTCTTTAGCTCTGACTATCTGTGAGTCATGAGCCCTTTTCTTTGTTTCACCATGGTGTCTTAATTTGATTAGTGTGTTCTCCATGATGATACATTGCATTAGTTAGTTTGCCTCCATGCGAGCTGAACATTTCTTGTACTTCAACAACAGCAGAATCTAGGGCGAAGATTTGGTACCAGTAAAATGCATTTAAGCCCCCGGGTGGCTTAGGCTGCTGTCCGTTCTAAGGCGGTGGTTCTGTTGTTGTTGACTTTTTGTTTATTGTTACTCCCAGTGTGGGATTCTGTATTTGTTCTATGTTTTGTTGTACGTTACTTTATGTCCATTCTAGTATTGCAATCATCTTGATGGGGAAGAGAGAGCTGGTTGCTTTGCTTAATTTGTCTTCCTGGTGTCTTGTGATGGTTGAGTGGCTCTTCCTCGCGGTGCCACGGGGTTGTCTGCAGTTTGTGATTGTGGTATTTCCTGATCATACTCAATAACTATTTTTGCCACATCGAGGCCCATACATGAGCTGCCTCATGCCAAAACCAGCAAAGTGACTTGTGTACCCAGTGAAGTAAATCAGCCAGGCCCCGAGGTTATAAAACTTTTTCCATGCTCAACTCAGCTGAGCACAAAATTTATCCTCATAAATGTTAAAATGCCAACAATAATTGGCATTTTAACATTTATTGGCATGAGAAATACACCATCTAAGATACTTAATACAGGAAACTTCTTTATTTGTCGGCATTCTAGTTTTTATGTGCAGTTGAAATTTTGTGCTCAGTTGAGCATGAAAAAAGTTTTATAATCTTGGGGCCTGGTCATCTTTTAGGTTCAAAGTCTTTACAGTGGCTGAGACTCACATAGAACCTCACAAAAGCTTAACCTTTCAGGCCTTTAGATTAAAGTGTGTAATAAATCATTAATTTACTTATCTCTCATGTTAAGGGTACTGAATGAGAGGTTTCATTTGAGCTCCAAAAATATTTACTGATGGACAAGAAAACACTCACAATTTTACATTTAACCCTTTGCATCATAGAGACGCCTTTTAACGCTTGTAAGAACTGCCTGATCAGGGTCCACTCTGTTTGCTTATGGAAATATGATATATCTGATCCTACACTAGTGGACCTGACAAGTTATTTCTTTGTTCTATGTACCAACATGAAATTTTATTTTAATTATTCAAAGTGGGTGGAGCCAAGCATGAATATTCATAAATTTTGTGTTTATCTGGACCTATGCTATTGATCAATTTACTTTGACCTTGTATTAGGTACAACAGTAGCAGTGATATGTGGGCAGCGGGATGTTTACTATACGAGTTGTGCCTTCTTAGGGTACCGTTTATAGCTCCAGATATCACAAGCCTCATTTTAAAGATTTTACAACCACAATATGACCCAATACCAAGGTAATATTAAACCTTTACATCGTTTATCAAATAAACTCCCACAGTTTAACACATTAATTCGTTGGGAAGTTCTAATCTTCAACCTAGTTAAATGTAGGACAATCATTTGTAAAGGGTGTGGTAACTTGATGGCATGTCACCACAATGAGCAGATGGCATGGCTTACTTGAAACAAAAGTTGAGCAGTTTACATTCATTGAGATATAGGTAGCGATTGCAGAAAAAATACAATGTAGACCTATCAGCTTTTGCAATGAATTTTTTTTACAAATAATTCTTGCTAATTTAAACTTTTATCATAATAATCCCCTAACTTTGCCCAGCTGAAAATCACCAATAAAATTTCAATGAAATAATTTGCCAAATTTTTCAGTGAATTTTCTGAAAAATCAGTGGGATTTCACTGCATTCCACTGATTTTTGGAAAATTCACTGAAAAATTTGGTTAATTAATTCACTGAGGTGCAGTTACAATAAATGGTTGAATTTGCTATCCAATTCCAGTTTAATAATAGCATGTTTTTTTACCAGTGTTGATCCTGATCTATTGCCTTCTCAGCTCTTTATTGCTTTATTTAAGTTTAAAAAAGAATATATTCAGGTGTAGCTTGGTAAGGGTTTACTGATGAAATGAATGCTATTTTTGGAATTTTCATTGAATCATGAATACGTCAGGTCTCTTGCAAAGTAAGTGAAGCCTGAAGGGCTTCACCTTCACCTTGCAAGAGATTCGAAGTATTCTTGATTCCATGAACATTCCAAAAATTGAATTCATTGCTTATATTTACGATTTATTATTAATGCTAAAATATAGAAATTATTTATAATTTAGGAAACAAAACAGTTCAGTATTTAATATGTATTTGTATCAACGGTTTTGTTAGAGTGTAAAACAGAAAAGCGGAACAGCCAGTGTGAACATGGACTGCCAATGAAGCAAACAAGAGGCTTGTTTTGCAGGTGCAGCTCAGGTGTGGCTCGCTGTCAATCACAACACCAGTGTCACTTCTGGCGAATGAAGTTGATGTTCGAAGCGAATTGCATGTACAAGTGAGCTTGGCAGCTGTCAATCAAATTTATGTCATACATGAGGCTATGAACGTTGAAAAATCTAAAGATTCATTCAAGGCTTGCTTTCAAAATGTAAATTAGTTTTATAATACATTATTTGAAATAGTACTCATACTATGTGCATAACTTATTCTAAACAGCTGATCGGGATCCACACTGTTTTTCACTCATCCAGGCAATGACTCCATATTGATATTAAAATCATACCACTGGATTGAATATAAATCAGAAGTTCATTTGTGTAAACACTAAACAGCATATAAAGTCCTCAGTGTGCACTTTTATGAGCATACAGTAAAACTTGTCCTAAGCGGCCACTTAAATTAGATAAAACAAAAGTCTAAATGGAAAATGGTAGCTTAATGAAGGCCGAAAGTATTGCAGAATCCTCCCCTTGGAGCATTCTGCAATACTTTTGACCTGCATTAAGCGATAATCCGTATTGAAAACCAATGTTTGGTGTTCTTTTTGAGTGGCAGCTTAAGACAGGTAATTACTGTATGTGCTGAATAGGTCAATTCAGTACTTCGAGTAGCTCAGGAATGGGAATCTTCAGCTTTTTGGCAAATTTCAGCTTTTTCCATTGTCATTTACACTTCCATAATGTTAAAGATTCATTCTGGTCTGTACAAATTTGAAGAGTTTTTTTCAAGGGAGTAAAGGTTTATTTCAGCTTTTTCTATTGATAGTAATTTTTTTCCCTGGTAACTTCAGTATTTTATTTTCAGTTATTTTGGTCCATTGATAGAACAACTAGTATCCTCTCTGCTTGTTGTCCAACCATCTTCCAGACTGTCTGCTTCAGCTGTTCTCAACATTCCAGAAATACAAAAAATACGAGACAAACTTCACTCAAAGCACAGTGACATTTACAAGTGTCAAAGTCTAGGTTTAGCTATCAGTAATGATAAGTCAAAGAGTAATCGTGTGTCAGTATCTGCTAGTGACGATAGAGATTACAACAGGTTTGAAAAAGATTCATCAATCACTGAAGCAGAAAGTAAACTTAAAGAGAACAGAATTGAAAGAAATGCTCTTAATAAATTAGCATTAGGGAGGAGACTTCAGCGAGAAAGAATTAGAAGTCTGCATGGTGTCAGAAGTTTAACACCAGATTTACGCAGAGAACACACACATAATGTAAGGAGACAACAAAGCGAGCCCCGTAGATATAGCTGTGCTGATGGCGAACAAAGTAAAAGTAGGAATGGCATAGCTTTAGAAAACATGGGTACTTCAATAGTCAATTATTCTTATTTCTTCATAAAAATATGTTATGGGCATTATATTTATCTTATACAGGCCTCCAGATAAGAGAGCCTACCAGAAAATTATTTTTCTTATTTCTCAACCAAAACATATGTTGTGGGTACTCAAAAGAACCGTCTCAATGAGATGGTTCTTTTGCCCTCCCAAAACATATGTTTAAACTGATGGGTAAGAAAATAACCACAGTTTTACGCTAAAAAAATGCTTAACTGGCCCTATGCTATATATTCGGAACAAGTCTATTTTCCTACCAGATGAAGTGTGTAAAAGGTTTTCATTGAATTGCAAAAAGTGTTTACCTTGATCAGGAGCAGTCTGATCTGTTTTAAAGTAAGAAAGAGGGCAAAGATCAGGAATCGATACAATCAAGCACCACACCTGACCCAGGATACCAATGGGAAAGTGACAACTTCACAATTAGACAGCACAAACAAAAGCCAAGAGGTCAGCCCTTTCCCAGCAGGTGACCACAAGGCATCAACAAACAGATGTGCATGAAAGCATAACAAAACAAGACTGAAATAACCTAAATGATCCACAAAAGAAGCACCGCCTTGGAACTGTCAGTAAAATATTTTACTGGAGGGCTTAAACCGGTTTAATGGTGCACCAACCTCACCCTTAGTTCAGATGTGGATCTCTTCCATTTCTTTTGCAATCATAGATAAAAAATACTTTAATTTTTTTTTTTTTTTTTTGGGGGGGGGGGGGAGAGCAGTAGCTCAGTGGTAGAGTGCTTGACTCGAGACCGAGGGGCCGCGGGTTCGAGCCTCACCGGCGTCACTGCATTGTGGTCCTTGAGCAAGACACATTTATCCTAGCTTAGTACTGGTTCAACCCAGGAAGACCCGCCCCTGTTTAACTGAAAGATTATTGATGGGACGTAAAGAATCAAATCAAACAACTTTTAATATTTTGAGCAGTTTAGTTAATCTGACAATGATAAAAATCCATCATTGGTCAATCAAATAAGTCCTTAATCCATCATAAACTTTTAGCCGAGTCCAATCACTGAAAAACATTAAAAGTTACTGTGATCTTATTTATTAAACATGTTTTTAAAATTTTGACTCATATCAGTAAACTCTGGCATGTGCAACAGCTGCCTCTGCTAAGCTGTTTCATTTTTAATAAAAAAAATATATGTATGGGCTACCAAACTTATCGGATTATTGGGCAATGAAAGCTCAGGTGAGTCTGGGTATTTGTGCCGACTCGCCAGAGCCTTCCCTGCTTGTGATCATAAAGTATGATGTACAGTCTTAAGTGGCCACTCAAAAAGAAGACCAACATTGGTTTTCAAGACCGATTATCGCTTAATGCAGGTCAAAAGTATTGCAGAATGCTCCAAAAGGAGCATTCTGCAATACTTTCATCCTTCATTAAGCTACCATTTGTCATTAAGATCTTTGTCTTGTTAATTCTTGAGTGGCCGCTGAAGACAGGTTTTACTGTTTATGAATTCCCAGATCAAAATTTAGACCTAGTCCCACTGGATATGTCAGCATTGGCGTTTAACTCTTTCATTAATAGCGGCGACTTTTTCACTTGCTGATAACCATTGCAATTGGTTTGAACCCAGATCAGGACCTACAAAATGTCTGTCCTGATCTGGATCCAAGCTGTTTGACACTCTGATAGCGTTCCTGGAAGATTTTATGAAAAAGTGGGATGACAACAAGACATGTAAAATTACCCACATAGGTTTAGATAAACACATTTTTTCAGCGTTAAATTGTTAATATTTTCATACCCATCGATTTTAACGTATGTTTTGGGTGCTCAAAAGAATCATCTCATTGAGACGGTTCTTTTGAGTACCCACAACATATGTTTTGGTTGAGGAATAAGAAAATTGAATTTTCGTTACACACTCTTAACTAAAGTCCTGTACCCAGCATTCAAAGAGTTAAAGTATGTCTTATTGCACATGCGTTAAGCACCAAAATCTCATGTTCTGGTTCATATATAGTTGTTGACCATAGCGATGCCTGCAGTAATGAACAAATCAGAAAGGAGAAAGGACTGGTTATCAAACTAAGTGATAGACACAAAGAACAAGCTAGAGAGCTGGTTGAACCTGATGATGGAATCAACCATTCAGAAGCAGCTGTTACCCCAGATGATTCTAAAAGCCATAATAAGGTAAGAATGTCTTACATAGAGGATCTTACATGAGTGCTCGTGTTTGATTGAATTTATTAAATGAGTTGGGGAAAAGAGATAAATTCGAGGCTTGCCGAGCATTTTATCTCTTTTTTCGCAACAAGTTTATTAAATCCAATAATACAAGAGCACGATTGTTAGATCCTATTTATCATAATTATGTCATTATGTATGCAGCGTTGTTGTGGACGTCATAACGTTTCCCCAAAATCCGTAAACCATTAGTGGTTTATCGATTTTAATGTATGGCGTTATTTCACTCCCAGGCGTGACATCATGTGATGAATATTAGCTACACAACTAATAAATAGAGAATACTAGGTGAGTGTCTTTGATAACAAGTTTCGAACTTGGCAAGGCTTGAAGAATGCTTGTTGAATTGTGAGGCTCAATCTTATATTAACATTTAGTATCATCAATCAAATATGCCATATGGCTCGTTACCCTTATAAGATGATCTATTTAATTTGTAATGGGGATTTTGGAACAGTGAGTGTACTGAACATGATTACATAGCAATACATGTACTAATGACATCACACAAATATTGATAAACAAAGAAAGTTATTGCCTGCAATAGTCAGCCTTTAGGGGCGTCCCAGATCATGTTATCGTTTGAGAAATGCAAACAGCTGAATTGTGGATTTCATCTAAAGCAACTACAGTACTGAGTAGCGATGTGAATATTTGCCAAACAAGTTAGTTGCTGATCAGGCTGCTTATCCCCTTAATCTTTGTCACTTTTACCACATTTTGAATGAATCATTTTTCAGATACCTAAGTTGACCATTCTAATTTAAAAGTTTTATTTCGATCTATTTGAAAGTTACATTTGTTTTTGACATGCTCTGAACAGGACTTTAGTTAAGAGTGCGTACCAAAAAAATAAATTTCTTATTTCTCAACCAAAACATATGTTGTGGGTACTCAAAAGAACCGTCTCAATGAGACGGTTCTTTTGAGCACCCAAAAAATATGTTAAAACTGATGGGTAAGTAAATACTTACAATTTTACGCTCAAAAATTTTGTTTATCTAAACCTATATCTGAAGATGTTCACCTGGTTTTGTTTTATTTTCTCAGCTCACTTGTTGTTTCTTTCAGTTTCCTTTATAATTGATATGATGCCAAAGCAAATGAATATGGCTGTAAGGACTTAATTATTATATGACAGTTCATATATTTATTTTAAAGAAAATGATTTGGGTCTCGACGCGAGAAGACCTGTCTTTGGGGCATGCGAATAACAAAGGCACAGACCAGCCTGTGCATCTGTGCAGTCTGATCAGCCACCTTTGTTATTCACTATTGGAAAGAATGATATCTAAACTAGCTAAAAAGGAAATTTCAATTTTCTAGCTAGTGTATGACCTGATCGGAAATCCCAAAGACGGGTTTTCTCGAGTTGAGGTCCATTTAAAGGTGAGGGACATACATTCACAGAATTTGCTTGTTTTTCAGGTATCCTCAATTTCAAAGAAGACGTATGTAATAAAAGAGTCAGCTTTACGCCGCCTCTCCCAAGTGTCACCATTACTACTTGAAACAGTTCGTCAGCAGAGAGCAGCTTTATCTCTAGACACAAATGAAGTATTCCAAGACAAGGTCAGAATAACCAAAATTCTCTGCACCATATTTGCAGTATTTGACCTAATATAGAAAAATAGGGTAATTACAGTACAGCTTCTATGTTAACCCTTTCCATCATGAATATTCATGCTAGGCTCCACCCACTATGAATAATTCATTAAATAAACTTTCACATTTGTTATGTTTGATTTTTTGTTTAAATTGATTCTTTACATCCCTGTCAACAATTTTTCAATTATGTCCGGACGGGTCGTCCTGGGTTGAACCAGTTCTAAGCAAGGATTAATGTGTCTTGCTCAAGAACACAAGGCAGTGACATCGGTGAGGCTCGAACCCGCAACCCCTCGGTCTCAAGTTAAGCACTCTACCACTGAGCCACTGCGCTCCCTTCTTTCACATTTGTATATAGAACAAAGAAATTACTTGTCAGGTCCACTAATGTAGGATCATATCCTATAATCATATTTCCATAAGCAAACAAAGTAGACCCTGATCAGGCAGCTCTTATCTGGGTCTACTCTGTTTGCAAAAGCATCAAAAGGTGTCTATGAGGTAAAGGTTTATGTATGTGTAATGCATACATAAATCTTTCAACCATACCCCTAAGGTCTATATTGGCCACCCTCAGGGGTCATTTTGCTCCTATAGATGCATAAGAAAAAGAATAAATCCAAAAATCTTCTGAAACCATGAAATCAACAATTTGAATGAGCAGTTTCTAAAGGCTCACTGAACCTCTTGTTTTGGTTTTCACTGTGAATACTATTTTTAATTTCATGAAACCCTTCTTCAGTAGGGAGAGCAGTGGCTCAGTGGTTGAGTGCTTGACACTAGACCAAGGGGCCGCAGGTTTGAGCCTCACCGACTTCACTGTGTTGTGCCCTTGAACAAGAACATTGATCCTAGCTTGTACTGGTTCAACCCAGGAAGGCATGTCCCTGTTTAACTGAAAGATTGTTGATGGGACGTAAAGAATCAAATCAAACAAAACAGGTCTTCGAGTGTAGGATCATATCTAATCATATTTTCATAAGCAAACAAAGTAGACCCTGATCAGGCAGCTCTTATAAGAGCTGCCTGTTTGGGGTCTGCTCTGTTTGCAAAAGCATTAAAAGGCATTTCTATGAGGTAAAGGGTTACGTGTGTAGCAATGCATACATAAATCTTGCCAACCATGCCCATGGGGTCTATATTGGCCACCCCCAGGGATCATTTACTCCTATAGATGCATAAGAAAAAAAATCCATCAAAAAGCTCTGAAACCATGAAGTCAACAACTTGGGTGAGTGGTTTAGTCTCACTGAATCTCCTGTTTTAGGTATCTCTGTGAATACTGTTCTTTTTGATTTCATGAGACCCTTCCTCAGTATTGCCATGTAATGTATTTCTAGGTAAACCCACCAAAGGCAGCTCTGTTCAGAAATGTTGAAGGTGTGTCAGAAAACATCAAGCAACCCAGTACATCATTAGAAGCTGACACAACAACTGCCGGACCTGACAGTTCTGTGGATGATGTCTTTGAAATGCCAACAAAACAACAAATGGCTGGAGGACTTAATGAGGAGAGGAAAGAAGTAGAGTATGAAACTGGGCCATTTTCTGTTCAACATCAAAAGAGAATTGACTCTACCACATATGTAGTTAAGGAACGAGGTAATTCATTAATGAGCATTAATTTCCAACAATGTGGCATTTTGACAAGTATAGACAATGAGTCTGTACAGCCTCCTTTTAAGCTTTGAAACTCCAAATTATGTTCAGTCAGTAGCTTAACACTCATAAAATATTCACAAGAGACTAGCAAAGGCTCTGATCAGACTGCGCGTATGCACAGGCTGGTCTGAGGCTTTGCTGGTCGCACATACCACATTGTTGGAAATCTCATGTCGCCGCTCATCCATATGCATAGCTATTGAAAATTAACTTATAAACAGTCTCTATAAAATAATTATGCTTATGATATCACATATACGTTAAGTCATTTTTGACTGCTTTCATGCTTATGTTGTCATCTGCTGACTTTTTTTTTCAAATTTACTTTTTCAAAAAATTCTTTCAGGAACACTATAAGAATATCAAACGGTTAGGATCCAGATCAGGATAGACAAAATGTTGGTCCTGATCTGGGTCCAGACTGATTGCAAAGGTTTCAGCAGATGACAAAAGTCGTTGCAAGCAATGGCATGGAAAGAGTTAATCATACATGTTCTGCTATCTAGCAGGGCTAAGATGTGAAGTTTTGGGTCTGTAACTTTCATCATTCGAGTGAACAGCTAAGACTGGCAAGTTTGCATATGTGCAGACTGGTCCAAGTCCTCATGGTCACCAATGTATTAAATTTAGATTGCCACATGTATCAAGCCTTATACCGGGCCCTGTAGCGCAGTCTGTAGTGAGTTCAACTGCAGATCCAGGGGTCGAGAGTTTGATCCCGGCTTAGTCCCATACTTTTGTGGAGATTTATCATGAAATAGTTTCTACAGTAATTCTCTTCCTTCCGCTGATTCAAGAAGGACTGTTGTCAGTTACAAGTGAAAGTATGTGCATTGTTACGATACAGAATGGCTGGAATAACAGAATCAGCTATGGTTGCGTATACGCACAAATACGCAGTGGTTTAGGTATGCACCTGGGCACCTATTCGAACCATGATACGGTACTCTTTCTATTGATAGTCCCAATAAAAGGTCGGTTTGTCTGAGATGGAATTCATTGTATCTATATTTATCAACGCTTGCACGTTTTCCTTATTCTTCTCGAATATCTCGGAAATCTTGTGCGTTTTTCAATATATAAAGGATGGAATTTCCCATTCTTGTTAGGGGACATTTTAAACATACCGATGAAAGGTTCGATATAGAGATGCTATTCATTATTATAAAAGGTACGTGAAGTTATATATATTGTTACTGTATTGATATTGTACATGACAGGGCGATGGCGATTCCTGTAATTGCATTGAATCGCGATGTCTCTAGCATGTTACATTGTATTGAAATAATAAGTCATTCGTTTTCTATTTTGTCGTCTGTTGAATCGGCCAGCATTCCGTGTATGAGTTCTTTCGGGTGTTATCAATAACGTCCCGTTTTTTCGGTGAAAATAGCGATTGTTACGCACTTGCGTATGAAGTTACGCACATGCGTATTGCCTAAAAATCTGCTGGGACCATTCTTGCGGCTATAGTAAAAGCTGTCCGGATGGACTCGTCGGGTTATTTCGGACAAAAGTAGTCACAGGCCATGTCGGGCCTGCACCTAAAACTATAATGGCATGCTGAAAGATTTACCAGGGACCGATAGGTGAAAAACAATTTTAGCAGCTAGATTTTAAATTGTTGTGATTTGTACGGCGTTGTTGGAAAGACGATTTAACTGCCAGTGATAATCGACTTTCTGTTGCGACCTGTATGTGTCACCTCGAGTTATATCTGACGCATATAAGAATAAGGGTTAGGTGCATACACTACAAAGCACTTACATAAATAAGGTGATAGCTGACATGTATGTTTAGAGATTAGGTAGGTGTAATGTTACACCAAAGTAAATGTAAAATATTTTTTGTTACACCAAAGTAAATGTAAGATATTTTCGTTACACCAAAGTAAATGTAAAATATTTTGTGTTACACCAAAATAAATGTAAGAAAGCCTTGTACGGTTTTACACACATAAAACAGCAGAATGTAATCTCTCAATATTGATGTATATATTTTTTGCCGAGAGGTCATAATTAGTTGTTTACGACTGATACGTTATACATGTACGAAATTAGTGCGTGGGCAGGGTGATGTCCGACGTAAACGTCCAAACGTTACGTCGGCACCACACTGTTCAACCTTTTTCCTGGAATTTTAAGAGAATTGGTATCAGTATGTGTAAACCTCAAAACTATCTAGATAACGTGACCTTGAAGGGAAAAAGGGCCACGGGATCTTGATGTTTCGGCTGCGATAGCGTCTCAACCAGGGTGACGTTACGACAGTGTATAGAAGAGTTTGTTACGTATGGGTTTGTTCGTTTGGCATAAGAGGTATTGTTTAGCGCTGACATAGGCCAGTCACTAAAAAAATACTTCTCTATTATATAAGTTGAAGTGTGGGTATTTAGAAGAGCCGATTCATCCTAACCGCATGGGAGCCGTTAGCCATACACCCACGGGTGTGGGCTAATCGCGCGCTTATAGGGTTAGGCTGTAATTTAAAAGAGTAAGACCACTGAAATTATTTCTATTTTTGTGAACTTCGAACGAACAACCCCATTATCGACGCAAAAGAGTGATTCTGAGATTCTAAATATAGATTGTTTTTTGCAGAATCATCTCTTGTGTCCCCTCCTACGTTGGAGGCTGAAAGTTGGTGAGCCGTTGATTAGTACCTGAGGGCACATAATAGTTGTTCCCCTTAGGCCACGACCAGCGTGGATCAAAGCCCCAATCGTTACAACGTAGTACAACCAAATGGGAAGCCAACCGGCTCGAATGGTTATATGAAAAATCTGACGCTCCAACGCGGGGATATGATCAGGAGGACATATATTAATACTGACGTCTTGAGTGACGATCAGCAGTACGCGTAACAGATAACCCAGTGACGACCAAAGTACAGGTTCGATCACCTCAGCGCCGATGGTCTAAAGGAGACACACGTGCAGCTTAGAAGACATAGTGTTCGCGAGACGCGTATAATCTCGAGATTTCTCGTCAATACGAGAACTTAAATATTAAAGGATCCAATTTTTTTTTTTTGTCTCTTATGAGAACTTAAGCTATATGTTAAATATATTCTTTACGTCTCTTATTTCTGACTAGTTGACGTACATCTAGAACAGGACAGTCCAAGATTGGTTCTAATTGAAACGATCTTGGAGTGGCAACTTGCTCTAGTATAGGATGGTCAATTAGCCAGAAATAACAGCGTAGGTGGTGTCATTGTATATTAATGTGTTGTTGATGTTTTCTTAGTACATAAAGTACTGAAAAGTTTTTGCTAGTTGTGTGCATTATTTTTCCCTGGTAGCATCGTCATCGCATAAAGGAATTTTCCAATAAGATTTCCCCTCTTCCTTCCTGACCGGCTTTATGTCGTAACAATGGTGTCAGAAGAGTGGGATTTTTGAGGTTTTATTGGCAAATTTCTCTGCTGCGACGTTGCTACGGGCGCACACTAGTAGTTTTTCTTTACAAGAAAGGTGGTGAGTGTCAACACACAGTACTGATTGCATGCGTTCCCCTGTGATGAAGTGCGACACATGTAAATAAGTCATCACATAACATTCTGAGGGGACCCATACTTTCTTGTTCTGTGGATTGCCATTAGGGTATAAAACCCAAGGAAAATTTGTCAGAGTTTAATTATTAGACTTGTCCACCTTTATTTTACCCATATCATTGTGTATTGACTTATGCCCTGTATTCCTATTAATTAAGGATACTGATGTGGAAAATTTCATATCGTTTGAGGGTACTAATAATTTAAATCACCTCAGTGACGTCATAGTGTGTGACGCCACTCAACTGATTTCTATTATTAGAAGAAGTCCATAGAAAGATTATTTTAGTCAATTATTATGTCTTGCTATGACAAGTGACTGTTGACTTGACTGTAACGCGTTTATATTAATATCGCGTAGGTATACATTTCTTGACGTAAATGCGAGAAAATGAATGACGTTTTTTAGTCAAATACGTTCAGTGAAGGCCTATTTAAAGTTGATATATATCCTAGGCACCTTTCCGTGGTGATCTCTTATACGTTGTACTTTACGTTACTCATATGTAACGTCATTAAATCCCTAGTAAAATTATTAGTTTACCAGCGCGAACGTTGGTTAGCCCATACCTATTTAAAAGGGACAAAGCGAACCCTTATTTATTTTCAACAGTATAGTTGACTCATACCATTCCCAACAATAGGCTAAAATGGATAAACATATTTCATTAGCACGGGAATTAGGATATGAAGGGCAAGAACTAAGGGATTATCTTAAGAGGCAACAAGATTTAGAAAGGGAGGAAAGGTTGGCCCAAAGGGAATATGAAAAAGAGAAAAGGGAGGCCGAGCAAAAAGATAAAGAAAGGGAGCAAAAAGATAAAGATAGGGAGCAAAAAGAGAAAGATCGGGAATTAGAAAAAATGAAAATGGAGGCCGCGCGCAAGGATAAGGAAATGGAAATGGAAAAGGAAATTGCGCTAAAAAAAATTGAGGCCGAAGTGGAACTCAAAAAAATCGAGGCCGAGACCACTTCGCATCCCTGGGGGCCCAAAGAGAAAAGTTCGAATCCTAGGAGTCCCAAGCTTCCATACTTTGACGAACATACGGATAAGATGGATAGCTATTTAACTAGGTTCGAAAGTTATGCTTTGTCAAATAAATGGGACCCGTCCATGTGGGCATCATACTTAAGTGCCTTATTAAAGGGACGCGCTTTGGAAGTCTTCGTTAGGCTTTCCAGAGATGACCAGTCGGATTATGGTCAGATTAAGGAGGCTCTGCTTACCAATTTCGACCTCACCGAATGATCTTTTCGTAAGAAATTTAGGGATTGTAGGCCCGAGAAAGCCGAAACTTTCAGACAATTTAGCGGTAGGCTAGCGAGCTACCTTGATAAATGGCTGGGTTTGGCTAAGGTCGAAAAGACCTACGAGGCGGTTTGTGATTTTTTGGCCCGAGACCAATTCCTTGACTGTTGCAGTCATGAGCTCTACTTGTATCTCAAACCTAAGACGTTTAAGGCCCTGGGTGAGTTAGCCCATGAGGCGGATTTGTTCGCCGATGCAAGGGGTGGAGTTCCCGGATGCGTCGCAAAAGGGCATCGCGAGACTAAGAGTCAAGCTCCGCATAATTATGGAAATCAGGTTGATCGAAAATCAAATATTTCTTGTAAGATTTGTGGTAAAGCCCATCAAACACATAATTGTTGGCACAAAAGCAAGAGGGTGTCGGCTGGTACGGAAATAGCATCAAGTGCGGAATTTAATTCTCCTAATCAAGGGGGAAACTGGCAAAATAGGGGTCGTAATTGGAATCGAGGCCGTAATAATTACCGTCGGAATCAGTCAGCTCCCGGTAGGAATTCCAATAGGAACTATAATAATGATAAAGTCGACCATCAGGTCAACTTTTGTAAAGTAAAGGGAGAACAAAGTACAGATAAGGGAGTGCATAGCGTGTATCATGCTAAAATGCACGACCCAATTGAGAATTATAAGGAGAATCCCCATAAGGATAGCAAGGGTACTTGCTATTTTTTAAGATCTAGACTACCGACGGCGGTAGGTACCGTAAATGGGAAGGAGGTCAGAGTTTTGAGAGATACGGGTTGTACCGGTGTAGTGGTTAGAAGGGACTTAGTATCCGATGAGCAAATGTTAGGGAAAGAGTTAGATGTTACTCTTATTAATGAGTCCAAACTGAAATACCCAGTGGCGCGTATTAGCGTGGAGTGTCCATTTTTTAATGGCACTACAGAAGCCTTATGCATGGAGGATCCTTTATATGATCTAGTTATAGGGAACATCGACGGATCGAAATTGCCAGATATGTCACATTTCGCAGCGAGCGTAGTAACTAGGTCACAAGCGAAAAAAGACGAGCGTACATATAAAAAACTTAAAGTCCCAGATCAGATTATCAATAGTGATAGGAATGCAATCGAGTTGGATCAAGCTTCGGATCCAAAGCTCTCGAATATACGGAAGCGAGTAGAGTTAGGCAACGTGACCGTGAGTCGGGGCATACACCGCGGAGAGACAAAGTTCATAATGAAGAAGGGGTTAATCTATCGGCAGTTTACTTTGCGTGGTAAAACTACTTCGCAGCTGGTTGTACCTTCGAGTTTGACCGATAGGGTTATGACTTTGGCCCATGAATCGCTCATGGCAGGCCATTTAGGCATTCGAAAGACGATCGATCGGGTAGTGGCAGAATTTTTTTGGCCAGGTGTTTGCGGCGACGTGACACGTTTCTGCAAATCCTGCGACATATGTCAAAGGACCGTTCAAAAGGGCAGGGTAGCAAAGGTGCCTTTAGGTCGGCTACCATTAATCGATACTCCTTTTAAGCGTGTAGCAGTAGATATTGTAGGACCAATTGAGCCCCGATCGAACAACCGCTCAAGATACATTTTAACAATGATGGATTACGCGACGCGTTATCCTGAGGCCATTGCATTACCTAGTATCGAGACCGAGCGCGTAGCAGAAGCATTAGTTGAGATGTTTAGTAGGGTTGGCGTACCCGATGAAATGTTAACGGACTGTGGATCACAATTCATGTCTGAAATTATGAAGGAAGTAGCAAGATTGCTATCATTACAGCAGCTGACTACGTCAGCATTTCATGCTCAATGTAATGGTTTAGTAGAGCGATCACACGCGACGCTCAAACAAATGTTGCGAAGAATGTGCGCTGAACGCCCTAAGGATTGGGATAGGTATCTTCCTGCACTCTTATTTGCAGTTCGGGAAGTACCTCAGGAGTCTTTAGGATTTTCACCGTTTGAATTATTGTATGGACGAAACGTACGCGGTCCGATGGCAATTTTAAGAGAATTATGGACAGACGAGGTGGAAGATGAAGAGGTTCGCTCAACCTATGATTACGTGATAAATTTACGAAACCGTCTCGAGCATACTTGCGAGTTAGCAATGAAAAATTTACAAAAAGTGCAAGGAAAACAAAAGGTGTATTATGATCGACGAGCGAAACCTCGTTCTTTCAAAGTGGGAGGTAAAGTTCTATTATTACTCCCCACCGATAGTAATAAGCTATTGCTACAATGGCGGGGACCGTTCGAGATAGTAGAAGTGTTGAACCGTGTTGACTACCGTGTAAACGTAAACGGTTACATCCATACATATCACGCCAATATTTTGAGGCTCTATGTTGAACGGAAACTTGAAGCATCTCACTGCTTATTATCCGCCGAAGCGAGTATGCCGTTAAGCGAAGATGATGACGACGAAAGTGACGAGTATTCACTTGAGGACTGTACATTTCCTTCTAATAAGGAAATTGAGACATATCGAGATGTTAGTATCTCGGACGAACTTACAGACGAACAGAAAAAAGAGGTCAAAGAATTACTGGCCAAATACCCAGATGTACTGACCAGTATACCAGGCAAGACCGAATTATTGGAGCATGATATCAAATTATCAACTGCAGAACCTGTTAGGTCTAAGGGATACCCTTTACCATATAAAACCAGAGAGATAATGGAATCTGAAATAGATGAGATGATTGAGCTAGGCGTGATCGAACCTTCGATCTCTCCTTACTCTTCGCCCATTGTGTTAGTTCCAAAAAAAGATGGGTCGGTTAGATTCTGTATTGACTTCCGCAAGCTTAATAAGGTTACGGAATTCGATGCGGAACCTATGCCAAATATGGAGGAAGTTATTAATAGAATGTCAGGGCATAGGTTCTATTCGCAAATGGATTTATGTAAAGGTTACTGGCAATTAGGCCTCAGCAAAAGGTCAAGGCCATATACAGCCTTTGAAACACCTAGGGGATTATTCCAGTTTAAAACCATGCCTTTCGGTTTAGTTAATGCGGGGGCCTCCTTTTGTCGTCTCATACGCATAGTATTGCAAGGTCTGAGAAATGTCGATAGCTTCGTAGATGACATGTGGATTTTCACGGAAACTTGGGAAAAACATTTAAAATCCATAAAAGCCACCTTAGATAGATTGCGAGCTGCTAAACTTATCGCAAAACCCTCTAAGTGTAAAATAGGGTACAGTGAAATTGAATGCCTAGGCCATAATATTCAAGACCAAACATTAAGGCCTAAAGATGACAAGATACAGGCTGTTAAAGATGCACAAAGGCCCGTTACTAAGAAACAAGTCCGAGGTTTTTTGGGTTTAGCTGGGTTCTATCGGAAATTCATCCCCAATTTCTCTGAAATTGCAGCACCTTTAACCGATCTAATGAAGAAAGATCGCCCAAACCGAATTAAGGACTGGCTAAGTCATCACGAAAGTGCTTTTCAAACGTTGAAAAGTCGTCTTACATCCTCCCCTATTCTGAGATTGCCTGTCTTTAATGAAGGGAAACCATTCATACTTAGATCAGACGCGTCCGATATCGGAATCGGAGCTGTACTACTGCAAGAATTTGAGGGGGAAGGTAAATTACCAATTGCCTACGCTAGTAAGAAGTTGTTACCCCGGGAAAGAAATTATTCTGTAATTGAGAAAGAATGCTTAGCAATTATTTGGGCAATTGAAAAGTTTAGGAAATACCTCTTTGGGGAAGAATTTATCCTGGAATGTGATCACAAACCCCTATCATTCATGCAGACTGCTAAGGCATTGAATCCCAGAATTATGCGTTGGGCATTAAAGCTCCAACCATACAGATTTAGGATTGTGGCAATCCGAGGACAAGACAATGTGGGGGCAGACTATCTTTCCAGGTAGTCCGCCATTTAAGTCGCACGTGTATATATGTTGTATTATATATTTATTCTGTATTATTCCTTCTTTTCTGCATCGTGTATCGTAAGAAAAAGTCATTCCTTTTTCTCCCAAAAGGAAGGGCCTTTGTTACGATACAGAATGGCTGGAATAACAGAATCAGCTATGGTTGCGTATACGCACAAATACGCAGTGGTTTAGGTATGCACCTGGGCACCTATTCGAACCATGATACGGTACTCTTTCTATTGATAGTCCCAATAAAAGGTCGGTTTGTCTGAGATGGAATTCATTGTATCTATATTTATCAACGCTTGCACGTTTTCCTTATTCTTCTCGAATATCTCGGAAATCTTGTGCGTTTTTCAATATATAAAGGATGGAATTTCCCATTCTTGTTAGGGGACATTTTAAACATACCGATGAAAGGTTCGATATAGAGATGCTATTCATTATTATAAAAGGTACGTGAAGTTATATATATTGTTACTGTATTGATATTGTACATGACAGGGCAATGGCGATTCCTGTAATTGCATTGAATCGCGATGTCTCTAGCATGTTACATTGTATTGAAATAATAAGTCACTCGTTTTCTATTTTGTCGTCTGTTGAATCGGCCAGCATTCCGTGTATGAGTTCTTTCGGGTGTTATCAATAACGTCCCGTTTTTTCGGTGAAAATAGCGATTGTTACGCACTTGCGTATGAAGTTACGCACATGCGTATTGCCTAAAAATCTGCTGGGACCATTCTTGCGGCTATAGTAAAAGCTGTCCGGATGGACTCGTCGGGTTATTTCGGACAAAAGTAGTCACAGGCCATGTCGGGCCTGCACCTAAAACTATAATGGCATGCTGAAAGATTTACCAGGGACCGATAGGTGAAAAACAATTTTAGCAGCTAGATTTTAAATTGTTGTGATTTGTACGGCGTTGTTGGAAAGACGATTTAACTGCCAGTGATAATCGACTTTCTGTTGCGACCTGTATGTGTCACCTCGAGTTATATCTGACGCATATAAGAATAAGGGTTAGGTGCATACACTACAACGCACTTACATAAATAAGGTGATAGCTGACATGTATGTTTAGAGATTAGGTAGGTGTAATGTTACACCAAAGTAAATGTAAAATATTTTTTGTTACACCAAAGTAAATGTAAGATATTTTCGTTACACCAAAGTAAATGTAAAATATTTTGTGTTACACCAAAATAAATGTAAGAAAGCCTTGTACGGTTTTACACACATAAAACAGCAGAATGTAATCTCTCAATATTGATGTATATATTTTTTGCCGAGAGGTCATAATTAGTTGTTTACGACTGATACGTTATACATGTACGAAATTAGTGCGTGGGCAGGGTGATGTCCGACGTAAACGTCCAAACGTTACTTCGGCACCACACTGTTCAACCTTTTTCCTGGAATTTTAAGAGAATTGGTATCAGTATGTGTAAACCTCGAAACTATCTAGATAACGTGACCTTGAAGGGAAAAAGGGCCACGGGATCTTGATGTTTCGGCTGCGATAGCGTCTCAACCAGGGTGACGTTACGACAGTGTATAGAAGAGTTTGTTACGTATGGGTTTGTTCGTTTGGCATAAGAGGTATTGTTTAGCGCTGACATAGGCCAGTCACTAAAAAAATACTTCTCTATTATATAAGTTTAAGTGTGGGTATTTAGAAGAGCCGATTCATCCTAACCGCATGGGAGCCGTTAGCCATACACCCACGGGTGTGGGCTAATCGCGCGCTTATAGGGTTAGGCTGTAATTTAAAAGAGTAAGACCACTGAAATTATTTCTATTTTTGTGAACTTCGAACGAACAACCCCATTATCGACGCAAAAGAGTGATTCTGAGATTCTAAATATAGATTGTTTTTTGCAGAATCATCTCTTGTGTCCCCTCCTACGTTGGAGGCTGAAAGTTGGTGAGCCGTTGATTAGTACCTGAGGGCACATAATAGTTGTTCCCCTTAGGCCACGACCAGCGTGGATCAAAGCCCCAATCGTTACAACGTAGTACAACCAAATGGGAAGCCAACCGGCTCGAATGGTTATATGAAAAATCTGACGCCCCAACGCGGGGATATGATCAGGAGGACATATATTAATACTGACGTCTTGAGTGACGATCAGCAGTACGCGTAACAGATAATATGATTCCGTGAACCCAGTGACGACCAAAGTACAGGTTCGATCACCTCAGCGCCGATGGTCTAAAGGAGACACACGTGCAGCTTAGAAGACATAGTGTTCGCGAGATTTCTCGTCAATACGAGAACTTAAATATTAAAGGATCCAATTTTTTTTTTTTGTCTCTTATGAGAACTTAAGCTATATGTTAAATATATTCTTTACGTCTCTTATTTCTGACTAGTTGACGTACATCTAGAACAGGACAGTCCAAGATTGGTTCTAATTGAAACGATCTTGGAGTGGCAACTTGCTCTAGTATAGGATGGTCAATTAGCCAGAAATAACAGCGTAGGTGGTGTCATTGTATATTAATGTGTTGTTGATGTTTTCTTAGTACATAAAGTACTGAAAAGTTTTTGCTAGTTGTGTGCATTATTTTTCCCTGGTAGCATCGTCATCGCATAAAGGAATTTTCCAATAAGATTTCCCCTCTTCCTTCCTGACCGGCTTTATGTCGTAACATGCATGAAGTACTGGTTAGCTGCTTAGTAAAGCTTGCTCAGGAAAAAGTGTGGTTAGGTGAGCTGACCGTCTCGACATGACCATAGCTGTTGACTGGGAGGTAAAACAGCAAACCAAACAAAACAAAAATATCCAGCCTTTTATGCCCTTTAAATCAAGGAAAAGATCATAAAACTTCTGCAGTTGTGATTGGCGCTTTAAGAGCATATATCTTTCAAAAGCTCGTACATGCATGAAATTTTTCCTGTATAAACAAAATTTGCTTTTTTATCAAGGAGACGGATACCTTTGGCCACATTGTTGTATGAGCAATTTATACATCTCACATAGATCACTTTACGCCCCAACATATAGCTTTTGAGCCGCCATTGGCAGCATGCTTATAAGTCTTTTTAGAGTTACTTCCTGGTTTGATACCGTTTGCAATATTGTGACACACTGGGTGAACTTTAGGGAAAACCATTTGCATGAACATGTTCTGCAATTATCTGACTACTATATTTAGAAGTATTTTGACCCATATATATGTGTTTCTGGTATTATTTACAATTTTTCATTTTAACCTTGAAAATGTCACAAGCAAAAATTGTATATATATATTTTTCTACCAGAAATTTGTACACTTTGGCGAAAATACGGCAAGTGCTTGCCTAATACAGGTTGATTTGGCCTTACTGAAATAATTTTTTAAAAAAAGTTAATTTAAAAAAAGTCAGCAGATCACAACAAAGCATGAAAAATTACCCAGCATGCAAAGAGTTATATTAAAATGTGTCCTATAAAAGCTATCTTGTTTGTTTTAGCCTGCAGGATTAATAACAATGAAGACACAGAGGTTCCAGAGAGTGTGAATCAAGTCCTGTTTCTCGCTACATCTGTTAGTAAACAACAACCAGAAACTGCTAAAGACATTCTCAATAGTACCATTGTCAGACAACTTGGATCTTTAGCTGCTAGAAAAATAGTTTCCATGGTAACTGAACATATTGACAGTGGTCAAGGTTATGAAACTTTGGTAAAGGGCTTGTCTGATAGAGAAGTTGAGATGTTGCCTCTGATTTTCTGCTTGTATAATATCTAGTATTTTACTGTAAGAACATGTTGCATGTTGGGTAATTATACCTGCTTTTTTCTTCAGAAAAAAAGGTTATATTTATTTCATACCAAAGTTGGTCCGTCTTCCTTCTGTCACTTTTCTTGTAAATGTATCTCTTCAAAAACCATTAGACGTAGCAACTGAATAGGTCACATGATGTAGAGGGTACTGGGCAATATTACGTGTGATCTTGACCCCAAGGTCAAAGGTCAAATAATGTATTTTCTTGTAAATGCATCTTCTCCTTAACCTTGGGATGTACCAACTTCAAACTTTGCTGGTGCATATGTCACATGATGTAGAGGGTACTTGGCAACATTTTGTGTGACCTTGACCCCCTAGACCTTGGGGTCAAAGTCAAAGGTAAAATAGTTTATTTTCTTGTAAATGCATTTCCTCAACCATTGGCTGTAGCAACTTCAAACTTTGCAGATACATATGTCACATGATGTAGAGGGCAATGCTTCATGTGACTGGGTCAAGGTCAAATCAAATATTTCTTGTAAATGCATGTCCTCGTTGGACATAGCAACTTCAAACTTTGCAGGTGCATAGGTCATATAATGTAGAGGATACTGGGCAACATTTCGTGTAAGTCCTTGACCATAGGTCAAGGTTTAAGGTGAAATAATGTACTTTCTTGTAAATGCATTTCCTCTTAAACCGTTGAAAGTAGCAACTTCAAACTTTGCAGCTGCTTTGATTAGATAAAAAGTGGGTATTTGCTATGGTGTACCATTGACTGAAGTCTAGTTTTGCATGCAATTTTTGGCGTCTGCTGTTTTTTGTGTGTTTTTTTCAAAATCAACTTTTTTGAAAAATTATTTCTAGATATACCATTAGAGCGTCAATAGTTTGGATCCAGATCAGGCCGAACATTTTGTTGGGCCTGATCTTGGTCCAAATTGTTTGCAAAGTTTATCAGCAGACTACTAGTAGGCAAAGAGTTAATCCATTTATTACCTATCCAAAAATCAGAAGAGGATCTGATCAAAGTGAAGCTGTGCAATTTATTTCAAATTATAACCGTATATATACAAATGTAATTGACATGTTCAAGCCTATTTATATTCCAAATTTGGCAGATTTACGTTATTTTTAAGGGTGACTATTGCGGCCAAAAATGACTAGTGCGATAGTATTGACATTGCAGAAAGTACGATTGCGATACTATTACTATTGTGGACTACCATTGCAATACTATTGTCTGAAACATGTATGCTTGCAGAAGGAGAAAAATAAGAATATGGTAGGACTTTTTTGCATGTACGGGTACCAATTTTTGTATGGAAAGTTGGAAAAAGATGAATATTTCAGAATGTTGTCAAAGTCCACTGAAATGCATGGGAGGCAACAACATATACATCTTATTGCCATTTAACTTTCTTTTTGTGTCTAACCAAACAATTTTAAAGTGAAAATCCCTATGTCTAAAAACTATTGAAACTATTGGGATAGTGAAAAGACGATATATCGATAGTCCAATGTATTGTTACATCCCTAGTTATTTTCCCCAAAATTATTGGCCCCCTGTCCCCAGCTCAAGGGGTTGGAAAATTACCAACTGCCTTGAGTGAACATTGAGTTGTTGACATCTAGCTGTGATTTCCATATACAATCAGAAATAAATTGATGTGAGTTTCCTCTTACAGTTAGAAACATCCCAGCTTCTCTAGATTTTGCTAGGCGGAAGATAAAATAATCAATAAAATTTGATGTTGTAATTGCTAATTTTTTTAACCCTTTTCATTCTGGAAACCCGTACACAAGTACTTCGGCAAACAGTGAAGACTATGATGAAATGCCGCATAAGTTAAGACAATCTTAGGGACAGAAATACTTTTTTATAGAAATTTGATCAGCAACCCCTTTAAAATACAAAATGGACAATTCTGTACTTATTTTATCAACATGCATGAGAGATTCCATCAGAATGAAAAGGGTTTGCTGCATAAACTTTTCATACCAATGGCGTAGCCAGAATGCTGAAAAAGTTACACACATCATGGGGAGACTACGTTCGCCCCTCTTCACCCAGGTGTATAAATGGGTAATCTGATAGGGCAATGTTTGCTCAAGTCTGCTATTCCCTAAGCGCGATATCTCGATGTATGCTGCTTGAAAAGGGGAGAGAAATAGTTATTTTGGGAGACTCTACTAGGTTTCACACGTTAGCCCAATGATCAGGTCGAGTTGTGTTAAAGGGTGGCTGAAGAGCTGAAAGTACCCCTAGAAAATTGGCATTTAACTACTGGAACAAGCAGTGATTCTCTTCAATTGTGTCCCTTTACAAAATAGGGACTTCTCTTAAAGGAAAGAATTTGTTCCCATAGGGAGCAAATTCTTTCCTTTAAGAGCAGATCCTTTTGGTATGGAAAATTGTTTTTTACCACATAAGGTGACCTCCCTTGAATGTTACTATTTTTATCATGTATGTGCGTAACTGCGTAATGGGAGCTATGCCAATGCATGTTGTGACTCCCCAATTTTTTTACCATGGAATTTTACAAAAGAATTAAAGGAAAATGTTCAATTGCCAGTAATGGTCAATTTCATCTTCATAGCACATACAATTCACTTATGCCATGGCCCATTTCTAAGGACCCCAAACATATTGTTATAAAGGGCTTGGTTCACACAGGCTTGAAAAGTACTTGAATTTAGAGGGCTTTCTTGAAAAGTCCTTGAAAAATAAATCCGCTTTGAAAAGTACTGAAAAATCAATCAAAATCCTTGAAAAGTCCTTGAATTCTTCTATTTCTGTAGGACTTAGCACTGTTGATAGAGACCAAAATCGGTATAAAGTTGCTGTGCCTTTATTTGGTGCAGCCTATGCTGCACGCTGCACCAAATATAGGCACAACAGTTTTATACTAATTTTCTAATACCAATGTCTCCATTATAGTCTCAACCTACCATGATTTTTGAAGTCAAATTTTAACACTTTGATCAGTATTTTTCATTATCTTTTAGTCCTTGAAAACTGTAGGAGAGGCTTTTAGAAGTCCTTGAATTTTACTCAAGCTTGCCTGTATGAACCCTGAAGGGACTGAATATGCCTTCTGGTAGACCCTGATGAGATGCTACATACCGTGGTATCTTGCCTTAGTCATCATGGTTTGCTAAAATCCCTATTATGGGATGCCATAGGGCCAGTTAAGCAAACATTTTTGGTGTAAAATTTTGATTATTTTCTTATCCATCAAATAAAATAAAACAAGTGTTTTGGGTGCTCAAAAGAACCATCCAATGAGACGGTTCTTTTAAGTACCCACAACATATGTTTTGGTTGAGAAATAAGAAAATAATTTTCTGTTACACACTCTTATCTGGGGGCCTGGGATGCTAGGCATAAATGGTTCTCTGGATATATATAAAGCCTGCCTTATTTTTACAAAGAGGAAAGATTTTTGAAAAAGTATAGTCTGCTACAGCCTTGCTTTTCTAATCTGGATCCAAACTGTTTGAAACTTTGCTAGTTTTCCGTAAAGAATATTTTGATCAAGTTAATTATGAACACATTCAGCAGGGGACAACAAAAGCTAGGTGGAGGCCAGGAAGCATGGGCTCCAAAACATCATATGGGTCTTGATGCGAGAAACACTGACTTTGTTGCTTACGAACAACAAAGGGGCACACCAGCCTGGGCATCTGCGCAGTCTGATCAGTGCTTTTGTTATTCACTTTCTGGAAAGTAAAGTAACTAGGTCAGATATCTCTCAATTCTCCATTTTTTTGGTGGGCTTCAACATGATAAAGCCTTCAATAATCTGCTACAGCCTTGATTTGCACTTTAGCTCTTCTTGCTAGCAGCAAATTTTGTCATTAACTGATAACCTTTGCAAACAGTTTTGACCCAAACCAGGACGGACATAACATCTTTGCTGATCTGGATCAAAACTGTTTGACACTCTGCTAGTGTTCCGCAAAGAATATCAAGTTAATTATGAACACATTCAGCAGGGGACAACAAAAGCATGAACAAATATCGGGCCCCCCAGATAAGAGTGCCTAACTAAAAACTGCTTTTCTTATTTCTCATCCAAAACAATTGTTGTGGGTACTTACTTAACTTTTGAGCACCCGAAACACATGTTTAAACTGATGGATAAGAAAGTAATCGCAATATTGCGCTAAATTTTTTTGCTTAACTGAGTTACCCAGCATACAAAGAGTTAAGGATTTTATAAGAACATATGTGAGGTGTATTCAGATTATTAATATCACTAGTCATGTGGAGATCCAGACAGATTTGTAAGAGGGGGTCCAACTCAACTCTGACAATGTTTTTTTTTTGATGAGGGCCCGGAGAGAGAGGACCCAATTACCACAAAAAATGAGCCATTATTGGCCCGCCAGCAGAACGCCATATTATTGATGTTTTGCTAGCGGACAGATGATGTGGTCCCAACATTGAATGCTGGCTTGTTAGCTTTGTGATTTTCCAGGGATGGGTACCAGTATTACTAAGGAACCCTATAGCTTTGTGATTTTCCAAGGGAGGGGGGGGGAGAGAAGGTCCGACCCCCCTGTTCTCTCTCTGGATCCACCCATGCTAGTATTGTCCAATTTTCTTATTTGACAGGATGCGTCCCAACATTTCTTTTAATTCTGAACTTACAATGAGTTGTAAACAGAAATCTGCTATAATGGGAATTGTATGGTTCAGGCCCCGAGGGTATATAACTTTTTCATTCACAACTCAACTGAGCTCAAAATTTCAACTCATAAAAACTAAAATACCGAAAAGTGAAGAAGTTTCTTGCTTTAAGTCTCTCAGATATGGTATTTTTCATGCTCATAAATGTTAAAATGCCAACAATTGTTGGCATTATAACATTTATGGGCAGGATAAATTTCATGCCCAGCTGAGTTGAGCATGGAAAAAGTTTTATGATCTCAAGGCAAGGTCTCAGGATAAGAGTGTTCAATTAGAAATTCCTCATGATAAGAGTCTGCAATGTGAAATTAATTTTCTTTTTACTCAACTAAGTCAAATATTGTGGGTACTCAAAAGAACTGTCTCAATGAGATGGTTCTTTTGAGCACCTGAAACACATGTTTCAAGATGGATAATAGAATAATAATAGAAAGTACGATATATTTTTTTGCTTATCTATAAATGTATGTTCAAGTTGAAATGTTGTATATGTAAATAAGAGCTATAAAGATTTATTAGTAGGACTATTTGTTAATCATTTACATTTTTGTTTAGTTTCCCTAGAAATTATTTTTGAATAAATCATTTTATTTTGATAAGAAATTTTATTTCTTTCTTCATCATTAGCAATTGCCCTGCTTTATATATTTATATGAGCCTTTACTTATATGGGCCTCTACCCGAGAAAGCCTGTCTTTGGTGATTTGCGAACACAAGGTGCAGACCAGACTGCACAGTCTGATCAGCACCTTTGTTACTCACTCATTGGAAAGTATCATATTGTGACTTGCTACGAGAAAAATTTCAATTTTCTAGCTAGTCTCTGTAGCTGAGGAGACTGGTTTGAGTCTCGCTTTGTCGGAATACCCCGAAGACAGGTTTTATCGCATCAAGGCCCACATGCAAAACTGTATTAGACCTCAAATGAACACTGTGCATATAACTGTTTCAAAACTTTATACCATATTTTGAAAACAGTGCAGATCTAGTTCAGTTAGTCAGGCCTTTAGTTAAGAATTATTTTCTTATTTCTCAACCAAAACATATGTTGTGGGTACTCAAAAGAACCGTCTGAATGAGACGGTTCTTTTGAGCACCCAAAAGATATGTTCAAATTGATGGATTAGAAAATATTTAATTTTAAGCTCAAAATTTTGTTTATCTTAACCTATGGTTAGCTTCTGGAAAAGCCAACTGATCATTGTTCACACTTTATCAGCCACACAATGAATCCATATTAACTAAAGCTCCAGCAAAAATCATCTGAAAATTCTGTCTGCTAATTTCATCTGCTGCATTTTTTTCTAACATTATTTGACTAATCTAAGAAAAGGGACAAACAGAGTGAACCTAGATCTGACTGCTTCTACAGGAAAGGTCAACCTGTGTTTTCAATGTACCTGACACAGAAAACGCTAACCTGTGTTGTCAATCCCGGCCACAAAGCGTATGGGGGGCTATAGGAGTTTGTGTCTGCTCCTGAACCTTTTGGAAGATTTTCATTAAACTTCACACAAATGTTCCTCTCAGTGAGGCGGTGTGCATAACCCATGACTCAGACTTTTATGCCATACATGTTAGAACATTGTATGACTGGCTTCCGTGTATACAGTATAGAGCATCGATAATTTAGAGTTTGGCAGCAACTAGCATGCCACATTAAATCTCTGTCTGTTAGCAGCACCTTTGGTTTTCTGTTGTTGAACCTCAAGTTTTGAAATAGTATGGACCCAGATTAGGACTGACAGAAGGCTGGTCCAGATCTGGATCCAAACTGTTTGACAATCAGCTGGAAGTCTAATAAAAACTTTGGACAAAGTTGGTTTTGAAAAAAGTCAGTGAATGGGAGAAAAGTTTGAAAAATTATCCAGCTTGCAAAGGGCCAAAAGAAAGAGAAGAATAATGCATGGTCCTTTGTGAAAATGGATCCAAATTTATATGTATCCAGTAAATTATGAGGGGAGGAAGGATCCAGAACCACTATAAGTGGGGGAGGAAAAATCCAGATACCATAATAAGTGGGCCATTGTGGGCCCACCAGGGAAACGCCATTTAAATGGCCGACATTGAATGCTGACATTGTAGTTTTGTGATTTTCCAGGGGATCCGGACCAGTATATTGCTAAGGAACCCTATATTTTTTTTATTTTTTTTTTGGGCGGGGGGAGGGTTGGGGTCCAGACCCCTGCCCCCCCCCCCCTCTGGATCAGCGCATGGTGGTATTTGCCACTTTCATCAGTATTGGCCTGGGGCTTCCAGGTATACGGTGCTAATATGGTGCTATTATCTTATTGGGGGACAGTGTAACTTCCTGTTGTCCAAGGAGATCACTGACTTTATGCAACAGTGTGGATTCATCCTCGTAAATTCATTATTTTAATAATGTTCTTTCTGGAATATATTGTTCATTGTAGTTTGATATTTCAAGAGTTAATTTGGCTGGGGTTTTTTCGGCTCAAAGTAAGCTATAGTGATTGATCTTTGTCCGTCATGCTTTGGCGGTAGACTTTTTCTTTAAACAATATCTCGTGAACCACTGGTCCAAATTTAAAATAATTTCACATGAATGTTCCCATCACACCCTTTACCATAATTGCCCCAATGGCTCTGCTCCGCTGATCACGAGGGCCGCCAGAGCTCTAGATAAAAAATCTTTTAGACGGCATCTGATACCAAAATTGAACAGAAGGGACTCCAGAGCTTTAGATAAGAAATATATGGTCCAAATTAAAAATATCACAGAATTATTCGTCATGATGGCTGCTACCATAATTGCAGAAATGGTTCTGTTGGGCCAAATAAAGGGGCGACCAGAACTCTAGATAAGAAATGTCTTTAAACGCCATCTTCTGAACCACAGGACCAAATTCAAAATAATTTCACAGAATTGTTCCTCATGATGCCATCTTCCAAAATTGCACAAATGGTTCTGCTCCGCCAAACAAAAAGGCCTACTGTGCTCTGGATAAGAAATGTCTTTAAACCACATCTCCTACTGAACCACTGGTCCAAAGTCAAATAATTTAATAGAATTGTTGACTAAAAATGCACTCTGTCAAAATTATGCAAACAGTTCCACTCCGCTGAGCAAATGGGTCACCAGTGCTATGGATGAGAAATGTCTTCAAACAATTTCCTCTCTTGAACCACTTGTTCAAATTCAACGTAATTTCACAGAAATGTTCCTCATGATGCCCTCTACCAAAATTGCACAAATGGTTTTGCTTTATCGAAAAAAGGGGCAGCCAGACTCTAGATTAGAAATATCTTTAAATGACATCTCCTGAACTACTGCCTTATTCTGGTCCAAATTCATGATGCCCTCTACTAAAATTGATCAGAATGTTCAGTTTGGCTATCAGAGCTAAAAATAGAAATATCATTAAATCATATCTCTTTAGCCACAGGCCAATACATCATCTACTCATATGTTGGATTCAGGTGAGAGATCAAATGCCCTCTTGTTTAAAAAAGCCTGATTATTTTTATTCATGCCAACGATTTTCAGCATAAGAATTGATATTAATTAACTTGGCAGAAATGGTCACTTGATGACCTACAAAAATAAGGCAGTGGTTCTGTTGTTGCTGATTTATTGTTTTATGTACCTCCAATTGCTTGTGGGGGTTCTGTGTTGGTCTTTGTTTTGGTATGCATTTCTAGTTTCTCAATCATCTTGACGGGGTAGAGAGAGCTGGTTGCTTTGCATTTATTGTCTTTTGGATGTATTATTACTGCACTTCCTCACGGTGCCGTGGGTTGATCTGCAGCTTGAAAATGTGGTATTTCCTGATCAAGCTCACTTTTTGATCCATCGAAAAACATTGCTTTGAGGGCGTGGCCAAGTTTCCCTTATGCACCCGTATAAGAAACTTGATACGCCTTCTCTTCTGAAAGTAATGGTCAGAATTGAAAAAGAGTTGGCATAAATAGTCACTTTAGGTGGTCCTCTACAAAAATTGCTCGATAAAACTTATATTTGATCTATCAAAACACATGGCAGGCTGCTCAGCATATCACGGATCTGACATTTTTCCATCAATCAACCAGCACCTTTATGCATTTTATGTCCTTCTACTATACATTTCTAAAGTCTACAAGACACTGGACTTTTAACACTGTGACAGTGAAATATCAGGTGAGCGATTAAGGGTCATCTTGACCCTTTTGTTATTGATATCCATAATACATTATGCAAATAAGATAATTTGCATATATGACTATGGTATTAAAGGCCTGTGTCTGAGCTTTAATTTGGTTCCAATTCGAGTAGTCTATGATAAGTAGCGACTGAGATATTGATTTTGTAAGTATGCCCCCCATTTAGCTCAGCTCAAAGTGACCATTTGGGATCAGTCAATGTCCGTCGTGCGTTTAACAATTTCCTTTAAATGACAACCCCTCCTATATTACTGTGCCAATACAGGAATGTTCCTTAGGTGGCCCTCTACCAAAAAAGCTAAATATTGGATTTTCAAGGCGGAGAATCACGTGATACACATGTGGTAATCTCACACCATTTGTTTGCTGAAGGTATTTTACCATTCATTTTATAGGTTTTTGGTGGATTTCAGAAATGGCACTTAGTTCAGAGTACCTGGACTAAGAAGCTCTTCTTTAAGACGCTGTATTTTAGACTAGAGTGGTATAGTTCTCTTGAAATTCGTCACAATGTTGTGCTATATGAGTTGGTTGGTATCACCCTTTTGTCAAGCAGTACTTTGATTAAGCGTTTTTGTTGCGCCAAATAACCTGCAACTACTGTAAGCCCAATGTTTACTGTCGTCGCCCTGGGCCCTGTCGCCTGTTAAACTAACGGTACCGGGAGCCAACTCACGACGGTAAACATTGAAGGCATTATACTGTTTAATATTGGTAAAATTACAATATGTAAATAAATTATGAAAAGCATTCATTATCTGCAGTAAAGTTGAAATTTGCAGCGAACACCAGAACAGAGAGACAATGATAGGAGTCACACCATATGATAAGAATAACACTGTAAAAGTTTTCAGTTAAAATGGATAGGAATCACACTTGAATATTGTTATGATTTTATAGTATATGACTGACATTCATAAACACTATTGTTACGTGAGCCGTTCAGCTAACAAACTCGGAAAAGCATGCTCGCCAACCAAGGATGGTTTATTACGTATAAAGGCTAGCATTACTGGTATCACATAATAAGGTTTTGGAACCAGAGTTTTATGGCAACTTAGTTAAGATGGTGGAGAAGAGAGTGTATAAATTAAAGAAAATTATTGGCACTAATATTTTTCAGTGCATTTAACAAAATAATTTCTCATAAAAAAATTGGTTATAATATTTATGTATTGCAGCAAACTGCATGCTTGGTGGTCAACCCAATCACCCTTGGCAACTTTGCTTTCCTCTTTAATTGTATGCCGGCAGGTCGGACCTCAGACTTTATGACAGTTCCCACTTGAAGACTTATCTATAGATGTGATGGTTGGGGCGGGGTTGGGGCCTGATTCTGCGTCTGTTGTGGGGCCCATTGTTGGATTTCTTTTGCTCTGGTCTTTAGTTGTAAGTACTGTTGAGTACTTATCTTTGTTTTATGTCCTATTTATATCTTAATTAACATGTTCTAGGAGATGATTCATGGATACGTTAGGGATCTTTCATGCAAACATAACACCTATGTGTCTTGATTCACATCAGAATTAAGGGTGACCAGGCAACTACTTTAAGCCCTCCAGTAATTTTCTTACTGACGGTACCAATGCCGTGCTTCTTTTGTATATATTTGCTGATATTCATGTTTGTCTTTGCCATACTGTCATGTCTGTTTCTTGCAGCCTTGTGGTCACCTGTTGGGAAAGCGCTGACCTCTTGGCTCTCTTGTGTGTGATGTATGCTTGTGTTTTTTTTATCACTTTCCAATGCCATGTCCTGGGTCAGGTGTGGTACTTGATTGTGTCGATTCTTGATCTTTGCCTTCTTCCTTGCTTTGTAATTTGCACTCGTTAAACAAACGTATAATGACACGTGGCACTACATCATCACATTACTTTCTCCTTCTGTCCATGCTATCGAAGTGTAATGGATATTTTTGGTAGGATATTAGAGATATTTTGCTTTCCTCTTACTTTACTTATCACGTGCTACACCATTGACTTTATGTCCCTTCTAGATTTGCAATCATCAGGATGGGGAAGAGAGAACTGGTATTTCCTGATCATACTCACTTACTATATTTGTCTAATATTTGATCCTTAAGAGATAAAAATTGGGCCATACCATAATGGTTATTAATACATAAATGGATGTGGGTTTTTTTGTTGCTTTACGCTCCAAGTTTTGTTTGGAACAATTTCCTGGGTTGAACCAGTACTAAGCTGAGAATTAAGTGTCTTGCTCAATGACACAATGCAGTGTATCAAATGAGCTTGGAGCCTGCCATCCTTCAATCTTGAGCCCAATACCCTACCACTGGTCCCCAGTTAGTGAGGGAGCTTTCATGACAACCAAACATATACGTGTCTTGATCCATATCAGAATAAGGCTGAGTTTGGTACTGTCAAATATTTTAAGCCCTCCAGTTATTTTCTTACCGATTGTTCCAAGGTGGTGCTTCTTTTGTGGATCCTTTTTTCTATTTGTGTTTTGTGTACTGTCTTGTCTGTTCTTTGTGGTTTGTGGTCGCCTGTTAGAAACAGCTGACCTCTGGGTTCTCTGGTACGTGGTGTCCTGTGCTTTGTTGCTTTCCCATATGGTGCCCTGGGTAAGGTGTGATACTTGATTGGATCGATTCCTGATCTTTACCGTCTTCCTTACTTTGTGACAGTTCCTTGTCATTGCTTATCTTTAACTTAACATAATCTTATTATTATTATTTTGTCAATTAAGGCTTTGTCTAAGGCTGGGCCCACTGTGGCTCAACTGGGGTTTTCTTTAGCTTTGACAGTCTGTGAGTTGAGAGCCCTTGTCTTTGTTTCATCACAATGTGCTACACGCGAGCTAAACTAATTTTGTGTTTTACAACAGCAGGCTCTTAGGCGAAGATTTGGCCTATAAAATTAATTTAAGCCATACCCCAGTGACTTTGCTGCCCCATCTAAGGTGGTTATTCCGCTTTTGTTTATTCTAATGTGTATTGTTGCTCCAATTGTTTGTGGGTTTTTATGAGTAAGATCATTGTTATTATCCCGCTGGGGAACAGAGATTTGGTTGCTTTACTTTTATTTACTTCTGAATGTCATGTCGCTGTTATTTTTTTTCTTTGCCTCTTCCTCACAGTGCCATGTATTGGCATGTAGTTTTTAATTGTACCATTTGCTAGTCGTGTATACTCATTTACTTTTAGAGCGCATTTAAGGAGGAATATAATGTTGGGTGTATAATGAAAGCCTCACTGGCAGTTAAATCTTGTTTAATTTTACTTAAAATGACTTTAATCACTCCTTTTCGATTGACTAGATACTGATAATGCTGCAACGCGTTTCAAGACAGAACTGCGTTGGTATAAGTTGATATATCAGGGGAAGTAATTGATAGACAGGTAAATGCTTTATATTTGTGTATAACGCATGTTAGCACGTTATGAGGGTCTAGATGGGGTATAATGATTAGTGAATAATGGCCCTTTTTATAATGAATAGTGAATAATGAGCCCAAAAAATGAATAGTGAATAATGAGGGCCTAAAAATAATGAATAATCCTATTTTTTTATAAATTGGAGAAAAAATTAATGAATAGTGAATAATCAGATTACTTTGCCATCTTTCTTTTAATGAATAATTGGTCTTATTTTAATGAATAACCCAAAATTTTAATAAGATGAATAATGGGCTAAATTTTTAATGAATAGTGAATACCAGACTCCCCATCCAGACCATCCGTTATGGCTAACGAGTTTTGATTGGAAATATGGAATTTGCACTGAAAAATCATTGCGTATTATATGCACGTTTTAAATTCAAATTGGACTTTTTTCGGTTTGTGTTTGCTATGCCTTTGTGCGCGTCTGTTTATATGTGCTTTGTGGTCACCTGCTGGGAAAGAGCTGACCTCTTGGCTCTCGTTTGTGGTGTCTAACTGTGAGTTTGTCACTTTCCCATTGGTATCCTGGGCCAGGTGTGGTACTTGATTGTATCGATTCCTGATCTTTGAACCCTTACTTACTTTGTACAAATACGCAGTTTGCGTGTAACCAGTTTTGTATGCATATACTTTTGCTGGTTACTGACAACAGCCTGGATCTGGATGATTACGTCGCAGAGCCTTTCAGCATATACGCGACGGGAGAGAGCTGGGAATGTTTAAGTCCCGGGGGTTGACGGCCTTCCTGAAGCCATCCTCTGTCTCTGCCTTCAAGATGGTTCCAATCAATGATAGTTTTTGGGGAAAAAATGAGTTTTTAAAGAATTCAGAATTGCACTGCACAGTCTTAGAACACCTGCTGTTATTGGTTACTTGTCTGTCAATGATATTATGGGTATCAAAGTCTTTAAAATGCCAAGATTTAATTTGGCGTTTACCACGGACTGGTGTCAAATAGTCATGGGTCTGCAGTGCCGGCACCAGCCCCTCGACCACCTTGAAGAAGAATACCAAACGGTTAGCTTTCCCTCTGTTTTGGAGTGGTGGAAGATGTAGGTCTGTAAGCATCTGTGATGCAACCATTTTCCCTTGAGGTGTAGTCTCCTGAAATGAATCTGGCAGCCTGGCGTTGAACTTTTTCTAATTTGTCAATATCTTTTGAGATAGGGATCTCAAATTACTGAACTGTATTCAAGTGTTCATCTTACTAGTGAGATGTAGGCGGTCATCCTGCAGTTTAAAGGGCAGTGTTTTAGGTTTCTTTTGAGGAATCCAAGGGTAGAGTTAGCTTTCTTAGTAATTTTGCAGATATGTGAGCTCCCCTTCAAGTCGTCAGATATTGTTACACCTAGGTAGGGACTTTCGTGAACCTGTTGTAAGATGTGGCCATCCAGCCGGTAGAAATGCGTGGATGTAGCATTTTTTGGCATTGCCCGTATCTCTAGATTTTGAAGATCCTGCTGGAGTGAAATATGGTCTTCCCTAGATTTGATTTGTTGGTAGAGTAGGCAGTCATCTGCAAAAAGCCGGACAGTGGACTTCCCAGCGTTTGGAAGGTCATTTATATGGCAAAGAAATAGTAGGGGCCCGAGCACTGTTCCTTGGGGCACTCCAGAATCTACAGGGACTGCTTCAGACTCTTCACCATCAATGGGTGCGTTTCTTTGGCTTGGTTGGGCATAAGCCGGTTGTAGTCTGTATCCGGCGGGGCACTCAATTGATTTGGATTATTTTAAATATTAATAATGTTTATTTTGACAATATGGTTAGTCAAATATACCCTTCAGAGCTCCAACTTAATAAAGCCAATGCCTCTGATACCGAAGCCGCGTTTTTAGACTTGCATTTGTCAATTTCTAATGATATTGTTTCTACCAAAATTTATGACAAACGTGACGACTTTGATTTTGAAATTGTCAATTTCCCATTTTTAGATGGTGATGTTCCTCGTTCTACATCCTATGGAGTCTATATCTCTCAACTCATTCGCTTTGCTAGAGCATCTAGCTATGTTGTTGACTTCAACACTCGCAATAAATTGTTAACTCAGAAACTTCTTAAACAAGGCTATCGGTATCATAAACTTCGCAAAACATTTTCAAAATTTTATAGACGATACTATGATTTGATTTCTAAATTCCAAGTTGGACTTAAATCTCTCTTGCGCCAAGGACTTTCGGAACCTGATTTCTATGGTGACTTGGTGTATAAGTTGAAGAAGATTGTTGGCTCTAATAATTTTTCAGCGCAGTTCATTAAAATAATTTCCCATTATAAAAAGATTGGCTATAACATTAATGTATTGCAACAGACTGCATGCTTGGTAGTCAACCCAATCACGGTTGGCAACTTTGCTTTCCTCTTTAATTGCACGCTGATGGGTCGGACTTCAGACTCTATGATGGTTCCGACTTAAAGACTTATCTATTGATGAGATGGTAGGGGCCTGATGCTTTGGCTGTTTGTCGGGCCCACCGGGGTTTACCTGTTGGATTTCTTTTGCTCCGGTGTTCAGTTTAATTTACTGTTGAGTCCTTATCCTTGCTTTATCTCCTTGTTATATCTTGATTTATATGTTTTAGGAGATGATGCATTGATAAGTTAGGGGTCTTTCATGCAAACCAAATATCTATGTGTCTTGATCCACATCTGAATTAAGGGTGAGGTTGGCGCCGTTAAACCGGTTTAAGCCCTCCAGTAAAATATTTTACTGACCGTTCCAAGGCGGTACTTCTTTTGTGGATCTTTTATGTTTTTGTTCTGTCTTGTGTTTGCTATGTTTTGTGTGCGTCTGTTTATATGTGCTTTTTGGTCACCTGCTGGGAAAGGGCTGACCTCTTGGCTCTCGTTTGTGGTGTCTTCTGTGAGTTTGTCACTTTCCCATTGGTATCCTGGGTCAGGTGTGGTACTTGATTGTATCGATTCCTGATCTTTGCACCATTACTTACTTTTACATGGCGGCTCACCCGATAGACGCACTACCGGCATACGCCAATCTTGCTGAATTTCAACCAAGAATTGGAAGAGCCGAGGCCTGTTTCGCTGTTTCACAAAGTAAGTACTGTTGCGCCGTTTTTGCTTGATTGCAGCGGCTCACTTCCCATCCCCGGTCATGTGATCGGGGTAAGCCAGAGGCGAGGCAGCAGCGTACGCCCTTTTGGTGCCAAAGAAACACAGCCATTGACTACTCGCATCTTTCTGTTTGTAAGGAAGTTGCATAGCTAGGCGTTTATGTTGCCGTCCACTCCATATTGTCCCATCTTGTGAAGTAATTTCTGGTGGGGGTACAGTGTCAAAGGCTTTTGAGAAGTCTAATATGACCATGTTTATCTAGGTACCGATGTCAAACTTCCCAAGGAGATCGTGTATTGTTGCAACAAGCTGGGTCTAGTAAGAATAGCTGGATCTGAAGCCGTGATTGAGTGTCGTCAGTATCTTGTTTCGTTGGAGATGGTCAAGTATGTGTTTACAAATAATATGTTCTAATAATTTACAGGAAACACAAGTGAGAGAGACAGGTCGGTAGTTTTCTGGAAGGTGCACATCTCCTTTCTTGTATTCAGACGCTATATTAGCATTCAGACAGTCGCTAGAGAGTTTACCGGTATCAATGGAAGCTTGGAAGATGGTAGCCATTGCAGAAGCTAGCTGGGGGTGCAGATCTTTAGCATTATATTGGTAATCTGGTCCGGTCCCTGTGCTTTTGAATTATTAATACAAAGAAGTAGTTTTTTGACACCGTCTACCGTGATGTGAAGTTCAGGGATTGGCAGTCGGGCTCTCTTCCTGCTGTCTCTTGTGAAGACAGACTGGAACTGCTAAACCATAATTTGGGCTTATACCTTGCTGGCATTGATAAGTTGTCCCATCTTTTTTAACGGTGGCACTCCAACGCTGTCTTGACATCCAGATTTGGCATATCTCTAGAATGGTTTAGAGTTGTTCTCATCAAGTCCCTTTGTATTACATCATTGATATGGTTAATCTCTGCATTCTTGAAGGCCTTTTTGCAATGTTTCTGATAAGTTTTGAAAGAGGTCTATTGGTTAGACTTCTTTAAACGCCTGTAAAGTATGGCTTTATGTCGCACTATCTTCAGATTTCTGTTGAACCAAGGTAAGGATTTCCGTTTTGATCAGACTTTGGACGGAATGTTCTTGTCCATTGACTGCTGGATGCCATCTTTGAAGGTATTCCATAATTCTTCAATAGAGGAGCTATTGACATGTCCAATGATGGATTCTGAGAGTTTGGGCTCAGAAAGGGCTGGGAAAGGGCTGACCTCTTGGCTCTCGTTTGTGGTGTCTAACTGTGAGTTTGTCAAGTGTGGTACTTGATTGTATCGATTCCTGATCTTTGCACCCTTACTTACTTTGCACATGTCTTCTTGGATAGTATCTCAGTTTACCTTTGAGAAGATATAGAATGTGCGCTGTCTCTGCTTCACATACTGAGGAATGATATCTATGTCTGTCACAATCATAGAATGGTCACTGATGTCAGGTATTGATGTGGAGGTCTTCACTGTAGATGGGTTGTTGGTGAAAACTAAGTCCAGCATAATCATGTCTCTTGTAGGCTGACTGTGGACCTGTGTAAGGCCATGTTCAATGGATAAATCCAGTAGTGCTTGCTGAACCTCTCTGTCTGCAGCTCCGTTTTTGGTTGTCATCTTTTCCCAGTCAATATCTATACAGTTGAAGTCCCCAGCTAAGATGATGTGCTTCCCTGACTTACACTGTGTAATCTGTCTGAGGGAGTCATCTAGTCTGTTGATATCATTTAGGTTCCTATGCGGCATGCAGAAGGAGGAGAGGTAGATATCCTTTTTGTTCCATGCCATGACTTTGGACCATACAATTTCGCAGTCTGTGGTCAGTTGTGGTTGGGCGTCAGTAATGAGGCCTTCTTTGGTTGCAGTTAATACACCCCCGCCAGTGCCAACCTTTCTGTCATTCCGATAAATGGTGTATTCTGGAGGAAAGACGTCGCTGGATTTGATAGCCTGCCTGCCCGCCCGCCTGTCTACCTGCCTTCGGCCTGCCCACCTACCTACCTGACCGACTACCGACCGACCCACCCGCCCACACAAAAACCCACCCAACTTGCTTCCGCGGAAGGAACGTTCCTTTCGGTGTTTAGCTATACCTAGTTTACATACCTTGCGGTGTTTAGTATGACCGATGATGGCGGCACATTCGCTGTCAAAAAAGCCCAAACTTGAAAATTCTATATTACAGGACTTTAAACAAAACAAGAGGCATTTCGAAAGTCTCAAAGAAGCATATAACGTTCTTAACCGATTCGACAGATCAGTTTGTCTTCTTAAGATAACTAACTGTGTCGCCGACTGCAAATTAGATTTCTCCAATGTTGTTTGTCGAACAAAAAGACATTGCGATGTTTCTGGAAGCTCAGGAGGTTCAGAACCACCAAATCTGTATTTATTTATCGATCTGTTTAAGTCAGCCATGATTTTACTCCAAGAATATTTTGAAGTTGAGGATTATAAACCAAAGTCTAAGGCTTTTGAATTGGCCTTGGAAAAGTTGTTGACTTTTCTGAATAAAATTGATGGTAAGGCCTAAATGAACTTTCTTTCTTTCTCTATATACTGCCAGACCCTCTTTCGAGTATTATCGGCAGGTGTACTATGTGCACTCCGGGTTGCAGGATGAAAGCCTACAAGTAACCATATCAAAATTACCGTAGGGTTCTTTAACCTGCACAGGGGACATCCAGTTAACGTCCTGATCCGAAGGACGATGCACTTATCTAGTGTCATCCCTGCAAATGACACTAGAGAAAGCGTGTTCTGACACCGAAATTTTTCTCGCCGCGAGCGGGAATCTAACCTGGGACCTCTAGCACCAGAGGCAAGCTAGTGCATAACCACTGAGCTACCACGCTTTTCTGATATCTGATATATGTGTGGTTCCTGTTGCATACCAACAAAATTTAGGGTAGGTAGGTAGGGAAATTATTAAATTTTATTTTAACATTTAACAAAGAAAAGTATGACTAAAACTGAAAAAGTGCCCATTTTAGGTATTTTTTCTCCAAAGACCATTTTAATGTTTAGGGTAGGGTTAAAAAAATTAGGGTAGGTAGGCCAACAGGAACCACACATACATTTCATTTAAGCCTAAGGTTCATTAGGCCCGAGGTACACCAGTTAAAAGAAAAGGATCTTCCACTTCCTTTTTTTCATTCGGTCCAGAGAATTTCTCGGACTTTTTTGCTGTGCTCTTAAATTATGCCAAATTAGAAGCATTATCTTAGGACTGGCTAATTAATTGATGCCAAAGTGTTAATCGATAGGTATCAGACCCCTAGACTCGGGAATGGGGGGGGCTCATGGTGAACTACTCGGCCCGCCCCGGGGTCACATGTTTTACATAGGCTTATATAGGGAAAACATGAAAACAATATTATTCTTGTCTATCTATTGATACTGGCACGATTGAATTTGATCACTAGGCCAGGGAGTGCGAGTTTTGAATGAAGAAAAAAAAAAAAGAAAACTAAAAAGAAGAAAAATCTTTTGGCTGTGTTTTTGACTAAAAAAGACCTGTCCAGGGGGTTACATAGACTTTAATATATAAAATCAACTTTTTCAAAATATGGTCATGTTGCATATCAAATTAAAGGGAATGAAGCATACAATAACATGCTAGCAAATACTTTGCCCTCATCCTTGTCCCCTGAGTAGGGGTCAAAAGGGCTTTTTTTAGCTCACCTGAGCTGAAGGCTCATGGTGAGCTATTGTGAATGGTCTTTTGTCTGTGCCTTGTCCATAACCTTCTGTAAACAGTTCCTTAACCACTGGTCCAAATTGAAATAATTTCACATGAATGTTACCAATAATGTCCTACCAAAATTGCATAAATGATTCCACTCCACTGAACAAAGCTTAAAGGGTGGCCCAGAGCTCTAGATAAGAAATCTTTTAAACAGCTGTTACATCTCCTGAACCACCTCTACCCAAATTGCACAAATAGTTCCGCTTCACTGAACAAAAGGGCTGCCAGAGGGCCAGATAAGAAATATCTTTAAATGACATCGCCTGACCAGAGGTTCAATTTCAAAACAATTTCGCAGAATTGTTCCTCATGATGCCTTTTACCGAAATTGCACAAATTGTTCTGCTTGGGTGAAAAAAGGGGCCTCTAGAGCTCTAGATAAGAAATGTCTTTAATTCACATCTCCTGAACCACTTATTCAATTCATAATAATTTCATCCAATTTGTCCTGATGATGCATTCTACCAGAATTGCACAAATGGTTCTGCTCCGCGGAACAAAAGAGCTCTAGATAATAGATATCTTTAAGCAACAACTCAAGCTGAACTGCTGGACCAAATTCAAAATAAATGCGCATGAATTGTTCCTCAGGATGCCTTCTACCTTGCACAAATGGTTTGGCTCTGCTGAACAAAGAGCCCACCAGAGCTCTAGATAAGAATTGTCTTTAAATGACATCGCCTCCTTAACTACTGGTCCAACTTCAATTTAATTCCACAGAATTTTTCCTCATGATGCCCATGACCAAAATTGCATAAATGGTTCTGCTCTGCCAAACAAAAAGGCTATCAGAACTCTAGATAAGACATCATTAAATGACATCTCCTGGACCACAGATCCAAATTCACAATAATTTCACAGATCTGTTACTCATAATATGCCATCTACCAAAATTACACAAATTGTTCCGCTCCACCACTCAAATGGCCACCAGAGCTCTAGATGAGAAATGTCTTTAAATGACATCTCCTGAACCAATGGTTCAAATTCAAAATAATTTCACAAAAATGCTCCTCATGATGCCCTCTACCAAAATTGATAACAACATGGCCACCAGAGCTAAAAATAGAAATATCTTTTAATGATATCTTTAGCCACTAGCCAATACATTATCTCCTCATGTATGAGGATTCAGGTGAGCGATCCAGGGCCCTAAGGGCCTCTGAAAGTTGTTGTGTTGCAGATCAAATTAATAGGAATGAAGCATAAAACACAATGCAAGCAAATATTCTGCCCTTTTACACACACTCTACCCCTTGATGGGGTCAGAACAATTTTTTTTTTGAAGGTTATGTTGCATAATATCAAATTAAGAGGACAGAAGTGTAGAACATTATGCAATTAAACTGTCTGACCTTATGCACACCCCTGACCTTTTGGGTTGGGTAAAAATTTCAGACATTGAAATTGTGCTAATAATAAGTATATTTTGATTGAACTCAGAGACATGATAGGCTTTGATCCAAGTGATAACCCGTATGGACTTGAGTGTAAGAAAATGGGATTTATAGTTTGTAGTAAATGTCCTCTCCGCGTGACAAGGATTCATGTGAGCAATCCAGGGCCAGAGGGTCCTCTTGTTTATACATGTAGTGTTTTAGGTAGTATGTGCAATATAGGGGCAAGGATATGGTTAGACACGGGCAGCTGCGGATCCAGAATGTTTTGTCCGACTCAGAGGGGGTCCAAATTTGATCTTCTTTTTTGTTTTTTTAGTTGATGAGGGTAGAGAATATCCAAATACCACTATAAGTGGGTCATCATCGGCCTGCCAGCATTTAAATGGTGTTTTGCTGGTATGCAGATGATGGCCCCACATTGAACGCTGGATTGGTAGCTTTGTGATTTTCAGGGGATCCCGACCAGTATTGCTAAGAAACCTTATATATATTTTTCAGGGAGGGGGGTCTGGACCCCCCCCCCCCCCCCCCCTTCTGGATCCATTCTGTGTGTTTTACAAACAATTATTTGTGTCTAGTTTATTAAGAGTATCTTATTTTGTTTGCAGAGGTTGAGAAAGCTATGAAGGATAGCTTACGTCTGGTAGAAAGTAAATGGACTGTTAGACTTTGTCATCACTATTTATCGAAACTAGCTGTTAATCCTTCCTACATCATAGACAATCATGACCAAATCCAGTTCAACAGTTGTGATTGTTGCAATCAGAGTATTCAAGGACAGTATGGTGACACAAGTATTGGTATGTATGAAGCAAGGTTGGCAAAATGCGGGCAAATAATATTTGCTATGCCAGTAGCATTTACTGGTAATACAGTCAAAACTCTTTATAACGTCACTCGTTATAACAGAATATTCAATATCCGACATAAATTTGCTGGGAACGGATCTGTTTCTATTGAAAATCCCTCTTTATATCAGAATATTCACTTAACAACACCGACAGTAAGATCTTGGAACAGATATACATTTTCTATTGAAAATAAATTCATTATAACAGATTTTTTTAGAATGTAACAGTCAATTTGGGGATCAGGACAAGGTCTTTTGCAAGAACAGGTTTCTGTCACATTTGATAAGAGGGAAGCTTTGTGCATTTTTATGCAAAATGAAATTGAACTGATGAATACATTTGGAACAACAGCATTTAAAATCATTTGTATACTAGTTTCTTTCTCCAAATGATTATGATGAGGAAACCTGGTACTGGTCGACATTTCCTTATAATAGCAAATTCACTTTAACTTCAAAGAAAGCTTTGGACAAACATTGTCAATATAAAGAAGGTTCACTGTACTGGCATTTACTTTGAAAGGCTGTTAAAACACAACTATAACAGTTATCAGTTATTTTCAGTTCTTAACTTGGTCACTTTTACTTCTAAGTTGACTACACAAAGTTATACTTAAAACCATTAAGGATTATTCCAGAAAATTAACCTGGGTTGAGAAGACATTGCTTTTTTAGCTCACCTTAGTAGAAGGCTCACAAGGTGACAAAATTAAATTTTGTAACTTAAAAGGCAAAGGTTTTCCTAAACCCATTAATTGTTTTGTTTGCTAAATTTTTTTTCCATCAGATTGGTTTGTTGAAATCCACACCCAAAATATCTCCCCCTCCTATGAGGTAGCTTTCCTTGATGTAAAAAAAAAGTACAATATATTTAAACTGTAATCATAAGTTTTAAAATTGAGACTGAAAGCTGTGTCTATGATCTAAAATTGTTTTCTAAAGGTTCGTTTTTCACTATTATTGTTTGATTTAATGATATTCATTTTTGTGTGCATCTATGGCATCATATATGAACTTATATTTACATTTTCAAAGCAAGTCTTTAATAAATTTTTTAATTTTTTCAACCGTTCATAACCTCATAAAAGACTAAGACATACATATGATTGACAGCTGCCAAGCTCATTTGCGAGTGCAATATGCTTTGGGACATCAAACTCATTCACCAGAAGTGACACTGTTGTTGTGATAGACAGCGAGCCACACCTGATCAAACTCCCAACCCCTAGATCTTCAGTCAAATGCATTACCGACTACGCTAACGGACCAGATAAAAAAGATGTATCATTTATAGATATATAATAAAGACCTTTATCTATGACCATATGACCCGCACATGAGATTTCCAACAAGGTGGTATGTATTACCAGCAAAGGCTCAGACCAGCCTGTGCATACATGCAGTTGGATCAGAGCCTTTGCTAGTCGCTAGAATATTCTATGAATATTAAGCTACTGACCAAACATCAGCTATAAAGGAGGTAGCACAGGCTTGTCTTAATTTATTCATGTAAAAATGCCACATTGTTGGAAATCACATGTTGTTGCTCATGTACTGTACTTGTTTTATTAGGTAATACAGAGATATGGCATGGTTATTTGGACGTATTGGTAGGGAATCAGCCAATAATACTCTCTCCAGAGCAACAAGAAGTCAGAAATGGATCTTCAAAAGTGGAAGTAAAAGTAGTTGACTATAGAGAACAGATGCTTGCCAAGACAATTGTTTATTCTTTTTTACAAAGAAACAAACACCCAGAGTACAAGACATCCTTAGCGCCATGCATAGGAATTTCGAAAAAGCATGTGGTATTTTACTTTTACGATTGTGAACATGATTATCTGTTAGAAAGCACATGTTTTGACTTGCAAGTGCCTTGTTTAGGGATTAAAAAAAGCACAGTTCTGGCTATGTGGATGACGCTGAATTACAAGTACCTCTGTTCTGGTATTACACATGCAATTAAAGATTCTGGGTACACTGCAGATTTTGAAAGATTTGGAAAGGACAAAATGAAATTGTACAAAAATTATTTGTCATTTCGCTGTGGACCATCCTATGTACTAAAAGAATATTATGATACAGGTGATCTAGCATCAGCCTGGACTGTCATAAGAAGTGGGCCTTTGGAGTAATATGTGCATTTATCAGTTACCATTCATATTAACTGAAGCATTGCACGTTGCCTGATAAACGTTGTCTATCTCACCGCATGTGCCTTTATCAGGTCATGATGATGTTGCACTTTTTGAATGACGTCGCCAATGACGTTGAATCAACGCAAAAATCGAAAATTACATTGTAATCGCTAGTTTGAAGAGTGAAACTGGGTAAACTGATAAATAGAATACAAGGTTCACGTCTTTTGATATCAAGTTTACCAGGCTTGGCTTTGAGAACACATGTTGAATCGCTCGGCAAGCCTCGCGATGTTAACAAGCGTTCTCAAAGCCTTGCCAGGTAAACTTCATATCAAAAGACACTCACCTAGAATTCTCCATGTAGACCTTTCTTCATCATGCTTGAATCTCCAGCCCACTGTGGTGCCTCAGGGTCTGTAGGGATTTCCTCTTATCATGTAGGTGGTACCCATAGGTTTAGATAAGCAAAATTTGTCAGCGTCCAAATGTAAATATTTTCTTGACCATCAATTTCAACATATGTTTTTGGTGCTCAAAAGAACCGTCTCATTGAGATGGTTCTTTTTAGTACACACAACATATTTTTTTGGTTGAGAAATAAGAAAAATAAATTGTCTATATACAGGGTTTTTTTTGGCCCGTTTTGACGACCGATATTCGGTCGTGTTCCCAATGCCAAAAAGTATGTTTTTTTTCCCAATTTGAATAAGAAAATTCCCAATTCAAGGAACAAAAAAAAAACGGAAGAAAAAATAACAAAATATCGCCATTTTACGATGTTTATGTTTGTGGTTGAAAGAGCGGGTCCGAACAGTCCGAATGATACAAGGGAAATAACCAAATATTGCAAACTCCCAAACGGTAACGTCCCTTTGCGGCAATTCAGCAGGATTTATTCGAGAAGGTGCCGGGGAGTTTGTAATAAACACACATGGTTTATTTTACTGGTACCCTACTCTGGCGTATTAATTTAGATTAAACGGGGCACCTTTCTCAAAAGCTTGTAACATATTTTCGCGATGTCGCACAATACGAAATATTACAGAAAGAAACTAAAAAAACGGAGTCAAGTAAAAAAAAATAGATGTGCATTTTCGTCAGCAAGCAGTAGCATCGGAGAATTCTGCAAATATCACCCCCAAACAGACCGAAAAAGTAGAAGCATCGGCCGAAATTGCCGAATCGTCTGCTTCCACAAAAAATTGTCCGTCGACATCCGCTGGTGTACCTTCTCAGTGTGATGACACTCATTCAAATCATGACAGCATTGATGACAATCAATCGTCTGATGGGTCCCAGAGCACACAAGATACATGTCTAGTTCCAGACCAGCGACTGTTTATGTCATCAAAATATGAACGTAGATACAACTGGTTGTACTACTGTGCAACAAAAGGGGGCTATTGTTGTAAAATATGTGAGCGAAATACTTGATTTTTTTGTTTTTATTATAGGGTGTGTTTTTTGCCAATTTTGTATAAAACGACGCGAAAATTCCCAATTCTAGGGGTCGGGTCATGTTCCCAAAATGCTGAGAAAAAACCCTGATATACTCTCTTAACTAAAGGACTGGGTGCCTGAATGAAAGTATTTCTACCACCATCCTCCCTTTTCTGCTTATCCATGAAGAGTAGTACTGTGTTAACTAATGGCGAAAAAATGAATGCTAAGTGCTGCCCTGCTTTTTGGATCATTGGCAGACCATGTTGAATCATGATTATCATAAAAACTCTAATAAAAGCCCTCGCATTTATGATTATCATTACCTTTCACAGTTTTATTAGAGGCTTGAGTTCTACTCTTAATGTAAGCCTAAAAATACTGTGGTGCACTTTGAACTTCTAACAAAAATTGTTTGTTAATTAAATCAGTAATTTAAGGTCAACATATTGACTTTGTATAACACACCATAGTAACTAAAGAAACTTTTGTTCCTAGTGGAGGGCTGTACATTTCCTTTGTTATACACTTTTTTTAAGAAAATGAAATAAAAATGAAGTGAGTTGTTCAGCAATTAAACACATATGAGCCGGAACATGAGATTTCCAACAATGTGGTATGTGAGACCAGCAAAGGCTCAGACCAGCCTGCGCATATGCGCAGTCTGATCAGATCCATGGCTAGTTGTTTGAATATTCTATGAGTGTTAAGCTACTGACTGAACATCATTTGGAGTTTCTATGCTTAACAGGGAGCTGCACAGGCTAGTCTGAGTCTACACTTGTCAAAATGCCACATTGTTGGAAATCATGTCATGGCTCATATTTAGAAACTTAAGTTGCAGTAGGTAAGATATTTTATTCTGTTTTAACTAATGTGTGTTTATTAGAGGTTGGTATTTTGTTGAGAGTTGTAATAAAAATTACCATTTTTAGCATCTTAATCAGGAGGTGGGCACTTATTTGAACATGGGCGTTTAATAGAGGTTTTATGGTAAATGTTCTTGATCGACCATGTTCTTACAGTGAATTGATCATGCTTCCAACATTAGTGCTCCAGCAAGGATTTCAAATAGGGCAGGGTGCTGATACAAAAAGGGTATTTTCAGCGTGTAATGACATTCAGAAAAAAGCAGCCTGTCTGACATATGCAGTGCATGATTTATTAATTAAGCCATTGTATGATGTCAAATTAAAGGCTCATATCTATCAATTTAGGTGTCATAAGTTATATTTAGAAAATGGCTTGTACGAGTAATTGACATAAACACACGAGGGGGCGTAGCCCCCAAATGGGTTTATGTCAATTATGAGTACAAGCCATTTTCTAAATATTTTGTATCATGGCCAACCAAAAGCAAGCATTTAAAATTCCCACTCATTTTACTGGACCGCCTTATCAAGACTGGCAGATCTGTTACAGCCAAATTCCTGCTGAAGATTTAGCTCTTTAAAGAATGTAAAGCTATTCACCTGAAAATGTCATCTGTTTATGTCGTCTGCTGCATATTTGACTGATGTAAGTAAAAGCAAACAGCTTGGACCCAATCAGACTGCACCTGATCTGGATCCACTCTGTTTGCACTCCATACATTCATAATTCAATAATGTCAGCACAATATTTGCAGCATAAAGGGCTTGAGTCAGATAATAATTTAGCACTAAAGGTATAATTATTGTCTGACCCAGAAACACTGAAACATTTCCTTAGTTTATTTAATCCTTAAAACGCTTATCATTTTATCATCTGCGGAAATGTTTAAAATCCTCTAGGTCAAACAGTGAAGACACAGAATAGACAGCTGCTGATCTGGATCAACACTGTTTGCATCTACAATTGCATAAGACAATAATGTTAACAAATATAAAACACCAGAAGAGCATATGGCATTTAAGATGAATTTTGATAGCGTTTAAAGGGTTAATATTGTTCACTTGATGACACCGTGCTCTAACACTAACCTTGGTTGGTTAGAGTATAACCTAATTTCAGACTCAATACAATGGAATGGATTTTTAAGCTACGCCTATTCCACTAAGAAAACTAGGTTACTTGAAAGCCATTGTTTATTTAAATAAACTATCAGAACATCAAAGGAAATATGCCTAACCATGATACATTGAGACGGTTCTTTTGAGTACCCAAAACATATGCTAAAAGTTATGGGTAAGAAAATATTTCCAATTTTGCGCAGAAAATTTTTGTTTATCTTAACCTGTGATTTTATTAAAAAATATTCGTATGGTTCAAGAGCTTCAGCACAGTTCAAGAATTTGAGGGCAAAGCCTAATCCAAATTTGCTTGTATAATCCTTCACCACTTTTAAAGGAAATTTTGGTTGTTTTCATTAACGACACTAGTCATGTGCTTAGTGCACTGTGTGGCCAGTAACTGACAATTGCTCTTCTTGAATCAGCAGAAAGGGGAGATATTTGTTGAAAACCAAATCTCCATAAATGAAAGTGCCAGATATTTGGATCGTGCATGCCAGGCAGACTTGGATGCAATTGACTTAGCAAGCTGGTCAGTCATGGACTTGTATGAAGTGAATGCAAAATGTTATGTTATGGTCAACAATTATTTTAAAACAGAGTTGTGGTTAACCTAGGGCTGTGCAGCATAATTCTATTAACTCTCATGAACAGAATACCTGTTTCAAACTTTTCACTTTCAAGCACGCCACTAACACTTTGTGTACCGGAAACCCCTAAACAAGTACTTTCGCAAACAGTGAAGATCCAGATGAAATGCACCATAAAGCTGCATTTCATTCAGGGTTTACACTGTTTGCTATACATGTAATTTGAACAACCTTCAGGGACAGAAATATGTCGTAATTTAGAAAATTCTACCTGTGAACCCTTAAAGTATACACAATGAGCAGTCCCATACTTATTGTGAGAATCCATCTGAATACAAAGGGTTAGTTCAATTTGAACCAGTGCATGAGATTTCCAACAATGTGGCATGTGTAACCAGCAAAGCCTCAGATCAGCATGCACATAGGCGCAGTCTGATCAGAGCCTTTGCTTGTCGCTTGAGTATTCTATGATTGTTAAGCTACTGACTGATCATCATTTGGAGTTTCTAAGCTTAAAAGGAGGCTGCAGAGGCTCCTCTGAGTCTACACTTGTCAAAATGCCACATTGTTGGAAACCACATGCCACGGCTCATTTGATTGTTACAGTGTAGGTGTTGCTGTTTTTCTTCTGGCTGCATATTGTCCTTTTTTGTAAGGAATAAAAGTAAACAGTTTCGTCTTTGTCTCTCTGGTCACAGTCTGTTGTCTACAGTGTTTATAAACAACCATTTACAATTATATGCCAAAATTCCAAATGCTAAAGAAACAGCCTTGACCCTTTGTATATTGGAAACCCCTAAACGTTACAGGTACTTTGGCAAACAGTGAAGACCCAGATGAAATGCAGCATAATGCTGCATTTCACGAGGGTCTGCACTGTTTGTTTAGATTAAAATAATTAATTTCCAGGGAAAGAAAAACCTCATAATTTAGAAAAAATTTACCTGTGACTCCTTTAAGTGCACAATTGGCAGTCCCATACTTATTGTATCAATATGTTTGGGAAAATCCATCAGAATACAAAGGGTTAATAGCATTGCAGTATAATTATGGGCCACATCATTTTAAAACCTACTTTTGCTAAATGCAAATACATGTATACTAGGACCAATCTTTGCAGTTTGACCATTGCCATTGTTGTCCGCTTTCTAAATACATAGGCTATGAGCTACTAAGGGTTCCGAACCCCCCAGTGGGAATTTCGTAGACCATGTTTTTCATAAAGGGTATCGTCTTACTAGCTTTTTAGCTCACCAGAGCCGAAGGCTCAATATTTAAACAAAAATTCAGCCAAAAGTTTTTGTGTTTTTTTGTGTTGTTTTGTTTTTTGGTGTTGTTTTTGTTTTTTATTTTATCAAAATTTCCAAATTAGCACTCCCTGGTGTAATGCTCATGTATGAGCGAACCAGTAACGAAAAAAAGAAAAGAAAGTATGGGACTCGAGCCGGCGTCCGCCTGTCCGTCCGTCCCTGCGTCCACACTTTCAAACATGTATATCTTTGAGACCAGCTGGCCGGTTGTAATCAAATTTCATCTTGAGCATCATTGGGGTGGGGAATTGGCTGCATAAGGTTTTGGGCCAGATCGGATCAGAACTCTGGTTTCCATAGCAACAGATAGCTCCCATAGGGTTATAATGGGGAAAACCTTGTGACCACTCTAGCTCCTTCACTTTTGATTGGATCTTCTTTGTTTTTGCAGGTAACGATACCAACCATAAAATCTCGAATGGGTTCGAAATTCGGCAAGATCCGACCAGGGACTTATGATTTAGCTGCCCTTGAGCGTCTGGAAAAATCCCCATAGATTTATAATGGGAGAAACATTGTGACCACTCTAGTGCAGTTATTTATGATGGATCTTCTTCATTCTTGCAGGTCACAAGCCCTACTATAGAAGCTTGGATGAGTTTGAATTTTTGCAAGATTCCATCACTGACTTCGGAGTTAGCTGCCCTTGAGCATCTGAAAAATCAATAAATAGTCTTGTGACCACTCTAGCGCCTTCATTTTTGAATGGATCTTTTTCATTCTTGCAGGTAACAAGGACAACCATAAAAACTCGGATGGGTTCGAAATTCGGCCTGATCAGACAATTGATTGTGGAGTCAGCTGCCCTTGAGCGTTTGGAAAAATCCCCATAGACTTATAATGGGAGAAATATTGTGACCACTCCAGTGCAGTCATTTTTGGATGGATCTTCTTCATTTTTGCAGGTAACAAGCCCTACCATAAAAAGCTTGGATGAGATTGAATTTTGGCAAGATTCCATCACTGACTTCTGAGTTAGCTGCCCTTGAGCATTTTAAAAATCAATAAATAGTCTTGTGACCACTCTAGCGCCTTCATTTTTGAATGGATCTTCTTCATTCTTGCAGGTAACAAGGACAACCATAAAAGCTCGGATGGGTTCATTCGGCCAGATCGGGCCTTGAATTGTGGAGTTAGCTGCCCTTGAGCCTTTGGAAAAATCCCCATAGACTTATAATGGGAGATCTGTTGTGACCACTCTAGTGCTTTCAATTTTGAATGGACCTTCTTCATTCTTGCAGATAACAAGGACAACTATAAAAGCTTGAATGAGTTTGAATTTCCTCAAGGTCCCATCACCTATTATGGAGTTAGCTGCCCTTGAGCATCAGAAAAAATAATGAATAATGTTGTGACCACTTTAGCTTCTTCATTTTTGATTGGATCTTCTTCATTCTTGCAGGCAACAAGGAAACCCATAATATCTCAGATGGGTTCGAAATTCAGCCAGATCAGACCTTGGACTTTGGGTTAACTGCCCTTGAGCGTTTGAAAAAAATCCCCATAGACTTATAATGGGAGAAATGTTGTGACCACTCTAGTGCTTTCAATTTTGAATGGATCTTCTTCATACTTGCAAACAATAAGGACAACTATTAAAGCTTGGATGAGTTTGAAATTGGTCAAGATCCCATCACCTATTTTGGAGTTAGCTCCCCTTGAACATCTTAAAAAGTAATGAATAATGTTGTGACCACTCTGGCTCTTTCATTTTTGATTGGATCTTCATTCTTGCAGGCAACAAGTAAACCCATAATATCTCGGATGGGTTCGAAATTCAGCAGGATCCGACCAGGGACTTATGAGCTACCTGCCCTTGAGTGTTTGAAAAAAAACCCTATAGACTTATAATGGGAGAAATGTTGTGACCACTCTAGTGCTTTCAATTTTGAATGGATCTTCTTCATTCTTGCATACAAAAAGGACAACTATTGAAGCTTGGATGAGTTTGAATTTCGTCAAGATCCCATCACCTATTTTGGAGTTAGCTCCCTTGAGCATCTTAAAAATCAATCAATAATGTTCTGACCACTCTAGCTCCTTCATTTTTGATTGGATCTTCTTTATTCTTGCAGGCAACAAGTAAACCCATAATATCTCGGATGGGATCGGAATTCGGCCAGATCAGACCTTTTGACTTTGGGTTAACTGCCATTGAGCGTCTTAAAAAATCACCACAGATTTATAATGGGAGAAATGTTGTGACCACTCTAGTGCTTTCATATTTGAATAGATCATATTCATTCTTGCAGATAAGAAGGACAACTATAAAAGCTCCCATGAGTTTGAATTTTGTCAAGATCCCATCACCTATTAAGGAGATAGCTGCCCTTAAGCATCTTAAGAATTGGTGGATAATGTAACAATGTTGTGGCCGCTCTAGCGTGTTCATTTTTGATTGGATCTTCTTCAGATAAGAAGGGCAGCTATAAAAGCTCCCATGAGTTTGAATTTCGTCAAGATTCTATCACATATTAAGGAGTTAGCTGCCCTTGAGCATCTTAAAAATTGATGGATAATGTAGCATTGTTGTGACCACTCTAGCGTCTTCATTTTTGATTGGATCTTCTTCATTCTTGCAGGTTACAAGGACAACCATTAAGGCTGGACGAGTTTGAATTTAAAGTAGAAACAATCTCAGACTGTGGAGTTAACTTCCCTTGGGCATCATAAAAATCTGCATAGACTTACAATTGGAGATCTGTTGTGACCACTCTAGTACCTTCATTTTTGAATGGATCTTCTTCATTCTTACAGGTAACAAGGACACCCATAAAAGTTTGAATGAGTTTGATTTTCGGCCACACTCAACCACCAGCTACAGAGTTAGCTGCCCTTGAGCGTCAAAAATATAGCTGTATAATGTTGTGACCACTCTAGAGCCTTCATTTTTCATTTGATTTTCTTCATCCTTGTAAGTAACCAGGACATACATAAAAATGTGGATGAGTTTGAATTTCGGGCAGATCCGATCACTGACTACGGAGTTAGCTGCCCTTGAGCATCTGAAACTATACATTTACCAGTTTTTTTCTACAATTTTAATTCAGATCTTTTTAAGACTTGCAGATAACTAGAACTGGCATAATATCTTATGTTATTGAATGAATTCCTGGTCACTGTTTCAAGTTCAGAGCTACCTGCCTCTGAGCATCGTAAATTATGGTGTCTCCAAACATTATGCTGGCTCTCAGGTGAGCGATCTTTGCCCAATGGGCTACTTGTTTAAACATGTTAGCCCTCTGGTGGATGGGGCGTTTGGGTGTAACAGCGTGTTAATTACTTTACCCCTCATTCTTTTTAAAAATAAAAATACGTAATTAGGGAGCTCTATTGTTTTAGGCTTGTCTGTCCGTCTGTCTGTCTGCTGTTGTGGTCACTTTAACTTAGTAATTTTTAATCGGATTTCTTCCAAATTTCATTTATTGATGGTTCCATCAAACCCTGGTTCAAGTTCGAATATGTGTTTTGTCCGACAAACGATAATCAAAATGGCCACGGCCTATCAATTTGCATCCATCCGCTGTTGTGGTCACTCTAACTTAGTCATTTTTAATCGGATTTCTTCCAAATTTCGTATATTGATTGCTTCCATCAAACCCAGGTTCAAGATTGAATATGTGTTTTGTCCGACAAACGATAATCAAGATGGCCGACAAAATGGCCGCCGCCTATCAATTTGCATCCATCACCTGTTATGGTCACTGTTACTTAGTCATTTTTAATTGGATTTCTTCCAAATTTAATATATGGATTGCTTCCATCAAACCCTTGTTCAAGATCAAATATGAGTTTTGTCCGACATACGATAACCAAGATGGCGACAAAATGGCAGCCGCCTATCACTTTGCATCCAGCCGCTGTTGTGTTCACTCTAACTTAGTCATTTTTAATCAGATTTCTTCCAAATTTTGCATATGGATTGCTTTCATCGAACTCTATTTCAAGTTCCATTATGAGTTTTGTCTGACAAACGATAACCAAGATGGCCGAATAAATGGCCGCCGCCTATCTCTTTGCATCCATCCGCTGTTTTTGTCACTCTCACTTGGTCATTTTTAATCAGATTTCTTCCAAATTTCATATATGGATTACTTCCATCAAACCCTGGTTCAAGTTTGAATATGACTTGTGCAACAAACGATAACCAAGATGGTCGACAAAATGGCCGCCGCCTATCAATTTGCATCCATCCGCTGTTGTGGTCACCCTAACGTATTGGATTTCTTCCAAATTTCTGTCATCACTTTATAACGAATGTAATTTTTTCACATGAAAATTCACTTTGATAAAATTGTACCCTGTCCACGCAGGCCATATGCCCGGCCCTTTGTCGGATTCCAACAGCTCTAGTTTAGGTAGTACTTGAACAATTTAAATTGGCTAAATAGTCATGTAATATACAAGAACAGGTTATTCCCTGCAGATATTAATGTTTATCAAAGTTATTTAGGCCCATTATGGTGTCAATTATGTTACATTTTCAACTACACTCTTTAAAATCATTGGAGTTTTGTTAAATAGTTTCATTTGATTATTTTCACACTAATAGCTATTTTAGATTAAAATAACATGTCTTTGAAAGACAACTTACTGACCATTCAAAAACTGCAAACAGCTTGCTTCTATCACAAAAACTGTAAGAGTTATAAGCTATTGAATATGACAACCCTGACACTAACGTTATGTAAGGTAAGAATGTTTTCATTTTAAATTACAGCATGCAACCATATCTTTATGCTTTTAAACACCATATATGAGCATACTATTGATAAGCGAGACTGAAAGGGATACTATAGATTGTTTCTGGTGTAAAATATCATTTTGGTGTTTGATTGCCAATATGTTATGTATGTTACATTAACTTCAATGTGTTCTATATATTGATATCTATATTTGGGCATTTTAATCTATTTCAAAACTTTTTTCGTGTGTTTATATATAAATAAGTTAATGATTTACAAGAACAAATACTTCCATCAAAATGGGGAAAAATAAGTGTTAATGATGGGTTTTTGCGTGACAATGATCACATGTGTTAGGATCATATCCACAGAAACAGGCCAGTTGTTACTTACAATACCAATTTAAATTTATAAGACTTTATGAGCCAGAATAATGGCAGACCAAAGGACGTGTAACGGTTTGGCCGTTTTTTGGCCCACGATGGATTTGGCTGAAATTTAAATATATGGTGGTTTGATCTTTGCCCTTTCACATGAGCATGTTTTTGAATTAACGACGGCATATGCAGTCACATGAATTAAAGTTTCTCACTAGTGTGTATAAACAGAGGTTTGTTCATGAATGTAGATATTTTTAAAGATGCAACAAGCAAACTGACCTCAAACATAATACCAAAAATGCGTGTGTTTATACTCGTCATGTCTATGTCGTAATTTGAGCTAACACTACCATCATTAATTAAAAGTTATGCTAATACTTGGCTAAATACTGTGTTTACGATTACCTTGATGATATGTTGTTTTTAGGTGTAATATATATTGAACATTTAGTGTTTTATCGCCTTTTCCAGTTAATAGCTCAAACAAGCCTATTCTGGTTTATTCATATCAATATAATCAGTACGACATGTACGTAAGCGTGCATGTAACATGTTAAAAGCGGCATTACATGCGCAACCTTTTTTTCTGGATTGGTATGAAACATGAATATAAATAGTTATAAAGCTACAGAAATGATAATGGCAGCTTTGAACACTTTTTTGGCTCAAAGCCACAATTATTAAATAGATACATGTGAGTGTTGTATATCTGTCTGTTCATATGTCAGTCCGTCTGTATGTCACACTTTTGTGTCTGTGACGTATCTTCCAAACGCCTGATTCGATTATAAGATTAATTCACAAAACTGAGCACCTTTGTGGATGAACATGCAGAATAAATGAATACTTTAAGGCCATGTCAAAGCAGGCGGTCATAGGTTACATGTACAGAATGCATATCTGATCCATATTTTACGCATGTCCCAGCTCAGATATCCAACAGTCGTGATAGCGCTGTGGTCTATATTACTTACCTATTATCTTACGTGTGACTAAGGGGTCGCAGTTCACAATCCCGAAGAAACATATGTTTTGTGTCATTGTGCAAGACCCTTCATCTTTATTGCATAATACATGTTCAACCGAGGAAACGTCATGACTGAAATATGGTTCACTGTAACGTAGAGCAATGACGTACATGCGTGGATCCAGGAATTGTTTTCAGGGGGATCCAGGCCTGACAGCCAGAAAACAGTCTGGACAACGTTTTCTTTTAGTCCTCAACTTATTTTACAGTTTACAGAGGGCGTCCAATGGTTTTATAACAGAGAAGACTATACTTTCGAAGAATCCAGAGGAGGTCCAACATTTTCCAGGGGGGTGGATCAACTTTTCCACTGGGGTCCAAATGCTGATTTCTATAGAAATCCATATAACTTGTGATTTTCCGGGGGGGGGGGGGGGGGGGGGGGGGGGGGGGGGGGGGTCCGGACCCCCTATTCCCCCTCTGGATCCGCACTTGACGTAGAGCATTGAAACACTTAGTCATGTTTCAAGCATTTGTGGTGCAGACATCTATTTCAAGGGTGACAACTTCTGTCAAAGCAGGGATTTCGGAACCGTTTGAACAACCTACATTGTGTTTTGATAAAGATGAATGAACATCTAAAATAGAGTATTTCGATCCTTGAATATTAAATGTATGTGTTTGTTGGTACCAGTGGCTATTTAACATCTGCAGATAAGTGGTTGTTGTATATATACTGCATTATTTTGGCAAACACTTTACAAGAGCGATATTCATTGAGGAAACAAACAGTTTAGCACAGATATTGTGCACATACATGTAAGCATGAAAAGCCCATTACACTCATTATGAATAAAATACTTATTGCGTTCGCATTCAGGCCATTGGCTATTTTTATACATGCTTTCTTACATAAATAACAATGAATTGAAAAGAACAAAACTAAATCAAAGAATTACATTGGTTTATTTGCGACAATATCTGCGCAACCTATATACATCATATATGTACATAAGAAGTTACGAACTTCAAAAAATATAGATAGGTGTTAGCTTTGAGGGTCAGTTACAATATATGTTGAGAGTGTGCTTTTGTATACATCACACCAGCTCCTTTTTGTTCAAATAACTCACTTTAATAATACTACCATTAAACTGACACAGTTCTATCAAAATTTTGGAATCATATCAAATGATTCCGATATCTGTGCTGTGAAGTAGCTTTTTGCTCTACCTTATGAACCGCTAGATTATAAGATTTTGGTGACCTCGACCTTATTTACAAGGTCACCAGGGACATATATATAAAAAAGGCTTGTCTGTACTCCATCTTCCTAGCCAATGACCAGATTTTGACCAAACTGACACAGAAAATTCATTGGGAAGACCTTAATGAATGACTAAAATTCGGTAGTATTGACCTTAATTCCAAGATCACCAGCGTCACATAACTCCTTTTGTGGGTGGGGGGACAACTCCATCTAATGTTATATACTTTCCATTCCTAACTACTCTAGTATGGCCATATTTAACAGTGTCTGCCCTGTAATTTGAGAATACCAATAATTGATTATTTTTTCCTCGTGCTCCAAAGAATGATCACATAATTTGCCATTTTTTACAATCTTAATTCAAAGCAATGGGCCATGCCAAAACAAAAGTGGCGGTAAGCTGTCTTTTAAAAGCAGATTGTACTAAAGAACTGTCTCCAGAAACCTATGTATCAGTTAAAGAAGGGGCACATCAAACTCTCTCCTTGCACCTTCTCCGCTGGTCTCTCTCTCTCTCTCTCTCTCATTCAAATAAGGCTCGCATTTACTGAAATGTTGTTGTTATTTTGCTTTTCAAACTCAATATATCCAAAGCCTCTTTGTAAGAAATAATATTGATACGAGCTTGCTAATATGTACACTTTTTTCATTTTTGGACGTTAATTGTACGTCTCTCCAGTGATTTTAGTACTCTCAGTGCTTTGCTAAGTATGAATTGAATAGTACATTTTAGGATAAAATTTGCTGAAAAAGTTTTTTTACGGTATTTGCCGCATGCGGAACCGACTCAGGGTTACCATTTTATGGTGTAATATTATATACACAATAAAATGAGAAATAGTTTTATCCGGTTCCGCATGTGGACATGTATGTAATTGAGTCACGAAGTACACGAGGGTGTTTGGTTTTACCATAGACTAAGTGTTAAGTGTGGTTGATAGGGCATGCATTTAACCCCAAAATTTATCATAAAAATACATTTTAATGAAGATAATAAATTGTGGACATTAAACTAGAGACTCTTAGGTATCATTTGGTAATATTTTGGAGGGATTTCTTTACAATCGATTTTTTACTGTAAAAGTGGGCCATTTGTAATACAAAACCGTTACACATCCTTTGGCCAGCTGACATTCACATTCAAGTTATTGTAAATTAGATTTAACAATGTTCTTTTAGCATGTGGGATGAAAAATAAACATATATAACAGTGCTGAGATCTTACTTAGTTTGATAAATGAATGTCAAAATAGCTGATGATAATTTCCACAAAACAGAATTTGGTATGACAAAATGATTGCAGGACTACTCAATAGCAAAGCTTTATATGAATATTAAACTAATAGAATGAGTTGTAAACACACCAGAGATTGGAATCAGGACACATACAAAAAAGTCAACTGTTCTGACAAAAATAGTATTTAGAGGCCACCCTAAGTCACTATCAACGGTGTTACCATGATAAACTTACATGCAATGTTAACAAAGTATACATGATTTTGTTTCTGGTTTCCATGGGTCTTTTTCCTCAATTATCTTCAAAAGAAATCGTATTACTTTCACAATAAAATGATATCATAAATATCAGATATATTACAGTGTATCTATTGTCATATGTGTTACGTGTGTGTATGATATAGTTTACCAAATATTGAAACCATATCTCAGATTGACCAGTGTGAAGACTGGGATATTCATGTTGTGGCTCATTATCCATAACACCAACATATGTAATATATCAAATTCAATAAGTATGAGCATGCAGCTATGTCACAATCAGTGTTCCGCAGACATTGTTACAGACTCCTAACATTTTACTATAGTGGCAATTATGATGTTAAATCATGCTGCTAGATCCCCTCTATCTATCTATCTATCTATCTATCTATCTATCTATCTATCTATCTATCTATCTATCTATCTATCTATCTATCTATCTATCTCTCTATTTAGGGAGCGCATTGGCTCAGTTGTAGAGTGCTTGACTCAAGACCGAAGGGCCATGGGTTCGAGCTTTACCGGCGGCGTCACTGCGTTGTGGTCCTTGAGCAAGACACATTTATCCTAGCTTAGTACTGGTTCAACCCAGGAAGAGCCGTCCCTATGTAACTGAGAGATTGTTGATAGGACGTAAAGAATTAAATCAAACAAATCTATCTATATATCTAAAAATGTTTTTTCACAAACTTCTTATTAGTTAATTAGAACAATAGCCAGTGTGTTAAAGTCTTGTATTAATTTGACTTTTACCGTTGCTATGGAAACAAAATGGCCACCAAATTAGGCTGAAATAGGAAAATTACCATTTTCGAGCAAATTTGAGAGGTTTGACATTAAGAAGGTCTCGTCATGCACTGTCCAAACAAATGAATATTTGGACAGAGTAGCCAAAGCACATCAATTTAGCAACTAGTGTTTCACTTGACTTAAATGTATAGAAACTATTAATTCATTTTGGTAAATATAAAGCTGCATAAGATAATTCTGATTTCTGCTTTATCATTTTGATGTATTCTTCAATAGGAAAAAAAGACCAAAGTGTAAATTTAAAATCCCTTAAGATATCTCTGATTTTGACTGTTTTGATTTATAATTGTTAACCCACGTGAGTATTGCCCCTTAACACTTGGTTTCTTTGTATTTTGATGTATTGTATACCTTTAGATTATTAGGCCCAAATAGCTGAGGGGTCTAGAGCGTCAGGCTACTGCAAAGAACAGAGCACAAAACGGTCATGACACAGGTTCAAACCCTGCAAAATAAAAAAAAGAAATGTAAATATTTTTATTGTTTTTTTTTCTTAGTTATTGCTTTGATTTTCATTCTCTTTGTTAATGCGTTTGTGCTTAACATCACTATCAACATTTTTTCAGTCATATAACTACGGTCAATTATCATATAACATTGTTTTTGGACAGGTTGCTCTGCAACGGTTTAGCAGTACTTTTTGCATGCATACTTTCATAATCATATGTTGTGTGTGCAAGTCGCAATGACCCTGATAAGAATGTACAAACGCATAAACTGAAATAAGAGAACAACCACTAATGACTGCTTTGTAAAGAAATGGGCTGACTCATGAGACTTTTGACACTAATTGAATATTTGATCATTAAATGCTCAGACGCACCTGCGCATGCGCACAGTCTCGCCAGAGCCTCCACTGCAAGCACACACATACAATGTTTGTAGATAAATGTTCAAGCCAAAATTGAGGCATCTAGCCCCACTAGGTAGCTGACAATGCACGTTTAATGAGTGACTTTACGCATGTGCAATAAATACCAAAAACCACATGTGCTGGCTCGTTATAAGTTTCCATTAAAAAATATCAACCTTATTTTTTTATTCTGAACTGAAATAAGAGAACTACCACTAAATTTCATAAGAAAATGGCTGCTTTGGAAAGAAATGGGCCAGCTCATGAGAATTTTGATACTTATTGAATATATGATCAGTCATTTCTAAGACGTGCCCGCGCTTAGAAGCAGCATCACAAGGACCTTCACTGCTTGCACATACATAGAATGAGTGTAGATAAAGGATCAGGCCAAAATTAAAGCGTCTAACCCCACTAAGTAGCTTTCCATGCATGTTTAATGGGTGACCTTCTACATGTGCGTTAAGTACCAAAAACTTATGCACTGGCTCTAATGTAGTATATAGGAACGTAAACGTTCAATCGTTTACGTGGTTTTTATCGTTTTTAACAAGGGTATATACTACACTTGTTACGTTGGTGTATACTTAGACCATGATTTGTTTGTGGAGCTGCGACATGTGGCAGCAATATGTTTGCTGCACAAAGGCCCTTTACTTTATGCAGAGTTATAATGGCATACGGACTTCAGAGCTGCTTAGCCCAATCAATATACAATGTAGGCTGCATCACTATGTACGCAAAAGCTGCATTCTGTTTGCTAGAGGCAGGCTGCGTTTACTGGACTTTTCATGGCATTAATCCTGGCAAGATGTAGCCCTCGGTTCACTGTATTGCATCTTTGTATCATGTTGTTATAGTTTCTGTGACGCAGTTATCATGTGGCCATAGTAATCTGAGATCTGATTCCACGGAATTGACTGAGGATATCCGAATGCTATAATGTATGACACCATAGTTTCTTATTTCATTTCATCTTGTAGAAACATTCACCCTACAAGTCTTTTAGTTCAAATTTGTTAATATCTCATAATTTTAATACCCAAATAATACATTTTTGACCCCGAAACAAGTATAAGCTAAAAATCGTCCACTCCCAAATTCGAATCTCTTACCTGAATATTCATCAAGTAAGCAAAACGTGCCAGTTAAGTGAAATGGACCAGCACATGCGATTTTGTTATACTTTCACAGTTATGAGCAACACAATTCTCAATTGAGCCTAAACATCTGCACAGACTCGCCAGAGCCTTCAATGCTCACATACACAAAGGATGGGTGTAGCTGAAGGCTCATGCTGATATTAAGGTCTATAACCCCACTAGGTAGCTGTTCATGCATATTTATTAAACAACTTATGCATATTCGATAAGTGGCAGAAAAATGTGCTGGCTTAATTATTGTAATAAGGTACGTTAACATCCAATCATTAGTTTAACCGTGTCACCAGAATGCATGCAACATTTACATGGCATTGTATCAACGTTGGGGTCAGAACACACATTCATTTTGTCATTTTAGGACGCATAGGAAACAATAACACACCAAATAAATAATTTAACTGATAGTGCTTACTTTATCATAACCTGCAATTAAATAACCTAAAACCACATCTCCTTTCCCCTGTGTTGTCAGGGAACCCACAGCTTATCAGGTACCCCCTCAGCCCCTTAAAAAAGATGAAAAGGAAAATTAGCTAAAAAAACAATGGCAAGGGTAAGAGAATTTAAAAAAAAAATGGAAAGAAAAAAGGGGACTTTCCTTACGAATCCTCCCTAGGAGGAGTTCGTTTGATGACAAGCCCTTAATAAGGTCTCGTCATGCACTGTCCAAGCAAATGAATATTTGGACAGAGTAGCCAAAGCACATAATTTTAGCAACTAGTGTTTCACTTGACTTAAATGTATAGAAACTATTAATTCATTTTGGTAAATATAAAGCTGCATAGGATAATTCTGATATCTGCTTTATCATTTTGATGTATTCTTCAATAGGAAAAAAGACCAAAGTGCAAATTTAAATCCCTTAAGATATCTCTGATTTTGACTGTTTTGATTTAAAATTGTTAACCCACGTGAGTATTACCAAAAACTTATGCACTGGCTCTAATGTAGTATATAGGAACGTAAACGTTCAATCGTTTACGTGGTTTTTATCGTCTTTAACAAGGGTATATACTACACTTGTTACGTTGGTGTATACTTAGACCATGATTTGTTTGTGGAGCTGCGACATGTGGCAGCAATTTGTTTGCTGCACAAAGGCCCTTTACTTTATGCAGAGTTATAATGGCATACGGACTACAGAGCTGCTTAGCCCCAATCAATGTACAATGTAGGCTGCAGCACTATGTACGCAAAAGCTGCATTCTGTTTGCTAGAGGCAGGCTGCGTTTACGGGACTTTTCAAGGCATTATTCCTCCAAGATGTAGCCCTCAGTTCACTGTATTCCATCTCTGTATCATGTTGTTATAGTTTCTGTGACGCAGTTATCATGTGGCCATAGTAATCTGAGATCAGATTCCACGGAATTGACTGAGGATATCCGAATGCTATAATGTATGACACCCTAGTTTCGTATTTCATTTCATCTTGTAGAAACATTCACCCTACAAGTCTTTTAGTTCAAATTTGTTAATATCTCATAATTTTAATACCCAAATAAAATTTTTTTGACCCCTAAACAAGTATAAGCTAAAAATCGTCCACTCCCAAATTCGAATCTCTTACCTGAATATTCATCAAGTAAGCAAAACGTGCCAGTTAAGTGAAATGGACCAGCACATGCGATTTTGTTATACTTTCACAGTTATGAGCAACACAATTCTCAATTGAGCCTAAACATCTGCACAGACTCGCCAGAGCCTTCAATGCTCACATACACAAAGGATGGGTGTAGCTGAAGGCTCATGCTGATATTAAGGTCTATAACCCCACTAGGTAGCTGTTCATGCATATTTATTAAACAACTTATGCATATTCGATAAGTGGCAGAAAAATGTGCTGGCTTAATTATTGTAATAAGGTACGTTAACATCCAATCATTAGTTTAACCGTGTCACCAGAATGCATGCAACATTTACATGGCATTGTATCAACGTTGGGGTCAGAACACACATTCATTTTGTCATTTTAGGACGCATAGGAAACAATAACACACCAAATAAATAATTTAACTGATAGTGCTTACTTTATCATAACCTGCAATTAAATAACCTAAAACCACATCTCCTTTCCCCTGTGTTGTCAGGGAACCCACAGCTTATCAGGTACCCCCTCAGCCCCTTAAAAAAGATGAAAAGGAAAATTAGCTAAAAAAAACAATGGCAAGGGTAAGAGAATTTAAAAAAAAATGGAAAGAAAAAAGGGGACTTTCCTTACGAATCCTCCCTAGGAGGAGTTCGTTTGATGACAAGCCCTTAATAAGGTCTCGTCATGCACTGTCCAAGCAAATGATTATTTGGACAGAGTAGCCAAAGCACATAAATTTAGCAACTAGTGTTTCACTTGACTTAAATGTATAGAAACTATTAATTCATTTTGGTAAATATAAAGCTGCATAGGATAATTCTGATATCTGCTTTATCATTTTGATGTATTCTTCAATAGGAAAAAAGACCAAAGTGCAAATTTAAAATCCCTTAAGATATCTCTGATTTTGACTGTTTTGATTTAAAATTGTTAACCCACGTGAGTATTACCAAAAACTTATGCACTGGCTCTAATGTAGTATATAGGAACGTAAACGTTCAATCGTTTACGTGGTTTTTATCGTCTTTAACAAGGGTATATACTACACTTGTTACGTTGGTGTATACTTAGACCATGATTTGTTTGTGGAGCTGCGACATGTGGCAGCAATTTGTTTGCTGCACAAAGGCCCTTTACTTTATGCAGAGTTATAATGGCATACGGACTACAGAGCTGCTTAGCCCCAATCAATGTACAATGTAGGCTGCAGCACTATGTACGCAAAAGCTGCATTCTGTTTGCTAGAGGCAGGCTGCGTTTACGGGACTTTTCAAGGCATTATTCCTCCAAGATGTAGCCCTCAGTTCACTGTATTCCATCTCTGTATCATGTTGTTATAGTTTCTGTGACGCAGTTATCATGTGGCCATAGTAATCTGAGATCTGATTCCACGGAATTGACTGAGGATATCCGAATGCTATAATGTATGACACCCTAGTTTCGTATTTCATTTCATCCTGTAGAAACATTCACCCTACAAGTCTTTTAGTTCAAATTTGTTAATATCTCATAATTTTAATACCCAAATAATACATTTTTGACCCCGAAACAAGTATAAGCTAAAAATCGTCCACTCCCAAATTCGAATCTCTTACCTGAATATTCATCAAGTAAGCAAAACGTGCCAGTTAAGTGAAATGGACCAGCACATGCGATTTTGTTATACTTTCACAGTTATGAGCAACACAATTCTCAATTGAGCCTAAACATCTGCACAGACTCGCCGTTGCCTTCAATGCTCACATACACAAAGGATGGGTGTAGCTGAAGGCTCATGCTGATATTAAGGTCTATAACCCCACTAGGTAGCTGTTCATGCATATTTATTAAACAACTTATGCATATTCGATAAGTGGAAGAAAAATGTGCTGGCTTAATTATTGTAATAAGGTACATTAACATCCAATCATAAGTTTAACCGTGTCACCAGAATGCATGCAACATTTACATGGCATTGTATCAACGTTGGGGTCAGAACACACATTCATTTTGTCATTTTAGGACGCATAGGAAACAATAACACACCAAATAAATAATTTAACTGATAGTGCTTACTTTATCATAACCTGCAATTAAATAACCTAAAACCACATCTCCTTTCCCCTGTGTTGTCAGGGAACCCACAGCTTATCAGGTACCCCCTCAGCCCCTTAAAAAAGATGAAAAGGAAAATTAGCTAAAAAAAAACAATGGCAAGGGTAAGAGAATTTAAAAAAAAATGGAAAGAAAAAAGGGGACTTTCCTTACGAATCCTCCCTAGGAGGAATTCATTTGATGACAAGCCCTTAGTAAGGTCTCGTCATGCACTCTCCAAACAAATGAATATTTGGACAGAGTAGCCAAAGCACATAATTTTAGCAACTAGTGTTTCACTTGACTTAAATGTATAGAAACTATTAATTCATTTTGGTAAATAGAAAGCTGCATAAGATAATTCTGATTTCTGCTTTATCATTTTGATGTATTCTTCAATAGGAAAAAAGACCAAAGTGCATATTTTAAAATCCCTTAAGATATCTCTGATTTTGACTGTTTTGATTTAAAATTGTTAACCCACGTGAGTATTGCCCCTTAAAACTTGGTTTCTTTGTATTTTGATGTATTGTATACCTTTAGGTTATTAGGCCCAAATAGCTGAGGGGTCTAGAGCGTCAGGTTACTGCAAAGAACAGAGCACAAAACAGTCATGACACAGGTTCGAACCCTGCCAAATAAAAAAAGAAATATAAATATTTTTATTGTTTTTTTCCCTAGTTATTGTTTTGATTTTCATTCTCTTTGTTAATGCGTTTGTGCTTAACATCACTATCAACATTTTTTCAGTCATATAACTACGGTCAATTATCATATAACATTGTTTTTGGATAGGATGCTCTGTAACGGTTTAGCAGTACTTTGTGCATGCATACTTTCATAATCATATGTTGTGTGTGCAAGTCGCAATGACCCTGATAAGACTGTACAAACGCATAAACTGAAATAAGAGAACAACCACTATTTTCAAAAGGAAATGACTGCTTTGTAAAGAAATGGGCTGACTCATGAGACTTTTGACACTAATTGAATATTTGATCATGAAATGCTCAGACGCGCCTGCGCATGCGCGCAGTCTCGCCAGAGCCTCCACTGCAAGCACACACATACAATGTTTGTAGATAAATGTTCAAGCCAAAATTGAGGCATCTAGCCCCACTAGGTAGCTGACAATGCACGTTTAATGAGTGACTTTACGCATGTGCGATAAATACCACTAAACCACATGTGCTGGCTCGTTATAAGTTTCCATTAAAAAATATCAACCTTTTTTTTATTCTGATCTGAAACAAGAGAAAAACCACTAAATTTCATAAGAAAATGGCTGCTTTGGAAAGAAATGGGCCAGCTCATGAGATTTTTGATACTTATTGAATATATGATCAGTCATTTCTAAGACGTGCCTGCGCTTAGAAGCAGCATCACAAGGACCTTCACTGCTTGCACATACATAGAATGAGTGTAGATAAAGGTTCAGGCCAAAATTAAAGCGTCTAACCCCACTAAGTAGCTGTCCATGCATGCTTAATGGGTGACCTTCTACATGTGCGTTAAGTACCAAAAACTTATGCACTGGCTCTAATGTAGTATATAGGAACGTAAACGCTCAATCGTTTACGTGGTTTTTATCGTTTTTAACAAGGGTATATACTACACTTGTTACGTTGGTGTAAACTTAGACCATGATTTGTTTGTGGAGCTGCGACATGTGGCAGCAATTTGTTTGCTGCACAAAGGCCCTTTACTTTATGCAGAGTTATAATGGCATCCTGACTACAGAGCTGCTTCGCCCAATCAATGTACAATGTAGGCTGCAGCACTATGTACGCAAAAGCTGCATTCTGTTTGCTAGAGGCAGGCTGCGTTTACGAGACTTTTCATAGCATTATTCCTGGCAAGATGTAGCCCTCGGTTCACTGTATTGCATCTCTGTATCATGTTGTTATAGTTTCTGTGACGCAGTTATCATGTGGCCATAGTAATCTGAGATCTGATTCCACGGAATTGACTGAGGATATCCGAATGCTATAATGTATGACACCCTAGTTTCGTATTTCATTTCATCTTGTAGAAACATTCACCCTACAAGTCTTTTAGTTCAAATTTGTTAATATCTCCTAATTTTAATACCCAAATAATACATTTTTGACCCCTAAACAAGTATAAGCTAAAAATCGTCCACTCCCAAATTCGAATCTCTTACCTGAATATTCATCAAGTAAGCAAAACGTGCCAGCTAAGTGAAATGGACCAGCACATGCGATTTTGTTATACTTTTCACAGTTATGAGCAACACAATTCTCAATTGAGCCTACACATCTGCACAGACTCGCCAGAGCCTTCAATGCTCGCATACACAAAGAATGGGTGTAGCTGAAGGCTCATGCTGATATTAAGATCTATAACCCCACTAGGTAGCTGTTCATGCATATTTATTAAACAACTTATGCATATTCGATAAGTGGAAGAAAAATGTGCTGGCTTAATTATTGTAATAAGGTACGTTAACATCCAATCATTAGTTTAACCGTGTCACCAGAATACACGCAACATTTACATGGCATTGTATCAACGTTGGGGTCAGGACACACATTCATTTTGTCATTTTAGGACGCATAGGAAACAATAACACACCAAATAAATAATTTAACTGATAGTGCTTACTTTATCATAACCTGCAATTAAATAACCTAAAACCACATCTCCTTTCCCCTGTGTTGTCAGGGAACCCACAGCTTATCAGGTACCCCCTCAGCCCCTTAAAAAGACGAAAAGGAAAATAAGCTAAAAAACAATGGCAAGGGTAAGAGAATTTTTTAAAAAAATGGAAAGAAAAAAGGGGACTTTCCTTACGAATCCTCCCTAGGAGGAGTTCATTTGATGACAAGCCCTTAGTAAGGTCTCGTCATGCACTCTCCAAACAAATGAATATTTGGACAGAGTAGCCATAGCACATAATTTTAGCAACTAGTGTTTCACTTGATTTAAATGTATAGAAACTATTAATTCATTTTGGTAAATATAAAGCTGCATAAGATAATTCTGATTTATGCTTTATCATTTTGATGAATTCTTCAATAGGAAAAAAAACCAAAGTGCATATTTTAAAATCCCTTAAGATATCTCTGATTTTGACTGTTTTGATTTAAAATTGTTAACCCACGTGAGTAGTGCCCCTTAACACTTAGTTTCTTTGTATTTTGATGTATTGTATACCTTTAGATTATTAGGCCCAAATAGCTGAGGGGTCTAGGGCGTCAGGCTACTGCAAAGAACAGAGCACAAAACGGTCATGACACAGGTTCGAACCCTGCCAAATAAAAAAAAGAAATATAAATATTTTTATTGTTTTTCCCCCTAGTTATTGCTTTGATTTTCATTCTCTTTGTTAATGCGTTTGTGCTTAACATCACTATCAACATTTTTTTCAGTCATATAACTACGGTCAATTATCATATAACATTGTTTTTGGATAGGATGCTCTGCAACGGTTAAGCTGTACTTTGTGCATGCATACTTTCATAATCATATGTTGTGTGTGCAAGTCGCAATGACCCTGATAAGACTGTACAAACGCATAAACTGAAATAAAAGAACAACCACTATTTTCAAAAGGAAATGACTGCTTTGTAAAGAAATGGGCTGACTCATGAGACTTTTGACACTAATTGAATATTTGATCATGAAATGCTCAGACGCGCCTGCGCATGCGCGCAGTCTCGCCAGAGCCTCCACTGCAAGCACACACATACAATGTTTGTAGATAAATGTTCGAGCCAAAATTGAGGCATCTAGCCCCACTAGGTAGCTGACAATGCACGTTTAATGAGTGACTTTACGCATGTGCGATAAATACCAAAAACCACATGTACTGGCTCGTTATAAGTTTCCATTAAAAAATATCAACCTTTTTTTTATTCTGATCTGAAACAAGAGAAAAACCACTAAATTTCATAAGAAAATGGCTGCTTTGGAAAGAAATGGGCCAGCTCATGAGATTTTTGATACTTATTGAATATATGATCAGTCATTTCTAAGACGTGCCTGCGCTTAGAAGCAGCATCACAAGGGCCTTCACTGCTTGCACATACATAGAATGAGTGTAGATAAAGGTTCAGGCCAAAATTAAAGCGTCTAACCCCACTAAGTAGCTGTCCATGCATGCTTAATGGGTGACCTTCTACATGTGCGTTAAGTACCAAAAACTTATGCACTGGCTCTAATGTAGTATATAGGAACGTAAACGCTCAATCGTTTACGTGGTTTTTATCGTTTTTAACAAGGGTATATACTACACTTGTTACGTTGGTGTAAACTTAGACCATGATTTGTTTGTGGAGCTGCGACATGTGGCAGCAATTTGTTTGCTGCACAAAGGCCCTTTACTTTATGCAGAGTTATAATGGCATCCTGACTACAGAGCTGCTTCGCCCAATCAATGTACAATGTAGGCTGCAGCACTATGTACGCAAAAGCTGCATTCTGTTTGCTAGAGGCAGGCTGCGTTTACGAGACTTTTCATAGCATTATTCCTGGCAAGATGTAGCCCTCGGTTCACTGTATTGCATCTCTGTATCATGTTGTTATAGTTTCTGTGACGCAGTTATCATGTGGCCATAGTAATCTGAGATCTGATTCCACGGAATTGACTGAGGATATCCGAATGCTATAATGTATGACACCCTAGTTTCGTATTTCATTTCATCTTGTAGAAACATTCACCCTACAAGTCTTTTAGTTCAAATTTGTTAATATCTCCTAATTTTAATACCCAAATAATACATTTTTGACCCCTAAACAAGTATAAGCTAAAAATCGTCCACTCCCAAATTCGAATCTCTTACCTGAATATTCATCAAGTAAGCAAAACGTGCCAGCTAAGTGAAATGGACCAGCACATGCGATTTTGTTATACTTTTCACAGTTATGAGCAACACAATTCTCAATTGAGCCTACACATCTGCACAGACTCGCCAGAGCCTTCAATGCTCGCATACACAAAGAATGGGTGTAGCTGAAGGCTCATGCTGATATTAAGATCTATAACCCCACTAGGTAGCTGTTCATGCATATTTATTAAACAACTTATGCATATTCGATAAGTGGAAGAAAAATGTGCTGGCTTAATTATTGTTATAAGGTACGTTAACATCCAATCATTAGTTTAACCGTGTCACCAGAATACACGCAACATTTACATGGCATTGTATCAACGTTGGGGTCAGGACACACATTCATTTTGTCATTTTAGGACGCATAGGAAACAATAACACACCAAATAAATAATTTAACTGATAGTGCTTACTTTATCATAACCTGCAATTAAATAACCTAAAACCACATCTCCTTTCCCCTGTGTTGTCAGGGAACCCACAGCTTATCAGGTACCCCCTCAGCCCCTTAAAAAGACGAAAAGGAAAATAAGCTAAAAAACAATGGCAAGGGTAAGAGAATTTTTTAAAAAAATGGAAAGAAAAAAGGGGACTTTCCTTACGAATCCTCCCTAGGAGGAGTTCATTTGATGACAAGCCCTTAGTAAGGTCTCGTCATGCACTCTCCAAACAAATGAATATTTGGACAGAGTAGCCATAGCACATAATTTTAGCAACTAGTGTTTCACTTGATTTAAATGTATAGAAACTATTAATTCATTTTGGTAAATATAAAGCTGCATAAGATAATTCTGATTTCTGCTTTATCATTTTGATGAATTCTTCAATAGGAAAAAAAACCAAAGTGCATATTTTAAAATCCCTTAAGATATCTCTGATTTTGACTGTTTTGATTTAAAATTGTTAACCCACGTGAGTAGTGCCCCTTAACACTTAGTTTCTTTGTATTTTGATGTATTGTATACCTTTAGATTATTAGGCCCAAATAGCTGAGGGGTCTAGGGCGTCAGGCTACTGCAAAGAACAGAGCACAAAACGGTCATGACACAGGTTCGAACCCTGCCAAATAAAAAAAAGAAATATAAATATTTTTATTGTTTTTTCCCCCTAGTTATTGCTTTGATTTTCATTCTCTTTGTTAATGCGTTTGTGCTTAACATCACTATCAACATTTTTTTCAGTCATATAACTACGGTCAATTATCATATAACATTGTTTTTGGATAGGATGCTCTGCAACGGTTAAGCTGTACTTTGTGCATGCATACTTTCATAATCATATGTTGTGTGTGCAAGTCGCAATGACCCTGATAAGACTGTACAAACGCATAAACTGAAATAAAAGAACAACCACTATTTTCAAAAGGAAATGACTGCTTTGTAAAGAAATGGGCTGACTCATGAGACTTTTGACACTAATTGAATATTTGATCATGAAATGCTCAGACGCGCCTACGCATGCGCGCAGTCTCGCCAGAGCCTCCACTGCAAGCACACACATACAATGTTTGTAGATAAATGTTCGAGCCAAAATTGAGGCATCTAGCCCCACTAGGTAGCTGACAATGCACGTTTAATGAGTGACTTTACGCATGTGCGATAAATACCAAAAACCACATGTACTGGCTCGTTATAAGTTTCCATTAAAAAATATCAACCTTTTTTTTATTCTGATCTGAAACAAGAGAAAAACCACTAAATTTCATAAGAAAATGGCTGCTTTGGAAAGAAATGGGCCAGCTCATGAGATTTTTGATACTTATTGAATATATGATCAGTCATTTCTAAGACGTGCCTGCGCTTAGAAGCAGCATCACAAGGGCCTTCACTGCTTGCACATACATAGAATGAGTGTAGATAAAGGTTCAGGCCAAAATTAAAGCGTCTAACCCCACTAAGTAGCTGTCCATGCATGCTTAATGGGTGACCTTCTACATGTGCGTTAAGTACCAAAAACTTATGCACTGGCTCTAATGTAGTATATAGGAACGTAAACGCTCAATCGTTTACGTGGTTTTTATCGTTTTTAACAAGGGTATATACTACACTTGTTACGTTGGTGTAAACTTAGACCATGATTTGTTTGTGGAGCTGCGACATGTGGCAGCAATTTGTTTGCTGCACAAAGGCCCTTTACTTTATGCAGAGTTATAATGGCATCCTGACTACAGAGCTGCTTCGCCCAATCAATGTACAATGTAGGCTGCAGCACTATGTACGCAAAAGCTGCATTCTGTTTGCTAGAGGCAGGCTGCGTTTACGAGACTTTTCATAGCATTATTCCTGGCAAGATGTAGCCCTCGGTTCACTGTATTGCATCTCTGTATCATGTTGTTATAGTTTCTGTGACGCAGTTATCATGTGGCCATAGTAATCTGAGATCTGATTCCACGGAATTGACTGAGGATATCCGAATGCTATAATGTATGACACCCTAGTTTCGTATTTCATTTCATCTTGTAGAAACATTCACCCTACAAGTCTTTTAGTTCAAATTTGTTAATATCTCCTAATTTTGATACCCAAATAATACATTTTTGACCCCTAAACAAGTATAAGCTAAAAATCGTCCACTCCCAAATTCGAATCTCTTACCTGAATATTCATCAAGTAAGCAAAACGTGCCAGCTAAGTGAAATGGACCAGCACATGCGATTTTGTTATACTTTTCACAGTTATGAGCAACACAATTCTCAATTGAGCCTACACATCTGCACAGACTCGCCAGAGCCTTCAATGCTCGCATACACAAAGAATGGGTGTAGCTGAAGGCTCATGCTGATATTAAGATCTATAACCCCACTAGGTAGCTGTTCATGCATATTTATTAAACAACTTATGCATATTCGATAAGTGGAAGAAAAATGTGCTGGCTTAATTATTGTAATAAGGTACGTTAACATCCAATCATTAGTTTAACCGTGTCACCAGAATACACGCAACATTTACATGGCATTGTATCAACGTTGGGGTCAGGACACACATTCATTTTGTCATTTTAGGACGCATAGGAAACAATAACACACCAAATAAATAATTTAACTGATAGTGCTTACTTTATCATAACCTGCAATTAAATAACCTAAAACCACATCTCCTTTCCCCTGTGTTGTCAGGGAACCCACAGCTTATCAGGTACCCCCTCAGCCCCTTAAAAAGACGAAAAGGAAAATAAGCTAAAAAACAATGGAAAGGGTAAGAGAATTTTTTTAAAAAATGGAAAGAAAAAAGGGGACTTTCCTTACGAATCCTCCCTAGGAGGAGTTCATTTGATGACAAGCCCTTAGTAAGGTCTCGTCATGCACTCTCCAAACAAATGAATATTTGGACAGAGTAGCCATAGCACATAATTTTAGCAACTAGTGTTTCACTTGATTTAAATGTATAGAAACTATTAATTCATTTTGGTAAATATAAAGCTGCATAAGATAATTCTGATTTCTGCTTTATCATTTTGATGTATTCTTCAATAGGAAAAAAAACCAAAGTGCATATTTTAAAATCCCTTAAGATATCTCTGATTTTGACTGTTTTGATTTAAAATTGTTAACCCACGTGAGTAGTGCCCCTTAACACTTAGTTTCTTTGTATTTTGATGTATTGTATACCTTTAGATTATTAGGCCCAAATAGCTGAGGGGTCTAGGGCGTCAGGCTACTGCAAAGAACAGAGCACAAAACGGTCATGACACAGGTTCGAACCCTGCCAAATAAAAAAAAGAAATATAAATATTTTTATTGTTTTTTCCCCCTAGTTATTGCTTTGATTTTCATTCTCTTTGTTAATGCGTTTGTGCTTAACATCACTATCAACATTTTTTTCAGTCATATAACTACGGTCAATTATCATATAACATTGTTTTTGGATAGGATGCTCTGCAACGGTTAAGCTGTACTTTGTGCATGCATACTTTCATAATCATATGTTGTGTGTGCAAGTCGCAATGACCCTGATAAGACTGTACAAACGCATAAACTGAAATAAAAGAACAACCACTATTTTCAAAAGGAAATGACTGCTTTGTAAAGAAATGGGCTGACTCATGAGACTTTTGACACTAATTGAATATTTGATCATGAAATGCTCAGACGCGCCTGCGCATGCGCGCAGTCTCGCCAGAGCCTCCACTGCAAGCACACACATACAATGTTTGTAGATAAATGTTCAAGCCAAAATTGAGGCATCTAGCCCCACTAGGTAGCTGACAATGCACGTTTAATGAGTGACTTTACGCATGTGCGATAAATACCAAAAACCACATGTACTGGCTCGTTATAAGTTTCCATTAAAAAATATCAACCTTTTTTTTATTCTGATCTGAAACAAGAGAAAAACCACTAAATTTCATAAGAAAATGGCTGCTTTGGAAAGAAATGGGCCAGCTCATGAGATTTTTGATACTTATTGAATATATGATCAGTCATTTCTAAGACGTGCCTGCGCTTAGAAGCAGCATCACAAGGGCCTTCACTGCTTGCACATACATAGAATGAGTGTAGATAAAGGTTCAGGCCAAAATTAAAGCGTCTAACCCCACTAAGTAGCTGTCCATGCATGCTTAATGGGTGACCTTCTACATGTGCGTTAAGTACAAAAAACTAATGCACTGGCTCTAATGTAGTATATAGGAACGTAAACGTTCAATCGTTTACGTGGTTTTTATCGTTTTTATCAAGGGTATATACTACACTTGTTACGTTGGTGTATACTTAGACCATGATTTGTTTGTGGAACTGCGACATGTGGCAGCAATTTGTTTGCTGCATAAAGGCCGTTTACTTTATGCAGAGTTATAATGGCATACAGACTACAGAGCTGCTTAGCCCAATCAATGTACAATGTAGGCTGCAGCACTATGTACGCAAAAGCTGCATTCTGTTTGCTAGAGGCAGGCTGCGTTTACTGGACTTTTCATGGCATTATTCCTGGCAAGATGTAGCCCTCGGTTCACTGTATTGCATCTCTGTATCACGTTGTTATAGTTTCTGTGACGCAGTTATCATGTGGCCATAGTAATCTGATATCTGATTCCACGGAATTGACTGAGGATATCCGAATGCTATAATGTATGACACCCTAGTTTCGTATTTCATTTCATCTTGTAGAAACATTCACCCTACAAGTCTTTTAGTTCAAATTTGTTAACATCTCCTAATTTTAATACCCAAATAATACATTTTTGACCCCTAAACAAGTATAAGCTAAAAATCGTCCACTCCCAAATTCGAATCTCTTACCTAAATATTCATTAAGTAAGCAAAACGTGCCAGCTAAGTGAAATGGACCAGCACATGCGATTTTGTTATACTTTCACAGTTATGAGCAACACAATTCTCAATTGAGCCTACACATCTGCACAGACTCGCCAGAGCCTTCAATGCTCGCATACACAAAGAATGGGTGTAGCTGAAGGCTCATGCTGATATTAAGATCTATAACCCCACTAGGTAGCTGTTCATGCATATTTATTAAACAACTTATGCATATTCGATAAGTGGAAGAAAAATGTGCTGGCTTAATTATTGTAATAAGGTACATTAACATCCAATCATAAGTTTAACCGTGTCACCAGAATGCATGCAACATTTACATGGCATTGTATCAACGTTGGGGTCAGAACACACATTCATTTTGTCATTTTAGGACGCATAGGAAACAATAACACACCAAATAAATAATTTAACTGATAGTGCTTACTTTATCATAACCTGCAATTAAATAACCTAAAACCACATCTCCTTTCCCCTGTGTTGTCAGGGAACCCACAGCTTATCAGGTACCCCCTCAGCCCCTTAAAAAAGATGAAAAGGAAAATTAGCTAAAAAAAAACAATGGCAAGGGTAAGAGAATTTAAAAAAAAATGGAAAGAAAAAAGGGGACTTTCCTTACGAATCCTCCCTAGGAGGAATTCATTTGATGACAAGCCCTTAGTAAGGTCTCGTCATGCACTCTCCAAACAAATGAATATTTGGACAGAGTAGCCAAAGCACATAATTTTAGCAACTAGTGTTTCACTTGACTTAAATGTATAGAAACTATTAATTCATTTTGGTAAATAGAAAGCTGCATAAGATAATTCTGATTTCTGCTTTATCATTTTGATGTATTCTTCAATAGGAAAAAAAGACCAAAGTGCATATTTTAAAATCCCTTAAGATATCTCTGATTTTGACTGTTTTGATTTAAAATTGTTAACCCACGTGAGTATTGCCCCTTAAAACTTGGTTTCTTTGTATTTTGATGTATTGTATACCTTTAGGTTATTAGGCCCAAATAGCTGAGGGGTCTAGAGCGTCAGGTTACTGCAAAGAACAGAGCACAAAACAGTCATGACACAGGTTCGAACCCTGCCAAATAAAAAAAGAAATATAAATATTTTTATTGTTTTTTTCCCTAGTTATTGTTTTGATTTTCATTCTCTTTGTTAATGCGTTTGTGCTTAACATCACTATCAACATTTTTTCAGTCATATAACTACGGTCAATTATCATATAACATTGTTTTTGGATAGGATGCTCTGTAACGGTTTAGCAGTACTTTGTGCATGCATACTTTCATAATCATATGTTGTGTGTGCAAGTCGCAATGACCCTGATAAGACTGTACAAACGCATAAACTGAAATAAGAGAACAACCACTATTTTCAAAAGGAAATGACTGCTTTGTAAAGAAATGGGCTGACTCATGAGACTTTTGACACTAATTGAATATTTGATCATGAAATGCTCAGACGCGCCTGCGCATGCGCGCAGTCTCGCCAGAGCCTCCACTGCAAGCACACACATACAATGTTTGTAGATAAATGTTCAAGCCAAAATTGAGGCATCTAGCCCCACTAGGTAGCTGACAATGCACGTTTAATGAGTGACTTTACGCATGTGCGATAAATACCAAAAACCACATGTGCTGGCTCGTTATAAGTTTCCATTAAAAAATATCAACCTTTTTTTTATTCTGATCTGAAACAAGAGAAAAACCACTAAATTTCATAAGAAAATGGCTGCTTTGGAAAGAAATGGGCCAGCTCATGAGATTTTTGATACTTATTGAATATATGATCAGTCATTTCTAAGACGTGCCTGCGCTTAGAAGCAGCATCACAAGGACCTTCACTGCTTGCACATACATAGAATGAGTGTAGATAAAGGTTCAGGCCAAAATTAAAGCGTCTAACCCCACTAAGTAGCTGTCCATGCATGCTTAATGGGTGACCTTCTACATGTGCGTTAAGTACCAAAAACTTATGCACTGGCTCTAATGTAGTATATAGGAACGTAAACGCTCAATCGTTTACGTGTTTTTTATCGTTTTTAACAAGGGTATATACTACACTTGTTACGTTGGTGTAAACTTAGACCATGATTTGTTTGTGGAGCTGCGACATGTGGCAGCAATTTGTTTGCTGCACAAAGGCCCTTTACTTTATGCAGAGTTATAATGGCATCCTGACTACAGAGCTGCTTCGCCCAATCAATGTACAATGTAGGCTGCAGCACTATGTACGCAAAAGCTGCATTCTGTTTGCTAGAGGCAGGCTGCGTTTACGAGACTTTTCATAGCATTATTCCTGGCAAGATGTAGCCCTCGGTTCACTGTATTGCATCTCTGTATCATGTTGTTATAGTTTCTGTGACGCAGTTATCATGTGGCCATAGTAATCTGAGATCTGATTCCACGGAATTGACTGAGGATATCCGAATGCTATAATGTATGACACCCTAGTTTCGTATTTCATTTCATCTTGTAGAAACATTCACCCTACAAGTCTTTTAGTTCAAATTTGTTAATATCTCCTAATTTTAATACCCAAATAATACATTTTTGACCCCTAAACAAGTATAAGCTAAAAATCGTCCACTCCCAAATTCGAATCTCTTACCTAAATATTCATTAAGTAAGCAAAACGTGCCAGCTAAGTGAAATGGACCAGCACATGCGATTTTGTTATACTTTCACAGTTATGAGCAACACAATTCTCAATTGAGCCTACACATCTGCACAGACTCGCCAGAGCCTTCAATGCTCGCATACACAAAGAATGGGTGTAGCTGAAGGCTCATGCTGATATTAAGATCTATAACCCCACTAGGTAGCTGTTCATGCATATTTATTAAACAACTTATGCATATTCGATAAGTGGAAGAAAAATGTGCTGGCTTAATTATTGTAATAAGGTACATTAACATCCAATCATAAGTTTAACCGTGTCACCAGAATGCATGCAACATTTACATGGCATTGTATCAACGTTGGGGTCAGAACACACATTCATTTTGTCATTTTAGGACGCATAGGAAACAATAACACACCAAATAAATAATTTAACTGATAGTGCTTACTTTATCATAACCTGCAATTAAATAACCTAAAACCACATCTCCTTTCCCCTGTGTTGTCAGGGAACCCACAGCTTATCAGGTACCCCCTCAGCCCCTTAAAAAAGATGAAAAGGAAAATTAGCTAAAAAAAAACAATGGCAAGGGTAAGAGAATTTAAAAAAAAATGGAAAGAAAAAAGGGGACTTTCCTTACGAATCCTCCCTAGGAGGAATTCATTTGATGACAAGCCCTTAGTAAGGTCTCGTCATGCACTCTCCAAACAAATGAATATTTGGACAGAGTAGCCAAAGCACATAATTTTAGCAACTAGTGTTTCACTTGACTTAAATGTATAGAAACTATTAATTCATTTTGGTAAATAGAAAGCTGCATAAGATAATTCTGATTTCTGCTTTATCATTTTGATGTATTCTTCAATAGGAAAAAAAGACCAAAGTGCATATTTTAAAATCCCTTAAGATATCTCTGATTTTGACTGTTTTGATTTAAAATTGTTAACCCACGTGAGTATTGCCCCTTAAAACTTGGTTTCTTTGTATTTTGATGTATTGTATACCTTTAGGTTATTAGGCCCAAATAGCTGAGGGGTCTAGAGCGTCAGGTTACTGCAAAGAACAGAGCACAAAACAGTCATGACACAGGTTCGAACCCTGCCAAATAAAAAAAGAAATATAAATATTTTTATTGTTTTTTTCCCTAGTTATTGTTTTGATTTTCATTCTCTTTGTTAATGCGTTTGTGCTTAACATCACTATCAACATTTTTTCAGTCATATAACTACGGTCAATTATCATATAACATTGTTTTTGGATAGGATGCTCTGTAACGGTTTAGCAGTACTTTGTGCATGCATACTTTCATAATCATATGTTGTGTGTGCAAGTCGCAATGACCCTGATAAGACTGTACAAACGCATAAACTGAAATAAGAGAACAACCACTATTTTCAAAAGGAAATGACTGCTTTGTAAAGAAATGGGCTGACTCATGAGACTTTTGACACTAATTGAATATTTGATCATGAAATGCTCAGACGCGCCTGCGCATGCGCGCAGTCTCGCCAGAGCCTCCACTGCAAGCACACACATACAATGTTTGTAGATAAATGTTCAAGCCAAAATTGAGGCATCTAGCCCCACTAGGTAGCTGACAATGCACGTTTAATGAGTGACTTTACGCATGTGCGATAAATACCAAAAACCACATGTGCTGGCTCGTTATAAGTTTCCATTAAAAAATATCAACCTTTTTTTTATTCTGATCTGAAACAAGAGAAAAACCACTAAATTTCATAAGAAAATGGCTGCTTTGGAAAGAAATGGGCCAGCTCATGAGATTTTTGATACTTATTGAATATATGATCAGTCATTTCTAAGACGTGCCTGCGCTTAGAAGCAGCATCACAAGGACCTTCACTGCTTGCACATACATAGAATGAGTGTAGATAAAGGTTCAGGCCAAAATTAAAGCGTCTAACCCCACTAAGTAGCTGTCCATGCATGCTTAATGGGTGACCTTCTACATGTGCGTTAAGTACCAAAAACTTATGCACTGGCTCTAATGTAGTATATAGGAACGTAAACGCTCAATCGTTTACGTGTTTTTTATCGTTTTTAACAAGGGTATATACTACACTTGTTACGTTGGTGTAAACTTAGACCATGATTTGTTTGTGGAGCTGCGACATGTGGCAGCAATTTGTTTGCTGCACAAAGGCCCTTTACTTTATGCAGAGTTATAATGGCATCCTGACTACAGAGCTGCTTCGCCCAATCAATGTACAATGTAGGCTGCAGCACTATGTACGCAAAAGCTGCATTCTGTTTGCTAGAGGCAGGCTGCGTTTACGAGACTTTTCATAGCATTATTCCTGGCAAGATGTAGCCCTCGGTTCACTGTATTGCATCTCTGTATCATGTTGTTATAGTTTCTGTGACGCAGTTATCATGTGGCCATAGTAATCTGAGATCTGATTCCACGGAATTGACTGAGGATATCCGAATGCTATAATGTATGACACCCTAGTTTCGTATTTCATTTCATCTTGTAGAAACATTCACCCTACAAGTCTTTTAGTTCAAATTTGTTAATATCTCCTAATTTTAATACCCAAATAATACATTTTTGACCCCTAAACAAGTATAAGCTAAAAATCGTCCACTCCCAAATTCGAATCTCTTACCTGAATATTCATCAAGTAAGCAAAACGTGCCAGTTAAGTGAAATGGACCAGCACATGCGATTTTGTTATACTTTTCACAGTTATGAGCAACACAATTCTCAATTGAGCCTACACATCTGCACAGACTCGCCAGAGCCTTCAATGCTCGCATACACAAAGAATGGGTGTAGCTGAAGGCTCATGCTGATATTAAGATCTATAACCCCACTAGGTAGCTGTTCATGCATATTTATTAAACAACTTATGCATATTCGATAAGTGGAAGAAAAATGTGCTGGCTTAATTATTGTAATAAGGTACGTTAACATCCAATCATTAGTTTAACCGTGTCACCAGAATACACGCAACATTTACATGGCATTGTATCAACGTTGGGGTCAGGACACACATTCATTTTGTCATTTTAGGACGCATAGGAAACAATAACACACCAAATAAATAATTTAACTGATAGTGCTTACTTTATCATAACCTGCAATTAAATAACCTAAAACCACATCTCCTTTCCCCTGTGTTGTCAGGGAACCCACAGCTTATCAGGTACCCCCTCAGCCCCTTAAAAAGACGAAAAGGAAAATAAGCTAAAAAACAATGGAAAGGGTAAGAGAATTTTTTTAAAAAATGGAAAGAAAAAAGGGGACTTTCCTTACGAATCCTCCCTAGGAGGAGTTCATTTGATGACAAGCCCTTAGTAAGGTCTCGTCATGCACTCTCCAAACAAATGAATATTTGGACAGAGTAGCCATAGCACATAATTTTAGCAACTAGTGTTTCACTTGATTTAAATGTATAGAAACTATTAATTCATTTTGGTAAATATAAAGCTGCATAAGATAATTCTGATTTCTGCTTTATCATTTTGATGTATTCTTCAATAGGAAAAAAAACCAAAGTGCATATTTTAAAATCCCTTAAGATATCTCTGATTTTGACTGTTTTGATTTAAAATTGTTAACCCACGTGAGTAGTGCCCCTTAACACTTAGTTTCTTTGTATTTTGATGTATTGTATACCTTTAGATTATTAGGCCCAAATAGCTGAGGGGTCTAGGGCGTCAGGCTACTGCAAAGAACAGAGCACAAAACGGTCATGACACAGGTTCGAACCCTGCCAAATAAAAAAAAGAAATATAAATATTTTTTATTGTTTTTCCCCCTAGTTATTGCTTTGATTTTCATTCTCTTTGTTAATGCGTTTGTGCTTAACATCACTATCAACATTTTTTTCAGTCATATAACTACGGTCAATTATCATATAACATTGTTTTTGGATAGGATGCTCTGCAACGGTTAAGCTGTACTTTGTGCATGCATACTTTCATAATCATATGTTGTGTGTGCAAGTCGCAATGACCCTGATAAGACTTACAAACGCATAAACTGAAATAAAAGAACAACCACTATTTTCAAAAGGAAATGACTGCTTTGTAAAGAAATGGGCTGACTCATGAGACTTTTGACACTAATTGAATATTTGATCATGAAATGCTCAGACGCGCCTGCGCATGCGCGCAGTCTCGCCAGAGCCTCCACTGCAAGCACACACATACAATGTTTGTAGATAAATGTTCAAGCCAAAATTGAGGCATCTAGCCCCACTAGGTAGCTGACAATGCACGTTTAATGAGTGACTTTACGCATGTGCGATAAATACCAAAAACTACATGTACTGGCTCGTTATAAGTTTCCATTAAAAAATATCAACCTTTTTTTTATTCTGATCTGAAACAAGAGAAAAACCACTAAATTTCATAAGAAAATGGCTGCTTTGGAAAGAAATGGGCCAGCTCATGAGATTTTTGATACTTATTGAATATATGATCAGTCATTTCTAAGACGTGCCTGCGCTTAGAAGCAGCATCACAAGGGCCTTCACTGCTTGCACATACATAGAATGAGTGTAGATAAAGGTTCAGGCCAAAATTAAAGCGTCTAACCCCACTAAGTAGCTGTCCATGCATGCTTAATGGGTGACCTTCTACATGTGCGTTAAGTACAAAAAACTAATGCACTGGCTCTAATGTAGTATATAGGAACGTAAACGTTCAATCGTTTACGTGGTTTTTATCGTTTTTATCAAGGGTATATACTACACTTGTTACGTTGGTGTATACTTAGACCATGATTTGTTTGTGGAACTGCGACATGTGGCAGCAATTTGTTTGCTGCATAAAGGCCGTTTACTTTATGCAGAGTTATAATGGCATACAGACTACAGAGCTGCTTAGCCCAATCAATGTACAATGTAGGCTGCAGCACTATGTACGCAAAAGCTGCATTCTGTTTGCTAGAGGCAGGCTGCGTTTACTGGACTTTTCATGGCATTATTCCTGGCAAGATGTAGCCCTCGGTTCACTGTATTGCATCTCTGTATCACGTTGTTATAGTTTCTGTGACGCAGTTATCATGTGGCCATAGTAATCTGATATCTGATTCCACGGAATTGACTGAGGATATCCGAATGCTATAATGTATGACACCCTAGTTTCGTATTTCATTTCATCTTGTAGAAACATTCACCCTACAAGTCTTTTAGTTCAAATTTGTTAATATCTCCTAATTTTAATACCCAAATAATACATTTTTGACCCCTAAACAAGTATAAGCTAAAAATCGTCCACTCCCAAATTCGAATCTCTTACCTGAATATTCATTAAGTAAGCAAAACGTGCCAGCTAAGTGAAATGGACCAGCACATGCGATTTTGTTATACTTTCACAGTTATGAGCAACACAATTCTCAATTGAGCCTACACATCTGCACAGACTCGCCAGAGCCTTCAATGCTCGCATACACAAAGAATGGGTGTAGCTGAAGGCTCATGCTGATATTAAGATCTATAACCCCACTAGGTAGCTGTTCATGCATATTTATTAAACAACTTATGCATATTCGATAAGTGGAAGAAAAATGTGCTGGCTTAATTATTGTAATAAGGTACGTTAACATCCAATCATTAGTTTAACCGTGTCACCAGAATACACGCAACATTTACATGGCATTGTATCAACGTTGGGGTCAGAACACACATTCATTTTGTCATTTTAGGACGCATAGGAAACAATAACACACCAAATAAATAATTTAACTGATAGTGCTTACTTTATCATAACCTGCAATTAAATAACCTAAAACCACATCTCCTTTCCCCTGTGTTGTCAGGGAACCCACAGCTTATCAGGTACCCCCTCAGCCCCTTAAAAAGACGAAAAGGAAAATAAGCTAAAAAACAATGGAAAGGTTAAGAGAATTTTTTTAAAAAATGGAAAGAAAAAAGGGGACTTTCCTTACGAATCCTCCCTAGGAGGAGTTCATTTGATGACAAGCCCTTAGTAAGGTCTCGTCATGCACTCTCCAAACAAATGAATATTTGGACAGAGTAGCCATAGCACATAATTTTAGCAACTAGTGTTTCACTTGATTTAAATGTATAGAAACTATTAATTCATTTTGGTAAATATAAAGCTGCATAAGATAATTCTGATTTCTGCTTTATCATTTTGATGTATTCTTCAATAGGAAAAAAAACCAAAGTGCATATTTTAAAATCCCTTAAGATATCTCTGATTTTGACTGTTTTGATTTAAAATTGTTAACCCACGTGAGTAGTGCCCCTTAACACTTAGTTTCTTTGTATTTTGATGTATTGTATACCTTTAGATTATTAGGCCCAAATAGCTGAGGGGTCTAGGGCGTCAGGCTACTGCAAAGAACAGAGCACAAAACGGTCATGACACAGGTTCGAACCCTGCCAAATAAAAAAAGAAATATAAATATTTTTATTGTTTTTTCCCCCTAGTTATTGCTTTGATTTTCATTCTCTTTGTTAATGCGTTTGTGCTTAACATCACTATCAACATTTTTTCAGTCATATAACTACGGTCAATTATCATATAACATTGTTTTTGGATAGGATGCTCTGCAACGGTTAAGCTGTACTTTGTGCATGCATACTTTCATAATCATATGTTGTGTGTGCAAGTCGCAATGACCCTGATAAGACTGTACAAACGCATAAACTGAAATAAAAGAACAACCACTATTTTCAAAAGGAAATGACTGCTTTGTAAAGAAATGGGCTGACTCATGAGACTTTTGACACTAATTGAATATTTGATCATGAAATGCTCAGACGCGCCTGCGCATGCGCGCAGTCTCGCCAGAGCCTCCACTGCAAGCACACACATACAATGTTTGTAGATAAATGTTCAAGCCAAAATTGAGGCATCTAGCCCCACTAGGTAGCTGACAATGCACGTTTAATGAGTGACTTTACGCATGTGCGATAAATACCAAAAACCACATGTACTGGCTCGTTATAAGTTTCCATTAAAAAATATCAACCTTTTTTTTATTCTGATCTGAAACAAGAGAAAAACCACTAAATTTCATAAGAAAATGGCTGCTTTGGAAAGAAATGGGCCAGCTCATGAGATTTTTGATACTTATTGAATATATGATCAGTCATTTCTAAGACGTGCCTGCGCTTAGAAGCAGCATCACAAGGGCCTTCACTGCTTGCACATACATAGAATGAGTGTAGATAAAGGTTCAGGCCAAAATTAAAGCGTCTAACCCCACTAAGTAGCTGTCCATGCATGCTTAATGGGTGACCTTCTACATGTGCGTTAAGTACAAAAAACTAATGCACTGGCTCTAATGTAGTATATAGGAACGTAAACGTTCAATCGTTTACGTGGTTTTTATCGTTTTTATCAAGGGTATATACTACACTTGTTACGTTGGTGTATACTTAGACCATGATTTGTTTGTGGAACTGCGACATGTGGCAGCAATTTGTTTGCTGCATAAAGGCCGTTTACTTTATGCAGAGTTATAATGGCATACAGACTACAGAGCTGCTTAGCCCAATCAATGTACAATGTAGGCTGCAGCACTATGTACGCAAAAGCTGCATTCTGTTTGCTAGAGGCAGGCTGCGTTTACTGGACTTTTCATGGCATTATTCCTGGCAAGATGTAGCCCTCGGTTCACTGTATTGCATCTCTGTATCACGTTGTTATAGTTTCTGTGACGCAGTTATCATGTGGCCATAGTAATCTGATATCTGATTCCACGGAATTGACTGAGGATATCCGAATGCTATAATGTATGACACCCTAGTTTCGTATTTCATTTCATCTTGTAGAAACATTCACCCTACAAGTCTTTTAGTTCAAATTTGTTAATATCTCCTAATTTTAATACCCAAATAATACATTTTTGACCCCTAAACAAGTATAAGCTAAAAATCGTCCACTCCCAAATTCGAATCTCTTACCTGAATATTCATTAAGTAAGCAAAACGTGCCAGCTAAGTGAAATGGACCAGCACATGCGATTTTGTTATACTTTCACAGTTATGAGCAACACAATTCTCAATTGAGCCTACACATCTGCACAGACTCGCCAGAGCCTTCAATGCTCGCATACACAAAGAATGGGTGTAGCTGAAGGCTCATGCTGATATTAAGATCTATAACCCCACTAGGTAGCTGTTCATGCATATTTATTAAACAACTTATGCATATTCGATAAGTGGAAGAAAAATGTGCTGGCTTAATTATTGTAATAAGGTACGTTAACATCCAATCATTAGTTTAACCGTGTCACCAGAATACACGCAACATTTACATGGCATTGTATCAACGTTGGGGTCAGAACACACATTCATTTTGTCATTTTAGGACGCATAGGAAACAATAACACACCAAATAAATAATTTAACTGATAGTGCTTACTTTATCATTACCTGCAATTAAATAACCTAAAACCACATCTCCTTTCCCCTGTGTTGTCAGGGAACCCACAGCTTATCAGGTACCCCCTCAGCCCCTTAAAAAGACGAAAAGGAAAATAAGCTAAAAAACAATGGAAAGGGTAAGAGAATTTTTTTAAAAAATGGAAAGAAAAAAGGGGACTTTCCTTACGAATCCTCCCTAGGAGGAGTTCATTTGATGACAAGCCCTTAGTAAGGTCTCGTCATGCACTCTCCAAACAAATGAATATTTGGACAGAGTAGCCATAGCACATAATTTTAGCAACTAGTGTTTCACTTGATTTAAATGTATAGAAACTATTAATTCATTTTGGTAAATATAAAGCTGCATAAGATAATTCTGATTTCTGCTTTATCATTTTGATGTATTCTTCAATAGGAAAAAAAACCAAAGTGCATATTTTAAAATCCCTTAAGATATCTCTGATTTTGACTGTTTTGATTTAAAATTGTTAACCCACGTGAGTAGTGCCCCTTAACACTTAGTTTCTTTGTATTTTGATGTATTGTATACCTTTAGATTATTAGGCCCAAATAGCTGAGGGGTCTAGGGCGTCAGGCTACTGCAAAGAACAGAGCACAAAACGGTCATGACACAGGTTCGAACCCTGCCAAATAAAAAAAGAAATATAAATATTTTTATTGTTTTTTCCCCCTAGTTATTGCTTTGATTTTCATTCTCTTTGTTAATGCGTTTGTGCTTAACATCACTATCAACATTTTTTCAGTCATATAACTACGGTCAATTATCATATAACATTGTTTTTGGATAGGATGCTCTGCAACGGTTAAGCTGTACTTTGTGCATGAATACTTTCATAATCATATGTTGTGTGTGCAAGTCGCAATGACCCTGATAAGACTGTACAAACGCATAAACTGAAATAAAAGAACAACCACTATTTTCAAAAGGAAATGACTGCTTTGTAAAGAAATGGGCTGACTCATGAGACTTTTGACACTAATTGAATATTTGATCATGAAATGCTCAGACGCGCCTGCGCATGCGCGCAGTCTCGCCAGAGCCTCCACTGCAAGCACACACATACAATGTTTGTAGATAAATGTTCAAGCCAAAATTGAGGCATCTAGCCCCACTAGGTAGCTGACAATGCACGTTTAATGAGTGACTTTACGCATGTGCGATAAATACCAAAAACCACATGTACTGGCTCGTTATAAGTTTCCATTAAAAAATATCAACCTTTTTTTTATTCTGATCTGAAACAAGAGAAAAACCACTAAATTTCATAAGAAAATGGCTGCTTTGGAAAGAAATGGGCCAGCTCATGAGATTTTTGATACTTATTGAATATATGATCAGTCATTTCTAAGACGTGCCTGCGCTTAGAAGCAGCATCACAAGGGCCTTCACTGCTTGCACATACATAGAATGAGTGTAGATAAAGGTTCAGGCCAAAATTAAAGCGTCTAACCCCACTAAGTAGCTGTCCATGCATGCTTAATGGGTGACCTTCTACATGTGCGTTAAGTACAAAAAACTAATGCACTGGCTCTAATGTAGTATATAGGAACGTAAACGTTCAATCGTTTACGTGGTTTTTATCGTTTTTATCAAGGGTATATACTACACTTGTTACGTTGGTGTATACTTAGACCATGATTTGTTTGTGGAACTGCGACATGTGGCAGCAATTTGTTTGCTGCATAAAGGCCGTTTACTTTATGCAGAGTTATAATGGCATACAGACTACAGAGCTGCTTAGCCCAATCAATGTACAATGTAGGCTGCAGCACTATGTACGCAAAAGCTGCATTCTGTTTGCTAGAGGCAGGCTGCGTTTACTGGACTTTTCATGGCATTATTCCTGGCAAGATGTAGCCCTCGGTTCACTGTATTGCATCTCTGTATCACGTTGTTATAGTTTCTGTGACGCAGTTATCATGTGGCCATAGTAATCTGATATCTGATTCCACGGAATTGACTGAGGATATCCGAATGCTATAATGTATGACACCCTAGTTTCGTATTTCATTTCATCTTGTAGAAACATTCACCCTACAAGTCTTTTAGTTCAAATTTGTTAATATCTCCTAATTTTAATACCCAAATAATACATTTTTGACCCCTAAACAAGTATAAGCTAAAAATCGTCCACTCCCAAATTCGAATCTCTTACCTGAATATTCATTAAGTAAGCAAAACGTGCCAGCTAAGTGAAATGGACCAGCACATGCGATTTTGTTATACTTTCACAGTTATGAGCAACACAATTCTCAATTGAGCCTACACATCTGCACAGACTCGCCAGAGCCTTCAATGCTCGCATACACAAAGAATGGGTGTAGCTGAAGGCTCATGCTGATATTAAGATCTATAACCCCACTAGGTAGCTGTTCATGCATATTTATTAAACAACTTATGCATATTCGATAAGTGGAAGAAAAATGTGCTGGCTTAATTATTGTAATAAGGTACGTTAACATCCAATCATTAGTTTAACCGTGTCACCAGAATACACGCAACATTTACATGGCATTGTATCAACGTTGGGGTCAGAACACACATTCATTTTGTCATTTTAGGACGCATAGGAAACAATAACACACCAAATAAATAATTTAACTGATAGTGCTTACTTTATCATAACCTGCAATTAAATAACCTAAAACCACATCTCCTTTCCCCTGTGTTGTCAGGGAACCCACAGCTTATCAGGTACCCCCTCAGCCCCTTAAAAAGACGAAAAGGAAAATAAGCTAAAAAACAATGGAAAGGGTAAGAGAATTTTTTTAAAAAATGGAAAGAAAAAAGGGGACTTTCCTTACGAATCCTCCCTAGGAGGAGTTCATTTGATGACAAGCCCTTAGTAAGGTCTCGTCATGCACTCTCCAAACAAATGAATATTTGGACAGAGTAGCCATAGCACATAATTTTAGCAACTAGTGTTTCACTTGATTTAAATGTATAGAAACTATTAATTCATTTTGGTAAATATAAAGCTGCATAAGATAATTCTGATTTCTGCTTTATCATTTTGATGTATTCTTCAATAGGAAAAAAAACCAAAGTGCATATTTTAAAATCCCTTAAGATATCTCTGATTTTGACTGTTTTGATTTAAAATTGTTAACCCACGTGAGTAGTGCCCCTTAACACTTAGTTTCTTTGTATTTTGATGTATTGTATACCTTTAGATTATTAGGCCCAAATAGCTGAGGGGTCTAGGGCGTCAGGCTACTGCAAAGAACAGAGCACAAAACGGTCATGACACAGGTTCGAACCCTGCCAAATAAAAAAAGAAATATAAATATTTTTATTGTTTTTTCCCCCTAGTTATTGCTTTGATTTTCATTCTCTTTGTTAATGCGTTTGTGCTTAACATCACTATCAACATTTTTTCAGTCATATAACTACGGTCAATTATCATACAACATTGTTTTTGGATAGGATGCTCTGCAACGGTTAAGCTGTACTTTGTGCATGCATACTTTCATAATCATATGTTGTGTGTGCAAGTCGCAATGACCCTGATAAGACTGTACAAACGCATAAACTGAAATAAAAGAACAACCACTATTTTCAAAAGGAAATGACTGCTTTGTAAAGAAATGGGCTGACTCATGAGACTTTTGACACTAATTGAATATTTGATCATGAAATGCTCAGACGCGCCTGCGCATGCGCGCAGTCTCGCCAGAGCCTCCACTGCAAGCACACACATACAATGTTTGTAGATAAATGTTCAAGCCAAAATTGAGGCATCTAGCCCCACTAGGTAGCTGACAATGCACGTTTAATGAGTGACTTTACGCATGTGCGATAAATACCAAAAACCACATGTACTGGCTCGTTATAAGTTTCCATTAAAAAATATCAACCTTTTTTTTATTCTGATCTGAAACAAGAGAAAAACCACTAAATTTCATAAGAAAATGGCTGCTTTGGAAAGAAATGGGCCAGCTCATGAGATTTTTGATACTTATTGAATATATGATCAGTCATTTCTAAGACGTGCCTGCGCTTAGAAGCAGCATCACAAGGGCCTTCACTGCTTGCACATACATAGAATGAGTGTAGATAAAGGTTCAGGCCAAAATTAAAGCGTCTAACCCCACTAAGTAGCTGTCCATGCATGCTTAATGGGTGACCTTCTACATGTGCGTTAAGTACAAAAAACTAATGCACTGGCTCTAATGTAGTATATAGGAACGTAAACGTTCAATCGTTTACGTGGTTTTTATCGTTTTTATCAAGGGTATATACTACACTTGTTACGTTGGTGTATACTTAGACCATGATTTGTTTGTGGAACTGCGACATGTGGCAGCAATTTGTTTGCTGCATAAAGGCCGTTTACTTTATGCAGAGTTATAATGGCATACAGACTACAGAGCTGCTTAGCCCAATCAATGTACAATGTAGGCTGCAGCACTATGTACGCAAAAGCTGCATTCTGTTTGCTAGAGGCAGGCTGCGTTTACTGGACTTTTCATGGCATTATTCCTGGCAAGATGTAGCCCTCGGTTCACTGTATTGCATCTCTGTATCACGTTGTTATAGTTTCTGTGACGCAGTTATCATGTGGCCATAGTAATCTGATATCTGATTCCACGGAATTGACTGAGGATATCCGAATGCTATAATGTATGACACCCTAGTTTCGTATTTCATTTCATCTTGTAGAAACATTCACCCTACAAGTCTTTTAGTTCAAATTTGTTAATATCTCCTAATTTTAATACCCAAATAATACATTTTTGACCCCTAAACAAGTATAAGCTAAAAATCGTCCACTCCCAAATTCGAATCTCTTACCTGAATATTCATTAAGTAAGCAAAACGTGCCAGCTAAGTGAAATGGACCAGCACATGCGATTTTGTTATACTTTCACAGTTATGAGCAACACAATTCTCAATTGAGCCTACACATCTGCACAGACTCGCCAGAGCCTTCAATGCTCGCATACACAAAGAATGGGTGTAGCTGAAGGCTCATGCTGATATTAAGATCTATAACCCCACTAGGTAGCTGTTCATGCATATTTATTAAACAACTTATGCATATTCGATAAGTGGAAGAAAAATGTGCTGGCTTAATTATTGTAATAAGGTACGTTAACATCCAATCATTAGTTTAACCGTGTCACCAGAATACACGCAACATTTACATGGCATTGTATCAACGTTGGGGTCAGAACACACATTCATTTTGTCATTTTAGGACGCATAGGAAACAATAACACACCAAATAAATAATTTAACTGATAGTGCTTACTTTATCATAACCTGCAATTAAATAACCTAAAACCACATCTCCTTTCCCCTGTGTTGTCAGGGAACCCACAGCTTATCAGGTACCCCCTCAGCCCCTTAAAAAGACGAAAAGGAAAATAAGCTAAAAAACAATGGAAAGGGTAAGAGAATTTTTTTAAAAAATGGAAAGAAAAAAGGGGACTTTCCTTACGAATCCTCCCTAGGAGGAGTTCATTTGATGACAAGCCCTTAGTAAGGTCTCGTCATGCACTCTCCAAACAAATGAATATTTGGACAGAGTAGCCATAGCACATAATTTTAGCAACTAGTGTTTCACTTGATTTAAATGTATAGAAACTATTAATTCATTTTGGTAAATATAAAGCTGCATAAGATAATTCTGATTTCTGCTTTATCATTTTGATGTATTCTTCAATAGGAAAAAAAACCAAAGTGCATATTTTAAAATCCCTTAAGATATCTCTGATTTTGACTGTTTTGATTTAAAATTGTTAACCCACGTGAGTAGTGCCCCTTAACACTTAGTTTCTTTGTATTTTGATGTATTGTATACCTTTAGATTATTAGGCCCAAATAGCTGAGGGGTCTAGGGCGTCAGGCTACTGCAAAGAACAGAGCACAAAACGGTCATGACACAGGTTCGAACCCTGCCAAATAAAAAAAAGAAATATAAATATTTTTATTGTTTTTTCCCCCTAGTTATTGCTTTGATTTTCATTCTCTTTGTTAATGCGTTTGTGCTTAACATCACTATCAACATTTTTTCAGTCATATAACTACGGTCAATTATCATATAACATTGTTTTTGGATAGGATGCTCTGCAACGGTTAAGCTGTACTTTGTGCATGCATACTTTCATAATCATATGTTGTGTGTGCAAGTCGCAATGACCCTGATAAGACTGTACAAACGCATAAACTGAAATAAAAGAACAACCACTATTTTCAAAAGGAAATGACTGCTTTGTAAAGAAATGGGCTGACTCATGAGACTTTTGACACTAATTGAATATTTGATCATGAAATGCTCAGACGCGCCTGCGCATGCGCGCAGTCTCGCCAGAGCCTCCACTGCAAGCACACACATACAATGTTTGTAGATAAATGTTCAAGCCAAAATTGAGGCATCTAGCCCCACTAGGTAGCTGACAATGCACGTTTAATGAGTGACTTTACGCATGTGCGATAAATACCAAAAACCACATGTACTGGCTCGTTATAAGTTTCCATTAAAAAATATCAACCTTTTTTTTATTCTGATCTGAAACAAGAGAAAAACCACTAAATTTCATAAGAAAATGGCTGCTTTGGAAAGAAATGGGCCAGCTCATGAGATTTTTGATACTTATTGAATATATGATCAGTCATTTCTAAGACGTGCCTGCGCTTAGAAGCAGCATCACAAGGGCCTTCACTGCTTGCACATACATAGAATGAGTGTAGATAAAGGTTCAGGCCAAAATTAAAGCGTCTAACCCCACTAAGTAGCTGTCCATGCATGCTTAATGGGTGACCTTCTACATGTGCGTTAAGTACAAAAAGCTAATGCACTGGCTCTAATGTAGTATATAGGCACGTAAACGTTCAATCGTTTACGTGGTTTTTATCGTTTTTAACAAGGGTATATACTACACTTGTTACGTTGGTGTATACTTAGACCATGATTTGTTTGTGGAACTGCGACATGTGGCAGCAATTTGTTTGCTGCATAAAGGCCGTTTACTTTATGCAGAGTTATAATGGCATACAGACTACAGAGCTGCTTAGCCCAATCAATGTACAATGTAGGCTGCAGCACTATGTACGCAAAAGCTGCATTCTGTTTGCTAGAGGCAGGCTGCGTTTACTGGACTTTTCATGGCATTATTCCTGGCAAGATGTAGCCCTCGGTTCACTGTATTGCATCTCTGTATCACGTTGTTATAGTTTCTGTGACGCAGTTATCATGTGGCCATAGTAATCTGATATCTGATTCCACGGAATTGACTGAGGATATCCGAATGCTATAATGTATGACACCCTAGTTTCGTATTTCATTTCATCTTGTAGAAACATTCACCCTACAAGTCTTTTAGTTCAAATTTGTTAATATCTCCTAATTTTAATACCCAAATAATACATTTTTGACCCCTAAACAAGTATAAGCTAAAAATCGTCCACTCCCAAATTCGAATCTCTTACCTGAATATTCATCAAGTAAGCAAAACGTGCCAGCTAAGTGAAATGGACCAGCACATGCGATTTTGTTATACTTTCACAGTTATGAGCAACACAATTCTCAATTGAGCCTACACATCTGCACAGACTCGCCAGAGCCTTCAATGCTCGCATACACAAAGAATGGGTGTAGCTGAAGGCTCATGCTGATATTAAGATCTATAACCCCACTAGGTAGCTGTTCATGCATATTTATTAAACAACTTATGCATATTCGATAAGTGGAAGAAAAATGTGCTGGCTTAATTATTGTAATAAGGTACGTTAACATCCAATCATTAGTTTAACCGTGTCACCAGAATACACGCAACATTTACATGGCATTGTATCAACGTTGGGGTCAGAACACACATTCATTTTGTCATTTTAGGACGCATAGGAAACAATAACACACCAAATAAATAATTTAACTGATAGTGCTTACTTTATCATAACCTGCAATTAAATAACCTAAAACCACATCTCCTTTCCCCTGTGTTGTCAGGGAACCCACAGCTTATCAGGTACCCCCTCAGCCCCTTAAAAAGACGAAAAGGAAAATAAGCTAAAAAACAATGGAAAGGGTAAGAGAATTTTTTTAAAAAATGGAAAGAAAAAAGGGGACTTTCCTTACGAATCCTCCCTAGGAGGAGTTCATTTGATGACAAGCCCTTAGTAAGGTCTCGTCATGCACTCTCCAAACAAATGAATATTTGGACAGAGTAGCCATAGCACATAATTTTAGCAACTAGTGTTCACTTGATTTAAATGTATAGAAACTATTAATTCATTTTGGTAAATATAAAGCTGCATAAGATAATTCTGATTTCTGCTTTATCATTTTGATGTATTCTTCAATAGGAAAAAAAACCAAAGTGCATATTTTAAAATCCCTTAAGATATCTCTGATTTTGACTGTTTTGATTTAAAATTGTTAACCCACGTGAGTAGTGCCCCTTAACACTTAGTTTCTTTGTATTTTGATGTATTGTATACCTTTAGATTATTAGGCCCAAATAGCTGAGGGGTCTAGGGCGTCAGGCTACTGCAAAGAACAGAGCACAAAACGGTCATGACACAGGTTCGAACCCTGCCAAATAAAAAAAAGAAATATAAATATTTTTATTGTTTTTTCCCCCTAGTTATTGCTTTGATTTTCATTCTCTTTGTTAATGCGTTTGTGCTTAACATCACTATCAACATTTTTTCAGTCATATAACTATGGTCAATTATCATATAACATTGTTTTTGGATAGGATGCTCTGCAACGGTTAAGCTGTACTTTGTGCATGCATACTTTCATAATCATATGTTGTGTGTGCAAGTCGCAATGACCCTGATAAGACTGTACAAACGCATAAACTGAAATAAAAGAACAACCACTATTTTCAAAAGGAAATGACTGCTTTGTAAAGAAATGGGCTGACTCATGAGACTTTTGACACTAATTGAATATTTGATCATCAAATGCTCAGACGCGCCTGCGCATGCGTGCAGTCTCGCCAGAGCCTCCACTGCAAGCACACACATACAATGTTTGTAGATAAATGTTCAAGCCAAAATTGAGGCATCTAGCCCCACTAGGTAGCTGACAATGCACGTTTAATGAGTGACTTTACGCATGTGCGATAAATACCAAAAACCACATGTACTGGCTCGTTATAAGTTTCCATTAAAAAATATCAACCTTTTTTTATTCTGATCTGAAACAAGAGAAAAACCACTAAATTTCATAAGAAAATGGCTGCTTTGGAAAGAAATGGGCCAGCTCATGAGATTTTTGATACTTATTGAATATATGATCAGTCATTTCTAAGACGTGCCTGTGCTTAGAAGCAGCATCACAAGGACCTTCACTGCTTGCACATACATAGAATGAGTGTAGATAAAGGTTCAGGCCAAAATTAAAGCGTATTACCCCACTAAGTAGCTGTCCATGCATGCTTAATGGGTGACCTTCTACATGTGCGTTAAGTACCAAAAACTTATGCACTGGCTCTAATGTAGTATATAGGAACGTAAACGCTCAATTGTTTACGTGGTTTTTATCGTTTTTAACAAGGGTATATACTACACTTGTTACGTTGGTGTATACTTAGACCATGATTTGTTTGTGGAGCTGCGACATGTGGCAGCAATTTGTTTGCTGCACAAAGGCCCTCTACCTTATGCAGAGTTATAATGGCATACGGACCACAGAGCTGCTTAGCCCAATCAATGTACAATGTAGGCTGCAGCACTATGTACGCAAAAGCTGCATTCTGTTTGCTAGAGGCAGGCTGCGTTTACGAGACTTTTCATGGCATTATTCCTGGCAAGATGTAGCCCTCGGTTCACTGTATTCCATCTCTGTATCATGTTGTTATAGTTTCTGTGACGCAGTTATCATGTGGCCATAGTATTCTGAGAACTGATTCCACGGAATTGACTGAGGATATCCGAATGCTATAATGTATGACAACCTAGTTTCGTATTTCATTTCATCTTGTAGAAACATTCACCCTACAAGTCTTTTAGTTCAAATTTGTTAATATCTCATAATTTTGATACCCAAATAATACATTTTTGACCCCTAAACAAGTATAAGCTAAAAATCGTCCACTCCGAAATTCGAATCTCTTACCTGAATATTCATCAAGTAAGCAAAACGTACCAGCTAAGTGAAATGGACCAGCACATGCGATTTTGTTATACTTTCACAGTTATGAGCAACACAATTCTCAATTGAGCCTACACATCTGCACAGACTCGCCAGAGCCTTCAATGCTCGCATACACAAAGAATGGGTGTAGCTGAAGGCTCATGCTGATATTAAGGTCTATAACCCCACTAGGTAGCTGTTCATGCATATTTATTAAACAACTTATGCATATTCGATAAGTGGAAGAAAAATGTGCTGGCTTAATTATTGTAATAAGGTACGTTAACATCCAATCATTAGTTTAACCGTGTCACTAGAATGCATGCAACATTTACATGGCATTGTATCAACGTTGGGGTCAGAACACACATTCATTTTGTCATTTTAGGACGCATAGGAAACAATAACACACCAAATAAATAATTTAACTGATAGTGCTTACTTTATCATAACCTGCAATTAAATAACCTAATACCACATCTCCTTTCCCCTGTGTTGTCAGGGAACCCACAGCTTATCAGGTACCCCCTCAGCCCCTTAAAAAAGATGAAAAGGAAAATTAGCTAAAAAAACAATGGAAAGGGTAAGAGATTTTTTTTTAAAAATGGAAAGAAAAAAGGGGACTTTCCTTACGAATCCTCCCTAGGAGGAGTTCGTTTGATGACAAGCCCTTAATAAGGTCTCGTCATGCACTGTCCAAGCAAATGAATATTTGGACAGAGTAGCCAAAGCACATAAATTTAGCAACTAGTGTTTCACTTGACTTAAATGTATAGAAACTATCAATTCATTTTGGTAAATATAAAGCTGCATAAGATAATTCTGATTTCTGCTTTATCATTTTGATGTATTCTTCAATAGGAAAAAAAAGACCAAAGTGCATATTATAAAATCCCTTAAGATATCTCTGATTTTGACTGTTTTGATTTAAAAGTGTTAACCCACGTGAGTATTGCCCCTTAACACTTGGTTTCTTTGTATTTTGATGTATTGTATACCTTTAGATTATTAGGCCCAAATAGCTGAGGGATTTAGAGCGTCAGGCTACTGCAAAGAACAGAGCACAAAACGGTCATGACACAGGTTCAAACCCTGCCAAATAAAAAAATAAGAAATATAAATATTTTTATTGTTTTTTTTCTTAGTTATTGCTTTGATTTTCATTCTCTTTGTTAATGTTTTGTGCTTAACATCACTATCAACATTTTTTCAGTCATATAACTACGGTCAATTATCATATAACATTGTTTTTGGACAGGTTGCTCTGCAACGGTTTAGCAGTACTTTGTGCATGCATACTTTCATAATCATATGTTGTGTGTGCAAGTCGCAATGACCCTGATAAGACTGTACAAACGCATAAACTGAAATAAGAGAACAACCACTAATGACTGCTTTGTAAAGAAATGGGCTGACTCATGAGACTTTTGACACTAATTGAATATTTGATCATCAAATGCTCAGACGCGCCTGCGCATGCGCGCAGTCTCGCCAGAGCCTCCACTGCAAGCACACACATACAATGTTTGTAGATAAATGTTCAAGCCAAAATTGAGGCATCTAGCCCCACTAGGTAGCTGACAATGCACGTTTAATGAGTGACTTTACGCATGTGCGATAAATACCAAAAACCACATGTGCTGGCTCGTTATAAGTTTCCATTAAAAAATATCAACCTTTTTTTTTTATTCTGATCTGAAACAAGAGAAAAACCACTAAATTTCATAAGAAAATGGCTGCTTTGGAAAGAAATGGGCCAGCTCATGAGATTTTTGATACTTATTGAATATATGATCAGTCATTTCTAAGACGTGCCTGTGCTTAGAAGCAGCATCACAAGGACCTTCACTGCTTGCACATACATAGAATGAGTGTAGATAAAGGTTCAGGCCAAAATTAAAGCGTATTACCCCACTAAGTAGCTGTCCATGCATGCGTAATGGGTGACCTTCTACATGTGCGTTAAGTACCAAAAACTTATGCACTGGCTCTAATGTAGTATATAGGAACGTAAACGCTCAATTGTTTACGTGGTTTTTATCGTTTTTAACAAGGGTATATACTACACTTGTTACGTTGGTGTATACTTAGACCATGATTTGTTTGTGGAGCTGCGACATGTGGCAGCAATTTGTTTGCTGCACAAAGGCCCTCTACTTTATGCCGAGTTATAATGGCATACGGACCACAGAGCTGCTTAGCCCAATCAATGTACAATGTAGGCTGCAGCACTATGTACGCAAAAGCTGCATTCTGTTTGCTAGAGGCAGGCTGCGTTTACGAGACTTTTCATGGCATTATTCCTGGCAAGATGTAGCCCTCGGTTCACTGTATTCCATCTCTGTATCATGTTGTTATAGTTTCTGTGACGCAGTTATCATGTGGCCATAGTAATCTGAGAACTGATTCCACGGAATTGACTGAGGATATCCGAATGCTATAATGTATGACAACCTAGTTTCGTATTTCATTTCATCTTGTAGAAACATTCACCCTACAAGTCTTTTAGTTCAAATTTGTTAATATCTCATAATTTTGATACCCAAATAATACATTTTTGACCCCTAAACAAGTATAAGCTAAAAATCGTCCACTCCCAAATTCGAATCTCTTACCTGAATATTCATCAAGTAAGCAAAACGTACCAGCTAAGTGAAATGGACCAGCACATGCGATTTTGTTATACTTTCACAGTTATGAGCAACACAATTCTCAATTGAGCCTACACATCTGCACAGACTCGCCAGAGCCTTCAATGCTCGCATACACAAAGAATGGGTGTAGCTGAAGGCTCATGCTGATATTAAGGTCTATAACCCCACTAGGTAGCTGTTCATGCATATTTATTAAACAACTTATGCATATTCGATAAGTGGAAGAAAAATGTGCTGGCTTAATTATTGTAATAAGGTACGTTAACATCCAATCATTAGTTTAACCGTGTCACTAGAATGCATGCAACATTTACATGGCATTGTATCAACGTTGGGGTCAGAACACACATTCATTTTGTCATTTTAGGACGCATAGGAAACAATAACACACCAAATAAATAATTTAACTGATAGTGCTTACTTTATCATAACCTGCAATTAAATAACCTAATACCACATCTCCTTTCCCCTGTGTTGTCAGGGAACCCACAGCTTATCAGGTACCCCCTCAGCCCCTTAAAAAAGATGAAAAGGAAAATTAGCTAAAAAAACAATGGAAAGGCTAAGAGATTTTTTTTTAAAAATGGAAAGAAAAAAGGGGACTTTCCTTACGAATCCTCCCTAGGAGGAGTTCGTTTGATGACAAGCCCTTAATAAGGTCTCGTCATGCACTGTCCAAGCAAATGAATATTTGGACAGAGTAGCCAAAGCACATAAATTTAGCAACTAGTGTTTCACTTGACTTAAATGTATAGAAACTATCAATTCATTTTGGTAAATATAAAGCTGCATAAGATAATTCTGATTTCTGCTTTATCATTTTGATGTATTCTTCAATAGGAAAAAAAAGACCAAAGTGCATATTATAAAATCCCTTAAGATATCTCTGATTTTGACTGTTTTGATTTAAAAGTGTTAACCCACGTGAGTATTGCCCCTTAACACTTGGTTTCTTTGTATTTTGATGTATTGTATACCTTTAGATTATTAGGCCCAAATAGCTGAGGGATTTAGAGCGTCAGGCTACTGCAAAGAACAGAGCACAAAACGGTCATGACACAGGTTCAAACCCTGCCAAATAAAAAAATAAGAAATATAAATATTTTTATTGTGTTTTTTTTCTTAGTTATTGCTTTGATTTTCATTCTCTTTGTTAATGTTTTGTGCTTAACATCACTATCAACATTTTTTCAGTCATATAACTACGGTCAATTATCATATAACATTGTTTTTGGACAGGTTGCTCTGCAACGGTTTAGCAGTACTTTGTGCATGCATACTTTCATAATCATATGTTGTGTGTGCAAGTCGCAATGACCCTGATAAGACTGTACAAACGCATAAACTGAAATAAGAGAACAACCACTAATGACTGCTTTGTAAAGAAATGGGCTGACTCATGAGACTTTTGACACTAATTGAATATTTGATCATCAAATACTCAGACGCGCCTGCGCATGCGCGCAGTCTCGCCAGAGCCTCCACTGCAAGCACACACATACAATGTTTGTAGATAAATGTTCAAGCCAAAATTGAGGCATCTAGCCCCACTAGGTAGCTGACAATGCACGTTTAATGAGTGACTTTACGCATGTGCGATAAATACCAAAAACCACATGTGCTGGCTCGTTATAAGTTTCCATTAAAAAATATCAACCTTTTTTTTTTATTCTGATCTGAAACAAGAGAAAAACCACTAAATTTCATAAGAAAATGGCTGCTTTGGAAAGAAATGGGCCAGCTCATGAGATTTTTGATACTTATTGAATATATGATCAGTCATTTCTAAGACGTGCCTGCGCTTAGAAGCAGCATCACAAGGACCTTCACTGCTTGCATATACATAGAATGAGTGTAGATAAAGGTTCAGGCCAAAATTAAAGCGTCTAACCCCACTAAGTAGCTGTCCATGCATGCTTAATGGGTGACCTTCTACATGTGCGTTAAGTACCAAAAACTTATGCACTGGCTCTAATGTAGTATATAGGAACGTAAACGCTCAATCGTTTACGTGGTTTTTATCGTTTTTAACAAGGGTATATACTACACTTGTTACGTTGGTGTATACTTAGACCATGATTTGTTTGTGGAGCTACGACATGTGGCAGCAATTTGTTTGCTGCACAAAGGCCCTATACTTTATGCAGAGTTATAATGGCATACGGACTACAGAGCTGCTTAGCCCAATCAATGTACAATGTAGGCTGCAGCACTATGTACGCAAAAGCTGCATTCTGTTTGCTAGAGGCAGGCTGCGTTTACGGGACTTTTCATGGCATTATTCCTGGCAAGATGTAGCCCTCGGTTTACTGTATTCCATCTCTGTATCATGTTGTTATAGTTTCTGTGACGCAGTTATCATGTGGCCATAGTAATCTGAGATCTGATTCCACGGAATTGACTGAGGATATCCGAATGCTATAATGTATGACACCCTAGTTTCGTATTTCATTTCATCTTGTAGAAACATTCACCCTACAAGTCTTTTAGTTCAAATTTGTTAATATCTCATAATTTTGATACCCAAATAATACATTTTTGACCCCTAAACAAGTATAAGCTAAAAATCGTCCACTCCCAAATTCGAATCTCTTACCTGAATATTCATCAAGTAAGCAAAACGTACCAGCTAAGTGAAATGGACCAGCACATGCGATTTTGTTATACTTTCACAGTTATGAGCAACACAATTCTCAATTGAGCCTACACATCTGCACAGACTCGCCAGAGCCTTCAATGCTCGCATACACAAAGAATGGGTGTAGCTGAAGGCTCATGCTGATATTAAGGTCTATAACCCCACTAGGTAGCTGTTCATGCATATTTATTAAACAACTTATGCATATTCGATAAGTGGAAGAAAAATGTACTGGCTTAATTATTGTAATAAGGTACGTTAACATCCAATCATTAGTTTAACCGTGTCACCAGAATGCATGCAACATTTACATGGCATTGTATCAACGTTGGGGTCAGAACACACATTCATTTTGTCATTTTAGGACGCATAGGAAACAATAACACACCAAATAAATAATTTAACTGATAGTGCTTACTTTATCATAACCTGCAATTAAATAACCTAATACCACATCTCCTTTCCCCTGTGTTGTCAGGGAACCCACAGCTTATCAGGTACCCCCTCAGCCCCTTAAAAAAGATGAAAAGGAAAATTAGCTAAAAAAAACAATGGAAAGGGTAAGAGATTTTTTTTAAAAAAAATGGAAAGAAAAAAGGGGACTTTCCTTACGAATCCTCCCTAGGAGGAGTTCGTTTGATGACAAGCCCTTAATAAGGTCTCATCATGCACTCTCCAAACAAATGAATATTTGGACAGAGTAGCCAAAGCACATAAATTTAGCAACTAGTGTTTCACTTGACTTAAATGTATAGAAACTATCAATTCATTTTGGTAACTATAAAGCTGCATAAGATAATTCTGATTTCTGCATTATCATTTTGATGTATTCTTCAATAGGAAAAAAAGACCAAAGTGCATATTATAAAATCCCTTAAGATATCTCTGAATTTGACTGTTTTGATTTAAAATTGTTAACCCACGTGAGTATTGCCCCTTAACACTTGGTTTCTTTGTATTTTGATGTATTGTATACCTTTAGATTATTAGGCCCAAATAGCTGAGGGGTATAGAGCGTCAGGCTACTGCAAAGAACAGCTACTGCAAAGAACAGAGCACAAAACGGTCATGACACAGGTTCGAACCCTGCGAAATAAAAAAAAGAAATATAAATATTTTTATTGTGTTTTTTTTTCTTAGTTATTGCTTTGATTTTCATTCTCTTTGCTAATGCGTTTGTGCTTAACATCACTATCAACATTTTTTCAGTCATATAACTACAGTCAATTATCATATAACATTGTTTTTGGACAGGTTACTCTGCAACAGTTTAGCAGTACTTTGTACATGCATACTTTCATAATCATATGTTGTGTGTGCAAGTCGCAATGACCCTGATAAGACTGTACAAACGCATAAACTGAAATAAGAGAACAACCACTAATGACTGCTTTGTAAAGAAATGGGCTGACTCATGAGACTTTTGACACTAATTGAATATTTGATCATCAAATGCTCAGACGCGCCTGCGCATGCGCGCAGTCTCGCCAGAGCCTCCACTGCAAGTACACACATACAATGTTTGTAGATAAATGTTCAAGCCAAAATTGAGGCATCTAGCCCCACTAGGTAGCTGACAATGCACGTTTAATGAGTGACTTTACGCATGTGCAATAAATACCAAAAACCACATGTGCTGGCTCGTTATAAGTTTCCATTAAAAATATCAACCTTTTTTTTTATCCTGATCTGAAACAAGAGAAAAACCACTAAATTTCATAAGAAAATGGCTGCTTTGGAATGAAATGGGCCAGCTCATGAGATTTTTGATACTTATTGAATATATAATCAGTCATTTCTAAGACGTGCCTGCGCTTAGAAGCAGCATCACAAGGACCTTCACTGCTTGCACATACATAGAATGAGTGTAGATAAAGGTTCAGACCAAAATTAAAGCGTCTAACCCCACTAAGTAGCTGTCCATGCATGCTTAATGGGTGACCTTCTACATGTGCGTTAAGTACCAAAAACTTATGCACTGGCTCTAATGTAGTATATAGGAACGTAAACGCTCAATCGTTTACGTGGTTTTTATCGTTTTTAACAAGGGTATATACTACACTTGTTACGTTGGTGTATTATCGTGCAGTGATTTGCTGGTACTTTGACGTTTAAATGTCGAATGGGTTGTTTAGTCAAGTACAAGAAATAACGAAGACAATTCTCAATTTGACATCCTTTATGGAATTCCACAAATAAATATCCTATCTATCATAACAAAGTACATTCAAAATAAATCTAACTTTTCTTCTTTAATATAACTTAGGTGTTCGACTGGTGATCCAGCTATTGATATAAATCTCTTTGGAAATCCAAAACTTGTATTTTACAACGTTCAACAACTCAAATATAATTTGCTTCTATCAAATAATTTCAAAGTTCAACTGGTGTTCCAGATATTAATTTAGACAACTTTTTGGAAATCCAAAACTTGTATTTCACGACGGTGTACCGATCGTGCTCAGGTCTAAACTATAACTAATCTCTTGAAGAAAGGTAATTCTTCACCCATTCGCTACTTGGCGGATAACCAATCAAATCGCTATATAAATAATGATATGCACCCTTAATATCTTAATTTTGAGAAATGGGCGGAGACAAGTAAAATCATGGCGCTCACATGTTTATACCTAATGCCATCATCATCATCATCATCATCATCATCATCATCATCATCATCATTTTAATAATATCAGTCATCGTCCATTGTAAATTACAATAGAAAAGTATATTATTTCAAACTATCTATTATTATTATTATTATTATTATTATTATTATTATTGTTGTTTTTGCTGTTGTTGCTGTTGCTGCTGTTGTTGTTTTGCATAAAGCAGTGAAATCATTCACTATCATCGTCTGATCAACGATAATGTCGTCGTCGCGATTATAGTTGTTGTTGTATTGTTGTTGTTGTTTTTGTTGTTGTTGTTGCTGTTGTTGTTGTTGTTGTTGTTGTTGTTAACATTATCATTGCTACTGTCGTTGCTGTTGTGCCTTGAGAAATAATGACATTCATTTTTCTCGTCTTATCAAGGAAAATATCGTCATCGCGATCATATTTGTAGTTGTTGTTGTTGTTGTTGTTGTTAGCATTAATTATCATTGTCGACGTTGTTGCTGTTGTGTATTAAGCAGTGCTATCGTCTTATCAACTATAGTGTCGCCATTGGGATCGTAGAAGTAGTAGTAGTAGTAGTAGTTGTTGTTGTTGTTAGCATTAATTATCATTGTCGGCGTCGTTGCTGTTGTGTATTAAGCAGTGCTATCGTCTTATCAACTATAGTGTCGCCATTGTGATCATAGTAGTAGTAGTAGTTGTTGTTATTGTTGTTGTTGTTAAAAAAACCTACGAATCTAGTAAATCTTTAATGCTCAGTGTGTACAGCATACTTCTGATTACTTATGTTATAAGTAAGTGCTCAATCAAAAATTTAATTCTCATTTAAACTTACTTTTTTTTCGAAACCAAATTTGAGGCATCAAAGTCTCTTTTTCAAAAATAATTAAGCTATTATCATCGAATTTGGTATCAAAATAATGCCTACATTTTCTAGATTTCAAAACTGGGACTTTTAATGGCATATTTTATAATTTACGAAATGCTTTTGAGTCGAAATATACTAAAGTGTTTTTCTTTCTTAAATGCCCGCTATCTGTCAATTGATAATATAGCGTAAAACCTTATAATACATCCCTAAGAGATCCTAATCAAACAGAAGATAGAAATTAACGATGTAAGATTACGCGCATTTAGATTGCACCCTCTGTTCAATAATAGATATATGTGGTCTGGCAATAAATTCTATCTATAAGAGTGTTTGATAAGCAAATATGTTAAGTTGACCGGATTAGATGAAATGATACGAACTAATATACTTTAAATTACCTGTTACCTGTCGGTACATGCATGTACGTCCGTCCGTTCGACTGTCAATTTATTTTCAATTTCGTATGCTTCATTTTTAAGCTGTTTTACATAGATATATTAATTTAATTTATCATTTAATTACGAATCCTTTTGCGCTGATTTTTACAGCACAACACCATCCCCTCCCTCTTTTAATTTCACTCCTGTGAAATGCAAAGAAGGTTAACGGTGTTTCTTGGTTTCAATATTTTTCGAAATGCAGTACATTTGTACCTATTTAAATTTTACAAATACGATAGAATAATTAATCAACTCGGTCTGTTTTTGAAAACTTAAAAATAAAGTTACTATAATTTAATGTATGTGCAAATCTTGACTATGGGCAATATTTACTTTCTGGGAGGTAAAGTTTCATCGAGTTTCCTCAATATGTCTAAAACTGAAGAGTCAGCCTCAATCGGTTCTAATATTTTTCTGCATGCTGCAGCAAATTGATTAGATTTACCGCAGATTGCACATGTTATACCTTGGGACATGCATTTCGGATGCTCGTGAAAACTCGAACTCCCACATCTGCCACACTCAAAATTTCTACGGGGACGAACTGCACTGGCTGTCATTTTGTACAATGTATTTAGTACATGAACTAGCTCCTCTTTGACTGCCTTATAACGTTCCCTTGCGTCGAATGCATAATTCAAAGCTTTGGAATTGAAATAGTAAATCTCATTTCTTTGAAATGTCAGACTTTTTATTTCTAATTCCATAGAACATATTTTATTCTCTAAATCAAACATTTCGGATTCCAACTGAGAAATTTTAGGTTTTTGATCTTGGTCTATTTGCTCTAATTTCGAGCTTTGAATTTCTGCTTCCGTTTTCTGTTGCTCACACAAAGTCAGTCTATCTTTAACCCGTTCAAGCTGCAGTTCTCCTCGATGGATCTGTTGTTCCGCATCGTGACGCCGACGCTGTTCCCTGCTCAGTTGATTTTGTGCGTCCTCTAGCTTCACTTGGAGATTCGTCTTGGCTTTTACGTATTCTTCTTTGTCACATAAAGAAGCCACATATGCTTTTTGCAGTTTCACATGGTATTGTTTCACCATCCCCGTGTTCTTTGGAAAGAACGAACATAGTTCATCATTGGAAACATCCCAAAACGGTAATATCTCCGACGTCTTCTTAAATATAAAGGCTTGTATCCGCTCAGCATCACGTTGTTTCGACTTGGCTGATTTAAGCATGTTTCCTTTAAACCAGCAGACTGCCCTAAAATGTCCCACTCTAGAGCAATTGAAGCAAAGCGCATTCAAAGCACGACACTGTCCAAGAAGTTGAACTTGTCCACATCGTGTGCACGGAGAACTACGAGACACATGCACAAACCCTCTACCGTTCCTGTTATTATAATCCATGTTGATTTTTATGTTTTGGGGAATTTAACGTTGATTTAGAACCACTCGCTTAGCTAATCAAGAGGTAGGATCGTCCTCTCTTCCCGCCACGTATCGTGCAGTGATTTGCTGGTACTTTGACGTTTAAATGTCGAATGGGTTGTTTAGTCAAGTACAAGAAATAACGAAGACAATTCTCAATTTGACATCCTTTATGGAATTCCACAAATAAATATCCTATCTATCATAACAAAGTACATTCAAAATAAATCTAACTTTTCTTCTTTAATATAACTTAGGTGTTCGACTGGTGATCCAGCTATTGATATAAATCTCTTTGGAAATCCAAAACTTGTATTTTACAACGTTCAACAACTCAAATATAATTTGCTTCTATCATCAACTGGTGTTCCAGATATTAATTTAGACAACTTTTTGGAAATCCAAAACTTGTATTTCACGACGGTGTACCGATCGTGCTCAGGTCTAAACTATAACTAATCTCTTGAAGAAAGGTAATTCTTCACCCATTCGCTACTTGGCGGATAACCAATCAAATCGCTATATAAATAATGATATGCACCCTTAATATCTTAATTTTGAGAAATGGGCGGAGACAAGTAAAATCATGGCGCTCACATGTTTATACCTAATGCCATCATCATCATCATCATCATCATCATCATCATCATCATCATCATCATCATCATCATTTTAATAATATCAGTCAACGTCCATTGTAAATTACAATAGAAAAGTATATTATTTCAAACTATCTATTATTATTATCATTATTATTATTATTATTATTATTATTATTATTATTGTTGTTTTTGCTGTTGTTGCTGTTGCTGCTGTTGTTGTTTTGCATAAAGCAGTGAAATCATTCACTATCATCGTCTGATCAACGATAATGTCGTCGTCGCGATTATAGTTGTTGTTGTATTGTTGTTGTTGTTTTTGTTGTTGTTGTTGCTGTTGTTGTTGTTGTTGTTGTTGTTGTTGTTGTTAACATTATCATTGCTACTGTCGTTGCTGTTGTGCCTTGAGAAATAATGACATTCATTTTTCTCGTCTTATCAAGGAAAATATCGTCATCGCGATCATATTTGTAGTTGTTGTTGTTGTTGTTGTTAGCATTAATTATCATTGTCGACGTTGTTGCTGTTGTGTATTAAGCAGTGCTATCGTCTTATCAACTATAGTGTCGCCATTGGGATCGTAGAAGTAGTAGTAGTAGTAGTAGTTGTTGTTGTTGTTAGCATTAATTATCATTGTCGGCGTCGTTGCTGTTGTGTATTAAGCAGTGCTATCGTCTTATCAACTATAGTGTCGCCATTGTGATCATAGTAGTAGTAGTAGTTGTTGTTATTGTTGTTGTTGTTAAAAAAACCTACGAATCTAGTAAATCTTTAATGCTCAGTGTGTACAGCATACTTCTGATTACTTATGTTATAAGTAAGTGCTCAATCAAAAATTTAATTCTCATTTAAACTTACTTTTTTTTCGAAACCAAATTTGAGGCATCAAAGTCTCTTTTTCAAAAATAATTAAGCTATTATCATCGAATTTGGTATCAAAATAATGCCTACATTTTCTAGATTTCAAAACTGGGACTTTTAATGGCATATTTTATAATTTACAAAATGCTTTTGAGTCGAAATATACTAAAGTGTTTTTCTTTCTTAAATGCCCGCTATCTGTCAATTGATAATATAGCGTAAAACCTTATAATACATCCCTAAGAGATCCTAATCAAACAGAAGATTGAAATTAACGATGTAAGATTACGCGCATTTAGATTGCACCCTCTGTTCAATAATAGATATATGTGGTCTGGCAATAAATTCTATCTATAAGAGTGTTTGATAAGCAAATATGTTAAGTTGACCGGATTAGATGAAATGATACGAACTAATATACTTTAAATTACCTGTGTACTGTCGGTACATGCATGTACGTCCGTCCGTTCGACTGTCAATTTATTTTCAATTTCGTATGCTTCATTTTTAAGCTGTTTTACATAGATATATTAATTTAATTTATCATTTAATTACGAATCCTTTTGCGCTGATTTTTACAGCACAACACCATACTTAGACCATGATTTGTTTGTGGAGCTGCGACATGTGGAAGCAATTTGTTTGCTGCACAAAGGCCCTTTACTTTATGCAGAGTTATAATGGCATATGGACTACAGAGCTGCTTAGCCCAATCAATGTACAATGTAGGCTGCAGCACTATGTACGCAAAAGCTGCATTCTGTTTGCTAGAGGCAGGCTGCGTTTACGAGACTTTTCATGGCATTATTCCTGGCAAGATGTAGCCCTCGGTTCACTGTATTCCATCTCTGTATCATGTTGTTATAGTTTCTGTGACGCAGTTATCATGTGGCCATAGTAATCTGAGATCTGATTCCACGGAATTGACTGAGGATATCCGAATGCTATAATGTATGACACCCTAGTTTCGTATTTCATTTCATCTTGTAGAAACATTCACCCTACAAGTCTTTTAGTTCAAATTTGTTAATATCTCATAATTTTAATACCCAAATAGTACATTTTTGACCCCTAAACAAGTATAAGCTAAAAATCGTCCACTCCCAAATTCGAATCTCTTACCTGAATATTCATCAAGTAAGCAAAACGTACCAGCTAAGTGAAATGGACCAGCACATGCAATTTTGTTATACTTTCACAGTTATGAGCAACACAATTCTCAATTGAGCCTACACATCTGCACAGACTCACCAGAGCCTTCAATGCTCGCATACACAAAGAATGGGTGTAGCTGAAGGCTCATGCTGATATTAAGGTCTATAACCCCACTAGGTAGCTGTTCATGCATATTTATTAAACAACTTATGCATATTCGATAAGTGGAAGAAAAATGTGCTGGCTTAATTATTGTAATAAGGTACGTTAACATCCAATCATTAGTTTAACCGTGTCACTAGAATGCATGCAACATTTACATGGCATTGTATCAACGTTGGGGTCAGAACACACATTCATTTTGTCATTTTAGGACGCATAGGAAACAATAACACACGAAATATTTAATTTAACTGATAGTGCTTACTTTATCATAACCTGCAATTAAATAACCTAATACCACATCTCCTTTCCCCTGTGTTGTCAGGGAACCCACAGCTTATCAGGTACCCCCTCAGCCCCTTAAAAAGATGAAAAGGAAAATTAGCTAAAAAAAACAATGGAAAGGGTAAGAGATTTTTTTTAAAAAAATGGAAAGAAAAAGGGAACTATCCTTACGAATCCTCCCTAGGAGGAGTTCGTTTGATGACAAGCCCTTAATAAGGTCTCGTCATGCACTGTCCAAACAAATGAATATTTGGACAGAGTAGCCAAAGCACATAAATTTAGCAACTAGTGTTTCACTTGACTTAAATGTATAGAAACTATTAATTCATTTTGGTAAATATAAAGCTGCATAAGATATTTCTGATTTCTGCTTTATCATTTTGATGTATTCTTCAATAGGAAAAAAAGACCAAAGTGCATATTATAAAATCCCTTAAGATATCTCTGATTTTGACTGTTTTGATTTAAAATTGTTAACCCACGTGAGTATTGCCCCTTAACACTTGGTTTCTTTGTATTTTGATGTATTGTATACCTTTAGATTATTAGGCCCAAATAGCTGAGGGGTCTAGAGCGTCAGGCTACTGCAAAGAACAGAGCACAAAACGGTCATGACACAGGTTCGAATCCTGCCAAATAAAAAAAAAGAAATATAAATATTTTTATTGTTTTTTTTCTTAGTTATTGCTTTGATTTTCATTCTCTTTGTTAATGCGTTTGTGCTTAACATCACTATCAACATTTTTTCAGTCATATAACTACGGTCAATTATCATATAACATTGTTTTTGGATAGGTTGCTCTGCAACGGTTTAGCAGTACTTTGTGCATGCATACTTTCATAATCATATGTTGTGTGTGCAAGTCGCAATTACCCTGATAAGACTGTACAAACGCATAAACTGAAATAAGAGAACAACCACTATTTTCAAAAGGAAATGACTGCTTTGTAAAGAAATGGGCTGACTCATGAGACTTTTGACACTAATTGAATATTTGATCATCAAATGCTCAGACGTGCCAGCGCATGCCGCAGTCTCGCTAGAGCCTCCACTGCAAGCACACACATACAATGTTTGTAGATAAATGTTCAAGCCAAAATTGAGGCATCTAGCCCCACTAGGTAGCGGACAATGCACGTTTAATGAGTGACTTTACGCATGTGCGATAAATACCAAAAACCACATGTGCTGGCTCGTTATAAGTTTCCATTAAAAATATCAACCTTATTTTTTTATTCTGATCTGAAATAAGAGAACTACCACTGAATTTCATAAGAAAATGGCTGCTTTGGAAAGAAATGGGCCAGCTCATGAGATTTTTGATACTTATTGAATATATGATCAGTCATTTCTAAGACGTGCCTGCGCTTAGAAGCAGCATCACAAGGACCTTCACTGCTTGCACATACATAAAATGAGTGAAGATAAAGGTTCAGGCCAAAATTAAAGCGTCTAACCCCACTAAGTAGCTGTCCATGCATGTTTAATGGGTGACCTTCTACACATGCGTTAAGTACCAAAAACTTATGCACTGGCTCTAATGTAGTATATAGGAACGTAAACGTTCAATCGTTTACGTGGTTTTTATCGTTTTTAACAAGGGTATATACTACACTTGTAACGTTGGTGTATACTTAGATCATGATTTGTTTGTGGAGCTGCGACATGTGGCAGCAATTTGTTTGCTGCACAAAGGCCCTTTACTTTATGCAGAGTTATAATGGCATACGTAATACAGAGCTGCTTAGCCCAATCAATGTACAATGTAGGCTGCAGCACTATGTATGCAAAAGCTGCATTCTGTTTGCTAGAGGCAGGCTGCGTTTAAGGGACTTTTCATGGCATTAAACTTGGCAAGATGTAGCCCTCGGTTCACTGTATTCCATCTCTGTATCATGTTGTTATAGTTTCTGTGACGCAGTTATCATGTGGCCATAGTAATCTGAGATCTGATTCCACGGAATTGACTGAGGATATCCGAATGCTATAATGTATGACACCCTAGTTTCGTATTTCATTTCATCTTGTAGAAACATTCACCCTACAAGTCTTTTAGTTCAAATTTGTTAATATCTCATAATTTTAATACCCAAATAGTACATTTTTGACCCCTAAACAAGTATAAGCTAAAAATCGTCCACTCCCAAATTCGAATCTCTTACCTGAATATTCATCAAGTAAGCAAAACGTACCAGCTAAGTGAAATGGACCAGCACATGCAATTTTGTTATACTTTCACAGTTATGAGCAACACAATTCTCAATTGAGCCTACACATCTGCACAGACTCGCCAGAGCCTTCAATGCTCGCATACACAAAGAATGGGTGTAGCTGAAGGCTCATGCTGATATTAAGGTCTATAACCCCACTAGGTAGCTGTTCATGCATATTTATTAAACAACTTATGCATATTCGATAAGTGGAAGAAAAATGTGCTGGCTTAATTATTGTAATAAGGTACGTTAACATCCAATCATTAGTTTAACCGTGTCACTAGAATGCATGCAACATTTACATGGCATTGTATCAACGTTGGGGTCAGAACACACATTCATTTTGTCATTTTAGGACGCATAGGAAACAATTACACACGAAATATTTAATTTAACTGATAGTGCTTACTTTATCATAACCTGCAATTAAATAACCTAATACCACATCTCCTTTCCCCTGTGTTGTCAGGGAACCCACAGCTTATCAGGTACCCCCTCAGCCCCTTAAAAAGATGAAAAGGAAAATTAGCTAAAAAAAACAATGGAAAGGGTAAGAGATTTTTTTTAAAAAAATGGAAAGAAAAAGGGAACTATCCTTACGAATCCTCCCTAGGAGGAGTTCGTTTGATGACAAGCCCTTAATAAGGTCTCGTCATGCACTGTCCAAACAAATGAATATTTGGACAGAGTAGCCAAAGCACATAAATTTAGCAACTAGTGTTTCACTTGACTTAAATGTATAGAAACTATTAATTCATTTTGGTAAATATAAAGCTGCATAAGATATTTCTGATTTCTGCTTTATCATTTTGATGTATTCTTCAATAGGAAAAAAAGACCAAAGTGCATATTATAAAATCCCTTAAGATATCTCTGATTTTGACTGTTTTGATTTAAAATTGTTAACCCACGTGAGTATTGCCCCTTAACACTTGGTTTCTTTGTATTTTGATGTATTGTATACCTTTAGATTATTAGGCCCAAATAGCTGAGGGGTCTAGAGCGTCAGGCTACTGCAAAGAACAGAGCACAAAACGGTCATGACACAGGTTCGAATCCTGCCAAATAAAAAAAAAGAAATATAAATATTTTTATTGTTTTTTTTCTTAGTTATTGCTTTGATTTTCATTCTCTTTGTTAATGCGTTTGTGCTTAACATCACTATCAACATTTTTTCAGTCATATAACTACGGTCAATTATCATATAACATTGTTTTTGGATAGGTTGCTCTGCAACGGTTTAGCAGTACTTTGTGCATGCATACTTTCATAATCATATGTTGTGTGTGCAAGTCGCAATTACCCTGATAAGACTGTACAAACGCATAAACTGAAATAAGAGAACAACCACTATTTTCAAAAGGAAATGACTGCTTTGTAAAGAAATGGGCTGACTCATGAGACTTTTGACACTAATTGAATATTTGATCATCAAATGCTCAGACGTGCCAGCGCATGCCGCAGTCTCGCTAGAGCCTCCACTGCAAGCACACACATACAATGTTTGTAGATAAATGTTCAAGCCAAAATTGAGGCATCTAGCCCCACTAGGTAGCGGACAATGCACGTTTAATGAGTGACTTTACGCATGTGCGATAAATACCAAAAACCACATGTGCTGGCTCGTTATAAGTTTCCATTAAAAATATCAACCTTATTTTTTTATTCTGATCTGAAATAAGAGAACTACCACTGAATTTCATAAGAAAATGGCTGCTTTGGAAAGAAATGGGCCAGCTCATGAGATTTTTGATACTTATTGAATATATGATCAGTCATTTCTAAGACGTGCCTGCGCTTAGAAGCAGCATCACAAGGACCTTCACTGCTTGCACATACATAAAATGAGTGAAGATAAAGGTTCAGGCCAAAATTAAAGCGTCTAACCCCACTAAGTAGCTGTCCATGCATGTTTAATGGGTGACCTTCTACACATGCGTTAAGTACCAAAAACTTATGCACTGGCTCTAATGTAGTATATAGGAACGTAAACGTTCAATCGTTTACGTGGTTTTTATCGTTTTTAACAAGGGTATATACTACACTTGTAACGTTGGTGTATACTTAGATCATGATTTGTTTGTGGAGCTGCGACATGTGGCAGCAATTTGTTTGCTGCACAAAGGCCCTTTACTTTATGCAGAGTTATAATGGCATACGTAATACAGAGCTGCTTAGCCCAATCAATGTACAATGTAGGCTGCAGCACTATGTATGCAAAAGCTGCATTCTGTTTGCTAGAGGCAGGCTGCGTTTAAGGGACTTTTCATGGCATTAAACTTGGCAAGATGTAGCCCTCGGTTCACTGTATTCCATCTCTGTATCATGTTGTTATAGTTTCTGTGACGCAGTTATCATGTGGCCATAGTAATCTGAGATCTGATTCCACGGAATTGACTGAGGATATCCGAATGCTATAATGTATGACACCCTAGTTTCGTATTTCATTTCATCTTGTAGAAACATTCACCCTACAAGTCTTTTAGTTCAAATTTGTTAATATCTCATAATTTTAATACCCAAATAGTACATTGTTGACCCCTAAACAAGTATAAGCTAAAAATCGTCCACTCCCAAATTCGAATCTCTTACCTGAATATTCATCAAGTAAGCAAAACGTACCAGCTAAGTGAAATGGACCAGCACATGCGATTTTGTTATACTTTCACAGTTATGAGCAACACAATTCTCAATTGAGCCTACACATCTGCACAGACTCGCCAGAGCCTTCAATGCTCGCATACACAAAGAATGGGTGTAGCTGAAGGCTCATGCTGATATTAAGATCTATAACCCCACTAGGTAGCTGTTCATGCATATTTATTAAACAACTTATGCATATTCGATAAGTGGAAGAAAAATGTGCTGGCTTAATTATTGTAATAAGGTACGTTAACATCCAATCATTAGTTTAACCGTGTCACTAGAATGCATGCAACATTTACATGGCATTGTATCAACGTTGGGGTCAGAACACACATTCATTTTGTCATTTTAGGACGCATAGGAAACAATAACACACGAAATATTTAATTTAACTGATAGTGCTTACTTTATCATAACCTGCAATTAAATAACCTAATACCACATCTCCTTTCCCCTGTGTTGTCAGGGAACCCACAGCTTATCAGGTACCCCCTCAGCCCCTTAAAAAAGATGAAAAGGAAAATTAGCTAAAAAAAACAATGGAAAGGGTAAGAGATTTTTTTTTAAAAAAATGGAAAGAAAAAGGGAACTATCCTTACGAATCCTCCCTAGGAGGAGTTCGTTTGATGACAAGCCCTTAATAAGGTCTCGTCATGCACTGTCCAAACAAATGAATATTTGGACAGAGTAGCCAAAGCACATAAATTTAGCAACTAGTGTTTCACTTGACTTAAATGTATAGAAACTATTAATTCATTTTGGTAAAAATAAAGCTGCATAAGATATTTCTGATTTCTGCTTTATCATTTTGATGTATTCTTCAATAGGAAAAAAAGACCAAAGTGCATATTATAAAATCCCTTAAGATATCTCTGATTTTGACTGTTTTGATTTAAAATTGTTAACCCACGTGAGTATTGCCCCTTAACACTTGGTTTCTTTGTATTTTGATGTATTGTATACCTTTAGATTATTAGGCCCAAATAGCTGAGGGGTCTAGAGCGTCAGGCTACTGCAAAGAACAGAGCACAAAACGGTCATGACACAGGTTCGAATCCTGCCAAATAAAAAAAAAGAAATATAAATATTTTTATTGTTTTTTTTCTTAGTTATTGCTTTGATTTTCATTCTCTTTGTTAATGCGTTTGTGCTTAACATCACTATCAACATTTTTTCAGTCATATAACTACGGTCAATTATCATATAACATTGTTTTTGGATAGGTTGCTCTGCAACGGTTTAGCAGTACTTTGTGCATGCATACTTTCATAATCATATGTTGTGTGTGCAAGTCGCAATGACCCTGATAAGACTGTACAAACGCATAAACTGAAATAAGAGAACAACCACTATTTTCAAAAGGAAATGACTGCTTTGTAAAGAAATGGGCTGACTCATGAGACTTTTGACACTAATTGAATATTTGATCATCAAATGCTCAGACGTGCCAGCGCATGCCGCAGTCTCGCTAGAGCCTCCACTGCAAGCACACACATACAATGTTTGTAGATAAATGTTCAAGCCAAAATTGAGGCATCTAGCCCCACTAGGTAGCGGACAATGCACGTTTAATGAGTGACTTTACGCATGTGCGATAAATACCAAAAACCACATGTGCTGGCTCGTTATAAGTTTCCATTAAAAATATCAACCTTATTTTTTTATTCTGATCTGAAATAAGAGAACTACCACTGAATTTCATAAGAAAATGGCTGCTTTGGAAAGAAATGGGCCAGCTCATGAGATTTTTGATACTTATTGAATATATGATCAGTCATTTCTAAGACGTGCCTGCGCTTAGAAGCAGCATCACAAGGACCTTCACTGCTTGCACATACATAAAATGAGTGAAGATAAAGGTTCAGGCCAAAATTAAAGCGTCTAACCCCACTAAGTAGCTGTCCATGCATGTTTAATGGGTGACCTTCTACACATGCGTTAAGTACCAAAAACTTATGCACTGGCTCTAATGTAGTATATAGGAACGTAAACGTTCAATCGTTTACGTGGTTTTTATCGTTTTTAACAAGGGTATATACTACACTTGTAACGTTGGTGTATACTTAGATCATGATTTGTTTGTGGAGCTGCGACATGTGGCAGCAATTTGTTTGCTGCACAAAGGCCCTTTACTTTATGCAGAGTTATAATGGCATACGTAATACAGAGCTGCTTAGCCCAATCAATGTACAATGTAGGCTGCAGCACTATGTATGCAAAAGCTGCATTCTGTTTGCTAGAGGCAGGCTGCGTTTAAGGGACTTTTCATGGCATTAAACTTGGCAAGATGTAGCCCTCGGTTCACTGTATTCCATCTCTGTATCATGTTGTTATAGTTTCTGTGACGCAGTTATCATGTGGCCATAGTAATCTGAGATCTGATTCCACGGAATTGACTGAGGATATCCGAATGCTATAATGTATGACACCCTAGTTTCGTATTTCATTTCATCTTGTAGAAACATTCACCCTACAAGTCTTTTAGTTCAAATTTGTTAATATCTCATAATTTTAATACCCAAATAGTACATTGTTGACCCCTAAACAAGTATAAGCTAAAAATCGTCCACTCCCAAATTCGAATCTCTTACCTGAATATTCATCAAGTAAGCAAAACGTACCAGCTAAGTGAAATGGACCAGCACATGCGATTTTGTTATACTTTCACAGTTATGAGCAACACAATTCTCAATTGAGCCTACACATCTGCACAGACTCGCCAGAGCCTTCAATGCTCGCATACACAAAGAATGGGTGTAGCTGAAGGCTCATGCTGATATTAAGATCTATAACCCCACTAGGTAGCTGTTCATGCATATTTATTAAACAACTTATGCATATTCGATAAGTGGAAGAAAAATGTGCTGGCTTAATTATTGTAATAAGGTACGTTAACATCCAATCATTAGTTTAACCGTGTCACTAGAATGCATGCAACATTTACATGGCATTGTATCAACGTTGGGGTCAGAACACACATTCATTTTGTCATTTTAGGACGCATAGGAAACAATAACACACGAAATATTTAATTTAACTGATAGTGCTTACTTTATCATAACCTGCAATTAAATAACCTAATACCACATCTCCTTTCCCCTGTGTTGTCAGGGAACCCACAGCTTATCAGGTACCCCCTCAGCCCCTTAAAAAAGATGAAAAGGAAAATTAGCTAAAAAAAACAATGGAAAGGGTAAGAGATTTTTTTTAAAAAAATGGAAAGAAAAAGGGAACTATCCTTACGAATCCTCCCTAGGAGGAGTTCGTTTGATGACAAGCCCTTAATAAGGTCTCGTCATGCACTGTCCAAACAAATGAATATTTGGACAGAGTAGCCAAAGCACATAAATTTAGCAACTAGTGTTTCACTTGACTTAAATGTATAGAAACTATTAATTCATTTTGGTAAAAATAAAGCTGCATAAGATATTTCTGATTTCTGCTTTATCATTTTGATGTATTCTTCAATAGGAAAAAAAGACCAAAGTGCATATTATAAAATCCCTTAAGATATCTCTGATTTTGACTGTTTTGATTTAAAATTGTTAACCCACGTGAGTATTGCCCCTTAACACTTGGTTTCTTTGTATTTTGATGTATTGTATACCTTTAGATTATTAGGCCCAAATAGCTGAGGGGTCTAGAGCGTCAGGCTACTGCAAAGAACAGAGCACAAAACGGTCATGACACAGGTTCGAATCCTGCCAAATAAAAAAAAAGAAATATAAATATTTTTATTGTTTTTTTTCTTAGTTATTGCTTTGATTTTCATTCTCTTTGTTAATGCGTTTGTGCTTAACATCACTATCAACATTTTTTCAGTCATATAACTACGGTCAATTATCATATAACATTGTTTTTGGATAGGTTGCTCTGCAACGGTTTAGCAGTACTTTGTGCATGCATACTTTCATAATCATATGTTGTGTGTGCAAGTCGCAATGACCCTGATAAGACTGTACAAACGCATAAACTGAAATAAGAGAACAACCACTATTTTCAAAAGGAAATGACTGCTTTGTAAAGAAATGGGCTGACTCATGAGACTTTTGACACTAATTGAATATTTGATCATCAAATGCTCAGACGTGCCAGCGCATGCCGCAGTCTCGCTAGAGCCTCCACTGCAAGCACACACATACAATGTTTGTAGATAAATGTTCAAGCCAAAATTGAGGCATCTAGCCCCACTAGGTAGCGGACAATGCACGTTTAATGAGTGACTTTACGCATGTGCGATAAATACCAAAAACCACATGTGCTGGCTCGTTATAAGTTTCCATTAAAAATATCAACCTTATTTTTTTATTCTGATCTGAAATAAGAGAACTACCACTGAATTTCATAAGAAAATGGCTGCTTTGGAAAGAAATGGGCCAGCTCATGAGATTTTTGATACTTATTGAATATATGATCAGTCATTTCTAAGACGTGCCTGCGCTTAGAAGCAGCATCACAAGGACCTTCACTGCTTGCACATACATAAAATGAGTGAAGATAAAGGTTCAGGCCAAAATTAAAGCGTCTAACCCCACTAAGTAGCTGTCCATGCATGTTTAATGGGTGACCTTCTACACATGCGTTAAGTACCAAAAACTTATGCACTGGCTCTAATGTAGTATATAGGAACGTAAACGTTCAATCGTTTACGTGGTTTTCATCGTTTTTAACAAGGGTATATACTACACTTGTAACGTTGGTGTATACTTAGATCATGATTTGTTTGTGGAGCTGCGACATGTGGCAGCAATTTGTTTGCTGCACAAAGGCCCTTTACTTTATGCAGAGTTATAATGGCATACGTAATACAGAGCTGCTTAGCCCAATCAATGTACAATGTAGGCTGCAGCACTATGTATGCAAAAGCTGCATTCTGTTTGCTAGAGGCAGGCTGCGTTTAAGGGACTTTTCATGGCATTAAACTTGGCAAGATGTAGCCCTCGGTTCACTGTATTCCATCTCTGTATCATGTTGTTATAGTTTCTGTGACGCAGTTATCATGTGGCCATAGTAATCTGAGATCTGATTCCACGGAATTGACTGAGGATATCCGAATGCTATAATGTATGACACCCTAGTTTCGTATTTCATTTCATCTTGTAGAAACATTCACCCTACAAGTCTTTTAGTTCAAATTTGTTAATATCTCATAATTTTAATACCCAAATAGTACATTTTTGACCCCTAAACAAGTATAAGCTAAAAATCGTCCACTCCCAAATTCGAATCTCTTACCTGAATATTCATCAAGTAAGCAAAACGTACCAGCTAAGTGAAATGGACCAGCACATGCAATTTTGTTATACTTTCACAGTTATGAGCAACACAATTCTCAATTGAGCCTACACATCTGCACAGACTCGCCAGAGCCTTCAATGCTCGCATACACAAAGAATGGGTGTAGCTGAAGGCTCATGCTGATATTAAGATCTATAACCCCACTAGGTAGCTGTTCATGCATATTTATTAAACAACTTATGCATATTCGATAAGTGGAAGAAAAATGTGCTGGCTTAATTATTGTAATAAGGTACGTTAACATCCAATCATTAGTTTAACCGTGTCACTAGAATGCATGCAACATTTACATGGCATTGTATCAACGTTGGGGTCAGAACACACATTCATTTTGTCATTTTAGGACGCATAGGAAACAATAACACACGAAATATTTAATTTAACTGATAGTGCTTACTTTATCATAACCTGCAATTAAATAACCTAATACCACATCTCCTTTCCCCTGTGTTGTCAGGGAACCCACAGCTTATCAGGTACCCCCTCAGCCCCTTAAAAAAGATGAAAAGGAAAATTAGCTAAAAAAAACAATGGAAAGGGTAAGAGATTTTTTTTAAAAAAATGGAAAGAAAAAGGGAACTATCCTTACGAATCCTCCCTAGGAGGAGTTCGTTTGATGACAAGCCCTTAATAAGGTCTCGTCATGCACTGTCCAAACAAATGAATATTTGGACAGAGTAGCCAAAGCACATAAATTTAGCAACTAGTGTTTCACTTGACTTAAATGTATAGAAACTATTAATTCATTTTGGTAAAAATAAAGCTGCATAAGATATTTCTGATTTCTGCTTTATCATTTTGATGTATTCTTCAATAGGAAAAAAAGACCAAAGTGCATATTATAAAATCCCTTAAGATATCTCTGATTTTGACTGTTTTGATTTAAAATTGTTAACCCACGTGAGTATTGCCCCTTAACACTTGGTTTCTTTGTATTTTGATGTATTGTATACCTTTAGATTATTAGGCCCAAATAGCTGAGGGGTCTAGAGCGTCAGGCTACTGCAAAGAACAGAGCACAAAACGGTCATGACACAGGTTCGAATCCTGCCAAATAAAAAAAAAGAAATATAAATATTTTTATTGTTTTTTTTCTTAGTTATTGCTTTGATTTTCATTCTCTTTGTTAATGCGTTTGTGCTTAACATCACTATCAACATTTTTTCAGTCATATAACTACGGTCAATTATCATATAACATTGTTTTTGGATAGGTTGCTCTGCAACGGTTTAGCAGTACTTTGTGCATGCATACTTTCATAATCATATGTTGTGTGTGCAAGTCGCAATGACCCTGATAAGACTGTACAAACGCATAAACTGAAATAAGAGAACAACCACTATTTTCAAAAGGAAATGACTGCTTTGTAAAGAAATGGGCTGACTCATGAGACTTTTGACACTAATTGAATATTTGATCATCAAATGCTCAGACGTGCCAGCGCATGCCGCAGTCTCGCTAGAGCCTCCACTGCAAGCACACACATACAATGTTTGTAGATAAATGTTCAAGCCAAAATTGAGGCATCTAGCCCCACTAGGTAGCGGACAATGCACGTTTAATGAGTGACTTTACGCATGTGCGATAAATACCAAAAACCACATGTGCTGGCTCGTTATAAGTTTCCATTAAAAATATCAACCTTATTTTTTTATTCTGATCTGAAATAAGAGAACTACCACTGAATTTCATAAGAAAATGGCTGCTTTGGAAAGAAATGGGCCAGCTCATGAGATTTTTGATACTTATTGAATATATGATCAGTCATTTCTAAGACGTGCCTGCGCTTAGAAGCAGCATCACAAGGACCTTCACTGCTTGCACATACATAAAATGAGTGAAGATAAAGGTTCAGGCCAAAATTAAAGCGTCTAACCCCACTAAGTAGCTGTCCATGCATGTTTAATGGGTGACCTTCTACACATGCGTTAAGTACCAAAAACTTATGCACTGGCTCTAATGTAGTATATAGGAACGTAAACGTTCAATCGTTTACGTGGTTTTTATCGTTTTTAACAAGGGTATATACTACACTTGTAACGTTGGTGTATACTTAGATCATGATTTGTTTGTGGAGCTGCGACATGTGGCAGCAATTTGTTTGCTGCACAAAGGCCCTTTACTTTATGCAGAGTTATAATGGCATACGTAATACAGAGCTGCTTAGCCCAATCAATGTACAATGTAGGCTGCAGCACTATGTATGCAAAAGCTGCATTCTGTTTGCTAGAGGCAGGCTGCGTTTAAGGGACTTTTCATGGCATTAAACTTGGCAAGATGTAGCCCTCGGTTCACTGTATTCCATCTCTGTATCATGTTGTTATAGTTTCTGTGACGCAGTTATCATGTGGCCATAGTAATCTGAGATCTGATTCCACGGAATTGACTGAGGATATCCGAATGCTATAATGTATGACACCCTAGTTTCGTATTTCATTTCATCTTGTAGAAACATTCACCCTACAAGTCTTTTAGTTCAAATTTGTTAATATCTCATAATTTTAATACCCAAATAGTACATTTTTGACCCCTAAACAAGTATAAGCTAAAAATCGTCCACTCCCAAATTCGAATCTCTTACCTGAATATTCATCAAGTAAGCAAAACGTACCAGCTAAGTGAAATGGACCAGCACATGCAATTTTGTTATACTTTCACAGTTATGAGCAACACAATTCTCAATTGAGCCTACACATCTGCACAGACTCGCCAGAGCCTTCAATGCTCGCATACACAAAGAATGGGTGTAGCTGAAGGCTCATGCTGATATTAAGGTCTATAACCCCACTAGGTAGCTGTTCATGCATATTTATTAAACAACTTATGCATATTCGATAAGTGGAAGAAAAATGTGCTGGCTTAATTATTGTAATAAGGTACGTTAACATCCAATCATTAGTTTAACCGTGTCACTAGAATACATGCAACATTTACATGGCATTGTATCAACGTTGGGGTCAGAACACACATTCATTTTGTCATTTTAGGACGCATAGGAAACAATAACACACGAAATATTTAATTTAACTGATAGTGCTTACTTTATCATAACCTGCAATTAAATAACCTAATACCACATCTCCTTTCCCCTGTGTTGTCAGGGAACCCACAGCTTATCAGGTACCCCCTCAGCCCCTTAAAAAGATGAAAAGGAAAATTAGCTAAAAAAAACAATGGAAAGGGTAAGAGATTTTTTTTAAAAAAATGGAAAGAAAAAGGGAACTATCCTTACGAATCCTCCCTAGGAGGAGTTCGTTTGATGACAAGCCCTTAATAAGGTCTCGTCATGCACTGTCCAAACAAATGAATATTTGGACAGAGTAGCCAAAGCACATAAATTTAGCAACTAGTGTTTCACTTGACTTAAATGTATAGAAACTATTAATTCATTTTGGTAAATATAAAGCTGCATAAGATATTTCTGATTTCTGCTTTATCATTTTGATGTATTCTTCAATAGGAAAAAAAGACCAAAGTGCATATTATAAAATCCCTTAAGATATCTCTGATTTTGACTGTTTTGATTTAAAATTGTTAACCCACGTGAGTATTGCCCCTTAACACTTGGTTTCTTTGTATTTTGATGTATTGTATACCTTTAGATTATTAGGCCCAAATAGCTGAGGGGTCTAGAGCGTCAGGCTACTGCAAAGAACAGAGCACAAAACGGTCATGACACAGGTTCGAATCCTGCCAAATAAAAAAAAAGAAATATAAATATTTTTATTGTTTTTTTTCTTAGTTATTGCTTTGATTTTCATTCTCTTTGTTAATGCGTTTGTGCTTAACATCACTATCAACATTTTTTCAGTCATATAACTACGGTCAATTATCATATAACATTGTTTTTGGATAGGTTGCTCTGCAACGGTTTAGCAGTACTTTGTGCATGCATACTTTCATAATCATATGTTGTGTGTGCAAGTCGCAATTACCCTGATAAGACTGTACAAACGCATAAACTGAAATAAGAGAACAACCACTATTTTCAAAAGGAAATGACTGCTTTGTAAAGAAATGGGCTGACTCATGAGACTTTTGACACTAATTGAATATTTGATCATCAAATGCTCAGACGTGCCAGCGCATGCCGCAGTCTCGCTAGAGCCTCCACTGCAAGCACACACATACAATGTTTGTAGATAAATGTTCAAGCCAAAATTGAGGCATCTAGCCCCACTAGGTAGCGGACAATGCACGTTTAATGAGTGACTTTACGCATGTGCGATAAATACCAAAAACCACATGTGCTGGCTCGTTATAAGTTTCCATTAAAAATATCAACCTTATTTTTTTATTCTGATCTGAAATAAGAGAACTACCACTGAATTTCATAAGAAAATGGCTGCTTTGGAAAGAAATGGGCCAGCTCATGAGATTTTTGATACTTATTGAATATATGATCAGTCATTTCTAAGACGTGCCTGCGCTTAGAAGCAGCATCACAAGGACCTTCACTGCTTGCACATACATAAAATGAGTGAAGATAAAGGTTCAGGCCAAAATTAAAGCGTCTAACCCCACTAAGTAGCTGTCCATGCATGTTTAATGGGTGACCTTCTACACATGCGTTAAGTACCAAAAACTTATGCACTGGCTCTAATGTAGTATATAGGAACGTAAACGTTCAATCGTTTACGTGGTTTTTATCGTTTTTAACAAGGGTATATACTACACTTGTAACGTTGGTGTATACTTAGATCATGATTTGTTTGTGGAGCTGCGACATGTGGCAGCAATTTGTTTGCTGCACAAAGGCCCTTTACTTTATGCAGAGTTATAATGGCATACGTAATACAGAGCTGCTTAGCCCAATCAATGTACAATGTAGGCTGCAGCACTATGTATGCAAAAGCTGCATTCTGTTTGCTAGAGGCAGGCTGCGTTTAAGGGACTTTTCATGGCATTAAACTTGGCAAGATGTAGCCCTCGGTTCACTGTATTCCATCTCTGTATCATGTTGTTATAGTTTCTGTGACGCAGTTATCATGTGGCCATAGTAATCTGAGATCTGATTCCACGGAATTGACTGAGGATATCCGAATGCTATAATGTATGACACCCTAGTTTCGTATTTCATTTCATCTTGTAGAAACATTCACCCTACAAGTCTTTTAGTTCAAATTTGTTAATATCTCATAATTTTAATACCCAAATAGTACATTTTTGACCCCTAAACAAGTATAAGCTAAAAATCGTCCACTCCCAAATTCGAATCTCTTACCTGAATATTCATCAAGTAAGCAAAACGTACCAGCTAAGTGAAATGGACCAGCACATGCAATTTTGTTATACTTTCACAGTTATGAGCAACACAATTCTCAATTGAGCCTACACATCTGCACAGACTCGCCAGAGCCTTCAATGCTCGCATACACAAAAAATGGGTGTAGCTGAAGGCTCATGCTGATATTAAGGTCTATAACCCCACTAGGTAGCTGTTCATGCATATTTATTAAACAACTTATGCATATTCGATAAGTGGAAGAAAAATGTGCTGGCTTAATTATTGTAATAAGGTACGTTAACATCCAATCATTAGTTTAACCGTGTCACTAGAATGCATGCAACATTTACATGGCATTGTATCAACGTTGGGGTCAGAACACACATTCATTTTGTCATTTTAGGACGCATAGGAAACAATAACACACGAAATATTTAATTTAACTGATAGTGCTTACTTTATCATAACCTGCAATTAAATAACCTAATACCACATCTCCTTTCCCCTGTGTTGTCAGGGAACCCACAGCTTATCAGGTACCCCCTCAGCCCCTTAAAAAGATGAAAAGGAAAATTAGCTAAAAAAAACAATGGAAAGGGTAAGAGATTTTTTTTAAAAAAATGGAAAGAAAAAGGGAACTATCCTTACGAATCCTCCCTAGGAGGAGTTCGTTTGATGACAAGCCCTTAATAAGGTCTCGTCATGCACTGTCCAAACAAATGAATATTTGGACAGAGTAGCCAAAGCACATAAATTTAGCAACTAGTGTTTCACTTGACTTAAATGTATAGAAACTATTAATTCATTTTGGTAAATATAAAGCTGCATAAGATATTTCTGATTTCTGCTTTATCATTTTGATGTATTCTTCAATAGGAAAAAAAGACCAAAGTGCATATTATAAAATCCCTTAAGATATCTCTGATTTTGACTGTTTTGATTTAAAATTGTTAACCCACGTGAGTATTGCCCCTTAACACTTGGTTTCTTTGTATTTTGATGTATTGTATACCTTTAGATTATTAGGCCCAAATAGCTGAGGGGTCTAGAGCGTCAGGCTACTGCAAAGAACAGAGCACAAAACGGTCATGACACAGGTTCGAATCCTGCCAAATAAAAAAAAAGAAATATAAATATTTTTATTGTTTTTTTTCTTAGTTATTGCTTTGATTTTCATTCTCTTTGTTAATGCGTTTGTGCTTAACATCACTATCAACATTTTTTCAGTCATATAACTACGGTCAATTATCATATAACATTGTTTTTGGATAGGTTGCTCTGCAACGGTTTAGCAGTACTTTGTGCATGCATACTTTCATAATCATATGTTGTGTGTGCAAGTCGCAATTACCCTGATAAGACTGTACAAACGCATAAACTGAAATAAGAGAACAACCACTATTTTCAAAAGGAAATGACTGCTTTGTAAAGAAATGGGCTGACTCATGAGACTTTTGACACTAATTGAATATTTGATCATCAAATGCTCAGACGTGCCAGCGCATGCCGCAGTCTCGCTAGAGCCTCCACTGCAAGCACACACATACAATGTTTGTAGATAAATGTTCAAGCCAAAATTGAGGCATCTAGCCCCACTAGGTAGCGGACAATGCACGTTTAATGAGTGACTTTACGCATGTGCGATAAATACCAAAAACCACATGTGCTGGCTCGTTATAAGTTTCCATTAAAAATATCAACCTTATTTTTTTATTCTGATCTGAAATAAGAGAACTACCACTGAATTTCATAAGAAAATGGCTGCTTTGGAAAGAAATGGGCCAGCTCATGAGATTTTTGATACTTATTGAATATATGATCAGTCATTTCTAAGACGTGCCTGCGCTTAGAAGCAGCATCACAAGGACCTTCACTGCTTGCACATACATAAAATGAGTGAAGATAAAGGTTCAGGCCAAAATTAAAGCGTCTAACCCCACTAAGTAGCTGTCCATGCATGTTTAATGGGTGACCTTCTACACATGCGTTAAGTACCAAAAACTTATGCACTGGCTCTAATGTAGTATATAGGAACGTAAACGTTCAATCGTTTACGTGGTTTTTATCGTTTTTAACAAGGGTATATACTACACTTGTAACTTTGGTGTATACTTAGATCATGATTTGTTTGTGGAGCTGCGACATGTGGCAGCAATTTGTTTGCTGCACAAAGGCCCTTTACTTTATGCAGAGTTATAATGGCATACGTAATACAGAGCTGCTTAGCCCAATCAATGTACAATGTAGGCTGCAGCACTATGTATGCAAAAGCTGCATTCTGTTTGCTAGAGGCAGGCTGCGTTTAAGGGACTTTTCATGGCATTAAACTTGGCAAGATGTAGCCCTCGGTTCACTGTATTCCATCTCTGTATCATGTTGTTATAGTTTCTGTGACGCAGTTATCATGTGGCCATAGTAATCTGAGATCTGATTCCACGGAATTGACTGAGGATATCCGAATGCTATAATGTATGACACCCTAGTTTCGTATTTCATTTCATCTTGTAGAAACATTCACCCTACAAGTCTTTTAGTTCAAATTTGTTAATATCTCATAATTTTAATACCCAAATAGTACATTTTTGACCCCTAAACAAGTATAAGCTAAAAATCGTCCACTCCCAAATTCGAATCTCTTACCTGAATATTCATCAAGTAAGCAAAACGTACCAGCTAAGTGAAATGGACCAGCACATGCAATTTTGTTATACTTTCACAGTTATGAGCAACACAATTCTCAATTGAGCCTACACATCTGCACAGACTCGCCAGAGCCTTCAATGCTCGCATACACAAAGAATGGGTGTAGCTGAAGGCTCATGCTGATATTAAGATCTATAACCCCACTAGGTAGCTGTTCATGCATATTTATTAAACAACTTATGCATATTCGATAAGTGGAAGAAAAATGTGCTGGCTTAATTATTGTAATAAGGTACGTTAACATCCAATCATTAGTTTAACCGTGTCACTAGAATGCATGCAACATTTACATGGCATTGTATCAACGTTGGGGTCAGAACACACATTCATTTTGTCATTTTAGGACGCATAGGAAACAATAACACACGAAATATTTAATTTAACTGATAGTGCTTACTTTATCATAACCTGCAATTAAATAACCTAATACCACATCTCCTTTCCCCTGTGTTGTCAGGGAACCCACAGCTTATCAGGTACCCCCTCAGCCCCTTAAAAAGATGAAAAGGAAAATTAGCTAAAAAAAACAATGGAAAGGGTAAGAGATTTTTTTTAAAAAAATGGAAAGAAAAAGGGAACTATCCTTACGAATCCTCCCTAGGAGGAGTTCGTTTGATGACAAGCCCTTAATAAGGTCTCGTCATGCACTGTCCAAACAAATGAATATTTGGACAGAGTAGCCAAAGCACATAAATTTAGCAACTAGTGTTTCACTTGACTTAAATGTATAGAAACTATTAATTCATTTTGGTAAATATAAAGCTGCATAAGATATTTCTGATTTCTGCTTTATCATTTTGATGTATTCTTCAATAGGAAAAAAAGACCAAAGTGCATATTATAAAATCCCTTAAGATATCTCTGATTTTGACTGTTTTGATTTAAAATTGTTAACCCACGTGAGTATTGCCCCTTAACACTTGGTTTCTTTGTATTTTGATGTATTGTATACCTTTAGATTATTAGGCCCAAATAGCTGAGGGGTCTAGAGCGTCAGGCTACTGCAAAAAACAGAGCACAAAACGGTCATGACACAGGTTCGAATCCTGCCAAATAAAAAAAAAGAAATATAAATATTTTTATTGTTTTTTTTCTTAGTTATTGCTTTGATTTTCATTCTCTTTGTTAATGCGTTTGTGCTTAACATCACTATCAACATTTTTTCAGTCATATAACTACGGTCAATTATCATATAACATTGTTTTTGGATAGGTTGCTCTGCAACGGTTTAGCAGTACTTTGTGCATGCATACTTTCATAATCATATGTTGTGTGTGCAAGTCGCAATTACCCTGATAAGACTGTACAAACGCATAAACTGAAATAAGAGAACAACCACTATTTTCAAAAGGAAATGACTGCTTTGTAAAGAAATGGGCTGACTCATGAGACTTTTGACACTAATTGAATATTTGATCATCAAATGCTCAGACGTGCCAGCGCATGCCGCAGTCTCGCTAGAGCCTCCACTGCAAGCACACACATACAATGTTTGTAGATAAATGTTCAAGCCAAAATTGAGGCATCTAGCCCCACTAGGTAGCGGACAATGCACGTTTAATGAGTGACTTTACGCATGTGCGATAAATACCAAAAACCACATGTGCTGGCTCGTTATAAGTTTCCATTAAAAATATCAACCTTATTTTTTTATTCTGATCTGAAATAAGAGAACTACCACTGAATTTCATAAGAAAATGGCTGCTTTGGAAAGAAATGGGCCAGCTCATGAGATTTTTGATACTTATTGAATATATGATCAGTCATTTCTAAGACGTGCCTGCGCTTAGAAGCAGCATCACAAGGACCTTCACTGCTTGCACATACATAAAATGAGTGAAGATAAAGGTTCAGGCCAAAATTAAAGCGTCTAACCCCACTAAGTAGCTGTCCATGCATGTTTAATGGGTGACCTTCTACACATGCGTTAAGTACCAAAAACTTATGCACTGGCTCTAATGTAGTATATAGGAACGTAAACGTTCAATCGTTTACGTGGTTTTTATCGTTTTTAACAAGGGTATATACTACACTTGTAACGTTGGTGTATACTTAGATCATGATTTGTTTGTGGAGCTGCGACATGTGGCAGCAATTTGTTTGCTGCACAAAGGCCCTTAACTTTATGCAGAGTTATAATGGCATACGTAATACAGAGCTGCTTAGCCCAATCAATGTACAATGTAGGCTGCAGCACTATGTATGCAAAAGCTGCATTCTGTTTGCTAGAGGCAGGCTGCGTTTAAGGGACTTTTCATGGCATTAAACTTGGCAAGATGTAGCCCTCGGTTCACTGTATTCCATCTCTGTATCATGTTGTTATAGTTTCTGTGACGCAGTTATCATGTGGCCATAGTAATCTGAGATCTGATTCCACGGAATTGACTGAGGATATCCGAATGCTATAATGTATGACACCCTAGTTTCGTATTTCATTTCATCTTGTAGAAACATTCACCCTACAAGTCTTTTAGTTCAAATTTGTTAATATCTCATAATTTTAATACCCAAATAGTACATTGTTGACCCCTAAACAAGTATAAGCTAAAAATCGTCCACTCCCAAATTCGAATCTCTTACCTGAATATTCATCAAGTAAGCAAAACGTACCAGCTAAGTGAAATGGACCAGCACATGCGATTTTGTTATACTTTCACAGTTATGAGCAACACAATTCTCAATTGAGCCTACACATCTGCACAGACTCGCCAGAGCCTTCAATGCTCGCATACACAAAGAATGGGTGTAGCTGAAGGCTCATGCTGATATTAAGATCTATAACCCCACTAGGTAGCTGTTCATGCATATTTATTAAACAACTTATGCATATTCGATAAGTGGAAGAAAAATGTGCTGGCTTAATTATTGTAATAAGGTACGTTAACATCCAATCATTAGTTTAACCGTGTCACTAGAATGCATGCAACATTTACATGGCATTGTATCAACGTTGGGGTCAGAACACACATTCATTTTGTCATTTTAGGACGCATAGGAAACAATAACACACGAAATATTTAATTTAACTGATAGTGCTTACTTTATCATAACCTGCAATTAAATAACCTAATACCACATCTCCTTTCCCCTGTGTTGTCAGGGAACCCACAGCTTATCAGGTACCCCCTCAGCCCCTTAAAAAAGATGAAAAGGAAAATTAGCTAAAAAAAACAATGAAAAGGGTAAGAGATTTTTTTTAAAAAAATGGAAAGAAAAAGGGAACTATCCTTACGAATCCTCCCTAGGAGGAGTTCGTTTGATGACAAGCCCTTAATAAGGTCTCGTCATGCACTGTCCAAACAAATGAATATTTGGACAGAGTAGCCAAAGCACATAAATTTAGCAACTAGTGTTTCACTTGACTTAAATGTATAGAAACTATTAATTCATTTTGGTAAAAATAAAGCTGCATAAGATATTTCTGATTTCTGCTTTATCATTTTGATGTATTCTTCAATAGGAAAAAAAGACCAAAGTGCATATTATAAAATCCCTTAAGATATCTCTGATTTTGACTGTTTTGATTTAAAATTGTTAACCCACGTGAGTATTGCCCCTTAACACTTGGTTTCTTTGTATTTTGATGTATTGTATACCTTTAGATTATTAGGCCCAAATAGCTGAGGGGTCTAGAGCGTCAGGCTACTGCAAAGAACAGAGCACAAAACGGTCATGACACAGGTTCGAATCCTGCCAAATGAAAAAAAAGAAATATAAATATTTTTATTGTTTTTTTTCTTAGTTATTGCTTTGATTTTCATTCTCTTTGTTAATGCGTTTGTGCTTAACATCACTATCAACATTTTTTCAGTCATATAACTACGGTCAATTATCATATAACATTGTTTTTGGATAGGTTACTCTGCAACGGTTTAGCAGTACTTTGTGCATGCATACTTTCATAATCATATGTTGTGTGTGCAAGTCGCAATGACCCTGATAAGACTGTACAAACGCATAAACTGAAATAAGAGAACAACCACTATTTTCAAAAGGAAATGACTGCTTTGTAAAGAAATGGGCTGACTCATGAGACTTTTGACACTAATTGAATATTTGATCATCAAATGCTCAGACGTGCCAGCGCATGCCGCAGTCTCGCTAGAGCCTCCACTGCAAGCACACACATACAATGTTTGTAGATAAATGTTCAAGCCAAAATTGAGGCATCTAGCCCCACTAGGTAGCGGACAATGCACGTTTAATGAGTGACTTTACGCATGTGCGATAAATACCAAAAACCACATGTGCTGGCTCGTTATAAGTTTCCATTAAAAATATCAACCTTATTTTTTTATTCTGATCTGAAATAAGAGAACTACCACTGAATTTCATAAGAAAATGGCTGCTTTGGAAAGAAATGGGCCAGCTCATGAGATTTTTGATACTTATTGAATATATGATCAGTCATTTCTAAGACGTGCCTGCGCTTAGAAGCAGCATCACAAGGACCTTCACTGCTTGCACATACATAAAATGAGTGAAGATAAAGGTTCAGGCCAAAATTAAAGCGTCTAACCCCACTAAGTAGCTGTCCATGCATGTTTAATGGGTGACCTTCTACACATGCGTTAAGTACCAAAAACTTATGCACTGGCTCTAATGTAGTATATAGGAACGTAAACGTTCAATCGTTTACGTGGTTTTTATCGTTTTTAACAAGGGTATATACTACACTTGTAACGTTGGTGTATACTTAGATCATGATTTGTTTGTGGAGCTGCGACATGTGGCAGCAATTTGTTTGCTGCACAAAGGCCCTTTACTTTATGCAGAGTTATAATGGCATACGTAATACAGAGCTGCTTAGCCCAATCAATGTACAATGTAGGCTGCAGCACTATGTATGCAAAAGCTGCATTCTGTTTGCTAGAGGCAGGCTGCGTTTAAGGGACTTTTCATGGCATTAAACTTGGCAAGATGTAGCCCTCGGTTCACTGTATTCCATCTCTGTATCATGTTGTTATAGTTTCTGTGACGCAGTTATCATGTGGCCATAGTAATCTGAGATCTGATTCCACGGAATTGACTGAGGATATCCGAATGCTATAATGTATGACACCCTAGTTTCGTATTTCATTTCATCTTGTAGAAACATTCACCCTACAAGTCTTTTAGTTCAAATTTGTTAATATCTCATAATTTTAATACCCAAATAGTACATTTTTGACCCCTAAACAAGTATAAGCTAAAAATCGTCCACTCCCAAATTCGAATCTCTTACCTGAATATTCATCAAGTAAGCAAAACGTACCAGCTAAGTGAAATGGACCAGCACATGCGATTTTGTTATACTTTCACAGTTATGAGCAACACAATTCTCAATTGAGCCTACACATCTGCACAGACTCGCCAGAGCCTTCAATGCTCGCATACACAAAGAATGGGTGTAGCTGAAGGCTCATGCTGATATTAAGATCTATAACCCCACTAGGTAGCTGTTCATGCATATTTATTAAACAACTTATGCATATTCGATAAGTGGAAGAAAAATGTGCTGGCTTAATTATTGTAATAAGGTACGTTAACATCCAATCATTAGTTTAACCGTGTCACTAGAATGCATGCAACATTTACATGGCATTGTATCAACGTTGGGGTCAGAACACACATTCATTTTGTCATTTTAGGACGCATAGGAAACAATAACACACGAAATATTTAATTTAACTGATAGTGCTTACTTTATCATAACCTGCAATTAAATAACCTAATACCACATCTCCTTTCCCCTGTGTTGTCAGGGAACCCACAGCTTATCAGGTACCCCCTCAGCCCCTTAAAAAAGATGAAAAGGAAAATTAGCTAAAAAAAACAATGGAAAGGGTTAGAGATTTTTTTTAAAAAAATGGAAAGAAAAAGGGAACTATCCTTACGAATCCTCCCTAGGAGGAGTTCGTTTGATGACAAGCCCTTAATAAGGTCTCGTCATGCACTGTCCAAACAAATGAATATTTGGACAGAGTAGCCAAAGCACATAAATTTAGCAACTAGTGTTTCACTTGACTTAAATGTATAGAAACTATCAATTCATTTTGGTAAAAATAAAGCTGCATAAGATATTTCTGATTTCTGCTTTATCATTTTGATGTATTCTTCAATAGGAAAAAAAGACCAAAGTGCATATTATAAAATCCCTTAAGATATCTCTGAATTTGACTGTTTTGATTTAAAATTGTTAACCCACGTGAGTATTGCCCCTTAACACTTGGTTTCTTTGTATTTTGATGTATTGTATACCTTTAGATTATTAGGCCCAAATAGCTGAGGGGTCTAGAGCGTCAGGCTACTGCAAAGAACAGAGCACAAAACGGTCATGACACAGGTTCGAACCCTGCCAAATAAAAAAAAGAAATATAAATATTTTTATTGTGTTTTTTTTCTTAGTTATTGCTTTGATTTTCATTCTCTTTGCTAATGCGTTTGTGCTTAACATCACTATCAACATTTTTTCAGTCATATAACTACAGTCAATTATCATATAACATTGTTTTTGGACAGGTTACTCTGCAACAGTTTAGCAGTACTTTGTACATGCATACTTTCATAATCATATGTTGTGTGTGCAAGTCGCAATGACCCTGATAAGACTGTACAAACGCATAAACTGAAATAAGAGAACAACCACTAATGACTGCTTTGTAAAGAAATGGGCTGACTCATGAGACTTTTGACACTAATTGAATATTTGATCATCAAATGCTCAGACGCGCCTGCGCATGCGCGCAGTCTCGCCAGAGCCTCCACTGCAAGTACACACATACAATGTTTGTAGATAAATGTTCAAGCCAAAATTGAGGCATCTAGCCCCACTAGGTAGCTGACAATGCACGTTTAATGAGTGACTTTACGCATGTGCAATAAATACCAAAAACCACATGTGCTGGCTCGTTATAAGTTTCCATTAAAAATATCAACCTTTTTTTTTATCCTGATCTGAAACAAGAGAAAAACCACTAAATTTCATAAGAAAATGGCTGCTTTGGAATGAAATGGGCCAGCTCATGAGATTTTTGATACTTATTGAATATATGATCAGTCATTTCTAAGACGTGCCTGCGCTTAGAAGCAGCATCACAAGGACCTTCACTGCTTGCACATACATAGAATGAGTGTAGATAAAGGTTCAGACCAAAATTAAAGCGTCTAACCCCACTAAGTAGCTGTCCATGCATGCTTAATGGGTGACCTTCTACATGTGCGTTAAGTACCAAAAACTTATGCACTGGCTCTAATGTAGTATATAGGAACGTAAACGCTCAATCGTTTACGTGGTTTTTATCGTTTTTAACAAGGGTATATACTACACTGTTTACGTTGGTGTATTATCGTGCAGTGATTTGCTGGTACTTTGACGTTTAAATGTCGAATGGGTTGTTTAGTCAAGTACAAGAAATAACGAAGACAATTCTCAATTTGACATCCTTTATGGAATTCCACAAATAAATATCCTATCTATCATAACAAAGTACATTCAAAATAAATCTAACTTTTCTTCTTTAATATAACTTAGGTGTTCGACTGGTGATCCAGCTATTGATTTAATTCTCTTTGGAAATCCAAAACTTGTATTTTACAACGTTCAACAACTCAAATATAATTTGCTTCTATCAAATAATTTCAAAGTTCAACTGGTGTTCCAGATATTAATTTAGACAACTTTTTGGAAATCCAAAACTTGTATTTCACGACGGTGTACCGATCGTGCTCAGGTCTAAACTATAACTAATCTCTTGAAGAAAGGTAATTCTTCACCCATTCGCTACTTGGCGGATAACCAATCAAATCGCTATATAAATAATGATATGCACCCTTAATATCTTAATTTTGAGAAATGGGCGGAGACAAGTAAAATCATGGCGCTCACATGTTTATACCTAATGCCATCATCATCATCATCATCATCATCATCATCATTTTAATAATATCAGTCATCGTCCATTGTAAATTACAATAGAAAAGTATATTATTTCAAACTATCTATTATTATTATTATTATTATTATTATTATTATTATTATTATTGTTGTTTTTGCTGTTGTTGCTGTTGCTGCTGTTGTTGTTTTGCATAAAGCAGTGAAATCATTCACTATCATCGTCTGATCAACGATAATGTCGTCGTCGCGATTATAGTTGTTGTTGTATTGTTGTTGTTGTTTTTGTTGTTGTTGTTGCTGTTGTTGTTGTTGTTGTTGTTGTTAACATTATCATTGCTACTGTCGTTGCTGTTGTGCCTTGAGAAATAATGACATTCATTTTTCTCGTCTTATCAAGGAAAATATCGTCATCGCGATCATATTTGTAGTTGTTGTTGTTGTTGTTAGCATTAATTATCATTGTCGACGTTGTTGCTGTTGTGTATTAAGCAGTGCTATCGTCTTATCAACTATAGTGTCGCCATTGGGATCGTAGAAGTAGTAGTAGTAGTAGTAGTTGTTGTTGTTGTTAGCATTAATTATCATTGTCGGCGTCGTTGCTGTTGTGTATTAAGCAGTGCTATCGTCTTATCAACTATAGTGTCGCCATTGTGATCATAGTAGTAGTAGTAGTTGTTGTTATTGTTGTTGTTGTTAAAAAAACCTACGAATCTAGTAAATCTTTAATGCTCAGTGTGTACAGCATACTTCTGATTACTTATGTTATAAGTAAGTGCTCAATCAAAAATTTAATTCTCATTTAAACTTACTTTTTTTTCGAAACCAAATTTGAGGCATCAAAGTCTCTTTTTCAAAAATAATTAAGCTATTATCATCGAATTTGGTATCAAAATAATGCCTACATTTTCTAGATTTCAAAACTGGGACTTTTAATGGCATATTTTATAATTTACGAAATGCTTTTGAGTCGAAATATACTAAAGTGTTTTTCTTTCTTAAATGCCCGCTATCTGTCAATTGATAATATAGCGTAAAACCTTATAATACATCCCTAAGAGATCCTAATCAAACAGAAGATAGAAATTAACGATGTAAGATTACGCGCATTTAGATTGCACCCTCTGTTCAATAATAGATATATGTGGTCTGGCAATAAATTCTATCTATAAGAGTGTTTGATAAGCAAATATGTTAAGTTGACCGGATTAGATGAAATGATACGAACTAATATACTTTAAATTACCTGTTACCTGTCGGTACATGCATGTACGTCCGTCCGTTCGACTGTCAATTTATTTTCAATTTCGTATGCTTCATTTTTAAGCTGTTTTACATAGATATATTAATTTAATTTATCATTTAATTACGAATCCTTTTGCGCTGATTTTTACAGCACAACACCATCCCCTCCCTCTTTTAATTTCACTCCTGTGAAATGCAAAGAAGGTTAACGGTGTTTCTTGGTTTCAATATTTTTCGAAATGCAGTACATTTGTACCTATTTAAATTTTACAAATACGATAGAATAATTAATCAACTCGGTCTGTTTTTGAAAACTTAAAAATAAAGTTACTATAATTTAATGTATGTGCAAACCTTGACTATGGGCAATATTTACTTTCTGGGAGGTAAAGTTTCATCGAGTTTCCTCAATATGTCTAAAACTGAAGAGTCAGCCTCAATCGGTTCTAATATTTTTCTGCATGCTGCAGCAAAATGATTAGATTTACCGCAGATTGCACATGTTATACCTTGGGACATGCATTTCGGATGCTCGTGAAAACTCGAACTCCCACATCTGCCACACTCAAAATTTCTACGGGGACGAACTGCACTGGCTGTCATTTTGTACAATGTATTTAGTACATGAACTAGCTCCTCTTTGACTGCCTTATAACGTTCCCTTGCGTCGAATGCATAATTCAAAGCTTTGGAATTGAAATAGTAAATCTCATTTCTTTGAAATGTCAGACTTTTTATTTCTAATTCCATAGAACATATTTTATTCTCTAAATCAAACATTTCGGATTCCAACTGAGAAATTTTAGGTTTTTGATCTTGGTCTATTTGCACTAATTTCGAGCTTTGAATTTCTGCTTCCGTTTTCTGTTGCTCACACAAAGTCAGTCTATCTTTAACCCGTTCAAGCTGCAGTTCTCCTCGATGGATCTGTTGTTCCGCATCGTGACGCCGACGCTGTTCCCTGCTCAGTTGATTTTGTGCGTCCTCTAGCTTCACTTGGAGATTCGTCTTGGCTTTTACGTATTCTTCTTTGTCACATAAAGAAGCCACATATGCTTTTTGCAGTTTCACATGGTATTGTTTCACCATCCCCGTGTTCTTTGGAAAGAACGAACATAGTTCATCATTGGAAACATCCCAAAACGGTAATATCTCCGACGTCTTCTTAAATATAAAGGCTTGTATCCGCTCAGCATCACGTTGTTTCGACTTGGCTGATTTAAGCATGTTTCCTTTAAACCAGCAGACTGCCCTAAAATGTCCCACTCTAGAGCAATTGAAGCAAAGCGCATTCAAAGCACGACACTGTCCAAGAAGTTGAACTTGTCCACATCGTGTGCACGGAGAACTACGAGACACATGCACAAACCCTCTACCGTTCCTGTTATTATAATCCATGTTGATTTTTATGTTTTGGGGAATTTAACGTTGATTTAGAACCACTCGCTTAGCTAATCAAGAGGTAGGATCGTCCTCTCTTCCCGCCACGTATCGTGCAGTGATTTGCTGGTACTTTGACGTTTAAATGTCGAATGGGTTGTTTAGTCAAGTACAAGAAATAACGAAGACAATTCTCAATTTGACATCCTTTATGGAATTCCACAAATAAATATCCTATCTATCATAACAAAGTACATTCAAAATAAATCTAACTTTTCTTCTTTAATATAACTTAGGTGTTCGACTGGTGATCCAGCTATTGATATAAATCTCTTTGGAAATCCAAAACTTGTATTTTACAACGTTCAACAACTCAAATATAATTTGCTTCTATCATCAACTGGTGTTCCAGATATTAATTTAGACAACTTTTTGGAAATCCAAAACTTGTATTTCACGACGGTGTACCGATCGTGCTCAGGTCTAAACTATAACTAATCTCTTGAAGAAAGGTAATTCTTCACCCATTCGCTACTTGGCAGGTAACCAATCAAATCGCTATATAAATAATGATATGCACCCTTAATATCTTAATTTTGAGAAATGGGCGGAGACAAGTAAAATCATGGCGCTCACATGTTTATACCTAATGCCATCATCATCATCATCATCATCATCATCATCATCATCATCATCATTTTAATAATATAAGTCAACGTCCATTGTAAATTACAATAGAAAAGTATATTATTTCAAACTATCTATTATTATTATTATTATTATTATTATTATTATTGTTGTTGTTTTTGCTGTTGTTGCTGTTGCTGCTGTTGTTGTTTTGCATAAAGCAGTGAAATCATTCACTATCATCGTCTGATCAACGATAATGTCGTCGTCGCGATTATAGTTGTTGTTGTATTGTTGTTGTTGTTTTTGTTGTTGTTGTTGCTGTTGTTGTTGTTGTTGTTGTTGTTGTTGTTGTTGTTAACATTATCATTGCTCCTGTCGTTGCTGTTGTGCCTTGAGAAATAATGACATTCATTTTTCTCGTCTTATCAAGGAAAATATCGTCATCGCGATCATATTTGTAGTTGTTGTTGTTGTTGTTGTTAGCATTAATTATCATTGTCGACGTTGTTGCTGTTGTGTATTAAGCAGTGCTATCGTCTTATCAACTATAGTGTCGCCATTGGGATCGTAGAAGTAGTAGTAGTAGTAGTAGTTTTTGTTGTTGTTAGCATTAATTATCATTGTCGGCGTCGTTGCTGTTGTGTATTAAAAGAGTGCTATCGTCTTATCAACTATAGTGTCGCCATTGGGATCGTAGAAGTAGTAGTAGTAGTAGTAGTTGTTGTTGTTGTTAGCATTAATTATCATTGTCGGCGTCGTTGCTGTTGTGTATTAAGCAGTGCTATCGTCTTATCAACTATAGTGTCGCCATTGTGATCATAGTAGTAGTAGTAGTTGTTGTTATTGTTGTTGTTGTTAAAAAAACCTACGAATCTAGTAAATCTTTAATGCTCAGTGTGTACAGCATACTTCTGATTACTTATGTTATAAGTAAGTGCTCAATCAAAAATTTAATTCTCATTTAAACTTACTTTTTTTTCGAAACCAAATTTGAGGCATCAAAGTCTCTTTTTCAAAAATAATTAAGCTATTATCATCGAATTTGGTATCAAAATAATGCCTACATTTTCTAGATTTCAAAACTGGGACTTTTAATGGCATATTTTATAATTTACGAAATGCTTTTGAGTCGAAATATACTAAAGTGTTTTTCTTTCTTAAATGCCCGCTATCTGTCAATTGATAATATAGCGTAAAACCTTATAATACATCCCTAAGAGATCCTAATCAAACAGAAGATAGAAATTAACGATGTAAGATTACGCGCATTTAGATTGCACCCTCTGTTCAATAATAGATATATGTGGTCTGGCAATAAATTCTATCTATAAGAGTGTTTGATAAGCAAATATGTTAAGTTGACCGGATTAGATGAAATGATACGAACTAATATACTTTAAATTACCTGTTTACTGTCGGTACATGCATGTACGTCCGTCCGTTCGACTGTCAATTTATTTTCAATTTCGTATGCTTCATTTTTAAGCTGTTTTACATAGATATATTAATTTAATTTATCATTTAATTACGAATCCTTTTGCGCTGATTTTTACAGCACAACACCATACTTAGACCATGATTTGTTTGTGGAGCTGCGACATGTGGAAGCAATTTGTTTGCTGCACAAAGGCCCTTTACTTTATGCAGAGTTATAATGGCATACGGACTACAGAGCTGCTTAGCCCAATCAATGTACAATGTAGGCTGCAGCACTATGTACGCAAAAGCTGCATTCTGTTTGCTAGAGGCAGGCTGCGTTTACGAGACTTTTCATGGCATTATTCCTGGCAAGATGTAGCCCTCGGTTCACTGTATTCCATCTCTGTATCATGTTGTTATAGTTTCTGTGACGCAGTTATCATGTGGCCATAGTAATCTGAGATCTGATTCCACGGAATTGACTGAGGATATCCGAATGCTATAATGTATGACACCCTAGTTTCGTATTTCATTTCATCTTGTAGAAACATTCACCCTACAAGTCTTTTAGTTCAAATTTGTTAATATCTCATAATTTTAATACCCAAATAGTACATTTTGACCCCTAAACAAGTATAAGCTAAAAATCGTCCACTCCCAAATTCGAATCTCTTACCTGAATATTCATCAAGTAAGCAAAACGTACCAGCTAAGTGAAATGGACCAGCACATGCAATTTTGTTATACTTTCACAGTTATGAGCAACACAATTCTCAATTGAGCCTACACATCTGCACAGACTCGCCAGAGCCTTCAATGCTCGCATACACAAAGAATGGGTGTAGCTGAAGGCTCATGCTGATATTAAGGTCTATAACCCCACTAGGTAGCTGTTCATGCATATTTATTAAACAACTTATGCATATTCGATCAGTGGAAGAAAAATGTGCTGGCTAAATTATTGTAATAAGGTACGTTAACATCCAATCATTAGTTTAACCGTGTCACTAGAATGCATGCAACATTTACATGGCATTGTATCAACGTTGGGGTCAGAACACACATTCATTTTGTCATTTTAGGACGCATAGGAAACAATAACACACGAAATATTTAATTTAACTGATAGTGCTTACTTTATCATAACCTGCAATTAAATAACCTAATACCACATCTCCTTTCCCCTGTGTTGTCAGGGAACCCACAGCTTATCAGGTACCCCCTCAGCCCCTTAAAAAGATGAAAAGGAAAATTAGCTAAAAAAAACAATGGAAAGGGTAAGAGATTTTTTTTAAAAAAATGGAAAGAAAAAGGGAACTATCCTTACGAATCCTCCCTAGGAGGAGTTCGTTTGATGACAAGCCCTTAATAAGGTCTCGTCATGCACTGTCCAAACAAATGAATATTTGGACAGAGTAGCCAAAGCACATAAATTTAGCAACTAGTGTTTCACTTGACTTAAATGTATAGAAACTATTAATTCATTTTGGTAAATATAAAGCTGCATAAGATATTTCTGATTTCTGCTTTATCATTTTGATGTATTCTTCAATAGGAAAAAAAGACCAAAGTGCATATTATAAAATCCCTTAAGATATCTCTGATTTTGACTGTTTTGATTTAAAATTGTTAACCCACGTGAGTATTGCCCCTTAACACTTGGTTTCTTTGTATTTTGATGTATTGTATACCTTTAGATTATTAGGCCCAAATAGCTGAGGGGTCTAGAGCGTCAGGCTACTGCAAAGAACAGAGCACAAAACGGTCATGACACAGGTTCGAATCCTGCCAAATAAAAAAAAAGCAATATAAATATTTTTATTGTTTTTTTTCTTAGTTATTGCTTTGATTTTCATTCTCTTTGTTAATGCGTTTGTGCTTAACATCACTATCAACATTTTTTCAGTCATATAACTACGGTCAATTATCATATAACATTGTTTTTGGATAGGTTGCTCTGCAACGGTTTAGCAGTACTTTGTGCATGCATACTTTCATAATCATATGTTGTGTGTGCAAGTCGCAATTACCCTGATAAGACTGTACAAACGCATAAACTGAAATAAGAGAACAACCACTATTTTCAAAAGGAAATGACTGCTTTGTAAAGAAATGGGCTGACTCATGAGACTTTTGACACTAATTGAATATTTGATCATCAAATGCTCAGACGTGCCAGCGCATGCCGCAGTCTCCCTAGAGCCTCCACTGCAAGCACACACATACAATGTTTGTAGATAAATGTTCAAGCCAAAATTGAGGCATCTAGCCCCACTAGGTAGCGGACAATGCACGTTTAATGAGTGACTTTACGCATGTGCGATAAATACCAAAAACCACATGTGCTGGCTCGTTATAAGTTTCCATTAAAAATATCAACCTTATTTTTTTATTCTGATCTGAAATAAGAGAACTACCACTGAATTTCATAAGAAAATGGCTGCTTTGGAAAGAAATGGGCCAGCTCATGAGATTTTTGATACTTATTGAATATATGATCAGTCATTTCTAAGACGTGCCTGCGCTTAGAAGCAGCATCACAAGGACCTTCACTGCTTGCACATACATAAAATGAGTGAAGATAAAGGTTCAGGCCAAAATTAAAGCGTCTAACCCCACTAAGTAGCTGTCCATGCATGTTTAATGGGTGACCTTCTACACATGCGTTAAGTACCAAAAACTTATGCACTGGCTCTAATGTAGTATATAGGAACGTAAACGTTCAATCGTTTACGTGGTTTTTATCGTTTTTAACAAGGGTATATACTACACTTGTAACGTTGGTGTATACTTAGATCATGATTTGTTTGTGGAGCTGCGACATGTGGCAGCAATTTGTTTGCTGCACAAAGGCCCTTTACTTTATGCAGAGTTATAATGGCATACGTAATACAGAGCTGCTTAGCCCAATCAATGTACAATGTAGGCTGCAGCACTATGTATGCAAAAGCTGCATTCTGTTTGCTAGAGGCAGGCTGCGTTTAAGGGACTTTTCATGGCATTAAACTTGGCAAGATGTAGCCCTCGGTTCACTGTATTCCATCTCTGTATCATGTTGTTATAGTTTCTGTGACGCAGTTATCATGTGGCCATAGTAATCTGAGATCTGATTCCACGGAATTGACTGAGGATATCCAAATGCTATAATGTATGACACCCTAGTTTCGTATTTCATTTCATCTTGTAGAAACATTCACCCTACAAGTCTTTTAGTTCAAATTTGTTAATATCTCATAATTTTAATACCCAAATAATACATTGTTGACCCCTAAACAAGTATAAGCTAAAAATCGTCCACTCCCAAATTCGAATCTCTTACCTGAATATTCATCAAGTAAGCAAAACGTACCAGCTAAGTGAAATGGACCAGCACATGCGTTTTTGTTATACTTTCACAGTTATGAGCAACACAATTCTCAATTGAGCCTACACATCTGCACAGACTCGCCAGAGCCTTCAATGCTCGCATACACAAAGAATGGGTGTAGCTGAAGGCTCATGCTGATATTAAGATCTATAACCCCACTAGGTAGCTGTTCATGCATATTTATTAAACAACTTATGCATATTCGATAAGTGGAAGAAAAATGTGCTGGCTTAATTATTGTAATAAGGAACGTTAACATCCAATCATTAGTTTAACCGTGTCACTAGAATGCATGCAACATTTACATGGCATTGTATCAACGTTGGGGTCAGAACACACATTCATTTTGTCATTTTAGGACGCATAGGAAACAATAACACACGAAATATTTAATTTAACTGATAGTGCTTACTTTATCATAACCTGCAATTAAATAACCTAATACCACATCTCCTTTCCCCTGTGTTGTCAGGGAACCCACAGCTTATCAGGTACCCCCTCAGCCCCTTAAAAAAGATGAAAAGGAAAATTAGCTAAAAAAAACAATGGAAAGGGTAAGAGATTTTTTTTAAAAAAAATGGAAAGAAAAAGGGAACTATCCTTACGAATCCTCCCTAGGAGGAGTTCGTTTGATGACAAGCCCTTAATAAGGTCTCGTCATGCACTGTCCAAACAAATGAATATTTGGACAGAGTAGCCAAAGCACATAAATTTAGCAACTAGTGTTTCACTTGACTTAAATGTATAGAAACTATTAATTCATTTTGGTAAAAATAAAGCTGCATAAGATATTTCTGATTTCTGCTTTATCATTTTGATGTATTCTTCAATAGGAAAAAAAGACCAAAGTGCATATTATAAAATCCCTTAAGATATCTCTGATTTTGACTGTTTTGATTTAAAATTGTTAACCCACGTGAGTATTGCCCCTTAACACTTGGTTTCTTTGTATTTTGATGTATTGTATACCTTTAGATTATTAGGCCCAAATAGCTGAGGGGTCTAGAGCGTCAGGCTACTGCAAAGAACAGAGCACAAAACGGTCATGACACAGGTTCGAATCCTGCCAAATAAAAAAAAAAGAAATATAAATATTTTTATTGTTTTTTTTCTTAGTTATTGCTTTGATTTTCATTCTCTTTGTTAATGCGTTTGTGCTTAACATCACTATCAACATTTTTTCAGTCATATAACTACGGTCAATTATCATATAACATTGTTTTTGGATAGGTTGCTCTGCAACGGTTTAGCAGTACTTTGTGCATGCATACTTTCATAATCATATGTTGTGTGTGCAAGTCGCAATGACCCTGATAAGACTGTACAAACGCATAAACTGAAATAAGAGAACAACCACTATTTTCAAAAGGAAATGACTGCTTTGTAAAGAAATGGGCTGACTCATGAGACTTTTGACACTAATTGAATATTTGATCATCAAATGCTCAGACGTGCCAGCGCATGCCGCAGTCTCGCTAGAGCCTCCACTGCAAGCACACACATACAATGTTTGTAGATAAATGTTCAAGCCAAAATTGAGGCATCTAGCCCCACTAGGTAGCGGACAATGCACGTTTAATGAGTGACTTTACGCATGTGCGATAAATACCAAAAACCACATGTGCTGGCTCGTTATAAGTTTCCATTAAAAATATCAACCTTATTTTTTTATTCTGATCTGAAATAAGAGAACTACCACTGAATTTCATAAGAAAATGGCTGCTTTGGAAAGAGATGGGCCAGCTCATGAGATTTTTGATACTTATTGAATATATGATCAGTCATTTCTAAGACGTGCCTGCGCTTAGAAGCAGCATCACAAGGACCTTCACTGCTTGCACATACATAAAATGAGTGAAGATAAAGGTTCAGGCCAAAATTAAAGCGTCTAACCCCACTAAGTAGCTGTCCATGCATGTTTAATGGGTGACCTTCTACACGTGCGTTAAGTACCAAAAACTTATGCACTGGCTCTAATGTAGTATATAGGAACGTAAACGTTCAATCGTTTACGTGGTTTTTATCGTTTTTAACAAGGGTATATACTACACTTGTAACGTTGGTGTATACTTAGATCATGATTTGTTTGTGGAGCTGCGACATGTGGCAGCAATTTGTTTGCTGCACAAAGGCCCTTTACTTTATGCAGAGTTATAATGGCATACGTAATACAGAGCTGCTTAGCCCAATCAATGTACAATGTAGGCTGTAGCACTATGTATGCAAAAGCTGCATTCTGTTTGCTAGAGGCAGGCTGCGTTTAAGGGACTTTTCATGGCATTAAACTTGGCAAGATGTAGCCCTCGGTTCACTGTATTCCATCTCTGTATCATGTTGTTATAGTTTCTGTGACGCAGTTATCATTTGGCCATAGTAATCTGAGATCTGATTCCACGGAAATGACTGAGGATATCCGAATGCTATAATGTATGACACCCTAGTTTCGTATTTCATTTCATCTTGTAGAAACATTCACCCTACAAGTCTTTTAGTTCAAATTTGTTAATATCTCATAATTTTAATACCCAAATAATACATTTTTGACCCCTAAACAAGTATAAGCTAAAAATCGTCCACTCCCAAATTCGAATCTCTTACCTGAATATTCATCAAGTAAGCAAAACGTACCAGCTAAGTGAAATGGACCAGCACATGCGATTTTGTTATACTTTCACAGTTATGAGCAACACAATTCTCAATTGAGCCTACACATCTGCACAGACTCGCCAGAGCCTTCAATGCTCGCATACACAAAGAATGGGTGTAGCTGAAGGCTCATGCTGATATTAAGATCTATAACCCCACTAGGTAGCTGTTCATGCATATTTATTAAACAACTTATGCATATTCGATAAGTGGAAGAAAAATGTGCTGGCTTAATTATTGTAATAAGGTACGTTAACATCCAATCATTAGTTTAACCGTGTCACTAGAATGCATGCAACATTTACATGGCATTGTATCAACGTTGGGGTCAGAACACACATTCATTTTGTCATTTTAGGACGCATAGGAAACAATAACACACGAAATATTTAATTTAACTGATAGTGCTTACTTTATCATAACCTGCAATTAAATAACCTAATACCACATCTCCTTTCCCCTGTGTTGTCAGGGAACCCACAGCTTATCAGGTACCCCCTCAGCCCCTTAAAAAAGATGAAAAGGAAAATTAGCTAAAAAAAACAATGGAAAGGGTAAGAGATTTTTTTTAAAAAAATGGAAAGAAAAAGGGAACTATCCTTACGAATCCTCCCTAGGAGGAGTTCGTTTGATGACAAGCCCTTAATAAGGTCTCGTCATGCACTGTCCAAACAAATGAATATTTGGACAGAGTAGCCAAAGCACATAAATTTAGCAACTAGTGTTTCACTTGACTTAAATGTATAGAAACTATTAATTCATTTTGGTAAAAATAAAGCTGCATAAGATATTTCTGATTTCTGCTTTATCATTTTGATGTATTCTTCAATAGGAAAAAAAGACCAAAGTGCATATTATAAAATCCCTTAAGATATCTCTGATTTTGACTGTTTTGATTTAAAATTGTTAACCCACGTGAGTATTGCCCCTTAACACTTGGTTTCTTTGTATTTTGATGTATTGTATACCTTTAGATTATTAGGCCCAAATAGCTGAGGGGTCTAGAGCGTCAGGCTACTGCAAAGAACAGAGCACAAAACGGTCATGACACAGGTTCGAATCCTGCCAAATAAAAAAAAAGAAATATAAATATTTTTACTGTTTTTTTTCTTAGTTATTGCTTTGATTTTCATTCTCTTTGTTAATGCGTTTGTGCTTAACATCACTATCAACATTTTTTCAGTCATATAACTACGGTCAATTATCATATAACATTGTTTTTGGATAGGTTGCTCTGCAACGGTTTAGCAGTACTTTGTGCATGCATACTTTCATAATCATATGTTGTGTGTGCAAGTCGCAATGACCCTGATAAGACTGTACAAACGCATAAACTGAAATAAGAGAACAACCACTATTTTCAAAAGGAAATGACTGCTTTGTAAAGAAATGGGCTGACTCATGAGACTTTTGACACTAATTGAATATTTGATCATCAAATGCTCAGACGTGCCAGCGCATGCCGCAGTCTCGCTAGAGCCTCCACTGCAAGCACACACATACAATGTTTGTAGATAAATGTTCAAGCCAAAATTGAGGCATCTAGCCCCACTAGGTAGCGGACAATGCACGTTTAATGAGTGACTTTACGCATGTGCGATAAATACCAAAAACCACATGTGCTGGCTCGTTATAAGTTTCCATTAAAAATATCAACCTTATTTTTTTATTCTGATCTGAAATAAGAGAACTACCACTGAATTTCATAAGAAAATGGCTGCTTTGGAAAGAAATGGGCCAGCTCATGAGATTTTTGATACTTATTGAATATATGATCAGTCATTTCTAAGACGTGCCTGCGCTTAGAAGCAGCATCACAAGGACCTTCACTGCTTGCACATACATAAAATGAGTGAAGATAAAGGTTCAGGCCAAAATTAAAGCGTCTAACCCCACTAAGTAGCTGTCCATGCATGTTTAATGGGTGACCTTCTACACATGCGTTAAGTACCAAAAACTTATGCACTGGCTCTAATGTAGTATATAGGAACGTAAACGTTCAATCGTTTACGTGGTTTTTATCGTTTTTAACAAGGGTATATACTACACTTGTAACGTTGGTGTATACTTAGATCATGATTTGTTTGTGGAGCTGCGACATGTGGCAGCAATTTGTTTGCTGCACAAAGGCCCTTTACTTTATGCAGAGTTATAATGGCATACGTAATACAGAGCTGCTTAGCCCAATCAATGCACAATGTAGGCTGCAGCACTATGTATGCAAAAGCTGCATTCTGTTTGCTAGAGGCAGGCTGCGTTTAAGGGACTTTTCATGGCATTAAACTTGGCAAGATGTAGCCCTCGGTTCACTGTATTGCATCTTTGTATCATGTTGTTATAGTTTCTGTGACGCAGTTATCATGTGGCCATAGTAATCTGAGATCTGATTCCACGGAATTGACTGAGGATATCCGAATGCTATAATGTATGACACCCTAGTTTCGTATTTCATTTCATCTTGTAGAAACATTCACCCTACAAGTCTTTTAGTTCAAATTTGTTAATATCTCATAATTTTAATACCCAAATAGTACAATTTTGACCCCTAAACAAGTATAAGCTAAAAATCGTCCACTCCCAAATTCGAATATCTTACCTGAATATTCATCAAGTAAGCAAAACGTACCAGCTAAGTGAAATGGACCAGCACATGCGATTTTGTTATACTTTCACAGTTATGAGCAACACAATTCTCAATTGAGCCTACACATCTGCACAGACTCGCCAGAGCCTTCAATGCTCGCATACACAAAGAATGGGTGTAGCTGAAGGCTCATGCTGATATTAGGATCTATAACCCCACTAGGTAGCTGTTCATGCATATTTATTAAACAACTTATGCATATTCGATAAGTGGAAGAAAAATGTGCTGGCTTAATTATTGTAATAAGGTACGTTAACATCCAATCATTAGTTTAACCGTGTCACTAGAATGCATGCAACATTTACATGGCATTGTATTAACGTTGGGGTCAGAACACACATTCATTTTGTCATTTTAGGACGCATAGGAAACAATAACACACGAAATATTTAATTTAACTGATAGTGCTTACTTTATCATAACCTGCAATTAAATAACCTAATACCACATCTACTTTCCCCTGTGTTGTCAGGGAACCCACAGCTTATCAGGTACCCCCTCAGCCCCTTAAAAAAGATGAAAAGGAAAATTAGCTAAAAAAACAATGGAAAGGGTAAGAGATTTTTTTTAAAAAAAATGGAAAGAAAAAGGGAACTATCCTTACGAATCCTCCCTAGGAGGAGTTCGTTTGATGACAAGCCCTTAATAAGGTCTCGTCATGCACTGTCCAAACAAATGAATATTTGGACAGAGTAGCCAAAGCACATAAATTTAGCAACTAGTGTTTCACTTGACTTAAATGTATAGAAACTATTAATTCATTTTGGTAAAAATAAAGCTGCATAAGATATTTCTGATTTCTGCTTTATCATTTTGATGTATTCTTCAATAGGAAAAAAAGACCAAAGTGCATATTATAAAATCCCTTAAGATATCTCTGATTTTGACTGTTTTGATTTAAAATTGTTAACCCACGTGAGTATTGCCCCTTAACACTTGGTTTCTTTGTATTTTGATGTATTGTATACCTTTAGATTATTAGGCCCAAATAGCTGAGGGGTCTAGAGCGTCAGGCTACTGCAAAGAACAGAGCACAAAACGGTCATGACACAGGTTCGAATCCTGCCAAATAAAAAAAAAGAAATATAAATATTTTTATTGTTTTTTTCTTAGTTATTGCTTTGATTTTCATTCTCTTTGTTAATGCGTTTGTGCTTAACATCACTATCAACATTTTTTCAGTCATATAACTACGGTCAATTATCATATAACATTGTTTTTGGATAGGTTGCTCTGCAACGGTTTAGCAGTACTTTGTACATGCATACTTTCATAATCATATGTTGTGTGTGCAAGTCGCAATGACCCTGATAAGACTGTACAAACGCATAAACTGAAATAAGAGAACAACCACTATTTTCAAAAGGAAATGACTGCTTTGTAAAGAAATGGGCTGACTCGTGAGACTTTTGACACTAATTGAATATTTGATCATCAAATGCTCAGACGTGCCAGCGCATGCCGCAGTCTCGCTAGAGCCTCCACTGCAAGCACACACATACAATGTTTGTAGATAAATGTTCAAGCCAAAATTGAGGCATCTAGCCCCACTAGGTAGCGGACAATGCACGTTTAATGAGTGACTTTACGCATGTGCGATAAATACCAAAAACCACATGTGCTGGCTCGTTATAAGTTTCCATTAAAAATATCAACCTTATTTTTTTATTCTGATCTGAAATAAGAGAACTACCACTGAATTTCATAAGAAAATGGCTGCTTTGGAAAGAGATGGGCCAGCTCATGAGATTTTTGATACTTATTGAATATATGATCAGTCATTTCTAAGACGTGCCTGCGCTTAGAAGCAGCATCACAAGGACCTTCACTGCTTGCACATACATAAAATGAGTGAAGATAAAGGTTCAGGCCAAAATTAAAGCGTCTAACCCCACTAAGTAGCTGTCCATGCATGTTTAATGGGTGACCTTCTACACATGCGTTAAGTACCAAAAACTTATGCACTGGCTCTAATGTAGTATATAGGAACGTAAACGTTCAATCGTTTACGTGGTTTTTATCGTTTTTAACAAGGGTATATACTACACTTGTAACGTTGGTGTATACTTAGATCATGATTTGTTTGTGGAGCTGCGACATGTGGCAGCAATTTGTTTGCTGCACAAAGGCCCTTTACTTTATGCAGAGTTATAATGGCATACGTAATACAGAGCTGCTTAGCCCAATCAATGTACAATGTAGGCTGCAGCACTATGTATGCAAAAGCTGCATTCTGTTTGCTAGAGGCAGGCTGCGTTTAAGGGACTTTTCATGGCATTAAACTTGGCAAGATGTAGCCCTCGGTTCACTGTATTGCATCTTTGTATCATGTTGTTATAGTTTCTGTGACGCAGTTATCATGTGGCCATAGTAATCTGAGATCTGATTCCACGGAATTGACTGAGGATATCCGAATGCTATAATGTATGACACCCTAGTTTCGTATTTCATTTCATCTTGTAGAAACATTCACCCTACAAGTCTTTTAGTTCAAATTTGTTAATATCTAATAATTTTAATACCCAAATAATACATTTTTGACCCCTAAACAAGTATAAGCTAAAAATCGTCCACTCCCAAATTCGAATCTCTTACCTGAATATTCATCAAGTAAGCAAAACGTGCCAGCTAAGTGAAATTGGCCAGCACATGCGATTTTGTAATACTTTCACAGTTATGAGCAACACAATTCTCAGTTGAGCCTACACATCTGCACAGACTCGCCAGAGCCTTCAATGCTCGCATACACAAAGAATGGGTGTAACCGAAGGCTCATGCTGATATTAAGGTCTATAACCCCACTAGGTCTCTTACCTGAATATTCATCAAGTAAGCAAAACGTGCCAGCTAAGTGAAATTGGCCAGCACATGCGATTTTGTAATACTTTCACAGTTATGAGCAACACAATTCTCAGTTGAGCCTACACATCTGCACAGACTCGCCAGAGCCTTCAATGCTCGCATACACAAAGAATGGGTGTAGCCGAAGGCTCATGCTGATATTAAGGTCTATAACCCCACTAGGTAGCTTTTCATGCATGTTTCAATCATCTTGATGGGGAAGAGAGAGCTGTTTGCTTTGCCTTATTTGTCTTCCTGGTGTCTTGTGATGGTTGAGCGGCTCTTCCTCGCGGTGCCACTAGGTTGTCTGCGGTTTGTGATTGTGGTATTTCCTGATCATACTCACTTACTATTTTATCAAACACCTTATGCATATTAGATGAGTGGAAAAAATAATATGCTGGCTAAATTATTGTACTAAGGTACGTTAACGTCCAATCATTAGTTTAACCGTGTCACTAAAATGCATGCAACATTTACATTTACATTTACAAACTCAAAATAAAGCGCAATGATTGGCTGCTTGCAGACACGTGTCCGCAAGCAGCGAATCATTGCGCTTTATTTTGAGTTTGAGACTGTACTTAAGCTTTATAACCTCGAGGCATGGGCTGTACTGGTTCCCCATCGTTCATTCGGCGTAAAGATGCCTGAGCAGAGAAGTGATTAGTCGTCGTGGTTCGACAGTAGGCCCTCGCGTTTTGTCACCTTTGTGTATGCCTATCGAAAAGGAAAGTCGCCAAGGTGTGTTGAACAGCCAAAATCTAGACGAAGCCTGCATCTTTAATGGGGGTCCATTGAAACACCCCAAGCCTCCACCAAAACACCGCCGAACATCCTCATACTATATGCCAAACCACTTTAAATCGTGTTTTATACTTTCTTATAACCACACCAGATAACATACCTAACTATATTAAGCCATACTTGACAGTACACGTAGACCATTGCCCCCAAACCACATAATACCACACCAAACCACCAAGAACATCCACATGCCATATACCAACCACATTAAAACTCGTTTTAACCTTTCTCATCACAACAAAACATATCAAATCAAATTACAAATATCGAAGTCCTATTGTCCATAGTGGAGAGAAAAACAACAGCGCATTGAATTCAATCTCAATACATGCATTTGTGTTTGAATAAGGGATATTCTAGCATGCTCACGGTATAGTAAATGATCTAAAACGTTTGTTTATATAATGTGAAGGCATATTAATCATATATTTAATTAATGGTGGGTAGCGAAAAAGGGGAAATAAAGGTTGTGGGTGTATTGGACCGAAGAGAATGTAAGTGTGCTTGTTACTATCCCGGGAGGCTGGTTCTGCGGTGGTTAGGTAGAGGTTTTGGTGGTTGGGTAGAGGTTAGGGTAGTTTTGTAGAGGTTTGGGGTGTTTGGACCGCTTAACGACTGTTCTATAGTCCGTCCAGTTAAGAGAGACTGGGCGGTTCTTAGCAAAGACACACCCATGGACATTTCCATATAAAAATCGGTAAGACAGGGTGTGTTTATTCACCTGTGAAAATATCTGTTAACCTGTAGTTGTTTTGAGCCCATTGTGAGAAAAGGGCATCTTGAATTATTTGGATAACAAGGAGACTGACTTGTCTAGATGTTTCGAAATTTTAACTATTCAAATTATATACTGAATAAGAAAATAAAATAAATGGTCCGCAATGAAAAGTTAATACTATATACTTGGTCAGCACATAAAAATGGTGGTTCTTATTACATCGGCGCGTGGCGAAGGCTCCGACGAGCCTCCATGTACGCATGACCTCGCCAGGGCTTTCGCTTCTCGCATAAACAAAGTATGCAAGTCGAAGAAGACTCCGAACAACTTTTAGACATCTAGTCGCTCTGGACACGCCAGGATGAGCGATTATTAGAGGCTTTTTCGGATATGCGGTAAGACCAAATCTCGTGTTTGTATGCCCTTTTCTCACGATCCAAATATTTAACCCTTGTCCCGCTGAGTTCTAATTGGTGATTTATTATTATTGTATCAGGCTTAAAAATCAAACCTGTTTTGCTTACAGACAAAATTTGAAGAAAGTGTAAACCTACCCTCCCCAAAACCTTCACAACATATCCATCCCGGAAAATGAAATGCAGCAAGTCCCCAGCAGCATACTAAAGATAAACGTTTACCAGGCATGCTAACGTATAAAGTTGGTCACCCTTGTCGTCTGCGCTTCAGTTGGTTGCACGAGTAAAGCGTACAAAGGCTATTACACCCGATTTATTGTAGACTAGTCTTATTTGACAGTGTATGACAGCGCTCTGGCTGACACGCCCAGTCTCTGTTAGCTGGTCGCACTATATTTGAATAGACGCTAGTGTATATCTTTTTCGAAAACACGACTGTTCGAAGTGCCACCAAGGGCCAGTGCTAAAAGTACTTTGCCAAAAACCTGCGGGGACAAAGGTTAAATGATGTCAAAGAGACTTGCTGAAGAAAAAATGAAAATTGTGACTCATGGTCTGAAAAAGAGTTTGTCCAGCATTCGGTTCCTAAAGCGCTAAGGAATATCTTTTCTACCAAACTCACAGTATGTAAACTGAAATAAACATCATGTACCCGTTCCTCCTAGCTCTCGCCTTATAAACATGAATAACAACACTCGTGCGTAACCAGTAGTCGGAAACAAGCATGTATTTAGGTACATGTACCCGTTTTGATTTATATTGTTATTTTAATGATGAGAATTTTAAGTCTCTTTATGTGCTGGGGAAATCAGCAAATGGTGGTGAGCTGTGAGAGTGATTGTGAGCGGTATATCCGTGCTCAAAATGTAATAAATAAAATGACAACACTGGAGACAATATATGAGTTTCCAATTTTCTTCTTCTCAGTTTAACATATCCAAACTTAATGTTCAAAATACTATAACATGTTCCAAGAATGAATACAAATGTAATATATAAGTTCTCCTAATGATCGTATAATACTTCAATATGTATGTTTAAATAACATAAATTTGCTGGAACATTCCAAGCGTTCGTTAAACTTAGTTTTCAAACTTGGTAAAATTACCAAAACAGAATAAATGTCTTAAACTTTCAGTTGACAAATTCAAACTATGTCTTAAACACGGAGTTGGTAGATCCAAACTATGCAATTAATTGCTTCTAAACCGTTCAGTTGGTAATTCCTAACTGCCTTATCGCGTGTTACTCGTTTAGTTGGTAAATCCTAACTAACTTCTCCCAATTCAAAATATCTCTAATTCTAAAAACAGACACGCCCATATTGTACCATATACAGCATAAGCCAATCGCCTTGGCAGAGGTATAAGGCGGTTCTAAAATATTAAGATTAATAATTGAGCAGAATAAATCCCTTTGATGGACAATAGCGCCGCCGCCAAACGGACGCGGATGGCAGACGTTGTGAAATCAACTTCCGTGAGCATGTTTGCACAACTGACTCACGTGTGAACAGCGCTATTGTTCGTCAAATGTAAGACGCTAAAATATGATCACCTTAATTGATGTCAACACCTGCGAGAAGCGTGGGTTCGACTCACTAATTAAGGAGACACATCCTGGTCTAAAAATACAAAATAAAATTAAAATCTAGCGTTGAAAAGTAAAACATTTTCTAACTAAAATAAACTATTTTGTTTCAGATTCTGTATAAAGTTGCGATTATTTTGATACCTAACATGCTCTGTAGTTGTTTTATGTTAAAACTTGGACATGCACAACAGTCTTCGAAACAGACTCGCGTGGTCTCGTCGGACACACACGGAGGTCTCGAATACTGAAACGTGCACCTATGTTTTGAGTAGTAGGTTGAACAGAGAAATGTAAGCAAATGATCAAATTCCTTCTCGTGCAGTCTCGTCGGGACGTGCACAACAGTTATGAAATAAACGGGTCATGTACGCTAGTTCAGAAACAGTCTTGCGCAGTCTCATTGGACGTGCACAGATGTTTCTGTAACAGCGACATATACCACGGTTTTGACTCTCATAATTTGAAACAATACCCAAACTCATGTAAGGTATTTCTAGTGTGTTCACATGGCTTTGGGTAACTCAGATAGCTATATGGGATGAAAGAAAGACAGAAGAAGAAGGGATGGGCTGGGCTTATTTTTGGACCAAGTGGCGCCTGAGCATATAGGATAAGTTGGACATATTACCCGTTGCCATGGTAAACACCAATATTGTAAATGTCACAAATATAGTGTACATATGCAAAGCAGAGCCATCACATTGACACTATTTCAAACAAAGTGAACAATGGCGTTTGTGAAGCTTGAAACTCACCCTACGTTCACACAAAAATATAATAATGTGATTGCCTTGTCTGATTCAACCATCTACATATATTACTTTTGCTTTATTTAAGCAGACTTGAGCGCATCACCTTCACATTTTACAGGAAAATATACTATGCATCTAATCTGATCGAAGGTAAGCACGCTCAGTTTACGAATGAATGCAAAATATTCAAGAATTGATGCCTAATCTATATCTGGCTGTAAATAAGCTGCCCGGAAAAATTAACTTCTGGTCATAAACAGTGCTGTGTGAAATACACACTGTTTATGGCAACGAATGGAAAAAATGAATACATGTACTAAAGACTCCAACCATTCTTCGCTTTTGCATCGTTTGGCTGGGCTATTCGTTATTCAGTGAGCTTACCACTTTAGATATCACAATGTGATAAGTATGACAGTTTTTAATGGCCAGCACCAGTCTGCACTGAGTCGTCCATTTATTACGACAGCGTACATTAAAGTAGCATAATGTTTGATCAGCCTGTGTACCGTAAGCATTATCTTACTATGAACCAAAGACGTACATGTACTTTCTCAAGAACCTGGTCGGTCTGGGTCTTTGTAACTCGCACTTTCAGGTAAACTATGATCAGTCTGACACTAGCCTGTGTCGGTACACCGTCTAGATTGCAGATTGGGCATAATTTATATAGCGTAATTATATGCATGCTAAGACCACAATCGGGCTGTAGTTAAAGTTTGAAATTGCATTAAGCCTTACTGCAATATTTATATAGTTGCGATGATTCCGATAGGCCTATGTAACAAAAATAATATTTACAAATAATCCGACACCAGCCTGCGCATGAGCGCAGTCAAGCGCGCAGGCTAACTACAATCATAATTGACTAAGTGTACTGCTCAGTCTTGGATCGACCTCAAATAATTCAGTCAAACTAACCTATCAGAATATACATTTTACAAAGACTCAGATCAGCATGTAACTCAACAACTGCTTAACCATAAAAAAACAATGCTATGTTCTCTATAACGCGCATATCTCGAGCGATAATAAAAAAAGAGTAGCTTATATACTGTAAGAAGCTTAATTCGTACGACTTGCTAAAGTAAAGCGAATATAATGCCAAACAAAGGAAATAGTGACCAGACTACACAATCGCGCAGCTATACCAGAATTTCCTCTGTTTAACACTTATTGCAGTTAACATATTAGCTGTGAAGCAGTGAAAATGTGATAATTCTCGCGATTTCTATTCAGTGTTCACTTTTATTTTGGAGCACCATTTTCAGTCCCAAATCTCGCTCAGAAATGCTAATACATGCTTATGAAACATAAAAATTTGACTCGATAAAAGCATATATAACAGCTTTAAATATTACAAATGTAAAAAAAAAAATAAATAAAAAATAACCAATACTATTTTTGTATGTGTGAACAAAACCCATCGAAAAATGTCCTGTGCATACGTATACCTGTGTAATTGTCATAATTATTGAAATAACAAAGTTCTGGTGCGCCTTTAAGGCTGATATGAGTCTGTGCCAAAGCACAGGCTCATGTAAGCCTTATCGTTGAAAGGCGCGCGCAAAGGACACGTTTCAAAAAGAATTGCTCACTTACCAAGCCCCCAAAACATCTATGTGCCAATGCCTATTTGAACACTTCTGTCTTTTAACGGACCTTCATTTTCCTTCTCTGCAGTGGAAGCTCTATTGTTTAAACGCTTATCCCTGTCCTGTGTGTGGAGAGTCGTCGATTGGGCGAGCTCTCTCTTGAGTTTCACAATTTCGCGTTGACGCTCAACGTTCTGAGCAACGAATTTGTGAACAGTTTTCTTTTCATTTTCAAGCTCATTCTTTAAGTTAGACACTTCCTGATCCTGCAGCTTCATTAGTTCTTTAACACGTTCGCAGTCGTCTTCTCTTCCCTTATAGAGTAGCTGAATCGTTGAATTTAATAAATTGAAACTTGCTTTAAGCTCTTTTATTATTTTAGAAGCAGATTTTAATTTAAATTTTCTGCTATCAGGTTGTGAATCAAATTGAACACTTATCACTTCCTTCATTTGGGTGTCATCAAGGTGGGCGAATGGTAACGCGGAACACATATTTTTATTTTCACAAAATATCTTCATCCTAATCCTATCTCTGGAAAGAGTAGCCTTGCTCTTGTGTTTCTTAAATGATGTCATGTCAGGCGTAGGGCTCCAAACAGCGTGATGTGTCTCAAATGGTTCTTGTATTAAATTCACTGGTACAGGACCTGACTGAAACCGCGGTCGCCAGTATGGTTTGATATAACTATGATATCTGTTGTTCACTCCAATGTTGTATCTCCAGGAATTGTCCATGTTTTTCTTCTCTGTAGATCAGGAACGACGTAACAAGCTTAAAAGTTGTTACTCCGGACTCTCGACCAATTTTAATGAATGATGTAGATTTTAAAGTCTCTTAGGTGTGTGGTGGGGAAATCAGCAAATGGTGGTGAGCTGTGAGAGTGAGCGGTATATCCGTGCTCAAAATGTAATAAATAAAATGACAACACTGGAGACAATATAAAAGTTTCCAATTTTCTTCTTCTCAGTTTAACATATCCAAACTTAATGTTCAAAATACTATAACATGTTCCAAGAATGAATACAAATGTAATATATAAGTTCTCCTAATGATCGTATAATACTTCAATATGTATGTTTAAATAACATAAATTTGCTGGAACATTCCAAGCGTTCGTTAAACTTAGTTTTCAAACTTGGTAAAATTACCAAAACAGAATAAATGTCTTAAACTTTCAGTTGACAAATTCAAACTATGTCTTAAACACGAAGTTGGTAGATCCAAACTATGCAATTAATTGCTTCTAAACCGTTCAGTTGGTAATTCCTAACTGCCTTATCGCGTGTTACTCGTTTAGTTGGTAAATCCTAACTAACTTCTCCCAATTCAAAATATCTCTAATTCTAAAAACAGACACGCCCATATTGTACCATATACAGCATAAGCCAATCGCCTTGGCAGGGGTATAAGGCGGTTCTAAAACATTAAGATTAATAATTGAGCAGAATAAATCCCTTTGATGGACAATAGCGCCGCCGCCAAACGGACGCGGATGGCAGACGTTGTGAAATCAACTTCCGTGAGCATGTTTGCACAACTGACTCACGTGTGAACAGCGCTATTGTTCGTCAAATGTAAGACGCTAAAATATGATCACCTTAATTGATGTCAACACCTGCGAGAAGCGTGGGTTCGACTCACTAATTAAGGAGACACATCCTGGTCTAAAAATACAAAATAAAATTAAAATCTAGCGTTGAAAAGTAAAACATTTTCTAACTAAAATAAACTATTTTGTTTCAGATTCTGTATAAAGTTGCGATTATTTTGATACCTAACATGCTCTGTAGTTGTTTTATGTTAAAACTTGGACATGCACAACAGTCTTCGAAACAGACTCGCGTGGTCTCGTCGGACATACACGGAGGTCTCGAATACTTAAACATGCACCTATGTTTTGAGTAGTAGGTTGAACAGAGAAATGTAAGCAAATGATCAAATTCCTTCTCGTGCAGTCTCGTCGGGACGTGCACAACAGTTATGAAATAAACGGGTCATGTACGCTAGTTCAGAAACAGTCTTGCGCAGTCTCATTGGACGTGCACAGATGTTTCTGTAACAGCGACATATACCACGGTTTTGACTCTAATAATTTGAAACAATACCCAAACTCATGTAAGGTAAAATGATCATTTTTCTTCATCATAATATTAGCGATACAGACAATACACATTCAAACAAGGTAAGAAAAGCTATTTTATCTATTTTATTCCGTTTTATTCCATGATTTTAACGGTTTCCTCCTTTGCATTTTGCTTTGTTAAAAAACGACTTGCTCACAATCAGAGCCGTTCTGTGCCGAAAATGAGCTTAAATGCCAGTTTGCATGGTTTAAGTAGAATTGGCAATCGCATGTGTACATGATTACATGGTTGTAACTGTTAAAATTACTAAGATCTATGGAAAAATGAATTTTAGTAGGTGGGCCCTCGCAATTACAGCTGTACCAACAGCTCTCATATCACGATTTCCGACAACTGGTTACGCACGAGTGCGACATAATTTATATTTATAAGGCGAGAGCTAGGAGGAACGGGTACTGAATGTTTATTTCAGTTTACATACTGTGAAACTATTCGTGACCAAAACGACTGAAATCTGGTCCCAAAGCATAAAAAACACATTAAAAATGCACACAGAAGCACTCAAAAATGTCCCCTTCTCGTTCTCCCCCCCTCTTGTGACTTCGGCACTCGATGTTTTCCTCTGTAGGACCACTTTTTGATATGCGGCGACGGCCCTGGCTACTAGGGCTCAAGTGCCGTCAGCTTCAGCTCAATTACAACAACTGATGGTATAGCAACCATTAAAAAATAATATGAGCCACGACATGAGGTTTCCAACAATGTGGTATGTGCGACCAGCAAAGGCTCAGACGATGCAGCCTGTGCATAAGCGCTGTCTGATCAGAGCCTTTGCTAGTCGCATGAATATTCTATGATTGTTAAGCTACTGACCGAACAGCATTTGGAGTTTCTAAGCTTAAAAGGAGGCTGCACAGGCTCGTCTGCGTTATGTCATCGCTGTACCCTGCAACAAGAGAACAGACGATATATGGGTCGGAAACCAGACAATTAAGCAAAAATGCATGTGACCCAAATACGGGTAAATACGAACGAGGTAGGTAAACTACAGACATAGACAGGGAAAATACGGACATATACAATTTCCATTATGCCTTGTAAACCAGGGGTCGCAGGTTCGATTCCCGGCTTCTCCGTGAAACCTCTTTCGGTTGAGCCTTCGAGTTCCCGTCATATAATAAACACACAAATCATAAACCCTCCAGGCCCAGTACTGGTTTCTACCCATGGAAAGCCACAAAAAGTTTAGGGTAAATACGGACAGTGTATAGGCTTATTGCATAGGCAATTTTGAGAGGCTGTTGAAGCGTTCTTTTTTAATCTGGCGTATTCTTTATTCGATCTCCAGGAAATATTTTGGTGCCCAGGCATGCTATCATTCAAATATGCTGTACAAATAGCACAAGTTTTGCTGACCTGAGGCACCACATCAGTAATGGCAATGAAGATTTAGAACCGCGCTTTTTATTATCTTAATATATCAACCTGCATTCCCATAGCTTTGTTTGATCTAAAATATACGTTTTGCCAAAACAATCGAGAAAATTATATCAGTGTGAAGAGGAAATCAAAGCAAAAACACTATGTCCGTATTTTCCCGACACACAAAAATGGACTGGTAAAATACGGCAACTTTATATTTCAAGTAACTGCATGGAGCGAAATGGTTTTCATTATTGAAGAAAAATATGAAGAAAATGAAACATGAATAGTCCAATCTTTGATTAAAGTCAATTTAAAGCAATGAAATACACGTTTAATGACTGAATTCATGCGCCGAAAATGTTTCTTCCGATTGATGAAACTTTGCGATATTCTCAAAGAATCTGGATTATGCAGGGGTAGTCCCACTGGTGGAAGAAAAATACTCATTGCAAATGGTCATAATTAAGTGGTAGGCTATATGGGTGTAGAAGAACCGAAGTAGTAATGGATGCCACTCTGGCCCCATTTTTTTTAAGCCTGAAAAGAACTTAGAATTTTTCAGGCTAAAAAAATGGGGCCAGAGATGGCTATCCTGGTAGGCTTGAGTGACTAGCTGTGAATAACTTAGTTTATTTTTGGGGATTATTCTAGCTGGGGCCTATGATTATGATAGTTTCCTGGGCTATTGAGAAATAACTTAGTTTATTTTTGGGATTATTCTAGCTGGGGGCTGTGATTGTGATAGTTTCTTGGGCTATTGGGGAATAACTTAATTTATTTTTGAGGTCTCTTCTGGTTGGGTCTATAATTATGATAGTTTCCTGGGCTGTTGGGTAAATAACTTAGTTTATTTGTGAGCTATTCTGGTCTATGATTGTGATTATGATAAGCTCCTGGTCATATCCACTGGTTGGGTTGTGATTATGATAGTTTCCTGGGCTGTTGGGTAAATAACTTAGTTTATTTGTGAGCTATTCTGGTCTATGATTGTGATTATGATAAGCTCCTGGTCATATCCACTGGTTGGGTTGTGATTATGATAGTTTCCTGGGCTAGTGGGAAATAACTTAGTTTATTTGAGGTCTATTCTGGTCTATGATTGTGATTATGATAGTTTTCTGGTCATATCCACTGGTTTGGCTTGTGATTATGATAGTTTCCTGGGCTGTTGGGGAATAACTTAGTTTATTGAGGGGGATAAAGGTTCTGCTGTGGTGATATATAAAATAACTTAGTTAAATCCAGCTTTGAAAATAACTTAGTCATTTTAGGGGGTATAGTATGTGGTGATATATGGTGTGTGTAATAGTCAAGGCTACTAAGTACCATGCGTCTTTAGAGTCTCTTGGTCAATCAAGACCTCATCTCCTAGAGGCATCACTCTGTAGCGTTAACTAGTGTTTAGCTAGCCGTCTCAAGCTTACTACTACTGATTTTTTGAAAAGAACAACAAAGACTGGTGAACATTTCTATAACTTTATTGCCCCGCTAACTATAACTGAATACAATGACAGAGGATTAGGGCCGTCCCTCTGTTCATTGTTTACAATAATTTCCCTTAACATATTTACAACATATTATACTTAGGATACTTCTTTGAAAGGTGATGTGAATAATTATGACATTTACAAGTCTGTATTCTGTGTTTGAATAAAAAGTCAGGAGGAGCCATGCGTCTCATTCCATTCTGGGATAGGATGACTCTGGCATAGTTATAGATGAACCACATCTCGATATCTCTGTCATTCTGGTATAAATCATCTCCAGTTCCATATAGTTCTTGATGAATGGCTGTGTTTAGATCTAGTCCTTTGTTGAGCTGGTGAATGATGTAGATACACCAAATTCCACATACTTTGCTCCATGGACTCTGTAAACATTCTTTGTTATGGATCCATCTTGAAGAGTTTCTTTCAATAAATGGTAGAACATATTGCTCTTCTGGTGGTCTTCCATATGAATCGAAGTAGATAACTTGATCTCTTCTGAAGTAGATAGCCACCCAATGTTCTCCTGGATCTGTGGATATATCTGTATTCACAATGTAAGCCTTCATATCCAGTGGTTTCTTCTCTGGTAGTAAATCCTTGGCACATACTTCTCCTTTCACAGGTATATTGTTTATGACTTTGATTAGTTCAACAGTGTTCATTTTTATTCTGTTTCTGGGTTCTCTTTTTCTTCAGTTTCCTTTTCTTCATAGGATTCTATGAGTTTCTTGGCCCAGTACGTCTTCCACTGTTCTGTTAAGTCACTTTGATTTTTCTTGAAGTACTGCCAGTTTTTATAGGCTTCTTGATTTTCTTCTGGCGTCAGGTGATTGATCCCTGTTGTAAAGTCCATAGGGTGTCGCCAATTATCGCCATACAGATAGTTCCAGATTCTATTGTCAAAGTCTTCCATCACATCATAGATGTTTAGGCCCTCTAAGGCTGGATCATGACATCCATAATCTTCAATCCATTCTCTTGGAGAAGTCCATAGACAGATATCGTGGTATTTCTGACTTGGGTGGTTCATTTTGCATCCATGACATTCATGCTTCGCACAGTCTCCAACTGCCATCTTTAGACAAGTCAATATGGCTTGTTTTAGAAGAGTCTTCATAAGACAATTGATATCCTCATTGTCTTCTACTTCTTTCTCTAAGGTACTCTTCTCATCTGATGGCTGGATTGTTGCACTGTATGCATCTGTTTGGTACATCAAGTCCTGTTCAATGAAGTATCCAGCATTCATCTTTAGTAATCTGTGGTAACTTCTCTAAGTCCGTTGATTTCTATCAGGTTGTCAAACTCTGCATACACAAGCACGTTGATCGTCTTGTCAAGTGATGTTGCAAACTGAAGCTCCAATCTGAGGTTCCCAGTTTTTATAGGGTGCAAATGAGACTGATCGGCTGCTTGATCTGGTGTCAAATCATATCCCCAAAAGCAGTAACCTCCTTTGTAATCTTCATAATCAATGTTGCAATTTTGGACCTGATTCTGACTTGCTAATGCTTGGTAAACTGATAGAAAAGATCTGAGATACTGATCATTTTCAAATCTAGGTTCAAATGGTTTTCCATAGACACTATGGCCATCACAAGTGACATCCATTTTACTTAGATTGAAATGTTGGAAAAAGAAAGGATTAGTATCCAAATTCCCATTAAATGCCTCATTTGTTACTAAACCAATAAAAACTCGTTTTGGAAGTTGACCTGTGAGAAGATGATCTTCAATTTTAGATCTTGTGCCACTACTGATTGTAAAAGTTTTGACTTCAACTCTTCTGATTGGAAATTTAGCATTATGATGAGCAATAGTTTGATTCAGTTCATTGCTAATGGCTGGTAGAAGCTGAACATTTCGTACTCTCAAGATAGCAGTATCAATTTTGATTTTTTCAGGATAATTATCACTCATCAAACAAAACTGAGGAGAAGATCGATTAAGTCTAAGTTTGAATTCTAAGCCATTAGGTAAATACTTCTCTTGCATAGCAAGATCCAAATGTAATTTACCCTGAAGCTCCACGGATTTGCTTTTTGCTATGCGTTTGCCACGATCAGTGATAGATGCATTTGTTATATCTTCAAAAGCTCCAGCTTCATCCTCAGACCAAAATTCTGCTGCCTTCAGTTGATTATCTTTGACATCAGAACCATAAGAAAATAAATTTTCAAGGTATGCTCTGTATGGATACGTGTCTGAATTATTTGTGATCAATTTATTGTTGATATACAAATCGATGCCACTGAACATACTATGAAAAAAGTTATTAATTGGAAATACTTTTGCATCCGTGTCAAGATCTTCACCCGTTTGCTTTAAGATTCTGAATTTGATATACAGATAGGCTTGAGACAAATCAGTGTAAAACTCGGTGTGAGGTGGAATTAGAAATTCAATGGGTGCATGATGACTATCGAGAGAAGCGATGGGATGATAATCATTCCACTGAGTGCCTTGCATGGTAGTCATGGTGGGTGGAATGGACTCCATATCCAATTCCGTTTTAGTGCAATCGCAAGAACCTTGTTGAATCATTTTTCGTCAAATATATCTCTTTCAAATACCAGACGTTTAATAGGATTAAACTTTTTTGCTCTGCTTTTAAAACCCCTCTTAACAGTTCGGTGTCTAGATTGAGACTGAGGCTTTTTGCGTTTTTGAGTTGAATTTATAGCCAACTGATTTATATAAGACTGACCAAAAGATTTCAAAGCTGTTTTTCCTCTTTGTTTTAAAACTTTTTTTACATTTTCACCACCCACAATATCTTTCAGAGCTTGAATCCCTTGATCTTTTTCTTGATCTTTTTTCACACTTTTTAAACTTGCTTTTGCGACAGGTTTTAAAATTGGAATCACTGTTCTCAATGCAGCTTTAAAAATGGATCCTAAACCATTGCCATATTGTCTTGAAACGCCTCTGTACACGGGAAAGTCTCCTTTCCCAGATTGAAGAGACATAATGCTTCTGGATTGTTTCAACATTATTCTTTCTGTCGAAAATGTAGTTTCACTAACGTTTTCCCAGAGATAAATGGCACATTTTCACCTGTATCACCTTTTATACTAATGTGCACCTGATCTATGAAAGATTTTGCCACTGGAACGTAGTGTACATTGACAAATTCTTGATGTAAATGATTGTTTTCTCTTTTACTTTCAAATGGCAATACTCTCAAAATAGGTGCAGTAACATCACCAATAAATGTATAACTTGCTAAATCAGAGTAAATGTAAAGTTGATGAATTTTTGTATTCAAATCCACACCATATCTGAAAATGTATTTTTCATTTGCTACTGGTTTATCAAAATAATTTCTATCTACACCTAATATTTCTGCAATTGCCTTTGGAAAAATAATTTTGACTTTCGTAGGATCTTGAACATCAAGTTTGACTCGAGCACTGTTTTCACCATAAGAAATTGTAATGGTAGCATTGCTATTTTTTAGTGTCAGTCCATATTGAAAATTGATAGTTTTTTGAATTTCTTCAACTAAATGGCGTGGAGAAGCATAATAACCATTTTGAATAAAGACTCTCATGTCTACATAACCTCCATAGGTTGTACAATTATCAATATCTTCACACATTTTTCTATCAAAAAATCTTAAAATCACATAATTGTTTTCTTTTGTGATATTATTTACTTCAGTTGGAGTTATGACTTCTACCAAACCTACTTCCCAATTATCTTTTTCAATTTGTATGGAATGATCTAATTTCACTTTAAAGTCACATTGTATATTTTTTGAAAAAGTGCTGAGTGAACTATCACTCAAGAGTGTCAAATAAAAGTTGTTCATGGTTTGAGTTTGGGTGAATCTGTTTCGTCAGCAGAAATTGGATTAGTTTGTTTTCTAAATTTTAAACCTGGGGATGGTAGTATGTAACCGATAGAACTACTGAGTAAAATTAACCACAATTCTTTATCTGGACTTCTCAGACTGATTTGAACTAATGATGTGACAATGATCATGTATACAACAATGATCTGAGCAAAAAAAGTGAACCGATTTTTAACAATTCGATCACGACCTTCTGCAGATTGTACTGAAGCAGTGTCACCACGTACAAATGATCCTCTGAGATCCATTTTCATGCTTTTATACAAGATCAGATTCTAAAATCCAACTGTCGAATTTTGAAGGATAACCTTTCCAGTGAACTTTAATTTCTTTCACCCACTTTTTTCCTACTTTACGTTTTCTGTGATCTAAAACAGAATCAATTTCGTAAATTTGATCTTTCTCTACACGTTGTAACTCGTGTGAATAGAAAGTACCTTTGACTAATTCACCCTCAAGATCTTTTATTTTATAGGTGATAGGAGTCTGAGTTTTGACCACTGCTAAAATTTGAAATAATTCTTGTGTCCAATTTGGTAAATAACCTTTATCAAATGTACGTTTTGTTTTATTGATACGCACAAAATCATTCACTTTGAATTTTGGTTTGACGTTTTTAGAATTTGATTTTCCATATTAGTTTTCTGACACCTGTGGTTCATTTTTAAGAGTCACAGACACAGGTGCACATTTAATACTTCGATGAAAAGCGTGATTGTAACCATGTACTAATTTGGGAAGAATGTCTACATATCGCAAAGTGCGATGATGAGTAAAATATTTCCACATGCGAGTTTTCAAAGTTCTTTGAAAACGTTCCACAATACTGGCTTTGGTTTCAGGATTTTCAGTAGTGAAGAAATGAATCTTTTTAGTTTTCAAGAAATTTTGAAATTCTTTATTTTTGAATTCAGTTCCTTTATCTGTTTGCAAACTTTTTGGACATCGTCCACTTTTTAAAACAGATTTGAAAGCAATCACTAAAGTTTTCCCAGTTTTATCTTTAATAGGTACCACCCATGCATATTTTGAAAAGACATCTATGATGCAAAGTAAATATCTATGTTTGTCATTGAACTTTGATAATTTTGATAAGTCTGCCAAATCTGCTTGACATTGAGTATCAATTCCAGCCACTACTGTTTTGCGTCGCAAAAACTTTTTATGAATAGGTTTATGTAAAGTATAAGTTTGTTGTTTTCTTAACCAGTCTCTAACATCTTGAAGTTTTACTTTTTTGGATGATTGTTTAGCAAGTTTGTACAAAGCTTGTTCACCTGCATACGCAGCAGGACTTTTAGGATTGTAATACAACTGTTCAAGCTTCATTGTAACTGACCCATGGAGAAGAAAACTCTTCTTTTATACGTTTTTGGGTGGCAGATAAAAGTGTCGGAGAGGAAAAATGGTCTTTGATACGTTTTCTGACACTCAAACTCTTTGCAGACCTGACAGAAACAGGAATACGACTTGCTGTTTTTCTGATGGTGCGTTTTTGTTTGGGAGTGATATAATCCGTTTCAGGAGTTTCTGGAGCGCGATGCATCCAGTCCCACCTTTCCCTATTTCCAATGACATCTTGGGGAATATTCATGTCTCTTAAACCTTCTGCAAAAGCTTGCCAACCTGTAGGTTCACTGCCTTTACGATGTCTAATGACATCATTGACCAAATCAATAATATTGGACCCTGGAATAGATTTGCCATAAAGTTTAACTGTACCATCATCTTCCCAGGACACATTTGGGTTAGTTTTTAGAAGTGAAACTAAAAGCTGAGCTTTGCGTTTCATGGTGGAAGGCACACTATCTATGACCAATTGATTCATTTTGGAAGAACTAGGGTCAGATTGGGGAAAAAGAGATGATTCTTTTAAAGCTTTTTGATGAGCCATTTTAAATTTGTGCAAGGTCTGGCCATATAATTGAGATTTTTCAGCTTCAGACAAATCTTCATTGACCATGACAGAAGATAAGTCTCTTTGAAGACTGGCTGTGGCAGATACATTAGGATCAGGAGGCAGTCTGGGTTTTTGAATTTGTTCCTCTTTCCAGCGTTTCATGTCTTCCCAAAGTTTAAATGGCACAATAGCCATTTTACGACCATCCATATTTTTTTTATTTTTTGATAATTTCACCCAAGACAGAACCTATGATAGGAGCAATTAATGGTTTTAATAATAATCCTAACAAAGCTCCACCTTTCTGATTAATAATTTTCTTTTTTGTGTCAAGTGGCACTTGCTTAGAACTCAGTAAACGTATATGTTGCTTTCTAGCTCGTAACTGATTCTTTTGAGCATTTGTCAGACGTACATTGCCTTTTATAAGATTGATGCAACATTCCCCTACACAATCAATGACTTCTTTAGGAGATTCTTGAATCATTTTCTTACGACATTTATTGGATAAATGAGTCAATCCTTCTAAAAATGTACCATAAGTTTTAATCAGAGATTTTTTTCTCATTTTATTTTGCATTTTTCTACGACGTGTTGTTGTTACAGCCATGTTTATGAGTGTGTTTATAATTTAAATGTACAGTCCTTTTATAGTTTTTCTTAAAAATGAAGTCGTCGACGTTCAGAATGAGGTGGCGATGGATATTTGTTTGGATTTAGCATGTGCATGGTAGCACCAAATCCATGTCTTTTTAATAAATCTTGTGCTCTCAAAGGAGTAAATCTTGCTAAGTTAATAGAAGATCGTCTTGCATTTGTGTTTGGAGAATCAAGACCTAAATTTTGCCATGAAGCAGGACTTTTACTTTTACGCTTTGTTACAAAACGATCATCAACCTTTCTTTTTTTCTGTTTTCTGGGTTTTTTCACTGATTTTTTCTTAGGTTTTTTAGTTTTCTTATTAAATTTTCTCATCAACTTATTTCCATCCCATCGAATCAGACTTCGAATGATCACACCACCAAAGAATCCACCACCTCCAGGTTTAAAAATGATACTACGTTTTACTTCAGGATCAACAATTGCACTTGCTAATTTTCGAACATCATCCTGATGTCTATCCATAAATTTTTGAGTTTGTTTAGGTAATTTCATTTTACCCTGAACAATTTTTCGAGCTGCCAAAGAAAACCATTTGATCATTTCAATTAAACCTGCATTTAAGAGTGATTTTCTTTTATGACTATCATGTTCTCTGCTTAAATTATACAGAGCACGTATCAGATTAGCTGATGTTCGTTGAGCCATTTTGACACAAATGATGGATTTGAACTCAAACACACCTTTTTATACTCCTGGAAAATAGACAACAGGTCCTTGTTGATCTGATTTTGTAAACCAGTTTTGAAAAATATGTGTTCTGAATCTAAGATAATCAGGTGTATTTGGTTTCAAATCGACCAATAAGTATCCATGAGGTATAGATGTGGCATCGTTAAATGCATGAATCATATGTGGAGCTTGAAGTTGATTTGCTAATACTTTGATTTGCATCTTATCTCTTGGACTTTGAAATAAAACTAAATAATGAGCATTCAAACTGATGGTGCGAGAAGATTTACTTTGTTGAAATAAATTTTGAGTGATGTACACCACACTTGCATTTCTATGATGTCCTTTTCTAGTAAACCATAACTTAATTTTTTCTTCATCTTTATCTCCTAACATGTCATCAAAAATCACCAAGTGCGTTGCACTGGGATCAGTGACAATTTCATCTTCATCATCGGGAATACCTTGAATAAATTTGATGTTTGACCCCTCACGTTCTTGTAAGATATTATAAGATGTTTGCCATTCCTTGTAACACCAAACAATACGTTGGGGTAAAATATCAAATAAATCTTCTTTAAACTCAATCATCTTTTTAACAAATTCAGTTTTACCCGATCCACTTGGACCAGAAATAAAAATATTAGAAGGATGTTTAAAAAACAAACTTCCAATATCTTGATTTGAGTCCAACTGGTGTGTAGAAAGTGCCATGGTTAACTGTGAAAAAATAACAAAGACAACTTTATTTATACTCAAATTTTAATGAACATGAACCAACAGTTTAATACATAATTAAAAAACAGTTTAATACATAATTGAAACAGTTTAATGCATAAAAACACCTGTACATGTTTATCAGACACAGTTCAATTCATGACTATCAGAAATAATACATGATCATCAGAACTACTCTATCTATGCCAAATACCCATAAGGAACAGTATATCCATCTCCAACAATGACACGTTTAGTATAAGTGAACCGATACATCTTGGATTGCAATTCAGTGGTCACAGTCTTGTCTTTATGTTTTCTGATCCTATGGTAGTTGACAGTTTCTCTGAAGTCTTTCCTATCTCCCTTCACCAAGTTCAGCATCCGATCAAAGTGAATAACTTGAGATGTATTGTAATCTAGAGTGAGTCCTTTCACTTTGCAAGTAGATCCTCGATTTCCATCCTTGTCCACAAATTCATAGCCATAGTTCTTCGGTCCCATGCCTACAAATTTCACAATTCTAGCATTTGGCACTTCATCTGTCCATTCTCCAAGTCTGTTGTTGACAATAGTAGGGTTCCATAAATGGGGTTTGTGATGATAAATGATAGAGTCTGTATCAAAGTAGAGTACACGTTCATTCAGCTTTTCCAAGGGTTCATACAACTTCAATCTGGCTTGAGCAGTGACGAATGCTGCAACAATCACATTACTGCAAGCATGAGGCTCCACATTGGGTTCTGTATCCTCCCAGTTGACCAGTAGAAGATTTTCTCTGCAAATGTCCACATTCTTGACAATCTTGTTTGGATTCGTCACCAGATCAAAAAATTTGGCAGGTTCTGAGAAATATTCTGTCTTGGCCATATTCTCTCGCTGTGCCAATTTTCCCCAGAGACTGTTTAACATGATCTTGGCAATAGCTCTCATTCCTTTATTCTTCTCCACATTCTCCAATCTGATTCCTTTGGCTTCAAAGTAGTCTTGCTTGAACTTGATCTTATCTTGCTCTGTCTTGCACCAATCAGGATACCCACTTGATTCTTGCTTGATTCTCAGAAAAGTATCAATATAACCAGCAAAGATCCCTTCTTCTCCGGATTCTCTGTCATACTGAGTCGTCTCTGAGAAATGCCAGACTTCATACACGTCCAATAACTTGTACCCTCTGTCCAATGCAGCAAATAATTCGATAGTGACCCAGGTCCCTGTAAAACTTCTATCTTCTTCTCGTAAATGAGTACATCTCATATAAGGATCTGTCTTTTCTGCACAACTTCTACACAATGGAAACATCAATTTCTGACTGCATTTCTGTGGAAGTACAGGATGGTACAAATTGGTGGGTGGTAGTACTTTACACTTGATCAATCCACAGTACTGTCTGATGTTGTCTTTATCAATGTTCTCTTGAGAATAGATGGTAGGATGACCAAGTGGAAACTGTCCGTACTTGCAAATAGTTGGATAGAGTGAACACACATCTATGTACTTGATTTCTTCATTGGAGGATTCATCGATTTCCTGATAGAGTTTGGTTGAGTTAGTCCTTCCACCAAATAAAGCATCTCTTGGCCTCAAAGGGTCTAAGTTTGTAAATTCTGAGTCCACCAAAGATCTAAAGTCTGGATCTTCCTTGCATCTCTTGTCATAGTCACATTCCCAAAGCTCCACCACCTGATATCCTGCTTTTTGTAACTCTTCTTTCTTGCCAATGGTCAAAATATACAACTGATGCATGGTCAAACACTGATGATGTTGAACTCTGTTTCTGTCTGGAAAATGAGTAGGGCATCCATGCCAGTAACATCCATGGAATTCAAATACAGTTCGAGATTCTTCATGGTAGCCATCCACATAATGTCCACTGATTCTTTGTTCACCACCATTCAATGCATGTTTGATTTCAATACCACGTTCCTTAGCTTCACTTTGAATCCATCTTACAGCTTTGATAGAGTAGTTCTTTTGATTAGGATAACCTTCAGGTGGGATGATGGCAATACTGTTTTCAGGCATATGATTCTTTTTCCATACTTTTGAACAAGCTTGAGCGATAGTGCAAGCTTCAGACAAAGGATCGAGTCCACTAATGTTGATCAATTCTCGTCTGAAACAAGCACATCCTCGTCTAAGAATATCCACATCACTACGACAGTATTCTTCCATCTCCCATTTGAAGTTAAATATAGCACCACTCTCAATTTTATCTTTATGCCAAGCTAAAAATACCTCACGATCCTTGACAGACATCTGACCAGGATTGTACATGTCCACAGGAAAGTAAGGTCCCACATACTTTTGGTTTGCCAGTGTATTTGCAAGATGAGGAAAGTAACCTTTCTTCAACTCTGTCAAGCCAAATGTATCTGGGAAATTAGCCAGTCTCATATGCAAAAACTGATAAGAATCAAGGAATGTGACACGTCCTACTTTCATTCTAAGTATAGTATTTCCATTCATGATCACATCAGGTTTCACTGTACCATATTCTAAGATATAGTGTAAGATGAACTGACCATCGTATCCTCCAAAATTATGTGCAATACATGTCACTCCTTTATTCTCATCTCCTAAAACCCAATTGCAAAATTGTGGTAAAGTATCTATGCCTTCAAAGATAAATTCTCTCAGACCTGTTTGTGTCGAACAAGTCGGACAAAATGTATCTATGGGCAAATCCATGCAATCATCACAAGCTTTATGAGCAACACAGAAATTCACTTGATGTGTACCAGTTTCTTGATTTGACTCGAAATCAAAGAAGATGAAACGAGATTTCTTAGGTTGAGAAATCTCTTCTTCTCCTTCATTTTCAGTCATCTCAGATTTACATTCATAACTTTGAATATAACATTGATGATTGGGCCCAACAATCTCTTTACAATTCCTACATTTTCTCTGTCCTGGACACACATGATTTTTCTTATTGCCCACAATCCTCAAATTACATTTCCCACAATTATACACAAGTTGACAAATAGATTTATGCTGCTTAGATTTCATTGCCTTATGCTTTGCAAAACAGTCTCTACTACGAAATGTTCTTTTACAGTCCATACAACGCGTTTTTTGTCCACGAATACAAGGAATGTCACTATAGCAACCATCACATCCATCAGCACATCTATGGGCACCTCTGTTTGTATATCCAACATCACAATACTCGCAGTAGTAATGGGTACCGAGAAATCCTGTCACCTTGCTAATCGCATCATAGTGATCAATTCCATTGAAGTAAATATGGATCACCTTCGTCTCAGGTTTCTTCTTGAATTGAAGTGGAAATATTAGTCCATCTTTAGGATACTGAGAATGGACTTTGATCAAGTACTTGGGAGCAAGTACAGATTGGATCTTCTTGTATTCCTCAATACCACAAGACTTAGTATGAGGAATTTTCGCTTGATCCAATAACTTCATGGCTTCTCTGGTCTGCACAGGTCGATCTGATCTTCTCATATAATGCCAGTTCTGTTTCCATGTTTCTGAATCCTCTTTATCCACATTGCATTTCGCCACCACCACAGCTCTCGCCATACACATCACATCTTTGGTATTGTTGATCTGTATAATACTCTGTTTATTCTTTCTCATATTATCTGACTCAAAATAGAGACCAGCATGTATTGGTTTTCGTCCGCTGCCCACTGGAAGTCTCACCACTGTGACTTGAATAGTCATCTGTCCATCATTGATGCGAAAATTCTCATTGGACTGTTGTACTTTTTGTATTTCTTGAAGTATAGCTTCCCCAGTCATGGTTGAGACATCTCTCCAAGGCACAAAGACTCCAAGTTTCAATCCAGGATGCAAAATAGTCATGCGCATCTTATCATTGGATTCCATCTGGCATCGTTCTTTGATGTCTTCAACCAGCTGATCAAATAATCTGGATATAAACTGATATGGCGAAACATTGTTAGGGAAAGTCTTGATGTTGAGCTGAAATTCTTTCCCTTGAACTCGAAAAATTCTAGACTTCTTCTCGTTGACTGTCTTGATAGAATAATAAGAAGTCAAATCTTCATCATCTTCATCATCTGAACTCTCTGTGTCTGAATAAATCACCATAGATCTTCTTTTTCTTGGTGGTGGTCTAATATTATCTTCATCATCTGAGCTCTCTGTGTCTGAATAATCTACTAATCTACGTCGAGGCTCTTCATCATCAGAAGTGGGTGGGGTAATATCTCTCTGTCGCTTAAACATGTTGACTGTTCGAAGTTCTCTACTGAAATAATGCTGCAATAGAAATCTGAGCTCCTTTTATACTGGAAAAACCCAGATTTGGAAAAACTCAGATTTTCTGAAATCAACAGTTGAAAATTCTCAAAATCTTTTTCATCAAGCGTAATCACTATTTGATTTTTTCATCCAATTGAATATTTTCTTTAAGCCAAACTACTAAAAGTTTCACCATGTGGTAAGCAAAATCACTAGTTCTCAAATTATTTTGATATGCAAATTTGAATTTTTCATCAGATCAAATATTTTCCATAAGCCAAACTATTGAAAGTTTCATCATGTGGCAATAGAAATCACTAGCAAAAAATTTGACAAGCAAAACTATATGAATTTTTTCACTAAGTGTCAGGCGAGACTACATGTTTTTTGCTAGGCCTAAAGTGCAGGCGAGACTACATTTTTTGAAAAAATTAGCAAGAAGTATCAGGTACTGTATAAACAGCACCATTACTCCCCCAGTACTATATCCTAACCTCGGAATCCCTGGCGATTGAAACTGTCTCAAATACAAGTCAAATTCCTGCATGTCTCTATGGACCAGAGAATTTGAGGCGGAGCCACTCCAACCCGAAGGCTGGCGCCCTTAAACAGCCGAAGCTGCTCTACCTTTTTAAATGCATATTCAACAGTTTCTGAAGCACAAAGCTTCTCTACGGGCCTCGGCGGATGTATAGAGTACCAGTGGTCAGTTATTTTTGTTCAAACACTATCTCTACTGACTTAATAAGCAAATATTTGCGATTCATATATATAGTTATCCTATCACAGAATAAGTTTGAAATGGTGTCTCAATGTTACTCTATCCCATAATAGTTTTCAAGCCTTATAGTATGTAAAATCGATAACTTGAATATAAGAGCTATCTTATGGTAAAAATTTGAAGTAAATCAGATAAAAAATACCCGAGATATTACAAATTTCGCATATTTTTTACCGTGAAATTTTTTATTCAAGGGAAATAATTTAATGAAATAGCAAGTATCGGATTTCTAAAAAGTAAAAAATCATATTTTCGCAATAACTTGAGTTTGCCTCGACCGATTTTCAATATTTTTTCACCCTATAAAAGCTGAGAACAATAGCTATCTTATCACATACATTATATTTATTTTATCTGCAAGTGTAATATCATGGAAGAAGCAAGAGAGAAGAAATATTTGGAAATTCCACTTTCCAAGATTTTGAAGTTCAGACCGTATAGAAGATTATTGTTTTGCATTTACATCTTATTTTCTCATGATGAGATTACAGTAGAAGAGATTCAACAGAAACTCAATAGTCCTGAAACTTTTGAAGATTTCAAGAAACTTTGGTGGATCAGTATCAGATATTTGATGGAAAAAGAGACACTGATTACATTTGAGAATTGGAAAAGATGTGTCGCTGACAATTCTAGTGTGATTGAATTTCTCTACAATCATAGAAGAGACAGAACTTTTCCAGGACTATAAATAGTTGGACACCAGTGAGAGAGAATCATTTCACTTCTGACTTTTGAAGAGTAAAGATGGCAAACAGTAGAGATCCAAGGATGGCTAAAGTCTATGATAAGAAGAGCATCTACTATCATTGTGTATCGTTGAAGAAACTTTTATCTCAAGAAGAACAAGCTTTGATGCAACCATTAGAAGATAGTTTGAGACAACAAGACAAGTTGAGGCCTCCTTATGGAGAATGTCACCATTGTCATGATAGGGGACATTGGATTGGAGATTGTCCTGAGGCTCAGAAATTAAGAGAACAACAGATGTTTACTGATAAGAAGCCTACATATGGACAATGCTATATCTGCGGACTTGAAGATCATTGGGCTCCAAATTTTCATAAGAGAGAAGAACATTTGATGAATGATAAAGAATCTCAACCTAAGTTGGTGGATTATTCAGACACAGAGAGCTCAGATGATGAAGATAATATTAGACCACCACCAAGAAAAAGAAGACCTATGGTGATTTATTCAGACGATGAAGATGAGGAAGAGCAACAGTCTTCAGAATCTACAGAGAAGCAACAGTCTTCAGTATCTATAGAGAAGCCACAGTCTTCAGTATCTACAGAAAAGCCTTCAAGAAAACGAAAGGCTTCAGATATATCTGATATCAGTCCTAAGAGAAGACGCTTAGACACTCGTTCAAAGAAGACAGTAAAACGTACAAAGACAGGGAAGAAGCCTTATTGTTTCATTTGTAAATCAGCGACTCACTCGCCTCGATCCTGTACAGAGATGGTGACGGAGAACTGGGATAAATCGATTTCTTGTGATGAACCAGACAGTGACTCTATAGTACATATTCATTAAAGACTTTAATAGACTCTAGGGACATATAGGGATTCTAGTAGTTTTTGAATTTAATTAAAATTATGTTGTTGAAATTGTGTTTGTTTTTATTTTGAGGTTATTCTTTAACGAAACTAATTGAGTAGCCCTGAAAAGGACTGTTTGTTTTAAAGTCTCCTAAGTAACAAAAATATTTCTTACTTAGAAGATTTTAAAATAGGTCGCACAATGGCTACAGGTTTTCTGGATCCAATCCCTCTGCGAGCAAGAAATTGCTCCAATCCCAACTTATTTTGTTGTTTCTCCACCTCTTTCCAATCTTTTCGCTGCAAAGCAGCACACAACTTAGTCAAACTGAATTTTTCAAAGAACTTCATTTTTTGAGAGAAACACAAAGTACATTGGGTTATATAGTAGGATAGGTGGATTGACCTACATTCTACTCCTACGCTAGAGAGAGCAACTAAAATCTGATTGGTCCATTAAAAGATCACGCCATAATCACCCCATTACTGTAACCATGATTAGGAAATACTACAATCACACTCAACTTAGGCATAGCCTTACATACAAAACAAAGTGCAACATATTAAGTTATTCTTTCTTGAAGAAATAGGTGGCCCTGAAAAGGGCCGTTTTGGTGGTTATATTACCACAGAGACATTATTTTTAGGAGCATGGACATCTACTGGGGCGGCCACCACAGGCAGGGCATCGCACACCCCACTGTTCAACCGTAATTGTCCTTCTCACTGGTATATAGAAGGGCATATCATCTGCTTCCGCATCCCAATCCTCAGACACATGAGGTGTGGGGGGAGAATTATCCCCCCAATCTTCCTCCTCGTCACTGATAGTCTCCACCTTCACTTCTGTCTTTACATCGTTTATCAAATTTTCTACCCTCCTACTCATCTCCAACATCTTCTGATGATTCTCAATCATCTGCAATAGAAGTTCTCCCGTATCTTTCACAGCATTCACAGTCTCCAGTAACCTCCTAGTAGCATCAGCCATAGTCTTGCCCTGCTCTTCCAATTGCTCCAAACGCGAATCCAAATTGCAAGCCATTTTGTTGTTGTTGTTGTGTAATACAAGAACAGAATGAAGAATTTGAGATTTGAAACGAGCTTTTATAGTTTTCAAAGGGATTGACCTACATTGAACTCCTGCGCTAGAGAGAGCAACAATACACTGATTGGTCAGTTTATTTATTTTCACCCAATCAGAGTTGACTTGATTCTTAAAGCGCGGGAACTTTAAACTAGGTCAATCCGCTTGACAAGTATAAAAGGCTCAAACACATTACATTTTTCAACATTCATAATCATGGAGCCATCACTAACACTGGACGATATGATCAACAATCCTGATATTCTACTATCAGCAGTGAATGAGACGTTTGCTAACGATATGACACAACAGTATTATACGCCGCAAACACCCTCAACGTATATACCTCAACCTGTTCAGCAGATGCCACAGAAACAACAGTCAAAGACTCAAGTCATAGAAGTCTTTCTCAAGGAAGTCAATGAGTTAAGGTCTAGAGTGAAGAAGTTAGAAGAATTATCTCAACAGCGAGCGCAGCAGCAAACGTTTGAGATACAACCCATCCAGATACCAATTAGACTTGACATTATGACCAATGACCAAGAGACTAGTCAAAACGTAGGAGTTGGAAAAGCAACTAAGAAAATTAAAATGACCAAGAAGAAGTGCTAGGAATAACTAGACAATCAACAAACAGCCCTTTTCAGGGCTACCACTTCCCTAGAAAGAATACCACTAAACTTGCTAAACAATATACACAAGTTAACGCTACAGAGTGATGCCTCTAGGAGTTGAGGTCTTGATTGACCAAGAGACTCTAAAGACGCATAGAACTTAGTAGCCTTGACACACACCATATATCCCCACATACTATACCCCCTAAAATGACTAAGTTAATTTCAAAGCTGAAATTTGACTAAGTTATTTTATATATCACCACAGCAGAATCTTTATCCCCCTCAAAAATGACTAAGTTATTTCCCAATAGCCCAGGAAACAATCATAATCACAAGCCAAACCAGTGGATATGACCAGAAAACTATCATAATCACAATCATAGACCAGAATAGACCTCAAATAAACTAAGTTATTTCCCAATAGCCCAGGAAACTATCATAATCACAACCCAACCAGTGGATATGACCAGGAGCTTATCATAATCACAATCATAGACCAGAATAGCTCACAAATAAACTAAGTTATTTACCCAACAGCCCAGGAAACTATCATAATCACAACCCAACCAGTGGATATGACCAGGAGCTTATCATAATCACAATCATAGACCAGAATAGCTCACAAATAAACTAAGTTATTTACCCAACAGCCCAGGAAACTATCATAATTATAGACCCAACCAGAAGAGACCTCAAAAATAAATTAAGTTATTCCCCAATAGCCCAAGAAACTATCACAATCACAGCCCCCAGCTAGAATAATCCCAAAAATAAACTAAGTTATTTCTCAATAGCCCAGGAAACTATCATAATCATAGGCCCCAGCTAGAATAATCCCCAAAAATAAACTAAGTTATTCACAGCTAGTCACTCAAGCCTACCAGGATAGCCATCTCTGGCCCCATTTTTTTAGCCTGAAAAATTCTAAGTTCTTTTCAGGCTTAAAAAAAAATGGGGCCAGAGTGGCATCCATTACTACTAACCGAATAGACACTGGCTGTGTTTCTTTGGCACTAAAACGGTGTACGCCGCTGCCTCGCCTGCGCCTCCCGCTTACGCCGATCACATGTCCGTAGAGGGGTAGTAAGCCGCTGCAATCGAGCGAAAAACGGTGCAGCAGTACTTACTTTGTGGTACGAACTGTTAAGAGGCCAAACAGGCCTCGTCGCTTCCATGCCTTGGTTGAAATTCGGCGAGATCGGCGTACACCGGTAGTGCGCCTATCGGGTGAGCCGCCATGTGATCCAAATCAATCGAGTGCCACGCCGTTTATAGACTTCAACCGGCTTATGCCCAGTGAAGCCAAAGAAACGCACCCAGTATTTAAAGCTGAAATAAAACATTTCTTTGTCACAGACCTGTGTTCTTGGACATGTGAATTATAAGCCATCTGTCCGTATTTACCCCCCTGTCCGTATTTACCCAGATTGACCCTACCTCATTTACATTATCTTACGATAGGGGGCATGCATATCGCATACTGACCTATCTGATTTGAGCATTGTGGGTACATGCGACATACTTGTTTACCAAATGCGTCACCAAATCATGTGATTTGGTCGATTCAAACTTGTTCACAATCTGCATCATTACATGTCACTGAAACAGCTTTTTTGATCTGGCCATGTGCGAAATGTCTTCAAAAATGTTTCAGTGTAGAAAATCTTACCATTCTGACGCTAAATACTGTAATACCAATCATTGTTATTGTTTAGCTACGAAAGGTTACTTGGTGTCACCACAAACTGATTATTTATAGCCATTCGGTGCTTGCTACTTTCTTAACATAGTGTTTTGAGTAATGCATACCGTGTATTAACACAAAGTAAGTAAGGAGACAAAGATCAAGAATCGATACAATCAAGTACCACACCTGACCCAGGACACCGCATGGGAAAGTGACACAAACACAATAAAACATAGTTCATACAAGAGGGCCAAGAGGCCAGTCCTCTCCCAGCAGGTGACCATTTATTATTTTTTATTTATTTATACAATATTTCCAGAGGGTTGCACCTTTAGCTACTTTAGTCAGTCTACCAAGTGGCCCTCTATAACATACGGTATACACAAACAACAGCAAAAGGCTTTCACTTTAAGCTTTCAATGCTGAGCAGGGGAGGATTTCGGCAAAAATTTGCAAAAGTTGATAAAAAAAATTCAGACCTAAATTTCCAATGTCCCAGACTTCAAATTATTTATTTTCATTCAAGTTTTTGTTGAAGTAAATTGTTGAGGACAACCTTGGGTTACTTTTCCTGGTATATTTTGTAAAAGCAATTCATTAAAGAGAAGCAGTTGAAAATTTTGCAGAAGGTGCGCAATGTTAGGGGACTATTTTCGTTATCCTAAAACAGGGGGGTTGTGAACTTCAAATCAAAGTTGCTAGAGATCGGGGAAAATATTTTTCATATTGAAAGTAAGTAAGGTTGCAAAGATCAGGAATCGATACAATCAAGTACCACACCTGACCAAGGATACCAATGGGAAAGTGACAAACTCACAGAAGACACCACAAACAAGAGCCAAGAGGTCAGCCCTTTCCCAGCAGGTGACCACGAAGCACATATAAACAGACGCGCACAAAACATAACAAAGACAAGACAGAACAAAAACATAAAAGATCCACAAAAGAAGTACCGCCTTGGAACGGTCAGTAAAGTATTTTACTGGAGGGCTTAAACCGGTTTAACGGCGCCAACCTCACCCTTAATTCAGATGTGGATCAAGACACATAGATATTTGGTTTGCATGAAAGACCCCTAACTTATCAATGCATCATCTCCTAAAACATATAAATCAAGATATAACAAGGAGATAAAGCAAGGATAAGGACTCAACAGTAAATTAAACTGAATACCGGAGCAAAAGAAATCCAACAGGTAAACCCCAATGGGCCCGACAAACAGCCAAAGCATCAGGCCCCTACCATCTCATCAATAGCAAAGTTGCCAACCGTGATTGGGTTGACTACCAAGCATGCAGTCTGTTGCAATACATTAATGTTATAGCCAATCTTTTTATAATGGGAAATTATTTTAATGAACTGCGCTGAAAAATTATCAGAGCCAACAATCTTCTTCAACTTATACACCAAGTCACCATAGAAATCAGGTTCCGAAAGTCCTTGGCGCAAGAGAGATTTAAGTCCAACTTGGAATTTAGAAATCAAATCAAAGTATCGTCTATAAAATTTTGAAAATGTTTTGCGAAGTTTATGATACCGATAGCCCTGTTTAAGAAGTTTCTGAGTTAACAATTTATTGCGAGTATTGAAGTCAGTAACATAGCTAGATGCTCTAGCAAAACGAATGAGTTGAGAGATATAGACTCCATAGGATGTAGAACGAGGAACATCACCATCTAAAAATGGGAAATTGACAATTTCAAAATCAAAGTCGTCACGTTTATCATAAATTTTGGTAGAAACAATATCATTAGAAATTGACAAATGCAAGTCTAAAAATGCGGCTTCGGTATCAGAGGCATTGGCTTTATTAAGTTGGAGCTCTGAAGGGTATATTTGACTTACCATATTTTCAAAATAAACATTATTAATATTTAAAATATCGTCCAAATATCTGGAAGTAGTGTTAAACGCATCAATAACATCAGCCTGCTTATCATCAGAAAGAGACATCATAAAGTCCCTTTCATAACAAAACAGGAATAAATCTGCAACCAGGGGAGCACAATTAGTGCCCATAGGAATCCCAACTACTTGCCTATAGAGCTTGGTGCCAAATCGAATAAAAATGTTGTCCAACAAAAAGGTCAGCGCATCACATACATTTTGACACGACCATGCATGATATTTTTTAGGTTTTTCTGAAGTAAAAAATGCATTTCTGTCACTACATGCAAGGTTAGGAGAGCCTTCTCTCTGGAAGGTTCTTTCAATAAGATCAATAAGTTTATCTTTAATTAAATTATGAGGTAAAGTAGTGTAAAGAGTAGAAAAATCATAAGTAGACAAACTGGTCGCATTGAAATCTCTAGCTTTAAGTTTATCTAAAATTTCACCTGAATTTTTAATCGACCAAAATAGGTTTTTACCGGATCTCTCATATACTTTTTCACAATATTTGATAACATGTTTTTTAACAGCTGTAAGACACGAGGTTAACAGTTTAGCAGAACTCTATGTAAATAATATATAATGATTACTTTATTTGGCTGTGCACACTTTCTCAATTTTGTATCTTTCTTATTATATCTGTCCACGGCTGCTTACTAACCCTCTATTTATATGGTTAGGTGGGCGTGGGTTATTTGAAATGAACAAGACAAAGCCTGTAATATACAATTCAATATTATATATTCTGAGCTATTACTCCATAATTATGACAATGACACACTCAGGTGTATGGATAAAAGGCAAGTGCAACGAAGCGTTACACATAAAATCTCACTACAACTACACCTACACTACCTGCAATGTGCTACAAAGACCGCCATTTGAGTGAGTAATGTACGTAACCTGAAGAGAGGGCTATAAGATCTGGTAAATAGGGAATGGGGTATAGGATATAGGACTGGGGATGATGGGGATTATAGGAAACAGGTAGGAATAAATTATCACCCTATGACATATCCAACGGGGGTTAAAAGGCTTAAGTGCGCAATGTTAGGGGCCTTCACCGTACATACAAAACAATGATTCATAATATGCATAAAAATACAATATACATTATGTTCATGTGCATATTCACACCGGGTCGTGATGTGCCGTAGATAGGTCGATTCTTTGAGTATCGCGCCTGCGCAGACAATGCCTCATTTAAGGTACCATGTGTTGATCTGCAGTTTGTGATTGTGGTATTTCCTGATCATACTCACGTTTTGGCGGGAGGTTTGCCCGTTCTTCTTCTTTTCTATGTAGTTCCTGCCTTTATAAGGCACACCCTGACGTCCGGTAGAGTACAAGTTACTTAAGTGTCTAAACTGCAATGACTATGTGGACCTTGGGAGATCACGTTCCATGACGAGAGACCCCCACCATCTTATAATAACTGTTTGTTAAGTCTCTTGAGATGCAGGTTATAGCACAACGCTCTGGTGCTAATTTCTATTGCGTTTAAAGTTTGTTCACATCTGGGTGAGATACCCCTCTCCACAAGCACTTCACAGTCGATGATCAATGAGAGTAAAACAGTCTCTGAGCAGAACTTATCTAACCATCGTCCCACTTTCTCTATCACCAGGTCTCTCAAAGATTTGATATGCAGTTCTCTGACAGTACTAAGCGCTGGACATCTTAGCAGGAAATGAAAGAGATCTTCGCTCTCTAGACGACATAATGGACACTTAGGATCTACTTGCTGATTGTTAAACTTTGCCTTTGTAGGCTGTAAGATGTTTGTTCCGGTCAAGATTCTGGCCTTGATGTGGGCTCTTCTGACGTCTTGGAGATTTGGTCCAGACTCTGTGGACTTTTCCTATCTCAAGCTTTTCCAGGCAACATTGCTGGAGTGTAGATCTAGTTCGCCCTTCATTGACAAGTGTCCTTGTCCAGTCGTCAGCTCAGGCTGCTTTCACCTGTCTCTTCAACTGTAGTTTTGAAGGAAGTTCCTGCATTAAATGTTCCATTGGTGGGAGACCATATTTACCCAGGATCACCCTTACACGGCTGAAGAAACTGCCTGGTTGATCTTCACAGAAGACACTACTCCTCTTAATAAGCTGATGGAAAGTTTGGTTATTAGAATTGATTATTGAGTAAAGTAGACTGAGGTGCTTCTTATGGAGTTCTGCTTCCATTGGCAATGCTCCCAGTAGAAGGTGGACCGCTGAGATAGCTGTTCTGCTTGGTAGAGATTGTATTCTTCTGAGTAGGTCTACATGAAAGTCGTTGAGTGTCTTTGTTTCTGTCTTATTCAGATTTAATACCTCCATGCTGTAAAGGCGTATGACTGGCAAATCTTGTATGAGACTTTTGGACCGACACCATTAGAACCGTGAAATCCAGATTTCATCAGGCTATACCCAGTCCGTCTAAGGAGCGATATTCTGTCTTCAATGTTGCGAGCATTTTCCTTTTCCTCTGACCTTACGAGTCCCAGATGAGCAGCCTCTGATGCTGATTCGATGTATTTTGATTGCTCTTTGAAGCGCAGCGTTTACACACAATGTTGGTCTTCTGGAGGTGGATGGTATATCTTTTTCCCCCTGAATAAGCACTGGCAATGGCAAGCATCATAAGCAACTCCTCTGGGTCTTCCGTAATCAGCAGAATATCGTCAGCACATCCTGGACAGCCTACATAATAATTATATTATATATATCCAATAAACTTTGGACCTCTGACACTTTGGTAGTGTATCTGCCTATTTTTTGGATGCTTCCCAAAACTTCACTATGTATAAGATATCACTGATATCCTTTTGAATAGGACGCTTGATGTATTAGGAACGAATTAAGGTTATAATTAGACTGACAGATCCCTATTTCAACACAGGAGACGCTACCAAAGGGGGTAGGGGTTGCAAAATTTGACTTCCCCAAAACATTTAGAAATCATTTTTTTCACGTGTAAGGGTATTATATCACCAATACTCGATTACAAATCACAGTGAAAGTGTTTTAAAGTCCAAAATCATGAGCATTTTAATGATTTTTTGTCTGTTTTTTTTTCTATCTGATTTGTTAAGAAATATTTTGAAGTGCAACTGTATTCCATATTCAACCTTGATGACAATGTATTTACCTGGTGCAATATTATGCAGCAATGAACTATAACCATTCATCCATGCGTAAAGTACGCCTAGTCAATGGCCATGTAGTTTATGTTTATTGGATAGATACACTACATGTGCAAATTAATCTACCAACTGAATTTAGTAAAAGGACATTTGTCATTATCTAAAGAAAAAGATGCTAAAACGCTGTAATATTTCATGACTCATGGGTTATGAAAAGGCAGCTTACTTTTAATAATTATTTCATTATGCTAGAAAAAAAAGATTTTCAAGAGAGCACACCAAAAATCCAAATGCTAATGTTCGGGATCACCTAGATGTCACATTTTGGGCTGTGGGATATCATCCCCCCCCCCCCCCGAGTTCCAACTAGCTTTTCACATATATTATGTAAAATATGAGAACACACGTACATGATAAAAGATTAGTTGGAACTCGGGGGGAATGATGTTTTTACAAATATTTTTCGATTTCCTAAAGGTATAATGCAAAAAGTGACCATTTTAGCCCGAAATAAATATGTACATTTATGGAAATAGGAAATTATCAACTACAAAATAATAAAATAGAAACAAACAGCGAGCTAATATATGAAGATGGAAGCATTTGATCGACTTTAATTTTTATCAAAATTATAAGCAGCGATACACTGTGATTCCCATTACCACCGTCATAGGTCCTTTCCCCAAGCTAAACCCCGTTGTGTTATTTAGTATAACCCAATGCATAAACATGACCCGGAAGTGTTTTGCGCACGTGACCAAAATTGTCCAATAACCATTTAGATACACGACCGTAATACTGCGAGCCAAATATCAATTTCTGTTTTAGAAGCAAAGATTTTCTTCAATTTTGATGTAATGATTGGAATTTAAGAGGTAGGAAGATAGTAGGGTAATTAACAGGATGATTTTATTAAAAATGAACGCAGCATGACTGCTGTAGACACGACTTGATCGACAGATTTGATCGTTTTGCGAATGCGAAATCTCAAAAGTGGTGGGGTATGGTGTAATCCTTCTAAAACAACGTTCAGGCTTACTGGCTTAACGGTTATTTGGTCGAGCCAAAATAGTTGCACTTCAAAGTGCCATTAGTCTTTCTTTCTATGATCACCAAGGATTCCGGGACATCTAGGGCCCCTGACAAACTCGCCCCCCCCCCCCCCCCCTATGAAAAGGACTATCAACTCGGCACCTACAAACAGGTTGGGGAAAAGCCTAAAAGCCACTATTATAGCTTCTTTCAGCTATAATAGCTGCAAATAGCTAGCGAATTGGTCACTGGAAGACATGTTTTTCGGAAATACTTTTAAATCGCGTCGAGTCGCACCTTCTCCTTTTTACACCACACACGAAAACATGTGACTAATGGCCGCTGTATCTTACTTTCTTCCAGCACCCTCCTGATTTTTGTGTAGAAAATACTGTTTTTGGCGTTTTTATCCAAAAGACGATCAATAACGATAAAAGATACCGATAGAATGCTTTTTTTGTAAAAATTCTTGAAGAATTTCAATCAACTGCTGTTTCTCTTCACCATTGCAATCCCAGGATGCAGCATTTCAGCCTGGTTTCCCGCATGCAGCTTCTTTCAGGATCATTTAGGATAAAGTATGGTAGGTAATGCGTACCATAATATGAAATCAAAAATATTATTGATAAATTTATTTGCCAGTGTCCTGGATAGAGAGCACATTTCACTGACGTTTTATTTATACATGTATAGAATTTAGCACATATGCAACTCACATAATCCATGCAGACATGTCTGTCATTTCCTGCATTATTCGAGCAATTTGCTTGATTGTCACAAGCTATGACAACAATAAATTACCACTGCAAAAGTGCCTTTATACTAAGGCTTTTTGGAGATAGAAGGCAGACTTAGCGCAGTTCTGCTTCTAAGATGCCAACTGTTCTGGGGTGGAGGGGCGGCAGTGCAGTTCTCAGCGTTCGTCCATGAAATCCCCTGTGCATTGCGGAAACCCCAAAGATGACAGGCAAACCATTGACACATGTATACCAGTTGTTCATGCACTTTTTTTTCTCACTAATCGACATTCTCTCAGGCGGGATTTTCTTTTTAGATAATAATTGCTGAAACAAAAGGTGTCTAAATCTCTTGTATTTTTGGTTGGGGTTAGGGGGGTCCTCTTTTTTTTATATATATATCTTCTTCTTCCCTGTTCGCACCCCTGAATTTTTATAGCGACTTTTATAGCTTGATTACTGGGTTGATATGTGCATGAGTTCTTTGAAATACAGACATCATACTGATGGATAAAAAAGGTATAATTATGTTCATCATTGGGCAGCTGAATAAACATGCGCGGTCCAGGAAGTTGCGTCAGAGGGGGTCCAACTTTGACGGGTTTTTTGTTTTTAGTTTAATGAGGGGAGGAAGGATCCAAATACCACTATTAACGGGCCATCAATGGCCCACCAGCGAAACGCCATTTAAATGGCGTTTCGCTGGCGGGCTGATGAGAGCCAAACATTGAATGCTGGATTGGTAGCTTTGTGATTTTAAGGTGTTCCGGGCCAGTATTGCAAAGAAAAGTTTTAAAGAAACCATATATTTTTGTACTTTTTCAGGGGGGGTCCGGACCCCCCCCCCCCCTCTGGATCCGCACATGAATAAATACAAATTGTGTAAACACCGTGCCAACTTAGGCATCAAAATTCATTTCATAACCACACTAACTCAATCAAACAAAGAAGACGTGGAAATATACAATACTGACCGTAAGGATAACATTATAATCAAATTCCGATTGCCTATCAAGGTACATATTATCCACCATACTTTACCCAATGGATTCTGAAAGTAGCTGCAGGCGGGGAACCAGACTTAAATTACTGCTTCTGGGATAGCAATGGTGGAACTGAACATCGAATGTTTGATATTCTTCAAGAAAATTGAAGAAATAAACATTTAATCTGCTTCTTTTATCAAAATCATCAGTCTATTGAATGAATAGTGTTTCCCCTAGCCAGTTTTAGCATGGCGTCGCGCCATGCCCTTTTTCTCTAGCGCCATGCCCTTTTCCCAGCACCATGCCCTTTTTCTAAAACTACATTAAATGGCCTACATTTTGGTAAAAAAATCATGAAAATCTGACAAAAACTAAGGAAGTTACAGTTTTTTCAGTTTGAAGCTTGAATTAGCAGGGAAGACACCTGCTATTACAATATTTTACTCAGTGTTAATCCTTTTACAATGGTCACTAATTACCTGAGGCAATTTTGACACATCACTGATGACAATACACCAATTAGCAATTATCTAAAATGAAGTGAATCTGAACCCCTACAAGTAAGATTGTCAAAACAAGTACTGAAACAAAAGGCAGTCTGGTTAAAAACTTAGGAAGTGAACTTGGCAATTGAAAAAAAAATGATTCCCTTAATAATGTGCTTCTGATAAATTTTAAGAATTAAAAAAAAAAAGATAATATAATGAGTGTCTGCTCAAATAGGAGTCCCAAAACTGGTTTGAAAATTCTAAAATAATAATTAAATAAGTAGTACATTTTGCATTTAAAAAGGACAGATAACAGCTGCATTATGGTAAGGGACATAAATTTGTATATGCCAATACAACGTTCAATTTCGAACTTGGACTTAAAAGTGCCCTCTTAGCCTGTCACCGCGCGTTCAAAAGTGCCCTCTTAGCCTGTTGTCGCGCGCTTAAAGTGCCCTTTTCTTGGCAAATTTACCATGCCCTTTTTTGGGCTGGGGGAAACACTAATGAAAACGGCAAAAATAGTGTTTTCTACCCCAAAACCGGGAGGTAGCTTAGAGAATAAAAGATACAGTGGACATTAGTCTTATGTTTTCGTGTGTGTTGTAAAAAGGAGGAGGTGCGACTCGGAGCGATTTAAAAGTATTTCCGAAAAACATATCTCACAGTGACCAATTCGCTAGCCTTTTGAAGCTATTATAGCTGAAAGAAGCTATAATAGTTGGTTTTAGGCTTTTCCCCAACCTGACAAACTCGGGCCCCCACCCGAAATATTGTTTCAGCAGTGATGTATATTGCAGCGGGTCAACTCGGCCTGAAGTCAAGTCGGCCCCTGAGTCAACTCGGCCTTGGGTCAAGTCGGCCTGAGTCAACTGGGCTCGTGTATTTTTAGAGCATTCACAGTTATGGTTTGAGTTTTGCCTAGGACCAAATATGACATAATAAATTATTAATGGGTCCGAGGTTTTGCATACTCTATCAGACATCAAAGATAAATATTAGACTATTATTGACGAACATGGCAATCAAGCTATTAATTGATTGAATTGGGGGTGAACTTAATTGCCGCTTGATTAAAGGTAAAGATTGTTTAATAAAAGTTTTCACACTTTGTCAAGCACTGGCTTCCCGTATCTTGCAAACAAGGCAATTATCGTTTTCTTATCATTAGTATTCTCAGTGACCTATATTAGAGTGACTGGACACTTCATTTTTCAGCCATATAGGTATGTCGTGGTATGTGTCACGTGACTTACGCCTGGTGCGCCTTTTATTGTACACTCAAAATGGCGATGCAGCTTGTGAGACCGCTCCATTTATAGGTACAATAAAAAGCGCACTTCGTTGTAAATATCGCTTACTGGTACATATTGTTAATAACAATCGAAAAAACATATATTAAATATTGCAAAATGCTATGTTTCTGCAATGTAAAAACTAATCCTATTCTCGGGACCGCACTTCAGGTTAGCAACAGTTGCCAAAGCTCGCCGAATATGACAACGACGCCATTTTGTTTAAATCGATGTTTTGATTTTTGTGTTTCCCGCAAGATAATCTTCAATAATGGCCAAATCGCAGTTTGCAGTAGGTTGCAACAAGCATAACACGATGAAAGACAAGAAAATACAGAGTTTTAGCTTCCCAAATGATAATGACAAACACTTAGAAAGATCGGTCTTTGCAGTCACGTTAGTAACTTACGGGAATCCGCTGGCACTATTATGTCAACAGTTAAGCAACAAGACTGTTAGACAACAAAAGAACATTTCAGTACTGATATGTTAATCACGCATAGACAATAAAGCATAGACAATCTGAATAATAATAATAACTCAAAACACTCAGTCAATGAGATGGATGGACAGACAGACAGACAGACAAATAGAAGAGAATATTGGTTGCTGAAAGGACCTGACCTGAACTTTCAGTGCAAAGTGAGTACATTATGGGTATGGACTTTTGATGTCAGAATGTCAGGCCTGATCTCGGTCCAAATATTTTGAAAAGGTTATCAGCAGATGACAATGTCAAGTAAAGGTTTAACGCAAAGTCAAAATATATCTGTTCAACTTGTCAAACAGTCTGGAATCCTTTAAGGCCTGGGCAGAATGTCGGCCTGATCTGGGTCCAAATTGTTTTCAAAGGGTTATCAGCAGATGACAATGTCATGTAAATGTTTAACGCATTGTTAAAATATATCGGTTCAACTTCAGCTTGTCATAAACCTTTAAAGTGTCAAACAGTCTGGACCCTGATAAGGCCTTGACAGAATGTCGAGCCTGATCTGGGTCCAAACTGTTTGCAAAGAGTTATCAGCAGATGACTATGTCATGTAAAAGTTTAAAGGTCTTGTGAATCTTCGTTCAGAGGCATATTTTTTTACTGAAATACGTTAAACTTACAATAAAAATGATAACCAGTTCTGAAAAAAAAAATTTTTGTCTCTAAAAATACACTTTAGAACGATTTTATTTTCGCACCTGTGAAAATCGGAAGTTGATTTTTCGTGTCACGTGACCGGTCAAGCTGTGACGTCAATTGGGTAATCTTGTTGATCAAATCGCCATATTGAATGTACACAATAGAAAGTTAATTGAGCGTAAAATGTAAACAAGTGGACTATTAAAGTGTCAGAAATGCCCCGGTGTGTGGCTCCAGGGTGCAGCAATACTAATGCTGCACACCTGGGCATGTTTTCTTTTCCAAAGGACCCTTTTTTAAACATGAAATGGAGAACTAATATGAGGAGAGCTAAATCCAAGAAACAACCGTGGCAGCTGTGGAGCAGTAACGATTCCAGTCGACTGTGTGGAGCTCATTTTGAAGATGAGAGTTTTGTCGCGCCGAGCCCGAACTTCGCGAAGACAATTGGGTTTGTTCCCAAGTCCTACAACCTGAAAGCTGGTGCCATTCCGACCATTTTCGAGAGACCGACGACGCCCTCCGCCTCCGAACCAACAGCAAAGAAGACTCCGAAGCCAAGATCGGCGTATGAGAAGCGCAGGAGAAAAGAGGTTTGTTCTTTTATGTATATATGTGGTTTATGAAATAATAATTGAGCCAGTGCATGAGATTTCCAACAATGCGGTATGTGCGACCAGCAAAACCTCAGATCAGCCTGCGCTTACGCACAGTCTGATCAGAGCCTTTGGTAGTCGCTTGAGTATTCTATGGTTGTTATAAGCTACTGACTGAATTTCTAAGCTTAAAAGGAGGGTGCAGAGGCTCGTCCGAGTCTACACATTTCAAATTGACACGTTGTTGGAAATGATCTCATGCATTGGCTCATATATCTACTGTGATTTTGGTAAAACCAGTGAAGGCTCAGGGGAGCCCATATACAGTATCTACGAAAAAAACAAACAAGGACCCCACCTTCGTCCCCTAGAACTTTTGCATTCTTATAGAGAATAACTAAAATTTTAGACAATAATACTTTTCTTTAATAGCCATCCCGGCTCCACCCCCTCTGTAAAATAAGTTGAGGGCTAAAATATAACATCAAAAGCTTTTTTTCTGTCAGTTGGACCGGGACCCCCCCCCCAAGTCCGAGTTTTCTCTGACGTTTTAGTGGCTTTTCTTTATTTTATTATTTGGCAAATATCAAAATATGGAAAAGCCGCTTAAACATCAGAGAGGGCTCAGATTATCCCCTCCCCCCCCCCCCCCCAAGCCAGCCAATTGTATCCACTGCTCCCCCACCTATGGGGATGTGCGGGGATAGTGACTTTTAACTTTTCAGTCCTGGTATAAGCCCAACCCTGATGGTAACAAAGTAATTAAGGGTGCAAAAATCAGGAATAGATACAATCAAGTACAACCCTACGTACTCATAGCCCCACCTTACACTGCAGAAAATCTCACCGGGCTAAGTGTCCCAATGTTATAACCCCCCGCACTTCCCCGGCTCCGTGGGGACAATGAAAAAGTACTTTCTTTGTACCATAGCCCGGCTACTCCACCGCTATCCCCGTAGGTGGGGGGGGGGGGCGTGGATACAAATGACTGGTGGGGGTAACTACCTATATATGACATAGTACGGATGTGCTGCGCAAATACCCCCCTTTTTCAGTGCTGCCAAGTATCCCGGGCCAAGTATACCATAAGCCCCCCTTTTTTAGAAAAAGTATATGACTGACCCATTTTTTCATCGTTAAATGAATGGTCCCATTTTCTGATAACCCTGTTTGATAATACTCATATTTTGGCTCAGATATTCAGCTCAGAAACCAAAATTGTATTATCTGTTTGTAAACTTTGTTTACAGACAGCAAAGGTCAAAGAACAGTATATGATTATGAATATGTAAACATTTTGTTCTATCAAGAATATGAGTAGGTTATTTTTATTGAGGACCAGGTATACGATTAGGGTAGGTTTAAAAAAACTGGGTCGCACACCCGTACCAAAATTACCCTCAAGACCCCCCCCCCCCAAGAAAAATGTACATGTAAAGTGGCTAAAGTTATTGACTATATTAAAAAGAAGCGAAAAGTACAGTCTAGGTGGTTCAAAAATTACATGTGGTATTTGCGAAAAAGTGTATTTTGATCAGCTTATTGCTTTTATTATTCTCTCACACTTTCTTAGTATGTCATATATTACACTTTGGATGCTAGATGTTTACAATGCCATCAGGGTGTCAAACAGTTTGGATCCAGATGAGGCCCGACATTTATCGGGCCTGATCTGGGTCCAAACTGTTAGCAAAGGTTATCAGCAGACAACAAAAGTCGCCCCAAGCGGACAAAGAATCCTGTTTTATCATATCCTAGTCCAAATGTCCTATGAATAAAATTTGGTTTACATTATTTTATTACATATATTTTCAGGCAATTAAAGAGCTTCTTGATGAGAACCTACATGTATGCGTTCAATCTGAAGAGCAAAGAAATTCTACAAGAACTACAACTCCAGTTGAAGATGTTGCGATGTACACCCCTGGTGAAAGAGAAGAAGAGTGTAGTAATACAGTCATCCCAGAAGTTGATGCCACCAGCATAGCCGAAACTACACCAGATGCAGCAGATCTTCCAGTTCCATCGACAGTGCTAAATGACATAACAAATGTTCTCACACAAAAAAAGGTAAAAGCAGTTATTTTTCATTATCCAAAGAAAAATTCTAAAAGGGGTTTAAGCGGGGGTTTAAGTGTCGAAGTATTTTAGGAAACACAGTCACAACAAAGCACAATGCTTGGAATGGAAAACTGGATTTTTCTTTCACTTGAGAAAAATGTATGAAATCATAGTTCAAAAAGATTCAAATGACTATAGAGACAAAATGCATTTGTGACAGGAGTTGTCTGCCATTGTCCAGTAACATGCGTAGATCCAGAGAGGGTGGGACAGGGGGTTGGGACACCCTGTAATCTTGGAAAATCATAGTAACATTAGTATCTTTAATTGAAATAAAACAATTGCGGACAACAAAAATCAGATTTTTTTCCTATAAGTTGGGTCTCTGGACTCCTGACAAAAATACATGTGTCCTCGCATGCCCAAGGCTATATTAGTGATCATGGTGACAAAACAATATTGGTCAATATATAAGCGTTTTTGCATATTTATGGGAAAAGGGTTGTCTGCTCCTACCCTGGGGCTGGCTATATAATGAAATAAAATTGCAGGTAGATTTTTTTGAAATTCTCATCAAATGACCATAGTGATTAAAGGTGTTTGTCAGTGGGTTGTCTGTCTTAGCCCAGGGGCTACATGTACATGTACATTTATGTGAATTAAACCATGAAAATAGGTTAATTTCATAGTCCAAACTATTTTGTTGAAGTTTGCTTCAAATGACCACAGCGGCAAAAGATTTCTGCTGAAATTAAAATTTCGACCCCACCCTGAGGCTACCCTGTATATTATTGCTTAAAATCTAGAAAAAGTTGTATAACATCACCACACTGGCAAAGGTATACGCTGCTTTGCCGGTATTTACGCCGCTTTGTTGGTATTTACGCGTATCTTCGGTACTTCATAGAGTGGATGTGATACATGTAGGTATTTTCATTTTTGCTGGTGTTAATACTATATAGAAAAACATGCTGTATGACATGCACAAAAAATTAAAGTATAAACCCAGTGAGTGAGTGGTACAATAAACATGGTCCTCTGGCTACATGTATAAAATTTTGTATTTTACTAGGGTGTACACAAGAAGATACAGACACCACAGCGATGGGCACCAAAGCAACCAGTAAGAGTTAGAAGTTTTGGGGTTGAAGCCAAGCCTGCAATGGTCGACATGAGCACCCAGTACAGCTTAGCTGACATTGGAGAACCTCTTCCACAGACAGAGATTCCAGTTCCAACAACCTGTACTCCACAAGCTTCTACCAGTGATGACCTAAACCAGAGTTTCTTGTCTGACAGTTCCATGGAGATAGAAGAAGAGGACGAAGAGGACGACCCAGATTACCAACCAGACTTTGATTTTGATATGGAAGTGTCCGACAGTGAAGAAAGGTACATAACAAGACTAAATCAATATTGAAGTTTTGTTGTTTGAAGGCATCATTATCAAGATTTATGGTTGTGTGAAGGGTCATATTGGCTAACATGAAATGAAGGCCAATTCACCTTTCACACACGACTAAATCTTGATATTGAAGTCTTTCAGTAAGTTGTATTTTTAATTTATAAGCAAAACCAGCAAACAAATATAAGGGCAATGTACATTATCTAATTATTCTTAGTAGATAGATTATAAAATAGGCAAATTCTTCTGTCTGTCTGGCTGCATGCACAGATCTAGAAATTTTTGTAATGGGGGAGGGAGGGGGGGCACACATTATTCCAAGCTTGGTACTTGTTCAACCCAGGAAGAACTGTCCTGACATGACTGAAAAATGTTGACTGGGACATAAAGAAACAAACCAAATAAACTAATTGCTCAGTATGCCAACATGTAGGCTGTAGAACTCCCCAAGTAGGATGCTTCTGGCAAGGATCAACAATTTAACTTTTTAAGTGTCTGCAAGAATTGCATCTGAAAAAGTTGTTACTCCCTTAAATGCTAACAGTGTGGACCCAGCAATAATTCAAGCGCCTATTCGAAAAACAGTACAGACCCAAATCAGACTCAATAACAGTCTGATCTGGGTCAAAACTGTTTGTCGAACTTGCAAACAATGTGGACCCAGATCAGATTGCTCCTATAGAGCAGTCTGATCTGGGTCTATAATGTTTGTCAAAGATACTCCTTAACCTATCCTTTCAGCCAGACTTAGCCTGTAAAATATTTAAAGCTGTTCAAGATTTGTGTCCCTTAAAAAGAGATTATAAAATTACAAAGATAGGATCTGGGGCCAGACTAGCTTACTGTGCACTGACGTGACTTGACTACATAAATAAGATGCTGATCTGGATCTACACTGTTTTTAATTGAGTTCATATAGATCTGAGGCATGTAAGTCAATGCGAGCCCTCGGAGTGCTATCATTTCTCGCTGAACGCAAGTGCTCTGGTTCAGCACTAAAGGTATTTCACAATTAATTCCAAGATGGCTACTGTACCATAATAATAATGGGTTTTCGTGAGGGACTATATGTGCAATATTTATGATTGTAGTTTTGGAATGACGATGTTTGTTCTTTGCATGGATATTTCAAATGAAATAATTTGAATTGCAGGTAAAAAGGTGTAAAATTCGCTTTGCTTTGGAACCAATGGGTGCATTTGATTTTCTACTTACAGGACATAGCCATTTTTTATTGAGCAAGTGCTCGCTATCGTTTAACAACGTAATGTCAAACTAACAAGTGCTTGATTGAGCACTCACATTTTTGAACTGGCCTTGGGTTTCACATACTAATATACTGTTTTTTTTTAAAGAGTTTATGGTATCAGCAAAGTACAGACTAAGGCGAGTTCCTTTTGGATTTATATCTGTTCTTTCGGACAAGTAAAATCTTCACTGGACAAGTATATTATGGCTATCTGCTTGTCCATGGCAAGTCTACAATTTTGCTATTTCCACACCCCTGTCAAGGAGCACCAGTTTTAAAGCTTAGCATATCAAAAGCACAATGAAAATCACTGAAATTGTATCCCCACTATGCCCCCACTATCCCAGGCCCCTGTTTAACTAATGGATTCTTCTTCTGCTATGATACAAAACTTGGGATGGTCCTTTGCATATCTGGAGGGATCCCAGGTAAAAATTTCTAAATAAAATTTGTGTTTATTTGAAATTATTACTATGAAGATCATTTAACTTTAAGATCTTAGCATCATCATAGACTAGCAAAGAGTGTGTCATTTCATCTGGGTTTTCACTTTTTGCCACAGTACAATTAAGCTATTGGGTCACTGTATAGGCAGCAAACTATTTTCATATCTGGGCATTGCTCAGCTATTTCATCAGCTCATGAAGGGAGATCAGGTAATATTACTTGTACATGTAATAATTTGTTAAAGTCTGTTGATAAATTGCTTGGCAGTGCAGACGTGCCTGCACTTCATGAAAATTGTGAATGTATGTAAACTGAAAAATTAACCCATAGAGTGCCACTTACCATAAATGTCATCTGCTGTAATTCTTTTCAGGCCTCTTCGACAAGCAGTGTGGACCCAGACCAGATTACTCTTGTATAGGAGCAGTCTGATCTGGGTACAGAATGTTTGCCATTTGACTGATGTTAAGGATTATAATTCTCATTTAAGTTACTACTACCCTCAGAAACTGCATTAGTCACACCTCATTTTCAGTTTTTACCTTAGTCAAAGGCAGACCAGTCCTTATTACATTTTCATGAGGTGCCGCCAATACAGTGACCCAAAAGCTCAGTGAAACATGTATACATTTTAGGAGTCACTTGTTTACAAACTTATAAAGGCTATATTGTGTTATTTTTTTCAGTTACAATAAGTCAACAGAGCTGCAAGATGGTGGGAATCCTAGAACGGAAAGGAAGTATATTGTTTTTGAGTCGTCCTTGAAGGAATTGTTCGTTACTTGTTTAGAATGTGGATCTTCCTGTACAGTGCATCGACGGATGACAAAGGGGACATTAGTAGAAATAGAAGCAGTGTGCGACAGTGATTTAACACATAGACGCATTTGGAGGAATCAGCCGGCACATCAGCGACTTCCTTTAGGAAATCTTCTCTTATCAGCAGGGATACTATTCAGTGGTTGCAGCCCAGTGAAAGTGATTAATGCTTTGAAATTTATGAAAGTTGAATTGTTTTGCTTGAGGACGTTTTTTCAAATACAGTCGTGTTATTTGATACCAGCAGTGGACAATGTCTGGTTTGATGAGAGAGAATGTATACTGAATGAGATTACAGGACCAGTACATGTTGGAGGTGACGCTCGGTGCTGTTCGCCAGGCCACACTGCCAAATATGGAAGTTATACGCTTATGGACCTGACGACGAACAAGATTTTGGATATGCAGCTGATTCAGGTACAAGTTAATTTATTTACATGAACAGTTAGATAGTCAAATGATGCTGTTTTCTAGTGGCAGGTTTTTTCTCTCTCAGCATTTTAGGATTGTGATCCTACCCACAGAATTGTTTTTTTTTTTTTCAAAGCATAATAGGGATAAACTCTAAGCCTTTAATAGAAATAAACAGAAACAAATCATTTTTTATTGCACCATTCAACACAGGTTTAGGTTTACAAGCAAAATATTTGAGTGTAAAATTGTAAGCATTTTCTAACCCATCAATTTTTACACAATTTGGGTGCTCAAAAGAACCGTCTCACTGAGATGGTTCTTTGAGTACCCACAACATATGTTTTGGTTGAGAAATAAGAAAATTAGTTTCGTTATACACTCTTAACTAAAGCCCTAATATAACTCCTTTTACAAACAGTCATTAGTACATTTTTAAATTTGAGATACAATAATAATTTGCTGTGGCACAGTGCATGCAATCAGATGATATAAAATGGCGTAAATTATTTTTGTGTTCCTTGACTAGGGTATTTTCTCCTTGAAATTTAAAAAAAACTTGCTTCTTGTCACTGGAAACAACCAAATATCATGATTATTGGTCGTCAAAATGCAAAAGTAGGCAACAACTGAACAAGCGAAGAAGTTTCCAACATCATGTTGGAAACTTCTTTGCTTGTTGCCTACTTTTTTAAACATACAAAATACTCAACATGAAGGTGCGTCTTAAGTGTCCATCAAGTCACCAATTTGGTACATGTATGTTTGTCATCCAAAGTTTTTGGCATACATGTAGGCCTAGATAAACACAATTTTTGAGTGTAAAAGTTAAAATATTTTTTACTCATCAGTTTAAAGCATATATTTTGGGTGCTCAAATGAACCCTCTCATTGAGACGGTTCTTTTGAGTACCCAAAACATATGTTTTGTTTTGAGAAATAAGAAAATCAATATTTGATTATGCAGTCTTAACTAGATGCCTAATTTGAGTGAATATTGTAGATCCAAATGAGATTGTTGATTTGGGTCCTCAAATTCACCTGATAGGGTGTACACTGTCATTTAGTCTACATTTTGTTCTAGAACTGTATGCTAATTTTGCTGCCATGTATTCAATTGCCAATTGTAAGGTTTTTTATCTTTATTTCAGAGTAATGAAGTAGCTAATTCGAACGCCATGGAGCTCGAGGGTTTGAAGCGTTGCCTTCAGAACCTCAAGGAAGACAACATTACAGTGTCAGACATTACAACAGACAGGCACCCACAGGTGAAGAAATTCATACGTGAGAAACAACCTGAAGTTCGCCACTGGTTCGACGTCTGGCACGTCTCTAAAGGTATTTTCACCTTATATGAACAATTACGGCTTTTGGCAACAAGATGAACATGTCGGGGCGTAATGTGCAGATCCAGACCAGTCTTATCATGATACATTGGTGTATAAATTATACATCAATGTAACATAATAAGACTGGTCTGGATCTGCACATTCATACAGTGACCCTTTGTTTTTTTTTATCTGTACTTCACAATCATGAAAGATTCTTTTAGTCCAAGAAAGGACCGCAATTTGGCGCCAAAGTGGGGCTAACATAAGTGATTTTTTACCAGCTGTACATTAATTCTTCGATGTCATTTGCAGATTTTGGAAGTAATGATTTTGTTTTGTTTTTGAACAGTGAAATCAGATTCAAATTTATCAGATTCAAATCATGCAGAGTAACAAAATATTAGGATATATATGTGAATTAAATGCGAATTTCAAAGTTTATATATATCTGTACAGAAGGGTTGTTTTTTGCACATGTTATTTTAAGCAGTTATTCGGTGTAATACATTTCACCTTCTTGTTCTGCTGTTCATACACACTTCTCTCAATGGAATGTCGGAAGGGCTTGTTTCATGCGATGTGGCACATATGATAATTTTGTTGACATTTGCTACACTATGTCGTTTGCTGTTATAAAGCAATGATTCTGATTTTTAGGTGTCAAGAAGAAGATAGAGGCTGCTGGTAAAAGAAAGGGCTGTCAGGTGCTCTGCAATTGGTCACAGAGTATATCCAATCACATGTACTATTGTGCAGCAGAAAGCAATGGAAACGGGGAGATGATACTGCAGATGTGGCAGTCCATTCTGAACCATGTGGTTGACATTCACCAGGGACATGGTCCTCTATATCCAAGATGTCGGCATGGAGAGCTTGAAGACCGAGAATGGATAAAGAAAGGTGAGAATTCATAGGTCTAGATTTGGAAATACACTGAGTTTATTTCTTATCCATAAGTTGTAACATGTTTTTGGTGCACAAAACCCCAGGGGGGGGGGGGGGGGTGCTCTGATATTTTTACACATACGTAGGCTTGGGCTATTTTTTGGGTTCAAAATTCTGAATTTCAATATTTTTTTGGATTTTGAGAAAAATGAATATTTTTTGGGGGTATGAAGATTTTGTGGATATTTTTTGGGGTCATCGCAAAATTGGGCTAGTTTGAGGGTCATTTCTAGGCATTTTAGGGTCTTTTTTAAGGTCAAGGTACAGAATTGGGATATTTTTTTGGTTTGCTAAAATTTCAAATATTTTTTTGGGGTGTTGAAATTCCTGATATTTTTTTGGTGAACGGTAGATGCTGGGTCCGAGCCTACGTATACAGAAAAAAATTGAGTACCCCCCTGGGCTCAAAACACTCGAGACAGTTCTTATGAGTACCCACAACATAAGTTTGGGTTGAGAAACTAAAAAAATAATGTTTAACTCTGTACATAGAAAACCCCTAAATGGGTATTTTGACAAACAGCTGCAGACCCAGATGAAATGCTGCATGATGTGCCATTTTATCAGCGTCTTCACTGTTTTTATATGTAAAAAGATATTCAGAAAAAATAATACAATATTTTTTTTTTAATTATAAACTCACACTCCTAGCTATGTACAATATGCCATTCCAAGTTTATTGTATCAAACCAGAAGGAAAAAATCCGTTGGAATACAATGGGTTAGTAACACACTTTCATCTAGAAGCTATCAGATTTGTTTGACAAGATTACTTTACATAAAAATTAAATGTCGGAAGGCTTAATGGTGTCAGCTGAAATATTGTGAAATTATGACAGCTGTTGATGAGTAGAAGTGATACTCAATGCAGGGCTCTATGTTAACTTTTTTAACCACTAGTCATGTCTGACAATGACTTTTTGAAATGTACTTGTCCGAACCTAAAATGCCAAAATGTACTAATTTTCAGATTATTTAGAAAGTGTTCATTACAGCAGTCGATGCATGCACAAGTGTCAAAAAACTGTGAGTGTAGTAAAATTGCATGTGCAAAGCCTGTTGAAAACATGGGTTTCTTCTAAAATTGAGCTCAGTAGGGTTCTGCGAGTAAAATTTTCTGCTACATTTGATACCGGTATTTATTTTTCTTGAACTAGCCCAATCGGGCCACCAGGACCCAGAATTGACCTGTCCTGACCATGATTCTACTAGCACATGTACCTTCGGAACATGCTTACTGTAGAGCCCTGCTTAAAGTGAAATGACACACTGCATATACAATAAGCAAAGGTTTTGGTGATTGTGTGGATCAGATGGGACTGCATATCCACACACTCCCCAGAGCCATTACTGTTCTCTTGGCATGCAGTAGGCGAAAGGAACCTTTAGACAAAGGGCTATTACTGACGCCCTAAATGGCTGTGCATGCCCATTTAAAGTTTCATATAATGAAATGGAATCTCCAAAGACACATTTTCTTGGCACATATCAAATATAAATGCACCTGCTTCTTTTATTACAGAATCTAAGCCACATAAGGAGCTCCGTGATGTCATCAACAGACAGCACCTTTTGAAGGACATCCAGAAACTATCCCCGGCAGAGCAGACATATGGGTTGGAGGCTTTCCATAAGATATGCTGTCATTTTGCTACCAAATTTGTTCACTTTTTCTATCACAGTATGGAATGCAGGTAAGATAATGGTGCTTCAAATCTGACATGTTGAGGGGCTCAAACTAAAATCTTGTTTGATATGTTTCCTATCTATTGCTCCTCTGCCTGCATGCAAAATTTTGGTTATAAATTAAACAACAAGAATGCATAAAATCTGGCCAATAGGTACTGAGATATGGTTCCGGACGGACAAAAAATGCGGACAGATGTCACCAAAACTATATCCCTCCGCCCTTGTCGGGGGATAATTTTAGATAGTTTTATTTTATATGCTGAAAATTTAGTCACTTAGCTATTTCAGAAATCCCATAATCCTGAATTTTAACATGTTTATACACATTTTGAAAGGCCACGAACAAATGCAAGGTAACAAAAAACTGGATCATAGCAGAGCTAAACCCACACTGCTTAAAAATATGCATGTATAAACTCTTGAAAACAGTATGAAGCTAGATAAACTATATTGAAAGTGATGCAGATCGGCTATCTTCTGAAGATGCCAGCTTATCAGAATCTGTACTGTTTTCCAAACACAACACGTGGGTTCATAACAATTATCAAAGATGAAATACAGAATTGTATTAAATTTCTTTAACTGGCCTGAGGACAATTTATTAGGAATTTCTAACCTGTCCTCAATGAAGTTGGTACCAGACTGGACATGTTGGGCATGGCATACATAGAGCCAGGTTTTAAAGCAAAAATTTAAGCCTAAAACTGTGATTATTTTCTTATCCATCAGTTTAAACATGTTTTTTTGATGCTCAGAACAACTGACTCATCGAGACGGTTCTATTGAGTACCCAAAAAATATGTTTTGGTTGAGAAATAAGAAAAATAAGTTTCAGATAGCACTCTTATCGGCTTGGGTATATTTGTTCTTATTTCTGCATGGTCCTTTTCTTTTAGATTGAAGCTGGCATGTCTCCATTATAATGAAAACTCCAATAGAGCACAGGACACAACTAAGTCAGGAGAGCCAAAGTGGCATGTTGCGTTGCCGAAATACAAGAAAGGACAGCCAGTAGCTAAGCAAGTAAAAGTTGGAATTACATACGGTATGCATACTTGAATGAATAAATCTACCTAAACACTACCTCGGTATTAAATTTCATATACATACATGTAAAGCCAAAACAAAATTTGTGCTGTTCACCCATAGCTGCAGATATGCAAACATTTTGAGCGTAAAAGTGATATTTTTCTTATCCATCAGTTTAAACTTGTGTTTGGGGGTGCTAAAAAGAGATATTTTTTGATCACCCAAAATATTTGTTCTGGTTTGGAAAATAAGACAATTTCCAAATATGGACTCTTATCTGGAGGCCTTACTATTTTTCGACCATTCCCAGTTTTTGGGGAGTCCAAGAAATTTTCTTGTCCGCCATATTGATTTACCATTAACTCCATATAAAATTTAAATACATTAAAAACATCTTCTGGCCTACATGTACCTATCCTTTTCTCAGCTGTATAGCTTCACAACTAACCCCATAAAAAGATAACATTTAATAAAAACAAACCATGCAATAGTGAACATTGGTTGAGTAAATGCCCCTGAGGCACTGCATTTAATGAACTCTTTAATATCGTTATGAATTCGGTAGTTGAACACTGAACAGTGATCGAGTCATGTTGGTCTCATTCTTAACAGTATTACACCTAAAAATAAAGTGATGGTGGCTATTTATAAGAGAAACACAATTATAACAATAAGTTAGTTTATATGTTGACTTTTAAAAAAAATAAATATGGGAGCTCTGTGGTAGACAGCTTGACTTGAGACCAAGGGGTTGTTGGTTTCAGCCTCACCAGTGTCACTGTGTTTTCAGGAGCAAGACACACTAATCCTTGCTTAGTACTGATTCAACACAGGACAACGTATCCCGACATAATTGAAAAATTAATGACTGGGAACATAAAGAAGCAAATAGGGAGCGCAGTGGCTCAGTGGTAGTGCTTGACTCGAGACTGAGGGGCCATGGGTTCGAGCCTCACCGGCTTCACTGCCTTGTGTCCCTGAGTAAGACACATTGATCCTAGCTTAGTACTGGTTCAACCCAGGAAGACCCTCCCTTTACAACTGAAAGAGTGTTGATGGAACGTAAAGAATCAAATCAATAAAAACAAACAAAATGAAGAATCAAATCAAACAAACAATTAAGAAAATAATCAATTTTAAAATAGCAAAAAAATCTTTGATAATTACATTTCTTAATTAGCTTTCCTGTTATTTTTTCAGGTTATGTAGATAAGCTCATAGATGAGGTCCTGGAACGACGAGAAGCTCTCCCTACGTACAAACAGAGCAAAGCTGAGCTGGAACCATACCTGTCAAAAACACCCAAGCCCTTGACTTCAAAGTATGGAAAATATGACAAAGCGGAAGTGGTGTCAGCTCATAAATCTCGATTCAGAATGCTAGACCATAATCAATAAACCTGTGATGCATTAGGCCAAATGGAAAAATATATGTGGTTCAAGTTACAACCTGAAAACAATAGGGTAAGTAGGTAGTAAACTTTTTTGGGGGAAACTCTTTCTTGGAGGGTACAGGTCTGAATTTAAAATGTATCAAACCAGACAAAATCATAAGTCCAGATAGGCAAACACTTTCAGTGTAAAATTGTGAATATGTTCTTACCCGCCAATATTAACATATGTTTTGGGTGCTCAAATGAACTGCCTTATTGAGACGTTTCTTTTGAGTACCAACAGCATATGTTTTGGTTGAGAAATTAGAAAAATAATTTTCAAATATGCACTCTTATCTGGAGGTCTGCTACTAAAAGAGTATAATTTTGAAGAAATAAAATATGTTTTAGCTCTTACTTCCACACTTACGAATGAATGCATAGAAATTTAGTTTCCATTCCAGATGGTTGGTTATTTTGGTATTTTTTTTTCTGATATTTTATGCCAACTTCAAAATTTGGAGAAAAAAGTTTAGGATGGGGGGTGGGGTGGAGGGGATAAAAATTTAGCCTGAACCACATATATTTTTTATTTGGCCTTATCTGTTGAGGCAAGTGTGATTGCAGAAAACTTATTTAAAAGTGGAAATGTAGCCATGTGCTAATCATAAAAGTTAAATTATAAAGCAATTCGGACCAAGCAAAGGATGTGAAATGCTTGAGTGTGTCAGATGAATAAGAATTTTCTACCGTCGTAGAAAACTTATTCAAAAGTGGAAATGTAGCCATGTGCTTATCATAAAAGTTAAATTATAAAGAAATTCGGACCAAGCAAAGGATGTGAAATGCTTGAGTGTGTGAGATGAATAAGAATTTTCTACCGTCGTAGAAAACTTATTCAAAAGTGGAAATGTAGCCATGAGCTAATCATAAAAGTTAAATTATAAAGCAATTCGGACCAAGCAAAGGATGTGAAATGCTTGAGTGTGTCAGATGAATAAGAATTTTCTACCTTCGTAGAAAACTTATTCAAAGGTGGAAATGTAGCCAGGTGCTAATCATAAAAGTTAAATTATAAAGCAATTCGGACCAAGCAAAGGATGTGAAATGCTTGAGTGTGTCAGATGAATAAGAATTTTCTACCGTCGTAGAAAACTTATTCAAAAGTGGAAATGTAGCCATGTGCTTATCATAAAAGTTAAATTATAAAGCAATTCGGACCAAGCAAAGGATGTGAAATGCTTGAGTGTGTCAGATGAATAAGAATTTTCTACCATCGTAGAAAACTTATTCACTCGTGGAAATGTAGCCATGTGCTTATTATAAAAGTTAAATTATAAAGAAATTCGGACCAAGCAAAGGATGTGAAATGCTTGAGTGTGTCAGATGAATAAGAATTTTCTACCCTCATAAAAACTTATTCAAAAGTGGATTCAAAATTGATGATAATGTATGTTTTTAAATCGGTAGTTGCATTAGAAAAATGTGCTAATAATAATTATTAAAATAAACTGATCAATGAGATTGTTGATGCTCCATTATGTAATGATTTGTTGGTTCACATTAGAAATGCCTGGACAAGACACTTCTTATGAGTGTTACAACTTGTACAATTGACAAAATCAATTAGTTACATAATCTAATTTAAAGTTTTCATGGGGGAAAATGAAATAAACATTCACAGACAAAATAGGTCAGCAGGTCTGCTTATAGTATATACGGGAAATTGATGCTTTAAAAGAGGATTCGCGATACATGTACCATCTCTCGATGTTGAGGGGTCCTTTGCAGAGTAGGGCTTTTCTTGTCTTGCAAGTTTGGACATTAAAATGATTAATGTATGTATATATATGATATAAACTTTCAAGAGCGCCTCAATGTTACTTCAGATAGAGAGAGATTTATAAAACAGTATAGATCCAGATCAGCTGGCTTTGACTAGTGAATTGATCAGGATCCACACTGTTTTCCTTAGGTTCCAAAGATTTGTTTTAATGTTACTTCAAATATATTTCATACAGTACTAATATATATGACAGTACAGATCCAGATCAGCTGGCTACTGCTGAAGTGAGCTGGTTAGGATCCTAACTGTTTTCCCTTCAGATGATAAATGTATTCATAGTCCAAAATATAAATTGAACCACTGATTTGACTTAAAAATCAAAAATTCAATTGAATGTGTGTTTATATGGTCAAATACAGTATATTTAATCTTTGAAGCAATATGATCCTAGAACTAGAATAAAGATTGGGTTTATCTTAGCAAACAGTGTAGGCTCTAATGAACTGGTGCATTATATGGCCATTTCAAAAGGGTCTTCATTGTTTGTCATTTTTTTTGTCTTCATCATGATTAGTTCAAAATGTGTTTTGAGTGCTCAAAAGAAACGTTTCCATATGACTTTAAACATATTTTTTTTTTAAAATACATGTATGTGCATATAGGAAAATGTGCATATAGGAAAATGTGTGCTCATAAGGTCAGATACAGTATCTTTAATTTTTAAATCTTTTTTAGCTTTGTGATCAGACCTTTTCCCCCAAAGAACTGTAATAAAAGATTAGTTTCCTCTCAACAAACAGCGTATGCTCAAATGAACTGGTGCAGGTTAGATATCTGAAGAGTTCTACCCTTTTAGATTTTGAAATACTAGGTCTTGAAGTCTTTGAAAATATACTCTATTATAGATTTACATTTTTGATCGTGTACGCAAAATCTGACTTCCACAATTTTGAGTTGTAACTTCCAAATCTCTTAGGGCGGAAGTCATGACTTCCTGCTTCAAAAAGTTAGTGCAAGCACTGTTAGGCAATATACAGGAAAATTTGTCTGCCAAATAGATTTTTAAGACAAGGAAAGGTAAAACATCTTGGCCAATCAGTCGCAAGTGACAATTCTTTTCACGGATGGCCTTGTTTAAAATAAAGACACATTCATCAGCAAATTGGAATTTAATCTACATGTATTCCTTTATATTTCGAACCTGGCCCGAGGTTCTTAAACTTTTTCATGCTCAACTCACTACTAGTCTAGTGCAAAAAATTTATCATGCTCATAGATGATAAAATGCAAACAATGCAAGTGTTGGCATTTTAACATTTATCAGCATGATAAATACCACATCTAAGAGGCTTAAAGCAAGAAACTTTTTCACAAATCGCTAAATTATTTTTTTTATGAGCAGTTGAGTTGAGCATGAAAAAGTTTTATAACCTCGGGGCCTTGGTGCACCAACACCAACAAAACGATGTGCCTCTAGTGAAGCCTCAAATGCAACAAGGGGACAACTTAAGTCTTATGCCCCTCCTTTTGGATAGCAAAGGGATCTGCAGAGTTTAAACTGAAAGGAAACCTAAAATTTTAAAAGGCGTACACACTTGCAGTTTTCTTGGTTATGCTGCATTCCTGAATGATGTGTGGTAATATTGTAGAGTTAATATCTAAGCTCATGGCATCACTTCCTATGATAACAAAGGCCAATTGTCTATGCTCGTCTATATCTAAAGCCAGTGTATTCCTGGGCAGGCCACTGTTCTCTTATTTTATTCACCGCACAAGAGGGTATCGGCTTCCTGACACCTTTCCCTAACAGCTGCCAAATCCATCTGATGAATCTGCGGTAAGCCACATGTCTGTACATCCTGTAATAGAAATATAAATGGCAATTATTAACTTGAACAGATTTTCTAATGGGAGCCCAGTGCTCAGTTGTAGAGTGCTTGACTCCAGACAGAGGGGCCGCGGGTTCGAGCCTCACCGGCCTCACTGTGTTGTGGTCCTTGAGCAAGACACATTTATCCTAGCTTAGTACTGGTTCAACCCAGGAAGACCAATCCCTGTTTAACTGAAAGATTGTTGATGGGATGTAAAGAATCAAATCAAACAAACAAAAACAGATTTTCTGCATGTATGTGGACTTGGCTTAAATTGATAAGTTCATGAAGTATGAACAACATCTCAAGTGTAAAGTTTCATTTAACACTTGCCCAAGGAAATGTTATATATGTAAATTAAACAGATGTAAATACATAGCACATGCAAAGTTGTATAGACTAAAATAAATAAACCATAAAATGAGCCAGCCCATGTGCTTATCATGGCACTTTCCTCCATTCTAAAGTCCTAATTCAATTGCCCAAGTAGCCAGTGAAACAAGATGCCTAGTTTTGGGTCAGAAGCTTTTCAAGTTCCAAATTATTACAATGTTTCTGATTAGCAAAGGCTGTGGTGAGAATGCATGCATGTGCAGGTTCCCCGACGGAGCATTTGTGAAGGCTATGATAAGACTGTGCATGAGCCTTGGCTGTTCACCAATTTGATTTTCCAAAATTATATGGGCTGGTTCAGATATGTCTACTGTAAAAATATGGCTTTTATGAATCCCTATAATTTCAAGTATCCCTAAAAATCTTAACACTCTGGTTATTTTATACATGTAGCAGAATTAATTAGCAGGACATTGGTTAAGAGTGCATACCAGATAAATAATTTTCTTATTTTTCAACCAAAACATATGTTGTTGGTACTCAAAAGAACTGTCTCAATGAGACGGTTCTTTTGAGCACCCAAAACATATACTAAAAATTATGGGTAAGAACTTATTTACAATTTTACGGATAATTTTTGTTTAACTAAGCCTATGAATTAGCCTCACAGATTAGTATGGAAGACCATCAAACAGTTTAGAATACGGTAGTTCAAGATTTTTTTCTGTTTCGATTAATCAGGATTGACATTCTGTCTGGCCAAATCTGAGCCTTCACTGTTTGCAAAAATTATCAGCAGATGACGAAGTTACAATTAAGCAAGCAAATAGTTAATATTTTGGCAGAATGACTACAGTAATGACTCATCGTAGGCAATAAAATTCTCAGAAGGGGTTTTCAGCTATGTTAAAAATTGGCCAACCCTTTGTTAACAATTGTCTCAGAAATTTATGTGTTATTTGACGAACAGTGAAGACCCAGATTAAATGCCACATGATGCAAAATTTATCAGAGACAACACTGTTTGCTTAGACAAAAATGATGGCCAGAGAAAAACTATAACCTGTGACCCCTGCATATATACAATAATAGAATATTCTGAGTTGATTGTATTGAACTAGAATCAAGAATCCATTGATTGGGCCAGTGGAAATTGCTGGCTGTATGAAACGGGACATGCACAGATCAAGAAATGGGGTGGGGGTCCTGTCAATAAAATTGTTATACCCGCTTTCTTGTAAGAAAAATGGGGTATATTATTTTTTAACCAAAGTCGGTCCATCGTCTGTCCGTCCACCTGTCCCTCCATCACTTTCCATATTACTATATCTTCTTCTAAACAGTAGTGCATAGCAGCTTCAAATTTTTCAGGTGCATAGGTCATATGATGTAGAGGGTACTGAGCAACACTTCATATGACCTTGATCTTGAGGTCAAGATCAAAGGTCAAGAATGTATTTTCTTGTAAATGCGGCTTCTTCTAAATGTTGGACGTAGCAACTTCAAACGATGTAGATGTATATATCATATGATGTACTTGGCGATGCTTTGTGTGACTTTGACCCCAAGGTCAAGGTCAAATAATATTTTTTATTATAAATGCATCTTCTCCTAAACGTTTGATTTAGCAAATTCAAATTTTGCAGGTGCATAGATTACATAATGTGGAGAGTACTGGGCAACATTTTATGTGACCTTGATCCCAAGGTCAAGGTCATATAATGTTTTTTCCTGTAAATGCATCACCCTAACCGTTGGACATAGAAACTTCAAACTTTGCAGGTGCATAGGTGACATGATGTAGAGGGTACTGGGCAACATTTTGTGTGACCTTGACCCCAAGGTAAAGGTCACAGGTAAAAAGAGGGTATTTGCTGTGGCTTACCATTGACTGCTGCTCTAGTTAGGTTTGACTATGTTTTCTGTACTTCTCTTTTAGCCTACAGAGGGGGTCCAATAGTAACTTGCAATGATCTATATAATTTCAAGGGGGGAGAGGGGAATCCAAAGTTTTTTAGGGGAGGGGGGTGCTCTGATTGCTTCTATAGAAACCTATTACACTTGAAATTGTTTAAGGGAGTGGGGGAAGGTCCCGCACCCTCTGTTTGGACACAGGATCAGTGTAGGCAGGAAATTGACCGTAAAAATACAGTCTGTAGAGAGATTATGACACTCTTGTCTGTATGCTTTGGGGAATAATTAAACATGTCCATTACATTGTATGATCTATATTTATATGCCACTTGTCTGTTGCTAATGTTATTAAAAATAAAAAAAATGTTTGTATTGAGAAAAATTTGTGTTCTTATATTGCATTATCCATCAAGAATTGAACTACCTTAAAACTTCTATACTATTTGGGTATTATATTGCATATTCGTGAATGCATTACCGAATCTGGTAAACTATATATATATATAAATATATATATGAAAACATTTTAGGACAATTAGATTTTGATAGAATTTTAGTTGTCCAAATTTTCAAAAGTTTTATGGTACCATTGATCTCTAACAGATCAATATGGCTGCAAAACTTACTCATGCACAGGTTCATCATCTCCGACATGTCCATAATTAGCCAGGAACTCGTAGAATGATGTTTCTACAACATACTGGTTGATGCAGTTCCCCACAAATCCTGGATGTTTGGTTATGCACATCAGATCCAACTCCTCTCTCTGTCTGTCTACCAGGTCCACTTCATGGCAACACAAACTCTCAGCAGTTGACGGCTGGGAGACACATTCACCGCATGTACACCTAAAAAGATTGGGAAAAAATATTTTTTGGTTGAGGTTCTGAAATTCATACCGAGACTTATCCATGCCTGCGTCAAAATTTAATGTATAATGTTGACGCCAAGTCAATTCTCAACCTAAAATATAGACCCAGGTCACTTTCAGCACTGAATAGTGGCCCAGTGGTAAAAATTCTACAGGGTTAATGATGCTCCATAGGCAATGTGTATTTTTGATCTGTACAATGTGGGGCCAGGCAGATGACAAATGCCCATGACTTTATCACTTTATAAAAAAATATCTGCTCAGACTTCTTGTTTTATGCAACAGTAGTCAGGGTCAGTGTTGACACAACAGGGCTTGAGTCTTAAATGGTTCTTTAGGGTCAGCATTATTTTATTTCTTTGCCAGCTAAAAATAGTAGCCAATTTAGAGATATTCCAGTAATTATTGCTCGTCAAAGTTCTAAAAAAAAATGTTTTCTTGAAAAAATATGATTTTATGCATTTTTAAATGCATTTTGCCTTTCAAAATGCATAAAATTATTTTTTCCAGAAAAAGAAAGAAAGGAAAAAGATGTGTGCCTACCCTACTAAAAATTTCAGATCCATTACCGAAACACACTTAATTTTTTATCCCCCAAAGAAGCTGGAGGGATATAGTTTTGGTGTTGTCTTTGCGTTCGTCCGTCCTTCCAAACATTTTGTCCGTCTGGAACCATATCTCAATATATCGGTCAGATTTGATGCATTCTTGGTATAAATGATTAGTACCATGGACTCGATATTCAGTAAGTTTCGACAAAATCAACCCGTAACACTTGAGTTATTGCCCTTGTCTTAGTATAGGCAATTAAAATGCAAAAGCTTTTTTGTGTAATGATCTGCACATTTCGTTAAAGTGATCATATTTAACAACTTATCACTATAGACCATGATTGAACAGTGCCTGTAGATAAGCATAAATTTTAACCCACCTAAGGGGTCAAAGGTCAAATATTTAAATTTTGCAATAACTAAGACAGTTGTCAATAATTTTTTCTGAAATTTTGCATGCAGGCAGAGGAGCAATAGATATAAAGCATATCAAACGGGATTTTAGTTTGAAGGCCTGGGTCAGATCCCTGGGGTGGACTTGGGGGCTGGGGCTGAGGTCAAAATTAATTTTTTTCACAATTTGGTCTTGTGGCATATCAAGTTAAAGCTTAAAATGCTTGCAGCAACATGGCAGCAAATATTTTGCCCACAGACACATCCTCGACCCCAGGGGTGGGATCAAACGGTCAAATCGTTTTTTTTTTCTGAAAGTAGTCCTGTTGCATATCAAATTAAAGGGAATTGAGCAAAGATCACCATGACAGCAAATGAGTAGTGGCATGGGATTTCCAACAATGTGGTATGTGCGATCAACAAAACCTCAGATCAGCCTGCGCATACGCGCAGTCTGATCAGAGCCTTTGCTAGTCACTTGAATATTCTATGAAATTTAATATAGTCAAATATGTTCAAAAATTGTGCTTAACTGGACCTTTGAACAATACATCTGTAAGACAATAATGGCAATTTCAACCGAACCGGCATCTCCATCCAGGGGGGGGGGGGGGTTACTCTCATTTTTCTTTATACATAGGCTCGGGCCAAGCATCTACCGTTAACAAAAAATATCAGGAATTTCAAACACCCAAAAAAAAGATTAGAATTTTAGCAACCCCCAAAAATATCCCATTCTGTACCTTGGCCTTAGAAAAGACCCTAAACGGCATAGAAATGGCCCCTAAATACAGTCCAATTTTGTGATGACCCCCAAAAATATTCATAAAATCTTCATACCCTAAAAAATATTCATATTTCAGAAAACCACCAAAAATATTGAAATTCAAAAATTTTGAACCTTCGAAAATGGCCCGAGTCTACGAATGTATGAAAATATTAGAGTTCCCCCACCCGTGGGATCCCCATATAAAAACAAAATAAAAAACATTTTGCTACCTCTGTCTCTATTTTATTTTGTCATGTTATTTGAAACACAAATATATAATTTTTGGCCTAAAGTATTTTTTTTCCGCTAAATCTTTGGCCCCTTAGTGTTGGGGTCCTGCCCCTATTGTACTGTTTTATTTTATGTTTTAATTGTCAGATTTGAGTCTGTACGACTCAGTCACAGTATTGTCGAGATTGGTCTGCCTTGGTAGAACCAGAACTAAGCAAATGATAAAGTGTCTATCTCTAGTACACAACACAGTGCCTCACTGGTCAAATTTATATTGACTGGAACTTAAAGAATCAAAACAATACAATAGGGGCCCCATTTTTGGGGGGGGGGTCCAACTTGCTCCTTGAGGTTGGAGAGAAAAAATACAGATAGTGCTTTATCCCCCATATATGCCGAGGTACCCCCACCTGCAATGGCAAGCAAGAATATCTGGGGTGGGGCGGGGGTCAGTTGTGTCGTGTGTTACTCTGAAAACAGCTCTCGCATTAGCATATTGTACTTCTATAAATAAATTTAATGCAGTTATCTTGAAGGGAGAGAAAAGTAAACCATAAAAAAACAAAGCAAAAAACACACACAAAACATACCAATCCGTATTTCCAAGCCTGTCATCGCCCATTTCCCCCTCGGATTCATCATTATCCGATCCTTCTGTGGACGAATCGTCCGATAAAATCGGCGCTGGCACTCTTCGGGGTTCATAGCGATAACCCTCAACACGCATAGAAGTGTTCACTGCCAACACATCCTCCTCATTTTCTTCCAGTGTCTGCAATTCTCTATCACTCGCCATTATTGTTTGTGTACTGTGTCAAACTGAAATTACCTAATTGACGTCACTTCCGGTAAAGCCGTCCACAGGTAAAATCCCACTTCCGTTTTGGACAGGTGAGCCAGTACCAGTAAATCACGTAACTTTAACCGGCTATAACTTCGATTCGGAACAAACTTTTTTCAGCGTTTTTTGTCCCTGTCATCGTTTTATAACATATCGTATCTATTTAAATAATTACCCCAAAAAATGAAATCGAAGGTTCACACGACCTTTAACGCAAAGTTTAAATATATCGGTTCAACTTCAGCTTGTCATAACTTATAAAGTGTCAAACAGTCTGGACCCTGATAAGGCCCTGACAGAATATCGGCCTGATCTGGGTCCAAATTGTTTGCAAAGGGTTATCAGCCGATGACAATGTCATGTAAATGTTTAACGCATTGTTAAAATATATCGTTTCAACTTCAGCTTGTCATAACCTTTAAAGTGTCAAACAGTCTGGACCCTGATAAGGCCTTGACAGAATGTCGAGCCTGATCTAGGTCAAAATTGTTTGCAAAGGGTTATCAGCAGATAACAAAGTCAGGTAAAGGTTTAACGCAAAGTTAAATTACATCGGTTCAGCTTCAACTTGTCATAACCTCTAAAGTGTCAAACAGTTTGGACCCCTATCAGGTCCATACAGAATGTCGAGCCTGATCTGGGTCCAATTTGTTTGAAAGGGTTATCAGCAGATGACAAGATGTCATGTTAAGGTTTAATGCAAAGTTTAATACATCGATTCAACTTTACTTGTCATAACCTCTAAAATGTCAAACAGTTTGGACCCCTATCAGGTTCGGACAGAATGTCGAGATTGATCTGGGTCCAATTTGTTTGAAAGGGTGATTTATCAGCAGATGACGATGTCATGTAATGGTTTAATGCAAAGTTAAAATACATTGGTTCAACTTCAACGTGTCATAGCCTCTAAAGTGTCAAACAGTTCGGACCCCTATCAGGTCCGGACAGAATGTCAGGTCTGATCCGGGTCCAAATTGTTTGAAAGGGTTATCAGCATGCAAAGGTTTAGCGCTAAAATAAAATACATCGGTTCAACTTCACATTGTCATCTGCTGATAATCTTTGCAAACAGTTTGGACCCCAATCAGACCTGAACAGAATGTTGGGCCTGATCCGGGTCCAAACCGTTTGCAAAGGTTATCAGCAGATGACATGTCAGGTAAAGTTTTAATGCAAAAGGTAAAATACAATGGACTTGACCCAAATTGTCAGAACCTGGAAAAACAATTTGTTTATATTTGATTCTTTACGTCCCATCAACAATCTTTCAGTTATATAGGGACAGGCCTTCATGGGTTGAACCAGTACTAAGCTAAGTTAATGTGTCTTGCTCAAGGACCACAACACAGTGACACCAGTGAGGCTCAAACCCGTGGCCCTTCGGTCTTGAGTCAAGCACTCTACCACTGAGCCACTGTGCTCCCATTAAAAAATTCAAAAACAATTTGGATCCTGGTCAGGCCACTATGGTTGTTTTCCCAGACACCATGTATACATTTAGGAATACCCAGGGGAGGGGGGGGGGTCACAATTGATAACTTTTTCTCATAGCTAACTTTTTTCACAGCTAAATATAGCATGCACTGATCCAGAGGGGGGGAGGGGCCCGGACCCCCTTGGAAAAACACAAGTTATAATATGGGATTCAATAGGGAATAAGCAATTGGACCCCCCCCCCCCCCCCCCCCCCCCCCCCCTAGAAAAAGTTGGACCCCCCTGGAACCTCGGAAAATTATAATTTTCTTTGAAATAAACCATTGGCATTCTGTAAAATAAGTGGAGTACTACTAAAAAAAGAACTAAAAAAACGTTGTCAGGGATTTTTATGACAGATGTACCTGGACCCCACCCCCTGACGAAAATTCCTGGATCCGCACATGTCTTGATACAAATCTTGAGCTATTGTTGTTTCATCTATGCTGGAATGCCAAATAATAATTATTATTTGGGACTTTTCTGGAAAAGCTTAGCGCTTATGACAAGCTGCATATTGTACCAATTAAAGGTGTTGAGTGTCAAACTTGGAGGTGTGATGTGTCAGAATTTAGATTAAAAAAAGTCATTTATCTATCTGGAATTTGATAATATCTCAAGGGGGTACTGGATGAACTCGTACCTTAGTCAACTCGTACCCATTTTTGGTCAACTCGTATCTTAGGTAACTCGTACCTAAGTCTACTCGTACCTTAGTTTATTTATAATAGAATATGAAAGAGTTTTATGCCGTTGTCTTAGTACGTTACTCATGACAAAAGCAAAATGATACGTTTTGTTACGATTTTAGGCGAATTCTACACTCAAAAGGAGCGTTCAATTACAAATGGGTAATACAGTATACTGCCCATATGTTTTCCTCGCTCTTACAAATTACAGTAGATGAAGAAATAGCTAGGCTCTACATTGTAAAAGAAATAAGTCACTAAACATCCATTTTGGTGGCAGCTGGACTGCCACTGGTCTTGACGTATTTAACGTACGAGCTGTTTTGTAATAACAGGGATAACTGTTAAACAACTATCACTGGTTAAATGTTAGTCTCTGGTAGCGTCGTCTTAGTATGAAAGTGTAGCTAAATGGACATCAAAAATGGGTGGCAACTATGCAGCCACCTCTTTTAGTGTTAACTTACAAGGATAGCACATTGCACACTCATCATTGCAAATAGCACTGGTCCCATCAAAATCATAAAATCTGGTTTTGTTGCCTGCAAACAATAAAGGTACAGACTCGATGAGATAGACCGATCAGAGCATCCAAGCAGTCTGATCAGTGCATTTGTTATTCAATCCCAAAAACTTTAATAGCTGAACTTGCTTTGCCCATTATTCAAATGGAACCTAGCCTTTGTAACTTAGCATGCTGGATGTGTCCTTATAGGGTAGCTAACCCCTGAATATATGTTTTCTCGTGGCGCGGGTTTTGTGTACATAAAGCCGCTTTACAGACACGTGCTGGTGATTGGTAGGGTGTGAAAAACAGTACAATGATTGTATGTGATTGTATTAATTAAATTGTTACTAGAAATTAACATTGTCTGACAGTGTAAAACTTGAATAATAATAAAAAAAATAGTACAATCTTATTAAAGAAAATTCGGAATTGCAATGTAAAAACATGAAATCTTTTTGGTTTATAACTGATTAAAACATTTTAAAAATAAACCCAGCTCACGTCAGAGGGTTTGGTTCTTTCATTTAGAAAGACCAAGTGAGTCTCTCATCATGCAGTCTCATCTGAGCCTTCGCTACTAACTTGCCACTTAAATGACTCCAAATTTGCTTTTTGTTTTGTCGTCTGCTGACTTATTTTGAAATGAGTAATTCAAAATATCTTCTAATATTTTAGTGCTAGTTGAAAAAACACTGCATGCTATCATAACAGATCTATGTCTGAAATTCAAACCTGTGTCTACACGAGCAGCGAAGACCCTGCGGAGCCGTCATTATATAAAGGGCTAGGATATTGGAACAGGCAGATCCGAAACTCCTCTAATCGCAGCCTCACAGGTCGTAATTTATAGTGTTTTTTTTTTTAATATTTGAACAGGCTGGCCCGAATCTCTCCTTATTGCAGATGGCAAAATTGCGTTGATTTGGTCGTTTAAGCAGGCTATTCCAAACATCGATCCATAGGGAAAAGGAAAGGGAACTTGCCACAGCTGGCTTGAACCTCGTCCGATCGCAAATACTAATTTGTGATGAATATGTATGATTGAACAAGCTCCCAGAACGCCGCCCCATAGGCATAACAGTTGGGATCTTTGAACAGGCTGGCCCAAACCTAACCTCAGCACAGATAGTAAATTTTGATGTTTTAGTTTTTGGAAAGGCTTGTTAGGACATAGACTCACCAAACTCTCCGTCTATCATGCTCTACCCTGCCCCGTTTTCTGACTCAGGTACGAGTTGACTTGGGGTAGGTACAAGTTGACCAAAGGTTAGGTATGAGTTGACCAAAAATGGGTAGGAGTTGTCTTAGGTACGAGTTGACTAAGGTACGAGTATACTAGAAACCTCTCAAGGTATATGGAATTTAAAGACCGTTTTAATGTGTTAAAGCTCCTAAGATATTAGTGACACTCATTTCTTTCACGTCTAAATGATCGCAAACCGATGGCCGTTCACCCCACCCACACCCGATTTTTTTCAATAATTTGTGAAAAATCGGTGCTATTATAATCAAAATAATCGTGGCGGGACAAAAGACAATGTTTTCCCTTCGAAATAAGTGCAGGCTGATGAAGAAATCTGTGAATTTGAATAAATACAGCCCATTTTTCATAATTTTTCCCGTTACCCTTAATGTTAAAATTCACCGTTCACATCACAGCGGTACATTTGTTTACCTGTGTCGCTAAGGCTGTGACGTCACGGCGGTCCGGAGAATTGAGTTATGACCGTGTAAATACAGGTATCAGCTGATTTTAAGAAAGTTGCGGAAATCGCCAAAAATGGCTTCAACAATACCTCTTTCACTCTAATGAATAAAGCTTCAAACATGGCTATGTCTGTGTCTCGATTTATCAATATTATAAACTTAGATGTTCAATGATTCATAATTAGTGTTATTATATAATTTTGGTGTTTATAAAGGTGTTAAAAGTTTAGGTAAACAATAGAGAAATTACGCTGTGTATTCCAAAATAGCGGTAAAAGCAAATCGTGTAGATAAATGTTTCGAGTTTCTCTCATTTACCTGTGTAAGATACACGACAGTGTTATTTGAGTTTAGTATTGGTATTTCATTGGAGTTTCTAGTCACTCTTATATAGGTCACTGGTATTCTAGAATAAAAACAATGATTGCGATTAGAAGTTTGATCAAAACAATTTGGCCTACCATGAAAGGTGCCGCTGATTTTCTCTAACGATGCAAAACTTTATATTCCTTGTCCGCCTCTCTTATCATTTGATATTGAAATGAATTATGTCTATGATACTATATTCTCTTTGATTGCATCTTACTAATGCTACCGTTATGAAGTCGAACCCTTTGAGTAGTCAAGATTGACAGACCAAGATATAGCACGGATATATACGTCTGTGGATATAGATAGGACCAAACATTATTCCCTCAAACTTTTGTTGAACATTTTTTTATAAAACACAACATGTTCAAAATCAGAATAGTACTGGCATCCTTAATTGAAAAAGTAGGCTATATTATAGGACCAGACCAAGATGACCACGGGCCGACTTGACTCAGGCCGACTTGACCCAAGGCCGAGTTGACCCGCATTCATGTATATTTGTACATTGGGAACAGATAGCTCTGAGGAGATGCATCTATTCACCTGTTCAAATGTGAGATATAGCAGGAAATACAGTGCTGTCCCAAGTTGAGAAGTCTGATAGTATAGTGGAGTAAGCTAATTTTGCAAAGAAAAAAATTTCGTCAATTGAGCATTCCCACCGTTTTTCACTTGTGTGATGACACAGGCTCATTCTGTAAAAGAGATTTTCAAGGGAAAAAGAAAAGCTGTCTGATAAGTTGTTAAGCAGTAAGAAAATGCATATCTGAGTGGTAAAATAATGGTCACATGCCTGTATCAATGTTTTCGCGCCATGTTCACTTATTCTTTTTAATCACAATCTTTAAATTATGATCCTGATATGTTTTATTGAGTGAATACATCGCTTCCTCCATCTTCATTTCTGTTGACATCCTCACAATGGAGGTAAGAAAACTCAGTGATGTATTCGGGGTCCCAAGTGGAGAAATCATTGATTATATCATAAGGGGGTTCTTATTAATGTTAAGACTCGGAAACCATGATCTGGCTTATCAGCAGCTGTACGGACCATGTATCTAAAATGATGTTTTAATAAATTATATCAATCATTCACCTGCAGAGGCTTGATGTATCCATAATAGACTTCGAGCTAAAAAAGGTCCTGCTCCCCCCCCCCCCCCCCCCCCCCCCCCCCCCCCCCCCCCCCCAAAGGGAATTTTGCAGACATATCCTATCTTGAAGAAAATTTCATGCCGCATCTTTTAAGAGATGTTTGCACTCTGTGCTCCGGGGCGTTAGTCTCTGACAGCCTGTTACATATGTTACTGTAACAAACTAAGGGAAAAATTAAAATGAAAGTTTGAGCTACAGATAGAAGACATTAAACCATCCAATTATTCAAATTTCTTATGTAGTTTGCAAGCTGGATGCCTAAGCTACATAAAAGCAGCATTTCAAACAAAATTACAGCCTTCAATGGTGTTATATGCATTACATCGATTAAATTTCCTTTTGAAAGTTGAAATTGTGACTAACATCATTCATTTTACAGACAATTTGTGCATTTTTACAAGTGTTTTTAATCTTAGTTTACTAAAATACTCATTTTGACTAATAGAAAAAACAAAGTTTGCTTTTCTATCTCAAATACATTGTTTTATATGAGCTATTCAACAACCCTACCCCTGATTTTAAGTATCCAATTTTGATATCTATTATTGAAGAAAAATATATGAAAATATTTGACACTCGTGGATATCTTACATTTTTGGCACAGTCTTGCTAATGCAATAAAGAATCATACATTTGCAAGTTTGACATCAGGATCAGAGCACTTATTAAAGTATGAAACGTATGTTACATGACATAATGAATGAGCTAGGAAATTTTCTTGGAAGTAAGAGATGATATTTCAGAAAAATACCGTTTTTCACATGTTTTCCTATTAATCTCTAGCCTCTGGTGCCTTAGTCTTAGTAATTACAGTCATTGCTGATAACAAGCCCATGGTATTGTGTTACCTATGTTATATATAACCTTTTTAATCACATATTTCCTTATGCCTATAATATTAAAATATATAGACATATGGATAGAAAATAATAGTTCTCATTTAAATGACACAATTTAATAAATATTCCTATTAAATAAAACTATTCAAAAACAATCTTTATTCAAGTCACCCTCACAATGTCTATCATTGTGTCTGCTTCTATGGCAAAATAATCACCCATTTCATCACAACCAGTAGAATCATGGCATTGTATTAGGACTGCAAACTGAGTACAATCTTGTTCCTCTCCACCCCTTTGGGAATTGTGCAGACATATCCTACCTTTAAGAACAGTTCAAGCTGCATCAAATAAGAGATGCTTGCAATCTATTAACTAGGGGTTTAGCCTGTAATGGTATGATACGTATGTTACCATATCAATTTAAGAATAAATGAATTGAAAGTCTGAGAAACAGAAAGAAGACATAAAACTATCTATTTATTTGAATTATTCATGTAGTTTGCATGCTGAATACCTTTGATACATAAGAATTTTATTTTAACAAATATACAGCTTCCTATGGTGTTATATGTGTTACATTAATTAAGATTACTTTTTAAAATTGGTAATTGTGACAAACATCACTTATAAGCATTTCGTGTGATCATCCTCCTCTTTAGCCATCAAAAGATTTAATTTTCTTTGTATATTTTGTGTGGCCAGTGCCAGCGTAAAACAACTTGACTCAGCCAAACTTGAATCCTTAGCATTCTTCAAAAGCAGAAAAAGCATGTCAGTGTCATGGGATCAAACACCTGATTAAATATGGGTTTAATGCCATTTCACATATATGCATACAATGGAGTATGACTCTGGTATATATCTCTTCCTGTGAAGTGGCAAGAGCAATCTAACTGCAGCTGCATCTGCATCTGTGCTAGTCAAATGATAACTTTGCTCTGATTTTGCAAAATCTATGTCTGTACTGTGTACCTCTAAAAATACTTTAAGATTTCTGACATTGGTCAAACAGAAATTTGATTGGCTGCTTTTTTGCATCATTTGCCATTGAACCTATCCAGTCTTTTGGTGCTTAAGTCCTCAGGTCTTAGATCAATAGTATTTTGCTGCGCCCAAAGAACTTTATAAGTTTTCTTTAGTTACAATGTTGACTCTTGATGGTTTTGGCAGACCATCTGAAACAATTTCTGTTACACCTTGAAAGTTATCTGGTATAAGAGAAAGAATATGAAGTTGGACATTGGCATCAATTATGTTTGCAGTAGGTTGTTTTTGATGTCAGTACATTGAAGCATGTCTTAAAATAATGTAAAACCTATGACTTCTCAGTTTTTGCAGCCATATCATTAGCTGCTGCATTCAAAAGAAGGAAAGTGGACTATAGGTAGAATGGAATAACCAGTAGTTCTATATTATGCTCTATGGAAGATTTTTACAGCGTAAACAAGTTGATAAGGTGCCTCATTTCATGATCCATTGAAAAGCTCTGTTCATCCTGCATTTCATTGCTTTACCTGCTGTGATACATCTAGTTCATTTAACTGAAGGGAAAGAGTTACCTCGGTTTCAGCACTTCAGAAGTACTAAGACTTCAAATAAGTTTTTGAATGCTTGGGGAAAGATAATAAGTGCAGAGACATTATTAGATGAAAATATGTGGGTTGCATGTATGGAAAGGCTACATTTATAAACGTTAACCAGCTAAGATATGATTCTTTTATCACAGAAATATCAAGGTACATCAGTCCAGGTACTCATTGCTCTTAATGGCATAGTTTTCCTCCTTGTAAAGCTTTAGTCTTTCTCCTACTTGCAGAGTATCACTTGAAACACACACTCAAAGAGCCAACTATTAGGAATTCATATCAGTTTCCGAATGTTCCAAGCCATAAATGACAAAATTGGAAAGTTGATAATGGCTCATCAATTTTGAGTGGACTGGTGGTAAAATTGAATAACAGTAAATTGATTGACATATTGTGTGATGATTCTACTAGTTGCAAGGAGGTGTGTGATAATAATAATTACCACAGAAGCAGACAACGACAAACGTTTAACATGAGTGTTAAATCGATGAGAAATAGTTTGGACCATTTCATTTATTGTATTTTCTTGTAAAAAATGTAAAACTATCTTTTCTATTTGTGGCTCTATATTTAGCATTATATGCACAGTATTAGGAAATGTGTCCAAAAGGTCATTGATACCATCTGTAAAAACAGTCCATGGGCTTGATTATCAGAAATGAATATAATTTCTAGTGTTTTGGCACCAAAGACTTATAAGTACACATTAAGTGCCCTGATCTTAAACTTAATGGCATGTTGCAGATATAAGAGCAAGACAGACTAAGAAAATGAAAAATATCCACATGATGCTGTAATCGTTTGCATGTGTTTTACTTAAACTGTAATAACAAAATTCGCTTCACTGTAAAACTGGGAGTAGGGCTGTGTATTAGCTCCTATAAGACAATATATTTAAGATAGAAAAGCAAACTTGGTTTTTCCTATTCATCAATTGAGTATATGTTTGTAAAATCTAATAAAACAGTTTGAAATCAAGTCATAGAAGTTGTTTAACTAAATGACGATAGCCACAATTATAGCTTTTAAATTATAATTAGGTTCATGTAACGCACATAACACCACAGTTAGCCGTATAAATGTTAAACAGCTTCCATATGTAGTAAAGACATCCAGTATAAAGATTATAAGAATGTCAATTTATTAGATAAGTTTAATGTTTTCTTTTAGTAGCTCAAACATTCAAATTTCTTATTCTCAAATTGATATAGTAACATATGTAACAATCTGATACAGGCTAATGCCTTGACTTACAGAGTGCAAACATTTCTTATTAAATGCACCTTGAATGGTTACATAAGATGTAATTTGTCTGCAGAATTCCAAAGGGGATTAGGATGGAGCAGGCCCTTACTCAGCTTGATGTCAAAATACTGTTTGATGATTTTTCTTATCACACTAACATATTTAACACTCTCTGATCTTTAAAACTTGATGACAACTAGCAGATCTATAAGTCTTTATCAAAGGAGCCAGTTTAAAATCCCTAAAAGATGTAAGATATCCAACAGCTGCAAGTTTTTTCACAATTTTAGATCAAAGTTTCAAACTACATTTCCTTTATTTGATATAGTAATGCATGTAACACGCTGTTTCAGACTAACGCCCCAACATTGAGAGTGCAAACTTCCCTTATTCGATGCAGCTTGAGTTGTACTATAAGAAGGAATATGTCTGCAAAATTCCCTTGAAGAGATTAAAACATTTTAGGCATATCTTACGTAAAGACAATGAGCTTGCCCATTTATTACATCAGGTAACATATGTTACAGCCTCTGATATTAAAATTTTTGCAACAAACTTGCAGATTTATGAGTCTTTTTATATGAGCAAATAAATCCCAAACAATGAAACACATTCATAAACTGCAAATATTTTTTAACTATTTTCACTTCAGTTTTAATACCAAACATTTCACCTTAAAACTGGGTAGGGGTAGGGTTGTTTAATTGCTTATTCCAGAAAAAATATTCAAGCTAGGGAAACAAACTTTAATTTTTCTGTTAGCCAATTGCATAAGCTAGTCAGACATGGTTAAAAACATTTTGCAAAACACACAGAGAGATTGTGAATGTAAATGATGTTAGCCACACTTGCAAAGTTTAATGGGTTATCTGATTTATGTAACGCATATGACACTTTAGGAAGCCGCAATTTTGTTCAAATGGCTGTCATATGTAGTTAAGATATCCAGTATGCAGACTATATGAATGATTTTTAAAAATAAATATTTTAATGTCTTTAATTTGTAGCCCAAACTTTCAATTTACTTTTTCTTAGTCTGATTAAGTAACGTATGTTACAGGCTCTTACAGACTAACGCCCCGGAGCACAGAGTGCAAACATCTCTTAAAAGACTCGGCCTTGAATTCTCTACAAGATAGGATATGTCTGCAAAATTCCCTAAGGGGGGGAGCAAACCCATTCTCAGCCATCCGTCTATAAAGTACATAAAAGAAAACTTTTATGTCTGCTTTTTCATTTACTGTCTGTGTGGTAGCACCCCAATGAATCTAGGGGTTCAAATCAATCTGAATTTGAGTTGAATATAGAAAAAAAACATGACTGAAACATTTTTGATTACAATAAATTTAATCGTAGAAGATTCACAATAATCTATGTTCATTCAATGAAAGAATGGTTTGTCTCATAACATCTTTTGATTTTCTATCTATCCAACCCTTTTTGAGGCCTCTTTTTTCTGGTCAACAAGAGTTGTCGAACTTAGATTACTATTTTCAAAATGGCAGAAAAACGGGTACACAAACAAATCAAAGTGTTTGAAAATTAAAAAAACATATTTTGATGGTCTAAGGTATCATACAATAATATAAAAGGTTGAAATTTTATGATAAAATCATTTTCTGGTCAGGTTGTATTTTGTTTTGGTATCCTCAGAGCCATATCTGCTTATGTTGGCGAAAACTGATTATCTCAGTATAGTATGACATTTTATTAGAGGGTCTACAATGCTTGAACAGTGACCCAATTGTCAGTGAACAATGACCGAACTGTATATAATACCAACTTATGATGACTCAAACAGAACGAAAAAGCGCTTTGAAAAAGAGGTTAAAACAGGTTGGGAACACTTCTATTTTGACCTTTTATAGTTCAATTGATCTTAAATTGACCGATTTGTCGACTTAAAAGCACTGAAATAATGCTTTATATGCTCTGTGCAGATGTTGCCAAACAATTGCAAAATCATTCTCCAGCCAAACTGTAGACTTTGTTGATGCGATCTTGAAGGTGTAAATGTTTTGATTTTTCATCGAGGAAATTTTGCAGAAAACCCCTTTATTATAGATTTGTCTGCTGATTTTGTTAAAAAATCAATTTAACAGATGGATTTTTAATAAATGCTGTTGAAGCTTCCAGGCTTCTTGAGACCAACATGTACATTGATAAGGTCGGCAAAGGAACTCTCCTGGCAGAAGAAAACATGAACAGTTATCTAAAGCGCCACCTAGCGCTGTAAGTTGGAGGTACTAGCTTCGGTCTTTATCGTTGAAAGAGGCCAACTTTCAGCTTTAATATTTCCATAAAGAATTTCTCATGTAAACCAAACAAAGGACTTACAGATAAGACCATTTTCTTCAACATAATTCCATAGTTTGTGATTTTTCTCCGCTGGTTTTTGAGTTTTTATCAATCAAAATTTTTGGACAATGGTTAAAAATGATTCAATTGTGGCAATAAAAAGCAAGGAGTACCGAGTCTTTGCACCTCACACTAAATATAAACAGCCTATCCCGGAGAACAGCCACACAACTACCCTATTTCTATTGAGTTAAGAGGCACTCTGTACCTCCTGTAACAACAGGATGTTATCGCGCATCTATGTGATAATTTCGATCGCAGGTTTCCGAGATTTCCCAGACCTGATAGTGTTGATGTAATGATTTATTCTCAAATGCTCTCCACTTGTGCAGTGCTTGCTCTCTTGATGCCAGTGGCGGTGATAGCTGTGATATTATCAAAGTGCTGAGAAATTGTCAGCACACCATTTTCGTTGTTGTTGGTAGATTCCAGGGCTTGGGAAAAGGCCCCTGGCCAAAATTTGGGAAAAAAATTATTGGTGTAATGTCCGAATTAGGAAAAATTATGGATATAAAACAATAGGAGCCAAATTTATCAGTATAACTAAAATATTTGAAATATACAGTACAATCAAAATCTTAGTCTGATTTTCTAGAAAATGTACTATGCCAACTTTAAGTGTTGAAGAAAGTTAAGTATAAATAATGCAGGCTGATTTTATTCCGAGCTTAGAACTGGTAAGAGAATCATGTTTCTGAAAGTTAAAGTACGAATAATTCAGGTGGATTTTTTTGCTTGCGGACTTTGAAAAAAAAGTACGCTTGTATTTATGATATAAAGTATGCCTAGATTTTGAAAAAAATACCAGGCGTAATGCTCCAGGAATTTCTCAACTCTATGCTTTCGCTTGGAACCTGCTTGGATTTGGTGGATTCCATCCGACAGTCACAGGCCAAAACATCATCTCATGTGTCAAGAGTCAGGCGAGCCATCTAGGGTCTGCTTGTTTCTGAAAGTAGTCTGAGTCATGTTGCATATCAAATGGAATGGATTGGAGCATAGAGCACCATGAAAGCAAATGTTCTGTCCTTACACACCATCGGCCGTTGTGTGGGTCAAAAAACTAAATATTTTTCTTTTCTGAAAAATTTCATGTTGCATATCAAATTAAAGGGGACAACACATGCAGCAACATGGTACTTGTGGCAAACATTTTGCCCACAGACGCATCCTCCACCTCAGAGGGTCAAAGGTCAAAACATTTTTTTTCTGAAAGTAGTTATAGTGCATGTCGCATTAAAGGGCATGGAGTGTAGAGCACTATGGAATCAAATATTCTGTTGTTATACACACCCTTGATCCCTGGAGTGGAGTGGAGTCAAAAGTTCAAATATTTTTCAGAAATTTCTTTTCTGAAAGTGGTTATGTTGCATATCAAATTAAAGGGAAAGAACTGTAGACCAAAAAGCAAGCAAAAACCTTGACCTCACACACACCTGATAATCTCTGGGGCTGGGTTGAAAGGTCAGTCTGACGTACTTGAAGGTATGAAGTATTGTATAGCTTCTGTTTCTTCTACAGATTAGAAAATGAGCAACCCAAGTTTCCCTGTAGGGGACCGCCGTGTGGAAGATCCACAGAAAGACCTGCCAGTTAGAGTAGCCCCCAGGGCCCATCTGGGGACAGGACCAGCTTCTCTGCCAATGGTGGTCAGTCATGCCTCCTCACAACATTCAGAGATGCTAAAGAGCTACCAGGTTAGCATGGTGAGTACATGTACAATTGCGTAGCCAGTACGCTGAAAAAGTTACGCACACCAAAGGGAGACTACTGGATCAAGTAATGATTCTCTTCATTGGCGCCCCTTTTCAAAATTGTTTCTTCTCTTAAACGAAAGAATTTGCTCCCAGAGGGAGCGAATTCTTTCCTTTATGAACAGTTCCTTATAGTTAGGAAAATCACTTTTATCACATTAAGTGACCTCCCTTGAATGTTACTATTTTTATTATGCATATGCGTAAGCTACTTAATGGGTGCTATGCCAATGATGTAGCTTCGGTCCAAATTGAGAGTAAAATTGTAACTATTTTCTTACCCATAAATTTAAGCATGTTTTTGGGTGCTTAATTTAAAAAAGAACTTTCTCATTGAGACAGTTCTTTTGAGCATTCACAACACACCTTTTGGTTGAGAAACCAGAAAAATAAATTTGTATTACACTCTAGAGTTTATGGTATCCTTTGCATGTTGGGTAATTTTTCATGTTTTTTTGTCATCTGCGGGTTTTTTTTTAAATTAATAGTTAACTTTTTCAAAAAAGATTTTTCGGGAACACCACTTACAGTGCAGTCACATTATAACACATCTCTGACATAATAATATGGGTTTAGATATTACTGTAGGAAAATCATTTTATGGCCCTTAATTCTGTTGTAAAATTGTCCCTAAGTAGTTTGTTTTGTTTGATTTGATTCTTTACGTCCCAGTCAACAATCTTTCAGTTGAACCAGTACTAAGCAAGGATTAATGTGTCTTGCTCAAGGACACAAGGCAGCGACGCTGATGAGGCTGGAACCCACAGCCCTTGTGTCTAGAATCAAGCACTCTACCACTGAGCCACTGCGCTCCCTGTCCCTTAATAGCATGATTCACTTATAACACAGTCCTCTCTTATAATTATGAAGCCCAAACATTGTTATAAAGCCTTTAAACTGTAAGGGACTGCACTGTATTAATTAACAGTTTGGATACAGATCAGGCCTGCCATTTTGTCTGACCTGTCAGATCTTGGTTCAAATTGCTTTCAAAGGTTACAGGTAGACCAGGGGACAAATATATTTCATTACGGTATTAGCCAACCGTCTATATACAGAGTAATTGTCTATTTATTGCTAAGTCATGAGTCACTGAACTATTAACCAGTCAATATTTTTGACTATTGACTGGCACTATACCATGGCCTGGTTTCCAGCCTTGCTTTTAAAACACACAGGCGCTTATCGACATGCGCTATAACGATGAGCGTACAATTCGTTTATGCAACAAAGGTGAAAATGAGCCATGCTTTGGCAACTTTAAACCCCAATAACTTTGTTGTTTATGGCCAGAAACATAAAGTGTGGGTACTCGCTTTCTTAGTTAGAACGAGCGGAACATTTTAAGACCAAAATTGTGCAGATTTGGCCTCGTGCAATAGTGTATCAGGTCGTCCATGGCACTTCAAGGTAATAGTTTGGACTATACTACAAACAGACATGAAATAACTGTAAAATATTGCACTTGTCCTGCAGTACGATTGACCTACTATTTTCACTCGTCCGGCAAACACAGGCACTTGTCCTTTAAAAGCGTATGCAGTAAAGAACATAAGGGAGTAATATGCATTATGACTTCCTCAAGTAATTCTTCCCTAAGCACTCTTCCTGTAGGATGAGTGTTTTGTGAAGAATTACTTGTCCTTTCTAGATTTCACTCATAATTACGAGCCGACAAGTTGAATTTTTGTCCCCTGCAGACTACAAATGTCAACAGTAGCACGCAAAACCAGTTTGAGTGTTAGAGGATGAGACTGAGTGCCAATCTGTGGTCGCAGTGCATTGGTCCAGATAGGAAAGTTTTTGGGCTTCAAATTGAAATCATTTTCTTACCCATCAGTTTAACATATATTTTTGGTTGAGAAATAAGAAAATTAATATTTTGGCACTCTTTTAATTAAAGGGCTATAGATATAGTACCGTTCAATGTGACCTCTTGGCTTAAAAACTTATAGATGAAAAATAATTACAATTTTTTTGCTAAAAATCACAATCATCAGCTTCTAGGCCTTTGTTGACCTATGGGTTATAAAAGCCCGGTATATTTAAAATCTTGTGCTCATAGACTGCTATATCATTTCAGGCTGTCACCAAATCTGTTGCCAGACCAATAGCCCCTGCACCAGGAGTACAGGGCATAGGGACTTCCATTAAACCTGTGGCCCACCAAATCTCTGGGCTTACACCCGCAGTGCTAAAAAAAGGTAAGACTAGTCTTTGTAACCTGTGTAAGTCTGGCATCCTTTACAAGGCATGGTCAGACACAGGCATGAGAAAGTTCAGGATTTCCTAGTTGAACACTGGCATCTGATTTATATAATGCCAGTTGTTTTGGTGAAATTTATTTTTGAATGAAGTTAATCTCAATTTTAGATATAAATTAAGCATAAACTGACTGGTTTCTATTGATATTTTGTGATCTTAAATCTTTATTAAGTGATTTAAAAATTGCTTTTCTCCATTTTGGAGTCAACCTGATTGAGCATGGCTGAGTGTCCTCATCCCAGCAGACAGTATAGACACTGATCAGGGGTCACCGATCTTGGCATCTAATCAGGATTAGGGCTGCCACGTTTACTAAATTTGGTAAACGTTTACACGAAACAATTCTGTTTACACATAACTTCCTGACTGAATTTTTTCCTTACGCAGATTGGTAAAATCGCCAATAACTACCTTTCAAATTATATGCATGTTTAGCATTCCAATACCAGAACGAGGCACCGCTGGCAAACAAAATGGCTTAAACATCAGAACAGGTGGCAATTTAGAAAATGAAATTGTCTCCTGTTCATTATCTAGCTGCTGATGGCAGATAATGGTGCAGTTGTATTTTTTCATCAACTTTCAAAAGGTTAAGTCAAAAGAAAGCAATGTATGAATAAATTAATAAGAGACGAAGGGCATTAATTTTAGACATGATTCAAAGTTGTTTTCTTTTAAAAAACAGTAACATTTTTAAATACCGGTATATCTATACAGAATATCCATTTTTCCACATACATGTATTTATCATATTTAAAACTAATTTTCCAGAAACTTATCAAAACAATCATGTTCATGTTTCTTCAAAGTAAACTGCTGTACCATATTTAACAAGATAAATACACCTTCTTAATATGCTTTATAAGAAATCTTCACATACATGTATGGTTTTAAACAGTTAGAGCTTTATCTATAACATTTAGATGAAATTATAATGCACCAGTCATTTGTAACCACATACCCTTCCCTAGACCTGGACGAAGGCGGGGGATAGCCGGGCAAATGTGCCATGTTTTAACTTTTGCATTGTCCCAAAAGTGTGGGGGAAATGGTATGGATTTGATATACCAGTGCAATGTAAAATAAAATAGACTGCAGGGGAAAACTGCCATGTTTTACCAGCCTACTGTTCCCGCAGTGCGGGGGTTATAGCAGGGAATTGCTTAACAAAATGTCAAAGTTCCTGCTGTTCGCTGGGGGCCGTTGTTACAAATGACTGGTGCATATTATATAGAGTCGGATAATACCAGTATACTCTTCTGTATAATTTTATGGTAGAAGAGTGTTTGCTAGTTTGAGACTCAACAGAGGCACTGCGTTGTGTCCTTGAGCAAGATACCTTATCCTTTGCTTAGTACTGGTTCAACCCAGAAAGATAGGAAATTGTCCCGGCATGTCTGAAAAGTATTGACATTACGTAGAGCATTGATCATGATTAATAAGCAAACAAACAAACAGGAAGCACAATAAAGAAAATCGCAAGTCCATGGTGGCCCCAGCCTAACCATAAGTTTACGGATGCCTCTCATAGATGTTTGTTTCACATATATGTATTCAGATGGAGGAAAATGGGTTCCTTAGGCCTTTTATGGCCGAAAATTACTATCCATGAGTAAATGTCAGACAGCTTTAACAGTTGAATCCCAATATCATGAATATCAGACCGCACAAATACTTTCTTCTCTTAGTATTACATGTACATTCATAGTTCGAACTTTTAAGGCATTTGTCAATTCATTATTTTCATTTTCTTCTGCAAAAGAAAGAACATAGCATACGAGGGTTGTCCCAGTAAATCGTGGACTTTTGTTATAACACGAGACTGTGTACCAGTAATTCTATGATATTTTCATGATGTGTTTATATACTTACGGGAACCATTTTGTATAAATATGGGTGTAATCGCAGTTTAGATAACATATTTATGAACCTTTACTTGACGGTATGTCGGCGTGAGCGGGGCACATCAAAATTTGAGTAATGAAACTATTCTAGTCCGAGGTAGTGTACATTCAATCAGTTTTCGCTTTTGTTTTTTAAACAATGCATTACCACATCAACTAGTAACCATGCAAGGTAAAATGTTGAAAATTTGAAACGTTTATGGCCATTTGCATTGATTTTATAAACGATTTTACATACCTACTACATTTTTATTTTTCAGAAAATGCTAAGGTTATAAAAACGGTACGGCTCAAAAATTAGACTTTCAACAATTTTTAGCTAATTAATCACATAAAACTACGCTCTTTTAATGTTAAATGATTGATCGAAGAGTCACTAGTGTTGTAAAATGGTTTTTGTGTAAAATTATTTTAGAAATATCACAAAGACAAGCTCATTTCGCCAATTTAACGGAACGCATGCTATTTTTCTGTAAGTTATTTTAATGGTAAATATGTTGTCTCATATTAAATCTAAAAAGATTGCGCTTGTTGGATTGCTTAACATATCTAAACTAACTATTTAGTCTTTACTGGAAGCAGGGAGACTTACTCAACAAATATATGGCAACATTTGTCACCATTTAAGCTTATTGAAAAAGAGTAGAGTCAAAACATGTGACCACCCCTCTCTGAAAATACAGCAAAATAATTTGTGACGTGCTCCGCATACGCAGAGATACCCTCAAGTAAAGGTTCATTACTTTGTTATCTAAACTGTGATTTTACCCATATTTGTAGAAAATGTGTCGTAGATGTATATTAACATATTATACAAATTTCACAGAATTCCTGATAGACAATCTCGTTTTATAACAAAAGTCCACGATTTACTGGGACAACCCTCGTATAGCAGTTAATTACAAAAAGTGTAACCTAAAATTTACATATGATCACACAAAGTTATATATTTTTATTATTCTAACACACCTCGCCTATAGAGCCAACGCTAACAAACTGTGATATATCGCACAATAATTCACTGCTAAAGTGTGTGATAGCTGACGTCACTAGAAAATGACGTCACTCATGGCGTTAGACGGTGTAACGTCGTTTTTACGCTTGAAAGACGTTACAATTACATGTAAAGGTATGCGACGTAGTCTAAGAATTGGTGGGAGGTCTTCAGTTCAATGGCGGAAAGTTGGAAGAAGCTGAAGACTTCGAATGTGTTTTCGTCGTTTACTGTGTGTTAGAATCGAAATAGATCAGCTCCAGTGCGTGAATTGTTGAGTAATAATTCACTGTTTGTTGGTCAGTTGTATGACGATAAATCACTCGCGCTGCGCGCTCGTGATTTGATCTTCTTTACAACTGACCTCCAAACAGTGAATTATTACTCAACAATTCACTGCTGGAGCTGATCTATTTCTTAAATATTATACAAATATTGTGTTGTTCGCAGTTAATATAACTTTTTTTCGACTAATTGTTGCAGTGGGGACAAGATGAGGGCAGGCGGTCGACTGAACCTCCCTTCACAAGCAAATTATTTCATTTTCATGAGATATTTCAGAAAAATGGGGTAAAATCAGAAAAATCAACCCCCTTAATACATCTTAACCCTCCTTCCAAAAGTCGTCCATCCGCTCCTGTGTTGATACAATGTTTCGGTGGTGGTGTGAGGGGTGGTTTGGGGTTTGAGTGCAATTCTCTGCTACTCAGCTTTGAGCAGAAGTGATCATGTGCTGGCTTCATTTGATGGTATTAGGTAATATGGGGCAAATCCAAAACATGTTACAACATTATAACATGTAAATGAAACCTAACATCCATGTCTATTCAGACAAAATTTCTCAATTGAAAATAAAGGACATTGGATTGGAAGATGTATGGTAAGAGTTTTTTCTTTAGTTGTAATACAATCCCTACATTACTGTGAAAAGCTGAAGCATTTGTTTATTATTTCTGTCTCGACATGGCAGGAGGGGTCATGGTTATCATGATTTTTGTGTGGTTTTACACTTTTGCAAAGGTCTGGAATGCATTAACAAATGAGATTACATTGCAGATAAGCCTAAATCCCAATTGACAATCTAGTTGCTTCAAGGAAAAAAGCAAAGCAACCTAACATCATATCAATTATCATAATTGGAGAGTAGAATAGGTCATTAATATATTGGAACTTATTGAGCTGGATTTCCTGTGCAAATGCCTTTCAGGTGGATTTTACATAATAGTAACATATTCTTCAATTAAATTTAAGGTTATATAGGTATGAAATTAAATTCTCTTATGTTATATGATGTACTATTGTGTTGGAATTAACACTATTATTTTACTATCAGTGAGCCAGCTTGGAACTGTTTGCCAGCAGTGCCTCGTTCTGGTGTTATATTAATATTAATGAGCTGTATATTAAGAAGCGTCTATATTTTCCCAAAAAACCATTTGAAAAATGTACCTTGTGCAAATATTCGGAATTGTTTCTGGTTGGGTGATGTGATAGAACTCATTTCAAGTAATTGGAAAGTGATTGCAACATGCGCAGACTTGTACATATGGACATTTTCTTCAGTTGCAAGCGTGTAATTAGTGAGTAGACACACACACAAGACATTACTATTAATCATCACGTACGCATCAAAACACACGCCGACAGGAAGTAAACAAAACAATTCACATGCGTCTCCTTTTTGCCTTACATAAGTAGCTGTTAAAAATGCAGGAATATAATTGTTCCAAGCAGTGACTGAGTGAGACAATATTCAGGTCATTTTTATGGCCCGTTGAGCATGTCCGCCAAACTTTCTAATTGAGGTAGATACTTTATCAAATACAGCGGAATCTGAGAAAACAAACAATCTGATTTGTCGATGCAGATCGAGATGTGACATATCACTGTTTAAGAGAATATTTTTTCATTAGGAAATGCTATTAATAAGTCACGACGCTTGTCACATGCTAAAGTTTGTGTAAACAGTAGGTCAATTTTGTAAACATTTATTGCAGAAACACGAAACGGTGCTGTTTACACGTGTAAACATGGAAGCCCTAAATTCAGGACCTTCACTGTTTGCTTACAGCATATTCTGTTGGAATTTGAATAATACCACCCAATGGCTCAGTCCCTAGAGCGTTAGACTGGGGATCAAAGGGTTGCTAGCCTACATTTAGTTCAAGACTCACCACAAACTGTCATTGTGTTGTGTCCTTGAGCAAGACACTTTATCTGCTGCTTAGTACTGGTTCAACCCAGGAAGACCCGTCACAACATTGATGAAAAATCATTGACTGGGAGGTAAAGTATCAAGTCAAACAACCAAACCACCAAACAAGCCTAGAATTCATTGGAACTGACTCAGCAAGTTGATAAGGATGTAAAAGTCCATTTGGCTTGACCCTTAAAGCGCCACCTATAATTTGCAGCAGACGACAATTTCAAATTTTGCCACCTTTTCGAAAATAACAAATAAGGCATGATATTTCATGAGAATGAGATTTTTTTCGAAAACTAGGAAAGATGTTGTCTGCTGCAGTCATGATTGGCGCTTTAACGGTTACATGGGTAAAATTTAGCAGCTTGTAATTTTATCTCTTTTTGAAAACACTGTAGATCCGGATCAGCTGGCTTTTAACTTAGCCATCTGATCAGGATCCACAGTGTTTTCCTCTATGTTTCAGGACTTTAGTTAATAGTGCGTAACTGAAAAACGATTTTCTTATTTCTCAACCAAAACATATGTTATGGGTACTCAAAAGACGTGTCTCAATGAGACGGTTCTTTTTAGCACCATAACATATGCTGAACATTAGAAGAAAATTAATTTTTTGGTTTTTGGTACACACTCTTAATTACCATGTTAAGGCCTGACATATGCTTTAAAGAGTTAAGAAATATGAAAAATATTGTTTGGTTATGCACTTTTACAGACATGAATACATGTTACAAGTTAATTTAATTGTTTCAGAAGGACAAAAACCTTTGTCATTGACTTCAACATCTTCCGTCACTCCAGTGATTGGTCCGAGTGGATCCACAGCTCCAAACATCATCGAGATCAGTTCAACATCGGCCAGTCATGGTATAAGTACCCTTCAGGTGCCGAATGTGAGTTCAATCATCCGTGGACAGCCTGTCACTGTACATCATTCAACGCCTGGATTCTCTCACCTTCCTAGAGGTTAGATTCAACTTAATACAAGAGTCCGTGATGGGTGAAAGTTTGCAGGATTAATCCTTAATTCAGGAAAGTCAGCCTCAAAATGCTGAATTAGGCAGATTTAAATAGCTTCTCTGATTTTTTTTCAGCTGATCTAAACACAATTAGTTATTTAAACTTGAAATTATTCGTTTTTTGTAGGAATCCTGCAAGTTTTAAAATTTGAATTTCTGAAGTTCAGGATTTTGGAAATTTTGATCTTTCACCCATGATAGGTAAAAAATTTAGATAAAAAAAACTTTTATAGCGTAAAATTGTATTTTCTTACCCATCTGTTTCCCTTACGTTTTGGGTGCTCAAAAGGACCATCTCAATGAGATTGTTCTTTTGAGTACCCACAACATATTATTTTTTTGATAAGAATTGCACACTCCTATCTAGGGGCTATATAATAATAATAATAATAATAATAATAATAATAATAATAGTCTTTATTTTCAGAGGGTAACACATTTAGCAAAAAAAAAGCTAATCTTCCATGAGGCCCTCTATGAACTACCACCAAAAAATAATACAAGTATAAAATACAAAGATGATTTACATTTATACAAGATAATACAAACATCATGGAATACTTTCAAACCTACATACACACAGGCATACTTTTTACATAAGTATCATATATATCATACCTCTAGATACAAGTGATTAGTAATACCAATTTTATCTACATACATGGGTTCTCAAAAGAAGCGTCTCAATGAGACGCTTCTTATGAGCACCAAACTAATTAATCAAACTGGGGAACAAAACATATTCACAATTTTACGCTCAAAATTATGTTCATATGGACATAATAGGAAAGATTTCAAATGACTTGAAATATTAAATGGAATATGGTAGAACATTTTATATAGATCCAGATAAAGAAATTTTATGAGCGTAAAATCGTAATTATTTTCTTAACAATCAATTCAAACATGTTTTGGGTGCTCAAAAGAATATGGTAGAACATTTTACATAGATCCAGATAAAGAAATTTTATGAGCGTAAAATCGTAATTATTTTCTTAACAATCAATTCAAACATGTTTTGGGTGCTCAAAAGAACTGTCTCATTGAGATGGTTCTTTTGAGTACCCACAACATATGTTTTGGATGAGACATAAAGAAAACAGATTTCCAATACAAAGTCTTATCTTGAGACCTGACTTTATGGTCCCCTTTCAAAATGTGCCAAAATCTAAAGACATGGTAGCTGATTAATAGGGACAATTGAAGGAAAATGATTGTTTTCGATGTTAGAAATTGTTTTTGTAAACTGTCAAAGAAACTTGAAGGTTTAAAATTTTGAACACTAGTTGCCTGCCAAAAATACCTTGACAAACAGTGCAGACCCAGATCAGACTCTTCCCTGTTTGCTATTCTGACAAGCATTTTGTGAGTTCGGGCCCTGAAAACCAACATTTTATTTGAGAACAGAAAGAGAAAAATGTTCGAAATTTTAGAACATGTACCGCATAGACAAATGTCAGGGAATTTAAAAAAATTGACATTCAATGCCTGATATATAACTGAATTTTCATCCATTCAACAATAATTTTGAGGCAGTTTATTAGGCCCAGATTTGGGGGTTTAGGAATAACACAGGGTTGACATGATTTTGGTACTGATCTCATCAGCGAGCAGCAAGGCTCAGGCAAGTATGAGCATCCACAAGTCTCCAGAGCCTTGTGTATGTAAACACAAAGTATGGAATAAGACCAAAATTGAGACCTCTAGCACTGGTAGATATGTCAGCATGGCCGTTTAATGGAGGATTTTGTGCATATGAGATAAGCATAGGTGAAAGTTTTCAGGATTATTCCTGAATTCAGGATTTTGAGTCAGCCTCAAAAGGCTGAATTAGAATAATTATAATAGTTGTTTTTATATATATATATATACATTCTGTCTGCAGACAATTGGCCATTTAAACTTGAAATTTTGAATATTTAGTGGGCATACTGCAAGTTTTAAGATTTGAGTTTCAGAAGTTCAGGATTTTGTAAATTTTGAACTTTCACCCATGGATAAGTACCAAAATCTCATTGGGTGGTTCATTTTCTTTTCAAGTAACAAATGGGCCTCTATGCGACAAAACCTGTCTTTGTGGTTTCCGACAAAGCAATACTCAAACCAGTCCAGTCAGCTACAAGTTAGGAAATCGGAATTTCACTTGTAGCAAGTTTAGATATGAGCCGCAGCATGAGATTTCCAACAATTTGACATATTGACAAGTGTAGACTCGGACGAGCCTCTGCAGCCTCCTTTTAAGCTTAGAAACTCCAATGGTGTTCAGTCAGTAGCTTAACAATCATAGTATACTGAGGCGACTAGCAAAGGCTCTGATCAGACTGCACGTATGCGCAGGCTGATCTGAGGCTTTGCTGGTCGCACATACCACATTGTTGGAAATCTCATGCACTGGCAAGGGAGCGCAGTGGCTCAGTGGTAGAGTGCTTGACTCGAGACCAAGGGGCCGCGGGTTCGAGCCTCACCGGCATCACTGCATTGTGGTCCTTGAGCAAGACACATTTATCCTAGCTTAGTACTGGTTCAACCCAGGAAGACCTGTCCCTGTTTAACTGAAAGATGGATGATGGGACGTAAAGAATCAAATCAAACAAAACTCGTGCACTGGCTCATGTGATACTTTCAAAAACAACAAAGGTACTGATCACAGACTGCACAGATGCTCAGGCTGGTCTACACCATTGTTGTTTGTAAACCCTTGAAGACAGGTTTTCTCAAATCGAGGCCCATATACATTCACATCTCTCTATTTTCAGGCATGGTAGCTGCTTCTCATCTTGTAAAGCCAGGTCCAAAGATGATCAGTGTTCCAAGGTCAGGGACTCCTACTACCATCCAGTTACCTGTGAGTTCCGCTCACACAGGGACCTTACCTCCAGGGTTACATAGTCAGATCCGTGGCGCTCTTCTGCCCCAAGGGTTGAGGGCTGCCGCCCCACCAGTGAATAGACCTGCCTCCCCGGCGGTCAGTATTGGCACGTCACAGAGCACTGATATTCACAGGTTGGATTCATTTTTGGTTTTCACTGATTTTGGAACTTTCTAATCAGGCCTATCGATAACACTTTGCCTGCTACAAAAATAAAGCATTTCAAAATGTTGTCTGCTTAAGTCATCTGCTGCATGGATATGCTTACATCAAGGACTAATTTTGGCATACAGACAAACAGTGTTGACCCTGATCAGACTGCTACTAGGAGCAGTCTGATCTGGGTCCACACTGCTTGCTACAGGGACATTTTAAATGGACTAGCTGACGCTACAGCAACCAACATTTAGCGAAGATAAACAGCTGAAGAGTTAAGAGAGGATAATGCCCCTGCAAGAGGGGACAATGTGGATGATGCCCCTGCACCTGCATGTTAATAAAAAATCTGATTATGATTTGATGATGATATGAATTCTGGATTGACTTTCTTAGTTCTTATCCAAAAAAGAATTGTTGCATTGAGATTTGAGTTTGGTTACTCACAACAAATGAGTCGGCCATTTATCTCAAAGTCAATGTTGGGCAATGAAGGCTTCGCAAGAGCCTTTTACTGTTTGCATACACAATGTAGGGCAACAGATGAAAGCTCTGATGAAATATTATTAACATAGACAAGAGACATATGTCTAGATTTATAAACACAATTTCTGAGCGTGAATTTGTTATTATTTTCTTAACCATCAGTTTTAACATGTGTTTTTGGTGCTTAAAAGAACCGTCTCAATGAGATGGCACCTTTGAATACCCACAACATATGTTTTGGTTGAGAAATAAGAAAAATAATTTTCAAATATACACTTATCTAGAGGCCAGAAGAGAATGCCTTTGGAAGCATGGGTGAAAATGTTCCTATTTGTGTCTGAATTCTGAATTTATGAGCTTATTTTCAATATGAAGTCAAAGATATTCTAATTTATGGATAAATTATTAATGATCTTAAAAGTTTACCTTATTTTAAGATAAATGGACTGGTTTAAGCTGAATGGAATTACTAATGCTATCAATTGGACCAGTTCATTTCTGTTTTGGGGTTGTTGGGTGGTAGTTTTCATTTTTATTCAAATTTTGATAGAAGAATGTTTAAGCAGAGACCCTGATCAGACGCTGTGGCGTCTGGTCTGAGTCTCCAGTTTTTGCCTACATCCCACAAAAAGGACGCTAGGCTTAGATGGGTTAAAACATAAAGTCTAGTCTTGAGTAACTTAATATTTTTTGCCTACTCCAGGATTTTCCGACTTCTTTTTCAGGCAAAACGTTTCACTTCATACAATAACGACAACAAGTACTACTCCCAGCATACAAATAACTCTACAGGCCTCGAGAACGGGAGAGATTGCCGGCAAACCTGTCACAACATTTCAGCCAGCAAAATTGCACGTGAATCAAGGACTCAATATGACATCACAGCCAAAAGTTGTGATGTCACAGCCAGTGACGCCGGTCATGCACCATCAGACCCTCGCGGCAAAGGCAAACAAAGGTGCTCCGATGAGCTCACCGTTGTCGACGGTGACAGTTTCTCTGTCGACAGCAACTGTCACTATCCCAATCATCAGTGGGACGACTTCGTCATCTACTATCCCTATAGGTAAGTAGGTTTAAAGTGAATGTTCGGATCCGATGGAAGTTTATTTTGATCAAAAATAAATTCCTCAGTAATTACTAATTTGTTTTCACTGCTCTGAACCTTCATTAGCTAAGGTGATTAAAGCCCTGTTTATTGCTCTGAAAACCAATAACTGTCTGCAGACATCTTTTTCATCTGGTACATTTAACAGCATGCGATCAAGCGTCTATTTACATTAGTTGTGACTAAATGGGATCAGCTCCCAGAAGAGGGGCCTATAATTAGCTATGATTCCATTCAATTATTTCATTGAGTAATAATGGCTTCAGGTGATGAGAATGAAAGTTTAGGATATGCAGGATATATGTGGGAACCTGAATATTCGGAAGAAGAGCTATTTGAAAGACTTTCTGATACAGATGATGGTGGTGATATAGGGCATGCCAGAAGTGCAGACCTTACATGGTGCACTTGCAGTTTTTGCCCATCGATGCCAAGCCTCAAAGAAAGTACATGCTGCCAAGAATTTGAGCATTATGCCACAGAGTACTTAAGTGACACTACAGCCTGCATAACATATCATGAGGACTTTGCTTTGATTTGTTTAAATCAACTTGTTTTGGAGACTGCCTATGTGACATTTTTGACCTACAAAAGACAGTCTGGTAGAGCTCCAGACATACTATCACATAAGTTAGTATTGTTTATATAGCATTATTGGAGTTGTAGCATTTGACTCTCTTCATGCTAGTGAGAACTGATATTGTCTGCTTTGCAAACATTTTGGACCCAGATCAGACCCCCGACAAAACGTAGGGCCTGATCTGGATCCAAATTGTTCAGTCCTGCAAAAAGTTTATGGGGAAAAGTAATTATTCAAAGAAATCACAGGCATTTTAAATGAACCAATATACTATATGCTCAGATCAGCTAAGACTGACCAAACTATGGCAATATCTCAGCTGATCTGAATCTTTGCTGGGAATCTGTCAGTATTTATATATATATTGGAGCACCGACTGATCGTTTGTCCCCTGAACAACCCAAAACAGCCACATTGGCAAACAGCAATAACACAGATGAAATGCCATACAATGTGGCATTTCATCAGGGTCTGCACTGTTAACTCAGACGGGCGAAAAACAACTATATTTTTAAGTAATGAAACGTATCCCTTCCTTAATACAAGGACAATCCTGACTTTTGTTGTAAGTAGCTTTATGGAAAATTCCATTGGTCTGAAAAGGGGTAATTGTAAAAGAGCCACATCATGAAAAAAACTATTGCAATATTATGAACCCCAATTCAATTTCTGAAAAAAGAAAGCCTGGGTGTTTAGCTACCGATTATGTAACTTTGAAGATGCAGATCAGACTATTTAGTCTAAGGTGTCCAGCTTGCTCTTAGCTGGACATACTTGATGCATGTCATACTATTTTGCCTTTTTTCGTTAATACTTTTCCTGCTTGTGTTGTCTGCTGTTTCGCAAAAAACAAGGTATGATATTTTATGAGAATCGTCGGCCAGCAGCCGAGTCTCATGAAATATCATGACTTGATTGTTATTTTTGAAAAAGCAGTAAAATTTGAAATTTTCGTCTGCTGCAGAATCTAGGTGGCGTTTTAAGGGTTAAAATAATTATTTTAGTACCAGCTTGAAATGAGTAGGCCCCAATGAATTTGAACCATGAAGGACAGAAAACAATGTTCCATATTTATTACAAATACTATCTGCATGACCGAAAAAAATGAGCTGTATCATAAGAAAACGTACCTGATTTTGCCATATATAAACATCGAAGATGCAATTCAGACTGCACCTGAGCAAAGTCTGATCAACATCTTAGTTGTTTGCAGCTCAATGTCCGAAATTAAACACTTTGGCAGTGCAGGCAGTTTTGTTTTTACTTTTCAAACAGTTTGGATCCAGATCAGGTCTAACATTTTGTCAGGCCTGATCTGGGTCCAAACTATTTTCAAGAGTTATCAGCAGACGGCACAAGTAGGCAAAACATGAATGAACACTGACCATCTGACCAGACTGGATAACTACACCTATTTGTCTATCCTACACCGAATTAACCTCTCTGACCTGCTAACTGCAGCTGTAGCACCTGTTGTGATGCCTGTGAAAATTTTATTGGTGTATTGAAGAGATTAATGGCGACCTCCTGTGGCAGGCCCAAGTAATCAAATTATGGACTAATTAGAGTAGCTTTATCAAAATAAATGGACATATGGTTCTCAACATAACTTAAACCTGGATAATAATGATAAAAAATATAGACCGGAATAATCACTTTAACTCTTTGCCTACTGGGTAAGAACAAAGAAGCTCCGATGAGCTCGCCGTTGTCGACGGTGACAGTTTCTCTGTCAACAGCAACTGTTACTATCCCAATCATCAGTGGGACGACTTCGTCATCTACCATCCCTATAGGTAATTAGGTCTTCAGATTTATTGTGGGCCCGGGTCATTGTCCCATGATTTCAAAATATGGCCCATCACTTTCCAAGGCAGTGGGCCCAGTGGACCCATCCATTTTAGTTGTGAAAAAATCCCAGTTTAATAAAAATATTCATCTTACAGGGAGTCTACAAACTCCACAAAACAGAAAGTACATGTAGGTAGTCAATACAGTAAAACATGTTTTAAGCAGTTACTTAAAAAAGATAAAACAAAGACTTAATAACAAATGTAGCTTAATGAAGGTTGAAAGGATTGCAGAATGCTCCCCTTGGAGCATTCTGCAATGCTTTTGACCTGCATTAAGCAATAATTGGTCTCCTTTTTTTGAGTGGCTGCTTAAGACAGGTTTTACTGTATATACATATCTGCATACTAGTGTCTGTGTCAGTGTGTAGGTCAAGTATACTACCCAAATGTCAACTGTGGTTTAATAGTTTGATATGCTTTGGCACATCATTTCAGAAAATGACCCACCATTTTTGCTTCATGGGTCACTTCGGCCCACCAATCTTGAAAAAAATCTGAAGCCTTGTGTAAGTAGGTTTAACTCTTTGCCTACTGGGTAATTTTGCATGCTTTTTTGTTGTCTGCTGATTTTTTTTCAAAATCAACTATTTCGAAAAAATTCTTTCAGGAATACCATCAGAGTGTCAAACAGTTTGGATCCAGATCAGGCCCGACATTCTGTCAGGCCTGGTCTGCGTCTATACTGTTTGCAAAGTTATCAGCAGACAACACCAGTTTAAACTAATGAATAAGAAAATAATCACAACTTTACGCATAAAAATTTGCTTATCTTGACAGTAATGACTTATGTGATAAATCCCAAAATCTCATATTATGCTGGCTCGTATTATCATATATGTTTTTTGCATGAACCTTCATTATGTATTTTACCGGGCCGCTTAGCGCAGTCGGCAAAGTTTCTGGCAACATATGCGAGGCTGACTGCAGATCCAGGGGTCGCGAGTTCGTTCCCGGCCCGGTCCCATACTTTCGTGGAGATTGATTGACCATGAAATAATTTCTACGGTCATTCTCCTCCCTTCCGCTGAATCATTCAAGAAAGGTTGTTGTCAGTTACAAGCGAAAGTATGTGCACGAAGTACTGGTTAACTGCTTGTTCAAGCTTGCCCAGGAAAAAGTGTGATTAGGTGAACAGACCGTCCCGCCATGACCATAGCTGTTGACTTGGGACGTAAAGCAACAAAACAAACAAACATCATTATGTATTGGAGCAGTGAAAACCCTGATGAGACTGCGCATTTGTACAGGCTGGTCTCAGCCCTCACTGCTTGCATTTGTGATAAGTTCAGTGCAGTCACTTTATAATGCTATATTTGGTGCCCATAGGAATGAGCTGTGTTATAAGTGAATCTTGTTATAAAAGGACAATTATGCAAAGGAATTACAGAGAAAATGACCATTTTATGGTCATTTTCCTATAATTCCTTTGTAAAATTCCATGGTATGAAAATCTAAGAGCCACAACATGACTGTGTCATATCCAGAATCTGTGATATAAGTAGGTGCGTTATAAAATGATTGCACTGTACTAAAATCTCATATGTTTGCTCACATACATATATAAACCAGTGCATGAGATTTCTAACAATGTGGTATGTGCGACCAGCAAAGCCTTAGATCAGCCTGCGCATACGCACAGTCTGATCAGAGCCTTTGCTAGTCGCTTGAGTATTCTATGATTGTTAAGCCACTGACTGAACATCATTTGGAGTTTCTGAGCTTAAAAGGGGGCTGCACAGGCTCGCCTGAGTCTACACTTGTCAAAATGCCACATTGTTGGAAATTAGTGTCGCGGCTCATATATATGTTTTGTGACTTATTTCAGCTAAAGTGCCGCCTCAGAGACAGCTCCAGGCACAGGCCATATCCATCCCGACACCCACTACCATCACAACCACTCATGATCATCGTACAGAACCCACATCTTACCCTCATCCTCAGCCACCTCAGGCTCACAGCCAGTCTCACAGTCAGACACATGCACAGACAGCTGGACACGGTCAGCAGCAAGCCCACGGCCAGCCAGCCACCAGTATATATGTCCCACAACCTCAAAAGGCTACTCCAGTTGCATCTTCCTTACCGAACACAGTACACACAGAGGCAAGAGAAGGGTAGGTGTTTTTAGACAAATATGTCCTCAAAGTTTACTCTCTGCATGCTGGGTAATTTTGCATACTTTTTGTCGTCTGCTGATTTTTTCAAAATCACCTTTTTCGAAACATATTTTCAGGAATACCATCGGGTGTCAAACAGTTTGTATCTAGATCAGGCCCAACATTTTTTAAAATCTTCTATTTTCGAAAAATTCTGAAATAGCATCAGTGTAAAACAGTTTGGATCCAGATCAGACTCTACATTTTGTCGGGCCTGATCTGGGTCCAAACTGTTTGCACAGTTTATCAGCAGATGGCACTAGTAGGCAGAGTTAAAGAATAGCATGAGATTTGTTTTCAAAAGTTGTTATAGTTTATGTATTGATTTTCTTTTGATAACAATTGAGCCTCGTCATTAGATTTCCAACAAAGTGGCATGTGTGACCAGCAAAGCCTCAGATCAGCCTGCGCATACACACAGTCTAATCAGAGCCTTTGCTAGTCGCTTGAATATTCTATGGCTGTTAAGCTACTGATTGAACACCATTTTGAGTTTCTAAGCTTAACAGGGGGCTACACAGGCTTGTCTGAGTCTACACTTGTCAAAATGCCACATTGTTGGAAATCACATGTCACGGCTCATTTATTGAAATTCACCAGGAGCACCTCAGTCAGTTTGGAGAGTCCTTCACTCATGACCAGACTATGAGGTCCCCGGTTAGAATCCCACCATCAATGCCGTGTTTTGTCCTTGTCAAGCAAGACGCTTTATCAGCATTGTTGAGTACTGATTTAACACAGGAAAATGTCCTATTAAACATGACTGATAAATAATTGACACTTTGACAGGGATGTTAAGCATCAGCAAAAGAATATGTTTAGTGGTTCACCATAAAATGGTTAAAAGTTAAATTCAATTTGTTTTCAGGTTACCAACAATGCCATTTTTTCCATACATGTTTGCCAGTGATAATCCATACTATCAGCATTTATTGCGTTATCAGGTGGCTGCAGTGGCGGCGCAGGGAAGATCTAATATGGGTAAGTTAAATTCTACTATTCTAGGCTAACTAAACTAAGTGCTCTCATTTCTTATTCACTCATTGCATGCTAGGAGCGCGGTGGCTCAGTGGTAGAAGTACTTGACTCTAGATCGAGGGATTGTGAGTTTGAGCCTCACAGGAGTCCTTGAGCAAGACACTTTTTTTTTCTGCTTAGTACTGGTTCAACCCAGGAAGACACGTCCGGATATGACTGAAAAAATGTTGACTGGGATGTAAAAAATCAAATCAAACTCTGCATGCTGGGTAATTTTTCATGATGATTTGTCGTCTGCTGACTTTCTTCAAAATTAACTTTTTCAAAAATTTCTTTCAGGAACACTATCAGAGTGTCAAAGGGTTTGGATCTATATCAAGACCAATGTTCTGTTGGGCCTGATCTGGGTCCAAACTGTTTGCAAAGATTATCAGCAGATGACAAAAGGATTTACTACAAGAAAAATATCACCATTGTTGGGCAGAGTACTTTGGCTCAGTTGGTAGAGCATTAGACGGGGTATCGCATGTGTTGCAAGTTAGAGCCTCACTGCCGACAGAGTCACTTTGATGTGTCCTTGAGTCCGGACATGACTGAAAAATAGTTGACTGGGACGTAAAGAAACAAAACATCCTACCTAGAGCTATGTTTCTCATGGCCTTTAGCTTAGAGTGTGTAACAATTTTTTTTCTCAAACCAAAACATATGTTGTGGGTACTCAAAAGAACCACCTCAATGAGACGGTTCTTTTGAGCATTCAAAACATATGTTAAAAATAATGGGTAAGAACATATTAACAATTGTACGCTGAAATTTTTTGTTAATCTTAACATGTGGCTATGTTACTAGATCCCAACTCATGCCCCTAAAGGAATAACCCCGAGGTAATTTCAGTTGTGTTAAGAGAAAGTATGTATTTGAATAATAAAAGTATAGACCACCATGCACATTTACACTTCCTATATGTCCCTATCAACTGTTTGCATGCTACCTTTTTGTCATTTGCAGTTTTTTTTCAAAATCGGCTTTCTCAAAAAATTCAGGAATACGATCAGAATGTCTCACAGTTTGTTATTGTAGAACCTGGCCCCGGGGTTATAAAACTTTTTTCATGCTCAACTCAACTGAGCACGAAATTTCAACTGCTCATAAAAACTAAAATACTGACAAAGAAGTTTCTTGCTTTGAGTCTCTCAGGAGTTGTATTTATCATGCTTATAAATGTTAAAATGCCAACAATTGTTGGCATTTTAACATTTATGAGCAGGATAAATTTCGTGCTCCGCTGAGTTGAGTATGAATAAAGTTTTTTATCATATGATGTCGCTTTTGGGAGTGAAATAACGCCATGCAATAAAATCTGTAAACCACTAGTGGTTTATCGATTTTTGGGAAACATTATGACGTCCATAACAACGTTGCGTACATAATGACATAAGTATAACGTTTTTACGCCAGAAAGAGATTTCAAAGTATTTGTCATATGATAAATAGAATCTAACATTCGTGCTCTTGTATTATTAAATTTATTAAACTCGTTGCAAAAAAGAAATAAAATGCTCGGCAAGCCTCGCATTTTATCTCTTTTCCCCAACTTGTTTAATAAATTCAATAAAACATGAGCACTCATGTAAGATCCTCTATATAACCTCTGGGCCTGATCTGGGTAAAATGTGTTTTGCAAAGGTTATCAGTGCAGGGGACACTAGCAGACAAAAAAGTTAAACAGCCTGGCTGAGCGAACATGGACTTTGATAATAAGGCCATGTCAAATAAATTTTTAGATTATCATCCCCACCAGCCCCTATGAAATATAAGCAAATAAAAAAAATTGGGGTTTTTTTTTTTTTTTTTTGCTTGTAAAAGAAAAAGATGTTTGAAAAAGGCTGAAATTTTTTGGTGCAATTTTCCTTGCCAGCATATTTGCAAAAAAAGCCTTTTAATTAGACAGTCACACTTTTAAAATATTTATCATTTATTCATTTTGACAATTTAAATTCAAGGTAATAAATGTTTTTTTCAGGACTGTTCTGTTCTTTAAAGCAGTCGGAAAAATAAAAATATAAACCTCCCACCCACCCCAATTTTTTACAAAATTTGGATGAGAATCTAAAATATTTGGTGTGGCCTAATGTTGTTTAATTTTCTTGATTTCAGTGCCTGCCCATACAACAGCCAGTACTATCCCTCTACAGGGTGTGACCAGTCCAAGTGTGACACAATCATCAGCCTCTAGTGGGAGATTGAACCCTAGTATGTTAGTTATGCCTGATTCTCTCAGACATACCTCACCACAGACTGCCCAGACACAATATGTACCTACTAGCTCAGATAGTAAGTCAGTAGCCTAAGGCCAAGAAAAAATGTATGTTTCACATTACAACTTTAAAATAGGGACATAGGTAGGAAAATGTTTTTATTTTGTTAAAAGGCTTTACATTGGGGAAGATGATATAACAATATGGTTGAGCTGGACAATCCCTTTGAAGTCCCCCCAAAATGCTTGGAAATCACCCAAAAAGGCTTCAAAATTTAGGGTTGGGGGCAAAAAATTAAACACTTCTGGGTTACCTGAAACGCACAATTTTTTTTAGTCCCAAGTTATGACAAAAATGTCAATTTTCACAATTTCTCTGGAATTTTCATAATTCTCTTTAAGCCTTACCATGCTAGCCATGACTTTGTCGTCTGCTGATAATCTTTGCAAACAGTATGGACCCATATCAGGACCGACAGAATGTTGGTCCTGATCTGGTTCAAACCCTTTGACACTCTGATAGTGTTCCTGAAAGAATTTTTGAAAAAAGTCAGTAGACGACAACAACAGCATGAAAAATTACCCAGCATGCAAAGAGTTTAAGCCAATATGATTACCACAAAGGACCATTTTCTTTAGCTTCAAATAATGAAATATTCATTGAATTGATAGATCTTTCGATTGTCGTTCAAGTTTTCATACCAATGGAATTTTCCATCAAACTACATATAATCAATTCAGGATTGTCCATTGTATATATTGAGGGGTCACAGGTTATAATTTCCAAAAACTTGTATTTCTCGGAAGATTTGTTTGGTTTGGTTTGTTGCTTTACGACCCAGTCAACCCTTATGGTCATGTTGGGACGGTCAGTTCACCTTACACTTTTTCCTGGGCAAGCTTGAACAAGTGGTTAACCAGTACTTTGTGCACTTACTTTCGTTGGTAACTGACCCCAAAAGATTGATTTAGTGTTTGCAAACATTGCAGACCCTGATGAAACGCTGCATTTCATCTGGTGTCTTTGCTGTTTGCCATATTACCCATTTAGGGGTTTCCGATTAACCAACAGCTTTGTTTAATGCAAATGAGTGACAAACTCTGGAAATGCTTGCTTAACTCTGATGGTTTTTTTTCAGGTGGTTCAACTGGAATAAGTACATCCATATCAGACACTATAAACTCCACATTCTCAGCCCTTCCAATCAATTCACTGAGTGGTAACTCCATAGCAACGGTTGCTGCGGTAGCCAGCAGTTTATACACAGCCACATCTTTGCCACATACTGTACCACAGATTGGTCAACAAGCTCCTAACACACCTAGCTCTACACCGGTCAACAATCCTAGTGCTTCACCAAGGCCGAGTATACTGAGGAAAAGGACAAATGAAGGGTATGGTTAACCCTTTGTATACTAATAGATTCTTCCTTCAGATACAATAGAATTGGGATAATCCATGGTACATATCTAGGGGTGTCGGGTTATAATTTTCAAAAAAATACTGTATTTTTTTGTCTGAAGGTCTAATTTATCTTTACAAACAGTGTAGACCCTGATGAAATGCAGCATTAAGCTGCATTTCATCTGAGTCTTCACTGTTTGCAAAAGTACTCTTTAAAGGGGTTTCCCTCAATACAAAGGGTTAATTCTCTTAAATTTTGAACACTCTTGCAGTGTTCTGCCAAGAAATTTTATAGGAGGGGACAAATGTCCCATGTCCTCAAAATATTGAGAGACAACGCTGTTGAAACAAGGCATAGGTGATGAAAACATTAAGAATCAGATACAAATTCCATGGGACAATGTCCCACTGAACCCAAACAAAGTGGGACATTTGTAAATTTTATGTGTCAAAGGGCGCAAAAATGCAGCCTTGGCAGAACACTGCTCTTGGTATGTAAGGTTCTTAATACACTAAAAGTTCCAACACATGCTCTAAAATTTTCTTAGTTCTCTAAAAGTTAAAAAAACAAGACACTTTATCTTAATTTCTAAGATTTCAAACTCTTGCTGAAAAATTTGACCATTTGCCCTTAATGCTGTCAAAGGACCTCTGACACTTTGATAGGGTATCTGCCTATTTTTCAGATGCTTCCCAAATTTCCCCTATGCATAAGATATCGCTGGTATTTTTTTGAATAGGATGCTTGATGTATTAGGAACGAATTAAGGTTATAATGAGACAGGCAGATCCCTACGACAAAACAGGAGACGCTGCCAAAGGGGGTAGGGGTTGCAAAATTTGACTTCACCAAAACATTTAGAAATCAATTATTTTCACATGTAAGGGTATTATATCATCAATTCTCGATTAAAAATCACAGTGAAAGTATTTTAAAGTCCAAAATCATGAGCATTTTCATGATTATTTTTGTTGTTATTTTTTCTATCTGAAGTGCAACTGTAGTCCATATTCAACCTTAAAGACGATGTATTTACTCAAGGTGCAATATTATGCAGCAATGTACTATAACCACTCACCCATGCATAAAGTACACCTAGTCAATGGCCATGTAGTTTATGTGTATTGGATAGATACAGTATATGTGCAAAATAATCTACCAACTGAATTTAGTAAAAGGAAAATTTTCATAATCTAAAGAAAAATATGCTAAAACATTGTAATATTTCATGACTAATGGCTTATGAAAAGGAAGCTTACTTGTATGTATTATTTCATTATACTGGAAAAAAGATTTTCAAGAGCACACCAAAAATCCAAATGCTAATGTTCGGGCTAGCCCAGGCGTCACATTTTGGGCTGTGGGATATCATTCCCCGCAAGTCCCAGCTAGCTTTTCACATATATTATGTAAAATATGAGAACACACTTACATGCAAAAGGATTAGCTGGGACTCGTGGGGGGGGGGGGGGGGGGGGGGAATGGTGTTTTAAAAATATTTTTCTATTTCCTATATGTATAATGCAAAAAGTGTCCATTTTAGTCAAAAATAAAGCTGTACATTTATGGTAATAAGAAATCAAATGCAATATCATAAAATAGAGACCAACAGAGAGCTTATATATGAAGATGGAAGCATTTGATAGACTTTAATTTTTATCAAAATTATAGGCAGCGATACACTGTGATTACCACTACCACCGTCAGAGGTCCTTTTGAACTCTGTTTTCCCCTTTTTGCAGAAAAAAAATTGTTATAATCCAAATATTTTTTTATATTTCCAGTATTTCTGCTGTGAAGAAACAACTGGCTATGACTGCTAGTAGCAATGATGCACACCACAGCCCCAGGCCTGAACCTCGACCTGATAGTACACCACAATCAAATATGAGCTCGCCAAAGACACCAGCTTCTGGGTAAGAGTCAGCGGACATCTTACTATCCCCTTTCAGATCAATGGAATTTTCCATAAAGCTTCATGCAATAGTCAGGATGGTCCATTGTATATATTTAGGAGTCCAAAAATAAAAACTGTATTTCTTTCTTTGAAGATTGATTTTGTCTTAGCAAACAGTGCAGACTCAGATGAAATGCTGCCTGCTGCCTTTCATCTGGGTCTTCACTGTTTGCCAAAGAAACCGTTTAGGGGTTTCTGGTCTACAAAGGAATAATCTTTAAAGTGCCAAATCCAATTAGATTGTCTGTTGTGTTGTCTGTTGAAATATTTTAGAAACCTCTTTATCAAATAATGTAGACCCAGATCAGATCAGGGTCAACATTGTTTGTCTCTATATTTACTTTAGTCGGTGATGTTGTCATCTGAAGCAGACAATATTTTTCAGATACATTTTTTGCAGGCGCTCTAAGAGTTAAAAAGTAGATGTGATAAAGTTTTAGGATTATTTGGAAAGTTAGCCTCAAATGCTAAATTAGGAAGATCATAATAGCTTCTCTGATTTATTTTCAGTCTTTCTAAAGACAATTGACCATTTAAACTTGAAATTGAGAATATATAGTGGGCATACTGCAAGTTTTAAGATTGGAGTTTCGAAAGTTCAGGATTTTGGAAATTTTGAACTTTCACCCATGTAGATGTATACCTTGTAAAAACTTTTTTTAAATCTATGATTATCATACCGCAGTATTATTTTCCTGTACTTCGGCAGTTTCCTTTGTAGTATATATTTGGAAACATTTTTTGATTAGATTAGAACGTAGTTTTTTTTACACTTTATACAGTCAAAATTATCACATTAAAAAAAACAAGAACAAAAGTGATCACCTTAGAAAGAGCACATGACAATGATGGCCGACCTGTACATATTTGTCAGTGCGGGAACATTTTGGTTTGGGATAGAGAATTAGGATGGTAAAATTAGACAAGGTAGCTGTCTGACAGTGTCTGTACATAACTCAATGCCAAAGTAAATTTGTAGGCAGAAGATTCTTATTTGACAAGCGATATAAGGAGGTTTGTTATATGACTCCTATAAAAGACCTCCTCTGATTGGCTGAAACTAGCTTGCACTGGTTGTGACAAATCTTGATGTCAAACAGTGATGAGCTAAAGACAGGTAACATTACTGACAGAGAGCTAAAAATAGATTGACCTAATAGATCTAGCCCAGGTGACATTAAGATTTGTCACTGCTACCTGAGAGCTAAAAATAAATATTGCAACACTGAGATTTCTTACGTATATTTCACAGGTAAAATGTTTCAATTCAGAATTTGTTCATTTTATGAGAACAGCATTTAACCCATTTATGCCGAATGGAATTTCACACAGTTATCAATTGGAACGGTCCATTTTAAGGGGTGTAAGGTGGTATTTTTCATTTTTATTCAAATTTTAATAGAAAATTATGCAAGCATTCTGTGGCGTCTTATCTGGGTCTGCACTATTTGCCTATGTCCCACAAAAAGGACGCTAGGCATATTGGTTAAATGCAATTATTTTGCTTCTCTCATAAGAGTTGCAGAAATTTGGGAAGTAAATTGTTGAAATAATCTTCCCAGGAACATCTGACTTGAGTAAATTTATAAATATGAAAGTAAAAAAGAGACAGTGTCATATAACAAAACAATTGGTGCATTCTTTTTCAGTTAACATCAGGATTAGTCAACCCTTGAAAGTGATGTTCACCTCGGCTTCGCCTCGATGAACATCACTGTTCTCAGGTTGACAAATCCTGATGTTAACCTCAAAAGAATGCATCAATTGTATAATGGCAAACTGAACAAAATGGAGTCGTACTATAGCTACTAAAACAATTATTTCTAGTCATTTAGTTAAATCTAGAATGTAAGTTTATGGAACTCCATATTAATTGTATCTTATAATTATATTTCAGTGAAAGTCAGTCTTCAACAGATACTGCCTTGTCTAGTGAAGCAACCACACCTGTTCAGACAACTAATGATGTTAAAGTGAAACAGGAACCTTCAGAAACACAAGAAAATGGTTTGTAAATATTCTCTCTTACTATCAAGATACTAAGCCGAAAAAATACATGCATTGAGATAAGAGAGGGTATTTTTTTTATAAAAATCAGTTTTTTTGGTTCAAACCAAAGCAAGTGAGGGAGTGCAGTGGGTCAGTGGTAGAGTGCTTGACTCGAGACTGAGGGCTTGCAGGTTGGAGCCTCACCGGCATCACTGCATTATGACCTTGAGCAAGACACATTTATCCTTGTGGGGTTATAGTGAAAGCCTTGCTTGCAGCCCAATTCATGTTGACAACAGCATTTCTAAGATTTTATCTTAGCGTACAGAAAACATGGTTTAAAGCAAACAAGTCATGACATTGCAAAATCAACAAAATGGTTGTGTGCAGAGCGAAGACTCACATCAGCCTGGGTATCTGGATCCAAGCTTTCTTCATGGGGACAGTGAAGACTGATAAGACAAGATTGAGCTGATTCCTAGGCTGACCCGAGTCACCTCGTGATGCACATGGGGTTCTCATGTAGTGAATCAAATATCTATTGTTTGTAAAACATTCTTTTTCTTTCAGGGTTTTTATCAAACACAGAAGCTTCCCCTCGAAAGAAGCCTAGAAAACAATTATTGTAAGTATGACTGGATCAGGTACAGTAAAACCTGTCTTAAGCTGCCACTCAAAAATAGACAAAACAGATTGATGGCAGTCGGGGGCAGCGAGGCCCAAGCTAACATGGAAGAAACTGACGGAGAGAGACTGCCATGAGTGGAAGCTCACGACAGTTGACCCTCATCGATTCGAGCACCTGGAGATCAGGTGTAAGATCTGCTATGGGTGCAGGTAGCCAGTTACCTGGAAGGGGGCCCACTGATGTGGACGTTGCACCTGCATGTTAATCAAAAATCTGATTATGATTATATGATAAAGGTCTTAAAGACAGGTGGTAGCTCAGTGCAGGTCGTAAGTATTGCAGAATGCTCCACACAGGAGCATTCTGCAATACTTTCAACCTGCATTAAACGATGATCGGTCTTGAAAACATTTTTTGGGTCTTCTTTTGAGTGACCGCTTTAGAGAGATTTTACTGCACATATCACAGAAGCTAAATAGATTCTTTAATCAACTTTCATATGAATGTGCAAATGCATCTATGGGTCTTGCAAGACTGCAAGGATTCACCAGATGAATGCCTATATAAAGAAAGGTACCAAAATCTTGTGATTTGGGTGCAGCATGGGCGCTGAATATTGCTGAGGCCGATGGGACCATGCTGCACTGTCATTCAAACTGAAATCGATCTTGTGATATAGTTGCTCAAAGTAAGAGCACCAGGCAACCGAAGAGAACAAAAAAAAATCAGTTATTTAAAGGTAACATATCCATAATAAATTTTTTTATGCAACACAAATGATCAAATTAACATCAGAGACTAGTTCAACAATGCAAAGCGCTTAGAGTGCTAACAAGTCCCTGCAGGTGCACAAGATTTCCACTCGATAGGTGATTCACCCAAAATTCCAAAATGGCTACCATGATAGTAGTGGGCTTTCGTGACAGACTCTATTTTTGGAATGACTATGTTTGTGTATTTGGAATGAAACAACTTAAACTGCAGGTAGAAAGGTGTTCCGCTTTGCTTTCCAACCAATGAATGTATTTGAATTGCCAATTACAGGGCACAGCCATTTGTTATTGAGCAAGTGCTTGCTATCGTTCAACAAAGTAATGCTCACACTAACAAGCGCTCGATGGAGCATCCGCTTTGTTGATCAGACCTTTGATATCCAGACCTTTAGTTGAGAGTGTTCACCAAATAATTTATTTTCTTATTTCTCAACAAAAACATATGTTGTGGGTACTCAAAAGAACTATCTCAATGAGATGGCTCTTTTGAGCGCCCACAACATTTGTGAATCCAGGGGTCGCGAGTTTGATCCCGGCCCGGTCCCATACTTTCGTGGAGATTGATCATGAAATAATTTCTATAGTCATTCTTTTCCCTTCCGCTGAATCATTCAAGAAGGGTTGTTGTCAGTTACAAGCAAAAGTATGTGCACAAAGTACTGGTTAACTGCTTGTTCAAGCTTGCCCAGGAAAAAGTGTGGTTAGGTGAACTGACCGTCCCGCCATGACCATAGCTGTTGACTTGGGACGTAAAGCAACAAAACAAACAAACAAACAACATTTGTTTAAACTGATGAGTAAGAAAGTATTTACAATTTTTCGCTCAAAATTTTTGTTTATCTAAACCTGTGATATCATTGATAGAATATTTGGGCCTCCTCCTGACAAAACCTGTTTTCAGGGTTTCCGACAAAACGAGACTCAAACCAGTCTCCTAAGCTGTGGAGACTAGCTAGAAATTGAAATTTTGCATGTAGCAAGTTTAGATATGATACTTTCCAAAAGGCGAAAACAAAGTTGCTGATCAGACTGCAAGCCGGTCTGCGCCTTTGTTGTTTGCAAACCCCCGAAGACAGGTTTTCTGGCATTGAGGCCCATTTATGATACAAAAAAGCGAAAAAAGAATTTCAGTGGATACCCAGACAGGGGTTTGTGAATCAGTCTCTCAAGTAGTGCCTCATGCTCCTGAGGGAAAATAATTCTTTTTTTCAGAAATGCAACAGAAGAGCTCAAAGATATACCGGTAACAATAAATGACTTTGACAAACTGGTGGAGGCTTGTGTGAAGGAAGAAAGTCCGTTGTTGGACGATATTCAACATGAAATGAGAGATGGTAAGGGCTGTTCCAAGAGAAAATACAATAATAAAAAAAATGTGGTTGGAGTTAAGAGTTAAAAAAACCTTTTGTTTTATTAGTCTTTGTGCGATCAACTCGGGTAAGTACTGATTTACATGGAATAGCCCTACAGTGATATTTCTAAATTAGGAGGTTTTTTCCCTTTCCAAACTTTTCCCCAAATCTCTTAATTTATCAGCTGGTCTGTAGGGCTACTGCGTTTACACATGTAAATGGCTACATTCTGTTATTGCAATAAACATTTACAAAACTAATTTAAACTTTTGAGCTGTGTCTTGATTTATCTATAGCATCTTCTAATGAATAAATATGATGTGTATTCTACCCGGTATTCCAGTATCGCTTGTATTTGATAAAATATCTAAGTTAAAGTATGTAACAATTGCAATTAGTGTTATGACCGACATGCATCAGCAGAGCAGTGAAAGCCATAAAATGTTCTTAACCTATTTATGCCAAATGTATTTTCCGATCCGTATCAATTGGACATGTCCATTTCCAATTTTAGGGTTGATGGGTGGTATTTATCATTTTTTATTCAAATTTTAAAGGAAACTTCTGTATGCAAGCAAACAGTGGAGAACCTGATCAGATGGCGCATTTTGCCGTCTGATCTCGTTTGCACTTTTTGCCAATGTCCCACAAAAATGACGTTAGGCTTATATGGGTTAATTTTACCTTAGTCCCAGTTTGATAGGAACAATATTCAGTTATGTTACAGCATATCTTTTTTTGCTGGACACACCTGTAAAAGCACATAGCATGGTACTGTTTATTGTTGACATCCATGTAGGCATGTGTATTGGTATTATTTTGGCTGGCGTATGTGATGCACAACATTTTTGTCTCGCACCTGTCAACTTTTTTATGGGTTTGGAATTATTGAGATGTGAACACAGCAAAGGTTGCTAAGTTATGAGCCTGTGCATGATGTGCCAATCAATTGTAATGGGTTCTTACATAACATCCAGCCCAACAATTGCAAATGTAATAGAATCTGTCTTAAGCAGCCACTCAAAAATTGACTAAACAAAAAGGTATTTAAGACAAATGGTAGCTTAATGAAGGTTGAAAGTATTGCAGAATGCTCTCTTTGAGCATTTTGCAATACTTTTGACCTGCAATAAGCAATAATGGGTCTTGAAACCCAATTTTTGGTTTCTTTTTTAATGGCCGCTTAAGACAGGTTTGACTGTGTTTGCACTGACAAGGTACACTTACAAAGAGTTTTTCTAATAATGGAAACTTGCCATCTTGTCTTGAGTGTTTGGGTTTTTGCTACTTTCAGAATATGTTGATGATGATGGTGTCCGCTGGTCCTTGGAGAAGAACAGGTCACCAGTAACGTTAATGGGTTTCTATAATATTTCTTGGAAACCTCGGAATAACCACTTCCAGAGATATACAGATGTCAAACAGAAAGGTGAGATAGAAGTCAACTCCCTTTTTAGGGATTTTTGGTGTTCTCCTGCCTCTTGGGCTGAAATTTGGCCCCATTCCCAATGGAATTTAAGTGCCTTTTCCACAATTTTGAAAAAAAAATCCTAATCTTCAAAAAAAACATCACACACATTTTCTACATACCAAATATTAAGGCTCTAGCCCTTGTGGTTTCAGACAAGTAGGTTTTTTCATGTTTTCTCTAGATGGGTCTCTGCGAAACATGGGACAATAGTGTAGGCCTTCTGGTTTCAGACAAGAAGATTTTTTCTTGTTTTCCCTAATATGCCTATTTAAAACATGTGACCCCCGGGGCGGGCCATTTTTGACCCCAGGGGTATTATTTGAATAAACTTGGTAGAGGTCCACTAGTTGATGCTACAGATTGAATATCAAGGCCCTAGGCCCTGTGGTTTCAGACAAGAAGATTTTTTCACTTTTTCCCTTAAGCCTATTTAAAACATTTGACCCATGGAGCAGGGCCATTTTTGGCCCCAGGGGTGTAATTTGAACAAACATGGTAGAGGTCCACTAGTTGATGCTACATATCAAATATCACAGCACAAGGGCTTGAGGTTTCAGACAAGAAGATGTTTTCCTATATAAGCCTGTGTAAAACATGTGACCCCCAACGGTGGGGCCATTTTTGGCCCAAGGGGCTTTAATTTGAACAAACATGGTAGAGGTTCACTAGGTGATGCTAAAAACCAAATAACAATAGTCTAGGCCGTCTGGTTTCAGACAAGAAGATTTTTTCACGTTTTCCCTATATAAGCCTATGTAAAACAATTGACCCCCAGGGCGGGGGCCATTTTTGGCCCGAGGGCTATAATTCGAACATACTTGATAGAGGTCCACTAGGTGATGCTACATACCAAATATCAAGGCTCTAGGCCATGTGGTTTCAGACAAGAAGATTTTTTTACATTTTCCCTATATAAGCCTATGTAAAACAATTGACCACGGGGACGGGGCCATTTATGGCCCAATGGCTATAATTTGAACAATCTTGGTAGAGGTCCACTAGGTGATGCTAAATACCAAATATCAATATCTGAAGTGCACTTGAATATAATTCAGAAGATGTAAAATGCAGACAACATTTTCAGGACAAAAAATAGTGGAGGGATAAGGGTTAAAGTTTTGGTGTATCTTATACCTAAGTAAATCTTTTTTCATGTCTAAAAATATTGTCTTTGTTTTTAGATGAGAGACGGCCCACTGTGAATGAATTATCCAATCAAAAGGGAGTTGCTCAGAAAGCGACAGGTTGGAAATTGTTCCATATGGCAGCACAGATAGAAGATTTGGTAAGTCAGGGCTGTGGAAATACCATGCCCGACTCGTCCGACCTGGTCCAATTTCATTCAGGACAAGTTAAAAATTTCTATTTATTTGTCCTTGGACAAGTACAAATGCATTAAGTTAACTTAATTCTGCATTTCATATTTTGATCAATTATTACAAGCTCACATCTTGCATTGAAAACAGTGTGGATCCTGATCAGCTGGCTTCTTCAGAAGCCAGCTGATCTGGATCTACACTGTTTACAAGAGAAGCCAGCTGATCAGGATCCATACTGTTTACAAGAGTTGATATATATCTGGTTTCATACTGTTTTTGAAAGAATAAATTGTTTAAGCACTGTAAGGTATTAGCTAATTTGTTCTTTCGGACAAGTAAAATTTTCTATGGACAAGTACATTTTGGCTTTTTACTTGTCCCTGGACAAGTAGAAAATTTTTATTATTTCCACACCCCTGGGTAAGTGTTACAGTGCTTGTTGATTTATGTTCAGGATTCCTACCTTTCTGAAGTTTGGGCCAGAGGCCTGTTGAATTTGGGAAATAAAGCATTTGGGCCATGACATGTGATTTCCAACGAGGCGTTTTTACAAGTGTTGTCTCAGACGAACCTATAGAGACTGCTTTTAAGCTTATAAATTCTATATGATGTTCGTTCAGTCAGGAGCTTAACACTTATAGAGTATTCAAGCAACTAGCAAAGACTCTGATCAGACTGCACGTATGCGATAGAAATGTGAATCAAAACATGATTTCATTCATACTTTTATGCAAATTTTCATACATCAAAACCTTTCCTATTTTTGTTTTGGATTTTTGTGAAATTTTCACCAAAACATATAAAGAATACAGCATTTTGGGAGTTTTGTTCATTTTTGAATTGGGAAGGGGCTGATATTCTGCCCCAAATCAGACCTAGGAAAATCCCTGTATATGTTCTCCTACTGAAGTGGGGGGTGGGGGTGGGGGCATTCTTTTTCGCCGGGATCCAGTTGGTTAGGCCTCCAGATCATATTTGAGCATATTAGTTCGTGTGTAGGTTCCTATATAGGACTAAAGCATATATTGTGATATGTGCCATCTAGGCATGTTCCTATGGTATCTGCCTTGCTCTGATGAAAATTGCACATTCTGGTAATTGTTCTAAAATTTTGAACACTTTTCTCTTTCTTTTCTCAAATAAAATGTTGGTTATTAAGGCTGGAACTCATAAAATGCTTTCAGAAAAGAAAACAGGGCAGTAGGGCTGCCCTGTTTACGAAATTTGGTAAACGTTTACACGAGTTCCAGTAACCGAAACAATTCCATTTACACGTAACTTCCAGATTGAAATTTTTCATTTATGCAGATCGGTAATATCGCAGATATTTTCCAAAAAAACCATTTGAAAAATGTAACTTGCGCAAATATTCGAAATTGTTTCTGGCTAGGTGTTGTGATAGAACTTATTTCAAGTAATTGGAAAGTGGTTGCAACATGCGCAGACGCCAACATTACGGACATTTTCTTCAGTTGCAAACGTGAAATTAATGCGTGGACACACACAAGACGTAACTGCGAATCGTCACGTACGCATCAATACACACGCCGACAGGAAGTAAACAAAACAATTCATGTGCGTCTCCTCTTTGCCTTTACATAAATAGCTGCTAAAAATGCAGGAATATAATTGTTCAACGCAGTAACTGAGTGAGACAATATTAGGGACATTTTTATGGCCCGTTGAGCATGTCCGCCATAATTTCTAATTGAGGTAGATTCATTATCAAATACAGCGGAATCTGAGAAAACAAACAATCTGATTAATGATCCAGATGTGACATATCACTGTTTAAGAGAATATTTTATCATTGGGAAACGCTATCATTAAACCATGAAGCTTGTCACGTGCTAAAGTTCGTGTAAACGGTAGGTCAATTTTGTAAACGTTTATTGCAGAAACACAGACAGTGCCATTTACACGTGTAAACATGGCAGCCCTACAGAGAAGACCCTGATCAGACTGCTTCTGAAGAAGCAGTCTGATCTGGGTCTGCCCTGCTTGTCTAGGCTTTTGTGGCAGGCAACTACCATTCGAAATTTTACAAAATTTGCTGTATTCTTAATTGCTTTAGGTTGAGTTGGAGAAGGAACTTCATAGAAATGTCACAGAACTTCAATCAGTTGTGGCACCCCACCCACCTATGAGACACAATAATTACTGCATTCTTAATTGCTTTAGGTTGAGTTAGAGAAGGAACTTCATAGAAATGTCACAGAACTTCAGTCAGTTGTGGCACCCCACCCACCTATGAGACATTTTACCTTATTTGCTGTATTCTTAATTGCTTTAGGTTGAGTTAGAGAAGGAACTTCATAGAAATGTCACAGAACTTCAGTCAGTTGTGGCACCCCACCCACCTATGAGACATTTTACCATATTTGCTGTATTCTTAATTGCTTTAGGTTGAGTTGGAGAAGGAACTTCATAGAAATGTCACAGAACTTCAATCAGTTGTGGCACCCCACCCACCTATGAGACACAGTCTGCTGGAAGATGAGTCGGGCATGCTACATGAACTTACCCAGGTAATATAGTTCTTATACATGTACTTTAGTGCAGGGATATTTCTGGTCCAGAATATAAATGGGCCATGAAAATGGGCCAATGGCCCATGTCCTATTCATTTGCATGCAAAAATCTAAATTTTGATTGGCCATGTGGAAAAAATGATGGTCCCAAAAAATCTTAATATCCACTTTACAGCAAAATAAACACCAGATTTGAATACCTCATCTATGAGGCCCAGCTAAAAGCAAAATCAGAATTACTCTATCACTCATAGTATTTTCATAAAATGTTTCGGGCCCATCCCAGAAATATCCCTGTTACTGTTGAAGTAATGTGTTTTAACGGCGTCTTTTGTCTTCTGCTTATAACCTTGCAAAACAGTTTAAACCAGATCTGTATCCAGAAGTCAGTTTGACCGTTTCACACTCTGATAGTGTTCATGAAAGAATTTTTTGAAAAATTGATCAGAAAACTGTCACCACTTGACAACACGAGCATGACAAATTACCCAGGGTTCGCGCTACCGATCGCCATTGTCGCAAAATGCGAAAAAATAATAAATTTGGCGCAAAAAATATTAATTTGGCGACAACTATTGGCGAAAGAAAAATCGCAAGTAAATTTTTTTGTCTGGCGTCGGAATCGTCACCTCCGGCTACAAGTCATTGCCTCGTGTCGCTTAATGGTCATCAATGTGTATCTTAATTGTCAATTAACACCCCAATTATCGACCACACAATTCAGTAGCTGATCGAGTCAAACCTGGACACGCGCTGATAACCAATGTTTATTGGGTCCGAGTGATAACCTACGGCGATCTGCACACACTTTTAACAGCTGCTACCGGTAACGGTCATAATTACAAATACAAATACAAATACAAATAATTTATTCAGCATTAAACATCAGTACAATGTTTATAGCCATTTAAACAACATATACAGTGTGAACAAAAGATAGAGAAATAGGATACTTTTCTGAAGAGTGAAACATATAGAACGTCAATGGGATACATATATAAAACAAAAAGTTCTGGCCAAGATGGAGTGGTTCAAGTTGAGAACTCCTGCAGAGCAATAATTACAGCAATAATATACATGGTGCCATGCTGTGCATGAAATAAACTGCACCATCATCGTGACATCTTTGCTTTTTGTGGTCAATAATAATAGTCATTACATAGCTTTCTGAATTCGTAACTTTAAACATGTTGAAAAGACCGCTACATCGACGTCCACGAAGAAGAAAAAATCAAGTGTCACTTGCAAGCTCACTTTCCACTCGTAAGAAGATAGATATATTGCTTCGAGCTTTCCATCAAGCGTTGTGAGAAAGGAGAAAGATTTGCATGGTGTTCACTGTGCCATTCTTTCATCTGACGGCATCACTCACTAGACATTACCAGACATGCGAAAGGATCCGCGCATCTCGCAAAGGCCGACAGTAGCATTGCTTCTCTTTTCAAGACAGCAACTGCACACGCTGTTCAAAGTGCTTTTCTCGACAGTTTCAGATATCTGAATCTATCATTTCTAAACAGAAACCTTTTATTTAAAAGGTAGATGATGTTTGTGGCTCACTTGATTTAAATTTGTTATGTCAGAAAAATTCGGGCCTGTATTCCGATGTAAAAATTATGCAATTGTGCTCTCCCCTAATATTTTTGAATTAGCTCCCTTGTTACAATATTTAGCAAACTACTTTGGCAATGCAGTTATTCGTTCTATTTAACATATAATTTCACAATTTAAATATTTTAATCAAAGTATTATATGATCTTTTATAATTTTATATTCAAGTGAGAATAACATTGATTGCAAACTTTTAATCACTAAAATCAAATACCAAAAAAAATCGAAAGAAAAAAGTCATTATTTTAAAATTGGCGTCATACATATCATTATCAATTATTTATAATCTAATGTTGTGTTGAAAAGTAACCTGTCTCACGTTCAGGTGTTGAAATCTGAATGGAGGTTTTCCATAAAAACTCTATGGAAAGATCTTTCCAATTACCTAGAAAGTCTGATCATTATCATCCCTGTGTATTATCTATTGCTTGAAACCTTCAAAGTACTATGTTGGTTAATCCTATTTGTTCTGAATACTTGCAAACAGGTACTTTGGCAAGCAGTGGATACCCAAACAGCATTTCATCAGTGTTTGCTCTGTTTGTTAAGAAAAATAAACAATCTCCAGGTACAAATATACATAAATTTAAAGACTGTCAACCGCTTTAAATACAAAATGGACTATTCCTTAGTTATTTTATCAATGTGTGTACAATAATCCACCCGAATTAAGGGGGTTAAAGACAGAAGACTTTTTTTTGCGAAAAATGCCCCCCAAACCTGGCTCTTTTTGGGCGAAGAATGGCCTAAATCTGGCTCTAAGTTTGAGAAAATGGCACAAAAAAAATCTGATTGGCGAAAATGGTGGCGAAAGAAAAATAAATCCTAGCGCAAACCCTGTTACCCAGCATGCAAAGTATTAACTGAGTTTGTGAATGGTTTTACATACAACAGGACAAGTTAAGAGTGCGTAACAAAAATTTTATTTTCTTATTTCTCAACCAAAACATATGTTGTCGTTACTCAAAAGAACCGTCTCAATGAGACGGTTCTTTTGAGCACCCAAAACATATGTTAAAACTGATGGGTAAGAAAATATTTACAATTTTACGCTGAAAATTTTTGTTTATCTTAAAACCTGTGATACAACATAGACTAACAATAGTACCAGTCAAATGTTTCCGGAAATTTTTATCAATATTTATATATCTTGCTGTATGCAATAATCAAGAGAAATTTGTTTCCTTTGAAAATTTTAACCAAATATCAAGGACAGGAGTGCAGTGGCTCAGTGGTAGAGTGCTTGACTCAAGATTGAGGGGTTACAGGTTCCAGCCTCATCGACGTCACTGCGTTGTGTCCTTGAGCAAGACACATTAATACTTGCTTAGTACTGGTTCAACCCCAACATAACTGAAAAATTGTTGACTGGGAGGTAAGGAATAAATTCGAACAAACAAAACAAAATCAAGGATCTAGGCCTTGTGGTTTCAGACGTTTTCAACCCTACTGTTGTTTTAATATCGTCCTTTAAGCAGGCATATGTGTTTCAGACATAAGTACATGTATCACAAAAGTATTGCAATGGTAGTCTACAGTAGTAATAATATCACAATAGTCAATACTATCTCTATACATGCCTCCAGATAAGAGTCGGTAATGGAAAATTAATTTTCTCTTCAATGTTGATTCTATATCTATAGTCATTTTCAAATTATCCTTACACCCCTAGGTAAACATAGATAAACAAAAATTTTGAGCGTAAAATTGTAAATATTTTTTACCAATCAGTCATAACATATGTTTTGGGTGCTGAAAAGAACAGTCTCATTGAGATGGTTCTTTTGAGTACCCACAACATATGTTTTGGTTGGGAAATAAGAAAAAATAATTTTTTGTTACGCACTCTTAACTAAAGGCCTGCTTACCTGTACACCTCTATAATTGAATCTTTTATTCAATTGTTAAAGAATTTTTTAACTTGAAATTGTTATTATTTTCTTACTTTTCAATTTAAACATGTATTTTTGATCTCTCATTGAGATGGTTCATTTGAGTACCCACAACATACTCCTTGGTTGAGAAATAAGAAAAATAATTTGCATTATCACTCTTATTTTGCTTTCTTCTAATTATATATTTTTTTGTTAATTGCAGGGTAACATACAGAGATGTCAGCTGATTACAGATCAATTAGGCGACGTTAAATCGTCCATGTTAAAAGTTCTTGACCACAAACAAAGAATCACAGAGATTGTGCAAAAACATATAAGCAAAAGACCGATCAAAAAGAAAGAGAGATCATAGCTGCAATAACCCTTATTAGGCCAAATGAAAAAAAATTTCAGCTGAAAATTGTAAATTTTTTCTTACCCTAAATTTTTAGCATATGTTTTGGGTGCTCAAAAGAACTGTCTCCTTCAGACGGTTCTTTTGAGTACCCACAACATATGTTTTGTTTGCGAAATAAGATTTTTTTTTCTGTTACGCACTCTTATCTAAAGGCCTGGTTTAGGGTGACTTGACCCTACCTAAATTTACTGATGAAACTTGGGATTTTTTCCAGGTTTTCTGGAAAAAATAAAATTTAATGTATTTTGAAAGGCATTTCTGTCAAAAAAACAAGACAAATAAGGTGTGCCTACCCTATCTAAAACTTTCAGACCTGTTGCCCTAAACACAGGTATTTTTTTTAATTTGGCCTAACCAGTGAAGCAATACAGCTAATTGACATTCAGTATCGAATATGCTTCGATGTGGGAAAACCTACCTTCAGGGTTTTTGATCAAGTTTGGCTCAAACCAGCCTGCTCAGCTACAGAGAAAAGCTAGCAGGGTTCTCACCAGCCTGCTCAGCTACAGAGAATAGCTAGCAGGGTTCACACAGGCTTAAAAAGTACTTGAATTTAGAGGGCTTTCTTGAAAAGTCCTTGAAAATTAAATCTGCCTTGAAAAGTACTGGAAAATTACTTAAAAGCCTTGAAAAGTCCTTGAATTCAACTATTTTGTGTAGGACTTAGCACTGTTGATAAGACACCTAAATCAGTATAAAATTGTTGTGCCTTTATTTGGTGCAGCATGCCCTGCACCAAATATAGACAAAACAGTTTTATACTAATTTTCTAATATTATACTTTCCAAATAGGGAACAATAAAGGCGCTGATCAGACTGCACAGATGTGCATGCTTGTCTGCGCTTTTGTTGTTAGAATGCAGAAAAGTCGGGTTTTCTCGGGATAAGGCCCAAATAGTTGTTGATAGTTTTACAGAAAAAATGGCAATATTTATTGTCTATCTACATGGAAACATTCAGACCCCAAGAGAAGAGTGCGTATATAAAAATATTTTTCTTCTTTCTCTATCAAAACATTTGTTGTGGGTACTCAAAAGAATCGTCTCGATGAGATAGTTCTTTTGAGCACCCAAAACACATGTTTAAACTGATGGTTAAGAAAATAATTGCAATTATACGCTGAAATTTTGCTTAACTGGCCTTTTGAACATTTGTTGGAATTGCTTTGTTGCTTGACAACTTTGATAAGAACCAAAATCTTGTGTGCTGGCTCACTTATAGATTGACATATGGAATCTAATCCAGTAAAAAATTGTTACCTGTCTTTGGGAGTTAGGATAAAGCAAGACTTAAACCAGTCTCCTCAACTACAGAGACTAGCTAGAAAATTGAAAAGTGCTTGTAGCAAGTTTAGATATGACACCTTCTATTAAACAAATAACAAAAGGCGCTGATCAGACCGGTCTAAGCCTTTGTTGTTCGCAAACACAAAAAACAGGTTTTCTCATGTCGAGGCTCAAAAATGAAAATATTGTGCTGATATTTGGAAACAGATCACAATACTGTATTGTCTGTTGGCTGTCATGCCTAACTGATCATTTCAAACAAGACTTGAAAATGCAATATAATTGTTCTATTATGACTCATTTTTCCTAATTTTGTGCTTGTCGATCTTGTACAATACAATTGTCACTAGAAAACCTGATTTTTGTTGCATGTCAACAACAAAGGAGCAGACCAGCCTGGGCATCCACACAGTCTGATCAGCACCTTTGTTCTTTGCTGTTTGGAAAATTATGATAGCTAAACACATGTTGTGGGTACTCAAAAGAACCGTCTCAATGAGACGGTTCTTTTGAGCACCAAAACATCTGCTGGAAAATAATGACAATTTTACTCTAAAATTTTTCGATTAACTTGACTTATGATAGTTTATATTGGATTCCTCAATCAGATCATAAATGCTTTCATCATCATTATCGTCATCATCATATTTGTTTTATACAGCTGGGCCTGTCTGGCTTGTCTTTCTAGAAGTCTATTGTGGGGAAAATTGTTTAACCCAGTTATGACTTGTGTCCAAAATGCATTATCTCTTAGGGAGCGCAGTGGCTCAGTGCTTGAGTGCTTGTCTCGAAATTGAGGGGTTGTGGGTTCGGGTCTCACCGGCATCACTGTGTTGTGTCTTGAGCAAGACACATTAATACTTGCTTAGTACTGGTTCAGCCCAGGAAGACCCGTCCCGACAAAGCTGAAAAATTGTTGACTGGGTTGTTAAGAATCAAATCAAACGAACAAAAGCAACATCTCTTCTAGGTCTACACTGTTTTGCTGAGTATGCTATCATAAAAGTCATACTCAGCAATTGAAGTTTTTTGGAACGATTAAATGCCACCCCTTAGAATGAATAATAGAACATTCCAAGTAGACTAAAGCAAAAAGGATGCATGGTTCTATTAGGCATAAATTGGTTGAGACTGATGCCAACATTTGGTGGGTGCAGCAGATTTGTGTTATTAATGTGGAAATGAATCTCAAAACTATCATTCAAATTCAGCTGTTGGAATTTGTTTTTAATTTTATAAGATTTATACAGGTTTATGGAGAGATTGGTAAAGAATGCTTGCAAATTATGTTTAGAATTTTACAATAAATTTGTGTTAAAGTGTTAGAATGTAACTGTTAAATAGGCGTAAAGATACATGCATTATGACTGTTTAATCAGTCTCACTTTTAGCTTACCTGAGCCAAAGGCTCAAGGTCAGTCCTCGTTAGGCATACATCTTCTGTAATTTTCACATCTTCTGAACCACTGGTCAAAATTTAAAATAACTTTACACAAATGTTCCCCACTCTACCAAATTGCATAATTGGTTCCATTTGGCTGAACAAAATGGGCGCCTAGCATTCTGGATAGCTGAGCTGAGAGGATTGAAATATTTAATTCACATGCTCTTAGAAAATTGTTTTGACTAAAGATAGTATTTGGTATTGCCTGTTTCTTTCACGACCAATCTACGTCTCTAAGCCCTGTTACCCATATTCACAACTTAAACTAACCCATAAAATGGCAATCAAGACTGCAGCGATTTTGGAGATTCAATTTTGTTGAAAATAAGGTTTGACATTTTATGTGAAGCTGATGAGTTGTTATACAACTTTTACTCACTGTAAAGGCAGCAACTTTAATATTCATATCTGGGCGTGGTTGGGCTATTTCATCTGCTTAACAAGGGACATCAGGCTCTATTGAATAAATAAATTGTTTGGGCCGTGCAAATGTGCGTAAACTTCAAGAAAATCCTAACCGTATATATACTGAACTCACAATTTTTAACCCTTAAAGCGCATAGTCACAAAGTGTATGTTTTTTGTCGTCCACTAAAATATTTGACGCCTCATAGACAAACCGTGTGGACCCAAATCAGACTGCTCCTAAAGGAGCAGTCTGTTCTAGGTCCACAATGTTTGCCTCTATGCTTATGTTAAATAGACATTTTCAGATGCAGTTATTTTGCTGGCGTTTTAAGGACTAAATAATGTGTTTTGCGTCTATACTGAGGTAATGGCGCAAGATAATAAGTTACTTTTGAATAAAGCCGCGCCTCATTTTCAGCTTTTACCTTTGTCTAAGGTTGACCAGTCCTAGTTACGCATTCATGAAGTGCTGCCTTTACAGTACCCCAAAAGTCGTATAATACATGAAATATCAAGCTTTGTTTGGTTTCTTAAAAAGAAGTAACAGCATTTAAAAATACCACCTGCAGCTGCAAATGTGGTTGGGGGGGGGGGGTGGTAAGTATGACACCAAAGACTCATTTTTGTTCATTGTATATTTTAGGTTCCTGATGATGTAAATCTATGGAAGTTTATAACTTTTTGTCCAGCCTATCAAATAGCTTGTAACAAGTATAATGATATGCTGGAATTATTTATGTTGTTTTATAGCAATACTGTATTGCTGCTGTAAGAAAATGAAATAAATTATAGCAAAATGCAAACTTGTTCTGAGTAGTTTTTGTACAGCCTACCCGCATAGAGTATTGTCGAATTAGCACTTCATTGTTGGTCAAAAGATTTAAACCCTTAAAGCGCCAAGACAAAAAAATTGCATCTGTAAAAAATGTTGTCTGCTGAAGTCGTCCGCTGTAAATAATTACCTATTATTACTGACAAATTAAGTATAGAAGCAAACAGCCTGGACCCAGAACAGACTGCTCCTACAAGAGCAGTCTGATCTGGGTCCACACTGTTTGCTATAGAGGCTTCCTAAACATTTCAGCAGACAAGTAAAGCAGACTACTTTTGTTGCAATTAAGGGTTAACATCTTTGTCATTAACGTTTTGCCTGCTACCCGGGGCTTTTGTCGTCTTATAATATTTGCAAACAGTTTGGAGCCAGATTAGGCCCGACAGAATGTCGGGCCTGATCTGGATCCAAACCGTTTGACACTCTGATAGTGATCCTATAAGATCTTCTTGAAAAAGTTAATTTTGAAAACAGTCCGGAGACACCAGACCATGAACAATTAGCCATCATGCAAAAGTTAATACTCAAAGATTGCACCTGAGATAGCACCCCATAAGATTTCCTAAACATTAAATATAGCTAGCTTGATACTCCCCTGTTTTGTGCTATATATAATGTCTTACAAGTGCAAATGCCACCATGAATTTTGCTCTTCACCATAAACCTAGGAACACAACCTCATATATTGTGAATTTTAACCCTGAGAAGATCCTTGCATGAGTGCTCATGTAATATTGAATTTATTAAACGTTTTGGGGAAAATTAAAAGAATGTAAGGCTTGCTGATCATTTTTTGCAACAAAGGATCATTGACACTTGCTATGAGTAAATGCCTATGGTTTTCAGTAAAAATAAAAGTTTGTCAATCGTCCCTTTCTTCACCTTGAAGCTACCCTGACCTGTAAGAGTACTTTATGGCAGTGAAATCAATTTATGATATTAAATGCTTCAAAGATGTAAAATGGTGGGTAGAACAATCAGTTTTACATTAAAATATATAGAAATCAGAAATCATTTTTTTAAATATCATTCCCCCCGTGTGCCAGCAAAAGCTTTTGCCTGTATATGTGTAACCATATTTTACACATTGTATGAAAGTGGCTTGCTGGCACACGGGGGGTGGGGGATGTTCAGCTGCCCAAAAACCCTGGGCCTAAGCCCATAAAATGCCTTTTCTACCGAATAAGAAATTAATGACAGTAATGAAGTCCTCTAAAATCAACCTCCTAAATTGCTTTGTATTCTGTGTTAGTTTAATATAAAGTACATAGAGATTAAAAGTAGAATTAGCAAGGTTTATGCATTTTTTGTAAGAAAAATCTCACTGTTATTTAATGACACATTCTTTTGCAAATGTCCTGTACTTATCTATTTGCATGCTAGGGTATTGTTCATGTTTTATGTTCGTCTGCTGACTTTGTTCAAAATTAAATTTTTTCAAATAAACCTACCAGGATCACCATGGGAGTGTCGAACAGTTTGGATCTAGATCAAGACCGACATTCTGTTGGTCTTCATCTCCATAGATATTTTGGCACTTTAAGTACATTTGACATGCTATATGCCCTTCAAACAAAGCAAAAGTAATATTCAAAGGATCCAGTTAGAATCAGTTTTACTTTCCAATGCTAAATGGGACACTTTCATTCCTTCAAAAGTATTTATTTCTTTTGTTGAGCTTTTAGTTTTGTATTTTTTATTAAAAATGTACAGGTAACTTCTAAATTATCTCCTCAAAATCCATTTATTACAAAACATGATATGTTCAATTGATATCAACATACCTACCAAATAAATCAAGAAAATGCGCAAAAATCACTTTTTAAAACACTTTTTATTGACATGAAATTTCAGACCCCCTCCCCTTTCTACCCGCCATAACTCTTGAGTGCGTAAGAATTTCGAAAATATTTTGCTAGCTGACTCTTGCCATAAGATTCACTTATTGCACTGATACTACATGCACCACACCAGAAGCTCAAAAGCAGCGTTCTGGGAATCAGAAAAATAGGCGAATAAGGCTTAACCCGTCACTGATCCTTTAAAAAATTCGGTAATCGTACATATGTTATATTGTATTGATCAAATGACACATTGTTATGACTGTCATTACATAATTTACTTAGTATGTAAAACACTAGTGGTTTATGGGCCAGTTAAGCAAAAATAATTTGCGTAAAATTGCGATTATTTTCTTATCCATCAGTTTAAACATGTGTTTTGGGTGCTCAAAAGAACTGTCTCATCGAGACGGTTCTTTTGAGTACCCACAACATATGTTTTGGTTGAGAAATAAGAAAAATAATTTTTCAGTTACGCACTCTTATCTGGGGGCCAGGATACACAATGTAATATCAATCCCAGAAGCAACATCATGTGATAAATCAATAAATGGGTTTCGAGACCAAAAAGCTATAGCTGAAGTATGTCATCGTTTCCATGATACAGTTTGTCCCATCAAAATAAGTTTACCACTGTTTCTACTAGCAGTAACTTCCAGTGGATCTGTATTCCCTTTTGTAAAATTATATCCAGAGGTATCTTGCCTAACTTTTGTAAAATCAGAAACTTCTTGTGCACCAGAAAGAGGATCTGCATTCCCTTTTGTAAAATTATATCCAGAGGTATCTTGCCTAACTTTTGTAAAATCAGAAACTTTTTGTGCACCAGAAAGAGAAATTTCCATCTTTTTATCATTCTGCACTATGTCTTTATTTAGATTTTTATTCAGATGTTGATAATCACCCCTGTTACCTCCACTGTCTAAACTAGAGTCAACTTCAATCCAAGCTTCTAAATGTGTTAGCTTCTCAACTTTGCCCTTAACAAAAGAGCTTTGTTTTTCTTTTTTCTTTGAAATGGACCGTTTTTTCTTTGAAGCAATGCTTTGCTTGGCACTAAGTTCTTTTGGCTCATCTTCTAAGGGTGTTTTAGTTCTAGATGACTTCATCTGTGGATTTATGTCAATCATTTCATCTTTGTGTTCTTTATTGGCTGAAGTATGAGGGTCAGTGAAACTGTCTGCTTTAGTGAAATAGTCTAACTCGCTTGTTCTTTGCAGTCTGCGATATGAATGTCTGTTCTCCATGTAAAATTCATATTTTGCCTGAAAATTAAAGGTTGGAAATTTAAAGGATTTTGATGCTGACTTTCCACAACCTCAAAATGCTGAATTAGATTATACATGTAATAGCTTCTCTGATTTATTAACAGTAATGAGCTGTAGCATGAGATTTATAACAATGCGGCATTTTGACATGTGTAGACTAAGACGAGCATGTGCAGCCTCCTTTTAAGCTTAGAAACTCCAAATGGTGTTCAGTGAGTAGCTTAACAATCATAGAATACTAAAGCGACTTGCAAAGGCTCTGATCAGACTGCGCGTATGTGCAGGCTGATCTGATGCTTTGCAGGTCGCACATACCACATTGTTGGAAATCTCATGCACTGGCTCAGTTAATCTACGTACGATTGACCATTTACCATGTTTAAACTTTGAAATAGGTAATATTTTGTAGGCATACAGCAAGTTTTAAAAGATTTGAATATCTAAAGTTCAGGAATTACTAAATTTTGAACATTCATCAATGAAAATTTGATTTGACCCAAATCGGGAGAAATATAGTTCCATAAAATTGGCCATTTAGAGAAAACATGACTGGAGTTGCAAGCAATGCTCAGTTCAGCCTTCTCAGCCACATAGACTAGTATAGGATATTGAAATTAGCTATTTTACCAATTGAATTATGATGCTGAACAGACTGTTCCTTTTTTGCATACTAAAACAGAATTTTTCAAAAGCGACATTTCTTCAGTGTCTACACTGTTTGCTAAGAGAAAACATGCTCAGGGACAGATATAACTCATTGTTTTGAAATAATATGACCTGTGACCCTTTAAGATATAAAATGGACGCTCCCATCCATATTGTAATTATCTGTTTGGAAAACACAAGTATATAGAGTTAATCAGCGATTGATAAAGCTATTGACACAATGGGTATATTGAAGAAAAATTACTAGCATTACCAGCATTATTACATTTTTGCATGTTTAATATTTTGTTTCTTGCGATTGTGCCAAAACAATTATCATGTACATTTTATATATACTGAACAAAAGTGAAAACGCTACACCTGAATTGTTTGCCATCTACATACAAAATTATGCAAACCAAGAATGCAAATGAAAGTGTATCGTAATGTTCAAATGCTGGGTAATGCATAACAGTAAAAGTTTTACGGATGGTGTCACGAGGGAACACATGAAAGTCATTTAAATGTGACAGGGGTCCAATTTTTCAGGTTGCCAATTTGAACAGAAATCTCACACAGTTTAGGTCTTCAGAAATCCACTACCTACGAGATCCAACTGCACGAAATGGTAGTCTAGACATGTGACAACCAGAAATGTGAAGGACTTATCTGAAGTGTGTTTTGATCGTTTAGAAAAGCAATCTTAAAAAGCTGGGTTTCCATCAAATTGCCAAGTTTGAAATTTTAACACTGAAATCTCCATAGGAAAATCATTGTGTTGTTGCATCTTAGTATGAGGACATTACTAGTCAAGAAATGGTAGAAACAATGTGCCGAGAGGTCTACCTGATTTGGCAAAAGAAAATTTTCCAAAATTGTGATAAATCGAAAATTAACAAACATTCAATATTCCCTATTTGTTTTTGTCAAAGGGAGATAATTTTCATTTTTTTTATAAATTTGATAAATTCGAAATTGATTTCTGAGCTTGTTTTAGGGGATTAACCAATTTCTTGTGTTTTATGCAACACAATAATAACCAATTTTGATAAGCATAACAGTTTTAATTTGTGCATGCGCAATAGCTAAATTCAGTGAATAAAGCTTCAAACACCTTAAGGAGCATAGCTCAGACATCAAACGAGACAAGGTAGTGGAATTCGGACGAATCCGTTGCTGGATGTTTGGGAAACATTATTAAGCTTTAGTAAATACTTTTTGTCCAATACTTTCTCACAAAATAAAGATAATTGTAGTGTCACGTTTGTTCAGTATAGTTTCATACACATACATAGAGTTATTTTGGAGATGTGAATTCTATATCAACATCTGGCTTCCAGCCAGTAAAGTAGTACAATTTCATTACTGATATCACGGGCAGATCCAGGATTTCTGGAAAGTGGGTTCATATGTGTAAAGGTGTGGGGGCTCGCTTTTTGATATCTCATTTTTCTTAAATAAATATCCCATGAAAATGAAATGATTTGGTCTCACTGAGACCAAATTATTTCATTTTCATAGGATATTTAAAAACGGGGGGTGGGGGGAGGGTTTTTCAAGCAAACCCCCTCTGAGGCTTGTATAGGGGGGTACCAAATATCCCATATCCGTTTAAGTAAATAGGCAAGTATCCCTTATAAACTGCCAAATATCCCCATAATTAATTTTCTTAAATATTCAATATCCCTGGAAGTAACGCAAATATTGAACACAGTATCCTATATCCCTGGAAGTAAAATGGATAGTATCCTATATCCCTAGAAGTAAAATAACAAATATCCTGTATCCCTAAAACCCCTATACAAGCCTCCCGTCTCGATCCGCCATTGTGATATGGCAACACTGGGTTGCTATTATACAATTATTGACTTATGTTGAGGTAGACATGGAGTATTATTGAACAGTAAACGTCATATTGACCGACGCGGAGCGGAGGTCAATATGATTAAGTTTACTGTTCAATAACACTCCATGCCAACCGAAACATAAGTCAACAATTGTTTTATTATATAATAAATGTATGTTATGCATTTCCAGCCATTTTAGACCATTAAAACGTTGACGTTACGGATGGATCATGCGAAATTACTTGACGTTCTGACGTCACTTCCCGAAAGCCAGTCAATATGACCTCGTGCCCTGTGCTTTGCAATGCCACGTCCTGCAAACCATGCGATATGTAGTTTTATTGACTCGAGTGGATATGCATCTGGGCCAATCAGAAGATGTTTATAGATGATATAATAAAAACACTGTAGATCCATATCAGCTTGAACTTTTAACCCAATATAAGCTAACTCACCGTGATCTAGTGTTTGATCAGAATATTTTGTGACTCACCGTGACATAGTGTTTGATCAGAATATTTTGTGACTCACCGTAATATAGTGTTTGATCTGAATATTTAGTGACTCACCGTGATATAGTGTTTGATCAGAATATTTTGTGACTCACTGTGATATAGTGTTTGATCAGAATATTTAGTGACTCACCGTGATATAGTGTTTGATCAGAATATTTTGTGACTCACTGTGATATAGTGTTTGATCAGAATATTTTGTGACTCACCGTGATATAGTGTTTGATCAGAATATTTTGTGACTCACCGTGATATAGTGTTTGATCAGAATATTTGTGACTCACTGTGATATAGTGTTTGATCAGATTATTTTGTGACTCAATGGGTTATAGTGTTTGATCAGAATATTTAGTGACTCACTGTGATATAGTGTTTGATCAGATTATTTTGTGACTCACTGTGATATAGTGTTTGATCAGAATATTTGTGACTCACTGTGATACAGTGTTTGATCAGATTATTTTGTGACTCACTGTGTTATATATAGTGTTTGATCAGAATATTTTGTGACTCAATGTGATATAGTGTTTGATCAGAATATTTAGTGACTCACCGTGATATAGTGTTTGATCAGAAAATTTTGTGACTCACCGTGATATAGTGTTTGATCAGAATATTTTGTGACTCACTGTGATTTAGTGTTTGATCAGAATATTTAGTGACTCACCGTGATTTAGTGTTTGATCAGAATATTTTGTGACTCACCGTGATATAGTGTTTGATCAGAATATTTTGTGATTTTGTTTCTCCTGTCTTCCCTAGAGTTCTCAGACTGTAAAACAGACTTTCGTAGCTGCGTAATGCTTCTTTTAGAGTATCCTGTACACATATAATAAATATAAAGTATAATAAAAATGTATAGATGTGATATAAAATGCATCTACATGTACTATATGACACTGTGAGGGAGAGGCATCCAAACAAAAGCACTCACATTAAAAGGAATAAAAAAACAAAAACAATTTTAGTAAAGCAACAAGCTCTCTCTATCTCGGCAAGATGATATAAGGCCTCCAGATAAACAAAAAATTGAGGCGTAAAATTGTTAATATTTTCTTTAAACATCTGTTTTGAGTTATTAAAAGAACAGTCTCATTGAGACGGTTCTTTTGTGTACCAACAACATATGCTTTGGTTGAGAAAAAAGAAAAATAATTTTCAGTTACGCATGTTTATCTGGAGCCCTGGATTACTAAGTAGATTGCAGTGTCATTGATTGGTTTAAAATTGTGACTGTAGCATTTCTTGTCATACTCCGTATATTGGCTAGAGTGTGACATGTACTTGTTTTCAAACATTTTGGGGGAGCGCAGTGGCTCAGTGATTGAGTGCTTGACTCAAGACTGAGGGGCCGCGGGTTCAAGCCTCAACGGCGTCACTGTGTTGTGTCCTTGAGCAAGAACATTAATCCTAGCTTAGTAGTGGTTTAACCCAGGAAGACCCGTCCCTTTATAACTGAAAGATTGTTGATGGGGCGTAAAGAATCAAATCAAACAATCAAACATTTTGACAAAGCTATTGTGATACAAAACATGTTGGATACGCGTAGTGCAGTCAGCAGCTAGTCAGTTAGACTGACTTCTATGGACTGCTATAGGGGTAACCCATATGCAGCCACACATGTTTTTGAGTCAATGTCAAAATTCGTCAAAATTCTTGTCCGTTTCATATCTTATGAAAACCACTGATGTGATCATGAATTTTTTTTCTTCACACAATACTACTGATCATACTTAATAAGGCTAGCTGATAAAACTGAAAAATATTGATGTGTAATTATATTTTTTATTGGATTAAAACCCCATTTTTTGCCATTTTTGCCTGTCCAGCGGAAAAAATTGAACTTTCAACAAGAATTATCAAAAAAACTGTTATTTTCTCAGGAATTTTAACTGGCTGTATTGATAAAAGCATTATCAAAGTAAACGTAGGAGGTTTCAATATGTGATTTTTCATTACATTTTTTGCATTTTTTTGCCAAAAAACCTCTGTCCCAAGCGTTTATGTCAAGACCGTAACACTTGATAAATTGCAAAAATAATACTGGATCCCTAATGGTACTGAATCTTGTTTTCTGTCATACTAATTTGACACTTTCTGTTTACTAAGAATACATGTGTTTTGTAAAGCATCTACAGAACGGGCAAAAGAAAATACTGTTTTGGTGAGTGAAATTTTTATAGTATATTTTTTTTGTGTCAAATGACCGTAACACAAAAATGGACAATGGAATTTGATAAAAAATTTCTGGTTTTAACATCTTGACCAAATAAAATTTCTCAACAAAAAATCACTCTTGTTGCGATGTTTTAGAGAGTAATCATTATTTTAGGTAAAAAAATATGTAGAATATATCAATACCGTAACAGTCAATACCATAACGATGAAAATGTTATGGTATTGACACATCTTGTTACGGTTTTGACATATGCTGTCAAAAAAGTACAGTTTTGAATGCAAAGATATTAGTTTTTAGTCAAGTTTATTAAGTGAATTTGTGATAAGAATGCTTTATCAAGTTTAAACAGAAGCATAAATCACAAATTGAATGATGAACTGGTATAAACAGTTTGTTACGGTATTGACATATTGTTTTGTTTTCAGGCAGGGTTTGTCAATACTGTAATGGTTTTGTCAAACCCGTAACAATATTTTGAAATAAATGCAATCTACCATATATTCCAAAATTCTTTCTGTGCACATGTGTCAAGAGTATTAACATTGCAATCTGGTCAACAGTGCTCTACATCAAATCTTAAACAGAAGAATTACGCTAGCATATATTCTTTAAAGGTCAATACCGTAACATTTTTGTCAAGTACCGTAACAGTGATATTTTTGGGAAAAAAGTATATCAGACAGAGACAACATATAGATTTTAAGTACCTGATCAATTCCTTTGGTTGATTACAATCATACCAAAGCATTGTAATTTTCTAGAAATGTGGTTTTTAAACAAAATACTGAGAAAATAGTATGCAAAATCACTTAAAAGATAAAAAAATGCATTTTACGCTTGCTCATTGTCATAAATAATCATTTTGTTCAAATTTTACCTTTGACACAATTAAACACATGATTTATTGAACTTATCCATTTCAACAAAATAAATATCCATGACGAGATTTGAAGAAAAAACAGGAAATAAAGTTTGTTACGGTATTGACATTTTATCTGGTCATGTGATCTTTGAAACTTAATTATAAGGATCTGATTGGCTGTTAAGGTTTCTTTTCGCTTTTCATAGTATTTTCAGAAACAACTTGTTACTTTCGCGAAAAAAAAAAATCATTTTATTTAATTCATATTTTTCCTTTTACTTCTTTCAAAATTTGACGAATTTTGACATTGACTCTTATAGAGACAATTGCCTCCATTGATTCAATTTAGTTGTCATTTACTGGTGTAAGTATGAATACACGGTAGGTATTGGTTCAAACCCCTAAAAAACAGCCTGTCAAAGAAAAGTGAAATATGATAACAGACCGTCTTGATAGTGAAAATGTTGAACATGTGCAGATCCAGAGGGGTATAGGGGGTCCGGACCCCCTGGAAAATCACAAGTTATATTGGTTTCTTTAGAAATTAGCTGTTGGACCCCCCTGGAAAAAATTGGACCCCCCTGGAAAATGTTGGACCCCCTCTGGATCCTTGGAAAAGTATAGATTTCTCTGTAATAAAACCATTGGACCCACTCTGTTAACTGTAAAATAAGATGAGGAATAAAAAAAAACCACCTTGTCCAGACTGTTTTCTGGCCGTCGGGCCTGGACCCCCCATCAAACAATTCCTTGATTCGCATAAAGCCACAACACAACAACGTGAACAACAAACCAGCAACAACAAACCATGTACTGTCGTTACGTGATAAGTTGTTAGAATGATTGCACAATCATTGGGTCTGCACTATAATCACTTTGTGAGTCATGTTAAATCCCTCCAGTATTTTTTTCCTGACTGTTCCAAGGCGGTGCTTCTTTTGTGGATCCTTTTTGTTATTTGAGTTTTCTGTTTGTTTTTGTCATACTGTCTTGTTTGTAGCCTTTTTGACCACCTACTGGGAAATGGCTGACCTCTTGGCTCTCTTGTATGTGATGTTTTCTTGTGTTTTTGTTTCTTCCCCATATGGTGTCCTGGGTCAGGTGTGGTACTTGATTGTATCGATTCTGGATCTTTGCCTTCTTCCTTTCTTTAAACAACATAACCAGTAAATTAAAACATTTTTGCTCAAGTTCCACGTGGCAGGTGGTCGATTTGAATCCCTGTATTAAAGTAAGCTTTATTCAGTTTTCTTATTTTTAAATATTAAATGAACGATAGTTTTAAAATGCCTCAATAATTCCATAATCAAATTTACATGCATTCAAATATTCAATTAACATGTAAATATTAACATGTAAATATACCACAATAAACAGAAAGCCTGTAAGACTATACTAGTGTAGGCAATGATCAGGCATATTTGAGCCGAACATGAGATTTCCAACAATGTGGTATGTGTGACCAGCAAAGCCTCAGATCAGCCTGTGCATACTCACAGTCTAATCAGAGCCTTTGCTAGTAGCTTGAATATTCTATGAGTGTTAGACAACTGACTGAACATCATTTGGAGTTTCTAAGCTTAAAAGGAGGCTGCACAGAATTTCATGATTTTCAAATTTTCATGTACTCAAAATGTACTTGGATCTGGTCTTTACGCGAAGATTTGGTACCAGTAAATTGCATTTAAGCCCCCCCCCTCCCCCCCGGTGGCTTAGGCTGCTGTCCATTCTATGGCGGTGGTTCTGTTGTTGTTGACTTGTTGTTTATTGTTACTCCATTGTGGGAGTCTGTAATTGTTCTATGTTTATAATAAGATAAAAGTCAAACAAAAATAACAGAAAGGATCTACAAAAGAAGCACCGTCGTGGAACGGTCAGTAAAATATTACTGGAGGGATTATACCTGTTAAGCAGTATCCAACCTCACCCTTAATTCTGATGTGGATCAAGACACATAGATGTTTAGTTCATATGAAAGATTCATAACTTTTCAATGCATCATCTCCTATGTCCATTCGAGTTTTGCAATCATCTTGATGGGGAAGAGAGAGCTGGTTGCTTTGCTTAGTTTGTCTTCCTAGTGTCTCGTGATTTTTGTGTGGCTCTTCCGCGCGGTGCCATGGGTAGAGCAGCACCTAATAAGATGATGATGATGAGTTGGAGTTTAACGACGCATCAACCCTTTTGGGTCATTAGCGTCATCAAGGTTAGGTAAGAGAAGTATTACTGAACATTAAAACTATAATAGATAAGCTAAAATATTAACAATTTAACACATAAAACATATGAGTATAGCAAAGACGATAAAATAGTAATCATTTTTCAGTGAAGATCATGTACAATATCTGACAACAACATAGGCTAATCAGATGACTATACATGATCTTCTCCTGCAAAAAAGAAAAAGATATGATGAAAGTAAGTTTAAATTAGTAAACAGTTCAAAGGAAAAAGCTACAATTTGTTAAAAAGATTAATCTCTTTTAAGAATAAAAAGACATTATCAATAGGTACATCATTAAACAATTGTTTGATTGTATCAACATGAAAGTATTTGTTTCTTATATGAGAAAAATCACCACATTCAAGTAGAAAATGGCGGACTGTAAAGAGTGTATCACATCCAAAACAATACGGTGGCTCCTCTCGTTTTAAAAGATAAGAGTGTGTGATTCTTGTATGACCAATACGTAGACGAGCAAGGACAACTTCCTCCTGTCTGACATTTCGTACTACTGGTTGAGATTGTCCAATGACAGGTTTAATCTCAAAGAGTTTATTACCAACACTGTTATTCCTTAAAATTTGCCATTTGTTTAAAATGTACCTATTGATAAAAGATTTAAAATTTGCATAAGGTATTGAAAAGTTTGTTGGGTGTAAATTCAATGAATCTTTTGCTTTTTGATCCACACTTTCATTGCCAGCAATGCCAATGTGGCTAGGGATCCAACAGTAAACTTTTTCATTTAATTCTGATAATTCATGATGTTTTTCAAGTAGTTTTTGAATTTGGGGATTTTTTGAAGATGTATGATCTAAAGATTTTAATACTGATAGGGAGTCTGAAAATATAATAAATTTGTTAGAAGTTTCACAGTCGGCAATAAGATCTAATGCTAAATCTAAAGCTTTTGCTTCTGCTGTAAAAATTGAGGACCCATCTGGAATTCGCATAGTTTCAGAGAAGTCATCAGATACTACTGCGCATCCTACTTTCATATCATCTTTTGAACCATCTGTATAAATGTGCTTATAGTCCATGTAATGTGATTTTAGCTCCTGGAAATTAGATTTCATGATAATTGGACTTGTTTCTGATTTCTTACCAGAGTGTAAATCGAAAATAAGTTTTGGTTTATTTATACACCATGCTGGTACATTTGGTGTAAAAGATTTATCTATGTTTTTAAAGTTTATGTTTGCAGATTCCAGGACTGGTAAAGTTCTGACGCCAAAAGATTTAATAAAATTTGGTTTGCTTTCATAAAGTTCTGTGTTTTTCGGCTGAAAGGTCACATCATGAGCTGGATTTGAATTATTTTCAGCAATTCTAATAGCATATTGTAAAGACAGTTTTTCTCTACGTGTATTTAAAGATGGCTCATCTGCCTCAACATAAAGACTTGCAGTAGGTGATGTTCTAAATGCTCCTAAGGCTAATCTAAGACCTTGATGATGGATAGGGTCAAGCATAGCTAAATAAGATTTTCTTGCCGATCCATAAACAATGGATCCATAGTCTAGTTTTGAACGTATCAAAGATCGATATAATTGTAACAGTGTTGTTCGATCCGCACCCCAAGTAGTGTGAGATAAAACTTTCAATATGTTCAAGGATTTAAGGCACTTTGCCTTCAAGTATTTAATATGCGGGATAAAACTCAGCTTTCTGTCAAATATCAAACCAAGATATTTGTATTCCTGTACAACAGGAATAGGCGATCCATATAATGTAAGAACTGGATCATCATGTTGCTTTCGCAACTGACAGAAATGTACACACTGTGTTTTTGACTTGGAAAATTTAAAGCCATTGTTAGTGGCCCAATGTTCTATCTTGTTTAAGTTTTGCTGTAGATGTCTTTCAATTGTTCGCATACTTTTTGATCGAAAGCAAATACAAAAATCATCAACATAGAGAGAACAATCTGTTAAATTATCTAGGCATTTAACAATATCATTGATTTTAATATTAAAAAGAGTTGTAGAAAGTACACCGCCCTGTGGGACCCCCTGTTCCTGATCATATAAATCAGAAAGAGTGGATCCCACCCTCACTTGCATTGCACGATCAGCAAGGAAGCTTTCAATAAAAGTAGGTAGTCTACCTCTTAGTCCTAGTTTATGAATATCTTTCATAATGCCATATCTCCATGTGGTATCGTATGCTTTTTCCAAGTCAAAAAAGACAGCTACAACGTGTTTCTTTTTAACAAAGGCATCACGTATGAAAGTTTCCAATTTAACTAAATTATCATTTGTACTACGGCCAGCTCGGAAACCCGACTGATACCGTGATAAAAGATTGTTGGATTCTAAATACCAAATCAACCTTTTATTAATCATTCTTTCTAAAGTTTTACAAAGACAACTTGTAAGAGCTATAGGTCTATAATTGGTTGGCTCAGCATGATCTTTCCCTGGTTTGGGTATAGGTATTACAGTGGCTAATCGCCAGTCTTCAGGAAAATCACCAGTAGTCCATATATGATTAAATATACCTAAAAGAGCTTGGAGGGAACTCTCTGGGAGATGTTTAAGCATTTGATAATGTATTTCATCTGGTCCTGTTGCAGAATCATGAGATTGTTTAATTGCATCCAAAAGTTCATCAAAATTAAAAAGATTATTATATTCCTCAGTATTTGCAGACTTGAAATTAAGTTTAATTTTTTCTTGTTCTGCTTTAATTTTTTGAAATTTTTCAGAGTAATTTCTTGAACATGAATTGTTTAGAAATGTTTCTCCTAAGGTTTCAGCTATATCAAATTTACTTGTTGATTTTGTTTCTGTAACGGGATGGTTTAAATGGGTGTAACTGGGTGACTTTGTCTTACCAGATATTTTTCTTATCATATCCCAAACTTTTTTTATAGGGGTTTTGTGATTAATTTTTGAAACGTAAGAACGCCATGACTTTCGTTTCGATATCTTAATTGTTCTGCGAGCCTTTGCTCTAAATACTTTTACTTCATTTAAATTGTCCTTAGTTGGATATTTTTTGAACTTATTTAGAGCTTTTTTCCTCGTTTTAATAGCTTCTTTACATTCATCATTGTACCATGGATTACTTTTTGTTGGATTTGTCGAGGTCTTGGGTATACATTTAGAAGATATATCAATAAGGGAAGAGGTGAAATCAGACAAAGGGTCTGAAGAATCTTTGAAACTTTCTAAAGTTATTGTATCAGTACATAAAGATTGAAATACTTCCCAATTAACTTTATTTAGTTTCCATTTTGGATTATGATCTTCTACTGTGGAAGTATTACTTTTAATGACGATAGGAAAATGATCACTATGATGTTGATCTTTACAGACAGACCAATAAAAGTCAAGAAAAAGGGATGGGTGGCATAAGGAAAGATCTATGGAAAAGAAAGAGCCTGTTGGATAATGCATATAAGTGTTTGATTTGTCATTCATAAGACATATATCATTGTTTGTAATGAAATTTTCAATGAGTTCGCCTCTGGAATTATTTTCTTTATTACCCCAGAGAATAGTATGACCATTAAAGTCACCTAAAAGTAGATATGGAGAAGGAAGTTGTTTTAATAAAGAATCAAGATGTTCAGTTTTTAAGGAAAAAGAAGGTGGAATATAAATAGAACATATAGTTATTTCTTTATCTAACGTAACAGAAACAGCAGTTGCCTGCAGTTCTGTAGTTAACTGTATATTTCGTTGTGGACAAGAAGATTTAACAAAAATAGAACTACCGCCAGAAGGTCTTTGGCAGTTAGAATGTATATGATTATAGATGTTAAAACCTTTAAGAGTAATTTTGTCATCAGGTTTTAAAAAAGTTTCTTGAAGACAAAAAACAGAAGGTTTCTGTTGTGAAAGTAAGAGTGATATTTCATCAAATTTGGGTTTTAGACCTCGACAATTCCATTGTATTATATTATGTTTAAAATCCATGCAAGGTAAGTTGAAGGAAAGAAATATTATAAGTATTAAATTGGAAACTTCCATATTATATTTATGTATTTGGTGGAAGATCTTCTTCCATTTCTTCTAAACCATTATACATATTTGTGACTTTAACTGATTCATTCTGGACTCTAGTAAGTCTAACTGGTTTGGCTCTAGGAGACTTACTTTTGCTCCTGTTCTGAGCCCCTGATTTTGAAACTGATCTGGACTCTCTACTACCTTTTTCAGATGATTGTGATTTATTTGGTTTGGCTTGTGAGTTTGAAGGAGTTGGTTGTGAAGTTGAAGTTGTTGCTTTTGGCTGTGGCTTTGTACTAGATGTAGATGCTTAAGATGTACTTTTATTGTGTTTTTTAATCCTTGGTTCAATCAACTTTGTGCAGGCTGTTATAACAGTATCATTTTCTTCAATTTGTGTACCTGTAGTTTTTGTTTCAGGTTTTGTTGCTACTGCAGACTGTACTATGCGAGAAAATGTTACTTCAGAGGTCTGTTCAAATGCTTTTTTGGCTTCAAAGTAGGGTATATTTTTGGTCACTTTAATTCGCATAATTTCCTTCTCTTTTTTCCAAATTTCACAGTCACTAGACCTAGATAAATGATTTTGGCCACAGTTTACACATTGGATGGGATTTGGACATTTACTTGGAATATGACTATAATTTCCTTCACCACACTTGTCACAAACTGAACCTATATCTACCGGGCAATTATTTTCATGATGTGCAAATCTCTGACAGTTGAAACAACGTAGAGGATTTGGCACATATATTTCAACTGGAATAATCCGGTAAAATATTCTTAAAGACTTTGGTACAGTAACCATATTGAAGGTAAGTAGAATGGTATTTGTCTCAACTGTTTCATGATCTTTATTAATTTTGAATCTTTTTGCAGCACCAACTCCTTGGTTTTTCAGGTAGTCGACTATGCTTTGTTCACTTTCTCCTTTTAATGCCCGATCTCTGATTATTCCTTTTGAAGTGTTTAATGTAGTATGCTCCGAAACTGTTACTTGTAAGTTATAGAATTGTTTGACTTTAAGTAGGTGTTCAGTTTGTGTCTTTCTTGTGGTTTCAACAAGTAACGTTTTATTTTTCAAATTTTTTGACTGTTTTTGGCGTGCCAATAAGGGCTTCTATCTGCTTTTCAATGATAAAAGGAGACAGAGATGTTATTGGTTGTTCTATATTGTCAGATTTGATGACCAAAAATTTTGCGAAATTGTCAGAAGGCTTAAACATTAAGGAGGTATCTATTTCATCATCCGAGTCCGATCGTAGTCTTTTCTGTGTAGTCCTTGATAGATTAGGATTGTTTTCCTGTGATAATACAGGATTGGGAGTCGAACCCAAGCCTAGGCCTAGGGAAGAAGGGGGGACCATGGTAGAAAAAATTTCAGCATGATCCATGATGTTTGGATTAAGATTCGATAGCTATGCTCTTCACCCACCGTGGAGCCCAACAAGGGAACGTAATATGGAAATGGCTCTCCTATTTCCTACGTTGAAGTTACATACCTACTATACTCCGGTTCATATTTTCCAGAAGTTCTTCCGGCTTAAGATTAACGTCCAATACATATCAAACACTGATTCCCTTAAGAAAAAGATTTAATATTTATTGAACGTCCCCACCCAAAATTTTGACGACCCCCCTCACCGCTCTCAGAAGCCTTATTAACGCTGGTCTATATGCCCCAAGATTAGCCCATGAGCAGTCACTCTTGAAACCAAATAGTAAGATAAAGAAGAAAATTGAACCCGGTTATGTACCTTAAAGATACTTTCATAAAGACAGAAGGAATAAAGAATAAGATGGTTTCAAGAGATGGACCACCCAGCCGATTGATCCAGCGCCGGACCTAGCACTGGACTCACGTCTAGCTGAATCCGAGACCAAAACAATGTGTTGGAAAGCTGGAGATCCCTGGGCTTTCCTCAATTGCCAGGATTCTCTTCTCTCATTCACGCGTCGCAAACCCACGGCAAACAGGCAGCACACTGTTTTAATAAGGGTTTTCACCTTATCTACTACAGAGGTAAAGCAATCTGTATATTTTAACCCTACAGACACGGTATAAGCCCGGTTGTGATGTACAGTTTAGAAAGTAAACTGTGATAGATTATTTAAAAAGTTTGAAATTGAAATGATTGTAGTAGACCCGATCAATTTAAGCCTGGTTGATAATGAAAAAAAAGACACAAATAGTATTAGAGAAATAAATGAATTTGAGACAGAAAGAATTACAGTATGTTCTTTTGAATAAGATATTGGAATTTTAGCAAAGATATTTCACAGGTAAATTGCTCTTCAAGTTAAATCTGAAGATTTCCCTACAATAGAGAACTTTAAAGCTCTACAATACAGAACTTTAGAAATATAAGAGCAAGAATGTAACTTAGGTACTGGACAGTTAATCATGAAAACTGTCATATAGATAAAGTAAGAGTTTAAAAAATAAATGTTCAACAAGATATAGAACTCAATAGTTAATACGATAGCAGTTATAAAAATTGCTATATTTGACTTTTATCTTCTTTAAAGTTTAACTAGTGTAAGACAATTTTTGATAAATTTAAGCTTTTGGTTATTTATGAAAACAAGTTGATATAGTTGCGCTTTTACGGACAGTTACCACTGGTTTGCGTGAGGACTTTAACCCCAACCTGTCACCTCTCAAGTCTGCAAAACGAGAGACGCAAACAGGCCTGCTTAAGTACGAAGGTACATACAGTCTGTCCCCAGTGGTGCCGGGCAGCCATCCATATTTCTAGGGCGCCAGAGGGCGGGCGCCTGGCTTACCTTTAGCTCTAAGCAGAGGGGACAGTTATTCAAAAATAAAGTCCCCCGTGCGAATTAAGCCCCCGAACCACGGCAAGGCGGTAAGCAAACTCGGGGGCACCTAATAAGGGTCAGCCCTGCTTGCTCTCATAAAATGCAAGCAACCAAACTTTTTATCAAATGTTGGAACAACGATCGCTCTGAATGAATATGGAAGATATGTATAAAGTTGCATGAGAGTGACGCTTACAAGCTCACCAATGTCTGAATTTTTGACAGATGGGCAGACGGATAATTATATGGCCGAGTCGGGACAAAACCTGTCTTCCAGGTTTCCGACAAAGTGATATTCAAATTAGCCAGCTCAACTACAGAGACAAGCTAGAACATTGAAATTTCACTTGTAGAATGTCTAGACATTATATTTTCCGTTAAGCGAACAACAAAGGCGCTGATCAGACTGCGCGTATGCGCAGGCTGTTCTGCGCCTGTGTTGTTTGCAAACACCCAAAGACAGGTTTTCTAGAGTCGAGGCCTATATTATGAATAGAAACTTGCATGCAATTTGTCAACACTGCTAACGCAGGAACAACAAACATGACAATGTAACAAATGTAATTCAAATTAGCTTAGATTATAGTCAATAGAATACATACCAAAACTTCAGCTATTCGTTGACAGCTTGCCTTCCATACCTCTTCCGTTTCAAAAGCTTCAATTATTTGTTCACACTGAAATAAAGTCAAATATCATAAACCATTTAAGCCAAATGGAATTCCCCGCTCTTATCAATTGGACCACTGTATTTCCGTTATATGGGTTATTGGGTGGTATGTTTCATTTTTAATCAAATTTTAATAAAACATTCTGTAAGCAAACAATGGAGGCCCTGATTCACAAAAAAGATGACAGGCGTTTATGGGTTAATATAAACCTATTGAAGTGCAGCATCCAAGAAATGGGACGGAATCAACTTAAGTGCAGTGTCCAACAAATTGGGCAATATCAACTTTATGTGTAGTGTCCAACAAATAAGGCAGTAGCAACTTTAGGCATAGTGTTCAATAGCAACTTTAAGCGTAGAGACAGTGGCACCTTAAGCAAAGCGTTCAAAAAATGAGCCGCAACATGAGATTTCCAACAATGTGGTATGTGCGACCAGCAAAGACTCAGACCAGCCTGTGCATACGCGCAGTCTGATCAGAGCCTTTGCTAGTCGTTCGAATATTCTACGAGTGTTAAGCTACTGACTGAACATAATTTGAAGTTTCTAAGTCTAAAGGGATGCTGCACAGAATCGTCAGGGGCTACACTTGTAAAACTGCCACATTGTTGGAAATCACATGTCACGGCTCAAATGGTAAGAAGGATGTCTTACCTGGACTATATTTGGGGATATTTGGCTCTGCAGCTCATTGAATTCTTTATCCATGTCAATCAACAGTGTCATGGTACTGCTAGGAGATAACGTATTCTGTTTAACAATCAGATACTGTTTACAATCAGAACACACATGAAGCAACAAAGAGATGGCTGGCTCCTTCTCTGGACACTGAAATTAATATGAGCCAGTGCATGCGATTTCAAACAATTTGACAAGTGTAGACTCAGTCGAGCCTGTGCAGCCTCCATTTAAGCTTAGGAACTCCAAATGGTGTTCAGTCAGTAGCTTTACAATCATAGAATACTGAAGCGACTAGCAAAGGCTCCGATCAGACTGCGCGTATGCGCAGGCTGATTTGAGGCTTTGCTGGTCGCGCATACCACATTGTTGGAAATCTCATGCACTGGGTCATATGTAAGTGAAATATATTTTTTTTAACTTTGAAAACATTTTAATTCTACAAACCTGATGCTGTGTCTAAATTTAGTTATTAGTTAATGGCAAACAAGCGAACAGTAAATAACCTGATCGATCTCATCCCAGGAGGGGGTGGTTCTCTGATATTTTCATACATGTATATACGTAGGCTTGGACCATTTTTTGGTTCAAAATTTTGAATTTCAATATTTTTTGGGGGTTTTCAGAAAAATGAATATTTGTGGGGTATGATGGAATTGTGGATATTTTTTTGGGGTCATTACAAAATTGAACTATTTTGGGGGTCATTTCAATACACTTTCGTTTTTTTCTTAAGGTTCAGGTACAGAATGGGAATATTTTTTTGGTGTTGCAAAATTTCAAATATTTTTTGGGGTATGCCTGATATTCCTGATATTTTTTTTTGTAAACAAGCCTTCATATGAAGAAAAATTGATAGTATTCCCCCTCCAGGATCTGATCCACTGCTAAAGATAGCTGTTCAAAATTGAAAAATGTATTTAATTCAAGGAGCCTATTTTAGAACTTTATGAGAGAGCACGCAAAATTTACAGGTCATGTAAGAGAAATGGGTAGGGTTGGGTTATCCTAACCACACATAAAACTTTGCTTGGATCTTGAATGAATTCAGAAAGGAACGTTGTCATGTATGTAACTAAAGGCAAGGTTTCACATCAATTATGTATTAAAGTTGGGGCTCTACCATACATGAGTAGATTCTTAATCACATTAGATACAATTATAAAAGTAAGTAAGGAGGCAAAGATCATAACTCAAAAAGTGATCACTGTGGCATGGCCAGCTAATAAAGATATCAAAACTGCGTGATTTTTGGACAATGTAATTACATTATTGTTACATATGATGCAAAATTAGCCACCAAAGATATGTGGATAACCGGTATTATTTTTACTTTGTAAAGGTAAGTGATTGTGTTATATATGAAAAATAGTAAGTGAGTATGATCAGGAAATACCACAATCACAAACCGCAGACAACCCCATGGCAACGCGAGGAAGAGCTGCTCAACCATCACGAGACACCAGGAAGATGAATTAAGCAAAGCAACCAGCTCTCTCTTCCCCATCAAGATGATTGCAATACTAGAATGGACATAAAGTAACGTACAAAAACATAGAACAGTTACAGACTCCCACAATGCGAGTAACAATAAACAAAAAGTCAACAACAACAGAACCATCGCCTTAGAACGGACAGCAGCCTAAGCCACCAGGGGACTTAAATGCATTTTACAGATACCAAATCTTCGCCCTAGATTCTGCTGTTACAATTTGCTAATGAATAATGGAACTATATTCAGTGTCCAAAATGGTAAGCTTTAAATAACGATGACATTAAGCATACACACTTTAAGGGGAAATGAACTTAAATACACTAAATGAAGTAACCAGACATAACTCGCATGAGTGTATAAAGATAAAAACTCACTACTGGTGAAATGGACCAGACTGCCTTGTGGTCACCTGCTGGGAAAGGGGTGACCTCTTGGCTCTCGTTTGTGGCGTCTAACTGTGAGTTGTCACTTTCCCATTGGTATCCTGGGTCAGGTTTGGTACTTGATTGTATCGATTCCTGATCTTTGCATCCTTACTTACGTTTACCTTTTGCATTGTAACATCGATTCCTGATTGAAGGTATAAAATAGCTATTCAGACCCTATGATAAAGCATAATTTTACATCAAATGGACTTACACCTGTAAAATTGATAATTCCTATCTTCGGCTGCGGTAGTTTATCTCGATTTTCTGCATCATCCATATACAGCAGAAGGTCTTGATTTGAGCATCTTTTACAGAGGGCCAGTCCACAGACCTTACAGTTTCTTTTCTTCTTTCGGACACCCAAACTACCTTTGCAAACACGACAACTCTGTGCTTGCTTCTCTAGCTGGAAAAAGTGAAAAGAAAACACTATATCATCTCATCCATACCAAACACGAATGTTGCACATCATGTAAAGTAATAATTAAGTGGGCCAGCACTTGAGAAATGGCATTTATCGCATATAAGAAAAATTGGAAAAATTAAAATAAGAACACAACAACATTACCAAATAGAAGCAAAATGCAAACAAACTAACGCAATAAAGTAGAAAATGAAACAAAACAAACCCAAACAAATACCTTACCTTCCAAAACGACGATTTTTGCCATTTAGGTGGTTTAAGTAATTCTTGGAGCTCATGGAAGGTCTTTTTCGTTTCTGACGTGCCAACTTCCTCAGCAAAGCCCTGTGTCAGTCTAGAACATTCTTTCTCCAGGTCCAGTCTGTAACCAGATTTGATTTGATTTTGAAGGCGCGTAGAAAAGTTATAATTGAGCCATGACATGAGATTTCCAACAATGTAGTATGTGCAACCAGTAAAGCCTCAGATCAGCCTGCGCATACGCGCAGTCTGATCAGAGCCTTTGCTAGTTGCTTGAGTATTCTATGATTGCTAAGCTACTGACTGAACACCATTTGGAGTTTCTAAGCTTATAAGGAGGCTGCAGAGGCTCATCCGAGTCTACACATGTCAAAATGTCAAATTGTTGGAAATCTCGTGCAGCGGCTCATATATTTACCATTAGCTTGCCAGTCACAACTTTTGTTGTCTACTCCTCTGGTATGTCTGCTGATGTTCTTAGATAGCCTATTTTGCAAACAATATGGACCAACCTCGGGAACAGTCTCATCTGAGTTTATATCTTTTGCTTCTATGAAAATGTCTAGTCTGTAGTGTATTTGAATATTTCCAACAGAGGTAAAAAGTAGACAACATTTTCTGGACAAAAATTGTGGCGGGATAAGAGGTAACCATAAAAGCGCTACTCAAGACTGCAACAGACGAGACATTTTGTGATGTTTTTCTTGATATCTTGGTGGGAAGGGTTTGATATTTCACGTGAAGCATCGTTCAGCAAATGTTTAAAATGAAGTATCGAGCCTTACTAAGCTTTCTAAAATCATTAAATTTGACATTGAAGTTTCTTGCAAATGTTAAGTTATTTCAGGACAAACACAAGTTCTAGGAATGAATAATCGACTGGCACAAATGAAATTAATTTAACAGGTTTACAACATGGTAAATCCTATTGGAAGCACAACAATCACTTTTATTAGACAAAGAGCACCTGGAAACCATGAATAAAAAAATCTCAGAAATAAAACAGCAATACACGTTACCAGTTTATGATATTAATCAAAATACAATATTCTATGTGGCATAAATGGGAGACAACATTGCCTATATTAGAATGATGGTAGTTCTAAACCATTTTGGCAGCTTAACTACTACTACTACTGCTACTACTACTACTACTACTACTACTACTACTACTACTACTACTACTACTGTTTGCTTCTAGACCAAATACAAAACTACGTGTGTTTATGGTAATGGGTCTGAAATTTCAGGTAGGGTAGCACACATATTTTTTTAAAAAATATATGCATTTTGAAAGGCATTTCGCCTTTCAAAATGCATAAAATTATATTTTTTCAAAAAACCTGAAAAATATTCTAGGCTTCACCAGTAAATTTAGGTAGGGTCGGGTTACCCTAAACACAAGTATTTTTTGTTTGGCCTTACTGATCTCTCCAGAAACTGTTTGTTAAGGAAGCAGTTCTTTGTTTCAAGACCCTTTCATGATTACAAAACTGTCGTTCTTTAAAGTACTTTTCTGTCAGCCTCCTTGATGAACCCAGGGTCACATCTTCTTCACTGAAGCAGGCTCTACAAACCTTAAAATATTATACTTATTATAAGAAAACAATTAAAAATGCATCAATTTATGAGAAATAGATCGCTGTCTTGCTCTAGAAAGTTATCAACAACCCAATTACACAAGGAAAAGGCAGTATTTCAAAGTTTTCCCCCCAAAATATAACCTCGCTATTGTATAACCGTAAGCACTCGAAAATATTAACAAATACTCAGACGTCCGTTTAGCAAAGAAAAAAAAGGATATTAATTATGTTCAGGGGAGATCCAGGATTTTTAGAAAGGGGGTTAATATGAATAAATAGTAAGTGAGTATGATCAGGAAATACCGCAATCACAAACTGCAGACAAACTCATGGCATCGTGATGAAGAGCCACACAACAATCACGAGGTACCAGGAAGGCAAACAAAGCAAAGCAACCAGCTCTCTCTTCCCCATCGAGATGAATGAAAAACTAAAATGGACAAAAAAGGTGTTGGGGGTTCGTTTTGCTGATTTTATCGCATTTTTAGTGAGACCAAATTATTTCATTTTCATGGGATATTTAAAAACGGCGACAGGAAGGTTCAAGCGATCCCCCTGAACCCCTGCCCCCAGGATCCGCCGCTGAATGTTGTTGAAATATTAGCATAGCATCATCAATGAAAAAAATGAATATCCTTGAACTATATGTTTAGATTTTTTCGCTTTTAAAATGCCATCCAAAGTTCAGCATTGCTGATGAAATTTTAAACACTAATATAAAAATAGTAAGTGAGTATGATCAGGAAATACCACAATCACAAACTGCAGACAAACCCATGGCACCGCGAGGTAGAGCCACACAACAAACACGAGACACCAGGAAGACAAACTAAGCAAAGCAACCAGCTCTCTCTTCCCCATCAAGATGATTGCAAAACTAGAATGGACATGAAATAACGTACAAAAAAAGTAGAACAATTACAGACTCCCACAATGGGAGTAACAATAAACAACAAGTCAACAACAACAGAACCACCAACTTAGAATGGACAGCAGTCTTAGCCACCGGGGTGGGGCTTAAATATATTTTACTGGTACCAAATCTTCATCCTAGATTCTGCTGTTGTTGAAGTACAAGAAATGTTCAGCTCGCATGGAAGCCTTCTAACTATTGCAATGTTTCATCATGGAGAAACACTCTAATCTAATTAGCATACTATGATGAAACAAAGAAAAGGGCTCACGACTCACAGATAGTCAGAGCTAAAGAAAACCTCAAGTTGAGCCACGGTGGGCCCAGCTACAGATAAGCATCAGGCACCAACCCACCGATTAAAGCTTTACGTCAGGGCCGTCATCGAGTCCGAGGCCTGACACACCGTCGTGCAATTAAAGAGGAAACCATAGCTATAAACCGTGATTTGGTTTAAAACCAGGCATGCAGACTATTGCATGACATCCAAGTAATAATCCACCTTTATATAACGTTTGATAATCTTTTTGAATTGATCACTAAAATTAGTTTTTCCAACAATTCTTTTGAATTTATAAACTAAATCACCATTAAATATTGGTTCTAATATGCCTTGTTGCAGAAGAGTTTGTAACCCAATGTTGTATTTAACAATTAACTCTGAGTGTCTGTGGTAGAATTTAGAAAATACTTTTCGAATTTTATGATATCTATAACCTTGTTTTAATAACGTAGCAGTTAAGATTAAGTTTCTGTTGTTGAAATCATCATTATTAGAGCACACTCTTGCAAAACGAATAAGCTGAGAAATATATACACCATAGGAAGGGGAGCGAGGAACATTTTCATTAAAAAATGGAAAATTTACTATTTCAAAATTAAAATCATCCCGCTTATTATTACATTTTAGAAGAAACTATGTCATTTATTATGGACAAGTTCATGTCCAAAAACGTAGCTTCAGTATCAGAAGAATTCGCCTTATTTAACTGAAGTTCAGTGGGATATATCTGACCTACCATTTGTTCAAAATAAGGATTATCAATATTAAGTAAGTCATCTAAATATCTGGAGGAGGAGTTTAAAGCTTGAATAATATCCGTTTCAAATTGATAATTGTCTGACAGAGACAACATGAAGTCTCTCTCATAACGAAACAAAACAAATCTGCAACAAGAGGAGCACAATTAGTGCACATTGGAATACCTACAATTTGTCTGTATAATTTCGAGCCAAGTCTAATAAATATATTGTCCAAAAGATAATGGAGAGTATCACACATTTTCTGACATGACCACAACTTATATCATTTAGGTTGTTAAGAAGTAAAATAGGCATTTTTATCATTATAAGCCAAATACTGTGAGCCCTCTCTGTTAAATATTTGTTCAATTAATTATGTTAGTTTTTCTTTGATTAGATTATGAGGCAATGTAGTATAAAGAGTAGAGAAATCATATTTAGACAAACTAGATGCTAGAAAACATCTAGACTTTAATTTATTAAGAATTTCACCTGAATTTTTAATAGACCAAAATAATTTTTTACCATTCCTTTCGTAAACTGTTGTGCAATATAATACCTTTCTAGATTTTCCATTTGGATCCAGACGAGCTAGCTGGTTAAGCCTTCGCTTATATCTTAGGCATTTCATGCAGTAAACATCTCCACATCTGCATATAAAGAGAAAGAACATTTAGGCAAGCCAATAAGAAAATGGTTTTATCATATATACGTAAAAGTAAGAAAGGCGGCAAAGATCAGGAATCGATACAATCAAGTACCACACCTGACCCAGGATACCAATGGGAAAGTGACAAATTCACAGTTAGACACCACAAACGAGAGCCAAGCGGTCAGCCCTTTCCCAGCAGGTGACCACAAGGCAGCAATGAACAGACGCAAAAGCATGAAAAACACAAGACATAGATAACACAAATGATCCACAAAAGAAGTACCGCCTTGAAACAGTCAGTAAAATATTTTACCGGAGGGCTTAAACCGGTTTTACGGCACTAACCTCACCATTAGTTCAGAAGTGGATCAACACACACACACACACACACACACACACACACACACACACACACACACACACACACACACACACACACACACACACACACACACACACATAGATGTTTGGTTTGCATGAAATACCGCTAACTTATCCATGCATCATCTCCTAGAACATATAAATCAAGATACAAAACGGAGATAAAGCAAAGATAAGGACTCAAAAGTACATAAAACTGAATACCAGAGTAAAAGAAATCCAACAAGTAAACCCAGGTTGGCCTGACAACAGCCAAAGCATCATGCCCCTACCATCTCATCAATAGATAAGTCTTTAAGTCGGAACCGCCATAGAGTCTGAAGTCCGACCCACCGGCGTGCAATAAAAGAGGAAAGAAAAGTTGCCAACCGTGATTGGGTTGACCACAACGCATGCAGTCTGTTGCAATACATTAATGTTATATTAGCCAATCTTTTTATAATGGGAAATTATTTTAATAAACTGCGCTGAAAAATTATTAAAGCCAACAATCTTCTTCAATATATACACGAAGTCACCATAGAACACAGGTTCTAAAAGTCACATTTTAACTTGCAAGTGTAGCTATCCGTTGAGGCTATATCATAGACAGATACAAAAAGGAAACTACATTGACAGAACCATAGGCTCTGATAAGGAAATCTTATGGGGCTCTTTCATTGTCTGTGTATGGAGGCTGAACTTTCGCCTAAAACCGTAAGTTTTCCATTCGGTGCCTTTATGGTGTAAAATAGCGAAAAAAGAGAATGTAGTGCTCCGCTCTGGTCTTTTAACTTCTTATCGAAGCTGATGAGAGCTGCAAATTGTGTACGAGTTTGCCTGAATCCTTTTTTTGTGAGGTAAATGAAGGTTGTTTACCTCACAACAAAAACGATTCAGATAAAACTGTATATAATTTGCTGCTCGGATCAGCTTGGACTTGAAGTTGAAGACCAGAGTGGAGCACTACATTCAAGGGTACAGCAAAATATGTTCACCTTTATTTGGGCCTCGTCGCGAGAAAACCTGTCTTCGGGGGTTTGCGAACAGCAAAGGCGCAGACCAGCCTGCGCATCCGCGCAGTCTGATCAGCGCCTTTATTATTCGCTTATCGAGAAATATAAAATCTAGACTTGCTACGAGCGAAATTTCAATTTCCTAGCTAGTCTCTGTAGCTGAAGAAACCCCGAAGATAGGTTTTCTCGCGGCGAGTCCGAATTTTAATCTGTTGAAGACGGGAGCCCCATTTGTGTGAAAATTCACTAGAAACCTTAAAACAGGTACTGTCATCATCCCCTCTACTTCTAGCAGTTCCAGATATGAATAAGGAGGTTTGTTCTTACATTTGATGCATCTCTGTCGAGTTTGGGGCATGTCCTTGGACAAGTAGATGGATATAACAGAGAAAGAGTCATAAAATTTGGGAATGGGCATTGCAGGGGTCTGAAAAGAACTACTCTGTCTCTAGCTAGAATGTTTAGCAATCGTAGAAGGTGTTTAAACATACAGCAGACATCCAGATAAGAGTGGGTACCAGAGTTGTTTTTGTTATTTCTCAACCAAAACATATGTTGTGGGTACTCAAAAGAACCGTCGCGATGAGACGATTCTTTTGCGCACCCAAAAAATATGTTTAAACTGATGTGTAAGAAAATAATCACAATTTTACGCTTAAAAATTTTGCTGAATTGGTCCTATGATTTTTTACATCTCATATCTTTAAACTGGAATCCCTTTTACAATCGTAACTGATCATAAGGCTCTAACATGTTTAAACTCTTTGACTAATTCTTAAAGAGACTAAGTCTGCAACTATGAACATTTTTCGAAAAATTTTCTTTTCTTTTTAAATCATTTGTAAAAGCAGAATTAAGTTAAGTTTTCACAATAAATCTGTTCACTATAGCTGAAAACTGCATGGAAAAGTGAATTATCTTATAAAACAGGTGTTTTTTTTTCTCTTGTTGGTAATTATTTGCGTCCCTCCAATAATTATAGACAGTCAAGTTTTAACATAAATGCTGTTGTTTTGATACTGATAATTTGTAAAGATTTACGAAATTGGTAAAATGTATACCTGAACTTTAGTTTTTTACTGTGTTCTTGAAAAATAGAAACATTATCTCAAAAATTAAAAGATCAAAAGTTACAGACTATGCAGCTTTAAAATGGTAGATTGGCAAGATGGGCTTTCTTTCTATTCATTCATGTATAAGGTCATTTACCGTAAAGGTGAACAAAATAATGCTGATGCACTTTCAAGATTGACAAGAGAAGCACAAAAACAACCAGGTGCTAGTAATATTCCAAACACAACTAGGGTATGCACATTGTCAACTGAAGGAATTAAACTTGAAAGTGTAGTGACAAATATTGACATATTGATGACTCATTAAGTCAAAATAAAAATCTTAAGCTCAGCAGGCCAAATGCATAAAGAAAAGGATAATATATCAAAATGCACAGACAAATAAGAACTTAAAAAACCAACATTCCATTCTAATGCAGAGGAGTTTGTAACGCGACGTTTTATTGGATAACGTCAAAAATTTGCGGAAATAGTTTGACATCATAAATTACGTCACATTTCGTTTGATGACATGCGGCTTAGAAGTGCATTAGAATGGGGATAACCATATTCAAAATTTTCATTTCGGGAGGTATATCGTCGTATACGTTCGGAAATCACGCTTTACGGCTCCGCTCGCGCGTCGCCGTAAAACTAAATTTTCGACCGTATATCCGACGATATACCTCCCCAAATGAAATTTTAGAATACGGTTATCCCCTAATTATGAAACAGAAGCAAATGTTAGTACAATAGGAACAAATATCGCAAATGAGTCTCACCTGCTGGGAAAGGGCAAGCCTCTTGGCTCTCGTTTGTGGTGTCTAACTGTAAGTTTGTCTCTTTCCCATTGGTATCCTGGGTCAGGTGTGGTACTTGATTGTATCAATTCCTGATCTTTACACCCTTACTTACTTAGATAAACGAAAACATATCAGATATTAACACCCATTAACAACACTGTCCTGAATTAAAACGCATCTACAATTACTTGAAAAGCAAAGAGCTCCAAACAAATGAAAAATTAAAGCGCACAGTACTCAGAGAGAAAGAATATTTTGACCTGCTTGGTGGAATTTTAATGTATAGACACCAACATAGGGTTTGCTTGGTGCATGCATGGTGGTCAACCCAATCACGGTTGGCAACCCTGCTTTCCTCTTTAATTGCACGCCTGTGGGTCGGACTTCAGACTCTATGACGGTTCCGGCTTAAAGACTTATCTATTGATGAGATGGTAGAGGCCTGATACTTTGGCTGTTTGTCAGGCCCACTGGGGTTTACCTGTTGGATTTCTTTTGCTCCAGTATTCAGTTTTATTTACTGTTGAGTTCTTATCTTTGCTTCATCTCCTTGTTATATCTTGATTTATATGTTCTGGGGGATGATACATTGATAAGCTATGGGCCTTTCATGCAAACCAAATATCTATGTGTCTTGATGCACATCTGAATTAAGGGTGAGGTTGGCGCCGTTAAACTGGTTTAAGCCCTCCAGTAAAATATTTTACTGACGTTCCAAGGTGGTACTTCTTTTGTGGATCTTTTATGTTTTTTCTGTCTTGTGTTTGCTATGCCTTTGTGAGCGTCTGTTTATTTGTGCCTTGTGGTCACCTGCTGGGAAAGGGCTGACCTCTTGGCCCTTGTTTGTGGTGTCCAACCGTGAGTTTGTCACTTTCCCATTGGTACCCTGGGTCAGGTATGGTACTTGATTGTATCGATTCCTAATCTTTGCACCCTTACTTACTTTGTAAGAAACCATCAGATGAAATATTCATATTTCAGATTTTTGTCCCAATAAACCAGAGACGTAAAGTCGTGCAAGATAGTTGACTTTGTTAACACTTTCACTGCCAAACGCGCGACTGTAGTCGAATTTACCGTTCACTGCCAAACGCGATTACAGTCGAAATTTAAAGGCACAGTTGATAGCTGTCTATTTTAAACAGTTATAAGGGACGCAAATATTTGTTCTGTATTTCAAAATGTTCAGGGGACATAATAGTATCGCATATGGAAGGTTACGCAATTTTCTGTACAAGAATGGACTTAACAAAAAATGTTTGTAATGTCATTAGATTTCGCGGACGTAAAAATTAACGTAAACATGTCTAAAGGAATAACATACAGGATGCATTATCCCTTCAACTGCTATATTTTGATTTATTACTCATGAAATAACATATCAGAATAAATCCTGATGTTTGAAACTTTGTGTAGATCGATGTTTATCTATGTGTGCATAAAAAAGCTGTTAATAGGCATTTTTCATATTTTCAATACGGCTTCCAAAATGGCCGCCAAGGTCATGTGACTATTATTTTTCAATATTGGTTCAAATGAAGGTTTTACATATTAGCAACATTTTGTGAAAGTTTCGCAGCGAAAGGTTGAATTTTTCTGGAGATACTCTGTGTTGAACCCATGTACCCTCAATATTCAGGAGTCATTGAATCATGCTTAGCACTGAGGTATTGATTTTTTGAGGTACTTGGCAGCGAAAGTGTTAAATCATATACCAGGTGCCAAAAAGCAAAGCAAGATGCACACCAAAACAACCCCTTTGAACCCACTTCCCAGTTGCAAAAGTATTTGAAAATTTTCAAATTTATTTGATAGGTTCTTTGACAGCAGGTCATGAGCACATTCTGGTGTGTGTAGATAGTTTTTTTTCCAGATGGGTTGAAGCGCTTCCCGTACTTGATCAGTCTGCTGTTAGCATTGTTAGAGTTCTACGTGGTGAAATATTTTGCTGTTTCGAAGCTACTGTCAGCATAGTCTCTGATAGAGGCCAGTATTTCTTTTAAAATTTTGTAATGCAGTCTAAAAATCTACAAATCTAGACAAATGACTTTAGACATAGTAGAGTTATTCTGTTTAGAATACATTTAACACAAGCCCTGTAGGGCTTTTACTTCAACAAACAAAGTATAACAACAAGCATAAAATATGCCACAGAACATGCATAGTAATTCTATTGACATATACTTTTGCCATAAAGTTAAGCATATTCCATTTGATAACACTACTTAAGTTTTAGAAACGGTAAGAACAGAATCTTTTGAGAGATACAAAAAAAATATTGTGGTAGACAACAATAGCAGAATACCAGCGATTTGATAAAGAAAAGCCGTGGAATCTCTGACTTGTTTATAGGCTGCAAACACCTTACAAAAATTACCCATAAAGTTTACAAGATTCAATGATAACAGCATGGAGGCCAAGAGTCAGCAAAACCTTTACAATAAGGCCGCGATAGTTATAATTTCTTCAAAAATTTCTCTTTGGAGCATACTCTTTCATAATCTGGTGCAAAAAGTCACGAAATTGTTCACAATAATCCACTGCTTCCAGTTTATATTGTGTATAGCCTTCAAACTGGCGAACAACAACCAAGCACATTTTCACCATCAAATTCACTGGGTACATGCGTTCAAGACATGAAATCCTGTCCCACTCCTGCAGTAGAGTCTAGTAAAATTTACAATGGTTTTGATACGGCTGGCTCCCAGTTTCAAACACGTCAGTCGAGCTTGTCTCACACGTGTTCGATAAGGTTTAAGTGCGGCAACAAGCTTGGCCGTGGAAGACTAGCGATGTTCTGTTGAGTTTTATATTCCTCGATGATGCGAGTACAGTGAGGTCTTGCAACGTCATCTCGGAGCACCTTGTTCCAGCCGTCTAGCGAGTCCAAGGGTGGCCTAACCAGGATCTCGTCCTGGTACTTTTTAGCGTTCAAATTCCCAGAAACCACCTTTAACTGTATCAGGTGGACGTCAGATAATGCACCACGTACCATAATGCTTCAGTAACAATTCATCGCAATAAAGAATCAATGTAGACCGTTTCCTTTTTCTAACACTTCCACTCTCTCTATGTTCTTTCAAAGGTCTGCTTACAACACTCTGAGACCCGTTTAATACCCTTGCAATGTCATCGTGTTTCATACCAGCGTTCCTAATGGCAATTTTACACATTTATCCAACATACGCGTTTTAAGACGTCCGTGAAGTTAGCCGGACAGCCGGATCCGGCTGGAACAGAATGTCATGCCAGCAGGAACGGCCGGAACAGCTTCACACTGTGTAGGCCGTTATATGAACATGTTTGTTTGTTATGATTATTTACGCCCGAGTCTACAATTTTACAGTCATATCGGGACGGGTTGAACCAGTACTAAACAGATGATAAAGTGTCTTGCTCACGGACGCACGGCAGTGCCTCCAGCGAGGCTCGAACCCTCGATCTCGAGTCAAGCATTCTACTACTGAGCCACTGCAATCCTTAATATATGAACATGTCCTAACTCACGACTTCTACTACAATTACTAGTAGTAGTCTACAACTACCACTAATACTTCGTTAACTACTACAAGTATGGAGCGCAGTGGCTCATTTGGCAGAACAGTATTAAAAAAAATTAGTTCGAGACTCACCGTCGGTGGACATCTAGTGCTTAGTACTGGTAACATCCAGGAAGACACTAAATTATCCCGAAATGACTGAAGAATAATTGACTGGGGTGTTAATCCTCAACAATAAACAAATGAACAAAACCACATCGTAGTGGATAAACTGTTCGCCTTTTAAACCAGGGATCGCTGGTTCGATCCCCTGCTTCCCCAGTCTGTCTGATGAGACTTTAAGCCACATGACCTCAGATGTTGGTGGGACACAGGCCTCCAGATAAGAGTGTCTATTTGATATTTTTTTCAGTCAAAACATAAACAAACGACTCAATAAGACGGTCCTTTTCAGCAAATAATTATGTTTAAACTGATAGAATATGTGCCGCGACGTGAGAAACCCTGTCATCGGTGATGATTCAAAGTAGCTTGCTCACTATAAAATTAAAATTTCGCTCTTATATAGCAATTCTAGATATGATATATCCCAACAGGCGAACTTCAGACTGCGCCCCCTAAGACAGGTTTTCAATGTGCACATCATTAAATATTCATAAGAACTGGCTCCCCAACCCCCCCCCCCCCTTCGCACCCCACCCCCGAAGGCAGGGTTTCAATAAGTATTCATAAGAACTGCCCCCCCCCCCCTTCGCACCCCACCCCGAAGGCAGGGTTTCAATAAATATTCATAAGAACTGGCTCCGCCCTTTTCGTGGAGAGCATTTACTTTACATTTAGCCAAGTGACGTCATTTGTGGCGTGCATCAACACGGCTAAGGTGACAAGTATTAGCTTTTCAAAAAAGCTGGCGTCGCTGCTTGTATTTTGTCCATGTACATGTGTTAGTTCTGATTATTAACGTCCGAGCTGTGGCTCCAAAAAATATTTAGATAGTGGGGGACCAAACCCTGAGATTATAAAATAATTTTCATGCTCAACTCAACCCAGCAAGAAATTTCAACTGATCATAGAAAAATATAGTTTTTATCGCTAATGCTATATTTATCATGCTAATAAATGTTAAAATACCAAGAATTTTTGTCATTTTAACATTTATGAGCATGATTCATTTTGTACTCAGTTGAGATGAGCATGAAAACAAGATTTATAACCTCGAGGCCTAGAGGTAAAGGTAGGTCCTCCCCCCCCCTCCTACATAACCATATAAGCGGCTAAAGCTTTAATCGGTGGGTTGGTGCCTGGTGCTTATCTGTAGCTAGACCCACCGTGGCTTAATTTGAGGTTTTCTTTAGCTCTGACTATCTGTTAGAAGATTTGGTACCAGTAAAATGTATTTAAGCCCCCCGGTGGCTTAGGCTGCTGTCCGTTCTAAGGCGGTGGTTCTCTTGTTGTTGACTTTTTGTTTACTGTTACTCCCATTATGGGAGTCTGTAATTGTTCTATGTTTTGTTGTACGTTACTTTATGTCCGTTCTTGTATTGCAATCATCTTGATGGGGAAGAGAGAGCTGGTTGCTTTGCTTAATTTGTCTTTCTGGTGTTCCGTGATGGTTGAGTGGCTCCTCCTCGCGGTGCCACGGGGTTATCTGCGGTTTGTGATTGTGGTATTTCCTGATCATGCTCACTTTCTATTTTTTCATAGTGGGAAAACTCTGGTTATGGGGAAATGGGGTATTGGACATCGGCAAAAAACGCCCCCTTCCAAGCCTAGGGGCCCATGTACATGGCTATACTGGGTTAACACTTGTTTGATGGGTAAATGGGCGAAAAGGTCCCTTTCAGGCTATCTTTGCAGTTGAGTTACATGCCTGCTTCTGCTGTGTTCCTGTGGCCCAATGGCGATTAAGAGAGTGGGATACCTAGTGGGTAAAGTAGTCCCTTCCTTCGTGGACATAACCACATTTGCGGATGTAGTGGCAAACTCTGGTTATGGGAGAGTGGGGTAATGATTATTGGCAAAAAACGACCCTTTCCACACAAAATGAGCATTTTTGGGGTGGGGCAGGTTTTCCTGCTGGGTTCCTGAGACCCCAAAAGAAATTTAAAGAGTGTCAAACAATGTGGTGTATGAAGGACTGGGGTCCACCTAGGGGCCAACATACTTTGTTTTACTGGGAAAACTCTTTTGGATGGAAAATTGGCGAAAACGGCCCTTTCTTACTCTATTTTAGCTGGGTGTCATGCCTATTGCTGCTGGGTTCCTGTGGCTCCAAAAGTGATTTAGAGAGTAGGAGACCTAGTGGGTGAGGTAGGCGCTCCCTCCCCCTACATATCCGTATAAGCGACTATAGTGGAAAAATTCTGGTAATGGGATAATGGGGTACTGAACTTTGTCGGAAAACGCCCCTTTCCATGCAAAATTTGCTTTTTTGGGGAGGGGTAGGTTTTCCTGCTGGGTTCCTGTGGGCCCAAAAGTAATTTTAAGAGAGCGAGACTATGTGGTGTATGTAGGGCTGGGTCTACCCTAGCCGCCCACATGCTTGGTTATACTGGGAAAACTCTAGTATGGTAGGAAATTGGCGAAAAGGGCCGTTTCTCAAGCTATTTCAGCTGGGTATCATGCCTCTTCCTGTGGGGTTCCTGTGACTTCAAAGGTGATTTAGATAGTAGAAGACCTAGTGGGTTAGGTAGGTCCTTGCCCATCCCACATAACCGCATAGGCGGCTTTAGTTGGAAAACTCTGGTTATTTAGAAATGGAGTACTGAACATTGGCAGACAAACGCCCCTTTCCGTGCAAAATAAGCATTTTTGGGGTGGGGTAGGTTTTCTTGCTGGGTTCCTGTGGGCCCAAAAGTGATTTAGAGAGTGCGAAACCATGTGGTGTATGTAGAGCTGGGCCCAGTCTAGCCGCCCACATACTTGGTTATACTGGAAAAAAACTTTAGTATGATTGAAAATTGGCGAAAAAAGCCCTTACTCGCGCCATTTCAGCTGGGTGTCATGCCTGTTCCTGCTGGGTTCCTGTGGCTGCAAAAGTGGGTAAGAGAGTAGAAGACCAAGTGGATAAGGTTGGCCTTTTTCCACCTTACATAACGGCATAGGCGGTTATAGTGGGAAAACTCTGGTTATTTAGAAATAGGGTACTGAACATTGGCTAAAAACGCTCCTTTCCATGCAAAATTAGCATTTTATGGGTGGGGTAGGTTTCCCTGCTGGGTAACTGTGACCCCAACAGCGATTTAGAGAGTGCGAGACCATGTGGTGTATGTAGGGCTGGGGCCCACCTAGGGGTCCACATACTAGGATATACTTTGAAAACTCTGGTTTGATTGAAAATTGGTGAAAAGGCTCCTTTCTCGTTCTATTAAAGTTGGGTGCCGTGCCTGTTCCTGCTGTGTTCAGGGGGGAACCAAAAGTGATTTAGGGAGTAGGGGACCTAGTGGGTATGGCAGGCCGTTTCAGCATCTACATAACATTAGAAGTGGCTATAGTAGGAAAACTCTGGTTAAGGTGAAAAATAGATTACTGAACACTGGCGAAAAACTGCTTCTTCTCATGCAAATTTGCATTTTGGGGTGGGTTAGGTTTTCCTGCTTGGTTCCTGTGGCCCAGAATGTGATTTAGAGAGTTCAAGACCATGAGGTGTATGTAGGGCTGGGTCCAGCTTAGCCGCCCACATAGTTATACTGAGAAAACTTTAGTATGATGGATAATTGGCGAAAAGGGCCCTTTTTCGCGCTATTACAGCTGGGTATCATGGCTGTTCCTGCTGGGTTCCTGTGGCTGCAACATGTGGTGTATGTAGGGCTTGGCCCAGCCTACGGGCCCACATACTTGGTTATACTAGAAAACTCTGGTATGATGAAAAATTGGCGAAAAGAGATCTTTTGGGCTATCTTGCAGTTGAATTACATGCCAAGTCCTGCTTGGTTCCGGTGGCCACAAAAGTTATTTAGAGAGTGGGAGACCTAATGGGTTAGTTAAGCCCCCCCCCCCACACACACACCTAGATAGCAATATAAGCGGCTATAGTGGAAAATCTCTGGTCATGGAGAAACGGGATACTGAACATTGGCAAAAAAAGCCATTTCTATGCAAAATAGTATGTTTGGGATGGGGTAGGTTCTGCTTCTGGTTTACTATGACCCCTATAGTTTAAAGCGTGCACGACCATGTGGTGTATGTAACGCTGGGCCCAGCCTAGGGGCTCACATACTTGGTTATACTAGAAAACTCTGGTTTGATGGAAAATTGGCGAACAAGGCCCTTCCTAGCTCCATTTCAGCAGGGTGTCATGCCTGTTCCTGCATTAGCATTTTGGGGGTGAGTTATGTTCTCGTGCTAGGTTCCTGTGGCCCCAAAATTGATTTAGAGAGTGTGAGAACATGTGGTGTATATGTAGGGCTGGGCCCAGCCTAGGGCCCCTCATACTTGGTTATAGTTTTGCTTTTGGGGCCCAGGAATGTGGAATGGACTTGGCCTTAATCTTTTTGAGCTACACGTCCTTTTCAGTCTCATTTTCCCCCATTACTCTATGCTCTTTCTAGTTCCTTGTCCTTATCTTTTTGCTCTGCCTCGATTCTGATTTTTTTTTCCTTTTGGGCCTCACATTTTATTCTTTCTTTTTCCAATTCTTTATTCTTATTTTTTGCTCATCCTCCCTTTGTTTGGCCATAAGCTATATTTTTTCTAATTATACCTCCTTTCCCTTTAATCAATCTCCCTTATATTTTGCTCATACTCCCTTTCTGCAGCCCTTTCCTCCCTATCTATACATTGTTGCCTTTTAACAAAATCCCTAAGCTCTTTCCCTTCATACCCAAACTTTCCCCCAATTGCACGTGCTTATCCATTATGGATTTAATTGGGTATATAAGGGATTACAAAGAAAAGGTACCCAGGAATATCTATATCTCTATTCACCTACTTGACTACCATAGAAAAACCTCCTTCACAATGTAATTTAAGTATCCATGTCAAGTGTTAATTGTTTACACAATGTTCATCTTAACGAGTCATAGCCTAGTCAAAATCACTGCACATAGCAAGTACAGAAAATATTTCTATGGATTTCTTCTGATAATTGAACTCAAGTGAGTCATGCTTTGGGTGACGTCACTGATGTGATTTAAATTACCAATACCCTCAGATGCTATGAAAATATTCAAACCGGTAGCCTTGATCAATAAGAAAATCCTACACAAGTACTCTTGTAGTCTTATAAATCTCGTAAAAGGTGGAAAAGTCTAAAAATCAACTCTGGTCATTTTTCTTGGGTTATTCTACCCGTATGGCAATCTAGAGGTCAAGAAAACCTGGGTCCCCTTAGAAATGAAAAATGTTGTGTCTATTTACAAATGTCACACTTCATCACAGGGGACACATGTAATTGATACTTCGTGTAACTGGTCAAGTGTAGCCTACGAACACAAAAGGGCTAGAAACTCTCTATGGTTGTATATAATTCAGGACTAGTTCACAAATCATCAAAAAATTAGTGCACGCTCGTAACCAAGTTGAAGCATAGAAATCAGCAAATGAAGCTCTTAATATCCCACTTCTGACACCATTGGTACATTCTAGGAATGGTCACGAATTAAGTGGGAGGGTTTCATTTGTTGACCTCTGTCATCCCCCACCCAGTTACCAGGTTAAAATAATGCACGCAAGTAAATGTACAATTTTAAGCGTTTTTTTTATATACAAAAGATACACTCACACACAAAAAAGTACAGTACATAAACGTTATTGCTTTTGCTTTAGCTGGTCATCCTATACTGAGATAAGCTTCCACTCTATAATGGCTCCCAGGTTGAATCAATAATAGAGTGTCCTATCACAGCTGTACACCAGCAAAGCAAAGGCAAATCAACGTAGACACACAACAAAGCTAATAAAGAGATCTCATGAGAAATTAAACCCCCAGACGTGTGAGTTCCTTGAATACTAAAAATCTTGTCCTCAGTTTTTGTATCAGTTTTTCCTTCGATTTACTTTGCGCAGATTTTATCTTATTTTCTCGTTGTTTCTCTGGAGTATAAATTGTGACGTTTCACATCAATTATCTTCCACTTTAAGGTGTATATTCTTGGTACGTATTTAAGAATAGGATTTGTCCACTTACGGGCTTATGGCCCCCTTCTTGTATCATTCACGGAGGCCATGACTCTCCTACCACGTCACAGGTAGTAGGTTATTGTCCACCCTGGTGGTCAAAGGAGTTGGACTTATTCCAGCCCTTTGTATGAACATGCAACCTCTGGCTTGTTTTCACCTGATTTAAACCGTGACAACTAAACGATTCAAAGTATCTCATTTTTTCCTAACACTGTCCAAGGGGATAATTCGCCTATGTCTAAGCTTTAATTTGGTATTAAGTTTAGTAGTCTAGGATAAGTAACAACTGAGATATGAGTAGTTTTTAGGCATTTCCCTCATTCTCAAATACGTTATGTGTTACCATTGAAACCATGCATTTTCACATAGCTCATACCAAAATATTTTTGAGAACAACTTCGTCTCGCATTCAGGGGGTCCCAATAAACAATTTGGCAACCATGAAAAATTGTCCTGGGGGTGCAAGGTAACCTAAAGGATACCCGGAGACTGCTTAAGCCAATAAATCAGAAGAATCGTTCATTTAGTGATGCAAGCACAAAATTTAGCACGAGTGATGCCAAAGGTAAACTGTTTATGAAAAGCACGATTTCCATCTTAGCCTCCAAGATGGCCGCCAATCTAGTCAGATCATTACCAAACATTACTATTTATGTAAAAATTTAGTAATGCAATCGCATAACCTTGTACAAATCATGTAAAATGATATATTCAGATGAAAAAATGGCCGCCTAAAATAGATCTAAAACTGTGTAACTTCATAGGGCAATTTATCTAATTGGTGACATCCTTGCTGTGAGACTCAGCTTGGAGTTCAGTGTAAGACTGCATCCATTTACCCACTGCGGTTTGCAGTATAAATGTGTGTCCCAAATGCTATCTAATATGCACCTGTGTATTAACCAACTCGTTAGTTTTAGTACTATATTTAGATAGCTGCACCTGAGCTGACAAGATGTTCCATGGCGGGACAGCCAAGGCAATGGTCACATGGCTTTAGATACACAGACGGTCTACTGATTGCAAGGAAATTAAATTACACTGAAAGAACTATCGTGCTTGGTGTAGGGCATATTTACCTTATTAATTAACCGTAGAACATACAATGTCTAATGTACATCCATTTAGTTTAATCTCTAAAACTGACTGGGAAAAGTGCTGTCTTTGTCAGGCAGTCACAAAAGAAAAGATGATATCTCCCCAACACGTTACACGTATGGTTCATTCTGATGACAATTTGTTGCCTCATGTTCACCAACAGTAAACTCGAGCACACCACTAAAAAGCATCTGACAATCAGATTTATGATAGTGAAACACACTCAAAAATGCAAAGAACTAGCATTAAACTTTTTCTTATTCAAGAAAGTTGAACCCGCGTCAGAGCTGCGTCAGGCTATGACTTTTTGACTTTGGGATGGCTGTAGACCCTGCTCCCCACAGGGGGAATTTCGAAGACTATGATTTCTTGATACTACTATATACATGCAACAGAATGAGACATGTTAGCTTTCTGAGAAGTCTTACATAAGCATGTAACATCACAATTGCATACGTTATCCCAAATTATTATATAACTAAGTAAAAAGGCCGATTTTCATTGGCTTAGAGCGCTCACGTGGCCAGTCTACATATTGTCATATTCACTGGCTGGCGCGCGCTTGCCGGTGAATATTAGTTACTAAAATTAGACTCCTTGTGTTTTTTTCTGTTCCGGTTCTCCTTTTCAAAGCGTCGCTAATTATCCTATCGTAGTTGCCGAGAAAGCAACAAATCACGCACTGGAGCTGATCTATTCCGATTTTATTGCACAATAAACGACGAAAACAAATTTGAAGTCTCCAGCTTCTTCCAAATTTCCGCCTCTGCACTGAAGAACTCCCGCCAATACTTAGACCACGTCGCATACGTTTACATGTATTTGTAACGTCTTTCAAGCGTAAAAACGACGTTACACCGTCTAACGCCAAGAATGACGTCATTTTCCAGTAAAACAATGACGTCAGCTATCACACGTTTTCCCTGCGCTTTCAAAGCTGTGAATTATTGTTTGATATATCACACTATTTTAACATTGGCTCTACAGGCGAGGCGTGTTAGAATTTTTGTATGTAAATGTTGAATGATGACACTCATGCACAACATATATAAAGTAGTAAAAGGCTGGTCTTATCTAGGTCTGCACTGTTTCTGCTAAATACTTGACTGTCCCAAAACTTGTCAATAAGTTCAGTATTTTTTCCAGGTGCAATGATACCTGTACATCTTTCTCTAAATGTTATATAATAAAACAGTTATTGACTCAAAATTGTATAATGTTAAATGATATTTTGGTGCCAATGCTAAAGTACTCTTAGACAAAGTAACGTACTGATGTTTTAGCTCGTATGTGCTCATTGCACTGTGGGATGACTTTTAAAAGTGTTTTATTCAAGCAGAAGTGTGTTACTTACATAACTTCATGTTACATATGTTATATTCGTAAACTACACCCTATAAAATCATTGATTTCATTTTATTGCACTCATTTGATAAACTTTAAATGCATATTTTAGATCACAATACCATGCCTATAAAAGGCAATTAACTGGCAAATTCAAAACTGCAAATAGCCTGTAGCTATCACAGAAATTGTAAGAGTTATAAGCTTTGGAGTATGATGACCCTTAATAAAATATATTATAAGGTAAAGACCTTTTCATTGAAATTGAACAGGTAATCATAATATGTAAGCCTTTAAACACCATAATATGAACATCCTATTGATAAAGAATAGTGTAAGGTAATATTTTACATTTTCTAGAGTAAATTATCATTCTATTGCTTGTTTTATTATAGGTAACGCATTTACTTAGCTTTAATACTTTCTTTTTTTAATGCTACTGTGCTTCCAGGCTTAACGTGACCCCCGATTTTCACCCTTTATTACTTAATGGTTATTTCAATTGAAAAAGAAATTTCAGAAATTAATTTAGATATAGACTGCGTAATTAGATTATTTTTCTCACTGAAGTATGATCTTTTATATAAGCTGGGATTAGATGGAATTTCTGCGTGTTTTTGTTCCTCCAATTTGAATTTGTCCCCAAGTGTACCTTATCAATATTTAAATAAATTACCGATCAGTAGTGTAAAAAATAGTAAGTGAATATGATCAGGAAATACCACAATCACAAACCGCAGACAACACCATGGCACCACGAGGAAGAGCCGCTCAACCATCACGAAACACCAGGAAGACTAACTGGTTCATTAAGCTTATGATAACTAATATAGAGGCGCTAATGGGTATATATGTCAAGGAAAAATACTAAGTTATTCCAATATGCAGGGCATTTGAGCCTTCGTTCAAAATAAGGGTTGCTCTCAAAAATAAGATTTAGTTACGCTGTATGCATTTACATCCACATGCTAAACGTCGATTGTATTGATTAGGATTAAAGTTGTTAGATAAAAGAAAAACGGGGGTCACTTCAAACCTGGAAACACAGTAGTTCTTGCTTTAAATTATGCATCATGGGGCTTTTTCATTTATTTTTAACCCTTTTTTTGCACTTAATCGATAAAGCTGCAAGTTTGTCACAAATGGAACTTAATAGTTATTATTAAAAGGCATTATCAATGCACGCTTAGTTTTGCAAAACATATTAACTGTTTAACTTTTTTAAAACATCAAGATAAATTCATTGACATGCCCTAAACTATAGGTGTTAAAGCTCATAAACAAAGAGAATATGATATAATTTAAGCAACAGCTGAATAAAGACAATTCCCATGGTCAGTCAAATGTTTTAAGGTGGTATATATAACCATATAAATATATCATATGGTCCTATGTTTGTCTAAAATATAGTCAAAGATAATATTTTTTGCCTGAAATGATAAGATACAGTGAATTTAGATTGTTGTAATATTTATTTAGATTGATTGGTTGAGTTAAGGTTTAACATCCCAGTCAACAACATTCCAGTCATGTCAGGGCTTCTTCTAGAGGAGGGAGAAAGAAAAGAAGAATATGATAGACTAAAAGGCCTTGACCCAAACTCAAATTTGCCAAAAGTGAAGCAAATTTTATCCAAACAACAAGCCAAATATGACAGGACCATATCGCTTACAGCTCCAGCAAAGATCGCAGCTCCCTACCACCCACAGTATTCATCTGAAAAAAGTTTGATTCAATCACTTATTTAAATATTTAAAAGTTTAAAAAAACAGCTGAATATTTGTGTGTACCCAGTAAACTGTTGTTCACATTGTACAAGCATAAACAGTAATATGATAAGGCTAATTTACTTGCACATTTAAGTTCATTCAAAATACAAAGCTGCTAATTATTAAACATGGTAAGATACAAATAATATTTGTTTACCATTCATATAGAATTTAGCATCTATTAGCTGGTAAAATAAAAAAAAACATGTTACTTTTGATACTATGCATTATAACTGTCTGCAATCAGTTACTGTTAAAAGAGACTGTCTCCATATCAAATTTTATACAGATGGTGACACATTCATTTATATTTAGCCATAAAAATGAGTTTAGTTTATCTTCAGCATAGCTTTCATTGTTTAATTGATACAACTATTAATTATATCACTTTTTGTCTTCTGATCATTTGCTTGCCAATTAGCAATGTGAATTTTATAAATAAGTAATGTATCAAGAACAAAACTGTAAAAAATGAGAAAACAGTTATAATTGTGGACATAACATGGCAATGATCACATGTCATATGATCATATCAAGGGAAACAGGTCATTTGTTACTTACAATACCAATTTTAATTTATAGGACTTTTTCAGACAGAAATAGATGATATCAAACTTTACCAGGTGTCATTTGAGTTAATTTAGAATAGATTTTAAATATTTAAGAATATTGGATGGAAATGTGTCACTATTGTTAGCACAAGCACTATGCATATGTAATTTGCCAAATGACCTCCAAAAGAATTCAGTTCTTTCACCTTGTGAATGATATCATTATAAATGTCAGATATTGATAAAGAAGTTCTTCTCCTTGTCATTTGTTTTATATGTGTTGCAGGGATGAAGCGAGTACTAAGAAAAAGTACTCAAGTAAGTACTGAGTACTGACTGTTTTGAAAGTACTCGAGTAAGTACTGAGTACACATTTTGTAAATGTACTCAAGTAAGTACTGAGTACTTTAGAAAAGTACTCATGAGTACATCTGAGTACTATGAGTACTATAAAGTATGCGATGAAAATTTACGATTTAAGACAAAAGCCAGATTAAATAACTAAACAAAAGTTATAATATTTCCAAGCAAATACGTAGCAGTGACATCTAAGTTTCAATAGATAAAACCTGATACAAGTTATTCAGCATTTAAGCACTAAATAAAACAATAGCTGATTCTGCAAACTCTGCATATCTGAGCCGCCTCATCTGAATCTACAGTGTATTTCTTCTAGATTTTGATTTTGGCGCTTTATGTGATGAGCTCAGGAACTTTTCATTTCTGTTTTAAGGATTTTATTATTCGTGATATTTTTATTCATAAATATTCGGACACCAAAATTATTGACATAATTGTCTGAAAAAGTGATCAGCATGTTTCACCAATGCATACATGTACATGCCAGAATGCAGATCAAATGTCAAACAGTTTAGACCATTATCAGACTGCTCCTGATCTGGGTGTGCACTGCTTGCTCAAGTATATATCTGTCCCAATATTTTGGGTAAATATAGGTCTTATTTTGCAGCAAGTGTGACAAATACAACAATATACTAATTAAAGTACATTGTATTAATCCAAAATAGTGTTGCTCCTGGCCAATTATATGCATCATTAGGCATTTCATCAAGTCCATTGTTAATAAAGAAGTCAATGTGGCCACACTTACCTAAAAAAGCTTGATAGGTAAAGCACACTTTTTCTAAATATTAAGACATTGCTTAAAAATAAACAAGCCACTTTTATGAAAAACAGATGTGGCAGGCACTGGCAGGTTTTTTATTTATATTTTTTATTTTTTCATAACACATATGAGGCCACTTTTTTTCAAGTCTGAAAAAAGACAGATGAAAGGCATCTCAAACAGATGAGGGAGGGCCTGGGAAACAATTTACTTTTTTTCCCTATCTGATTAAATTAAAAAAAAGTACTCAGTGGTACTCGTAATGTACTCGGGTTCTTTGTAACAGTACTTAAGTAAGTACGAGTACATGTACTCATGAATTTCGCTAAGTACAGAGTACAGCTAAGTACTGAAAAAAAGTACTCGAGTAAGTACGAGTACAAGTACGAGTATGAGTACTTCATCTCTGATGTGTTGTGTATTATATAGTATACTGAATACTCAATATCTCATCACATATTTATTATTTGGCAATAGAAAAAGTATCAGTTTCAACTTTTTTTGATCATAGAATAAAAATTATAAATGCTCAACTGAAGATTGGGAACATTACATGAATTTTTATACTTATATCAGATATGGGCCAGGGCTGACACAGTGGGGCTAAATTCTGGTCCGATACTTAATCCACATCTATTCTTTGTGTATGGGAGCAGGGATGGCTCTGCCAAATCAACATATTTGCACAGACTCGACTGAGCCTTTTTTGTATCACACTGCAATAAGTCCCAAAATCAAATGTGCTGGCTCATTTGATTTATTCTTGGCATGAAATCAAGCCAAACTGAACATTCTTTAGTTACAAAGAGATGATAACCATAGGGATAAGCAAGAAGGTTACAATATGTGGACAGAATTAAACAATTAAAAAGAGAATGAATGCATGTTTTCTTTTTTCTTTACTTGATTTGGACCTACCCTTAGAATGACTTGCAATTTCGAATATTGTGAGTTAGCTTTTATCCTTGATTGTAATCAATTTAGTTGTTGTAATCAATAGCTGATGGACTTTATATATTTTATGGCTTATGCAAGGAATAATATATTTTAATTAGCTACTAAATGCTCACGGTTATGTTTCATCTAAATTGAGCGTAAGATAGTGAAGAAAATGGCTTCTATGTATCAATTAGCTCTTGACAATTAAGCAAACAAATATAAGCATAGGAGAGATAAACAATATCATTTAACCTTTAAAGAAAAAAAATTGACCTTTAAAATAAGTAGTTCTTTAAATGCCGTTTACATATGTTATGCGAAAAAAACCTCCAATGTGTTTTATTTGCTATGTTCAAGTATTTTTCAAATGGCAGCAATTTATATCCACTAGTAGTTTTAACTCATATAGTGAATTTATTACACTAAATTCTAACACACCTCGCCTATAGAGCCAACGGTAACAAACTGTGATATATCGGACAATAATTCACTGCAAAAGTGTGTGATAGCTGACGTCACTGGAAAATGACGTCATTCATGGCATTAGACGGTGTAACGTCGTTTTTACGCTTGAAAGACGTTACAATTACATGTAAACGTATGCGACGTAGTCTAAATATTGGCGGGAGTTCTTCAGTGCAATGGCGGAAAGTTGGAAGAAGCTGAAGACTTCGAATGTGTTTTCGTCGTTTATTGTGTGTTAGAATCGAAATAGATCAGCTCCATTGCGTGAATTGTTGAGTAATAATTCACTGTTTGTCGGTCAGTTGTGCGAAGATAAATCACTCGCGCTGCACGCTCGTGATTTGATCTCCTTTACAACTGACCTCCAAACAGTGAATTATTACTCAACAATTCACTGCTGGAGCTGATCTATTTCTTAAATAATGTATATAAAGAAAGTAACATATATAAAAGTAAAAATAGTTGCCTTTAGTTGCAATTATACTGCTAGCCATTTACTTTCAATAAAAAATAATAATATTGATACATACGAATAAGAAATAATTTGATATAATCACTATACGAGTTCCTATTTTAGGTAAGGTAGTTAATTTTGATATTGCAGGGTGATCCTCCATCTGCTGAAGAGCTTACATATAGATTTTAGTGTGTGGCTTATAAAATGAGATTTTTTTTATAGTAAACCACAATGAACAGCAGAGGTTCAGAGGTCTTTTGACAGCCAATGGTCAAGTGATAGCACTGTACTAAATATGATTATATTTGAAATTAAGTAATGTTTACTTCAGTAATATAAAAGGAATTGATTGTTTTGTTTCTAACTGGTTGTTGGCTGCATTTATTTGAGTGCGTTCAACTCAATTATGTATTTGCACAATAGGATTTGAGACTATTATATGGTAACAGAGTTAACAAGGCTGTAACACAGTGAAATTCCAAGTGCCAGTACCTAACATGAGCCAGATTGCATTTTATATTCTTATGTACATTAAATGTAGCTTTAGATTATTTTATAGTGAACAAAGTAACCTCTTGATCAGCGGAGTGGTTCAATAAGCAGAATTTTTGGATGCTACGTACGTTACTATATGTATTTTGCTTTAGAGATTAGCATGCTACTCTAGTATAATCTACTGTTGGTAATCACTTTTATGACATGCCAGCTGAATATACGTGTTTTTTAATCTCTCATGACTTTATTTCCTGCTTTTTAGCAAAATATGCGTTTGTTATTATTGTAAATTTATAAGGGGGTAGCTATTTTCAAACGCCTACAAAAAATATTCTTTAAAAGATAGGGAACTCAAAAGATTAAAGTCTGAACGACAATCAAATGCTTAATAATTTGAAACATTGAGTGACAAAAAAACGATATTGGCTCTGTGCGCATCCATCCAGCTTTCTTAATGCGGCCACCCAGGACTCAGAATGCGAAACGAAGTTCTAAACAAATTTGGTATGGGCTATGTTAAAATGCATGGTTTCCATGGAAACCCCTTATATAATTCTCGAGCTTAGGGATAGGCCTACAAATAAAATCATATCTAGGGTTCTACTTATCCTAGAGCACTAAAATATGTTTCAAATTAAAGCTTAGACGAATGTCTTTTTTCCAGTGATCAGATTTGTAATATGCTAATTTGCATATTAATGAATAATAATGAAAACCTTAAAATGAAATAAAATCATAAAAAACATAAATAAACATATTTCAGCCATAAAAGATCTCCAAACCGCCATTGTTGCCAATTTTCATATAATCAGTGATACAATATGATAAGTTCTTTCATCCAGTGGTCCTATATGAAAATTATTTCATTTCCATATTCAAAACTGAATATGAAAACTTTAGAAATGACAGATAAAATCTCAGAAAAAATATGGGGGTGTACAAATCAAATTATTAATATCTCAGCTGATATGCGTTCTAGTGATTCGAACTTGGTGCCAAATCAATGCTCAGACATAATAATAATACAAGCTCAAGGTCAGCTATGAAAAATGAAAAATAATTAACATGGATAATTATGAATTTTAATTAAAACAGTAGAAATAAATGAAAACTCGTGGAAAAATCTTGGCGATGTACTTACAAAATTAAGGGGTGTACGAATCAAATTACCAATATCTCAGTTGCTATGAGTCGTAGTGATTCAAACTTGGTGCTAAATCAATGCTCAGACATAATAACTTAATGTAAGCTCAAGGTTACAATGAAAAATGAAAAATAATTAACATGGATAATTATGAATTTTGATTAAAACAGTAGAAATAAATGAAAATTGCGGAAAAATCTTGGTGGTGTACTTACAAATGTTAAAATATCTCTATTGCTAAGTGCCCTAGAGTAACAAACTTGGTTTTAAATTAATGCTATGACAAAAGTTTGTTCAACAAATTATAAAATTTAAAATGATCATAATATAATATTCATGAATATTGACGAAACCCTGAACATTTTGAGAAAATACTTCAAAATAAAGGGGATATACCTACAAAAATATTCATATCTCAGCAGCTTATAGCCTTTAAGTAGCAAACATGGTGCCAACGTATTGCTATGACACAGCCCTTTATCTCAACGGCAATACTTGCCAGTTGTCTCATTTACATATTCATGAAAATTAATATAAACATTAGAATAAAGAGAAAAATTGCCAAAAAATAAAGGGGTATACCTACAAAATTACTAAGATCTAAGCTGTTAATTGCTCTAGAGTAGCAAACATTATACTTAATTTAAGTCTATGCATACCAATTTTACCTAGTGGGAAGACATAAGAATTATAAAATTTGTATAAGATCAATATTAATAAAAACTTTAAAATACAAAAAAAATGTATACAAATTGATAGCAATGTACATACAAAATTACTCATATCTCAACTACTATAAATATTATACTTTTTTTCTTTTACTCAAGCAAACTTAGGATTATGCTGTTTGATATGGTACCAAATTTGCTTCAATAGGGCAATTGCAAGCTAAGATATGAATCATTTTGTAGGAATACCTCTTTAATTTTCCTGTAATTTTCTCTAATTTCTCATGTTTTCATCAATATTCATCCGGGATTGCATTTGATCTGCTATAAATTGGATCATTTTGGTAAACATGCTGTGTCTAAGCATTAATTTAAAATCAGGTTAGGCACTATAGGGCACTTAACAACTGAGATGTGAGTATTTTTTTTAAGTGCACACTCTTTATTTTTCTGCAACTGTTCATCATTTCTTCTGTTTCATTAAAATTCATGAAAATTCATGATAAATATTATTCATATCATACCTTATGGTTAAAGTTAAATGTCTAAGCATTGATTTCGCACTAGGTTTGATACACTAGAACACATGGTAGGTGAAACACAGGTGATTTTATTTGTACATCCCTTAATTTTTCTAAGATATTTTTTCTCATTACTAAAGTTTTCATTATTATTCATGGATATGCAAATGCGATAATTTTCATATAAGACCACTGGATGAATGAACTTATCAAATTAATCATTTGTGATACAAAAACTGGCAACAATGTGGTTTATGATGTTTTTGGGCTGAAATATGTTAATTTATGTTTTTTATGATTTTACTTGATTTTTAAGGTTTTCATTACTATTCATAAATATGCAAACCAGATGATTTGCAAATATGACCACAGGATAAAAGACATCTGTCTCAGCTTTAATTTGCCACCAATTTTAGTGTTCTAGGATAAGTAGGACCCTAGATATGATGGGGTTGCCATGGAAAACATGCATTTTCACATTGCCAATACCAAATCATATTTTAGGAGAACTTCGTGTCGCATTCTGAGGCATACTGAACAATTTGGCATGAATTTAAAAGGCCCTAGGAGTGCAGGATATATCGTACCCCAACCCCTCCCCTAGGCTTATAGTTTTACGTGATTTTCCCTCATTTTTTTTTAAAGTTTTCATGTATATTCATGAATATTCAAATGAGATCATTTTCATATAGGACCGCAGGATGAATGGACTTGTCAAATTGTAACATTGATTACATTAAAACATGTAACAATGACAATATTGAGATGAAACCAGCATATTTATTTTTTTAATGATTTTCCCTTATTTTTAGCGTTTTTATTAATATTCATGAATATGCAAATTATGCAAATATGATAACTTGCATATTTGACCACGGAATAAAAAGCCTATGTCTTAGCTTTAATTTAGTACAAATTTAGTAATCTATGACTAAAAGCAGCTGAGGTATTATTGGCTTTATATTTATACCCCATTCATGAATCTCATTTTTAATGCTGTAATAAATATTTATGAATATACAAATAAGATAATTTGCATATGTAACAAGGGGATAATAGGCCTATATCTAAGTTTCAATTTGGTATTAAGTTTAGTAGACTAGGATAATTATCAGCTGAGATATGAGTTATTTTGTAGGGAGACTCGCATCCTCATATTCGCTATTGGTTGCCATAGAGCCATGCAATTTTACATAAGCCATACCAATCGTTTTAGGACACCTTCGTTTCGCATTTAGGGGGTCCCAATGAACAATTTGGCACACATGAAAAGTTGTCCTGGGGGTGCAAGGTAACCTAAATTGGACGTAGGGTATCATTTCTCTTGATTTCTCAATTTCATTTCTGGGACCTTGTATTATCAATGCAACTCGTGATTTTCTCTTTAGTCAGATCTTTCAGAGAATTTTACTTTACCTTGAGCTGTCAAGCACTTAATGATCTTCTACCAGACTTCTTCGCAAACAACAATGTCAAATATGCCCGTTGGCTCATTGTCCTTCTAAGGGATATGTTTTCATTAAAACAAACAAACTCTAAGATTTTCGATGAGTTAAATCAAGGAAAGTTTACTGTTTACAAGACACACAGAGCGTTTTCAGGCTCTGCAATCGGTCATGCTCGCGAGCAGGCGAATGCAGTTGTGAAAGGAGATGGTGGTACAATTGGAGTTTTGATCAATCTGCTTTGAAACGATGGATTGTATCTGGCCCAGAAGTTAGAAGTTAGTCAATTTATCAATCAATATGAGTTGGCGTCCAAAGTAAAATAAGCAAATGAAGACTCCATGCCCAAAATGCTAGTTTGAAGCCCTTATAATTGGGGCTGGGTGAAAAACGTTGAAGAGTGACAATCGCTACATGTAAGTCTTTTGCCTAAAATGTTCTCAGCTGTGTGTTGAATAAATTAGAAATACGCCAGTGCATATCAACAAAAAATATTCAGTTGAGTTTTCAGGTATAGTTGTACTATATTTCAAAATTATGGCAGCCATCTTGAGAAATGTTGGTCATTTATAAATTTCAGAGTAAGTCTTATATACTCTTGATATTGTTTTGACTTTATCACAATTATGTGATAAATAAGAGGTTTGCATTAATAAGTTAAACACAATTGAAGGATATTTTTTTCGAAACTGTATTTCTAAAGAGGAATATATGGCCATTTTGATAATCGGCGGCCATCTTGAATTTTATAAAATCGACTGCTGTTTTTTTAATAAAACTTATTGATAAGTAGCTGGGTCATAATAAGTGTCGTATTAGCAAATGAATGAAACCAAAATTTAAATATTAAAAATACTGTCCCTTTTATTGGCAGCCATCTTAAATACTGGTGGCCATTTTGAATTTTTGGTCTTATTATAAACCTTTCTTATAGTTTACACATTAAATATCTTTTTTATTAATAAGGTCAAGTTTTGTACCTTTATCACCCGTAGAAGGGTTCTTGTTGTGATAATTGTAAAATTCTATATTTGGTATGGTGGCCATCTTGGAAAATGGCGACCAACTTAAATTTCGAGTTGGAAATTGTGGTTTTCGTAAACATTACATCCTTACAATTGTTTATGCCAAATTTGGTGCATTCATCACTAAATGAAAGATTGCTCTGTTAATGTGCTCCACTAATTTGGGGACTTTTCCGAGAACATATTTACGATTGCAATACAGTCAGGAAATGCCAGTAGCAGATTATACATTGTTTCTGGATGTCAGTTAAGACAACTCAATCAAAACAACAGAGCGTGAGGGTAGATGAGAAGCTACTGGCTTAGCCCATGTCAGTATTGTTTCCGGTCAGAACATATAACAGTGAAGGAGACTGCTGAGAAGTTCAGCAAGTGAAACTGACCTCATCAAATTTCTTTGCCAAGTATGGATAAATGATATATATCCAGAGAAGCTTGGCAGCAAACTTCTTTTCATGACATATGGGAAACAGTGTTTAAAAGTCACTAAAGATGGCTCTGATGTCGTTGATGAACTTACTACCGCTCAAGATGAAGCTAACACACTGATGTTGCTTCACACCAAACATGCTTCCAGTAACTATAGATCCATGTTTATTGTGACAGAATACACAGATGTGTTTATCATTTGCCTTTCAGTATTCCATCATATAAGTTACATATGCCTATCCGATGTGGAACAAAAAACAGACTCTGTCACATTGACAAATTGGGTAGTCTTTTGGTAAAGAGACTTGCAAAGCTTTACAAGGACTTCATGCATTCTCTGGCTGCTACTCAGTCAGCGCTTTTGTAATCAGGGAAAAGTCAATGCTCTAAAGCTTGCTATGAATGGGGTAGACTGTATAAGGTCATATGGTAGGATTGCTTAAGGCTTGAACTAAGGGAAAGGTTGGTACCGTGAAACTAGTTTAAGCCCTCCAGTAATTTTCTTGCTGACTGTTCCAAGGCGGTTCTTCTTTTGTAAATCTGATTTATTATTTGTATTTATTTTTGCCATACTGCCATGTCTGTTACTTGCAGCTCTGAGGTCACCTGTTGGGAAAAAGCTGACCTCTTGGCTCTCTTGTATGTGATGTTTTCTTGTGTTTTGTCACTTTCCGATACAGTGTCCTTGGTCAGGTGTGGTACTTGATTGTACCGATTTCTGATATTTGCCTTCTTTCTTACTTTGGATTCTGTCAAAGGAACTGTTTACACTATTGCAAGAGTTTGTGTGCAAAAAGTGTGGTTCACAGACCACTCTTTGCAAAGTGAGTTACTTGAGATACCAGTTGTTAAGGATCAAAATAGGAGATGCAGATTCTAGTCAACTTCCACCTTGTCAAGATACCCTTAGGCTTTATGCTATGCAGGCTAATTATCAAGCATGCATATGGAAATGTGTTTAAAACAAGAAACAGACACCCAAGCCCGGAGAGTTTGGATGAATGATACATGATAGCCAGATAGTGATTGACTGGATGCAGGATTCGATATACTGGTTACCTAAACTTCATAAACGGCCCTATAAGTCGCGTTTTATTGCTAATTCTACTTCATGTACAACTACTAAGTTGTCTATTCTTTTGACTTCTTGCCGCACTGCGATTAAAATCCATGTCATTAAATATTGCACAACAGTTTATGAAAGAAATGGTCTAAAATTATTTTGGTTTATTAAAAATTCAGGTGAAATTCTTAAAAAATTAAAGTCTATAGGTTTTCTAGCATCTTGTTTGTCTACATATGATTTCTCTTCTCTCTATACTATATTGCCTCGTTATCTAATCAAAGAAAAACTAATGGAATCAATTGAAGAAACATTCAACAGAGAGGGCTCACTTTATTTGGCTTGTAATGATAAAATGCCGTTTTACCTTTGAACAACCTAAAAGATATAAATTGTGGTCATGTCAGAAAATGTGTAATGCTCTCCATTATCTTTTAGACAATATATTTATAAGATTTGGCTCTAAATTATATTGACAAAATTTAGGTATTCCATTGGGTACTAATTGTGCTTCCCATGTTGCCGATTTGTTTTTGTTTTGTTATTAGAGAGACTTCATGTTGTCTCTGTCAGACAATAATCACACTGATACTATTGAAACATTTAACTCCACCTCCAGATATTTAGATGACTTACTTAATATTGATAATCCTTATTTTGAACAAATGGTAGGTCAGATATATCCTACTGAACTTCAGTTAAACAAGGCGAGTTCATCTGATACTGAAGCTCCGCTTTTGGACTTGATCTTGTCCATAACAAATGGCATAGTTTTCTAAAATTTATGATAAATGGGGTGATTTTAATTTTGAAATAGTCAATTTCCCACTTCTTGATGGAGATGTTCCTCGCTCCCCTTCCTATGGCGTATATATTTCTCAGCTTATTAGTTTTGCAAGAGAGTGTTCTAATATTGATGACTTCAACAACAGAAACTTATTATTAACTGCTAAGTTATCAAAACAAGGTTATAGCTATCATAAATTCGAAAAGCATTTTCTAAATTCTACCACAGACATTCAGAGTTAATTGTTAAATACAACATTGGGTTAAAAACTCTTCAGCAACAAGGCATATCAGAACCTATATTTTATAGTGATTTAGTATATCAATTCAAAGGAATTGTTGGAAACCTAAATTTAGTGATAAATTCAAAAACATTATCATACGTTATATAAAGGTAGGATATAGCTTGGATGTCATGTAGCAGTCTACATGCCTGGTTTTAAACCAAATCATGGTTTATAGCTATGGTTTCTTCTTTAATTGCACGACGGTGGGTCACGCCTCAGACTCTATGACGGCTCTGACGTAAAGCTTTAATCGGTTGGTTAGTGTCTGATGCTTATCTGTAGCTGGACCCACCGTGGCTCAATTTGAGGCTTTCTTTAGCTCTGACTATCTGTGAGTCGTGAGCCCGTTTCGTTGTTTCATCATAGTGTGTTAAGTTGATTAGAGTGTTTCTCCATGATGATACATTGCAATAGTTAGAAGGCTTCCATGCGAGCTGAACATTTCTTGTACTTTAACAACAGCAGAATCTAGGGCGAATATTTGGTGCCAGTAAAATGCATTTGGGCCCCCGGGTGGCTTGGGCTGCTGTCCCTTCTAAGGCGATGGTTCTGTTGTTGTTGACTTGTTGTTTATTGTTACTCCCATTGTGGGAGTCTGTAATTGTTCTATGTTTTGTTGTACGTTACACTTAACAACACTTATAAGTGTGCACATATAAATGGACCCATATCTTCATAAATAAAAGTCAGAACACTTTGAAATTTTCAACAGATATAGATGAGATCCATGACATGATATTCCATTAGTTTTAATTTCATAAAACTTTATTTTTTAAAATGCGAAATCAAAATTCAAATATATCGTAAAATCAAAGTTCACAGTTTTCTTTGTTTTAGAATTTATCTTTCAATGACATTACATTTATGCATATCATTTTATAGTTAAGCATAAAATTAGGTGGGATAAGATTTGGCTCAGTCCAAGGAATATCCCGTGAGATTTCTTACTGATTAAACGTGCTCATGGTTTCAAAAAAGCGTGCAACTACAAATAACTACAGCAACAACAACACAAAATGCCCCAAAAATTCGGAAAATTGCCGGATTTTTTCCTCATTGTGCATTGGACGTTTTTCCAAGTGCTCCAGCCCATTGGGCAAGGGCCACCACTACATATCTGAATGCAAACAACAAAAATGTCGTCGACTTCCTCCCCCCCCCCCAAATCACCTGACTTAAACATAATTGAAAACATTTTGGATGACCTAAACTACCGTATAAGGAGAACAGGTGCTATTCCGACCACACTGAATCAACTGAGAGCAAATATTCTCTACGAGTGGCACAACCTCCATCAGAATTACGTTCAGCGTTATGTGACGTCAATGAGACGCCGTTGTCTTGTCGTAGTGAACAGTCCAGGGGAGATACCTGCTACTAAGTTTACATAGACATGGACGGATTTTGCGATCGCATTTTTTAACTTTTTATTTTATTCGAAATAAACTAAATGCAATTACTGACATGCCATTTATATTTGTTGAAAATTTGAAAATGATCTGACCAGTATTCGCGGAGATATGAGCCCATTTATATGTGCACACTTATAAGTGTTGTTAAGTGTACTTTATGTCCCTTCTAGTTTTGCAATCATTGTAATGGGGAAAAGAGAGCTGCTTGCTGTGCTTAGTTTGTCCTCCGGTGTCTCGTGATTGTTGTGTGGCTCTTCCTCGTGGTGCCGTGGGTTTATCTGCAGTTTGTGATTGTGGTATTTCATGATCATACTCACTTACTGTTTTTTACCTGCCCCACACGTCGTGATAGAGCTGATCGCATGTAAATGCAGTAGAATGTGCAAAGCCTCTGAATGCCAGTGTGATGCTAATGCATTGGCATGTTTGTCGGCATGAAAGAATCAGTTATGTGACAATATGATTAGCAGCAACTTTGAAGATAGTGTAGCCGATACAGTGGATGAAGTGATTATGATGACAATGAAAATGCATGAAATGAAAATGAGAATTCTTTACACCAGAGTGATGTTAGCTGGTAGTTAACGCTAGCTTTATTTGATGCTATTAGAAGACTTGGCTGAATAAGCTGAAATGTGGCATTATTATGATAATTGTTATTATTATTTGTCATATGAGAATGTCTGAATTTTATGTATATATATTTGTTAAACATAATGTTATAAACGCTACCTTATGGACACTAGAAGAGTGGTCTGCAGTCCAAAAGACAGGTATTGTGTCATAAGGAACACCATTATAATGAAAGTAAACTCTGCGACATACTTTTATAGGTAGTTTCTTTGTTAAAACATAAACAAGGAGTACTCCTACATTACATTTTAAGTAAGTTTATTTACAACTTAAGCGATTACAGCTCATCGTTAGTGTGACATATAATAACAATACATACATGTATATGGAGAATGACAGAAAGTGAATTGATGAATGGTTAACCTTCACTATTTAATTCCGGAGAATTCACACTTTTCTTCCTTTTATTCTTCTTATTTGAACCCCCCATTTGAACCTGATGTCTAAACTCTATCAATGTTCCATAAAACAATCCATTTGCGTCCATTTAACTATTTATATCTCAAATTATATTCCAAAATCGCACACAGCTAAAAAAAACGCAATTCTCCATAATGATCACGTGATCGTTTCTATACGTTACCTTATGGACACTAGAAGAGTGGTCTGCAGTCCAAAAGGCAGGTATTGATTTATTATTGTGTCATAAGGAACACCTTTATAATAAATGTAAACACTGCGACATGCTGTTAAATGTAGTTTCTTTGTGAAACAAATAAAAAGACACATTCATCTAATTACTGCCTTATTTGTTTAAAATAAGGTCACACATCATATTATTATGACATATTTCTATCGTTTGGCTATCAATTATTTGTAGTATTTGCAGCTTTTTGACTCATTTGACAATAACAGCACAATAGTACAGGGGAAACAGAAGTGTATGCCTATAATTTGAATATATGTTAAATACGTTACCATAAGAATTAGGCATAGGATTTTGGATTTTTGTTTACAATTTAACATCAGTATATGTCTTGCAGTTATGTCTATTCAAATAAAGTGATATTAACTTCCCCATTTTATCACTTCTGCATTGATGAGTGGATTACAGCTAATGAATACCTGTGTTTACCAGAACTGTTCGTATAGGGGTAGGGTTCTTCAACAGGCCATAAATCATAAAGTAAATCTCACATCTCAATCAGCTCATGGCTATATAGGTTCGGAGAAGCTCCTCAAAAAAGGCTGGCTGATTTGGCAAACTAGAAATCGAGAAAACTCTTGCTTTATGACAATCCACAATTAAGGTCCTTATTGAGATTAAATCTTGTAATATACATTGAGGTTCCTGAATAGGTAAATGCCCTTCATGTCAACTATTCAGAACTGCATGTATATACATAAAAACGAAAATACCACATACCTTCTCCGTTATGGAATTTTGAACAACAATATACTAACGTCTCTGTATTACCGTATTTTGTATCCCCTGATTAATGAACTTTCTTTGGGGGTATACATAAGAAAATTTGTCTGAGAGAAGCAAGACTAGCATGTAATTATAGATTTTCGTGAATATGGTGTTTCCTGTAAGTAAATGATAGCGCAATATAAATGAGGGAATGAGTGGCATGTCCAACAGACATCCCTTATGTATATACTAGTAAATGTACCTCATTGTCACCAAACAGTGGACCAATGCACATTCATCTGTGTATGAATGAACCAATGCTCATAAATTAACTAATGTACACATATATTCACAGCGAGCGTTTTACTTTGAAACATCTATCATAATTAAATTGATAATATTGACGTTTAATTTTGTCAAAACTAATGCTGTTTTAAGTACTTTAATGCTGCCTGTCATTAACGTGTTTGGTTTGCAGAGTACATACTTTAAAAGTACAATAAATAAGCTAAAACAATCGAAATGCAAAGAAATTCCTTGACGCCAAGAAAGATGTGTCATATGTTTTAAGTTTAATATCAAATTTTGCTAAACGGTGTTTGATGTTTTCTGACTCACACAGTCAGGAATAGTGGACGAAATCCTTTTAGACATTTGACGTATGAATTCCATTGAAATCAAGAAAATATAGCGTTTTAAAATAAATGCAAATCTTTTTTAAGTTTGGTATATTCAAGTGGTACTGAGACTTCCCTGTAGGCCCCGTTATATCTCACATTGGTACAGTAATTTCCTACAGGCCCATTTAGTTCGCCCAGTAATACTATAGATACCCTGTGAACCCTGTTATATCTACCAGTAGTACTTTATTTTCCTACATGCCCTTTCTCTCAGTGGTACTCAGTGTAGTCAACCTTATGCACTGAGCTGGTAATAGACCCCCTCCCCCAGAGGGGATTTTGTACAATATAATTTCCTGATACTACATTATATGAGCCAAAAAATGAAATATGTTGGCCATTTGAGAGTGGCAGCGTTAAAGTTTAACATTGCGTTGCGTACGTTACCCACCAAATAGCATTAAACATTCCTGATAATGTCCCCAACAAGCCATGTTCATACTTACTTGCATTCTGGGACAAGTTTATGAACACAGTAACATATTTTTATTTTATCTTTCATTTTATAAATGTCTTGAGTTATTGGCGTTGTATACGTTACTAAGTGTTTCATAGGTTATTTCCGAGTATCGGTATGGCAGTCATTGACTATACATGGGTTAAATTGGCCAGTGAATATAGCAAGTCTATAAGGCTGCTACTTAAATTAATTAAAGTTCCTTATGGTGCTCGCTTACACTATTTTTACACGCCTATGTTATATAGGTTACCCGCAGAATAGCATTGAACATTCAAGATAATGTCTCCAATATGACCTGTTCGTACGTATTTGCATGCAGGCACAGGTTTATGTACATCTGATAACGAAGTTTTTATTTTTAAGTTTTCATTGTAATACCTTGAGTTACAATCGTTGAATATGTTACTAAGTATTACATACGTTATTTCTGAATATCTGTATGGCAGTTATTGACTATTCATTTATTAAATCTGTCAGGGAATATAGCAAATGTATAAGGCTGCTACTTAAATAAATTGAAGTGCCTTATTATGGTCGCTTATACTATTGTTATAATGTGATCTATCAAATATATTGTGGGTACTCAGTATAGCTGCCTTTGTTGTGTTGGTTCTAAGGAATGTAGAATTGGAATCGCCTCATTCAGATGGTTCTAACAAGTACACAAAACATATGTATGGAGCAGAAATAAGTTAATATCTAACAGTAGTTACTTTTCAACCATGAGCAATAACATATTGCTGCATAGGTGAGTTAATAAAGTACACGTGCCTATGTACCAATATACATGTAGGTGCAACAAGTGAGCAGCATCGCAGTAAAACAACCGTTATTGTATATACAAACAGCAAAAGTTCAGGCGAGTTTGGGCAACTGCATAGTCTCGCCTGAACCGTTGCTGCTTGCTCACATAAACAGTAGGTCATGGGGAACCTTCAGCGAAAAACCCTCTCATGCACACTGGAACATTGATGTTACATATTGTCAGAGAGAAGCACCCAATATGAAGACTTCAGAAATTGCTTTGAAACGTACCATGCATTCAAATCAGAAGTTCTTAAAGGCAGTCACAGTGAAAAGCTCATTTCTGGGCAAGGTGTATGGAAATAATTCAGTGATGTTGACACTAATCAGGGCTAAAAAGAAAAAAGAACAGGTCCACCATGGCTTAATTGTTGGATTTCGTTTACTCCGGTATTCAGTTGTATAACTGTTGGTTCCTTATCATTGCTTTATCTCCTTTTTATACATCGATTTGTATTTTCTAGAATATGATACATCGATAAGTTAGGGATCTTTCATGCAAACCATTGTACCACAGAATGCCCACGGAATCTCATTAGACATTTTTGTGTGTAATAATGTTACTATGTTCAACATTCAAAAACTCAAAAAGTATATAAGATAGAAATACAACGTTTGAATTTTCGAAAAAAGGTAAATACACACCGTTTAATATTATAATAAATTTGTAAACAATCAATTAAAAAAAAATTAAGACCAACTATATAAGATGCATTAATCATTTATATTGGGTAGGTAAGAAATGTAACACACATAACACAATAGAGTTTTCCCAGTATAGCCAAGCATGTGGGCGGCTAGGCTGGACCCAGCCCTACACACACCGCATGGTCTCGCTTTCTCTTAATCACTTTTGGGCCCACAGGAATCCAGCAGGAAAACCTACCCCACCCAAAAAATGCTAATTTTTCATGAAAAGGGGCGTTTTTTCGCTTATGTTCAGTTCCACATTTCTCAATAACCAGAGTTTTCCAACTATAGCCGCTTATGCCGGTTATGTAGGGCGGGGTAGGCCCTACCTTACCCACTAGGTGTCCCTCTCTCTAAATCACTTTTGCAGCCACAGGAACCCAGCAGGAACAGGAATGACACCCGCCTGAAATAGCGCGAGTAAGGGCCCTTTTCGACAATTTCCCACCATACTAGAGTTTTTCCAGTATAGCCAAGCATGTGGGCGGCTAGGCTGGACCCAGCCCTACACACACCACATGGTCTCGCTTTCTCTAAATCACTTTTGGGCCCACAGGAACCCAGCAGGAAAACCTACCCCACCCAAAAAATGCTAATTTTTCATGAAAAGGGGCGTTTTTTCGCTTATGTTCAGTACCTCATTTCTCAATAACCAGAGTTTTCCCACTATAGCCGCTTATGCGGTTATGTAGGGCGGGGTAGGCCCTACCTTACCCACTAGGTGTCCTTCTCTCTAAATCACTTTTGCAGCCACAGGAACCCAGCAGGAACAGGCATGACACCCGCCTGAAATAGCGCGAGTAAGGGCCCTTTTCGACAATTTCCCACCATACTAGAGTTTTCCCAGTATAGCCAAGCATGTGGGCGGCTAGGCTGGACCCAGCCCTACACACACCACATGGTCTCGCTTTCTCTAAATCACTTTTGGGCCCACAGGAACCCAGCAGGAAGACCTACCCCACCCAAAAAATGCTAATTTTTCATGAAAAGGGGCGTTTTTTCGCTTATGTTCAGTACCACATTTCTCAATAACCAGGGTTTTCCCACTATAGCCGCTTATGCGGTTATGTAGGGCGGGGTAGGTCCTACCTTACCCACTAGGTGTCCTTCTCTCTAAATCACTTTTGCAGCCACAGGAACCCAGCAGGAACAGGCATGACACCCGGCTGAAATAGCGCGAGTAAGGGCCCTTTTCGACAATTTCCCACCATACTAGAGTTTTCCCAGTATAGCCAAGCATGTGGGCGGCTAGGCTGGACCCAGCCCTACACACACCACATGGTCTCGCTTCCTCTAAATCACTTTTGGGCCCACAGGAACCCAGCAGGAAAACCTACCCCACCCAAAAAATGCTAATTTTTCATGAAAAGGGGCGTTTTTTCGCTTATGTTCAGTACCTCATTTCTCAATAACCAGAGTTTTCCCACTATAGCCGCTTATGCGGTTATGTAGGGCGGGGTAGGCCCTACCTTACCCACTAGGTGTCCTTCTCTCTAAATCACTTTTGCAGCCACAGGAACCCAGCAGGAACAGGCATGACACCCGCCTGAAATAGCGCGAGTAAGGGCCCTTTTCGACAATTTCCCACCATACTAGAGTTTTCCCAGTATAGCCAAGCATGTGGGCGGCTAGGCTGGACCCAGCCCTACACACACCACATGGTCTCGCTTTCTCTAAATCACTTTTGGGCCCACAGGAACCCAGCAGGAAGACCTACCCCACCCAAAAAATGCTAATTTTTCATGAAAAGGGGCGTTTTTTCGCTTATGTTCAGTACCACATTTCTCAATAACCAGAGTTTTCCCACTATAGCCGCTTATGCGGTTATGTAGGGCGGGGTAGGCCCTACCTTACCCACTAGGTGTCCTTCTCTCTAAATCACTTTTGCAGCCACAGGAACCCAGCAGGAACAGGCATGACACCCGCCTGAAATAGCGCGAGTAAGGGCCCTTTTCGACAATTTCCCACCATACTAGAGTTTTCCCAGTATAGCCAAGCATGTGGGCGGCTAGGCTGGACCCAGCCCTACACACACCACATGGTCTCGCTTTCTCTAAATCACTTTTGGGCCCACAGGAACCCAGCAGGAAGACCTACCCCACCCAAAAAATGCTAATTTTTCATGAAAAGGGGCGTTTTTTCGCTTATGTTCAGTACCACATTTCTCAATAACCAGGGTTTTCCCACTATAGCCGCTTATGCGGTTATGTAGGGCGGGGTAGGTCCTACCTTACCCACTAGGTGTCCTTCTCTCTAAATCACTTTTGCAGCCACAGGAACCCAGCAGGAACAGGCATGACACCCGCCTGAAATAGCGCGAGTAAGGGCCCTTTTCGACAATTTCCCACCATACTAGAGTTTTCCCAGTATAGCCAAGCATGTGGGCGGCTAGGCTGGACCCAGCCCTACACACACCACATGGTCTCGCTTTCTCTAAATCACTTTTGGGCCCACAGGAACCCAGCAGGAAAACCTACCCCACCCAAAAAATGCTAATTTTTCATGAAAAGGGGCGTTTTTTCGCTTATGTTCAGTACCTCATTTCTCAATAACCAGAGTTTTCCCACTATAGCCGCTTATGCGGTTATGTAGGGCGGGGTAGGCCCTACCTTACCCACTAGGTGTCCTTCTCTCTAAATCACTTTTGCAGCCACAGGAACCCAGCAGGAACAGGCATGACACCCGCCTGAAATAGCGCGAGTAAGGGCCCTTTTCGACAATTTCCCACCATACTAGAGTTTTCCCAGTATAGCCAAGCATGTGGGCGGCTAGGCTGGACCCAGCCCTACACACACCACATGGTCTCGCTTTCTCTAAATCACTTTTGGGCCCACAGGAACCCAGCAGGAAGACCTACCCCACCCAAAAAATGCTAATTTTTCATGAAAAGGGGCGTTTTTTCGCTTATGTTCAGTACCACATTTCTCAATAACCAGAGTTTTCCCACTATAGCCGCTTATGCGGTTATGTAGGGCGGGGTAGGCCCTACCTTACCCACTAGGTGTCCTTCTCTCTAAATCACTTTTGCAGCCACAGGAACCCAGCAGGAACAGGCATGACACCCGCCTGAAATAGCGCGAGTAAGGGCCCTTTTCGACAATTTCCCACCATACTAGAGTTTTCCCAGTATAGCCAAGCATGTGGGCGGCTAGGCTGGACCCAGCCCTACACACACCACATGGTCTCGCTTTCTCTAAATCACTTTTGGGCCCACAGGAACCCAGCAGGAAGACCTACCCCACCCAAAAAATGCTAATTTTTCATGAAAAGGGGCGTTTTTTCGCTTATGTTCAGTACCACATTTCTCAATAACCAGGGTTTTCCCACTATAGCCGCTTATGCGGTTATGTAGGGCGGGGTAGGCCCTACCTTACCCTCTAGGTGTCCTTCTCTCTAAATCACTTTTGCAGCCACAGGAACCCAGCAGGAACAGGCATGACACCCGCCTGAAATAGCGCGAGTAAGGGCCCTTTTCGACAATTTCCCACCATACTAGAGTTTTCCCAGTATAGCCAAGCATGTGGGCGGCTAGGCTGGACCCAGCCCTACACACACCACATGGTCTCGCTTTCTCTAAATCACTTTTGGGCCCACAGGAACCCAGCAGGAAAACCTACCCCACCCAAAAAATGCTAATTTTTCATGAAAAGGGGCGTTTTTTCGCTTATGTTCAGTACCTCATTTCTCAATAACCAGAGTTTTCCCACTATAGCCGCTTATGCGGTTATGTAGGGCGGGGTAGGCCCTACCTTACCCACTAGGTGTCCTTCTCTCTAAATCACTTTTGCAGCCACAGGAACCCAGCAGGAACAGGCATGACACCCGCCTGAAATAGCGCGAGTAAGGGCCCTTTTCGACAATTTCCCACCATACTAGAGTTTTCCCAGTATAGCCAAGCATGTGGGCGGCTAGGCTGGACCCAGCCCTACACACACCACATGGTCTCGCTTTCTCTAAATCACTTTTGGGCCCACAGGAACCCAGCAGGAAGACCTACCCCACCCAAAAAATGCTAATTTTTCATGAAAAGGGGCGTTTTTTCGCTTATGTTCAGTACCACATTTCTCAATAACCAGAGTTTTCCCACTATAGCCGCTTATGCGGTTATGTAGGGCGGGGTAGGCCCTACCTTACCCACTAGGTGTCCTTCTCTCTAAATCACTTTTGCAGCCACAGGAACCCAGCAGGAACAGGCATGACACCCGCCTGAAATAGCGCGAGTAAGGGCCCTTTTCGACAATTTCCCACCATACTAGAGTTTTCCCAGTATAGCCAAGCATGTGGGCGGCTAGGCTGGACCCAGCCCTACACACACCACATGGTCTCGCTTTCTCTAAATCACTTTTGGGCCCACAGGAACCCAGCAGGAAGACCTACCCCACCCAAAAAATGCTAATTTTTCATGAAAAGGGGCGTTTTTTCGCTTATGTTCAGTACCACATTTCTCAATAACCAGGGTTTTCCCACTATAGCCGCTTATGCGGTTATGTAGGGCGGGGTAGGCCCTACCTTACCCTCTAGGTGTCCTTCTCTCTAAATCACTTTTGCAGCCACAGGAACCCAGCAGGAACAGGCATGACACCCGCCTGAAATAGCGCGAGTAAGGGCCCTTTTCGACAATTTCCCACCAAACTAGAGTTTTCCCAGTATAGCCAAGCATGTGGGCGGCTAGGCTGGACCCAGCCCTACACACACCACATGGTCTCGCTTTCTCTAAATCACTTTTGGGCCCACAGGAACCCAGCAGGAAGACCTACCCCACCCAAAAAATGCTAATTTTTCATGAAAAGGGGCGTTTTTTCGCTTATGTTCAGTACCTCATTTCTCAATAACCAGAGTTTTCCCACTATAGCCGCTTATGCGGTTATGTAGGGCGGGGTAGGCCCTACCTTACCCACTAGGTGTCCTTCTCTCTAAATCACTTTTGCAGCCACAGGAACCCAGCAGGAACAGGCATGACACCCGCCTGAAATAGCGCGAGTAAGGGCCCTTTTCGACAATTTCCCACCATACTAGAGTTTTCCCAGTATAGCCAAGCATGTGGGCGGCTAGGCTGGACCCAGCCCTACACACACCACATGGTCTCGCTTTCTCTAAATCACTTTTGGGCCCACAGGAACCCAGCAGGAAGACCTACCCCACCCAAAAAATGCTAATTTTTCATGAAAAGGGGCGTTTTTTCGCTTATGTTCAGTACCACATTTCTCAATAACCAGAGTTTTCCCACTATAGCCGCTTATGCGGTTATGTAGGGCGGGGTAGGCCCTACCTTACCCACTAGGTGTCCTTCTCTCTAAATCACTTTTGCAGCCACAGGAACCCAGCAGGAACAGGCATGACACCCGCCTGAAATAGCGCGAGTAAGGGCCCTTTTCGACAATTTCCCACCATACTAGAGTTTTCCCAGTATAGCCAAGCATGTGGGCGGCTAGGCTGGACCCAGCCCTACACACACCACATGGTCTCGCTTTCTCTAAATCACTTTTGGGCCCACAGGAACCCAGCAGGAAGACCTACCCCACCCAAAAAATGCTAATTTTTCATGAAAAGGGGCGTTTTTTCGCTTATGTTCAGTACCACATTTCTCAATAACCAGGGTTTTCCCACTATAGCCGCTTATGCGGTTATGTAGGGCGGGGTAGGCCCTACCTTACCCTCTAGGTGTCCTTCTCTCTAAATCACTTTTGCAGCCACAGGAACCCAGCAGGAACAGGCATGACACCCGCCTGAAATAGCGCGAGTAAGGGCCCTTTTCGACAATTTCCCACCATACTAGAGTTTTCCCAGTATAGCCAAGCATGTGGGCGGCTAGGCTGGACCCAGCCCTACACACACCACATGGTCTCGCTTTCTCTTAATCACTTTTGGGCCCACAGGAACCCAGCAGGAAAACCTACCCCACCCAAAAAATGCTAATTTTTCATGAAAAGGGGCGTTTTTTCGCTTATGTTCAGTACCTCATTTCTCAATAACCAGAGTTTTCCCACTATAGCCGCTTATGCGGTTATGTAGGGCGGGGTAGGCCCTACCTTACCCACTAGGTGTCCTTCTCTCTAAATCACTTTTGCAGCCACAGGAACCCAGCAGGAACAGGCATGACACCCGCCTGAAATAGCGCGAGTAAGGGCCCTTTTCGACAATTTCCCACCATACTAGAGTTTTCCCAGTATAGCCAAGCATGTGGGCGGCTAGGCTGGACCCAGCCCTACACACACCACATGGTCTCGCTTTCTCTAAATCACTTTTGGGCCCACAGGAACCCAGCAGGAAGACCTACCCCACCCAAAAAATGCTAATTTTTCATGAAAAGGGGCGTTTTTTCGCTTATGTTCAGTACCACATTTCTCAATAACCAGAGTTTTCCCACTATAGCCGCTTATGCGGTTATGTAGGGCGGGGTAGGCCCTACCTTACCCACTAGGTGTCCTTCTCTCTAAATCACTTTTGCAGCCACAGGAACCCAGCAGGAACAGGCATGACACCCGCCTGAAATAGCGCGAGTAAGGGCCCTTTTCGACAATTTCCCACCATACTAGAGTTTTCCCAGTATAGCCAAGCATGTGGGCGGCTAGGCTGGACCCAGCCCTACACACACCACATGGTCTCGCTTTCTCTAAATCACTTTTGGGCCCACAGGAACCCAGCAGGAAGACCTACCCCACCCAAAAAATGCTAATTTTTCATGAAAAGGGGCGTTTTTTCGCTTATGTTCAGTACCACATTTCTCAATAACCAGGGTTTTCCCACTATAGCCGCTTATGCGGTTATGTAGGGCGGGGTAGGCCCTACCTTACCCTCTAGGTGTCCTTCTCTCTAAATCACTTTTGCAGCCACAGGAACCCAGCAGGAACAGGCATGACACCCGCCTGAAATAGCGCGAGTAAGGGCCCTTTTCGACAATTTCCCACCATACTAGAGTTTTCCCAGTATAGCCAAGCATGTGGGCGGCTAGGCTGGACCCAGCCCTACACACACCACATGGTCTCGCTTTCTCTAAATCACTTTTGGGCCCACAGGAACCCAGCAGGAAAACCTACCCCACCCAAAAAATGCTAATTTTTCATGAAAAGGGGCGTTTTTTCGCTTATGTTCAGTACCTCATTTCTCAATAACCAGAGTTTTCCCACTATAGCCGCTTATGCGGTTATGTAGGGCGGGGTAGGCCCTACCTTACCCACTAGGTGTCCTTCTCTCTAAATCACTTTTGCAGCCACAGGAACCCAGCAGGAACAGGCATGACACCCGCCTGAAATAGCGCGAGTAAGGGCCCTTTTCGACAATTTCCCACCATACTAGAGTTTTCCCAGTATAGCCAAGCATGTGGGCGGCTAGGCTGGACCCAGCCCTACACACACCACATGGTCTCGCTTTCTCTAAATCACTTTTGGGCCCACAGGAACCCAGCAGGAAGACCTACCCCACCCAAAAAATGCTAATTTTTCATGAAAAGGGGCGTTTTTTCGCTTATGTTCAGTACCACATTTCTCAATAACCAGAGTTTTCCCACTATAGCCGCTTATGCGGTTATGTAGGGCGGGGTAGGCCCTACCTTACCCACTAGGTGTCCTTCTCTCTAAATCACTTTTGCAGCCACAGGAACCCAGCAGGAACAGGCATGACACCCGCCTGAAATAGCGCGAGTAAGGGCCCTTTTCGACAATTTCCCACCATACTAGAGTTTTCCCAGTATAGCCAAGCATGTGGGCGGCTAGGCTGGACCCAGCCCTACACACACCACATGGTCTCGCTTTCTCTAAATCACTTTTGGGCCCACAGGAACCCAGCAGGAAGACCTACCCCACCCAAAAAATGCTAATTTTTCATGAAAAGGGGCGTTTTTTCGCTTATGTTCAGTACCACATTTCTCAATAACCAGGGTTTTCCCACTATAGCCGCTTATGCGGTTATGTAGGGCGGGGTAGGCCCTACCTTACCCTCTAGGTGTCCTTCTCTCTAAATCACTTTTGCAGCCACAGGAACCCAGCAGGAACAGGCATGACACCCGCCTGAAATAGCGCGAGTAAGGGCCCTTTTCGACAATTTCCCACCATACTAGAGTTTTCCCAGTATAGCCAAGCATGTGGGCGGCTAGGCTGGACCCAGCCCTACACACACCACATGGTCTCGCTTTCTCTAAATCACTTTTGGGCCCACAGGAACCCAGCAGGAAAACCTACCCCACCCAAAAAATGCTAATTTTTCATGAAAAGGGGCGTTTTTTCGCTTATGTTCAGTACCTCATTTCTCAATAACCAGAGTTTTCCCACTATAGCCGCTTATGCGGTTATGTAGGGCGGGGTAGGCCCTACCTTACCCACTAGGTGTCCTTCTCTCTAAATCACTTTTGCAGCCACAGGAACCCAGCAGGAACAGGCATGACACCCGCCTGAAATAGCGCGAGTAAGGGCCCTTTTCGACAATTTCCCACCATACTAGAGTTTTCCCAGTATAGCCAAGCATGTGGGCGGCTAGGCTGGACCCAGCCCTACACACACCACATGGTCTCGCTTTCTCTAAATCACTTTTGGGCCCACAGGAACCCAGCAGGAAGACCTACCCCACCCAAAAAATGCTAATTTTTCATGAAAAGGGGCGTTTTTTCGCTTATGTTCAGTACCACATTTCTCAATAACCAGAGTTTTCCCACTATAGCCGCTTATGCGGTTATGTAGGGCGGGGTAGGCCCTACCTTACCCACTAGGTGTCCTTCTCTCTAAATCACTTTTGCAGCCACAGGAACCCAGCAGGAACAGGCATGACACCCGCCTGAAATAGCGCGAGTAAGGGCCCTTTTCGACAATTTCCCACCATACTAGAGTTTTCCCAGTATAGCCAAGCATGTGGGCGGCTAGGCTGGACCCAGCCCTACACACACCACATGGTCTCGCTTTCTCTAAATCACTTTTGGGCCCACAGGAACCCAGCAGGAAGACCTACCCCACCCAAAAAATGCTAATTTTTCATGAAAAGGGGCGTTTTTTCGCTTATGTTCAGTACCACATTTCTCAATAACCAGGGTTTTCCCACTATAGCCGCTTATGCGGTTATGTAGGGCGGGGTAGGCCCTACCTTACCCTCTAGGTGTCCTTCTCTCTAAATCACTTTTGCAGCCACAGGAACCCAGCAGGAACAGGCATGACACCCGCCTGAAATAGCGCGAGTAAGGGCCCTTTTCGACAATTTCCCACCATACTAGAGTTTTCCCAGTATAGCCAAGCATGTGGGCGGCTAGGCTGGACCCAGCCCTACACACACCACATGGTCTCGCTTTCTCTAAATCACTTTTGGGCCCACAGGAACCCAGCAGGAAAACCTACCCCACCCAAAAAATGCTAATTTTTCATGAAAAGGGGCGTTTTTTCGCTTATGTTCAGTACCTCATTTCTCAATAACCAGAGTTTTCCCACTATAGCCGCTTATGCGGTTATGTAGGGCGGGGTAGGCCCTACCTTACCCACTAGGTGTCCTTCTCTCTAAATCACTTTTGCAGCCACAGGAACCCAGCAGGAACAGGCATGACACCCGCCTGAAATAGCGCGAGTAAGGGCCCTTTTCGACAATTTCCCACCATACTAGAGTTTTCCCAGTATAGCCAAGCATGTGGGCGGCTAGGCTGGACCCAGCCCTACACACACCACATGGTCTCGCTTTCTCTAAATCACTTTTGGGCCCACAGGAACCCAGCAGGAAGACCTACCCCACCCAAAAAATGCTAATTTTTCATGAAAAGGGGCGTTTTTTCGCTTATGTTCAGTACCACATTTCTCAATAACCAGAGTTTTCCCACTATAGCCGCTTATGCGGTTATGTAGGGCGGGGTAGGCCCTACCTTACCCACTAGGTGTCCTTCTCTCTAAATCACTTTTGCAGCCACAGGAACCCAGCAGGAACAGGCATGACACCCGCCTGAAATAGCGCGAGTAAGGGCCCTTTTCGACAATTTCCCACCATACTAGAGTTTTCCCAGTATAGCCAAGCATGTGGGCGGCTAGGCTGGACCCAGCCCTACACACACCACATGGTCTCGCTTTCTCTAAATCACTTTTGGGCCCACAGGAACCCAGCAGGAAGACCTACCCCACCCAAAAAATGCTAATTTTTCATGAAAAGGGGCGTTTTTTCGCTTATGTTCAGTACCACATTTCTCAATAACCAGGGTTTTCCCACTATAGCCGCTTATGCGGTTATGTAGGGCGGGGTAGGCCCTACCTTACCCACTAGGTGTCCTTCTCTCTAAATCACTTTTGCAGCCACAGGAACCCAGCAGGAACAGGCATGACACCCGCCTGAAATAGCGCGAGTAAGGGCCCTTTTCGACAATTTCCCACCATACTAGAGTTTTCCCAGTATAGCCAAGCATGTGGGCGGCTAGGCTGGACCCAGCCCTACACACACCACATGGTCTCGCTTTCTCTAAATCACTTTTGGGCCCACAGGAACCCAGCAGGAAAACCTACCCCACCCAAAAAATGCTAATTTTTCATGAAAAGGGGCGTTTTTTCGCTTATGTTCAGTACCTCATTTCTCAATAACCAGAGTTTTCCCACTATAGCCGCTTATGCGGTTATGTAGGGCGGGGTAGGCCCTACCTTACCCACTAGGTGTCCTTCTCTCTAAATCACTTTTGCAGCCACAGGAACCCAGCAGGAACAGGCATGACACCCGCCTGAAATAGCGCGAGTAAGGGCCCTTTTCGACAATTTCCCACCATACTAGAGTTTTCCCAGTATAGCCAAGCATGTGGGCGGCTAGGCTGGACCCAGCCCTACACACACCACATGGTCTCGCTTTCTCTAAATCACTTTTGGGCCCACAGGAACCCAGCAGGAAGACCTACCCCACCCAAAAAATGCTAATTTTTCATGAAAAGGGGCGTTTTTTCGCTTATGTTCAGTACCACATTTCTCAATAACCAGAGTTTTCCCACTATAGCCGCTTATGCGGTTATGTAGGGCGGGGTAGGCCCTACCTTACCCACTAGGTGTCCTTCTCTCTAAATCACTTTTGCAGCCACAGGAACCCAGCAGGAACAGGCATGACACCCGCCTGAAATAGCGCGAGTAAGGGCCCTTTTCGACAATTTCCCACCATACTAGAGTTTTCCCAGTATAGCCAAGCATGTGGGCGGCTAGGCTGGACCCAGCCCTACACACACCACATGGTCTCGCTTTCTCTAAATCACTTTTGGGCCCACAGGAACCCAGCAGGAAGACCTACCCCACCCAAAAAATGCTAATTTTTCATGAAAAGGGGCGTTTTTTCGCTTATGTTCAGTACCACATTTCTCAATAACCAGGGTTTTCCCACTATAGCCGCTTATGCGGTTATGTAGGGCGGGGTAGGCCCTACCTTACCCTCTAGGTGTCCTTCTCTCTAAATCACTTTTGCAGCCACAGGAACCCAGCAGGAACAGGCATGACACCCGCCTGAAATAGCGCGAGTAAGGGCCCTTTTCGACAATTTCCCACCATACTAGAGTTTTCCCAGTATAGCCAAGCATGTGGGCGGCTAGGCTGGACCCAGCCCTACACACACCACATGGTCTCGCTTTCTCTAAATCACTTTTGGGCCCACAGGAACCCAGCAGGAAAACCTACCCCACCCAAAAAATGCTAATTTTTCATGAAAAGGGGCGTTTTTTCGCTTATGTTCAGTACCTCATTTCTCAATAACCAGAGTTTTCCCACTATAGCCGCTTATGCGGTTATGTAGGGCGGGGTAGGCCCTACCTTACCCACTAGGTGTCCTTCTCTCTAAATCACTTTTGCAGCCACAGGAACCCAGCAGGAACAGGCATGACACCCGCCTGAAATAGCGCGAGTAAGGGCCCTTTTCGACAATTTCCCACCATACTAGAGTTTTCCCAGTATAGCCAAGCATGTGGGCGGCTAGGCTGGACCCAGCCCTACACACACCACATGGTCTCGCTTTCTCTAAATCACTTTTGGGCCCACAGGAACCCAGCAGGAAGACCTACCCCACCCAAAAAATGCTAATTTTTCATGAAAAGGGGCGTTTTTTCGCTTATGTTCAGTACCACATTTCTCAATAACCAGGGTTTTCCCACTATAGCCGCTTATGCGGTTATGTAGGGCGGGGTAGGCCCTACCTTACCCTCTAGGTGTCCTTCTCTCTAAATCACTTTTGCAGCCACAGGAACCCAGCAGGAACAGGCATGACACCCGCCTGAAATAGCGCGAGTAAGGGCCCTTTTCGACAATTTCCCACCAAACTAGAGTTTTCCCAGTATAGCCAAGCATGTGGGCGGCTAGGCTGGACCCAGCCCTACACACACCACATGGTCTCGCTTTCTCTAAATCACTTTTGGGCCCACAGGAACCCAGCAGGAAAACCTACCCCACCCAAAAAATGCTAATTTTTCATGAAAAGGGGCGTTTTTTCGCTTATGTTCAGTACCTCATTTCTCAATAACCAGAGTTTTCCCACTATAGCCGCTTATGCGGTTATGTAGGGCGGGGTAGGCCCTACCTTACCCACTAGGTGTCCTTCTCTCTAAATCACTTTTGCAGCCACAGGAACCCAACAGGAACAGGCATGACACCCGCCTGAAATAGCGCGAGTAAGGGCCCTTTTCGACAATTTCCCACCATACTAGAGTTTTCCCAGTATAGCCAAGCATGTGGGCGGCTAGGCTGGACCCAGCCCTACACACACCACATGGTCTCGCTTTCTCTAAATCACTTTTGGGCCCACAGGAACCCAGCAGGAAGACCTACCCCACCCAAAAAATGCTAATTTTTCATGAAAAGGGGCGTTTTTTCGCTTATGTTCAGTACCACATTTCTCAATAACCAGAGTTTTCCCACTATAGCCGCTTATGCGGTTATGTAGGGCGGGGTAGGCCCTACCTTACCCACTAGGTGTCCTTCTCTCTAAATCACTTTTGCAGCCACAGGAACCCAGCAGGAACAGGCATGACACCCGCCTGAAATAGCGCGAGTAAGGGCCCTTTTCGACAATTTCCCACCATACTAGAGTTTTCCCAGTATAGCCAAGCATGTGGGCGGCTAGGCTGGACCCAGCCCTACACACACCACATGGTCTCGCTTTCTCTAAATCACTTTTGGGCCCACAGGAACCCAGCAGGAAGACCTACCCCACCCAAAAAATGCTAATTTTTCATGAAAAGGGGCGTTTTTTCGCTTATGTTCAGTACCACATTTCTCAATAACCAGGGTTTTCCCACTATAGCCGCTTATGCGGTTATGTAGGGCGGGGTAGGCCCTACCTTACCCTCTAGGTGTCCTTCTCTCTAAATCACTTTTGCAGCCACAGGAACCCAGCAGGAACAGGCATGACACCCGCCTGAAATAGCGCGAGTAAGGGCCCTTTTCGACAATTTCCCACCATACTAGAGTTTTCCCAGTATAGCCAAGCATGTGGGCGGCTAGGCTGGACCCAGCCCTACACACACCACATGGTCTCGCTTTCTCTTAATCACTTTTGGGCCCACAGGAACCCAGCAGGAAAACCTACCCCACCCAAAAAATGCTAATTTTTCATGAAAAGGGGCGTTTTTTCGCTTATGTTCAGTACCTCATTTCTCAATAACCAGAGTTTTCCCACTATAGCCGCTTATGCGGTTATGTAGGGCGGGGTAGGCCCTACCTTACCCACTAGGTGTCCTTCTCTCTAAATCACTTTTGCAGCCACAGGAACCCAGCAGGAACAGGCATGACACCCGCCTGAAATAGCGCGAGTAAGGGCCCTTTTCGACAATTTCCCACCATACTAGAGTTTTCCCAGTATAGCCAAGCATGTGGGCGGCTAGGCTGGACCCAGCCCTACACACACCACATGGTCTCGCTTTCTCTAAATCACTTTTGGGCCCACAGGAACCCAGCAGGAAGACCTACCCCACCCAAAAAATGCTAATTTTTCATGAAAAGGGGCGTTTTTTCGCTTATGTTCAGTACCACATTTCTCAATAACCAGAGTTTTCCCACTATAGCCGCTTATGCGGTTATGTAGGGCGGGGTAGGCCCTACCTTACCCACTAGGTGTCCTTCTCTCTAAATCACTTTTGCAGCCACAGGAACCCAGCAGGAACAGGCATGACACCCGCCTGAAATAGCGCGAGTAAGGGCCCTTTTCGACAATTTCCCACCATACTAGAGTTTTCCCAGTATAGCCAAGCATGTGGGCGGCTAGGCTGGACCCAGCCCTACACACACCACATGGTCTCGCTTTCTCTAAATCACTTTTGGGCCCACAGGAACCCAGCAGGAAGACCTACCCCACCCAAAAAATGCTAATTTTTCATGAAAAGGGGCGTTTTTTCGCTTATGTTCAGTACCACATTTCTCAATAACCAGGGTTTTCCCACTATAGCCGCTTATGCGGTTATGTAGGGCGGGGTAGGCCCTACCTTACCCTCTAGGTGTCCTTCTCTCTAAATCACTTTTGCAGCCACAGGAACCCAGCAGGAACAGGCATGACACCCGCCTGAAATAGCGCGAGTAAGGGCCCTTTTCGACAATTTCCCACCATACTAGAGTTTTCCCAGTATAGCCAAGCATGTGGGCGGCTAGGCTGGACCCAGCCCTACACACACCACATGGTCTCGCTTTCTCTAAATCACTTTTGGGCCCACAGGAACCCAGCAGGAAAACCTACCCCACCCAAAAAATGCTAATTTTTCATGAAAAGGGGCGTTTTTTCGCTTATGTTCAGTACCTCATTTCTCAATAACCAGAGTTTTCCCACTATAGCCGCTTATGCGGTTATGTAGGGCGGGGTAGGCCCTACCTTACCCACTAGGTGTCCTTCTCTCTAAATCACTTTTGCAGCCACAGGAACCCAGCAGGAACAGGCATGACACCCGCCTGAAATAGCGCGAGTAAGGGCCCTTTTCGACAATTTCCCACCATACTAGAGTTTTCCCAGTATAGCCAAGCATGTGGGCGGCTAGGCTGGACCCAGCCCTACACACACCACATGGTCTCGCTTTCTCTAAATCACTTTTGGGCCCACAGGAACCCAGCAGGAAGACCTACCCCACCCAAAAAATGCTAATTTTTCATGAAAAGGGGCGTTTTTTCGCTTATGTTCAGTACCACATTTCTCAATAACCAGAGTTTTCCCACTATAGCCGCTTATGCGGTTATGTAGGGCGGGGTAGGCCCTACCTTACCCACTAGGTGTCCTTCTCTCTAAATCACTTTTGCAGCCACAGGAACCCAGCAGGAACAGGCATGACACCCGCCTGAAATAGCGCGAGTAAGGGCCCTTTTCGACAATTTCCCACCATACTAGAGTTTTCCCAGTATAGCCAAGCATGTGGGCGGCTAGGCTGGACCCAGCCCTACACACACCACATGGTCTCGCTTTCTCTAAATCACTTTTGGGCCCACAGGAACCCAGCAGGAAGACCTACCCCACCCAAAAAATGCTAATTTTTCATGAAAAGGGGCGTTTTTTCGCTTATGTTCAGTACCACATTTCTCAATAACCAGGGTTTTCCCACTATAGCCGCTTATGCGGTTATGTAGGGCGGGGTAGGCCCTACCTTACCCTCTAGGTGTCCTTCTCTCTAAATCACTTTTGCAGCCACAGGAACCCAGCAGGAACAGGCATGACACCCGCCTGAAATAGCGCGAGTAAGGGCCCTTTTCGACAATTTCCCACCATACTAGAGTTTTCCCAGTATAGCCAAGCATGTGGGCGGCTAGGCTGGACCCAGCCCTACACACACCACATGGTCTCGCTTTCTCTAAATCACTTTTGGGCCCACAGGAACCCAGCAGGAAAACCTACCCCACCCAAAAAATGCTAATTTTTCATGAAAAGGGGCGTTTTTTCGCTTATGTTCAGTACCTCATTTCTCAATAACCAGAGTTTTCCCACTATAGCCGCTTATGCGGTTATGTAGGGCGGGGTAGGCCCTACCTTACCCACTAGGTGTCCTTCTCTCTAAATCACTTTTGCAGCCACAGGAACCCAGCAGGAACAGGCATGACACCCGCCTGAAATAGCGCGAGTAAGGGCCCTTTTCGACAATTTCCCACCATACTAGAGTTTTCCCAGTATAGCCAAGCATGTGGGCGGCTAGGCTGGACCCAGCCCTACACACACCACATGGTCTCGCTTTCTCTAAATCACTTTTGGGCCCACAGGAACCCAGCAGGAAGACCTACCCCACCCAAAAAATGCTAATTTTTCATGAAAAGGGGCGTTTTTTCGCTTATGTTCAGTACCACATTTCTCAATAACCAGAGTTTTCCCACTATAGCCGCTTATGCGGTTATGTAGGGCGGGGTAGGCCCTACCTTACCCACTAGGTGTCCTTCTCTCTAAATCACTTTTGCAGCCACAGGAACCCAGCAGGAACAGGCATGACACCCGCCTAAAATAGCGCGAGTAAGGGCCCTTTTCGACAATTTCCCACCATACTAGAGTTTTCCCAGTATAGCCAAGCATGTGGGCGGCTAGGCTGGACCCAGCCCTACACACACCACATGGTCTCGCTTTCTCTAAATCACTTTTGGGCCCACAGGAACCCAGCAGGAAGACCTACCCCACCCAAAAAATGCTAATTTTTCATGAAAAGGGGCGTTTTTTCGCTTATGTTCAGTACCACATTTCTCAATAACCAGGGTTTTCCCACTATAGCCGCTTATGCGGTTATGTAGGGCGGGGTAGGCCCTACCTTACCCTCTAGGTGTCCTTCTCTCTAAATCACTTTTGCAGCCACAGGAACCCAGCAGGAACAGGCATGACACCCGCCTGAAATAGCGCGAGTAAGGGCCCTTTTCGACAATTTCCCACCATACTAGAGTTTTCCCAGTATAGCCAAGCATGTGGGCGGCTAGGCTGGACCCAGCCCTACACACACCACATGGTCTCGCTTTCTCTAAATCACTTTTGGGCCCACAGGAACCCAGCAGGAAGACCTACCCCACCCAAAAAATGCTAATTTTTCATGAAAAGGGGCGTTTTTTCGCTTATGTTCAGTACCACATTTCTCAATAACCAGAGTTTTCCCACTATAGCCGCTTATGCGGTTATGTAGGGCGGGGTAGGCCCTACCTTACCCACTAGGTGTCCTTCTCTCTAAATCACTTTTGCAGCCACAGGAACCCAGCAGGAACAGGCATGACACCCGCCTGAAATAGCGCGAGTAAGGGCCCTTTTCGACAATTTCCCACCATACTAGAGTTTTCCCAGTATAGCCAAGCATGTGGGCGGCTAGGCTGGACCCAGCCCTACACACACCACATGGTCTCGCTTTCTCTAAATCACTTTTGGGCCCACAGGAACCCAGCAGGAAGACCTACCCCACCCAAAAAATGCTAATTTTTCATGAAAAGGGGCGTTTTTTCGCTTATGTTCAGTACCACATTTCTCAATAACCAGGGTTTTCCCACTATAGCCGCTTATGCGGTTATGTAGGGCGGGGTAGGCCCTACCTTACCCTCTAGGTGTCCTTCTCTCTAAATCACTTTTGCAGCCACAGGAACCCAGCAGGAACAGGCATGACACCCGCCTGAAATAGCGCGAGTAAGGGCTCTTTTCGACAATTTCCCACCATACTAGAGTTTTCCCAGTATAGCCAAGCATGTGGGCGGCTAGGCTGGACCCAGCCCTACACACACCACATGGTCTCGCTTTCTCTAAATCACTTTTGGGCCCACAGGAACCCAGCAGGAAAACCTACCCCACCCAAAAAATGCTAATTTTTCATGAAAAGGGGCGTTTTTTCGCTTATGTTCAGTACCTCATTTCTCAATAACCAGAGTTTTCCCACTATAGCCGCTTATGCGGTTATGTAGGGCGGGGTAGGCCCTACCTTACCCACTAGGTGTCCTTCTCTCTAAATCACTTTTGCAGCCACAGGAACCCAGCAGGAACAGGCATGACACCCGCCTGAAATAGCGCGAGTAAGGGCCCTTTTCGACAATTTCCCACCATACTAGAGTTTTCCCAGTATAGCCAAGCATGTGGGCGGCTAGGCTGGACCCAGCCCTACACACACCACATGGTCTCGCTTTCTCTAAATCACTTTTGGGCCCACAGGAACCCAGCAGGAAGACCTACCCCACCCAAAAAATGCTAATTTTTCATGAAAAGGGGCGTTTTTTCGCTTATGTTCAGTACCACATTTCTCAATAACCAGAGTTTTCCCACTATAGCCGCTTATGCGGTTATGTAGGGCGGGGTAGGCCCTACCTTACCCACTAGGTGTCCTTCTCTCTAAATCACTTTTGCAGCCACAGGAACCCAGCAGGAACAGGCATGACACCCGCCTGAAATAGCGCGAGTAAGGGCCCTTTTCGACAATTTCCCACCATACTAGAGTTTTCCCAGTATAGCCAAGCATGTGGGCGGCTAGGCTGGACCCAGCCCTACACACACCACATGGTCTCGCTTTCTCTTAATCACTTTTGGGCCCACAGGAACCCAGCAGGAAGACCTACCCCACCCAAAAAATGCTAATTTTTCATGAAAAGGGGCGTTTTTTCGCTTATGTTCAGTACCACATTTCTCAATAACCAGGGTTTTCCCACTATAGCCGCTTATGCGGTTATGTAGGGCGGGGTAGGCCCTACCTTACCCTCTAGGTGTCCTTCTCTCTAAATCACTTTTGCAGCCACAGGAACCCAGCAGGAACAGGCATGACACCCGCCTGAAATAGCGCGAGTAAGGGCCCTTTTCGACAATTTCCCACCATACTAGAGTTTTCCCAGTATAGCCAAGCATGTGGGCGGCTAGGCTGGACCCAGCCCTACACACACCACATGGTCTCGCTTTCTCTAAATCACTTTTGGGCCCACAGGAACCCAGCAGGAAAACCTACCCCACCCAAAAAATGCTAATTTTTCATGAAAAGGGGCGTTTTTTCGCTTATGTTCAGTACCTCATTTCTCAATAACCAGAGTTTTCCCACTATAGCCGCTTATGCGGTTATGTAGGGCGGGGTAGGCCCTACCTTACCCACTAGGTGTCCTTCTCTCTAAATCACTTTTGCAGCCACAGGAACCCAGCAGGAACAGGCATGACACCCGCCTGAAATAGCGCGAGTAAGGGCCCTTTTCGACAATTTCCCACCATACTAGAGTTTTCCCAGTATAGCCAAGCATGTGGGCGGCTAGGCTGGACCCAGCCCTACACACACCACATGGTCTCGCTTTCTCTAAATCACTTTTGGGCCCACAGGAACCCAGCAGGAAAACCTACCCCACCCAAAAAATGCTAATTTTTCATGAAAAGGGGCGTTTTTTCGCTTATGTTCAGTACCTCATTTCTCAATAACCAGAGTTTTCCCACTATAGCCGCTTATGCGGTTATGTAGGGCGGGGTAGGCCCTACCTTACCCACTAGGTGTCCTTCTCTCTAAATCACTTTTGCAGCCACAGGAACCCAGCAGGAACAGGCATGACACCCGCCTGAAATAGCGCGAGTAAGGGCCCTTTTCGACAATTTCCCACCATACTAGAGTTTTCCCAGTATAGCCAAGCATGTGGGCGGCTAGGCTGGACCCAGCCCTACACACACCACATGGTCTCGCTTTCTCTAAATCACTTTTGGGCCCACAGGAACCCAGCAGGAAGACCTACCCCACCCAAAAAATGCTAATTTTTCATGAAAAGGGGCGTTTTTTCGCTTATGTTCAGTACCACATTTCTCAATAACCAGAGTTTTCCCACTATAGCCGCTTATGCGGTTATGTAGGGCGGGGTAGGCCCTACCTTACCCACTAGGTGTCCTTCTCTCTAAATCACTTTTGCAGCCACAGGAACCCAGCAGGAACAGGCATGACACCCGCCTGAAATAGCGCGAGTAAGGGCCCTTTTCGACAATTTCCCACCATACTAGAGTTTTCCCAGTATAGCCAAGCATGTGGGCGGCTAGGCTGGACCCAGCCCTACACACACCACATGGTCTCGCTTTCTCTTAATCACTTTTGGGCCCACAGGAACCCAGCAGGAAGACCTACCCCACCCAAAAAATGCTAATTTTTCATGAAAAGGGGCGTTTTTTCGCTTATGTTCAGTACCACATTTCTCAATAACCAGGGTTTTCCCACTATAGCCGCTTATGCGGTTATGTAGGGCGGGGTAGGCCCTACCTTACCCTCTAGGTGTCCTTCTCTCTAAATCACTTTTGCAGCCACAGGAACCCAGCAGGAACAGGCATGACACCCGCCTGAAATAGCGCGAGTAAGGGCCCTTTTCGACAATTTCCCACCATACTAGAGTTTTCCCAGTATAGCCAAGCATGTGGGCGGCTAGGCTGGACCCAGCCCTACACACACCACATGGTCTCGCTTTCTCTAAATCACTTTTGGGCCCACAGGAACCCAGCAGGAAAACCTACCCCACCCAAAAAATGCTAATTTTTCATGAAAAGGGGCGTTTTTTCGCTTATGTTCAGTACCTCATTTCTCAATAACCAGAGTTTTCCCACTATAGCCGCTTATGCGGTTATGTAGGGCGGGGTAGGCCCTACCTTACCCACTAGGTGTCCTTCTCTCTAAATCACTTTTGCAGCCACAGGAACCCAGCAGGAACAGGCATGACACCCGCCTGAAATAGCGCGAGTAAGGGCCCTTTTCGACAATTTCCCACCATACTAGAGTTTTCCCAGTATAGCCAAGCATGTGGGCGGCTAGGCTGGACCCAGCCCTACACACACAACATGGTCTCGCTTTCTCTAAATCACTTTTGGGCCCACAGGAACCCAGCAGGAAGACCTACCCCACCCAAAAAATGCTAATTTTTCATGAAAAGGGGCGTTTTTTCGCTTATGTTCAGTACCACATTTCTCAATAACCAGAGTTTTCCCACTATAGCCGCTTATGCGGTTATGTAGGGCGGGGTAGGCCCTACCTTACCCACTAGGTGTCCTTCTCTCTAAATCACTTTTGCAGCCACAGGAACCCAGCAGGAACAGGCATGACACCCGCCTGAAATAGCGCGAGTAAGGGCCCTTTTCGACAATTTCCCACCATACTAGAGTTTTCCCAGTATAGCCAAGCATGTGGGCGGCTAGGCTGGACCCAGCCCTACACACACCACATGGTCTCGCTTTCTCTAAATCACTTTTGGGCCCACAGGAACCCAGCAGGAAGACCTACCCCACCCAAAAAATGCTAATTTTTCATGAAAAGGGGCGTTTTTTCGCTTATGTTCAGTACCTCATTTCTCAATAACCAGGGTTTTTCCACTATAGCCGCTTATGCGGTTATGTAGGGCGGGGTAGGCCCTACCTTACCCTCTAGGTGTCCTTCTCTCTAAATCACTTTTGCAGCCACAGGAACCCAGCAGGAACAGGCATGACACCCGCCTGAAATAGCGCGAGTAAGGGCCCTTTTCGACAATTTCCCACCATACTAGAGTTTTCCCAGTATAGCCAAGCATGTGGGCGGCTAGGCTGGACCCAGCCCTACACACACCACATGGTCTCGCTTTCTCTAAATCACTTTTGGGCCCACAGGAACCCAGCAGGAAAACCTACCCCACCCAAAAAATGCTAATTTTTCATGAAAAGGGGCGTTTTTTCGCTTATGTTCAGTACCTCATTTCTCAATAACCAGAGTTTTCCCACTATAGCCGCTTATGCGGTTATGTAGGGCGGGGTAGGCCCTACCTTACCCACTAGGTGTCCTTCTCTCTAAATCACTTTTGCAGCCACAGGAACCCAGCAGGAACAGGCATGACACCCGCCTGAAATAGCGCGAGTAAGGGCCCTTTTCGACAATTTCCCACCATACTAGAGTTTTCCCAGTATAGCCAAGCATGTGGGCGGCTAGGCTGGACCCAGCCCTACACACACCACATGGTCTCGCTTTCTCTAAATCACTTTTGGGCCCACAGGAACCCAGCAGGAAGACCTACCCCACCCAAAAAATGCTAATTTTTCATGAAAAGGGGCGTTTTTTCGCTTATGTTCAGTACCACATTTCTCAATAACCAGAGTTTTCCCACTATAGCCGCTTATGCGGTTATGTAGGGCGGGGTAGGCCCTACCTTACCCACTAGGTGTCCTTCTCTCTAAATCACTTTTGCAGCCACAGGAACCCAGCAGGAACAGGCATGACACCCGCCTGAAATAGCGCGAGTAAGGGCCCTTTTCGACAATTTCCCACCATACTAGAGTTTTCCCAGTATAGCCAAGCATGTGGGCGGCTAGGCTGGACCCAGCCCTACACACACCACATGGTCTCGCTTTCTCTAAATCACTTTTGGGCCCACAGGAACCCAGCAGGAAGACCTACCCCACCCAAAAAATGCTAATTTTTCATGAAAAGGGGCGTTTTTTCGCTTATGTTCAGTACCACATTTCTCAATAACCAGGGTTTTCCCACTATAGCCGCTTATGCGGTTATGTAGGGCGGGGTAGGCCCTACCTTACCCTCTAGGTGTCCTTCTCTCTAAATCACTTTTGCAGCCACAGGAACCCAGCAGGAACAGGCATGACACCCGCCTGAAATAGCGCGAGTAAGGGCCCTTTTCGACAATTTCCCACCATACTAGAGTTTTCCCAGTATAGCCAAGCATGTGGGCGGCTAGGCTGGACCCAGCCCTACACACACCACATGGTCTCGCTTTCTCTAAATCACTTTTGGGCCCACAGGAACCCAGCAGGAAAACCTACCCCACCCAAAAAATGCTAATTTTTCATGAAAAGGGGCGTTTTTTCGCTTATGTTCAGTACCTCATTTCTCAATAACCAGAGTTTTCCCACTATAGCCGCTTATGCGGTTATGTAGGGCGGGGTAGGCCCTACCTTACCCACTAGGTGTCCTTCTCTCTAAATCACTTTTGCAGCCACAGGAACCCAGCAGGAACAGGCATGACACCCGCCTGAAATAGCGCGAGTAAGGGCCCTTTTCGACAATTTCCCACCATACTAGAGTTTTCCCAGTATAGCCAAGCATGTGGGCGGCTAGGCTGGACCCAGCCCTACACACACCACATGGTCTCGCTTTCTCTAAATCACTTTTGGGCCCACAGGAACCCAGCAGGAAGACCTACCCCACCCAAAAAATGCTAATTTTTCATGAAAAGGGGCGTTTTTTCGCTTATGTTCAGTACCACATTTCTCAATAACCAGAGTTTTCCCACTATAGCCGCTTATGCGGTTATGTAGGGCGGGGTAGGCCCTACCTTACCCACTAGGTGTCCTTCTCTCTAAATCACTTTTGCAGCCACAGGAACCCAGCAGGAACAGGCATGACACCCGCCTGAAATAGCGCGAGTAAGGGCCCTTTTCGACAATTTCCCACCATACTAGAGTTTTCCCAGTATAGCCAAGCATGTGGGCGGCTAGGCTGGACCCAGCCCTACACACACCACATGGTCTCGCTTTCTCTAAATCACTTTTGGGCCCACAGGAACCCAGCAGGAAGACCTACCCCACCCAAAAAATGCTAATTTTTCATGAAAAGGGGCGTTTTTTCGCTTATGTTCAGTACCACATTTCTCAATAACCAGGGTTTTCCCACTATAGCCGCTTATGCGGTTATGTAGGGCGGGGTAGGCCCTACCTTACCCTCTAGGTGTCCTTCTCTCTAAATCACTTTTGCAGCCACAGGAACCCAGCAGGAACAGGCATGACACCCGCCTGAAATAGCGCGAGTAAGGGCCCTTTTCGACAATTTCCCACCATACTAGAGTTTTCCCAGTATAGCCAAGCATGTGGGCGGCTAGGCTGGACCCAGCCATACACACACCACATGGTCTCGTTTTCTCTAAATCACTTTTGGGCCCACAGGAACCCAGCAGGAAAACCTACCCCACCCAAAAAATGCTAATTTTTCATGAAAAGGGGCGTTTTTTCGCTTATGTTCAGTACCTCATTTCTCAATAACCAGAGTTTTCCCACTATAGCCGCTTATGCGGTTATGTAGGGCGGGGTAGGCCCTACCTTACCCACTAGGTGTCCTTCTCTCTAAATCACTTTTGCAGCCACAGGAACCCAGCAGGAACAGGCATGACACCCGCCTGAAATAGCGCGAGTAAGGGCCCTTTTCGACAATTTCCCACCATACTAGAGTTTTCCCAGTATAGCCAAGCATGTGGGCGGCTAGGCTGGACCCAGCCCTACACACACCACATGGTCTCGCTTTCTCTAAATCACTTTTGGGCCCACAGGAACCCAGCAGGAAGACCTACCCCACCCAAAAAATGCTAATTTTTCATGAAAAGGGGCGTTTTTTCGCTTATGTTCAGTACCACATTTCTCAATAACCAGAGTTTTCCCACTATAGCCGCTTATGCGGTTATGTAGGGCGGGGTAGGCCCTACCTTACCCACTAGGTGTCCTTCTCTCTAAATCACTTTTGCAGCCACAGGAACCCAGCAGGAACAGGCATGACACCCGCCTGAAATAGCGCGAGTAAGGGCCCTTTTCGACAATTTCCCACCATACTAGAGTTTTCCCAGTATAGCCAAGCATGTGGGCGGCTAGGCTGGACCCAGCCCTACACACACCACATGGTCTCGCTTTCTCTAAATCACTTTTGGGCCCACAGGAACCCAGCAGGAAGACCTACCCCACCCAAAAAATGCTAATTTTTCATGAAAAGGGGCGTTTTTTCGCTTATGTTCAGTACCACATTTCTCAATAACCAGGGTTTTCCCACTATAGCCGCTTATGCGGTTATGTAGGGCGGGGTAGGCCCTACCTTACCCTCTAGGTGTCCTTCTCTCTAAATCACTTTTGCAGCCACAGGAACCCAGCAGGAACAGGCATGACACCCGCCTGAAATAGCGCGAGTAAGGGCCCTTTTCGACAATTTCCCACCATACTAGAGTTTTCCCAGTATAGCCAAGCATGTGGGCGGCTAGGCTGGACCCAGCCATACACACACCACATGGTCTCGTTTTCTCTAAATCACTTTTGGGCCCACAGGAACCCAGCAGGAAAACCTACCCCACCCAAAAAATGCTAATTTTTCATGAAAAGGGGCGTTTTTTCGCTTATGTTCAGTACCTCATTTCTCAATAACCAGAGTTTTCCCACTATAGCCGCTTATGCGGTTATGTAGGGCGGGGTAGGCCCTACCTTACCCACTAGGTGTCCTTCTCTCTAAATCACTTTTGCAGCCACAGGAACCCAGCAGGAACAGGCATGACACCCGCCTGAAATAGCGCGAGTAAGGGCCCTTTTCGACAATTTCCCACCATACTAGAGTTTTCCCAGTATAGCCAAGCATGTGGGCGGCTAGGCTGGACCCAGCCCTACACACACCACATGGTCTCGCTTTCTCTAAATCACTTTTGGGCCCACAGGAACCCAGCAGGAAGACCTACCCCACCCAAAAAATGCTAATTTTTCATGAAAAGGGGCGTTTTTTCGCTTATGTTCAGTACCACATTTCTCAATAACCAGAGTTTTCCCACTATAGCCGCTTATGCGGTTATGTAGGGCGGGGTAGGCCCTACCTTACCCACTAGGTGTCCTTCTCTCTAAATCACTTTTGCAGCCACAGGAACCCAGCAGGAACAGGCATGACACCCGCCTGAAATAGCGCGAGTAAGGGCCCTTTTCGACAATTTCCCACCATACTAGAGTTTTCCCAGTATAGCCAAGCATGTGGGCGGCTAGGCTGGACCCAGCCCTACACACACCACATGGTCTCGCTTTCTCTAAATCACTTTTGGGCCCACAGGAACCCAGCAGGAAGACCTACCCCACCCAAAAAATGCTAATTTTTCATGAAAAGGGGCGTTTTTTCGCTTATGTTCAGTACCACATTTCTCAATAACCAGGGTTTTCCCACTATAGCCGCTTATGCGGTTATGTAGGGCGGGGTAGGCCCTACCTTACCCTCTAGGTGTCCTTCTCTCTAAATCACTTTTGCAGCCACAGGAACCCAGCAGGAACAGGCATGACACCCGCCTGAAATAGCGCGAGTAAGGGCCCTTTTCGACAATTTCCCACCATACTAGAGTTTTCCCAGTATAGCCAAGCATGTGGGCGGCTAGGCTGGACCCAGCCCTACACACACCACATGGTCTCGCTTTCTCTAAATCACTTTTGGGCCCACAGGAACCCAGCAGGAAAACCTACCCCACCCAAAAAATGCTAATTTTTCATGAAAAGGGGCGTTTTTTCGCTTATGTTCAGTACCTCATTTCTCAATAACCAGAGTTTTCCCACTATAGCCGCTTATGCGGTTATGTAGGGCGGGGTAGGCCCTACCTTACCCACTAGGTGTCCTTCTCTCTAAATCACTTTTGCAGCCACAGGAACCCAGCAGGAACAGGCATGACACCCGCCTGAAATAGCGCGAGTAAGGGCCCTTTTCGACAATTTCCCACCATACTAGAGTTTTCCCAGTATAGCCAAGCATGTGGGCGGCTAGGCTGGACCCAGCCCTACACACACCACATGGTCTCGCTTTCTCTAAATCACTTTTGGGCCCACAGGAACCCAGCAGGAAGACCTACCCCACCCAAAAAATGCTAATTTTTCATGAAAAGGGGCGTTTTTTCGCTTATGTTCAGTACCACATTTCTCAATAACCAGAGTTTTCCCACTATAGCCGCTTATGCGGTTATGTAGGGCGGGGTAGGCCCTACCTTACCCACTAGGTGTCCTTCTCTCTAAATCACTTTTGCAGCCACAGGAACCCAGCAGGAACAGGCATGACACCCGCCTGAAATAGCGCGAGTAAGGGCCCTTTTCGACAATTTCCCACCATACTAGAGTTTTCCCAGTATAGCCAAGCATGTGGGCGGCTAGGCTGGACCCAGCCCTACACACACCACATGGTCTCGCTTTCTCTAAATCACTTTTGGGCCCACAGGAACCCAGCAGGAAGACCTACCCCACCCAAAAAATGCTAATTTTTCATGAAAAGGGGCGTTTTTTCGCTTATGTTCAGTACCACATTTCTCAATAACCAGGGTTTTCCCACTATAGCCGCTTATGCGGTTATGTAGGGCGGGGTAGGCCCTACCTTACCCTCTAGGTGTCCTTCTCTCTAAATCACTTTTGCAGCCACAGGAACCCAGCAGGAACAGGCATGACACCCGCCTGAAATAGCGCGAGTAAGGGCCCTTTTCGACAATTTCCCACCATACTAGAGTTTTCCCAGTATAGCCAAGCATGTGGGCGGCTAGGCTGGACCCAGCCCTACACACACCACATGGTCTCGCTTTCTCTAAATCACTTTTGGGCCCACAGGAACCCAGCAGGAAAACCTACCCCACCCAAAAAATGCTAATTTTTCATGAAAAGGGGCGTTTTTTCGCTTATGTTCAGTACCTCATTTCTCAATAACCAGAGTTTTCCCACTATAGCCGCTTATGCGGTTATGTAGGGCGGGGTAGGCCCTACCTTACCCACTAGGTGTCCTTCTCTCTAAATCACTTTTGCAGCCACAGGAACCCAGCAGGAACAGGCATGACACCCGCCTGAAATAGCGCGAGTAAGGGCCCTTTTCGACAATTTCCCACCATACTAGAGTTTTCCCAGTATAGCCAAGCATGTGGGCGGCTAGGCTGGACCCAGCCCTACACACACCACATGGTCTCGCTTTCTCTAAATCACTTTTGGGCCCACAGGAACCCAGCAGGAAGACCTACCCCACCCAAAAAATGCTAATTTTTCATGAAAAGGGGCGTTTTTTCGCTTATGTTCAGTACCACATTTCTCAATAACCAGAGTTTTCCCACTATAGCCGCTTATGCGGTTATGTAGGGCGGGGTAGGCCCTACCTTACCCACTAGGTGTCCTTCTCTCTAAATCACTTTTGCAGCCACAGGAACCCAGCAGGAACAGGCATGACACCCGCCTGAAATAGCGCGAGTAAGGGCCCTTTTTGACAATTTCCCACCATACTAGAGTTTTCCCAGTATAGCCAAGCATGTGGGCGGCTAGGCTGGACCCAGCCCTACACACACCACATGGTCTCGCTTTCTCTAAATCACTTTTGGGCCCACAGGAACCCAGCAGGAAGACCTACCCCACCCAAAAAATGCTAATTTTTCATGAAAAGGGGCGTTTTTTCGCTTATGTTCAGTACCACATTTCTCAATAACCAGGGTTTTCCCACTATAGCCGCTTATGCGGTTATGTAGGGCGGGGTAGGCCCTACCTTACCCTCTAGGTGTCCTTCTCTCTAAATCACTTTTGCAGCCACAGGAACCCAGCAGGAACAGGCATGACACCCGCCTGAAATAGCGCGAGTAAGGGCCCTTTTCGACAATTTCCCACCATACTAGAGTTTTCCCAGTATAGCCAAGCATGTGGGCGGCTAGGCTGGACCCAGCCCTACACACACCACATGGTCTCGCTTTCTCTAAATCACTTTTGGGCCCACAGGGACCCAGCAGGAAAACCTACCCCACCCAAAAAATGCTAATTTTTCATGAAAAGGGGCGTTTTTTCGCTTATGTTCAGTACCTCATTTCTCAATAACCAGAGTTTTCCCACTATAGCCGCTTATGCGGTTATGTAGGGCGGGGTAGGCCCTACCTTACCCACTAGGTGTCCTTCTCTCTAAATCACTTTTGCAGCCACAGGAACCCAGCAGGAACAGGCATGACACCCGCCTGAAATAGCGCGAGTAAGGGCCCTTTTCGACAATTTCCCACCATACTAGAGTTTTCCCAGTATAGCCAAGCATGTGGGCGGCTAGGCTGGACCCAGCCCTACACACACCACATGGTCTCGCTTTCTCTAAATCACTTTTGGGCCCACAGGAACCCAGCAGGAAGACCTACCCCACCCAAAAAATGCTATTTTTTCATGAAAAGGGGCGTTTTTTCGCTTATGTTCAGTACCACATTTCTCAATAACCAGAGTTTTCCCACTATAGCCGCTTATGCGGTTATGTAGGGCGGGGTAGGCCCTACCTTACCCACTAGGTGTCCTTCTCTCTAAATCACTTTTGCAGCCACAGGAACCCAGCAGGAACAGGCATGACACCCGCCTGAAATAGCGCGAGTAAGGGCCCTTTTCGACAATTTCCCACCATACTAGAGTTTTCCCAGTATAGCCAAGCATGTGGGCGGCTAGGCTGGACCCAGCCCTACACACACCACATGGTCTCGCTTTCTCTAAATCACTTTTGGGCCCACAGGAACCCAGCAGGAAGACCTACCCCACCCAAAAAATGCTAATTTTTCATGAAAAGGGGCGTTTTTTCGCTTATGTTCAGTACCACATTTCTCAATAACCAGGGTTTTCCCACTATAGCCGCTTATGCGGTTATGTAGGGCGGGGTAGGCCCTACCTTACCCTCTAGGTGTCCTTCTCTCTAAATCACTTTTGCAGCCACAGGAACCCAGCAGGAACAGGCATGACACCCGCCTGAAATAGCGCGAGTAAGGGCCCTTTTCGACAATTTCCCACCATACTAGAGTTTTCCCAGTATAGCCAAGCATGTGGGCGGCTAGGCTGGACCCAGCCCTACACACACCACATGGTCTCGCTTTCTCTAAATCACTTTTGGGCCCACAGGAACCCAGCAGGAAAACCTACCCCACCCAAAAAATGCTAATTTTTCATGAAAAGGGGCGTTTTTTCGCTTATGTTCAGTACCTCATTTCTCAATAACCAGAGTTTTCCCACTATAGCCGCTTATGCGGTTATGTAGGGCGGGGTAGGCCCTACCTTACCCACTAGGTGTCCTTCTCTCTAAATCACTTTTGCAGCCACAGGAACCCAGCAGGAACAGGCATGACACCCGCCTGAAATAGCGCGAGTAAGGGCCCTTTTCGACAATTTCCCACCATACTAGAGTTTTCCCAGTATAGCCAAGCATGTGGGCGGCTAGGCTGGACCCAGCCCTACACACACCACATGGTCTCGCTTTCTCTAAATCACTTTTGGGCCCACAGGAACCCAGCAGGAAGACCTACCCCACCCAAAAAATGCTAATTTTTCATGAAAAGGGGCGTTTTTTCGCTTATGTTCAGTACCACATTTCTCAATAACCAGAGTTTTCCCACTATAGCCGCTTATGCGGTTATGTAGGGCGGGGTAGGCCCTACCTTACCCACTAGGTGTCCTTCTCTCTAAATCACTTTTGCAGCCACAGGAACCCAGCAGGAACAGGCATGACACCCGCCTGAAATAGCGCGAGTAAGGGCCCTTTTCGACAATTTCCCACCATACTAGAGTTTTCCCAGTATAGCCAAGCATGTGGGCGGCTAGGCTGGACCCAGCCCTACACACACCACATGGTCTCGCTTTCTCTAAATCACTTTTGGGCCCACAGGAACCCAGCAGGAAGACCTACCCCACCCAAAAAATGCTAATTTTTCATGAAAAGGGGCGTTTTTTCGCTTATGTTCAGTACCACATTTCTCAATAACCAGGGTTTTCCCACTATAGCCGCTTATGCGGTTATGTAGGGCGGGGTAGGCCCTACCTTACCCACTAGGTGTCCTTCTCTCTAAATCACTTTTGCAGCCACAGGAACCCAGCAGGAACAGGCATGACACCCGCCTGAAATAGCGCGAGTAAGGGCCCTTTTCGACAATTTCCCACCATACTAGAGTTTTCCCAGTATAGCCAAGCATGTGGGCGGCTAGGCTGGACCCAGCCCTACACACACCACATGGTCTCGCTTTCTCTAAATCACTTTTGGGCCCACAGGAACCCAGCAGGAAAACCTACCCCACCCAAAAAATGCTAATTTTTCATGAAAAGGGGCGTTTTTTCGCTTATGTTCAGTACCTCATTTCTCAATAACCAGAGTTTTCCCACTATAGCCGCTTATGCGGTTATGTAGGGCGGGGTAGGCCCTACCTTACCCACTAGGTGTCCTTCTCTCTAAATCACTTTTGCAGCCACAGGAACCCAGCAGGAACAGGCATGACACCCGCCTGAAATAGCGCGAGTAAGGGCCCTTTTCGACAATTTCCCACCATACTAGAGTTTTCCCAGTATAGCCAAGCATGTGGGCGGCTAGGCTGGACCCAGCCCTACACACACCACATGGTCTCGCTTTCTCTAAATCACTTTTGGGCCCACAGGAACCCAGCAGGAAGACCTACCCCACCCAAAAAATGCTAATTTTTCATGAAAAGGGGCGTTTTTTCGCTTATGTTCAGTACCACATTTCTCAATAACCAGAGTTTTCCCACTATAGCCGCTTATGCGGTTATGTAGGGCGGGGTAGGCCCTACCTTACCCACTAGGTGTCCTTCTCTCTAAATCACTTTTGCAGCCACAGGAACCCAGCATGAACAGGCATGACACCCGCCTGAAATAGCGCGAGTAAGGGCCCTTTTCGACAATTTCCCACCATACTAGAGTTTTCCCAGTATAGCCAAGCATGTGGGCGGCTAGGCTGGACCCAGCCCTACACACACCACATGGTCTCGCTTTCTCTAAATCACTTTTGGGCCCACAGGAACCCAGCAGGAAGACCTACCCCACCCAAAAAATGCTAATTTTTCATGAAAAGGGGCGTTTTTTCGCTTATGTTCAGTACCACATTTCTCAATAACCAGGGTTTTCCCACTATAGCCGCTTATGCGGTTATGTAGGGCGGGGTAGGCCCTACCTTACCCTCTAGGTGTCCTTCTCTCTAAATCACTTTTGCAGCCACAGGAACCCAGCAGGAACAGGCATGACACCCGCCTGAAATAGCGCGAGTAAGGGCCCTTTTCGACAATTTCCCACCATACTAGAGTTTTCCCAGTATAGCCAAGCATGTGGGCGGCTAGGCTGGACCCAGCCCTACACACACCACATGGTCTCGCTTTCTCTAAATCACTTTTGGGCCCACAGGAACCCAGCAGGAAGACCTACCCCACCCAAAAAATGCTAATTTTTCATGAAAAGGGGCGTTTTTTCGCTTATGTTCAGTACCACATTTCTCAATAACCAGAGTTTTCCCACTATAGCCGCTTATGCGGTTATGTAGGGCGGGGTAGGCCCTACCTTACCCACTAGGTGTCCTTCTCTCTAAATCACTTTTGCAGCCACAGGAACCCAGCAGGAACAGGCATGACACCCGCCTGAAATAGCGCGAGTAAGGGCCCTTTTCGACAATTTCCCACCATACTAGAGTTTTCCCAGTATAGCCAAGCATGTGGGCGGCTAGGCTGGACCCAGCCCTACACACACCACATGGTCTCGCTTTCTCTAAATCACTTTTGGGCCCACAGGAACCCAGCAGGAAGACCTACCCCACCCAAAAAATGCTAATTTTTCATGAAAAGGGGCGTTTTTTCGCTTATGTTCAGTACCACATTTCTCAATAACCAGGGTTTTCCCACTATAGCCGCTTATGCGGTTATGTAGGGCGGGGTAGGCCCTACCTTACCCTCTAGGTGTCCTTCTCTCTAAATCACTTTTGCAGCCACAGGAACCCAGCAGGAACAGGCATGACACCCGCCTGAAATAGCGCGAGTAAGGGCCCTTTTCGACAATTTCCCACCATACTAGAGTTTTCCCAGTATAGCCAAGCATGTGGGCGGCTAGGCTGGACCCAGCCCTACACACACCACATGGTCTCGCTTTCTCTAAATCACTTTTGGGCCCACAGGAACCCAGCAGGAAAACCTACCCCACCCAAAAAATGCTAATTTTTCATGAAAAGGGGCGTTTTTTCGCTTATGTTCAGTACCTCATTTCTCAATAACCAGAGTTTTCCCACTATAGCCGCTTATGCGGTTATGTAGGGCGGGGTAGGCCCTACCTTACCCACTAGGTGTCCTTCTCTCTAAATCACTTTTGCAGCCACAGGAACCCAGCAGGAACAGGCATGACACCCGCCTGAAATAGCGCGAGTAAGGGCCCTTTTCGACAATTTCCCACCATACTAGAGTTTTCCCAGTATAGCCAAGCATGTGGGCGGCTAGGCTGGACCCAGCCCTACACACACCACATGGTCTCGCTTTCTCTAAATCACTTTTGGGCCCACAGGAACCCAGCAGGAAGACCTACCCCACCCAAAAAATGCTAATTTTTCATGAAAAGGGGCGTTTTTTCGCTTATGTTCAGTACCACATTTCTCAATAACCAGAGTTTTCCCACTATAGCCGCTTATGCGGTTATGTAGGGCGGGGTAGGCCCTACCTTACCCACTAGGTGTCCTTCTCTCTAAATCACTTTTGCAGCCACAGGAACCCAGCAGGAACAGGCATGACACCCGCCTGAAATAGCGCGAGTAAGGGCCCTTTTCGACAATTTCCCACCATACTAGAGTTTTCCCAGTATAGCCAAGCATGTGGGCGGCTAGGCTGGACCCAGCCCTACACACACCACATGGTCTCGCTTTCTCTAAATCACTTTTGGGCCCACAGGAACCCAGCAGGAAGACCTACCCCACCCAAAAAATGCTAATTTTTCATGAAAAGGGGCGTTTTTTCGCTTATGTTCAGTACCACATTTCTCAATAACCAGAGTTTTCCCACTATAGCCGCTTATGCGGTTATGTAGGGCGGGGTAGGCCCTACCTTACCCTCTAGGTGTCCTTCTCTCTAAATCACTTTTGCAGCCACAGGAACCCAGCAGGAACAGGCATGACACCCGCCTGAAATAGCGCGAGTAAGGGCCCTTTTCGACAATTTCCCACCATACTAGAGTTTTCCCAGTATAGCCAAGCATGTGGGCGGCTAGGCTGGACCCAGCCCTACACACACCACATGGTCTCGCTTTCTCTAAATCACTTTTGGGCCCACAGGAACCCAGCAGGAAAACCTACCCCACCCAAAAAATGCTAATTTTTCATGAAAAGGGGCGTTTTTTCGCTTATGTTCAGTACCTCATTTCTCAATAACCAGAGTTTTCCCACTATAGCCGCTTATGCGGTTATGTAGGGCGGGGTAGGCCCTACCTTACCCACTAGGTGTCCTTCTCTCTAAATCACTTTTGCAGCCACAGGAACCCAGCAGGAACAGGCATGACACCCGCCTGAAATAGCGCGAGTAAGGGCCCTTTTCGACAATTTCCCACCATACTAGAGTTTTCCCAGTATAGCCAAGCATGTGGGCGGCTAGGCTGGACCCAGCCCTACACACACCACATGGTCTCGCTTTCTCTAAATCACTTTTGGGCCCACAGGAACCCAGCAGGAAGACCTACCCCACCCAAAAAATGCTAATTTTTCATGAAAAGGGGCGTTTTTTCGCTTATGTTCAGTACCACATTTCTCAATAACCAGAGTTTTCCCACTATAGCCGCTTATGCGGTTATGTAGGGCGGGGTAGGCCCTACCTTACCCACTAGGTGTCCTTCTCTCTAAATCACTTTTGCAGCCACAGGAACCCAGCAGGAACAGGCATGACACCCGCCTGAAATAGCGCGAGTAAGGGCCCTTTTCGACAATTTCCCACCATACTAGAGTTTTCCCAGTATAGCCAAGCATGTGGGCGGCTAGGCTGGACCCAGCCCTACACACACCACATGGTCTCGCTTTCTCTAAATCACTTTTGGGCCCACAGGAACCCAGCAGGAAGACCTACCCCACCCAAAAAATGCTAATTTTTCATGAAAAGGGGCGTTTTTTCGCTTATGTTCAGTACCACATTTCTCAATAACCAGGGTTTTCCCACTATAGCCGCTTATGCGGTTATGTAGGGCGGGGTAGGCCCTACCTTACCCTCTAGGTGTCCTTCTCTCTAAATCACTTTTGCAGCCACAGGAACCCAGCAGGAACAGGCATGACACCCGCCTGAAATAGCGCGAGTAAGGGCCCTTTTCGACAATTTCCCACCATACTAGAGTTTTCCCAGTATAGCCAAGCATGTGGGCGGCTAGGCTGGACCCAGCCCTACACACACCACATGGTCTCGCTTTCTCTAAATCACTTTTGGGCCCACAGGAACCCAGCAGGAAAACCTACCCCACCCAAAAAATGCTAATTTTTCATGAAAAGGGGCGTTTTTTCGCTTATGTTCAGTACCTCATTTCTCAATAACCAGAGTTTTCCCACTATAGCCGCTTATGCGGTTATGTAGGGCGGGGTAGGCCCTACCTTACCCACTAGGTGTCCTTCTCTCTAAATCACTTTTGCAGCCACAGGAACCCAGCAGGAACAGGCATGACACCCGCCTGAAATAGCGCGAGTAAGGGCCCTTTTCGACAATTTCCCACCATACTAGAGTTTTCCCAGTATAGCCAAGCATGTGGGCGGCTAGGCTGGACCCAGCCCTACACACACCACATGGTCTCGCTTTCTCTAAATCACTTTTGGGCCCACAGGAACCCAGCAGGAAGACCTACCCCACCCAAAAAATGCTAATTTTTCATGAAAAGGGGCGTTTTTTCGCTTATGTTCAGTACCACATTTCTCAATAACCAGAGTTTTCCCACTATAGCCGCTTATGCGGTTATGTAGGGCGGGGTAGGCCCTACCTTACCCACTAGGTGTCCTTCTCTCTAAATCACTTTTGCAGCCACAGGAACCCAGCAGGAACAGGCATGACACCCGCCTGAAATAGCGCGAGTAAGGGCCCTTTTCGACAATTTCCCACCATACTAGAGTTTTCCCAGTATAGCCAAGCATGTGGGCGGCTAGGCTGGACCCAGCCCTACACACACCACATGGTCTCGCTTTCTCTAAATCACTTTTGGGCCCACAGGAACCCAGCAGGAAGACCTACCCCACCCAAAAAATGCTAATTTTTCATGAAAAGGGGCGTTTTTTCGCTTATGTTCAGTACCACATTTCTCAATAACCAGGGTTTTCCCACTATAGCCGCTTATGCGGTTATGTAGGGCGGGGTAGGCCCTACCTTACCCTCTAGGTGTCCTTCTCTCTAAATCACTTTTGCAGCCACAGGAACCCAGCAGGAACAGGCATGACACCCGCCTGAAATAGCGCGAGTAAGGGCCCTTTTCGACAATTTCCCACCATACTAGAGTTTTCCCAGTATAGCCAAGCATGTGGGCGGCTAGGCTGGACCCAGCCCTACACACACCACATGGTCTCGCTTTCTCTAAATCACTTTTGGGCCCACAGGAACCCAGCAGGAAAACCTACCCCACCCAAAAAATGCTAATTTTTCATGAAAAGGGGCGTTTTTTCGCTTATGTTCAGTACCTCATTTCTCAATAACCAGAGTTTTCCCACTATAGCCGCTTATGCGGTTATGTAGGGCGGGGTAGGCCCTACCTTACCCACTAGGTGTCCTTCTCTCTAAATCACTTTTGCAGCCACAGGAACCCAGCAGGAACAGGCATGACACCCGCCTGAAATAGCGCGAGTAAGGGCCCTTTTCGACAATTTCCCACCATACTAGAGTTTTCCCAGTATAGCCAAGCATGTGGGCGGCTAGGCTGGACCCAGCCCTACACACACCACATGGTCTCGCTTTCTCTAAATCACTTTTGGGCCCACAGGAACCCAGCAGGAAGACCTACCCCACCCAAAAAATGCTAATTTTTCATGAAAAGGGGCGTTTTTTCGCTTATGTTCAGTACCACATTTCTCAATAACCAGAGTTTTCCCACTATAGCCGCTTATGCGGTTATGTAGGGCGGGGTAGGCCCTACCTTACCCACTAGGTGTCCTTCTCTCTAAATCACTTTTGCAGCCACAGGAACCCAGCAGGAACAGGCATGACACCCGCCTGAAATAGCGCGAGTAAGGGCCCTTTTCGACAATTTCCCACCATACTAGAGTTTTCCCAGTATAGCCAAGCATGTGGGCGGCTAGGCTGGACCCAGCCCTACACACACCACATGGTCTCGCTTTCTCTAAATCACTTTTGGGCCCACAGGAACCCAGCAGGAAGACCTACCCCACCCAAAAAATGCTAATTTTTCATGAAAAGGGGCGTTTTTTCGCTTATGTTCAGTACCACATTTCTCAATAACCAGGGTTTTCCCACTATAGCCGCTTATGCGGTTATGTAGGGCGGGGTAGGCCCTACCTTACCCACTAGGTGTCCTTCTCTCTAAATCACTTTTGCAGCCACAGGAACCCAGCAGGAACAGGCATGACACCCGCCTGAAATAGCGCGAGTAAGGGCCCTTTTCGACAATTTCCCACCATACTAGAGTTTTCCCAGTATAGCCAAGCATGTGGGCGGCTAGGCTGGACCCAGCCCTACACACACCACATGGTCTCGCTTTCTCTAAATCACTTTTGGGCCCACAGGAACCCAGCAGGAAAACCTACCCCACCCAAAAAATGCTAATTTTTCATGAAAAGGGGCGTTTTTTCGCTTATGTTCAGTACCTCATTTCTCAATAACCAGAGTTTTCCCACTATAGCCGCTTATGCGGTTATGTAGGGCGGGGTAGGCCCTACCTTACCCACTAGGTGTCCTTCTCTCTAAATCACTTTTGCAGCCACAGGAACCCAGCAGGAACAGGCATGACACCCGCCTGAAATAGCGCGAGTAAGGGCCCTTTTCGACAATTTCCCACCATACTAGAGTTTTCCCAGTATAGCCAAGCATGTGGGCGGCTAGGCTGGACCCAGCCCTACACACACCACATGGTCTCGCTTTCTCTAAATCACTTTTGGGCCCACAGGAACCCAGCAGGAAGACCTACCCCACCCAAAAAATGCTAATTTTTCATGAAAAGGGGCGTTTTTTCGCTTATGTTCAGTACCACATTTCTCAATAACCAGAGTTTTCCCACTATAGCCGCTTATGCGGTTATGTAGGGCGGGGTAGGCCCTACCTTACCCACTAGGTGTCCTTCTCTCTAAATCACTTTTGCAGCCACAGGAACCCAGCAGGAACAGGCATGACACCCGCCTGAAATAGCGCGAGTAAGGGCCCTTTTCGACAATTTCCCACCATACTAGAGTTTTCCCAGTATAGCCAAGCATGTGGGCGGCTAGGCTGGACCCAGCCCTACAGAAACCACATGGTCTCGCTTTCTCTTAATCACTTTTGGGCCCACAGGAACCCAGCAGGAAGACCTACCCCACCCAAAAAATGCTAATTTTTCATGAAAAGGGGCGTTTTTTCGCTTATGTTCAGTACCACATTTCTCAATAACCAGGGTTTTCCCACTATAGCCGCTTATGCGGTTATGTAGGGCGGGGTAGGCCCTACCTTACCCACTAGGTGTCCTTCTCTCTAAATCACTTTTGCAGCCACAGGAACCCAGCAGGAACAGGCATGACACCCGCCTGAAATAGCGCGAGTAAGGGCCCTTTTCGACAATTTCCCACCATACTAGAGTTTTCCCAGTATAGCCAAGCATGTGGGCGGCTAGGCTGGACCCAGCCCTACACACACCACATGGTCTCGCTTTCTCTAAATCACTTTTGGGCCCACAGGAACCCAGCAGGAAAACCTACCCCACCCAAAAAATGCTAATTTTTCATGAAAAGGGGCGTTTTTTCGCTTATGTTCAGTACCTCATTTCTCAATAACCAGAGTTTTCCCACTATAGCCGCTTATGCGGTTATGTAGGGCGGGGTAGGCCCTACCTTACCCACTAGGTGTCCTTCTCTCTAAATCACTTTTGCAGCCACAGGAACCCAGCAGGAACAGGCATGACACCCGCCTGAAATAGCGCGAGTAAGGGCCCTTTTCGACAATTTCCCACCATACTAGAGTTTTCCCAGTATAGCCAAGCATGTGGGCGGCTAGGCTGGACCCAGCCCTACACACACCACATGGTCTCGCTTTCTCTAAATCACTTTTGGGCCCACAGGAACCCAGCAGGAAGACCTACCCCACCCAAAAAATGCTAATTTTTCATGAAAAGGGGCGTTTTTTCGCTTATGTTCAGTACCACATTTCTCAATAACCAGAGTTTTCTCACTATAGCCGCTTATGCGGTTATGTAGGGCGGGGTAGGCCCTACCTTACCCACTAGGTGTCCTTCTCTCTAAATCACTTTTGCAGCCACAGGAACCCAGCAGGAACAGGCATGACACCCGCCTGAAATAGCGCGAGTAAGGGCCCTTTTCGACAATTTCCCACCATACTAGAGTTTTCCCAGTATAGCCAAGCATGTGGGCGGCTAGGCTGGACCCAGCCCTACACACACCACATGGTCTCGCTTTCTCTAAATCACTTTTGGGCCCACAGGAACCCAGCAGGAAGACCTACCCCACCCAAAAAATGCTAATTTTTCATGAAAAGGGGCGTTTTTTCGCTTATGTTCAGTACCACATTTCTCAATAACCAGGGTTTTCCCACTATAGCCGCTTATGCGGTTATGTAGGGCGGGGTAGGCCCTACCTTACCCTCTAGGTGTCCTTCTCTCTAAATCACTTTTGCAGCCACAGGAACCCAGCAGGAACAGGCATGACACCCGCCTGAAATAGCGCGAGTAAGGGCCCTTTTCGACAATTTCCCACCATACTAGAGTTTTCCCAGTATAGCCAAGCATGTGGGCGGCTAGGCTGGACCCAGCCCTACACACACCACATGGTCTCGCTTTCTCTAAATCACTTTTGGGCCCACAGGAACCCAGCAGGAAAACCTACCCCACCCAAAAAATGCTAATTTTTCATGAAAAGGGGCGTTTTTTCGCTTATGTTCAGTACCTCATTTCTCAATAACCAGAGTTTTCCCACTATAGCCGCTTATGCGGTTATGTAGGGCGGGGTAGGCCCTACCTTACCCACTAGGTGTCCTTCTCTCTAAATCACTTTTGCAGCCACAGGAACCCAGCAGGAACAGGCATGACACCCGCCTGAAATAGCGCGAGTAAGGGCCCTTTTCGACAATTTCCCACCATACTAGAGTTTTCCCAGTATAGCCAAGCATGTGGGCGGCTAGGCTGGACCCAGCCCTACACACACCACATGGTCTCGCTTTCTCTAAATCACTTTTGGGCCCACAGGAACCCAGCAGGAAGACCTACCCCACCCAAAAAATGCTAATTTTTCATGAAAAGGGGCGTTTTTTCGCTTATGTTCAGTACCACATTTCTCAATAACCAGAGTTTTCCCACTATAGCCGCTTATGCGGTTATGTAGGGCGGGGTAGGCCCTACCTTACCCACTAGGTGTCCTTCTCTCTAAATCACTTTTGCAGCCACAGGAACCCAGCAGGAACAGGCATGACACCCGCCTGAAATAGCGCGAGTAAGGGCCCTTTTCGACAATTTCCCACCATACTAGAGTTTTCCCAGTATAGCCAAGCATGTGGGCGGCTAGGCTGGACCCAGCCCTACACACACCACATGGTCTCGCTTTCTCTAAATCACTTTTGGGCCCACAGGAACCCAGCAGGAAGACCTACCCCACCCAAAAAATGCTAATTTTTCATGAAAAGGGGCGTTTTTTCGCTTATGTTCAGTACCACATTTCTCAATAACCAGGGTTTTCCCACTATAGCCGCTTATGCGGTTATGTAGGGCGGGGTAGGCCCTACCTTACCCTCTAGGTGTCCTTCTCTCTAAATCACTTTTGCAGCCACAGGAACCCAGCAGGAACAGGCATGACACCCGCCTGAAATAGCGCGAGTAAGGGCCCTTTTCGACAATTTCCCACCATACTAGAGTTTTCCCAGTATAGCCAAGCATGTGGGCGGCTAGGCTGGACCCAGCCCTACACACACCACATGGTCTCGCTTTCTCTAAATCACTTTTGGGCCCACAGGGACCCAGCAGGAAAACCTACCCCACCCAAAAAATGCTAATTTTTCATGAAAAGGGGCGTTTTTTCGCTTATGTTCAGTACCTCATTTCTCAATAACCAGAGTTTTCCCACTATAGCCGCTTATGCGGTTATGTAGGGCGGGGTAGGCCCTACCTTACCCACTAGGTGTCCTTCTCTCTAAATCACTTTTGCAGCCACAGGAACCCAGCAGGAACAGGCATGACACCCGCCTGAAATAGCGCGAGTAAGGGCCCTTTTCGACAATTTCCCACCATACTAGAGTTTTCCCAGTATAGCCAAGCATGTGGGCGGCTAGGCTGGACCCAGCCCTACACACACCACATGGTCTCGCTTTCTCTAAATCACTTTTGGGCCCACAGGAACCCAGCAGGAAGACCTACCCCACCCAAAAAATGCTATTTTTTCATGAAAAGGGGCGTTTTTTCGCTTATGTTCAGTACCACATTTCTCAATAACCAGAGTTTTCCCACTATAGCCGCTTATGCGGTTATGTAGGGCGGGGTAGGCCCTACCTTACCCACTAGGTGTCCTTCTCTCTAAATCACTTTTGCAGCCACAGGAACCCAGCAGGAACAGGCATGACACCCGCCTGAAATAGCGCGAGTAAGGGCCCTTTTCGACAATTTCCCACCATACTAGAGTTTTCCCAGTATAGCCAAGCATGTGGGCGGCTAGGCTGGACCCAGCCCTACACACACCACATGGTCTCGCTTTCTCTAAATCACTTTTGGGCCCACAGGAACCCAGCAGGAAGACCTACCCCACCCAAAAAATGCTAATTTTTCATGAAAAGGGGCGTTTTTTCGCTTATGTTCAGTACCACATTTCTCAATAACCAGGGTTTTCCCACTATAGCCGCTTATGCGGTTATGTAGGGCGGGGTAGGCCCTACCTTACCCTCTAGGTGTCCTTCTCTCTAAATCACTTTTGCAGCCACAGGAACCCAGCAGGAACAGGCATGACACCCGCCTGAAATAGCGCGAGTAAGGGCCCTTTTCGACAATTTCCCACCATACTAGAGTTTTCCCAGTATAGCCAAGCATGTGGGCGGCTAGGCTGGACCCAGCCCTACACACACCACATGGTCTCGCTTTCTCTAAATCACTTTTGGGCCCACAGGAACCCAGCAGGAAAACCTACCCCACCCAAAAAATGCTAATTTTTCATGAAAAGGGGCGTTTTTTCGCTTATGTTCAGTACCTCATTTCTCAATAACCAGAGTTTTCCCACTATAGCCGCTTATGCGGTTATGTAGGGCGGGGTAGGCCCTACCTTACCCACTAGGTGTCCTTCTCTCTAAATCACTTTTGCAGCCACAGGAACCCAGCAGGAACAGGCATGACACCCGCCTGAAATAGCGCGAGTAAGGGCCCTTTTCGACAATTTCCCACCATACTAGAGTTTTCCCAGTATAGCCAAGCATGTGGGCGGCTAGGCTGGACCCAGCCCTACACACACCACATGGTCTCGCTTTCTCTAAATCACTTTTGGGCCCACAGGATTCCAGCAGGAAGACCTACCCCACCCAAAAAATGCTAATTTTTCATGAAAAGGGGCGTTTTTTCGCTTATGTTCAGTACCACATTTCTCAATAACCAGAGTTTTCCCACTATAGCCGCTTATGCGGTTATGTAGGGCGGGGTAGGCCCTACCTTACCCACTAGGTGTCCTTCTCTCTAAATCACTTTTGCAGCCACAGGAACCCAGCAGGAACAGGCATGACACCCGCCTGAAATAGCGCGAGTAAGGGCCCTTTTCGACAATTTCCCACCATACTAGAGTTTTCCCAGTATAGCCAAGCATGTGGGCGGCTAGGCTTGACCCAGCCCTACACACACCACATGGTCTCGCTTTCTCTAAATCAGGAAAACCTACCCCACCCAAAAAATGCTAATTTTTCATGAAAAGGGGCGTTTTTTCGCTTTTCGACATTTTCAAAAACGGGTCATGTATGTATTTATAGTATTCAAATTGTGTGCCAAAACTTTTGTGTACACAGAAAATGATGACGCACAGGTATTCAGAATGTGTCAATGCACGGCGCGTTGACTATTTAAAGCTATGTTCAGGCTGCCTTAAAATGTATACATCGTAGTACAATATATTCTGGTATCTATCTATCTATCTATCTATCTATCTATCTATCTATCTATCTATCTATCTATCTATCTATCTATCTATCTATCTATCTATCTATCTATCTATCTATCTATCTATCTATCTATCTATCTATCTATCTATCTATCTATCTATCTATCTATCTATCTATCTATCTATCTTCCATTACGTCAGACGGGATTACTGATTCCTGATATTGATCCTTTGATCTTGACTTGTATTACAAACCCCCAATGCGTTTGACACCAAGCCATTGATTGTAGCAGAGAGCCCATTAGTCGAAACACCCAGAACTGGTCAATACAAAGAAAGTATGTGGGGGTTATTTGGGCCACCTGCTAGTTATAAGCTCGGGTGTTTAAAGCTACTCACCAGTGTTCCGAATGCTATAGGTCACAAACATACGTGTTCCACATCACCATTATTATCGTAGAATTCAATCCAATTGAAATCAGTTAGGGAACATGCAGCGGTCTCAAAAATGTCTAAAAATGAGCAACACAATTACTGTTGGCTCCAGGGTTATATTTTTTCCATGCTCAACTCAACTGAGCATGCATTCCAATTGCTCATAAAACCAAATTGCTTAAAATGAAGCTTTTTTCTTGCTTTAAGCATTCAGATATAGTATTCATTACCCTGCCATTAATGATAAAATTCTAACAAATGTTGGTGGCATTTTAATATTTATATGAGTTCATGCGCAGTTGCGATGAGGCATAAAAAAGTTTTACAATACTACTTTAATGATTTCAGTTTGAATGTCGGCGTATCAAGGTGCCTAGCACCAATGGCATTTTTAATTAAACAGTGGGGTATTATATCATTTGAATTTTGGGGAAGTTCTAAAATACACAATCTGAATCTCCAAAAGCTGGAGGGTACATGTAAATGGTGTTGAAAACGATATTTTATAACAATTTACATATTCGTGTATAGATCTAGTCATTAGGCCATTGTCTATCGTCTGTTTTCGTAGTATTTTGATTGTGTATTATTATGATGGAAATCTATTCACAAGGTATTTTATTTTATATTTTTCCAATTTCAAGCTCACTTCTTTTATCTATCGTTTTTTAATTGATCTGAATATGTCAAGGGAAGGAACTCATGTATGAAAGGCCGATATCAGCCTGAAGCAAATATTCCTGAAGGATTAGGCTGTGAAAAATATCAACACTACATCGAAGTTCTGCCAACCACGTCGCTCAAATGCAGCTGTTATCTTTAAAAAAAAGCGGGTCCCGCTAAAAAGACATACAGGCTGCAATTTGACAGGGGTGGAGTTAACTCCCTATATATTACATAGTACGGATGTGAGAACCGAAAAGCCCCTTTTTTCAGCGCCGCCAGGTATATGATAGAAGTTGCTACGCCCAACGGGTTTTACAAGAAATATGATGGACGGACTGACGCACGGGCGGGCGGAGAGACGGACGACGGACTAACTTTGGTACGCAACTGATTCACTCTTTTTCTTCCAAAGAAAAAGGCGTATATAATTTTTGCTCATAAAATCAATCAAGTGTGTGACGTTCGATCGGCCTACACAGTGTGGAGCTACTCCGGCCGTTCCTGCTGGCAAGATGAAACGTTCCAGCCGGATCCGGCTGTTCTGCTAACTTCACGGACGTCGTTTTAAGGCTATTTCATGACTCAAGAGCAAAAAAAATCATTCTTGCATATCAACTCCTGGACAGTACTGTGTCGTAAGCTTCCCGTTCATGGACAGTAGTGAATGAAACTAATCGAACTATCCAACGTTGGTAGCCAAAATACAAGTGTACATGTCGAATAAAAATTAAAACTCAAATTATTTTTCATTACTTCGAAAATCGGGATCGTATAAAAATATGCTTAACTTTATGGCGATAGTATATATACATTGTAAGACTTTGAGTAATAAACTTTGAATAATAATAAAGGATACCATACTCGTATATCTATTAAAAGGTTTAAGGGCTAATACTAAAAGTTGATGCAAAAAAGAAAGAAAAAAGACGGTATATGGGTATATGAGAATAGCACTCGAAGGGAAACTGGAAATCTTCTCTTAAGAAAGTCAAGGGAAGAAAGCAGTGCAGCATATTTATGTTGTAAATAATCTCATTCTATAGTCAAATATCCAGGTACCTTAAAAACGAAAGGCGAAAAACAAAAACCAGACTTGACCCAGTACACGCCCTGTAGACTTTCAAATTGACCACCGGCGGTGGTCAATGTAAAAAATGAAATACTTCCTGTGGTCAAATTGAGTATTTCTTGTCACTAGTTCCCGTGGGGAAAACAGAGGTAAGATTTTTGTGGACCCGAGACATATTTTAAAAAATCATAGAATGTCATATTATCAGTTTATAGCTGGGCTATAGCTGGCAGTCTGGAATAGTCTTATAGAGCCTATTACTGTGTGGAGCACAGAAATGCTGCCATAACCCAAAATCTTCGCATGCACATGTATATAGATAAGGATCAAAACAACTACCGTCTTCTTCTTCCTACATTTGGTCTTCAAAAATACTGAAGCCCCCAATATTAAATACAACATTTTTTGTTGAAAAAAGGCTCCCAGAAGTTCCTGAATTATTCAAACGCCGAGATGGGACATCACATGATGATGCCATTTGAACATAATAATGACGTCCCTTGACTACCATGTGCGTGAGTTCCAAAACAACTAATGTACAGAGCCCTCACGTGACAGCCTGGGTAAGATAAGATTTTCTATCCCAGGGTAAAGTCTGTCTCAGATATCCTTATCCACTGTGCAAGAAATGATCATATATGACCTGAATGAAGCAGAAACTAATGAGCCCACAACTGACCAAGTTTCATATGCTGATGACAACGTAGAAAATGATCAAACTGTTGAAGAACCACAAATAAAAGAAAGACGGCAAAGATCAGGAAACGATACAATCAAGTACCACACCTGACCCAGGATACCACACGGGAAAGTAGCAAAAATACAATAAACATCAGCAACAAGAGCCAAGAGTTCAGCCCTTCCCCAGCAGATGATCACAAAACAGCAATGAATAGACGCAAAACTTAAAAAACAGACGAATGGTATAGTGTAGACATAATCTTAAATAAAAACATGTAGGTCACATAAAACAGTACTTGGTAGAATGATTAGATTATAGGTTTAAACCATCAGGGCAAGATGAAGAAATCGAATCAGAAGAACTCAAAAGGCAGTTCTATATTAAGCACACTAGAACGCACAGTATCGATTCACTGTGCGCCTGAAATGAGTGAAATCGACTGTATCGGTAGAATCGAGAGTTTTTGGTCTAAATTTGTGAGGGGGTGGTAAGTATTTTCGCATGTTTTCTTATAGTTAGATTTGTCCTCCCGCCGTGGATCTCATTATATTTCTTTGATATATGCATACATGTCATAATATCGGGCGAAAACAACGACAGTGTATCGTGGGAGCGCAAGAAACGCATTCTGTTAGAGGGATAGTTGTCAAAAAAGCGAAAATCCACAGCTTTTTATCTTCCCGTTTCTAATTTAAACAACTTAGCTAAAAATGATCTTCACCAGAAGTTCGAGAGGCTTATGATCCTACAATACCAGAAATCTCAGACTGATCTGTTTTTTCGATATTGAGATGTTCAGCTATATATGACTGAACCCCCTATTAGACATTTTTCAGTTATACCTTACATTACGATCTGTCCGTCAACGGAGACTTACTTTGGACTTTATTTAAGAGGGGCGATGTCAGCAGTAACTGGAATCTATCTTTTTTCGTCTGCTACTAAATATTATATTTTTGTCCTGAGATCTTTTTGTAACTTAACAAACAGTGCATACCATGATGAAATGCCGCATGATGGCATTTCACCAGTTTACAAGTGTAGAAAACATGTACCAAAAATATATTTTACAATTGAAATGCAGCCGAATATCTTTTTTAAAAGTTATTTCTTGGTCCATACATGTATGCATTCACTGGTTGAAACTTGCGAGTAGGTAATTTCGATGTTTCTGCGTCCAATATGATTATTTTTTGCGTCAATATTTCACCAAGCTCAGGTTATTGGACAGTGAAAATGCATAAGTCGTTCGCAACTTGTGCAAACAAATATAGCTGGACCACAGTAATTGAAAATCCTTCAAATGTAAAGGAGATATGGAGGGACATGGAATTCAAGCATAAACGTCCATATCTTGTTAGGATGATTCATGTCCCGAACTACTGGGGAAATTGGGTTTCCCCTTGACCCTTAAGAGGACTTGAATATATGCACTAGTCATTTCTAACAAGAGAACAGCGGGGACTTTGACTTGGCAGTTTTCTCCACCATCTGTCATGTTTTACTTTATACTGCCATATTTGCCTTTGTATATCAATTGCATAACATTTATCCACACTAAGGGGACAACGCAAAAAGTAAAAAAAATGGTTCATTTGCCAGGCTATATCCCTGTCATGTCAGAGGATAGGGTGCGTGGATAAACCGACTGGTACATTATACTAATTGGGAGAGAGCTCACTTGCAGTAGGAAGCTGATGCTTGAGATATAAGGATCAGGCGCGTTCCAAGGGCATTTTATAGAGTTCGCACTCTGGATAGTCCCCATTTATGATGCCAGGGGTTTGGCCCTTTTAATGAAAATGGTTTTAGAGAATTTCACAGGGCTAAAATGAGCTATGAAGATACGCAGCATAAACACAATAAACTAGATTTTTCTTCCAAAAATCAAATTGAATGGCTAAAACCCTATACTTGCATCGTCAAGCTGTAGGCTCATGCGTATTTTCGTACACTTAAGTACGCCCCTGAGTATGCAAAAAGCTTCCGCCAGACATTCAGACAAAAATCTAGTTTCCTATGTTTCAGAATCTAAGAAACCATGACGCATACTGGGAAATTGCTAATGTTAAGTTAAATCAGCGGCAGATCCAGATAGGGTTCAGGGTGTTCGCTCGAACCCCCCCCCCCCTTGTTTTTAAATATCCTGTGAAAATGAAATAATTTGCTCTCAGTGAAACCAAATTATATCATTTTAATGGGATATTTAAGAAAAATGAGATACAATCAGAAAAGCGAACCCAGCTTCTTTATACATATGAACCCCCTTTCCAGAAATCCTAGATTAGACCCTGTAAATACACCAAAAGTCAATATAGTCTTACTCAGTCGATTCTAGTAATTCAAGTGTCATTATACTTGTAACTATTTATCCGCTAGTGGCGACTGTTGTCATCTATTGATCAGCCACATTTTGGAACAAGATAAGGCCTTACAAAATATTGGGTTTGATCCAAATCGAAACTGTTTGGCACTGTCATGGTATTCCCCAAGGATTCTTTTTTAAATGCATTAATTTAAATAAAAGGAAAGATAAAAGAAACAGCAGACAATGAAAACTCATGCAAAATTACCCAGCATGCATATAGATCATTAGTGTGTCGATTTGGGTGAACTTTATATGATATTGACTGTTCATGGTAGTGATCATAGAAAATCAAATATCATAAATGAATACAGGAGGGACAGGCAGACGGGCTAACTCATGTATGTGATTAAGCAGCATCCTATCATATCAAGCTCCTTATCTTCAGCATACTGAAGGAGTTCACCAATCTATTATAATTATTATTAATCATTATTTCTCACCTTCGAAAATGCTAAAACTGTTTAATTCAATACACGCTTAGTTGACCACCCTTAGAAATTCAGGAGGAGTAAAATACGAAAAGACAATAAGTATAATAGCTTTTTACCTCATGTTATTAATTTGCTGAAGTAGGTTTAGGTGGCACCACAGACTTTTATGACAAGCTTGTCTTAGGTTTAACAGTACTTCATGCACATACCTACGCTAGAAACTGAAAGCAACATTTCTGTAACCAGCAGAACTCAGTTCTGATCAATTAAAATTCCCTAGGAGTAGAGCTGTAACGAGGCCTCGATTTAATGTAGCCCAATGCAAGGGTAGAGGTTGTGCCTTCTGGCAAACTATTTGCTATCATGTCGCTGCATATACCATATTGTGAAAAGTTGATTTTTGGTCAATGACCCACCCCTAAGTCCACCCAAAGGGTTGGATCCAGGCCTACAAACTGAAATTTCACTTGATATGTTTCAATATCTATTGCACCTCTGCCTGCATACTAAAAAAGGTAAAAAATAATTTCAATCTGACTGTTATTGCGAAATTATTTCATGATCGAATTCCCCAAAAGTATGGGGCCAGGTCAGGAGCAAGCTCATAGCCCCTGGAATATATATCTGCAGTCAGACTCAATAGATTGAATATAATTTTGGTTTCTAGTGCAGAGGTGGAGGTTGAAAATTTTCTCTCTAACAGAGTCAAACCGTTGCATGAGTTGCAGTCTGTTCTGGATTCATTATGTTTGCTTCCATCATAAAAGTAGTCCAGAATCCATTTTAATATAATCAGCAGACATAAAAAGCATGCAACATTTTCAAAACTACAATACATCAGCACTTTAAAAGAAAATATTTGTTTGCTGAAGATTACTTTATTAAAGCACTTCGTATGATTTCCTAACAAGAAGTTAACCGAATCACAAGTTACAACTAATGAAGTTGTTAAACGTTTCTGATTTACACTGCTGAGATCGCCCCTCTTAAATAACGTAAGTCTAAGGTGTGCTACATCTTACAAATCCTAAGGTCCACGGTAACTGAAAAATGTCTAATAGCAGTGAATTAGAAACTGTATCGGTAGAATCGACTGCTATTTATTTAATGTACGAAGTAAAAACTACCGACTGCACGAAGTGAAAGCAAATGTTGGTCATAGATCTTCGAATTTAGAGCAGAAAGTAGGTTATTTATTTCACCCTGTGTATACTATTGACTTCTAATTGTGTACTTTTGCAGACAGTGAAGACCCAAATATAATGCGGCATTTCATCTGGGTCTTCACTGTTTATTAATACAAATATACTGAAACAATAAAGTTATGTCCGCTTGACGTTTATGTCTGCCAGTACCAAATGTATGAACGCATTTTATTTATATTTTCACATTACCAATTGTGATCATTTAGAAACGTTTTTCGCCTAAGAGAAATTCATTTGGTAATCAGTAGAGCCGCTGAAAAAGCAGCGAACACGAGTACCCTTAAAATCAAAAGTCACAACATCAATAGCGTGTGTGTCCATCATAATCCCGAAGTTTAAGGACATTTAAACATCACTGCGCAAGCTCTATAGTAAGATGTTATGCTTGCTAGCTGTATGCATTGCTTTTACGATCACAGCCATTAACCTGTAACATACTCTGACGTCACAAAACATGGATCACAAGCGTGCGTGAAAACACTCAGAAAATTCATTTTTGGTCCAGCATTTTGATAATCAACAGAATCGGACAAATTTGATTTTTTTTCGTCATCACAAGCATTTCAACATTAATGAAGACTAATCAGCATAAAAAATGATAATGGAAATTATCGGATGATTTTGGAGTAAGGGGTGGTGTATAAAACACAGATTAAGTAAACCTTTGATGCATGACTTCAGCCATAGTTTTTGTTGTTATCTTTTGTGTAATTGTTGTCATAAACAAACACAACACGTTGAAACAAAAACGGTCTTAATATAATGTTAGGTTAAGGAGCTTTGGAAGATCTTAAATTGTAATTTGTTTAATTCAAAGGGAGATAATTTTAGTTAATTTCGTAAATTAAAGGTTTTGAACTGCAATTTCGCTCGTTCAATAAGCAGACTTGGAATTTTTAGATGTTTTTTCATCGTCGGACAATCCTGGCTGCCATTTAACGTAAAATGTGTCACTTTTTTATGAATAACTTCCTGATGATAATGGAAAAAGCTGTGTGCACATAAGATTCAATTATCCTTCAAGATAAAAAGATAAAATCAAATAATTACCAATTTTTGTGTGTCCGACGTTTGATAAACATTTTGGTTTTATTTTTGTTGTAACATCTTAACTGGATCGTAAGATACAGTACTATGAAAATCGGACGTTTCTTTTTTGTTTGAGTATACGATGTTCAGAGAAAAAAATGCAACTAGTTTTGAATAAAATTCTCTGACCAGCAATATATATATATATTGTACCACCCCAGGTTTATTGTTTATAACCAGCAGGCAGAATTCAGTTAGTTCATCCGTCAATCTGTATCAAATTTTTCAGTCTGCATCTGTTGCCTGTGTGTAGGTTTGTAGGCTTACACTTTAATATTTCCATCCTGCTTTAAACAGCTGTATGGTTAGATGAAATGGCAGTGGATAAGTACATTTCATAAGACCCACTGTGGCAAAACCATAATAAGGCTTCTGCGCCCAGCGCGCAATCAGGTTACATCGATTAGTCAGATTTTTCTTATGATATAATATATACATCTTCCTGTGTGCGGCTCACTTTCAGTTTTGAATTTGTTGCATAGAAGTTTACATTTACAGGCAATCATGTGCGGATCCAGAGGGGGGATAGGGGTACCGGACCCCCTCCCCTGGAAAATCACAAGTTACATGGGTTTCTATAGAATTTAGCACTTGGAACCCCCCCTCCCCCCTGGAAAAAGTTGGACATGTACTCGACCATACTTTCTAATTGCATGGTGTTATGCTCCACTGAATAGGTAGTATAATATACAGGTAAGTTCTCCTCGTGCTACATGTATCGCTTTGTTATATGACTGAGTGGATGTTTACAAACATCTTTATAATAACACACACATAAACGCGCGCACACACGCACACACGCACGCACAGACGCGCACACGCACGTGCACGTGCCACCCTCGCAAAAAATCAACTGACAAACCTATCAACAAACTAGAGAACAAAACATTATCTCTTATGTTTTTGGCTAGTCTGTCCGTCCGTTGTGGTGGTCACTCTTAACCCTTAAAGCGCCAAGAAAAACATGTATCTATAATGTCGTCTGCTGAAGTCGGCTGCTCCAAATAATTGCCTAGCATAACTGACGAATTAAGTATAAAAGCAAACAGCGTGGATCCAGAACAGACTACTCCTATCTGCTCCTATAGGAGCAGTCTGATCTGGGTCCACAATGTTTGCCATATTGGCTTCTTAAATATTTCAGCAGACGAGAAAGCAGACGACTGTGATTGACGCATTAAGGGTTAACTTAGTCATTTTTAATCAGATTTCTTCCAAATTTCATATATGGATTGCTTTCATCAAACTCTCGTTCAAGTTTGAATACATTTTTTCTCTCTGTCGAACGATAAGCAAGAAGGCCTTAAAAATGGCTGCTGCCTATCAGTGTCCAGGACAGGTCACTCTAACTAACTAAAGTCATTTTAATCAATTTTCTTCCAAATTCCATATACAGATTGCTTCCATCAAACTCTCGTTCAATACATTTGATAATTTTACAAAGGCCTTTATCAAGAAAAACATGCACTTAAATATCAAGTACATAGTATCTGTTCCACCATTTTGTAATGTGTGATATCACGTCTTCATGAACGTAACGCCACGACGTCGCACCACTTTTCCCGTTAGAGTGGCAAACACACCCGTTTCATGCTCACCATTACCAGGCATGAAATCTATCATGCTAATACAAACAACTATTTGCATTCTCATAACTTTTTGCATAACAACACTACACTCGGAGCACAGGAACAAATCGCCTGATGTTTTAAGCATAAATAGTATTCATGCGCATTGAAACAAGGGTGAGCATGAAAAAAGCTAGTAATTGTGGTATGGACTTAGTTATAAATAGTATGGACCCAGATCAAGTCTGAAATTCTGTCGGACATAATCCAGGTTCAACCTGTTTATGAATAATTACAGCAACTGGCAAAGAAAACATTGGTCCCTATGGAATATAAACGAATATTATCTCGTTCAATATGTTCTTAAAAAGGTTATCCTTTGGAAGAAAAGAATGCACCAAAGAACTGAAACTAGAGTGTGCAAACTTTCTGGTCCAGACTAGCTACTTTCCGACATTTAGGCCTCATCAGTGACCTTCTAATAGTTTCAAAGTTCCACAATGAAACCCATGATCCAAAAGGACAAGAAAATAAGAAAATAAAAGTTTGAATACGTTTTTTTTATCTGTCGAACGATAAGAAACATGGCCTAAAAATGGCCAACATATATAAATATATATATATATTCTTTCAAATGGGTATGTGCATTAAGGGGCTATTTTGCCCCCCTCTAGAGCCAAACACTGAAAGTTGCTTTTCACCAATTTCATCTTATTGGTTTGTTAGAAAAATAGCCCAAGTGTAAAATTCTGGCATTTATTATACTTTTACCGGTTGCTATGGTAGCCAAAATGGCCAACAAAGTAGGCTTAAATTAGAGAAATTGCCATTTTAGGCCAAATTTGAGGCTTTTGGAGACCGATTTTTAAAAAAATAGATATCAGCACAAGCAAATACCCCCAAAAAAACTTTTAATATATTGTGTGCCATGATTATTCTCATCATCTGTTAAAATATTTTTTGGTATTTGGTTGTGCTCTATATTAATTCTTCTGTTACATGTCTCAAAGTTGCTCCAAAATGATCATTTTCCTATTATCAGCCTATTTTGGCGGCCATTTTTGTTACCATAGCAACCGTAAAAGTCGAATCAATACCAGACCTTTACACTTTGACTATTGCTCTAATAAACTAATAAGAAGAAACTTGTGAAGAGCAACTTTTATTTTTTGACCTCATAGGGGGGCCAAATAGTCTCTTAATGCACGTACCCCTTTATATATGGACTACTTTCAACAAACTATTATTCATGTATAAATATGGAATTTGTCTGATGAATGATAATCAAGATGGTCGCAAAGCGGATATCTCCGTTTCACTGTGGAGCCTTAATTATGCAGGGCTCTCTCTGAGCCCGACTGTTCAAGTTTGTATATCTGTCAGTCAATGCGAAATTGTATGTGCTTATTCTATTACCTTTTGTTGGCGTAAGAACAGTCATTCGCAAGGCTGATATGTACCTATACGTTTGTCCCTGCATCTCAATTCCCCTCATCAACATTAATCTGGTGCCCAGTGTTCAGGTGATCGGATATGTAAATACAGGTGATCAGAACCCCATCCCCACATTTCCCAAGGTGTGGGGGATAGGGCTAGGCTACTGAGGACCTGGTTATCTGTTTACATTGCTGAACACCTGAAAAACGGGAACCAGGAATTAATGTTGATATTGTCATTAATAGAGTGTATGTATTTTTTTCAGTTGATATTTATATTGACATTAAACGGCATGAAATTACCTAGAATTTTATCTTATCGACCCAAAGTCTAGCACTAAAGCGAACACCAAATTACAATTCACCAGGAGGTGGAACCAACAGCCCGACCCCTACCTATTCAAGCCACGCTCCAAACAGAGTTCGGAGGTGAACCGAGCATAGGCTGGAACAGATTCAAACTTATAAAATGAAGCAAACTCATCTCATCTGCTGTTTAATGTGGGGATCCAGAGGGGGCGATGGTCTGGACACCACTCCCCCCCCCCATCCGCATGAAAAATCACAAATCTAAAGGGTTTCTTGGGCATACGGGTCCAGATCCCCTAGAAAATCATAATACTAACAATCAAGCAGTCAATGTCTGCCCATCGTCAGCCCACCAGCAACGCATTTGATTTGCGCTTCACTGGACCGATGATGGTACATTTTCAGTGGGGTTTTGACCCCTCTGACAAAACTTTCAGGATATGCACATGTGTTTGATAAAGAGACTCATGCACCAGCTGTCTGTTACAGTCTTCTGTTAGAGAGGCACCGTAGCCTGGTGTCTGACATAGCAACTCCTGCAGCTGCTGTTTGTAATAGAGACTCTTGCGTGCATGATTTGCAATGGAGAAACATGCACCACTGGATCATATGAAGTCATACGGACCCTTGTCTGATATAAAGACTCCTGCATCCGTTGTTTGTAATACAGACATCTGTATTAAATGTCTGATATAGGGTCTCCTGCATTCTATGCCTGATACAGCTACACCTGCAGCTGCTGTCTGATTTAGAGACTCCTGCACCCACTGCCTGATAAAGAGGCTCATGAATAAGATGTCTGATATAATATAGAGGCTCCTGCATCCGCTGCTGATTAGGTGACTCTTATACTCACTATCTGACATTGAGACTTGTATTTACTACCTGATATAGCGAGTCCTATATCCATAATCTGGTATAGAGGCTATTGCGTCTGCTGACTGTAATAGAGACTCGTATACCCACTACCTGCTATAAAACCGGACCGCGTAGCGCTGTCGGTAACGTGTCTGACTACAGATGTGTGTCTGATTGCAATTCCAGGGGTCGCGAGTTCGATCCCGGCCCGGTCCCATACTTTCGTGCAGATTGATCATGAAATAATTTCTACGGTCATTCTCCTCTCTTCCCCTGATTCTTTCAAGAAGGGTTGTTGTCAGTTACAAGCGAAAGTATGTGCACGAATTACTGGTTATCCGCTTGTTCAAGCCTGCCCAGGAAAAAGTGTGGTTAGGTGAACTGACCGTCCCGCAATGACCATAGCTGTTGACTTGGGACGTAAAGCAACAAAACAAGCAAACAAACAAAACCTGCTATAAAATATTTGCTACCACGTTTCTGCATTCGTGATTTAATTTGATATGCAATCTGACCATGTTCTTAAAAAATTGAATTTTGACCTTTTGACCCAAGGGTCAGGGGATGGGGGTGAGCAGGGCTCTGCGGGCAAAATATTTGCTATTCATGATTCCCTTAAATTTGATATGCAAAATGATCATGTTCTGAAAAAGTTGAATTTTGACGTTTTGACCCCACTCCCTAAGTCCACCCAAGGGGGCGGGCACAGGTCTTTGATCGAAAATCACGTTTGATATGTTTCTTATTTATTGTAACGCTGTCTGCATGCAAAATTTCTGTAAAAATATTGATATCTGACTGAGTTATTGCGAAATTTTCATATTAGACCTTTGACCCCACCAGGGGTGGGGGGATGGTACATTTTTAATCACGGTTATGCTTATCTACAGGCACTGTGTAATCATGGCTTATAGTGACAAGTTGTAAGATATAATAGTTTTGAAGAAATGTGAAGTTTATTCTACCAAAAAAGTCAATATAGCCTTTACATTAGCCTAAACCTAAGTCAAAGAAGGGCCAAAACTCAGTCAAAAGTTTGCAAATTACCACCAAATTCGAACTTTACCAGTATTTTATAATGCTTTATCAGTTAAAAATTTAAATGAAATTGTTGCATCCCTCTAAAAGTTATTGATTGGAAACCACAATTTAGCCAAAATCTAAATAAAAAAGGGCAATCAGTCAAAATTTTGTAGATAACCGCCACTTTCGAACTTAATCTGTATTCATGATGCTTTACTCTTCTGTAAAGTTTGATAAATGATTAAATTGATGAATCCCTTAAAAAGTTATGGATTGCAAACCAAAAGAGTGACAATGTGGACTACGATGACGCCGCCTAAGACGCCGATGGACACATGATGCCTATGAGTCAACCATGCGTCGCCAGCGACTCAAAGAGCGGGTACGTTTATATGACGAAGGGGCAACAATGCAACTAATATATACACGAGGTCTTCGCCACTATAAAGAATTATCTATTGTTGATATACCATGTTAGGGTTGTAAAGCCCTTCCGCATATCTCACATCATACTTAGGCCTCTGTCGCGAGAGAACCTGACTCTGTCGCATGTGAACAACAAAGGCACAGACCAGTCTGCGCATCCGGCTTGTCTGATGGGTGCCTTTGTTTTTTGCTCCCTGGAAAGTATTAAAGCTAAGCAGCTAAACTTGGTCCATTCAAAGCTTCAAGCTTCTATCGAGCAGGCTGATTTTAGCAAGATGTGGTCAGAAATCCTGAAGAAACGTGATGCAGCACATATTGAGCCTGCTCATTATCCTAACCAAACTGTTACTATTCAAGATGATAGAAGGCACTTTCGTGCTACATGTACATAATTGTTAATATTTTGCCAGTTACTGACAGCCAACCTTTTTAAATCGACTGAAGAAGAAGAATGGCCAAAAGTATTTTTATGGAGGGTGCACAGTGGCTTTGTCTTACAATGCTTGACTCGAGACAGAGGACCTCCAGGGTCTATCATCATCGTCGTCACTGCATTATGTCTTTCAGCACATTAATACTTGCATACTACTGGTTCAACCCATGAAGAACCATCCCGACATAACTGAAAACATTTTGACTGGGACGTTAAGAATCAAATCAAGCAAACAAACAAGTATTTTCATCCAAAAATTCTAAGAATGAGCAAAGCGTATATTTGTTTACAAAATGAAGTTTTTGACAAGCTTTTATTATATTTTTTATTGCACAAAGGTTGTGGGATTGATGTGCAAAGTTTACGTATGTTTTAGTCCTACTTGCGCTTGAAATTGGCCCAGAATAGACGAAACTGTCTTCATTGTTCCCTTTAACTGGGCACAGTACCTCTTATGAGTATCAGTATTACTTCGTTCAGTGCGTCGATTCTACCGATACAGTTTCTAATTCACTGCTATTAGGGGGTTCAGTCATATAGAGCTGAATATCTCATAATCGAAAAAACAGATCAGTCTGAGATTTCTGGTATTGTAGGATCATAAGCCTCTCGAACTTCTGGTGAAGATCATTTTTAGCTAAGTTGTTTAAATTCGAAACGGGAAGATATAAAGTTGTGAATATTCGCTTTTTTGACAACTATCCCTCTAAAAGAATGCGTTTCTTGCGCTCCCACGCTACACTGTCGTTGTTTTCGCACAATATTATGACATGTATGCATATATCAAAGAAATATAATGAGATCCACGGCGGGAGGACAAATCTAACTATAAGAAAACATGCGAAAATACTTACCACCCCCTCACAAATTTAGGCCAAAAACTCTCGATTCTACCGATACAGTCGATTTCACTCATTTCAGGCGCACAGTGAATCGATACTGTGGAACGGGTAAACGGAGGAAACGTCCTTAAAATATTTCAATTATTAGACTCGTAGGGCCAGTTAAGCAAATTTTTCAGCGTAAGATTGTGATTATTTTCTTATCCATCGGTTTAAACATGTGTTTTGGGTGCTCAAAAGAACCGTCTCATTGAGACGGTTCTTTTAAGTAACCACAACATAATATGTTTCGGTTGAGAAATACGAATATACTTTTCAGTTACGCACTCTTATCTGGGAGCCTGTATAATTAGGATACATTGTAAGTGTATGTCAACAGGTTTAGGGTTACCAGATGCTTTATTGATAATAATATATACCTAAGGAATAATGAAACGCAACAAACACTTCGAGTCATTGTAAGCATACAATATGATGCAAGTTTGTAGTGCAAATGATATTTATCGATAGGAGCTATATGTGTCCGTCAAATTACAGCAGGTTCAACGTAATTATCGATTACGTAATCATTTTGGTATGCGCGTAACCAGCCTGACCCCCGGTAGTAAACTGCTGAAACAGGGTCATTGAAAGCAAAGTTTGAATCAATCATCGGTTTATTGTTTTAAAAAGTCTTGGCATAGATTGCAGATCAAGGAAATGATCAAATTGCGACGTTTCTGTAGGATTCTGAAACGGCTTAACGTCATTAACGTCAACTCTGAAGACTGCGTGAAACGCGTAAACTTTCTTTTCTGCTTGAGATCTATTCATTACAAGGACGCTTTGTTCAAGAATTATGACTTGAGATCTTCAGACGTCAAAAAAAAACTCAATTCTGACGTCAAAATTCGATATCCTACGTTTTAATGGTATCCATGATGTTAATGTGTTTTTCTAATGATAAAATGGTCCAGTGACAAAGTTTAGGCTACAGTTAACAAGTTTGGTGTTCACTCCCGGCATGTAATCAGATGTTTTCTCTTGCTTGTTTGGCTTACGTCATTATAAACACCTTACCAGCGTATTTCTTCGGTATCTGAAAAGTCAGTTTATCCCAAGACAGCATGTTCTGATGTCTCTAGGTTTATCTTATCCCATATATTCACCAGTGACCCAAACTTGACGGCTCTAATTGACGTTTATCGATTTTTCACTACCATTGTGTATCTTGCCATTCAAGTAGCGTGTTTTGACGCAATATTTGACTGCATTACGAATATGATTGGACGTTTGTTTAATTTGCACATTGTCAAGTCGACGTCAAACAACCAAACATGGAAAGGACGGGGTTTCTTGATCTTTATTCTGACGGTAACGTCACGTTTTACGTTTTCATATGTTTTCATCTTGTAGCGTAAAATGTAGCGTCAAAATGACGTTTTGGTATTTCATCACATGCTATAAATACTCAAAAAGAAATTTTCAAAAGAGATTTCACCAAACCGTCATTTAAACACGCAAAAAATATATTTTGTCTGTTGCGTTTCTTTATTCCTTAAGTATATATTTTAATTAGTTGTAGTAATTGAAAATATACATCCAACTGGACATCATGACCGGTATTTCACACTTGAAAACTAATCTTATATATACTGACGGACTTTACAAACGCAACACTTGAATAACAGCTTTAATTTATATCTCGAAAAAGAAGGCAGAACAATAATTTTGATTGTATGTTAGTTAAAGAGCATTCATTTGTAAGTAAAACATGGAAAACTCGTCCAAGTAAGATGAACTTAATGCATTAAAATGTAAACTTTTTGAGATAGGGCTAAACTGTTTTATGTGACCAAATGTTATGAATGAAAGATTCCCTACTTCTTTAAATCAAGAAACACTAGAAGCATCAAATTTGTATCATGCACATCATTTGTCATCAAGAAATCACTCTCATATTGATTGGCACGTCTGTGATACAGCTTATTTGCGTATATGCCGTTTATCTGGGTGTACCCTTTCCTTCAATAGCTTACTTAAGAAATGTTTAAATGGCTAAATTCATACGGAGCAAATAACGTCCTCCAGTTTAGTTATACAATTTAAAAAAAAAACTAAAGTGTTTGCTGAAGAAGCAAACTCATGATGACATTATAGACGGATGGCTGAGAATGGGTTTGCTCCCCCCCTAGGGAATTTTGCAGACATATCCTATCTTGAGAGAATTGAAAGCCGAGTCTTTTAAGAGATGTTTGCACTCTGTGCTCCGGGGCGTTAGTCTGTAAGAGCCTGTAACATACGTTACTTAATCAAACTAAGAAAAAGTAAATTGAAAGTTTGGGCTACAAATTAAAGACTTTAAAATATTTATTTTTTAAAATCATTCATTTAGTCTGCATACTGGATATCTTAACTACTTATGGCAGCCATTTGAACAAAATTGCGGCTTCCTAAGGTGTCATATGCGTTACATAAATCAGATAACCCATTAAAATTTGCAAGTGTGGCTAACATCATTTACATTCACAATCTCTCTGTGTGTTTTGCAAAATGTTTTTAACCATGTCTGACTAGCTTATGCAATTGGCTAACAGAAAAATTAAAGTTTGTTTCTCTAGCTTAAATATTTTTTTCTGGAATAAGCAATTAAACAACCCTACCCCTACCCAGTTTTAAGGTGAAATGTTTGGTATTAAAACTAAAGTAAAAATAGTTAAAAAATATTTGCAGTTAATGAATGTGTTTCATTGTTTGGGATTTATTTGCTTATTTGAAAAGACTCATAAATCTGCAAGTTTGTTGCAAAATTTTTAATATCAGAGGCTGTAACATATGTTACCTGATGTAATAAATGGGCAAGCTCATTGTCTTTACGTAAGATATGCCTAAAATGTTTTAATCTCCTCGAGGGAATTTTGCAGACATATTCCTTCATATAGTGCAACTCAAGCTGCATTAAATAAGGGATGTTTGCACTCTCTAGGTTGTGGAGTTAGTCTGAAACCGCGTGTTACATGCGTTACTATATCAAATAAAGGAAATGTAGTTTGAAAGTTTGAGCTAAAATTGTGAAAAAAAAACTCGCAGCTGTTGGATATCTTACATTGTTTAGGGATTTTAAACTTGGGCCTATGATAAAGACTTATAGATCTGCTAGTTGTCATCAAGTTAGATCAGAGAGCCTTACATATGTTAGCGTGATAAGTAAAATCATCAAACATTATTTTGACATCAAGCTGAGTAAGGGCCTGCTCCATCCTAATCCCCTTTGGATTTCTGCAGACAAATTACATCTTATGTAACCATTCAAGGTGCATTTAATAAGAAATGTTTGCACTCTGTAAGTCGGGGCGTTAGCCTATAACAGCTTGTTACATATGTTACTATATCAATTTGTGAATAATAAATTTGAATGTTTGAGCTACCAAAAGAAGACATTAAAATTATCTAATAAATTGACATTCTTATAGTCTTTATACTGGATGTCTTTACTACATATGGAAGCTGTTTAACATTAATACGGCTAACTGTGGTGTTATGTGCGTTACATGAACCTAATTATAATTTAAAAGCTATAGTTGTGATAATTGTGGCTATCGTCATTTAGTTAAACAACTACTATGACTTGGTTTCAAACTGTTTTATTAGATTTTACAAACATATACTCAATTGATGAATAGGAAAAACCAAGTTTGCTTTTCTATCTTAAACATATTGTCTTATAGGAGCTAATACACAGACCTACTTCCAGTTTTACAGAGAAGCGAATTTTGTTATTTTTGACATTTTTCATTTTCTTAGTCTGTCTTGCTCATATATCTACAAGGTGTCATTTAGTTAAAGATCAGGACACGTAATGTGTACTTATAAGTCTTTAGTGCCACAACACTAGAAATTATATTCATTTCTTATTATCAAGCCCATGGACTGGTGTTACAGATGTTATCAATGACCTTTTGGACACATTTCCTAATACTGTGCATATAATGCTAAATATGGAGCCACAAATAGAAAAGATAGTTTTACATTTTTACAAGAAAATACAATAAATGAATTGGTCCAAACTATTTCTTATCTATTTAACACTCATGTTAAACGTTTGTTGTTGTCTGCTTCTGTGGTAATCATTATTATCACACGCCTCCTTGCAACTAGTAGAATCATCACACAATATTTCAATCATTTACTGTTATTCAATTTTACCACCAGTCCACTCAAAATAGATGAGCCATTATCAACTTTCCAATTTTTACATTTATGGCTTGGAACATTCGGAAACTGATATGAATTCCTAATAGTTGGCTCTTTGAGTATGTGTTTCAAGTGATACTCTGCAAGTAGGGGAAAGACTAAAGCTTTACAAAGAGGAAAATTATGCCATTAAGAGCAATGAGTACCTGGACTGATGTACTTTGATATTCCTGTGATAAAGAATCATATGTAAGCTGGTTAACTTTTATAAATGTAGCCTTTCCATACATGCAACCCACATATTTTCATCTAATAATGTCTCTGCACTTATTATCTTTCCCCAAGCATTCAAAAACTTATTTGAAGTCTTAGTACTTCTGAAGTGCTGAAACCGAGGTAACTCTTTCCCTTCAGATAAACTAACTAGATGTATCACAGCAGGTAAAGCAATGAAATGCAGGATGAACAGAGCGCAAATTAGACCCTTTCAATTCAATGATTCACTAAGTTTCTAAGATAAGAGCGCTTATTAAAGATTGTAACATATATAACTCGTCATAATAAATGAGCAAGAGCATTTTCATGACATCCATTTTGATTACACAGTCAGAGGCAAGTGTTTTCAATTTCAGTGTTTTCAATGGATCATGAAATGAGGCACCTTATTAACTTGTTTACTCTGTATAAATCTTCCATAGAGCATAATATAGAACTACTGGTTATTCCATTCTACCTATAGTCCACTTTCCTTCTTTTGAATGCAACAGCTAATGATATGGCTGCAAAAACTGAGAAATCATAGGTTTTGATGCTTTGATAAGTTAGGGGTCTTTCATGCAAACCAAAAAGAGATGATGCTTTGATAAGTTAGGGGTCTTTCATGCAAACCAAATATTTATGTGTCTTGATCCACATCTGAATTAAGGGTGAGGTTGGCGCCGTTAAACCGGTTTAAGCCCTCCAGTAAAATATTTTACTGACCGTTCCAAGGCGGTACTTCTTTTGTGGATCTTTTATGTTTTTGTTCTGTCTTGTGTTTGCTATGTTTTGTGCGCGTCTGTTTATATGTGCTTTGTGGTCACCTGCTGGGAAAGGGCTGACCTCTTGGCTCTCGTTTGTGGTGTCTTCTGTGAGTTTGTCACTTTCCCATTGGTATCCTGGGTCAGGTGTGGTACTTGATTGTATCGATTCCTGATCTTTGCAACCTTACTTCTTTTACATTATTTTAAGACATGCTTCAATGTACTGACATAGAAAAACAACCAACTGCAAACATAATTGATGGCAGTGTCCAACTTCATATTCTTTTTCTTATACCAGGTAACTTTCAAGGTGTAACAGAAATTGTTTCAGACGGTCTGCCAAAACCATCAAGAGTCAACATTGTAACTAAAGAAAACTTATAAAGTTCTTTGGGCGCAGCAAAATACTATTGATCTAAGACCTGAGGACTTAAGCACCAAAAGACTGGATAGGTTCCATGGCAAATGATGCAAAAAAGCAGCCTATCAAATTTCTGTTTGACCAATGTCAGAAATCTTAAAGTATTCTTAGAGGTACACGGTAGAGACATAGATTTTGCAAAATCAGAGCAAAGTTATCATTTGACTAGCACAGATGCAGAGGCAGCTGCAGTTAGATTGCTCTTGCCACTTCACAGGCAGAAATATATACCAGAGTCATACTCCATTGTATGCATATATGTGAAATGGCATTAAACACATATTTAATCAGGTGTTTGATTCCATGCCACTGACATGCTATTTCTGTTTTTGAAGAATGCTAAGGATTCAAGTTTGGGTGAGTCAAGTTGTTTGACGCTGGCACTGGCCACACATACAAAGAAAATTAAGTCTTTTGATGGCTAAAGAGGAGGATCACATGAAATGCTTATAAGTGATGTTTGTCACAATTACCAATTATAAAAAGTAATCTTAATTAATGTAACACATATAACACCATAGGAAGCTGTATATTTGTTAAAAAATCTTTTCTTATGTATCAAAGGTATTCAGCATGCAAACTACATGAATAATTCAAATAAATAGATAGTTTTATGTCTTCTTTCTGTTTCTCAGACTTTCAATTAATTTATTCTTAAATTGATATGATAACATACGTATCATACCATTACAGGCTAACCCCCTAGTAAATAGAGTGCAAACATCTCTTATTTGATGCAGCTTGAATTGTTCTTTAAGGTAGGATATGTCTGCACAATTCCCAAAGGGGTGGAGAGGAACAGGATTGTATTCAGTTTGCAGTCCTAATACAATGCCATGATTCTACTGGTTGTGATGGAATGGGTGATTATTTTGCAATAGAAGCAGACACAATGATAGACATTTTGAGGGTGACTTAAATAAAGATTGTTTTTGAATAATTTTATTTAATAGGAATATTTATTAAATTGTGTCATTTAAATGAGAACTATTATTTTCTATCTTTATGTCCATATATTTAATATTATAGGCATTAGGAAATATGTGATTAAAAAGGTTATATATAACATAGGTAACACAATTCCATGGGCTTGTTATCAGCAATGACTGAAATTACTAAGACTAAGGCACCAGAGGCTAGAGATTAATAGGAAAACATGTGAAAAATGGTATTTTTCTGAAATATCATCTCTTACTTCAAAGAAAATTTCCTAGCTCATTCATTATGCCATGTAACATACGTTACATACTTTAATAAGTGCTCTGATCCTAATGTCAAACTTGCAAATGTATGATTCTTTATTGCATTAGCAAGACAGTGCTTAAAATGTAAGATATCCATGAGCGTCAAATATTTTCATATATTTTTCTTCAATAATAGATACCAACATTGGATACTTAAAATTGGGGGTAGGGTTGTTTAAAAGCTCATATAAAACAATGTTTTTGAGATAGAAAAGCAAACTTTGTTTTTTCTGTTAGTCAAATGAGTATTTTAGTAAACTAAGATTAAAAACACTTGTAAAAATGCTTAAATCGTCTGTAAAATGAATGATGTTAGTCACGATTTCAACTTTCAAAGGGAAATTTAATCTATGTAACGCATGTAACACCATTGAAGGCTGTAATTTTGTTTAAAATGCTGCTTTTATGTCGCTTAGGCATCCAGCTTGCAAACTACATAAGAAATTTGAATAATTAGATGGTTTAATGTCTTCTTTCTGTAGCTCAAACTTTCATTTTGATTTTTTCCTTAGTTTATTACAGTAACACATGTAACAGGCTGTCAGAGACTAACGCCCCAGAGCACAGAGTGCAAACATCTCTTAAAAGATGCGGCTTGAAATTTTCTTCAAGATAGGATATGTCTGCAAAATTCCCTAGGGGGGGGAGCAGTACCTTTTTTAGCTCGAAGTCTATTATCGAAGCGTATGAAATTTACATTCAACAGTCTTTTGGAAGATATAAGGGGAAGTTAGTGTTGCGTAATTAAAGTCCGTCAGTATGTATATTGCATACAACACACACATCTGTCGCAAAGGGGAGTTCACATCTTGTTGAATGATCATTTAACATCGGCCCTTATCTGGATTCAAACCCTTTGGGACTGATAGTGTTCATGAAAGATTTTTTTGAAAATTTTGATTTTGAAAAAAAGTCAGCAGACGACAGCAAAACAATGAAATATTACCCAGAATGAAAAGAGTTAAAAAAAATCAATGTTACCTCATGCGCGGATCACAAAAGTTTTTTCAGACGGGGTCCAATTTTTGACGTTTTTTTAGTTGATTAGGGGAGAGGGGATCCAAATACCACTATAAGCGGGCCGATGGTGGCCCAACACTGAATGCTGGCCTGTAAGCTTTGTGGTTTTACAGGGCCCCGTGCCCCCCCCCCCCCCCCTCTGATCCGCGCATGTACCTTCTGCAATGATGTGGTCTAATCTTTACAGAAAACTTCCTATTACATTGCAAACAGTGGCTTCTTTTGGCGGGGTTGATATAGTGGGTCTTTGCCATTCCTGCAACAGAAGAGAACATAAGAAAATGTTGCTTTAATAGGGAAACATCAATGAGCCGTCAGGCCCACCGGGATTTACCTGTTGGATTTCTTTTGCTCCGGTATTCAGTTTTATGTACTGCTGAGTCCTTATCTTTGCTTTATGTCCTTTTTATATCTTGATTTATATGGTTTTGGAGATGATGCATTGATAAGCTAGGGGTCTTTCATGCAAACCAAACATCTACGTGTTTTGATCCACATCTGATTTAAGGGTGAGGTTGGCGCCGTGAAACCGGCTTAAGCCCTCCAGTAAAATATTTTTACTGACCGTTCCAAGGCGGTACTTCTTTTGTGGATCATTTGTGTTTTTTTGTGTCTTGAGTTTCTCATGCTTTCGCGTCTGTTCATTGCTACCTTGTGGTCACCTGCTGGGAAAGGGCTGACCCCTTGACTCTTGTTGGTGATGTTTATTGTATTTTTGTGACTTTCCCATGTGGTATCCTGAGTCAGTTGTGGTACTTGACTGTATCGTTTCCTGGTCTTTGCCGTCTTTCACGCAATGCTAGTGTATTTATTGTCATTTGAAAACTATTTAACTCTTTCCTTTTCAATTACTCAGTTTTATCTGGAGGCTTGCCACTGGCAACCATTAAATAAACTACGGTGGGCCCAGCCAAGCCCAAGGCAAGAACCAAGGACCGATTCACATATGAAAGTTTTAGGTCAGATTTTGAAGCCTGACCCATCATCGTAATATTAAAGGGGAAACCGTTGCTAAGCCCGTTGCTAAGAGCCATGGCTGAAATTTATAGCTGCTGTCCTGTCAGCCAAAAGTTACAGTGACGTTATGTTTTGTTTACAAAGTTATCAGCGGATAGGATAATTGCACAAGTGATCTATCGATTCGCGTTAGCTACTGTCCTGCCAGCAAAGAGTGACAGTAACTTCATTTTTTGTTTACAAAGTTATCAGGGACTTATAATAGATATATCACTCGTGTATTAATCCTATCCGCGAGAAGCGTACAAGTTAGTGCTTTACTAAGCAATTGTAAACAAAATGTTACGTCACTGTCACTCTTGGTTGGCACGACAGTAGGCATACAGATTAATATATGATGTTGATGATATGATATTCATGTTACAGCAAACTACTAGTTTATTATACTATTTGATTATCGTTTTGAATTGATCGAGAAAAGGAGACTTTCAACTTTTTGATTTTAAAACGAATGAAAATACTGGTTCTAATATGCCCTGTTGCAGAAGAGTTATTGTTGAACGAGAGAGAGAGAGAGAGAGAGAGAGAGTGAGAGAGAGAGAGAGAGAGAGAGAGAGAGAGGGAGACAGTTTTAGAAGATTACACTGTTAAGTGTAAAAAGAAATTAATCCATATAAGCTGATCTTCCAATTTATGAGAAATATGCAAACAGTGCAGACCAGATAAGACATACTGTGGTGTCTGATCAGGATCTTCGCTGTTTACTTACAGAATGTTATATTAACATTTGAGGGGGGGGGAAATACCTCCCTTCAACCTTTAAAACTGAAATGGGCTGGTCCAATTGATAAGAATGGGAAATTCCATTCAGCTTAAATGGGTTAAAATGTCTACAGATCCTCACCTTTGTATTTACTTTCATCTGTGTCAAATGTAAACGACTCTGAAGACTCTTTCCGAGCATGGACCACGTGGTCATATTGTATGGCATCAATGGTAGCAACATCTTCACTGATAGAGCAGTTGGAGTCAGATGATTCCTTTCTAGAGCTTGGACCACGGTCACTTCGCGTAGATGGGTTTCGCTGTCTACTCCTTGTGTGTTGTGCCTTTTGGTTTGACCCTTCTGATTGTGTCCTTTGTCGTTCGTTCATGAATGGTTTTGGACCTCCAAATGTCAGCTTTGTTTTGAGATCCGCCATTACTTGTTATAAACCCACTTCTTACAACATTACTAAAAACAAAAGTGCAGCTTGGTTTCATGATGAACCCCGTTATTTACACAATAATTCCTTATAGTCTGAACCTATAATATCTACGAGGACTCCTGGCCCAAAGGTTATACAACTTTTTTCGTGCTCAACTCAAATGAGTACGAAATTTCAACTGCTCATAAACATTAAAATACCGACAAATAAAGAAGTCTTTTGCTTTAAGTCACTCAGAAGTTGTATTTACCATGCTAATAAATGTTAAAATGCCAACAATTAACAATTGTTGGCATTTTAACATTTATGAGCAGGATAAATTTCGTGCTCAGCTGAGTTGAGTATGGAAAAAAGTTTTATAACCTTGGGGCCTGATTGTATTTTTGTTAATGCTTGACACCCAGTCCAGAATCGGCTCTAGGACTATTACAAATAATATAGGTGTGGATACCAAACGTGGTTTTTCAATTTAAGGTCACAGTGAGGTCAAAGGTCAAGTAAGTGCAATTATGCAGAAAAAAGACATATAAATACAGCAATTTCTTTTCGTCGTCACAAAGTGCCAACAATTTGAACAAAAAAATGCAAATGAATATAGAAAGGCACCAATGTGTACCACAACCTCTAAATTGACATTTGCAAACAAATGAAATACCATTTTTATACTAATAAACGTTCAGGCTCAATACAAATTAAAATACAATAAAGCCCTGTGGCCACTTTAGCTTATTTAGCACCCAGGGCATTTTTTCATTGGTGCCAAATTGTTCATGTGATTCAAAAATGGAGGTGTACCTACAAAATCAATCATCCCAGCTGCTACATATCATAGGCTACTAAAATTGGTACCAAATACAAGCTTAGACAAAGGCCAATCATTTTATGATCAAGAGATGCACAATATATTATTTGCATAATTTGCGTATTCATGATAATGATAAAATGTTAAAAAGTAAGGGAAATCATTAAAAACATAAATAAGCTGATTTCATCGTCATATTATCATTGTTGCATGTTGTTATGTCATCAGTGATACAAGTCCATTCATCCAATGCAATGGTCCTAAGTTTGCATACTCATGAATGTAAACTTTTTTTAAAAAAAGAAGGAAAGTTATGTAAAACTATAAATCTTGGGGAGGGGGAGGTTGGAGGTGGTTGGTAATTAGACCTACCTTGCACCCCTAGGGTATTTTCTCATATATGCTAAAATATTTAGTGGGGCCGTCTCAATGCAAAAAATATTGTCATAAAAATACACTCATTTAAAATATAGGATATTCAATGGTTTCCATGCCATGGCAAGCCATTATGCGATTCTGAAGAATGAGGGTGTTGGGGATCTCCTTATGAACAATTTGGCACCCCTGAAAAATTGTCCGGTGGTGGTGGTGGGGGCTGTAAGGTAATCTAAATTGGCTCCTGGGCTAATACAATAAATGTAACTTTGATGATGCACGACCCTATAAATTTAAAAATCCAAGTTACTTCTAATTCACATCTAGCCTTGCTCCCATTCGTCAAACACTTGTTTAGTAAAACATGCATATCTTTACATCCTGTTCAACCCTGATGACTGAGTTTGGCGTATGTTCTGAGTATAAGAAGGGAGGTAACTATTACAAGATAAAAAGACATGATATCTATTATACGATTGGAGCCAGTCTAATTCAAATCTATCAGTTCGAGGAATGACTGCTTTTACAATGCACCTAGCTCCTGATAAGTGCCCATATGTTTATAAGTAATAGTTATACCATGGGTTGCCCGCCTGTACGTGGAGACAATCCACGAGCTTTAGCGAGTGGATTACCTTACGTACAGGTGGACAGACATGGTATAACTATTTTATACCACATACATTAATGTAGACCTTACACGTCATGAGTTATTTCGTGCTAAAGTTGGTAAGGGTGGTATAATTTGAGTTACCTGTTTGCATGTGTCCTCAGCCTCTTCAGATGGGGTTGCGGAAATTCTACATATTCAGCATATTTAATTGCCAACAAGGCAACTTGGATTTCTACCGGATAGGCACATCCCGCTGCATCGCAAGCACATTCTATCATGCAGATCTGATCAGCCTTTTACATTTGAGCCGCATCATGAGTTTTCCAACAATGTGGTGTGTGCGACCAGCAAAGCCTCAGATCAGCCTGCGCATACGCGCAGTCTGACCAGAGCCATTGATAGTCGCTAGAATATTCTATGAGTGTTGAGCTACTGACCGAACATCTTTTGGGGTTTCTAAGCTTAAAAGGAGGCTGCACAGGCTCGTCTGAGTCTACACTTGTCAAAATGCCACATTGTTGGAAATCACATGGCGCGGCTCATTTAAATCCGACAGTGCTGCACCTTTTTGCAGCCACGAGTGGTGAGCTCCATGCAAGCCATTGGCACAGCTGACAATCTGCTCCATACAATTTCCATTACTTTTAGCCCCAAAGTAAGTGTGAATATGATCAGGAAACACCACAATCACACACTGCAGACCCATCCACAGTACCGTAAGGAAGATCCGCAGAACACTTATAGCCACAATATATCAGAAAGACAACTAAAGTAAAGCGTCTTCCTCGTCCAGATGATTGCAAGACTAGACAGGACACCAAGTAATGAATAACTAAACAAGGACAAAACACAGAACCCCCACAGACAATGGGAGCAACATTAAATAATAAATCAACAACAACAAAACCACCGCCATGTTTCCATCCACAGGTATCGATTGCTGTTCCGACATCCATTTGAGCAATATTAGCATTCAGTCATTTTTTGCCTGATAATAAACTCTCAAACAGTGCAATTCAAAGGCATCTTTTGTAAGTCTCTCATTGGAGGAAATATGCCTTATAGTCGGGGAACCAAAGTCGCGTATCGTGCAAAAACACACATTTTTTGCACCCGAAAGGTATACGGCTGGAATTTTGTATACTGATAGTCTAAATAGTGCTTGATATGAAACCACTGTATAGCAATGCGACCAGAATTGCATTTCGCGGAAAAATGCATTTTTGTATGCCACATAGGTCATGTTAAGCAATCTTTCATAGCATAGAAAGTGTGATGTTTCCCTTATCAATAAGTTAAAGAGCGTGCGTTTTGTCTCCAAAAGAACCGTCTCATTTAATAGGTCCATTTATGTACCCACAACATATCTTTAGGTTGAGAAATATCAAAACTAATTTTCCATTACGCACTATTATCTGGAGGATGGGTATGAGAAGCCGTTTGACTGTTCAATAATGCAATAATACCCTATCAAATGCATTTAAAAGTATGGGAAGTCATTTGTGCAGCAAAATAGTCTTTTAAGGGACATTTTGTCTTTAAAAGTACTATGCGGTTACATTTCTGCATCTCAGACGGGGACAGACAGGTTTTCCATGGTGATATGATAATAGTTATACGAGTTTTTTATACTTAATTTACCACTGTTAAATGAAATTATTGTTTTCAGTAGATAAAAATCCCTTTGGTCCCTACAATGGCCCTCTGTTTCAAATCTGCTGTAAATATGGAAGGTCAACATGCTTTAAACCTTAATAAATAACATTTATGTGTTAAACTACTCTTAAGTTGACCTGGTATTTAACTACGCACCCGCTGGCATAAACTAAATTACTAAGTATCAAATTATCGTGGTTTCATAATTTTACTTTTCAGCTAACTTTTCTAGTTTGCCATAGAAAATAAAATAAATTGTCTTAAATTATGTCCCAAACGTCTGGCTAGCTGTATGCAGTGTTTAAACACATTCAATTTAAAATTTATTTATTTATGTGAAAAATATGCAATTCAGACCACTTCAGCGGGAGGACAAAAGTGAATAAGTAAGCACACATTGTTTTACGAGATATGCTTCCAAGCGATATATAAATAATTATTAAATATATTTTGGGGCAATAAATGCAGTTTTAATGAGATTTGAAGAAAAAACATCTATAAATTTAATTTCAAAATGGGGGTGCCCTAATCTACACACTTTAAAAATCAATAAGCAGTGTTCTTAGATGACCACCACTGCTTCTGAGGTCTACGCCGATGTTTTACTATTACATAAACTCAATATTTTTCAATCCTGAACTTTTTTAATAAAAAATATATAACATTTTGAAAAATAATATTTTGACATGTTCTTGCTGGGCTTCCATAGAAAGATGACTGCTCTGGCGTTATGCAAGTCGATCGAGTCTGCTATACAGTGGTTTAAGATACACCATAGAATTACCTTTGCAACCATACAAAATCCAGCTGTATACCTTTCGGGTGCAAGGGTTAGCATTTTTTCTACCTTAGTTCCCCGACTATTACTCAGGATAACAAATGCACAATATAATTTTCCCCTGATTTATGATATGTGTGATAAGGCCATGCAATGTAAATATATTGTCAGTAGTGCCCATGTTTGTCCTAAACCATGCCTGTGCCTCTATGTAAACTTGCCCTAATATTAACTGAATTGTTTCAACATAACCTAATAAACGTTTCTACGGAAGCCTATATGTGACATTGTGTTTTGTGTTTATGCCGTTTTGATTTCGGTGTTTTAACTTTTTACTTTCGTATTTTGAATTTCCTTTTATGTGTTCTGTGTACGATGTTGTTCATTTTAAACGGCGCAAGGAGTTCTAGCGATAAGGCGTATATTTTCCCTAGTTGACATGATTACAAAACCTAAATTTTGAAATTGCCCAAATGTTTTTAAAATTGGTCTGTTCCGGTAGTAAAATTTACATAGAAAGCATTTAAATAGGTTTCAAAGCGATTCATCGTTTACAAAACCGTTAAAACTTGCGCCTTCTACTCCCACCCCTCATTTTACGTCTTTAGACTGGGTGCCGTTTAGACGAGAACTTTTGTAAATCCTTTGCAGGTTTTCAAAAAGTAAAAGTGCTAAAATATTAAGGATATAAGTACCCTTCATTTTCGAAACTTTGCGGTTTTTCTTCTGCGCATGCGTACGAAATATACTTAAAATTGTGACGTTTGTCATTGAAAAGATGAAACTGGCGTCTTTCAGTTTGTTTTTAGATGCTTTGCCCCCCCTAGACCCAAGATGCCCTTTGAACAATTAAATGTCGCTATACAAATACATAACATATGTAAAGGGCGTCTTGGGTCTAGGGGGGCAAAGGGGTTGTATAAGCGAAAGAAGACATCAAATATCTGACAAAAAATAGACCACTTTGCAAGATGGTCGTTTTTATTGTACATCAACTGTATAAATAGTTTTACTGTACATAGCGTGATAGGACGATTGGTTCCCTTGTTTAACGGTCTAAAACTCCAGCTGTTAAGTTTTTAGACTTATTTTTTCGCAATAACTTTTTTATCTTCAATTTTAGCAAAATGTGTTCGCGATGAAAGTTGTAGAGGAGAATTTCCGCCAACTTCTCCAAAAGGTCTTGTGCTTGTGACACAAACAGATTTTTGTGTATATATATGAAGATTTTGCAATAAACTGAATTCGTCCTAAATTTCTAAGTCTTTTATTGACAGGTATAATTCGTATAGGCGTGACAGAAAGGGGTAGTTTCAAAAAATATTCGGAAGCGGTGCATATCCCGCTCTTCAAAGGCTGTGCATAACATTAAACTGCCGTTATCATACTCAGAATTTACCGTGCATATGCAGAATCAACTTAAAGCAGGCTCATTTGTAGGAACAAAAAGGTTGGGTTATCGCATGCCGTGCATTTTTTTTCTTTTATGCACGTGCTATGAAATGAACAGTTTTGAGATGACCCTACTAGCTTAACGCACGAGCGAATTAGGCGCGATTTCTATTATATTTGAACAAGCCATCCATCGCTTTAGTAATTGAATAAGGGCGGCGCAATGTAACTTTTTGACTGACATCTTGGACTTAGTTTATTTGCGCTTTGCTTAAAATGTTCAAAGAGTGCATATAAGCACAGATGAACCTGCAGCATCTAGGATGTTGGAACCATTTGGAGAAGTTGGCGGAGGTGTTCCTGAATACTTTTTATCGCGAACACATTTTGCTAATATTGATGATAAAAAAGTTATTGCGAAAAATTAAGTCTAAAAACTTAACAGCTGGAGTTTTTTTTTTTTTTTTTTTTTTTTTTAGTTCCCATATATGTTACTGAATAACAAGTACAGTTGATGATTGAAATAAATTCCTATTCAATAAGAAGTAGAGTTATTACATGCACTAAGGAAATCCCGTTTTAAATATACAAATTCGGGGGCAATGGTGCATCGACGGCCCGTCTATATATATTTGTTTAATGTGCCTAGTTTCTCCTGTCGTCATTTCTACAAAATAAAACGAACGTCTCGTTTAGGGAGATTGCTCGCCTTATCGCTAGAAATTCTTCACGAGGTAGAGACAATATATAGACGAAAAGATGGGCGAAAACGAAGTTGTAAGTATTTTAATGCATTCATTGTACATGTAATGTTAGTGGGGTATTTAACATTTGAAATCCATGCAGCCAATAACTATCACAAAGTAAAAATATATAGGTCATGCTACAAAGAGGGTTATCTCTCTCTCTCTCTCTCTCTCTCTCTCTCTCTCTCTCTCTCTCTCTCTCTCTGTGAAAGCATTCAAATAGACCCCGGACAATTCAATACGACACAATTTGGTCCCGTATAATAGTTTGACCAATTTAAATTGTTACAGAAATTTATTTTAAGATTTTTTTGGAGGTCTGATGATGTGCACTCGAAAATTGGACGACATGAAAGGCAAAACGTATCTATCTATCTATCTATCTATCTATCTATCTATCTATCTATCTATCTATCTATCTATCTATCTATCTATCTATATATCTATCTATATATCTATCTATATATCTATCTATCTATCTATCTACATGTATATTAAGGGAGCGCAGTGGCTCAGTGGTAGAGTACTTGACTCGAGATCGAGAGGCCGTGGGTTCGAGCCTCAACGGCGTCACTGCGTTTATGGTCCTTGAGCAAGACACATTTATCCTAGCTAAGTACTGGTTCAACCAGGGAAGACCCGTCCCTGTTTAACTGAAAGATTGTTGATGGGACGTAAAGAATCAAATCAATCAAACATGTATATTTACTGTATATTTACTATCTATCAATCCATATATTAATCTATCTATCTATGAGCGTATCTGTCTTTCTGGAAATAAATAAATTGTACTCAATCATTGTTTGTGAGCGCAGTGTGTCCTACTGGAGATCTTTTTTTTTTTTTTTTGTTTGTTTGATTTGATTCTTTACGTCCCATCAACAATCTTTCAGTTATAAAGGGACGGGTCTTCCTGGGTTGAACCAGTACTAAGCTAGGATTAATGTTCTTGCTCAAGGACACAACGCAGTGACGCCGGTGAGGCTCGAACCCGCGGCCCTTCGGTCTCGAGTCAAGCACTCTACCACTGAGCCACTGCGCTCCCTATCTTTGGTTTTACCATAAAAATGCAATTATTGTACCTATTAGACCTTAAAATTTGGTAGTTTCACTGATATCAAACCAGTTATTCTTTTTTTTTTTAAAAAAAAACTTTAATAGTTGTTTAAATGCATGTATATTATGTGAAACCAGCCAGCAAAACACAACGCAAAAAAACAACATAATATATTTGTGCATCCGAAGATGTTTTACTATTAATAATTAATAATATTCATAATTTATCTTTTTTATTTTCAGGTAAAATGATATGTCTGCAAGATTAATGTGATCGTTTTAATACACAGTGTGGAGTTGTTAATTGTGTTCCATCATACTTCTCTCAAAAGAAAGGCCAATCTAGAGTACAATTATTTCTGGCATATTTTGACAAATGATAAAGTTTGTGTATCATTGATTTACATTATGTGGAAGACAATTAATATGTATCCTAAACACACACACACACAAAAAAACAACAAAAACAAAATCACGACAGCGATTTCAGCATTCAGAACCCATCTTAGATATTTTGAACTATTCTAGATAGCACCAGATGATCTACGTTATGACCTAGGCACATAGAATTGTGCTTCTGCAGCCCTTTTAGACACACAGCTGCAGACTCAGTTGTTGGATTTACATCTTCATGTTCGGAAACTGTGTTTCCAATCAGCAATAGAGACATGGCAGGAAACGCTGAAGCGCCAGTTATTACATTGCTTGATACGCGTTTTAAAGACCTGAGAGATACAGGATAATTTCAAGACACTAACCCCACTTTATGTTGAATGTGTCCGACTCTGTTTTATTGATCTCATTAAGCAGAACTAGATATAAAAGCGCCCAAAACAGATAAGTATGACCAAGAAATGCCACAAGCATAGACCACATACTAACACATGACACCACAGCAAACAATGAATCATCAAAACAGAATCACCACCTCAGAACGGAAGCAGCCGAGGCCACTGGGGATGGAAACATTTATGTGTCTTCTTTTGTGGATCTTTTATGTGTTTTTTTTCTGTATTGTGTTTGCTAAGCCTTTGTGCGCGTCTGTTTATATGTGCCTTGTGGTCACCTGCTGGGAAAGGACTGATCTTTTTGCTCTCGTTTGTGGTGTCTAACTGTGAGTTTGTCACTTTCCCATTGGTATTCTGGGTCAGGTGTGGTACTTGATTGTATCGATTCCTGATCTTTGAACCCTTAATTACTTTGATCCACATCTGAACTAAGGGTGAGGTTGGTGCCGTCAAACTGGTTTAAGCCCTCGAGTAAAATATTTTACTGACCTTTCCCAGGCGATATTTCTTCTGTGGATCATTTGTGTTATTTATGTCTTGTGTTTGTTTATTGCTGCTGTGTGGTCACCTGCTGGGAAAGGGCTGATCTCTTGGCTCTTGTTTGTGATGTTTAATTATGTTTTTATCACTTTCCCATGTGGTATCCTGGGTTAGGTGTGGTACTTGATTGTATCGTTTCCTAATATTTGCCGTCTTTCTTACTTAGATATATTTTTCTGGCCAAATATGTGCCCTAGTTGCCGCCTTTGTGAAAACACAAAGAGTGTTTAGCTCACATGGTGGCTTCTTAGCTTGTGTAAAACTGGAATCTCCATTCAATAAGAGCGCAGAGAAAATGTTGATGTACATGAAGGATAGCCTGATATACTATACTCAATGGTCACATTGTGTTTGAAACACTGGTAGATCAAGTTGATGTACCAACATGTAAAGATATGTATAGTAAGAAGACGTGTTTAAATGAATTTCTGGTGATATTGAGCCTTATAAAACCAAAGAAATGATTTTGAAACGTCAATGAATTTGTTCATTGGACTTAGACCTACAGAAAAAAACTCGGAAACACTCACATTTTGTTTTATATACATGTACCAGTGAACAAACGTTCTATTAACTAATTTCATCTGCAGTAGGTTTGCTTAATATGATGACAGTGGTGGTAGGAAATTAAGAGGTTTGCTTTGACGGCTCCAATTTAAGGACTCATCTATAAATGAGAGGGTTTGTGCCTGATGCTGTGTCTGCTGTCATGCCCACCAGGGTTTAACTGTTTGATTTCTTTTGCTACGGTATTCAGTTGTATATACTGTTGTATATCTATGTTTTATCACCTTTTTATATCTTGATTTATATGTACTTGGAGACGATTCATGGATAAGTTAGGGATCTTTCATGCGAAACCAAACTTATATGTGTCTTGATCCAGATCAGAATTAAGGGTGAGGTTGGTACTGTGAAACTAGTTTAAGCCCTCCAGTAGTTTTCTTACTGACCATTCCAAGGTGGAATTTCTTTTGTGGATCTTTTTCTATGTGTTTGTCTTTGCTATATTGTCTTGTCTGTGTCATGCAGCCTTGTGGTCACCTGCTAGGAAATAGCTGACTTCTTGGCTCCCCTGTATCTAATGTTTTAGTGTTTTTGTCACTTTCCCATAAGGTATCCTGGGTCAGGTGTGGTACTTGATTGTATCGATTCCAGAACTTTGACTCCTTCCCTACTTTGCATTGCATACACATGCCAGACACATAACACTTTGAAGCTTTTCCATCATCCATTGAAGAGCAACGAAATGTAATCCTAAATAATTTTATTTTTAAAAACTTGTATTTGCTTAACATATGAAATTAACAATAGTTGTCACACAAATTAACCGTTACACGTACTCTGTGTGTTGGCTCACCAGGATTCAACTTTTGGCTTTCATTTTCTCCAGTGTTACAGTATCGATGTGATATGTCAGAGTAAGCGTTTTTCTGTTAACTCTTCATATCCTTGAACCACCATGATTTACCTATGATTCCTTTGTTGCCTGTGTTGATTTATTGATGAGTTGGAAACCTCCACGCTGGCCATTCAAATACGTGTTTAAAAAATCACATCGAAAGTGAGGATTAGGACTGACCCCTCGTAAAGTTAACTTAAATCCACTAGTAACGCATTACTGATAATTCCAAGTTGATGCTTTGTTGTGGTTTCATTGCTGTTCTGTGTTATCATTAAATTGTCCTATTTAAGCTGCAATTTTCATCCAGTTACATTCGAATTCAGAATTACCACCTGTTTGGAAAATAGCTGCTTACTCGGTTCATTATATGTCATTTGTTTACTCCCATCAGTCTCGTTGTGACTCTTTTACCTTGTGGTTTTATGGGCAGGGTTTAGAATCTAATTGTATCCGTTCCTGACATTCATTTGCTTAATTTCCAAGTAAATAAATATTTGTTTTTTTTAGATGTATGAAATCTTCATTCTGAAATAGGTTAATACAGATTTCTTCAATGTTCAATCTACATTACTTGAAATTTTGATGAGATGAACGAGTGATTTTAGTTTAAATTAAGAGAAACATAGATAGATTGGCAGAAATATATTTGCATTCTGACTTTGACGAGATGTACTTTGGCTACACAGCCACAACAAAGTAATTAGCATACATGAAACGGGCGGGGGCGGTGTTTTTGACATAGAACAAGAATTTCACGGAGTTGGTGCTGCATCTGCTGGGCGAAGAGAGACAAAGTCATTGGGTCTTTATTAATAAAGCATAAGATATAGGTCATGGGTGTTGACCTATTAGAACTTGGTTTCAGTTTAGGTCAATTTCTCCCAACCAACACAGGATTTTAAGGAGATGCCTTATGCACGCTTTGGTGATTGAAGACACAATATTTAACGAGATCTTGAAGGTGGACATAAAATTGGCAATGTCAATGGAGCTTGAAATTTAAGTTGAAGTCATCGGATTAAGATGCGTGCTGCCTCAAGATGTTGAGAGGATGCCTTATGCCTTATAAATGTTTGATAGTGTTAGGCATTTTGGTTGAGGAGAGCACAAGGGTTGACATACAAATATAAAAATACCAGCCATTGGAGCTTGTAAAATATAGGTCAAGGTCACTGGTTTAATGTGCTAGCCAGTTCAGCATGACGAGCAGATACTTTACGGAAGTTTGATGGTGATATGCATTAAAATAAAAATCACATTTGATGCTCTTTTATTAAAAGAATTTTTTTACTTTTTGCCTTAGGACGTGTTCTTTACAAGTAAGTCGTTAGCGCCAGGTTTCGTTAGTCGTTCAGTGTACTGGCATTAATTTCTTTATTCTTGTAAAGTAAAAGTAAATTGTGTAAATTGTTACCAGTACTTTTAACGCCAAATATGAGAAGTTGCCTTGTATAATATTTGACATATGCGCCTCATCATGAGAAAACCTATCTTTGCGGATTTCTAACAGGTCCAACACAAACTTGGCTGTGTAGCTATAGCTAAATAAATATTTATATTGAAAAATGAACAGATCAAAGAGATGTCCAATACAAATTGAAGTACCTTTTTACAGATGCAGAAAACAAGGCGCAGATCAGCTGTGCATCCACTGGGAACTGATAAAGCATTGAAACAGTGACAATTAGCCTTATCGCTAGACATCTCGTTTTTGAATTTTCCAACTTTCTATTTTGGACTCGAATTGAACTTCTTAGCTACAAAAGCTTGCTATAATGAAGAAAAGATTAGCTCTAGCAGTGAATTGCTGAGTGTTAATTCACCGTTTTGAGGTCAGTTGTAAAGAAGATCAAATCATGAGCGCATAGCACGAGTGATTTATCTTCGTACAATTAACCGACCAACAGTAAATTATTATTCAACAATTCATGCAATAAAGCTGATCTATTTTGATTTTAATACACATTAAACAAGGAAAATATATTTGAAGTCTTCAGCTTCTTCCGACTTTCCACCATTGCACTGAGGAAATCCCGCCAATAGTTGGATTGTGTCGCATATATTTACATGTATAAGTTACATCTTTCCAGCGTAAAACGACGTTACACCGTCTAACGCCATGACTGACGTCATTTTGCAGTAACAAATGACGTCAACTAGCGCGCGTCGTCCTCGCACTTTCAAAGCTGTTAGTTATTGTTTGATATATCACGTTTTAGGCGAGGTGTGTTAGGGTCTTGAAATAAGATATTTAACTCTAAAAATTGTGTTGACCAGCATGTTAGGACACATCTAATCAGTGCCTTTTTGTTCTCACATTTCAAAATGCAGGTTTTCTTACGACGTGGCTCATATATGAATTTGCATACATATGTATGTTTTGTGTATGATGCTGTGCATCATCTTTAACAGCAAAATTCATAGGGGTAGAAACAAGATGGAAATAATAAAGGGAATAAAGACAAAAGTACAAGTATTTAAATGCATCCTGTGTAACGTTTGTTTTACTTTTGAAATCGATGCAGCCGGTAAATATCTCAGTCCAAAAAGTCTACTGCAGGTTTTTCCTTCAACCAGGCTATCTGTGTAAGTATTCAAATAGATCTAGGACAATTCTGTACATGACAGTTTGACCCATTTTAATAGTAACAAATTACTTATTCTGAGTATTTATTATGTAGGTCGAATACAGTGCAATCAAAAATTAGATGGCATTAAATGCAAAACGTATCTATCTATCAATCTATTGCCACCGCCTTCCCATATCCGATACACTATCAATCGTCTGTCTGTCTGTCTGTTTGTCTGATGCCAAAATTTGAAGGGTACTGAGATGCCTAAAATTTTATCATATAACTAGCATGCGAAAACCAAAAGCCAAAATACAATATACAAAAGTTTAAACACAAAAGACAACAGTAAAAAGCTGAAAGTTAAAACGCAAAAGGCAAAAGACAATAAAGGAAAGAACCCTTTCTGAAGACAAAATTTAAAACACAAAGGACAAAACACAAAAGATGAAGTAAAAGGGCCAAAGATAAAAGTCAAATCAATAAAAAAAAGTACATTGGTACACATATAGCCTTATATAGCAATATAACGATTGTCTGTTCACGCCACAACATAAGACAGACAGACAGACAGACAGACAGACAGACAGACATGTAGATAACCCCAAGAAACCTATAGGGTGGTGGGTGGGTATAGGGTAGGCAATGGAAAACAGCTTTATGTACAATAGCGGAATCTAGGGTGAAGAGCCCCTCCCTGGTGATCTCGACCACTGTCCGTTCTAAGGCATTGATTAGGTTGTTGTTAATTCATTATTCCTTGTTTCTCCCATTGTGTGTAGGGGTATTGTATTGTCTTCTAACTATGTGGTGTAGTTCGTAGTGATTTTATACATTAGTTTTGCAGTCATTTTGCTGAGGAAAAGAGCCAGAAAACTGACTGATAAATTTTGAATGCTTTCTTGCTGTCGTGTGACTGTCTGTGTACTGTTCTCTTCATCATAGTGATTGTAGAGTTTCAGTGTAATACTTACTTGTTTTCTTATACAGACAAAAAACAGACAAACTGATAGGCGGAAAGACAGACAGACAGGTGAATAAACTCAAGTATTTTTTTTTAAATTTTTTTAGGCGGGGGGGGGGGGGGTGTGGATATTGGGTAGACGGTAGAACAATTCATTTAGGCTAACAGAAAGGTAGATAAAACCAAGAAATTCATATGACAGTGGGTGTGACGTTAGAAAACAGCATTTATACTGACTGACAGACTGACAGACAGATAACCTCAAGATAGATAGATAGATAGATAGATAGATAGATAGATAGATAGATAGATAGATACGTTTTGCCTTTAATGCCATCTTATTTTCTTTTGCACTGTATCAGATCTAGACCTACAGAATAAAATCTCAGAATAAATTTCTGTAACAATTTAAATAGGTCGATATAAATGGACCAAACTATTATAGTGATTCAAACTGTATTATATTGAATAGTACTGTGTGTGTGTGTGTGTGTGTGTGTGTGTGTGTGTGTGTGTGTGTGTGTGTGTGTGTGACTTCTTTCACAGTGAGAACCCAGTATGAAGCATAATCAAACCGAAAGCCTCCAGTAGACTTTTTGACTGCATAGATTTCAAAAGATTATATATAAACTAACATTAAAACGGATGAATTAAAATACTTATACTCTCGTCTTTCTTTCCTCGTTTGTTCTCCATCTTGGCTCTACCTCGTGAATTGCGCGGTTTAAAATGTGCAACATTGTACACAAACAGAGAACTCATCATACAAAAGTAAATAGTCAAAACACCGAAATCAAAAGGACATACATGTAACACAAAACACAATGTCACATATAGGCTTCCGTACGTTTCCTATCTCACGGCATGTTACCTTTATCAGGTCATGATGACGTTGCACTTTTTAATGACGTCGCTAATGACGCTGAATCAACACAAAATCAAAAATTACGTCTTTATTTGCTAGTTTGAAGAGTGTCCAACAATGGGGTTAACTGATAAATAGAATACCAGGTTCGCGTCTTTTGGTAAGCCTCGCGATGTCAACAAGCGTTCTCAAAGCCTTGCCTGGTAAACTTGATATCAAAAGACATTCACCTAGTATTCTCTATACCCCTATAGTTTTCTACAGAACCAAGAGAACCTTTTTGTGTATTGGTACAATGTGCCCTTCTGTCCAGCATGTTGGGAAATATCCAGTTTCAAATATAATATTAAATAATTATTTTAAGTATTTTGGCAATGTAGCAACTCCATGAAAAAAAATCATTCAATAGTCGATCTGGTCCGCTCATTTTCCATGAATTTGACATTTTTATGGCCATAACTATTTCTACTTCAGATATTTCAACATCCAACTCTGCAAACATGATTTGTATTTCTGATTTGAAGAAACGATCATTAAAATGCAAAATGTCTTCATCTGCTTGGTTAAAAACTGTATTGGGGGTCATTTATAGACTTGAAATAATTGGGAATTTTACTTGCAGAGAGTGATGTTGAACTATCAGAGTGTTGTGAATCCTTTTATAACTTCCAATAATCTTTTGCATTTTTGTATTTTTAATCTAATAATCGTTTTGCTTTTTGTTTTTTACACCCATACCGAAAATGCCTAACCGACTTTTTAAATGCTGTACGAGCCCTTACCATTTCAATCCTATTTTCATCATTCCTACAATTTCTGTAACGGTTAAGGCAGGTGAAAACTTATGTTTTTTTTTTAATTTCACATTCCTCATTATATAAGACATTTGAATCATTTTTTGAGGAATATCACTATTGAAAGTTGGCAATATCTTTTCAAAAAGGGGTTCACACACACTATCTAATACACCTACAAAAGACTCAACACAATTGTCAATGCCATCCATTGAGCTAACATCTTATGAATTCTCAAAAAAAAAACTATCAAAATTTTCTATAATATTTGAAGGTAAAATAACTTATTTATAGGCATCTAACAAACTTTTATCCCATACATATTTTGCTTTAACATAACTTTTATAAAAATCAACTTCCTCATCCTTTGTTTCAGAAATGCTATTTTGAATAACAATCTTACAGTGCAATGGTCTGATAAAATGTTAGGGCCTGAAACATAAAAATCTGAAATATGGCTTAGAAAGTCTTCACTCACTATTACATAATCAATCAGGCTTGATCCCCTGCTCCCCACATAGGTGCACTTCCCTTCCCTTGCGTCAGCCCCAACCCTACCATTTGCTATTCGAAGTCCAGTTTGAATGCAAAGGTCAATAAGTAAAGTCCCATTGTCATTTACAGACTCATCAGAGATGATTCTTGGTAAAGTGTTATCCCCAACATAGTCATTAGGAAGTGCATCTATGTGTTGACCATCATCAAAGATAACGTAATCATTTAATTTGCCAATTCGTGCATTGAGGTCCCCACAAACAATGAATCTAGGGCTCTGATTATCATTTTGACGTTGGATTTCTTCAATGTGTTGAGTAAGTCTATCAAAAATATCTTTATCTATCATACCCTGTCTACTGGTTCCTGATGGCACATTATAACACAGACATAAATACTGAATTGGTATTGTCAAATTTGACCCAAATGATATCATCATTATCTACTTTATATAATACGTTTGAATTTGGCTTGACTAATGACTCTTTTATATGCATAACAATACCACCTGATGAGCGCTTTCTGTTTGGCTTGTATTCTGTTCTATTCAATTCATAATGGATAAAACCTTGTACCCTGAGTTAAATTGATGCTATATTTTGGTAAATTTGCGTTCAATTCGCAAAAACGTAATTCGCATTTTCTGGAAATCAATTCGCAAAAAAAATGCGAAAATGTGACAGATGGACACCCCTGACAAAAAAGGACAAACTGGTAACTAAATATATATTCAATGCAAACAAATGTTTAACATGAAATAAAACACTCCATGGTGTATAATTTATGAACTAGCCATTAAATATAGAATGTATTAAAGTAAGTAATATACGTTACACATAATTATAATAAAACAAGCAACCGAATGATATTTTACACCAGAAAAATGTTAAAGCTGCCTAGTCTGTAACTTTTGATCTTCTAATTTTAGAAATAAAGTTTCTATTTTTCAAGAATACAGTTAAAATACTCAAATTCAGATAAACATTTTACCATTTTCGTAAATATTAACGAATGATCACTATCAAAACAACAGCATTTATGTTATAATCAACTGTCTACTGTCTAGAATTATTGGAGGGACGTAAATAATTACAAACAAGAGAAAAACACCTGTTTTGATTAAATAATAAACTTATCCATGCAGTTTTCAGCTGTACTGAATGTGCTTATTGTGAAAACATAACTTAATTATATTTTTACAAATGATTTAAAAAGAAAAGAAAATTTTTCGAAAAAATGTTCATAGTTACAGACCTAGTCTCTTTAAGTATTGCCTTACTCTATTCTTTATCAATAAAAACAACCACAAACAAGTAAATGAACTCTTTGTCTAATAGTGTCGTCTGTTGATAACATTTGCAAACAGTTTGAACCCAAATGTCGGGCCTGATCTGGATTCAAACTATTTGACACTCTGATCGTTTTCCTGAGAATTTTTTTCGAAAAAGTTGATTATGAGAAAAATCAGCAGGGCGACAAAAACATGCAGAATTACCCAGCATACAAAGAGTTTACCTTACGAGGGGACTTTTTTAAAGGTTGTAGAACTGTAGATTTATTGAAACCTACATTATATATAATATGAGCCGTGACATGTGATTTTCAACAATGTAGTAGTCTCTATTTTACAGTTATATTGAAACTACCACAGCTAACTGCATATGCGCGTAGCAGTGAATAGTCATGCTTTACCTGTTCATAAGATAAATAGAATTGCCTCATTACTATGCATCTTTGAACTACTATTAGGGATTAGATATGATTTGAAGCTTAACAAATAATTTTGAAAATACAGAGTAAAACTGAGCAGTTTAAACTGTGTATTCAGTAGTTTTAACAAACACAGAAAGATTACTTGTGCAGTAAGTGAGTATGATCTGTATTTGTCAGCATTCAAGAATTCACCAAAAATTACAATTATTCTTTTTTTATCAAAAAGTATCATTTCTAAAAAAAATTCTTCAGCTGTATTTAGCCATTTAATATATATATATATGAATCACTACTTTGATCCCCCGTTTTTTTTTAGTCGAATAAAGAGAAAGCGCTCAGGTCTGTGCTTGCCGTCACACACGTATACGTTGTTAAGTTTGATATCTTATCCTTTAAGATATTGTGCAAAGAAATATAGACGGTTATGATGTACACGTAAGACGCTGAATACTGATGTTGAGGCATATAGGCATGCACATCATAACAGTTGATAATTCGAGGCAGTCTATCTGGTTTCCAAATATTAAGAAGTCTAGGTAATAAATAATTTATGTTTCGTCTGAATAAAATGAAAGAGAACATAACGGTAATTAGTAACACCAGTATACATCACAAGCATCTACCAATCGGAACTGCCTCGGCCAATTCCGCGAAATTCCATGGAATCAGACCACGAATGTACATCCGGGATCTACTTTGATAACGCGGGTGATAACGTGACGCTGACGTTATATAACGTGACGCTGACGTCACAGAAACCATGTTTACACAATAACAAGTGTGATTGCAGCAAAACAAACGGCTTAACGAGTTCTGTGCCACGGGCCACCTATAGCGATATTTTATTGAAAAAACATAAACTTCATTTATTCAACTGATTAAACTTTCGGATCATCAGAATAATCGATTTTAAAGCTGCATAGTCTTTACTTTTTGATCTTCTAATTTAGAAATAAAGTTTCTATTTTTCAAAAATAAAGTTAAATACTCAAGTTAAGGTAAAAAAATACCATTTTCGTAGAGCTTAACAAATTATCGCTATCATAACAACAACATTTATGTTAAAAATCAGCCGTCTAGAATTCTTTGAGGGACGTAAATAATTACCAACAAGAGAAAACACATGTTTTAATATGATAGTTCACTTTTCCACGCAGTTTTCAACTGTAATGTACATATTTATTGTGAAACATAACTTAATTCTATTTTTGCAAATGATTTTAAAAGATATTTCTTTCGAAAAATGTTCATAGTTACAGACCTAGTCTCTTTGATAGAGCTGAACCCACATGCTAAACAAGAAATGTCACAGTCACGTGACGAATGCCCCCAAAGGAATTGGTCAAGCATAAGACACATTTGAGGAAAGTTTGCTGTAATATAGAAGATATGCAACAGACATGATAAACCAAGAAATGAGGCCAGAAGTCAATGTCAAGGTCAAAGTGACCCAAAATGGTATGCACCACTCCGCCATCCCAAGAGGAATCAACACACCAAATTTGGGATTCCTACATCAAATAATATAGGAGATATGCTCCAGACACGATTATTCTAGAAACTAGGTCATTGGTCAAGATCACAGTGACCTAAAAATGGTATACGACACATCAGCATCTAAAGATGTATCCATACAGCAAATTTGGGATTCCCATCTCAAATAACATAAGAGATATGTTCTGGACACGATTACTCTACAAACTAGGTCAGAGGTCAAGGTCAAAGTGACCCAAAAATGGTACGTGACACTCCACCATCCATAGTTGCATCCACCCACCAAATTTGGGATTCCTACCTTTAATTATATAAGAGATATGCTCTGGACATGATTTTTCTAAAACCTAGGCCAAAGGTCAATGTCACAGTGACCTGTAATTGGTACAAGACACTCCACCATCCCAAGATGCATTTACACACCAAATTTGGGATTCCTATCTCAAATAATAAAAGAGATATGCTCCTAACACAATTATTATCAAAACTAGGTCAGAGGTCAAGGTCACAGTGACCCGTAAATGTTACAAGACACTCAACAATCCCAAGATGCATTCACACACCAAATTTGGGATTCCATTCTTAAATAATATAAGAGATATGCTCCTGACACAATTATTATTAAAACTAGGTCAGAGGTTAAGGTCACAGTGGCCCGAAAATAATATGTGAGACTCCACCATGCCAAGATGCATATACACACCAAATTTGGAATTCCTACCTCAAAGAGTATAAGAGATATGCCCCGAACACAAAAATTCTTTAAACTAGGTCAGAGGTCAAGATCACAGTGACCCGAAATGGTATGTGTGACACTCCGTTATCTCAAGATGCAATTAGACACCAAATTTGGAATTCCTATCTAAAAGAATAAAGGAGATATGCGCCAGACTCAATACAGTTTCTAGAAACTAGGTCAGAGGTCAAGTTCAAAGTCACAATGACCCAATTATGGTACACGACACTTTCCCATCCCAAGATGCATTCACACACCAAATTTGAGATTCCTACCTCAAATAATATAAAAGATATGCTCCGGACACGATTATTCTTAAAACTAGGTCATAGGTCAAGTTCAAGGTCACAGTGACCCAATTATGGTATGCGACACTTCGTCATCTCAAGATGCATCATCACAACAAATTTGAGATTCCTAGCTCAAATATTATTAGAGATATGCTCCGGACATGATTATTCTAATAACTAGGTCAAAGTTCAAGGTCAAGGTCATAATGACCCGAAAATGGTATGTGACTTTCTACCATCCCAAGATGCATTTACACACAAAATTTGAAATTCCTATCTCATAGAATAAAAGAGATATGCACCAGACTCAATGCAAGTTCTAGAAACTAGGTCAGAGGTCAAATTCAAGGTCACAGTGACCCAATTATGGTACGCGACACTTTGTCATCCCAAGATGCATCCACACACCAAATATGAGATTCCTACCTCTAATAATATAAGAGATATGCTCCGGACACGATTATTCTAAAAACTAGGTCAGAGGTCAAGGTCAAGGTCACAGTGACCTGAAAATGGTACGCGACACTCCGTCATCCCAAGATGCATCCACACACCAAATTTGGAATTCCTACCTCAAAGAATATAGGAGATATGCACCAGACACGAAGCGGGACGGACTGACGGACGGACGGACTGACGGATGGACGGACAGTGCGATTACTATATGCCTCCCAAAGTTCCTTAGGGGGCATAAAAACTAATTTTCCATACGCCAGTTCCGGCTAACAAAATGGAGCTTTTTGGAACATAGTACTACGCGTAATGCGCCTTACATACACCCGAGCAAGTATTCGATTCTCGAATTGTGGCGGACTTTCCCGAATGAAGCATCTACATGTATTTGCTTCTCTTCCACAAGCTTCAATGTTGTGCTGTTCGAAATTAAGTTACAGTTCAATCCCTTTATGAGGGCCTGGATGGATCGCTAATGATAATTTGACCACTTAATCGCTTACGATAAAATATTTGCCTAATCGTTAAAATTCCCTGTTAATCAGTAAAACCTGTAACACCGCCATTTCTTGTTCTAATCGTTATATTTTAGAATGTGTTTAATCGGTTATCACAACTTTATTGATCCTCAATATATTTTAGCCAGAAAATCGTTAAATTTTTGACCTAAAAATCGCTGAGCGTTATTTTTTTAGCTAAAAATCTCTTATCAATATAAATGGCCAAAAATTGCTAACTAATATATGAGCCGTGTCATGAGATCTCCAACAATGTGGTATGTACGTGCAGACTGATCAGAGCCGTTGCTAGACGTTTATATATTATATGACTATTAAGCTACTGGCTGAACATTTGGAGTTTCTAAGCTTAAAAGGAGGCTGCAAAGGCTCGTCTGAGTCTACACTTGTCAAAATGCCACATTGTTGGAAATCACATGTCACGGCTCACATCTTATCCAGGCCCTCTTATCTGTCGAATTGTGAAAAAGAAAGGAACATACCTCCAGAGATGTATTTGCTTAATCGCGTTTCCAAAAACTATTTCAAGTTCTTAAAAGACCTATATAAAGTACACTCGCAAATAAGTAGGTCGCTAATTTTGGACAATCGGAAACACTGCTCATCAGGGGACACGATTGTTGATAAACGATAACAGGAAACAATGGATTGGACCAGGAGATGAATAAGTGATCCAGGGCGAATGAGCCACTTCACAAGAAGACGGGCTGCCTTAGGGATTAGCGACCAGGTCCCGAGGTTATAAAACTTTTTTCATGCTCAACTCAACTGAGCAAGAAATTTATCCTGCTCATAAATGTTAAAATGCCAACAATTGTTGTCATTTTAACATTTATCAACAGGAAAAATACAACATCTGAGAGTTTTCAAACAAGTATGTGTTTTTTTAATTATTTTTCACCATTTTGCCTTTTACATGTATGAGCAATTGAAAAGGGGCGATTTTGGCCCACATGTGAGGCCTAAAATAGAAGTTGCTTATCACAAATTTCTTCTTACTGATTTATAAGAACAATAGCCCAAGTGTTAAATTCAGGTATTAATTTGACTTGTACCGTTGCTATGGTAACAAAAACGTCCGCTAAAATAGGCTATAAATAAGAAAGTGACCATTTATAATTTAAGAACTTTGAGACTTTCGATAGTGTAAGTAGTAATGGACGCCACTCGGGGCTCAAAATTTTTTAAGCCTGAAAAGAACTTAGAATTTTTCAGGCTAAAATTTTGAGCCCATAGATGCCTATCCTGGTAAACTTGAGTGACTAGCTGTGAATAACTTAGATTATTTTAGGGTTGTTCTGGCTTGGTCTATGATTGTGATAGTTTACTGGGTTGTTGAGAATAACTTAGTTTATTTTGCGCAAAAGCGCTGGCTGATCTGTGATTGTGATAGTTTTCTGGGCTATTGAAAATAAGGGTTGCATCGATCTGATTGTGACAAATTCCTACCTGGTAGGCATATTGTGGTCATCTTTTTTATAAAGACTAACTTTACTTGCATCACAAACATTTGCATATCGTACATCTAGTACGTTGCAATAGCGAATTATATTTTACGTAAGGAATTTTGGGTTCATGAAGTTCTGCGTATCTTATAGTCTCTTTAGAAAAATAACTTAGATATTCAAGGCTAATTTCTGTAGCTAAGAAATATTACATTCAGCACAATTTTTCGCTTTTCGCGACTTTCAATGATAAGTTACGTCATATAGACTATACATGACGTCATTGAAAAGCAAGTAGTATCTTCTAAAAGCGACAACAAGTATAACTTTTCGAACCAATAGATAACTTGGTCATTTTAAGAGGAAAGGTATTCAGATATGATGGGCCTTTTTATTATTATTTTAGCTTTACATTTTGGCCAGACTCTTAGCTTGATTTTAACTTAGTACTTTTAATAGTTGATTAGGGTAATTATATGCTAAAAGTTATGTTGTATAGAATGTCACTTGAGGTTGTATCTCAAGACCTCAACTCCTATATGTATTACTCTGTAGAATCAGCTAGGACTTTGAAAATTACTGAGTCATTTTTTATCTAGAGTAGGTGTGTACTTAGCAATGATAAGTCTGCTTGAATGTTTCTAAGGATTATACTTTTTCAGGTTCTTGCATGGTGTCGTATTTGATAGCTAGTATCAATCTTTTGATTAAGTTAGAGCTTCTGTTGATACGTTAGATAATCATCATTGGCATGTAATAGTATTGGGGTTTAATGATAAGATGTTGATGAAAGTGTCCATGTCGCTTGAGATGTGGATGCAATGTGGATCTTCACACGTAAAATGTGGATGCAATGTGGATCCACCACATCTCCACATTTTGAAGGTGGATGTAATGTGGAGCAATGTGGATGTATTGTGGAGCAATGTGGATTTCCACATTTCAAATGTGAATAAATGCAGATATATTGTGGGTCAGCATAATGGAAATTTACGTTAATTCTTGGATAAATTCGAAATTAATGTGGACAGCCACACTAAAAATGTAGGTCCACCACATCTCCAAATCTTGACAATGTGGATCCACCACATCTCCACATTTCCACAATGTGGAGTTTCCACACCTACACATTCGACAATTTGACTTATGCCCTCTCTCAATTTCAGGTAAACTTCAGCGCTGAGCTGAAATAACTATGATTGTGATAGTTTTCTGGTCGTATCCACTAGTTGGTCTATGACAGTTTCCTGGTCCTGCTGTGGTAATATATAAAATAACTTAGTCAAATTCAACTTTGAAAATAACTTAGTCATTTTAGATGGGTATAGAGTGTCATATATGTGTGTGTAATAGTCAAGGCTACTAAGTTCTATGCGTCTTAAGAGTCTCTTGGTCAATCAAGACCTCAACTCCCAGAGGCATCACTCTGTAGCGTTAAATAGTATATAGGTAGCCGTCTCAAGCTTACTACTACTTATTTTTTGATAAAAAGAACAACAAAGGCAAATGAACATTTCTATAACTTTATTGCCCCGCTAACTTTAACTCATTACAATGACAGAGGATTAGGGCCGTCCCTCTAGTCATTGTTTACAATATGAGAAATTAAAGAATATATGCCATCGTACAAAATAGAATCCAATTAGAATGTTTTAAGCATCGATCCAGGGCCTTTTTGGAAGTTGACTTTGAGTATGTCTTGGTCAAAAGTTGTTCTGTTGCAGCTGACTTGGTGCATATTGTGATCCTGAACTCTGTTGTAATGAATCTGATTGATCATCTTCACCTAAGGAATAGGTTGGTGGGTCAAATTCTTCAAGTTTCCCATCCAAGAGGTATCTTCGTTTTTTAATAGCATATTTCAAAACGTCATCCTCATCAAAGTCATCTTCATCTCGTAGTCGTTTTGCTGTAACTGTTATCTTCTTGTGCAAGGGATCTTTCTTCATTGCCTTGGATAATTTAAGGAAGGCCTTGTATTGACCAATGGCTTCTGCTCTGTATCTTGGTTCCAGTTTATCGAAAGTCACCTCCTCTGCCTCTTCTGTGTCAATGTCTGGATTTTTCTCTATTATATGTTGTACACCTTCATTGAATGTGTCTTGTACGATAATATGAGCTCCATCAACAAAAAATGTCCAAGGATCAAACTTGCTCTTTTTTCTAGAATAATGTTGGTATTCATCATCTTCATAAGTACAATCTGTATCACTATCGTCATGAATACCATAATCTTTGTCTGTATATTTCCCAAAGATGTCTTCCTTTTGATGACTTCTGGAAGTCTCTGCATCAGATTCTTCAGACATAGTAGATTCTTCATTTTCTGACATTGTTTCTGACTCCATATCTTCACTGCAGATACCACTTGTCAGATGTCGTCTCAAACTGTCTGATCTTGCAAACTGTCGTTCACACTTTGGACACTGATGTTGACCCATTGAAATCGTTTTGGTAAATGAATAGTTTCTCCTTAATTGTATCCTTTTATACTTGTAGTGACATACAAATCCACAGTTTTGTCAATATTTCTCACAAAAATATGACATTTTCTACTCTGTCTTATTATTTGCATGTACTTCTTTTGCTGCAATACTTGAGAGAGGACTGCATTTTCTTGTTTTCCTGCTCTCTTTTGCAGAAGAAAAATTCTTTCTTTTATCACAACTTTGTTCTGTTATATTTCTTCCCTTCATATATTTATTCTCTAATGACCCTCTTTCTAGTTGGCTTCCTATCAGCTTACGAAGTTCTCTATGGCACATTCTACAGTACTTTGGTGGTCTTCCTTGCTTGAGTTTACTATCCAACGCTGTACTCACCCTTTTCATAAGATATCGAATTTGTCCATAGCTCATTTGATATTTAGTTGATTTTTTAGAAGCAGGTTTTATCATATCATCATTGCAGCTTGTATTTTTCTGTCTTGCTGAGAGATCCATTCTTCTTCTTTTAGTGTTCGTAGAACAATAAGACATGTCAACCAGAGCCATCATATTTATACTGATAGCAAAATTGATCAACTTTTTATACGTTTGAAGTGTAATTTTACTAAAGTTTTCCCACCAACAAAAGGGACAGACCTGCCAATTTCAGCTTTGATATCAATATGAACCTGATCAATATAAGATTTTGCCAAAGGTACATAATGTAAATTCACAAATTCTTGATGCGATTGAGTGCTAGATTTGGACTGTTTATAAGAAATAATTCTAAGTAAGGAGCTGTTATATTGCCAACGTAAGTGTAATCTGCAACATCAGAATAAACAAACATCTGATGGTGGGTCATGTTTAAATCAACAGCATATGTAAAAGCCTGGTTATCATTCCCAATCAGTTTATTTGAAAGATCAGGATTCAATCCAAGTATTTCGCCAAGAGACTTTGAAAATCTTATTTGAACTCTATTTGGATTTTCAACATGTAAATTTACACGATTACCTGATTTCTCATAACTTAATGAGATCATACTGTGGATTTGACGTAGAATAGCTCCACATTTTTCAATTGCAATCTGAATTTGCTCTACTAAGTGCTGAGGCGAATTATAGTTTCCTGCTGGGATAAACAATTTTATTTCAGGACAACTTCCATCTTTCATGCATACAGTATTCATTTTACTTTTCCCCAGTCTTTCCAAAACATTCTCATCGTAGAAGTGAACATAAAAATAATTGCTGCTATGTGAAATGTTATAAACTTCTGAAGGAGTCATAATTTCTACCAACGCTACAACCCATTGTTCTTTCTGGACTTGAATAGGATGATTTAGCTTTGTGGTAAATGAGAACTGTTCATTTTTAGGGAAAATATCCATAGAACTATCACTCAGTAAGCTCAGATAAAATTCATCCATGATCGCATATTTGAAACAACCAACACACTTGATAGAAATATAATGACAATTAGACCTTGCTTGACGTCATATATATGTAATGACTACTCTCATATTAATTATATGAAGATGGAATATATATCATGCAAAGTAAGTAAGGTTGCAAAGATCAGGAATCGATACAATCAAGTACCACACCTGACCCAGGATACCAATGGGAAAGTGACAAACTCACAGAAGACACCACAAACGAGAGCCAAGAGGTCAGCCCTTTCCCAGCAGGTGACCACAAAGCACATATAAACAGACGCGCACAAAACATAGCAAACACAAGACATAACAAAAACATAAAAGATCCACAAAAGAAGTACCGCCTTGGAACGGTCAGTAAAATATTTTACTGGAGGGCTTAAACCGGTTTAACGGCGCCAACCTCACCCTTAATTCAGATGTGGATCAAGACACATAGATATTTGGTTTGCATGAAAGACCCCTAACTTATCAATGCATCATCTCCTAAAACATATAAATCAAGATATAACAAGGAGATAAAGCAAGGATAAGGACTCAACAGTAAATTAAACTGAATACCGGGGCAAAAGAAATCCAACAGGTAAACCCCGGTGGGCCCGACAAACAGCCAAAGCATCAGGCCCCTACCATCTCATCAATAGATAAGTCTTTAAGTCGGAACCATCATAGAGTCTGAAGTCCGACCCACCGGCGTGCAATTAAAGAGGAAAGCAAAGTTGCCAACTGTGATTGGGTTGACTACCAAGCATGCAGTCTGTTGCAATACATTAATGTTATAGCCAATCTTTTTATAATGGGAAATTATTTTAATGAACTGCGCTGAAAAATTATTAGAGCCAACAATCTTCTTCAACTTATACACCAAGTCACCATAGAAATCAGGTTCCGAAAGTCCTTGGCGCAAGAGAGATTTAAGTCCAACTTGGAATTTAGAAATCAAATCAAAGTATCGTCTATAAAATTTTGAAAATGTTTTGCGAAGTTTATGATACCGATAGCCCTGTTTAAGAAGTTTCTGAGTTAACAATTTATTGCGAGTGTTGAAGTCAGTAACATAGCTAGATGCTCTAGCAAAACGAATGAGTTGAGAGATATAGACTCCATAGGATGTAGAACAAGGAACATCACCATCTAAAAATGGGAAATTGACAATTTCAAAATCAAAGTCGTCACGTTTATCATAAATTTTGGTAGAAACAATACCATTAGAAATTGACAAATGCAAGTCTAAAAATGCGGCTTCGGTATCAGAGGCATTGGCTTTATTAAGTTGGAGCTCTGAAGGGTATATTTGACTAACCATATTTTCAAAATAAACATTATTAATATTTAAAATATCGTCCAAATATCTGGAAGTAGTGTTAAACGCATCAATAACATCAAAACTTTGAATGTTATGCAAATCTGAAATCTACTATGTGAAGATGTATATTCCACGTTTTAATCCTAGACATATTCATCAACTTGTCAAACATGTAAATGTGGAAACTTCACAGTGTAAAGGGGTGGATAATTAAAATTGCTAGGCCTAAACATTTTAATGACCATCAAAGGTGACTGGTGGTGCTTGAACCAAAGACGTAGATTATCAGAAGCTAACTATTGAGAGATTGCAATATTTCAGTCATATCTGTACTTCTCCCAGAGAGAGCGAGAGAGAAAGGAAGAATAGGAATGAAGACTAAAAGGCCTCAATCCAAATTTGCCTCAGGTGAAGTAAATATCATCCTGCCAACATGTCGAATAAAATTATGATAGAACAATCTCTCTGAAAGCTGTCGAAGCGAATGTACCATGCTACTATCAACTTGAGATACAGAGAGAAAATAGTATTGATTGGAGAGAGGGTATAAGTCAAATTGTCGAATGTGTAGGTGTGGAAACTCCACATTGTGGAAATGTGGAGATGTGGTGGATCCACATTGTCAAGATGTGTAGATGTGGTGGATCCACATTTTTAGTGTGGCGGTCCACATTAATTTCGAATTTATCCAAGAATTAACGTAAATTTCCATTATGCTGACCCACAATATATCTGCATTTATTCACATTTGAAATGTGGAAATCCACATTGCTCCACAATACATCCACATTGCTCCACATTACATCCACCTTCAAAATGTGGAGATGTGGTGGATCCACATTGCATCCACATTTTACGTGTGAAGATCCACATTGCTTCCACATCTCAAGCGACATGGACACTTTCATCAACATCTTATCATTAAACCCCAATACTATTACATGCCAATGATGATTATCTAATGTATCAACAGAAGCTCTAACTTAATCAAAAGATTGATACTAGCTATCAAATACGACACCATGCAAGAACCTGAAAAAGTATAATCCTTAGAAACATTCAAGCAGACTTATCATTGCTAAGTACACACCTACTCTAGATAAAAAATGACTCAGTAATTTTCAAAGTCTTAGCTGATTCTACAGAGTAATACATATAGGAGTTGAGGTCTTGAGATACAACCTCAAGTGACATTCTATACAACTTAACTTTTAGCATATAATTACCCTAATCAACTATTAAAAGTACTAAGTTAAAATCAAGCTAAGAGTCTGACCAAATTGTAAAGCTAAAATAATAATAAAAAGGCCCATCATATCTGAATACCTTTCCTCTTAAAATGACCAAGTTATCTATTGGTTCGAAAAGTTATACTTGTTGTCGCTTTAAGAAGATACTACTTGCTTTTCAATGACGTCATGTATAGTCTATATGACGTAACTTATCATTGAAAGTCGCGAAAAGCGAAAAATTGTGCTGAATGTAATATTTCTTAGCTACAGAAATTAGCCTTGAATATCTAAGTTATTTTTCTAAAGAGACTATAAGATACGCAGAACTTCATGAACCCAAAATTCCTTACGTAAAATATAATTTGCTATTGCAACGTACTAGATGTACGATATGCAAATTAGGAACCCTGTTGTTTGTGATGCAAGTAAAGTTAGTCTTTATAAAAAGATGACCACAATATGCCTACCAGGTAGGAATTTGTTACAATCAGATCGATACAACCCTAAAAATAAACTAAGTTATTCTCAACAACCCAGTAAACTATCACAATCATAGACCAAGCCAGAACAACCCTAAATATAATCTAAGTTATTCACAGCTAGTCACTCAAGTTTACCAGGATAGGCATCTATGGGCTCAAAATTTTAGCCTGAAAAATTCTAAGTTCTTTTCAGGCTTAAAACATTTTGAGCCCAGAGTGGCGTCCATTACTACTAGTGTAATTAACATAGAGCACAAGCAAATGCCAAAAATATATTTTTACAGATGATAAGAATTATCACGATACACAACATATTAAAAATTTTCTTGGGGTATTTTGAGGTTTGGTCCAAAATGGACAGTTCTCTAGTTTAAGCATATTTTAGCGGCCATTTTTGTAACCATAGCAATGGTACAAGTTAAATCAATACCAGAGTTTTACACTTGGGCCAGTCTTCTAACAAACTGGCGAAAAGCAACTTTCAGTTTTGCCTTCAGAGGGGTCCAAATTAGCTCAGTAATGCACGTAGCTCTTTCATGCTCACTTGTGTCGAGAATGAAAAAAGTTTTATAATCTCGGTGCCAGGTAAGACTGGCTTCAACCAGCTAAGCTACAAATACTATAGCTTGAATTAAATGTATGTTTGAACTGATGGCTGAGAATAGTTTTGCTGCCCCACCATTGGGAATTTTGCAGGCATATCCTATCTTGTAGAAAATTTCAAGCTGTGTCGAATAAGAGATGTTTGCACTCTGTGCACTTGGGCGTTAGTCTCTAGCAGTCTGTTACATATATTACCTTATCAAATTTAGAAAAAGAACAAAAAGTTTGAGCTACAGTAAGAAGGCATTTAACTGTCTAATTATTTAAATTACTCATATACATGTAGACTGCGTGCTGAATACCTTAGCTACACATAAAAGCTTTAGGAGCAAAATTATGGCTTCTTAAGGTGTTATGTGTGTTACTTAGATTCAATTACCCTTTTAAAAGTCATTGTGACCAATATCATTAACTTTTACAGCTGATTTGTGCACTTTTAAAAACGGTTTTGATCTTGTTATACTCAAATGCTCAGTTGGCTTATTGAAAATTTAAAGTTTCGGTTTCAATCTTAGATATATTGTCTTATATGAGCAATTAAACAACCCTGCCCCCAGTTTTTTGGAGCACGAATGGGTAGGGTATAATTCCAGTGAAATATATGAAATATTTGCCACTGCTGGATATCTTACATATTTATGATTTTATTTCTCATAAAATAAATATTCATAAATTTTGCAGGTTTAACAACAAGATCAGAGCACTTGTTAAAGGCTGTAACATATGTTACTTGACATAATAAATGAGCATGGACATTGATTTGGTGTAATGGATGATATGTCAGGAAAAAATGAATATTTTCCGCATGTGTTCCTATAAATCTCTAGCCCATGGTGCCTTAATCTTGGGAATAAATTCATTGGTGATTATAAAGCCCATATAAACCTTTGTTACAGATGTTATAGATAAACTTTTTTCCCAATATTTCCTAATATGTTTAATACTGAAATATAGATAGAGGGACATAAAAATAATAGTTTTACATTTAAAGAAAACAATTTAGTAAATGATCGTGTTAAATGTACGTTTTTAACTGATTTTTATCCAAGTCATATACAATGTCTGCTTCCCTGGCAACTTAATGGCCACCTCATCTCAACAAAACCAGTAGAATCATCAAACAGTATTTAACTACAAGATGAGTAAGGGCCTGTTCCATCCCAAATCCCCTTGAAATTCTGCAAACATATTCTATGTTAAAAAAAATTCAAGGTGCATCGAATATGAGATGTTTGCACTCTGTAAGCTGAGGCGTTAGCCTGTAATAGTGCGTTACATATGTTACTATATCAATTTAAGAATAAGAAAATTGAAAGTTTGGGCTACATAAAGAAGACGTTAAAACTATCTAATCAGTTGACATTCTAATAGTGTCTGCATAATGCATGCCTTTACTACATATGAAAGCTGATTAACATTAAAGCGTCTACCTGTGATGTTATGTTCGTTACTTGAGTTTATTTATAATTTAAAGTGATAATTGTGGCTATCATCATTTAGTTTAACAACTGTACTGTGTATTTTCAAACCGTTTTAAGATTAGGTTTTACTAACATACTCAATTGACTACGAGTGATACAAAAACAACAACAAAGTTTGGTTTTCTATTTTTAATACCTTGTCTAAAATAAGCTAATATAAGCCCTACCCCTGTTTTTACTGAAGAGCAAATTTTGGTATCACCGTTTAAGTAAAACATATGTGAAAACAAGTGCAGCTTGTGGATATTTTACATTTTCTTAGACGCTCTTGTTCATATATCTGCAAGTTATCACCAAGTTTCTAAGATCAGGACACTTATTTAAAATGTAACATAGATTACATGATGTCACCAATGAGCAAGACGAATGTCTGGTGTAATAGATGATGTTTCAGAAAGAATTACTATATTTCAAACGTGTACTTGTACACCTCTGGTTTTTGGTACTAAACATTAGAAATTACATTCATTTCTGATTATCAAACCCATAGACTATTGATATAAATGTTATAAATGAACATTTTGACACATTTCCTAATACTGTGCATATAATGCTAAATGAAGAGCCACAAATAGAAAGGGTAGTTTTACATTTAAACAAGGCAATCCAATAAATGTTCCTGTTTATTATAAATATTCAAACACATGATTTATCATCCAATTAACACTCATATCAAACGTTTGTCGTTATCTGCTTCTGTAGAAATCAGCATTATCATCCGCCTTCTTGTAACCAGTAGAAACATCAAACAGTATTTCAATCAATTCCTGTCATACAATTTTACCACAAGTCCACTCAAAATCGATGAGCCATCATCATCAATTTTCAAATATGCCATTCATGGCTTGGCACATTTGGAAACTGATATGAATGCCTGATAATTGGCTCTTTGAACATGCGTTTCCAGTCATACTCTGCAAGTAGGAGAAAGACTAAAACTATGCAAGGGGGGAAAATATGCCACAAAAAGCATTGAGTACCTGGCCTGATGTACCCTGATATTTCTGAAATGAATGGAAAGCTATGATACACGTGCTGTTTGAACATTGGTTTTTATTTGAAAATACTTAAAATGAGCCCCGATTTGTTTGTCTGACAATACACAGAATGCGTTGCAGCCCGGACTGATCATTACCTCGAGTTTTATTACGCGTTATGACATTATAACGACGCTATGCTGTTCGAAAGTTTAACGCTGACGCCATTTTGTTTGGAGAAAATCGGTGTAAGAAAAATGGAAGTGTAACGTCAGTGCGCTTTTGACTGGATTGGAGCAAAATACGTAATAGTTATACCATGGGTTGTCCGCCTGTACGTGGAGATAATCCACGAGCTTTAGCGAGTGGATTATCTTACATACAGGTGGACAATCATGGTATAACTATTTTATATCACCTACATCAATGTAGACCTTGCACATCACGAGATATTTCGTGCTAAAATTGGTAAGGGTGGTATAAATTGGTATTAATATACATCTATCATCTATGATAATATGGATTGGGGTCAACACATTTCAGAAATGTCTCCCAAAGCAACTAAGTAACTTGGTATCCGTCGCAGGAACTTGGCTTTTGCACCAAAGGGTACAAAGAAAGTCCATACAAAACTTCGGTCCGGCCTAAACTAGAGTATGCAGCACCCATTTGGAGCCCTTTCTCAAAACTTCAGATTAATCAGGTAGAGAAAGTTCAGAGGGCAACAGCCCCGCGGCTGGACCTGCAGGAGATGGCCAAACACAAGGTCGGCGAGATGCTTGATGAACTTGAGAGGCCATCTCTTGAGGCCCGTATGGATTGGTCCTCCTTGCTTCCCTTTCATAAGATTCATTGTGGTGCTATGGTTATAGAAAACAAAACAAAATTACCTGACCCCTGCTCACAGTTTGAAAACTACCATGTCATCACACAGTGCTCAATAGGCCTGTGGTAGATACCATATAAACAGTGATGCCCTGAAGTGATGCCCTGAAGAACTCCTTATTTTCCGGAACTATTCCACAGTGGAATAGTCTTTCTCCTTAGGTGGCCGATTCCCAGACCATAGAGGCGTTTAGGACAGTCCTCATTTAGTCAAAAACACAGACGAGATATTTCTTTTTTTCTTCTTTTGATTTACTAATTTGTTTTCTATTTTTGTCGAAATTTCAAAATTAACACTCCCTGGAGTAATGATCGTGTTCGATCGAGCCAGTATGCAAAGTAAGAAAGAAAGATCGAATCAGGTAAAGTATGACACAAGTTTGTTTCGTCAGATGTTTAAACAGCTTCTTCAGACCCGGCAAATGTTAAGGCGTATCATGGTACGATGAAAAAACATATACTCGACAAAAAAGTTCTGCACAACTGAGGTTTTTCCGGCATGTTTCACCTTTCAAAAATAAGACAGAAATAATAAATATATCGCAAGAAAAAATAATGTGTATGGCCACCAAATTTTACACGACACTCATTGAGTCTCCTACTCATCGAATTCACCAGTCGCTGTATTTGCCTTTGAGGAATTGCAGCCCATTCTTGAAAATGAAGTCTCTGTAAGCCTGCAAGTCGTGTGTGTTGATTAATGTGTTTATTTACTGTCCGGCCAAGAATATCCCACAAGTGCTCAATGCATGACAAGTCCGGAGACTTTGGAGGCCACTCAAGTCGCTGAACACCATTCAGTTGCAAGAAGTTGTCCACAATCCTAGTACGATGTCGCATTGTCGTCCTGAAAGATGGCATTGTGGCAAATCTGACGGAGATGTGGTACAACATGAGGTCGGAGAATTTCGTCAATGTACCGTCGGCCAGTTCAAGTTCCCAGGATCAACGACAAGAGCAGTTCTTCCATTTAAACTAATACCTGCCCATATCATAACACTTCCACAGTTGTTTGCCGTTGTTGGTTGGACAGTAGGTTCTAAGTGTCTCTCCCCGTTGCGCGGCCATACTCGGATGCGTCCATCCACCTTTCGCAGACAAAACCTGGATTCATCAGAGAAGAGGACTCGTGACAATTGCTGTCAATTCCATCTGCCGTGTCGTGCACAAAACTGGCGCCTTAGAGCCCTTTGACGTTGGGAAAGCTGATGCTTTTAAGCAGGTTTTCTGGATCCGAACCCAGAAGCTCGAACACTGTGCCTGACAGTCTGAACCGAGACGCGACGTGCACCTGGGCCCAGAATTACAATGCCTCCTTAAAGTTAAGCAAGACTTAAGTTAAGTATTGATATTATAACATGCTATATTAAATGCTAAATGAATTGCCTGGATCGAAAGGTATTTGTGGTCAAAGATATCATTGTGATCGTCAAAAAATTAAAACTATTTTGATTTTAATCAGTTAAAAAAAGTTTTTTTTTCGCATCCTGAAAAATCAATACTTAACTTAAGTCTTCCTTAACTCTAAGGAGGCATTGTAATTCCGGGCCCTGGTCCCCGTTGTTGTCTCAACATTCTCTTAAGACTGGGGCCATCCAGATCTGGGTCGGTCAGAAACAGCCCCCGTTGCTCGATGACGATCACGAAGTCGAATAATGGTTCTACGATGAACGTTGAATTGGTAAGCAACATCCTGTGGTTGAGTGCCCGCCTCTATACGACCCAGAGCCCGGGCTCGGTTTTCATCAGAAAGTTTTCTCAAGGCTCTAAAAGGCCTTGCATTTGTCATAATAACATCGACAATTCAAATGCAATTTTGGTGAAATTAGGAAGCCTATTTTTTAACAAAAAATCATGCAAAGTTTGCAGTTGGTTATGTAATTGGACAAATATTTGTTAAATTCGTGCAATTTTTTGGCACAAGTAAAGAATCGAGATGTGATTTTTGAAGATCCCATGCAGGGTCACTGACCGAGTACAACATTGAAAACCGATCATTTTGTCATTTTTGATTGCCGACCCGGTACCATTAGACACATATTTCTCAGACACTTCTCGTGTGATTTTGATTCCGTTTCAAACAAAATGTTCCTTAGAGATGGGACTAAAAGCTGATATAAATCATGTAGTCGGGTGTTACCTGTGTTTGAAATAAATTGACATAAACCCCAGTTGTGCAGAATTTTTTTTGCCGAGTATATATGTGATCCCTATAATCAACTTGTTCATTGCATTGAAATATGTTTGACCTTTAACATTTTATGTTCGGAATACACTCCATGTAAATTTACGAAGTTATCAACAAACGGGAAGTAAATCAAAGGATTTATAAAAAAAAACATGATATGCTAAAACCGTGTCGGTAGGTAGTTGGAATTGTTTGGAATAAGGTGGAATAGGTTAAATTGAGACACGTGTACCAGGTAAAATCGATATTTATATAATTTTATACATTAACGCTCTGGTAAATGTATGCATCGATTTGGTGGTATTTACGCGTATTGCCGGTACTTCATAGACCGTAAGTGGTAGATATCGGTGTTAATACTATATAGATAAACATCTCATATGCCTAAAGGACTATAGACTTAGATCATTTTTAAGTATTTGGCATGCACAAGGCGATTAATGTAAGCATTTAGGAATAGATTCGAGTATCGGTACTCGAATCTATTCCTAAATGCTTACATTAATCGCCATGCACACACTGAATACTTAAAAATGATCTAATTCTATAGTCCTTTAGGCATATGGCATGTTAATCTATATATACTCAGAAGAAAAAGTTTAGTCAGTATTTATGTTTTCTCATAAAATCAACAATACTGCATATATCATTGTTAAATTTTGTACATGAGTTGTATTATCGTAACCTACATGTACCTGTTTATTGCGTGACAAATAATGCCTCTATTAGACTGTATCAACTAAATTTCAAAATGCACGATGTGCACGTGCTGCGGTAAACCGGCAGTGTTATTTTCTCATATACTGTTCGATATTGAAAGAGAGTTGCTCCTATTGCAAATATCCGGAGAAAATTCAGTGCTAGCAAGCTTAACTCGCCGTCCAGGCTATCAACAAATTACAGAAATACCGCGTTTTGACGTCTTGAAACAGGTACACGTGTTGCTGGCGTAACACGCAGTTTTGGATGCAATGAACAAACAATTTATCGTCTGCAAACACGTTTTCAACGGCCTGGCAGTAAAAATGACAAGCCTCCGTTGGGGAGACCACGTATAACGACGCCATTTGAAGCTAGGGTCATAGTGACGTCAACATGACGTAATCGCTTCATGGTCGCTTGGAAACTTCTTAAATTCCTTAGTCATGCAACAGGTACGATAATTTCCGTCTGTACTGCCAGAAATCGTCTGAGGGGCGCTAGACTGATTTTTGAGTTATGAAATTTGAATTTTAATATTGACCACTTTGTGTAATTTTGATGAAGAAAATGGGTATATTTTCAGAATATTTTGTTGAAAATGTTCACATTTGTAATACATTACATGAATTTTATTTTGAGTAAAGTTTTTGTCAATATTAAGACTGTCTTACAAAAGTATTGCACACAGTGTCTGTACTGACTAAACTTTTTCTTCTGAGTATATAGTATTAACACCAATATCTACCACTTTCGGTCTATGAAGTACCGGCAATACGCGTAAATACCACCAAATCGACGTATACATTTACCAGTGTGATTAAGTGTACATGAACTAATAAGTGACACAAGGTACAGGTATATATCCTACATCATGTACATAGGCGTGGGAACAGGGGGGGCCAGCTCCACCCCCGATAATTTTGTAGGTGGGGGGGGGGGCAGAATAGCCTTTGGCACCCCAACAATCTGTCTAAATTGACATATAATTGTCACTCAGGGTAAAATAAACAACTTTCACACATTATTAGTATACTGACGTCAACAAAAAACGCCTCACTCATTATCACTGATTTCTTAGCAATTATATACAAAAGTAAACAGCCACGTACTACTAATCATGCTAATTTATGTAGAGGTTGGACGAAGTTGGAAAATGACTTATTTGAAATGCAGGTGACGCGTTATTCCGATGACGTCATACAGACTCAACGTTCACATGACGGCATTATGCATCAATCGCTTATGATTTGAATTCTCACCCAGATTGTGCCGTTAATGTTTTGCTAAACAATGTACAATTTTTGGATCATTTTTTTTTCAAACAGTTGCGCTTGCGAGCAATAACTTTATAAAATTATGACACCATATTAAAGACAAAATGAAAGGTTCGTTTATAAAACTTGCCAACATTCTCGTTTTGTTTTAAGTAATCAAAAATGATAAGGGGCACATTAGTTAATGTTCCTACATGAAATTACGCCATTCAAGATGAGCTGTCACGCTCAATGGCCAATCGTTGGTCTACAATAACGTCATCCAAAACGGCCGTCTGCAACACGTGCAAGATTACGTTTCCTCAGCAATCGTCGCTGGTTAATGACTGTAGACTTTTGCAAATGATTCGTAACAATAATATGAGGTTTAAGTTTTACTCAAAAGCATGGCGAAAAATGTGGGTGGGGTAAGTTGTTTCGTTCAACAGACGCATACAAACATTGTCTGAACATTATAAACGCATTATCAGTAAAATAGAGACGGTTTTGCAATAGTAAAACAAGTTTTTCTTGTCAACGGATTGTGTCTGGAAACAAAACAAAATTCTTGTGTCACCCGAAACTGTTTTCCTATTCTATCCTAAATTTAAAGAGCTCAAATTTTTCTCTAACCGCTTATCCCTCTTTGTGTTTTGCTCTGAAATAACTTTCAGGCAATATGCTTTAACAAAACAAAAATCCTCAGTCGCTTCGCTCGCTTGGAGTAAAATATTATAGCTCGTACTCAAATTATATATAATGGAAATCCATTGCTTTGATTTTAATAATGCATGTGTATAAATATATGCAGATTCAAATAGCTTTCAGACAATATATATACTACTCAAAGTTTGATAGGGATCACTTTTTAATGCAACATAAAATTTTGATAAGAGATTAAATTGAATCCAAAATATAAACGTTATGATAGAAAATATATCATTCAAAAATTCTTGCAACTCTAACGTCAAATGTCAACGTATCCACGCGTGGCTTCAGCGAACGTCTGGGCACCCCCCACAATTTGACGTAAGACAGGTGATTCTAGAAGACTGAATTTTCACATTGTTTTAAATTCGTTGTGAAAAACGTGCCCAATAACGCGTATGACGTCCCCGGGCATTTATACAGCACGACATCTCATGCGCATGCTCTTAATCAGAGTCTGTATCCGGTTTTGAGAAATCAGCCTCTATTCGGCAACCAATGCATCCATGAGCTCCTGTAAAGTTCTGGGTTGTACAGGTCTGGCTGAAATCGCACTCGAAGAATGTCCCATGCATGATCAATCGGATTCAGGTCCGGTGATCGAGCAGGCCAGTCCATACGAACGACTGTCTCACGTTACATATATGCGTTAGTGACGTGTGCTATTATCGTCCATCAGAAGAAATTCTGGACCGATAGTACCCGCATATGGCCTCACAAACTGATCGAGAATCTCATTGCAATACCTCAATGCCGTCAGTGTTCCGTTTTCAATAACGTACGAGTCAGTTTTTCCGTTGACGCTTATGCCTTCCCAAACCATGACTGAGCCCTTGCCATAACGATCATGTCCTGCATCATTCAATTCATCAAATCTCTATTTGGGCATTTTCTACACCAACTGACGTCTATCAGTAAAATCGAGACAGAATCTGGACTCATCAGTGAATAGCACTGGCGTCGAGTCACGAATAGTTCATCTGACGTGAGTACTGGCAAAGTCTAACCTGTCCTGCACGTGTTGTCTCGTCAAAAGAAGGGGTATAGCGGGTCTCCTGGCATTCAATTCGAACCCATGGAGTCTGTTTCTCACTGTTTGTGTAGAAATACGCACTCCGGGTCCGTTCTTGAACTCGTTATTAAAGGATGTAGCGTTCGGAAACCGTTGACGTTGAGACTGAATCAACGAAAAACGGTCCTGACGTTGAGTTGTAGCCCTGTCACGTCCTCTGCCATGTCTGTGCAAAGGATCACCGTGGGTTAGATGACGATTCCATATTCAGGATATCACACTCTGTGGCACATTAAGACTCCCAGCAACACGACGTTGCGGGACGCCAGATTCTAACATTCCGACGCCATGGTTCATTTCTTCTGGACTAAATTATCCGCGTGGCAGTTTAAGGGGCCAGGAATCAAATTAAATATTTTTCACAGTTTGAAAATGAAATTTGACAATTTCGATGTGCCAGATGGAATGCAGTGTTACGCAAGATTTTGAGGGTGCATGGGTTCATTTGCAAAGTTTGCGCAGTGTGCACTTTCGTAAGTACTGCAATGCATACGAGTTGCTGCTTAAGACATTATGCTATATACGGAAGTAGTAAGAGCAGCTCTATAGCGCCACGTACTGCGCATGCGCGGCGGTCATATTGGATGACGTCATCATTAGCGTCAAGTTAAAAAAAAGGTCCCTTATGACCATAAAAAATCGTGTAAAAAGGTCCTTTTTAACCAGACAAATGGATGCTGTAGAATTATAGCATCAAGTTCAAGGTCACTCTTGTAATGACGTCATTTTCTATTTTTAGTAACTGACACGTTCAGACCTGTTTATCTATATTTAGACATTATGACCTCTTACACTCTGAGCCCTTTTCTTCTGACACATATTCAGACAGCTGTGCGTTTATGGAAAATCAATTTTAATGACCGCTAAAAAAGAAGTGCAATAAGATGCACCTGGCCCATTTTAAGGTCCCTTATGACCACACAAAATGATTGCTTATTGACATAAAGACTGTATATGTACGCTAAATACCTACGGGCGCGTAGGGTTGTCGGTAATGTACCAGAGTGCAGATACTTGTCTATCTGCGGATCCAGGGGTAGCGAGTTCTATCCCGACCAGGTCCCACGGAGATTGATCTGTTTACCATTTCTAAGGCCCCTTATTACCACAATGAGGCATTTCACCTGGGTCTTCGCTGTTTGGTAGACGCCCATCCAACGTTCTACCTAGAGGGGTCCACTATAGGTGCAGATGAAGCGATAAATGTTAGAGATGTGCAGACTGGTTTGAGTCAGTACTGGGAACACATGAGATAAGTATTAATATCTATCAAAATGGCTCATTGCTCATGAGAACAAAAATCTGAGCAGCCTTTGCAGATCTTTCACTGTTAACAAACGACGCTAATAGGTAAAGGGCTTATTCGATTAGGAATCATACCTCATATGAGCCATGAAATTTGGCATTTAAGGCTCACTGAAGGCTCAGACTATTCTGTGCCAATGTGAAGACAAGCAAATGCGCGTACACGCACAGAAAGACAGACAGACAGACAGACAGACACACACGCACACAGGACAGTGACCTGATCTTGATCCAAACTGTTTTCAAAGGTTACCAGCAGACCACAGTCATCATAAAATAATTTGATTGTATCTAAATTGAACACTATTGGTAATCGTAAAAAAGCAATAAAATGCACAATAAAGCTTATAAAATATGACTGTTTTATGGACATATCACATGGCAAATGCTGCTAGGAAAAATCAAAGGGACAGAACTCACGTTAGAAAATCTTACCTGCGTACATACAGTTGTTTCTCTTAGACCCTAAACAATAATTGGGGGTTCTGATCAGTCTGTGCATAAGCGCAGGCATGAAATTTCCAACACTTTGGTATGTGCGACCAGCAAAGGCTCAAACACGTCAAACACGCCTGCACATACGTGCAGACTGATCAGAACCTTTGCTTGTCGCTTGAATATTAATGAGTGTTAAGCTACTTACTGAACATAATTTGGAGTTTCTAAGCTTAAAAGGGGGCTGCACAGACTCGTCTGAGACTACACTTGTCAAAATGCCACATTGATGGAAATCACATGCGGCAGCTCATTTATATGAATCAATAATATGCACGACCCATGATGAGCATTTTCACTCACTGACCTCGATCAATAGAATACTTATACTATTTATACGAATCAAAAGGGCGAAATCTGGAGGTAGGCATAGGGAAAATGAAACAGTTTATGACACTAAATATTTATTGATTTTTCGTTGACGAGTTTTAAGACAATATTAGGCGGGTTTATTTTTTCTACAATAACCAAGATAGACCATATCCCCTCTATAGCTAAGGCTAGCTGTTATGTAACATGCATAAAACACGCATTTAAGCACCCACAAACACGCACACACCTCTACAGAGAATCATGCAGACAGACAGACACACAGACAGACAGACACACTCACACTTATGCAGAGAACCATGCAGCCAGACAGACAGACAGACAGACACACACACAGACAGACAGACACACACACAGACAGACAGACACGCACACTTATGCAGAGAACCATACAGCCAGACAGACAGACACACACACACACACGCACGCACACACACACCTCTACAGAGAACCGTGCAGACAGACAGACACACAGACACACACACACACACACACACTAATGCAGAGAACCATGCAGCCAGACAGACAAACATACACGCGCACAAGTGAGGGGTACGGCTATAGTTGGGTCAATATTTAGCTGGAAAGCATAAAAATAACACAACATTAGTATACTTTTCTATATTTATTTTACAAGGATCCAGCGCATTAACAAACAAACATACAAACGAACATTTTACAATAGAGTACGATATTGTGGAAAAAACGCAAATAGCCATTCGTCATGCACTGGATAATAAAGGGTATAATGATAGGGATACAGTGAGGATACAGTGAGGATACAGCAGGGGTACAGTCAGGGTACAGTGAGGATACAGCAGGGTACAGCAGGGGTACAGTGGGTACCAGTAGAGGGTACAGCAGGGTGGGGGCAGTGTAAGAGGACAAGTAAACACAATCATCTGACCAGAATAACGTGCGTTGCGCTTTTATAATGAGATGTTTTTGCAACATAAGAATCTCTCAAAAAGACACTAGTAAAAGACCACCATGTCCAACCCAAGCAATACGACATACTATTTTAATCAGGAGGAGGTAAAGTGTCATATCAAGATCATGAAATGGACAGATGTTATAGGCATCATATTAGTCTCTCTTAGCACACCACTCTATATTTTAGCGAGCATGGAATGGTCGAATGACTATCCTTTTGATTATGTAATGGAAGTCAATTAGACTGCATGCTCATATCTGAAGCAATTTGATCTCAAAGATAATGTTATTTTATCGGTATGCAACAGAGATGGAGAAATCATGTAAGATATACGCCTCTTCCTAAATCAAACGGCTACCATTCGTGGTATCCCATTGAACCTAAGACAATGGAACGTTCTACAAGGAGTATCCAATAGTGTGAATAGAGCTATCGAAATAGGAAAACACATGTAAGAACCAGTGATCAAGGAAAAAGTTCTATTCATGATGGAGCTTTAAAGTGTCTTTAATTGAATTCATTTCTTATAAGAGTTGAAAAATGCATCAGGAGATGACAGAATCATCATGTTAGAATACATTACTGCGGGGCAAATGGCCTGTATAGGAGAGATAGCGTGCAGAATATACCACCATACATTTCCTTTGTTGATTCGAGACCTGGCTTATTTTGAGGACAGAAGCTTAGTGTTACGCGTATTATTTTCATTAAGGGTATCTTTTCGTGGAAAAGTAGCCACACTAGTTCATTACCACAGAATCTTGTCAAGACTTCTACGAACGTATAACCTCCAGGCCACAATCCAACATCAAATACAATCTCAACGAGAATCTTAGTTTACCATAACATGAGGTCGAGATGGTGGTGGTGGGTGGTGGTGGTGTGTGGTGGTGGTGGTGGGGATGGTGGTGGTGGTGGTGGTGGGTGGTGGTGGTGGTGGTGGTGGTGGTGGTGGTGGTGATGGTGGGTGGTGGTGGTTGTGGTTACAATGATCCAATGATTGTAAGAAGGCTGAAAAGCGTAAGAAGGTATAGACACATTATTCGTTGAGACAAAATGATCAGGTGTTTGATCTGCAACCAGTCCTATAGTAGGCGTGATGCATTGTGAAGACATGAACGCAATGTCCATGGCAATGGGAAAAATGTCGACCAGTCACAACCATTGAAGGAAATAACATTTCAACATCCCTTTTCTATGATGGTGACTGGGCCCAGTGGATCAGGGAAAACTGAATGGACTAGAAAGCTGTTACTCACCTCATTAATACACCCACCTCCAGAACGTATCTTATGGTGTTTTGGATAATGGCAACCCTTGTATGAGGATCTTCAGAAGAGAATTCCATCGATAGAATTTGTGCATGGCATCCCAGACTATCTCAATAGTCCTCAGTTTATCAATCCAGGTAAACTGAGCCTAATCATCTTTGATGATCTGATGACTGAAGCGAAGTGTGACCAGAGAATAGCTGATCTCTTTACCAAAGGCAGTCACCACAGAAATATATCTATTGTGTACCTTACCCAAAACGTGTTTCCTCAAGGTAAAGCGTGCAGAGATATTGCTTTGAATACGCAATACTTGGTCTTGTTTAATAATCCGATTGACAGACAACAAGTGGCAACCTTGGCAAGAAGAATTTATCCATCAACCAGCGCTATGTTTCTGAAGCGATTTGAAGAAGCCACTTCACGACCTTATGGTTATCTCATCATAGATCTTAAATCGAGTACATCGGAACAAGACAGATTACAAACTGATATATTTGAGTCCACTGATCAACATGCTTTTGAACCTCCAGACGAGGAAACTCTGTCTGATGATGAAGATGCTAGCAGCGTAGAGTCTCTAGACAATATAAACGATCTTGGACCTCCTGGTAAACGAAGAAAATTAAGAGATGCCCGCTCTAGACCTGACATATGGAATAGGAGATTTCAAAATCCGCTCAGGCAAGCCAACATAGAACAGTTAAAGGCTAAAGTAAATGCCTATGAAGAGCAAGGTTTTACCTTGGAAAAAGCTATCCATTTTGCTGCCAATGGTGAATTGCCTTATCTCCGTAAAAGACTCAGACAAGAGTACGCCCAATTTTTAATTGATTTTTATGAGTTACAAGGGGACCCTTTTCAACAGCAAATACTAGAATCTGCGAGAAAGATCAGAAATAACATGATATGAATCAGACTGACTCTATCAGAAAAGCAATCAAACTCAGAAAAGACTTATTTATGGACATATGGCCAAGTCATAATATAGAAGAAAACCATGAACAGGATGGAGCCTCTGAAGAGGAATGAACAACGTAAGTATGATGAGGTACCATACAAGAACAAGAACAATGGGGTCAATCGAAGTATACGATGCTAAACAAGAAAAATGGGTTCCCTACGTGCCAGACTACAATGCATGGTATCAACATTTTAAAGACTTGAGAGATGGATACGTCCAGCCCGACCATATGGGACGTTATGTCGTGGGCAGTGGGAAGAAATACAGAAAGCTAAAAGAAATAGAAACATGAGAAAAGGAAATGGAAGCGCGAGAAAAACAACTTGAAGCACGTGAAAAACAAATAGAAGCACCAGAACAGAAAAGTCCCACTTTGAAACAAATCACACCAATAGCTCAAGCGATTGAATAGCCAAATCAGAGATTGAGCGTAAACGAATAGAGAATGATAGTCAGAGTATAACAGGTGGAAATCTGCAGCGTAAGAAATGCAAAGCAACTGTTGACTGGAATTCATTCATATATCAAAAGATGAACAGTAAACAACTGTATGATATGCTGCTTGGCTATCAAGTCACAATATGCACTGCAGATCAACTTAAAATACAAAGAGGAAGATTCTTCATTTCCAATACAGACACAAGCCAAGGTCCAGGTGAACACTGGGTGACATTTTACTTTCCTAAACATGGTCCTTTCAAATTTTTTGACTCCTTGGGACACATGGCAAAAGACTATGGAGTTGCATTTGAAAAGATCCTAAAAAGGAAATACCTCAAAAACGTTGGTCAACTACAGCAATCTACATCCAATGTGTGCGGTCTATACTGCGCATACTATGTTATGAAGAGACATCGGGGAAAAACGATGAAAGACATTGTAAAATACTTTAATGTACAACAGAATAAGCGAAATGATCGCTTGATAGTGACTAAAATGATGAAACTGTGTACTCGAAAGCGTCTAGTGCAGAGGAAATGATGTCATAATGTACGATTTATGTAGTACTTGTTCTGGGTTCTATATTACAATAAATATAAAACGCATATACTAGTTTTTGCGTTATTTTTATGCTTCCACCCACCACCACTGTACCCCCTACAGGTACCCACTGTACCCCTGCTGTACCCTGCTGTATCCTCACTATACCCTGACTGTACCCCTGCTGTACCCCTGCTGTATCCTCACTGTATCCTCACTGTATCCCTATCATTATACCCTTTATTATCGAGTGCATGACGAATGGCTATTTGCGTTTTTTCCACAATATCGTACTCTATTGTAAAATGTTCTTTTGTATGTTTGTTTGTTAATGCGCTGGATCCTTGTAAAATAAATATAGAAAAGTATACTAATGTTGTGTTATTTTTACGCTTTCCAGCTAAATATTGACCCAACTACAGCCGTACCCTCACTTGTGCGCGTGTATGTTTGTCTGTCTGGCTGTATGGTTCTCTGCATTAGTGTGTGTCTGTGTGTCTGTCTGTCTGCACGGTTCTCTGTAGAGGTGTGTGCTTGCATGTGTGTGTGTGTCTGTCTGTCTGTGTGTCTGTCTAGCTGTATGGTTCTCTGCATAAGTGTGTGTCTGTCTGTCTGTGTGTGTGTCTGTCTGTCTGTCTGGCTGCATGGTTCTCTGCATATGTGTGTGTGTGTGTGTGTGTGTGTGTCTGTCTGTGTGTGTGTCTGTCTGTCTGCATGATTCTCTGTAGAGGTGTGTGCGTGTTTGTGGGTGCTTAGATGCGTGTTTTATGCACGTTAAATAACAGCTAGCCTTAGCTATAGAGGGGATATGGTCTACCATGGTTATTGTAGAAAAAATAAACCCGCCTAAAATTTTCTTAAAACTCATCAACGAAAAATCAATAAATATTTAGTGTCAAAAACTGTTACATTTTCCCTATGCCTACCTCCAGATTTCGCCCTTTTGATTCGTTTAAATAGTATAAGTATTCTATTGATCAAGGTCAGTGAGTGAAAATGCTCATCATGGGTCGTGCACATAATTGATTCATATAAATGAGCCGCCGCATGTGATTTCCATCAATGTGGCATTTTGACAAGTGTAGTCTCAGACGAGCCTGTGCAGCCCCCTTTTAAGATTAGAAACTCTAAATTATGTTCAGTAAGTAGCTTAACACTCATTAAATATTCAAGCGACAAGCAAAGGTTCTGATCAGTCTGCGCGTATGTGCAGGCGTGTTTGACGTGTTTGAGCCTTTGCTGGTCGCACATACCAAAGTGTTGGAAATCTCATGCCTGCGCTTATGCACAGACTGATCAGAACCCCCAATTATTGTTAGGGTCTAAGAGAAACAACTGTTTGTACGCAGGCAAGATTTTCGAATGTGAGTTCTGTCCCTTTGATTTTTCCAAGCAGCATTTGCCATGTGATATGTCCATAAATCAGTCATATTTTATAAACTTTATTGTGCATTTTATTGCTTTTTTACGATTACCAATAGTGTTCAATTTAGATACAATCAAATTGTTTTATGATGACTGTCGTCTGCTGGTAACCTTTGAAAACAGTTTGGATCAAGATCAGGTCACTGTCCTGTGTGTGTGTGTCTGTCTGTCTGACTGTCTTTCTGTGAGTGTACCCGCATTTGCTTGTCTTCACATTGGCGCAGAATAGTCTGAGCCTTCAGTGAGCCTTAAATGCCAAATTTTCATGGCTCATATGAGGTATGATTCCTAATCGAATAAGCCCTTTACCTATTAGCGTCGTCTGTTAACAGTGAAAGATCTGCAAAGGCTGCTCAGATTTTTGTTCTCATGAGCAATGAGCCATTTTGATAGATATTAATACTTATCTCATGTGTTCCCAGTACTGACTCAAACCAGTCTGCACATCTCTAACATTTATCGCTTCATCTGCGCCTATAGTGGACCCCTCTAGGTAGAACGTCGGATGGGCGTCTACCAAACAGCGAAGACCCAGGTGAAATGCCTCATTGTGGTAATAAGGGGCCTTAGAAATGGTAAACAGATCAATCTCCATGGGACCTGGTCGGGATAGAACTCGCAACCCCTGGATCCGCAGACAGACAAGTATCTGCACTCTGGTACGTTACCGACTGCCCTACGCGCCCGTAGGTATTTATCGTACATATACAGTCTTTATGCCAATAAGCATTCATTTTGTGTGGTCATAAGGGACCTTAGAATGGGCCAGGTGCATCTTATTGCACTTCTTTTATAGGGGTCATTAAAATTGATTTTCCATAAACGCACAGCTGTCTGAATACGTGTCAGAAGAAAAGGGCTCGGAGTGTAAGAGGTCATAATGTCTAAATATAGATAAACAGGTCTGAACGTGTCAGTTACTAAAAATAGAAAATGACGTCATTACAAGAGTGACCTTGAACTTGATGCTATAATTCTACAGCATCCATTTGTCTGGTTAAAAAGGACCTTTTTACACGATTTTTATGGTCATAAGGGACCTTTTTTTTTAACTTGACGCTAATGATGACGTCATCCAATATGGCCGCCACGCATGCGCAGTACGTGGCGCTATGGAGCTGCTCTTACTACTTACGGATTGCACACTCGGCCATGAATTTGTACATGTACAATGCAAATTTTGATGGATAAAAAGTGATCCCTATCAAACTTTGAGTAGTATAATAACCAAAAACTTTCCTCGTTCAGTTCGCTCTCTTGAAGTTAAATTACATGTGTGTGTGTGTGTGTGTGCATGCATGAGTGTATGAACATTAAGCAGCATCTACATGCATGCGTATGCATGTATACATGTGTGTATCCGATCAATAACTTTTGAAGGGATGCAACAATTTCCTTCAAATTTTAGAGAAGGGTTTACAGGTCAAGTTCGAATTTGGAGGTAATTCGCAAACTTTTGACTGAGTTATGGCCCTTTTTTGACTTAGGTTTAGGCTTATGCAAAAGCTATATTGGCTTTTTTGTGGAATAAACTTCACAATTCTCCAAAACTATAATATCGGAAAACTTCTCACTATAGGCCATGATTACCCAGTGCCTGTAGAAAAGCATGACAGTGATTAAAATTTTAACCCACTTCCCGGGTGGGATCAAAGGTCAAATATTTAAATTTCGCAAAACTCAGTAAGTCGTCAATATTTTACTGAATTTTTCGCATGCACACAGAGGGAAAATAAATATGAAACATATCAAACGTGATTTTCGATCGAAGGCCTGTGTCTCTGCCCCTGGGTGGACTTAGGGGGCGGGGTCAAAGATCAAAATTCAACTTTTTCAGAACATAGTCATGTTGCATATCAAATTATAGAGAATCACGAATGCAGCAACATGGTAGCAAATATTTTGCCCGCAGGCCGCAGACCGCCTACCCCCCCCCCCCCCCCCGACCCTGGGGATGGGGTCACTAGGTCAAAATTTAATTTTTCCAGAACATGTTCATGTTGCATATCAAATTACAGAGAATCATGAATGCAGCAACATGGTAGCAAATATTTTGCCCGCACAGCCCCCCCCCCCCTGGACCCTTGGGATGGGGTCAAAAGGTCAAAATTCAACTCTTTCAGAACATGGTCATACTGCATATCAAATTTATTGGAATCACGAAATGTAACAACATGGTAGCAAATATTTTGCCCGCAGACCCGACCCTGGGGCCAGGGTCAATAGGTCAAAATTCAATTTTTTCAGAACATGGCCATGTTGCATATCAAACGTATTGGAATCACGAAATGTAGCAACATGGAAGCAAATATTTTGTCCGCAGACCCCCCTTACCCTAGGGGTTAAAAGGTCAAAATTTAACTTTTTCAGAACAATGTCATGTCGCATATCAAATTAAAGGGAATCACGAATGCAGCAACATGTTAGCAACATTTCGCCCGCAGACACCCCTATCCCCCCACCTCCGAAAGGGTCCACAGGTCAAAATTCAACCTTTTTTAGAACATGGTCATGTTGCATATTGACAGGAATCATGAAATGCAGCAACATGGTAGCAAATGCTTTGCCCGCAGAAGCCCCTACCTCCCCACTACCCTAGGAGATGGGGTCAATAGGTCCAAATTCAACTTTTTCGTAACATGGTCATGTTGCAAATCAACTTTGTTTGAATCATGAAATGTAGCAACATTGTAGCAAATGTTTTGCCCGCAGACCCCCCCCCCCCCACCCTGGGGAAGGCGTCAATAGGTCAAAATTCAACTTTTTCAGAACATAGTCACGTTGCATATCAAATTAAAGAGAATCAAGAATGCAGCAACATGGTAGCAAATATTTTGCCCGCAGACCCCCCCCCCCACGACCCTGGGGATGGGGTCAATAGGTAAAAATTCAACTTTTATAGAACATGTTCATATTGCATATCAAATTAACGGGAATCAGGAAATGCAGCAACATTGTAGCAAATGTTTTGCCTGCAGAAACCCCCCCTCCCCCACTACCCTAGGGGATTGAGTCAAAATTCAAATTTTTCAGAACATGGTCATGTTGCATATCAAATTTATTGGAATCACGAAATGTAGCAACTGGGTAGCAAATATTTTGCCCGCAGACCCCCTCGCCCCATCCCCCCCTTAACCTAGGCGTCAAAAGGTCAACACTGAACTTTTTCAGAACAATGTCATGTTGCATATCAAATGAAAGGGAATCACAAATGCAGCAATATGGTAGCAAACATTAAAGTCCATCCATTCATCTAGCCATCCATGTACCCAACCAGGTTTAGGGTTTAGGTTAGGGTAGGGTTAGGGTTTTATAGATAATGGGAAATCTCATCCATCCATCCATCTGGTCAGCCATCCATTCATCCAATCTTCCAGCCATCTATCCATCAATCCATCCATCCATCCAGTCTTCCAGCCATCCATCCATCAATCCATCCATCCATCCATCCATCTAGCCATCCATCTGGCCAGCCAATCAGCCATCCATCCATTGAGCAACCAACCAACCAGTCAGCCAGCCAGCCAGCCAGGTTTAGAGTTTGCTTAAGGGTAGGGGTAGGGATTTATAGAAAAGGGGAAATCTCATCCAACCATCCATCCATCTTCCATCCATCCATCTAGCCATTCATTCATACATCCATCCATCCATTCATCAAGCCTTGCCATCCATCCAGCCATCCATCAATCCATCCAGCCAGCCAGCCAGCCAACCAGAGCTAGGGTTAAGATAGGGTTATCCATCCAGCCAGCCATCCATCCATCCATCTAGCCAGCCAGTGTTAGGGTTATGGTAGTGTAGGTACATATAGTCAGCTAGCCATCCATCCTTCCAGCTAGCTAGCCAGTCATCCGTCTATCCATCGAGCTAGCCAGCCAGCAACCCAATCAGCTATATATCCAGCCAGCTTTTTAGCCAGCACAACGATATCCAGACAGCCAACTGGCTATCCTGCTAACCAAATCGAATGTTTATCCCAATTAATAAGACAACCATGATTATTGAGAAATCATTTGGCAGATTGAAATGAAAAGGAGGATCCACAGGTCAAACCATCATATTATCTGGCAGTAAATTGTTGTGCAATCCATGTTCTTTTGTTCAAAGTTGGGTTTGATCCAGATCAGAGTGTATGTAACCAGTTGTTTCAAGCATGTTGATATTTATCTCAGTCAATAAACACCCAGGTAGACCGCATGTCCAGATCTCGGAGGGTGTTGGCTATCAGAGGTAAACAATGGAGTTTGGGGTTGCACATGGTCTGTTTTGAAACGGTTTTATATCATGAAGAACCATTTTAAGGAATAAAATCAACATATAAGCCAATAGTACATAGAATGATAAGAATCCTGAAAGCAATGTATGTTTTTTAACTGAACCTGTTTGAGTTAAATCGCATTTGAATTCGAAAATGCGGTGACTTTAGCGAATATTTAGAATTCATCAGTTAATATCTATACGTATTATTTTATTATTTTTGATTCATAAATACAGCTGCAATGTTAAACCTCGCTTTGGAATGTATCAGTCCAATATAATTCAAACAGACGTGCACAACATTTATTTATTTGCAATTTTATGACGATGGTGTCATGTTTATGGGTAGCGTTCCGTTTGGAGGTAAGTTGCATAGCTGTCTGAGGGCAGGCATGTGTATGTTATGATTGATTTCAGAGGATGGCAAATCGATTAAGCTCATAAAACAACCACTCCCATACTGAAACAAAAATGTTACACTAAAACACATTCAAAAACAAGTGGTTTGATCTCTAGCGGTTGTGGTGGGTGGGGACTCGGTTTGGGGTAATTTTTGTATGGGTGTGTGAGCCAGTATTTTGAAACCAACCCCAATCATATACATGACCTATGAAAAAACAACCCTTTCATATACTTGATTTCAAAGAAAGATGACATATACTTACTTGATTTCAAAGAAAGATGACATATACATATATGAATTAATATACCCTTTCATATGATAAAATATACATATACATGGGTGTCAGAAAATTTACGCCATTCATATACCAACATCAGAAAATAGGGTCATTCATATACTTTCTTATTAAAAGGGGAGTTTATCATTTACCTAGGGGGCTGAAAAAGGAGGCACGCACATCCGTTCTATGTCATATGAAGGCAGTTACCACCCCCTACCCCAAAGGGTTTGATTGGCGCGGAACTTATCATAGGAGAAACCAGCTTAAATATTACAATTTGTTGGAGCTTTTGTTCAACATTTAACAAACGTTTTTTGTGTGCATTAGTTTGTTTGGTTTCATTGATTTATTGGCCTAGAAACTACAAAACCTGTGTTTGGGGTTTCCAACAAAGCGAGATTCAAACCAGTCTCCTCAGCTACAGAGACTAGCTAGAAAAATTGAAATTTTGCTTGTAGGAAGTCTACAGGTTGTTCTGTGCCTTGCTCCTCGCAAACCCCAAAGACAAGTTATTTTGCATAGAGGGTCATATGGTATGGTATGACCTACCATATCTACTTAATCCTTTGCATAAAATTAAGGAAAAAATCTCACACTGGTCCGTTATTTTTACATACAGGCACCAGAAACAACCTAATGGTTTCATAAATCTAACATATTGGTAACAAATAAAAAATGGCGAAAAGCTGTTGGTGCGAACCCATAAGTGTACATTCAATTATTAATCTACATTAAATGCTAAGGTTTTCAATTATGCCAATACTCTTACGTACCCCACTAATTATGATGGATTTTATTTAGAATATCTAGAAACGTCCCTGCTGAGATATACAAGAGAAATGCAATATCTAGTATGACCAGTCAGTGTTGATTTCAATATTCTGCCATTAAAATATCGTAGGTACCTTATTCTATATTACAATATGTGAACATGGGACTGTGTAAATATTTGACTATCAGCTATTGATAGGTTTGTTGCTTGCTAAACAATTCTCTTTTATGAAGATATTTTCAATTTATTGCTAAAAAGACGATGACAATGATCTCATGACAACGAAAAAACAACAAACTCAAATTTTCTTTTCACTTTAAAGACCTAATGGTTTCTTGTGCTTTGCTGGTGGGGACTTCATGGACCCTGGCACCTCCAAGGAAACTTGACTGGACAAGATTGAAGGGATGAAATGCATATGGTCAGACTTTATTTTTCTTCTACCTTTCCTTTGTTCACTTCTGACTTCCCTATCCTTTCTCTAAATTCTTTTTAAGTCACAACCACCCGCGCTACAGAAGTCATGATTGACGGCGGCGTGTAACCATGTTGATGAAGATGTAGAAACGTGACGAAAATCAAAAGAAGTAATGTGAATGCTCAAATGTACAATGATTAACATGCTCGTATGTATGGTGATGGTAGTGATGTGGGGTTGCTAGGAACAGATGGTCAAATTACTTCAAAATTCGAGCAGGTGTCACTTGTAATAAAAAAATATTTTAGACACTTAGTGTTTAGATATTTAACGTACAAACGTACACTGCAATGACTATGGAATGGAACGTTATATCCCTGAACAATGACCTATACTTAATAATACGTGATATAGAATCACTAACGTTCATGTCTATCACACAAACTAAACAAAATTTCCTACATATATACAATGCTTAATTAGAACATGCACTTAATAATAAAATCCATTAGTTAACCAATGGTTTAGTATTTGTATTTAGGGAGCGCAGTTGCTTAATGTTAGAGTGCTTGACTCGAGGCTGAGGGGATGCGGGTTCGAGCCTCACCAGCGTCACTGTGTTGTGTCCTTGACTAAGACGCATTTATCCATGCTAAGAACTGTTTCAACACAGGAAGATCTGTCCCGACATAACTGATAAATTGTTGACTGTGACGTAAAGAATTAAATCTAAAGTACAATTTTATTTCTCTGTTAGAACATATCTTGCAGAGCAACTCTAAGGAAAACCCATAATTGATTTCGAAGTAGAAGAAAAAATAGAAGACAGCTTGCTACACATTACTTTGAAGATCTTCAAAAAATGTGCTTATATACAAAAAGATTAAAGCACATTATGTAACAGGGTTAACTGTACAATACGATTTTTTCGTGAAATTTATAATTACCGCATTTGCGAGCAACGAAGATTCAGATGAGCATGTGCACACGTGAAATCTAGATTGGGTTTTTGCTGCTTTCAAACTTACAGTATATGACAGAAAAACCTGCCTGGTTTTGTTGCATGCCAACAAGAGAGGCACAGACCAGCCTGCGCATCTGCGTAGTCTGATCAGCGTTTTTCATATTCACTCTCTTGTTAAGTACACCTGCAACATGGAAAATTTCAAATTTCTAGCGAGTCTCTGTAGCTGATCAGACTCGTTTGGTATGTACTTGGTCGGAAACTTCGAAGAAACGTTACCGATAGCGATTGTACCTTGCAAAATTGCATAATTAGTGAAAATGATCATTACCAATTCCAGTAATATTATTTTTTAATGACAAAGTTGCCATATCATTTGCAATATTTTAGCTAGTCCTCGTAGCTGAAATGGCTGATTTGAGAGTGACCTGGTCACAAACCCCTATGCGCCGAGTTGATAACAATTTGGACCGCTGTTCCCACCCAAACTGATACTTTATACTCTTGAGTCGGTATTTTTTTCATTTCATAAATGGTACTCAAAATAACCGTCTCAATGAGCTGGTCCTTTTGTGCACCCAAAACATATGTGAACACTGGCGGGTATGAAACTACCCTCAAGCAATAAATGGTTCATTACTAATTTACTTAACCTGAAAGAAACAAGATGTGTTTTTGATGTACAAATGCCTCATGAGCATAGCAACAGCACACCATAGCTTTATTAAATCATTGTCTAATATATTTTTAAAAGCAGGCCAATGGTCAATGCCATATAGTTTAGTAAATTTTGGAAAATTCTTTCCAAACCGTATCAGCGTATGCTTTATAAAGATACTAGGCCAAGCAGTTCTAAGCTTTAATATTGCCAGGAACACATGCGTAAACGCACGCACATGGATAAAAAATAAAACTTCCTCAATCTTCGATACCGGTGACATAAAACATATGAGCCAGATCCTAAGATGTTCGTCCGCAGTATTGCATTTGTGTCAAGCGAAGCCTTAGGGGCGCTACCTGTATATCTTCATAGTACAATACATATGGATGTAGACGAATGACAGGACCAGAAATAAAAACACTTACTTAAAAGATGCACATTCAATAAGTTTAGCATGCGCAGATAAAGAGGGTGGTGGTAGCAGGGGGTCTTGACGCACCCCCTAGAAAATTGCAAAGCTATATGGTTCCTTAGCAATACTGGTCCTGAGCCTGTGGAAAGACACAGATCTACCCAGCCAGCATTAAATGCTGTTTCATTATCGAACCGCCTTTTGCGGTATACCTTCATCTAAATCAGGGGAAACGTTAAAAAAATGTTTAGTTAGACTCTCTCTGACGAAATATTCTGGATCCGCACATGATTAAGCTCGATTTGTTTTGTTTGTTCCAGTATAATCATATGTAGTTTTCAGTAACATAACCGAAGAAAGTGTATCAGTGCTGGACCAATGTCAATGGGGGTGGGGGCGACCATTTATATGTTTTCACTTATTACTGAGAGCCACGTTGATACCCATTCCATATTTTGGTTGTGTTTGAAGACCTGCTTTTCTTTCTTCTGTTTTCGTGTATGTGGGGATTAGGGGCTCTAATGGACTGAGTGGTGTGAATAATTCTTGGTGCTGAGTGTTATGGGGTGGTACAGTGAACTGTTTGTTTGGGTGTTTGTTGATAAAGGTTTTTTTTTTCATTGACATTGAACAGAATCCTATAGGGTGGCGCAACAGACGGGATGGCTTGTATTGTATACTTAGTGGTTTGGGGTCTATCAAATGACTGTAGGCTTTGATTTGTTGTTTATTGTTACTCCCATAAGAGAGTCTGTAATTGTTTTATGTCTTGTTGTACGTTACTTTATGTCAATTCCAGTTTTGCAAATATCTTGATGGGGAAGAGAGCTGGTTGCTTTGTTTTGTTTGTCTTCTTAGCGTCTCGTGATTGTTGTGTTGCTCTTCCTTGCGATGAGATGGGTTTGTCTGCAGTTTGTGATTGTGGTGTTTTCTGATCATACTCACTTACTATTTTGAGGGGTATCTCAGTGGACTGCGTGGTTTTGTGGTGTTTATGTGGACTAGATGATTTGCGTGTTTCAATGGACTTGATCATGGCATTTTTATTAACTGAGCAGTCTGTGTGCTTCTCCTGGCTATGCAGTTTGGGTGTATCAGTTGCCTAGGGGACTTGAAAGTTTCAATGGGCTGGCTGGTTTGTGTATTTCAGTGGGCTGTGTGCGTTTGGTTTTTCTGTGGTGATTCTGTAGACCAATGGTTATGCGGTGTTTCAAAGACCTGTGTGGATATAATTGAGCTGCGACATGTGATTCCCAACAATGTGACATTTTGACAAGTGTAAACTCATACGCGCCTGGGCTGCCTCCTTTTAAGCGTAGAAACTCCAAATGATGTTCAGTCAGTAGCTTAACAGTCATAGAATATTTAAGCGGCTTGAAAATGGTATGATCAGACTGCATGTATGCGCAGGCTGATCTGAGCTCTTTGCTGGTCGCACATACCTCATTGTTTGAAATCTCATGTCATGGCTCATATATATTTCGGATCAAAGAGTTGCTAATCATGTACACTTACTCTCCTCGCATTTTGTTGCAATATTTAGACAACAAAATGCGCTGCAATGAAAATGCGCAATTTGTAACCCTGTTAGCACATTGAATTATTGTGTCAGGTAAGGGAAGGGGTATATATCTAGCACATGTTCTTACCATCTTTCGGGGGAGAATCCTTTCACCTCCCTCCACACCCCATCCATAATATATCCCCTTCCTATATCAATCATACTGGTTTCACCAAATATGTGCCAGTGCATAATTTAAAAAATGTTACCCTGACCAACTAGACAAAACAGCAAAATGCCCCCAACTGAGGATGAGCGTTTTTCACAGAACTTCACAACTATAAAACCTTTCCAATTGCTTTCTGTATTTCATTCCCCTAGTAGTCTGCGATTTGTAGCATTACATATTTTTTTCTAACGCGGCATGCTTCAAATATAACATATTCAGGCACTAATTGTGTGGCAGTTTGTATCAATCTCCGAAATCAAAACCACTGTCACTCCGATAGCAAGCACGCCAGCTGTCAAGTGTCCTCTAAACATTTTGCTAACCATCAAAAGGATATCAACGTTAGCAAATTTCAAAAATTGACGCTTTAAGAGCATTTTGGATAAGACACTATAAGCCATGCAGGAGAATGATATAGAATGGTAGTGGCACAAGCAATTAGTGTCAAAGGGTGATATAAGTCCAGCTATGATCAAACCACTAGCTTTTTTTCATTGAAAAATTCACATTCGCTGTTTGAAAAGTCGCACGGACATTGATCAAAAGTATTTAACAGATTCGATGTCCTAGTCACTCAATACAGAAGCAACCTGTCCCAAGAAACTTTCCATATGCATTAAAAATGGATAAATACAGACTATGTCCATCCATGATCTCAATGTTTACCTCCGATAGCCAACACCCTCCGAGATCTAGACATGCGGTTCACCTGGGTGATAAATAGTAACAAGGAATGAGTTCTAGCGATAAGGCGTATATATATTCCCTAATTGACACAATTACAAACACCAAGTTTTCAAAATGCTCTTTAAATATATTGTAAATGTTTATATGTTGTAATATAGCGACATGTTGTTGTCCAAGGGCATCTTGGGTCTAAGGGCGGGAAAGCATCTAAAAATAAACTGAAAGACACCAGTTTCATCTTTCCAATGACGAACGTCACAATTTTAGGTGTATTTCGTTCGCGTGCGCAGTATGAATACGGTAAGGTTTGGAAAATGAAGAGCCAATCTATCATTAACATTTTAGCACTTTTTTGTTATTTATATCTTTATTAAGTCTTCCAATCAAATAGTACAATTCTATGCATGACACTTAACAATATACAATAATTTAATTGTAACGATTACCCAGTGCATAAATAGGAATATCGGACTGGCAGGCTTAACAATGATCATTTTAAAAAAATAGAAAGAAGGAAGAAAGAAGTAAAAAAAAGATAGAAAGGGAATATGTGACTGTGACGCATTCTATAAGTAGGCATTTTATAGTCCGATAGTTTATTTTTGGACATTGATTTTTTTTCAGGTGTTCAGAGTCTGGTCAAATATCTAATAGTTCATATAAGCTCAATCTCAGGTCTCTTAAGCAAATAAGATTCATATTTATGTTTTTATTAAAAGCTTAAATTTTCAACATTGATTTTATCTGTAAAATAATTATTCTGCATCAAAAAAACCTAGCCAATACATATAACAGCTCATGTGATTTGGAGTAGTTGCCAATTTTTCCTGTGGACCTCTAGTTTATCTTTGGAAAATGCAATGTGTTCTTCTATTTCTCGTGTTTGATGCAATAATTGTAGGAAGCCATTTATAGTTGGTCTTTGTAATTTATATTTCGAGGAAAAAATGTAGTATTTTACTAAAAGTACAATGAAATTAAAAACTAAATTTTTTGGCTTAGTTTTACAATTAACTCCGAAGCTTATATTGAAGTAACTCAACTGGATTTCAATATTGTTAGAAGTCAGTATTTCCTGAACGTTTGACCACAGATCCTGTATATACCAACATTGCCAAAACAGGTGGAAATTGGTTTCCTCTTGCATTGAACAAAAATCACATAGTACAGACGGGACTAATTTACATTTAAACAGATATCTATTATTTGGTATTATTCTCATGAGATATTTATAATTAAAATTTCTAAGTTTAACATCAACAGTGCAACTAAAGCTCATTCGATAAAATTGAGACCAGTTCATCTCTTGTTGAGGAAATTCCTTTGCCCATTTTTCTTCTGCTTTTATTGTAGATACTTTTTCAACGTCTAACTGTAGTTTATATGAGAATTTATTTATCGAACCTTTTTGTTGAGTAATAATATGCAGTGCTTTGTTTATTTTTTTAGGTAAGTTGTTATAGTTTTCATCTTTTAGCTTATTTTTCCATTCTTTTGATATGTTAGATACTATATTATAATATTTAAGGAAATCTTTTTGATGGATATTATGCAAATTTTGTAGTTGTTCTAATGTATAAAATCTTTGAACTCTGAAGTCATATATATGTTCGATTAATTTTATCCCCTTTTCATACCAGTCATGGTAAAAGAGAATCTTATTATTACATTTTATTTGAGAATTATTCCATATTATTTCCTTTGTTATCACATGAGTGCTTTCAGAGTTATTAATTTTGCACCACCCGGCTAAAAAATCCCGCAGAAACACATTTTCCTTTGTAATTTGACTGCAATCTTGAATGTGTAGGTTACTTTCTAGTATTAATTTCCCCCCAAAAGCGTTTAATTTTTCAAGATAAAACTATTTCCATATACCTTTGTTTTGTTCATCAAATATCCTTCTAACCCATCCAGCTTTTAGAGCTTCAATAAAATAATCTATATTTATCAACCTGAGTCCCCCGTTCTTATAGTCCTGCATTATGACTGAACGTTTGATTTTGTCTGTTTTTGAGTCCCATATAAAATTAAAAATTTTGAACTTTATTTTTTTCAAGATATCTAGTGGTGGATTATTTAATACGGTTAATGGATAAATAAGTTTAGGTAAAGCAAAGGTTTTCACTACAGTGATTTTTCCCATTAAAGATAGCTTTCTATGGTTCCAACGTTTAAGGCAGTTTACAAAATCATTTAGCTTTGGTATTAGATTATTTTCAATTAATTTTTGTTTGTCATAAGAAAAAACAATTCCTAACGTTTTAGTTGAATTAGAAGTCCACAGGAATCTCAATTTTTTCAAGTGTTGAATGTTTGTATATTTCAATGAGCCTACTCTCAAAATTGTAGTTTTATTTACATTTAGTTTTAGACCTGATATTAATTTAAAGTCGTCAAGTATGCATAAAAGCTTTTGGAACGATTTTAATGACCCATCCATTGCAAACGTGGCATCATCTGCAAACATGGTGCTTTTGAATTCTCTTCCATTTATTTTTATACCTGTTATTTCACCATCGTTTAAAAGTGTTGCGGATAAAATTTAAATGCATAAAATAAAAAGATAAGGGGATAATGGACATCCCTGCCTAACACCTCGACTTATAGAAAAGAAATTGGACATAAAACCTGCATTTTGCACACAGCTATTTGCTCCCTGGTAAAAAACATTTAACCCATTTTATTATGTCTGTCCCAAAATTAAAAGACTCTAAACACTTTATTATATATTTGTGGCTGATACTGTCAAATGCTTTCTCAAAGTCTGCAAAAAATAAAAGTCTAGGCATGTTTTCTTTCTCTAACATTTCAATTGTTTCTTGTATGAGGCGGATATTCTCGCCAATATATCGTCCCTTAATAAAGCCTGTTTGAGAACAATCAATAATTTTAGGTAAAAATTTCTTAATTCTATTTGCTATAGCTTTTGTTACTATTTTATAATCTGTGTTCAGTAATGTTAATGGTCGCCAATTATTCAAACTACACAAATCATTATCTTTTTTAGGCAATAGTGTTATAATGCCTTGTTTTTGTAAGGTTGTTAAACTCCCATTTTCAAAGGGGTAATTTAAAGATTTAACATAATGAAATTTGAGGTCATTCCAAAATATCTTGAAAAACTCAGTCGTTATACCGTCACAGCCTGGGCTTTTGTTATTATTCATATCTCTTAGTGCACATGCACATTCATATTCTGTTATATTACCTTCAATACTTATTTTTTCTTCTTCATTTAATTTTACTTTTATGTTCTTGCTCATTGTTTTCATTTTCTCAATATCAACATTTTTCTCAGTATACATATTTTCATGAAACGATTTTACTTCTTCTAAGATATCTTTTTGCTTTGTAAATTCTTTGTCATTTTTGACTAATTTATGCAATGTTTTTGCATCTGATCTTTTTTTCTAAATTTGCAAAATATTTTGTGTTCTTTTCCCCTCCTTCTATATAGTCTAGTCTTGAAAAAATTACAGGTTTGCTGGAGGAGTGCCATGTATATTGGCGTAAACTTGGATTAAAAACGCGCCATATATCAGCAAGATCGAAATTATCTATACTTGCAATAATCTTATCTCTACATTTTTGGTGTGTACCTTTAATACCCCCAAATTTATCTAGATTTGAATTTAAAACAGTATTAAAGTCTCCACCAATGATATATTCTTCTTCATCGTTTTCTGCAAGAAAATCATACAAGGTTTCAAAAAAAGAAGCATCATCATTATTTGGGCCATATACATTTATCAAAACAACATCATGATCGTCTATGTTTAACTTAAGAGCTTGTATTTTTCCAGGGATGATTTCTTTATGGTAAATTAATTTAAATTGCAATGACTTTTTCACCAGAATGCATACTCCATCACTGTTGCTACTTCTGCCGCTAAAGAAAATATGATGTTTACATTCGCGCTTCCAAAATGATTCCAAATCTGGTTTTGAATGAGTCTCTTGTAACAAACATATTTTGAATTCTTCTTTCTCTAAGAAGTTAAAAATTTGTTTGCGTTTTTTTTTTTACCAAGACATCTGACATTAAAGGAACAAATGGAGTGATCCATTATAACCAACCTGTATTAATGCGTCACAGATACATATAAGAGAAGTATAATAAAAAAATGTTTTTAGCAGTTGAGCATCTTGCTCCATCAACTCCATCATCTTTGTGTTTGGAGTGAAGAACCCACCGAACAAAAGGAAACAAATCTTATTGCTACTGGATGCGTCGCTGCATACGCCCCGTACATAACATATCAAAAGCATTAATGTAAACTTAAAAAGCATCCATGTCAATGTACATCGTTTAACCCCCACCCCACAGAGACGCCCTTTGCAAAACAGAGCAGACCCAGATCAGGCAGCTCTAGTCACCCGATCAGGGTCAACTCCGTTCGTCCATGGAAACATGACCATACCAGTGGATTTGATAAGTATTCTCTTTGTTCCATGTACAAACGCGAAAATATATTTCATCAATTTTACAGTAGGTGGAGCCCCAGCATGAATACCCATGAAGGGAAGAGATAACGGGCGGATGCATCGACGCAACCCATATAAGTCTATAGTGCATAGCGTGTCCCGCTGCTGATGTGCAAAAAATATAGTTTTTACTCAAATACAAATATCTTATCAAAAAAAAAATCTCAATAATGTTGATTTCGTATTAACATAACACACACCAGCCCCAGCTGCGTTCACGCGCAGGCCAACCAGCACCATCCAGTCGTACGAACAAGGCATCGAGCCAAAGATGCACAAAACAGACCGCACTCATGTGCAGGCTAATCTGTGCCTCTGAAGCCAAAATACCTGCTAAGAACAGTTGTTTTTTTCGCTACCAGCGACACGATACCAACAATATAAAATCAATCAACAGAAGTGAACAAATGTCTCATTAATGCATGCTTCTCGCGCATGCTAATCTGCACCATATGTCTATTGATAAGATATGAAATAAGCATCGAGCCAAAGATGCACAAAACAGACTGCGCTCATGCGCAAGCTATTCTACTCTTCTGAAGCTCGTACAATGTATCAAGATGCTAGTTTTTTTTTTAACTTTCGACAAGATATCAGTAGAGCATAAGCCCCAAAAACATGTTACAAGGAGGACCCGTGGACGAATTTCTCAATAGAGCAAGCTTCAATATAATATGTAGTCTTCCTTTACAGCCAAACAAACAAACTTCTAAATATTGCCATCCGCCGATGCCGTCTGCTGCCTCATAATACAGTTAATGGCCCAGTTCCGAATCACTTTTACTTCAAGGCGTATTCCAAATAGTTGCTCTGAGTAAATAAGATTTTTGTTTTACTATTACAAAGCACTATCATTCTCCTAAATAATGCACCTCAATTTGTATCATTCGGACTCTGCTATGTGCCATACCACGGCTTCGAAGTAGGCCGCCAATTTGCCTAGTTGCGGGTCATTTGCCCAGTTTCGAATCACTTTAGAAATTCTAAGAAATTCCCTTCAGTAGTACAGTTGCATTAAGGTTTTGACATTGCTGGCTTAATCACTACTCCCAATGACGTGTTTGACGCATTATTTTACCGTATTCATTGCAGTAAACTTGCACGGACACAGAAAGTAACTAAAACGGACAACCATCGGCCCGCCAGCGAAACGTCATATAAATGGCGCCTCGCTAGCGGTCCGATGATGACCCGACATCGGTAGCTTTCTACGTTTCCAACCAGCAATCCTAAGATAATCTGCAGCTTTGTGCTTTTCCATGCGGGAGGGGGTGGTCCGGACCCCCAGTACTCACTCCTGTGGATCCGCGCATAAATTAAGATCCTAAGGCTATGAACATTTTTACCATATGCAAGTAAACTCCCGATTATACACTCTGGCTAATAATCGAAAGGTTTACAGGTAGACTTGGTCTATGAGACAGTGTAGAGTTGAACTAGATCAGATAGCTGCTAGAGGCGCGTTCTAATCAGGATCTACACTGTCTGTCATTTGACGCATCGCTTTGTGATACTTACACTAACATTCATTTGTTCAGTGTATTTTTTCTATTTTGTGACATTTTTATTTAACGTCTGTGCTTATTTCCATTGTTATTTAGCGCACGCATATACCAACACGCGTTGTGAGAGTAAAATGCATTTGTATCCCCTGCCCCACCCGCCAACACCGCGGGCGGTCGACACACGTGATACTATAGCCGGGTCATGGTAGATATTTGAATGGTTATAACGTCTTGACCCCCCCCCCCCCCAAACCGACACACACACACACACGCACGCACGCACGCACGCACGCACACACACACACACACACACAGTACGGGGTAAAGACCAGGTTTTAAACATTTAAAACGACGATCGACGAAATCTGCGCCAGTAAAAAGAAAAACTGGAGAGCTTCAACATGTTTAACGGTACAAACTTCACTCTTAATTCTGATTTGGCTCTGGTCTCTACCCAAGTAAAAACTCTGTTATACATAGTTGGGCAAAAAGCAAGGGAATCATCCGACACAAGTATGTCCACTTGTGATGGAGTGAGACATATACCAGGGCACTGGAAAAACAACAATGCGTTAGCCCTACTTTTACTCATAGGAGAATGTAGTGCATGTGCAGATCCAGAGGGGGGACAGGGGTCCGGACCCCATCGAAAATCACAAAAATATAGTTATTTAAGCAATACTGGTCCCCCTACGATCCCCTTAAAACCGTAAAGCTACCAAGCCAGCTTTGAATTTTGGGGCATAATCGGCACGCCGGCGAAACGCCATTTAAATGGCGTTTCGCTGGCGGACCGAAGATGTCCCACTAATTGTGTTTTTTGGATAATTCCTCCCCCCATCAAACTAAAAAAACGTTGTCAAGGTTGGACCCCCTGTGACAAAACTTTCTTGATCCGCGCATGTAGTGGTTACGGATAAATGATGCATAATTAGGATAATGGGCTTCTACCAGCTAAGGTTGATCGGGAACGGGACTGATTGCCCTGTATCGAGCTCGGGATCCCTGGTCTGCTAGGTCTACACCAGATATGCTGAGAGAGAGAGAGAGAGAGAGGGAGAGAGAGAGGGGGAGAAAGAGAGACATGCAGACATACAGGCATATACATATATAGAGACTTAGATAGACAGACAGACTGATAGAAAGACAGACAGACAGACAGACAGACAGAGTAATTCAACAGACACACATAAAGGCAAAATCCTCATGCATACGCGGATCCAGGGAAGACTGGGGGTACAAAGCCCCTCCCCCCCGCCAACCCCTGTAAAGTCTCATAGCTACACCCCTAAAATTCAAACTATTTTCACACTAATGCTCTCTAGAGCTACCAAGGCCATCAAAGCGGACAAATGACGGCCCGCTCTTGTGATATTTTTATCCTCTCTTCCCTCATCAACTAAAACGGCATGAAATATAAAAAAAAAACGTTGTCAGAGTCAAAATTCTCTGGATCCGCGTCTACTAAGAGAGAGAGAGAGAGAGAGAGAGAGAGAGAGAGAGAGAGAGAGAGAGAGGGGGGGGGGGGAGAGCATATGGTGCCCTTGAAACTTTTTCACATAATTTTGACTTCTATGTTGTACAAACAGCTGAGCGCGTGTACGTTATTGTTATGTGACGTGAAATAAACTTGCGAGTCAGCTGATTCGAAACTGGGCCAAAGAGTGAAAATGATTACACGGCTATCACGGAACCAAAAACAGAATAAAAGATCCGTTTTTTTCTTGGATGTGTTTAAATAATTGTTGGAAAACATGCTGAAACCGAAAGTTTGATAAAAATGCATTTCAAACGAAAGCATTTTTCGGAAATATGCAGTTAACATATACTGACACGTGTGAAAATATACCTTCATAAAATGGGTCATGGGGGAAAATTGATATTATTTTTACCAAGCAGATGACTTATAGATATTTGCTTTCACTTACATACAGAGGTATAATTATACAACAAAACAAAACCAAAATATGTATTTTAAATTTTACCACTGATGTGTAGTTTGCAACGAAACTATGACGTGATTCGGAACTGGGCCAGATTCGAAACTGGGCCATTAACTGTATTGACTAATTTAAATCAAAAAGTAAACAGAGAGACTCCAGATCGGATTGCTTCTACAGGAGCAGCTCGATCCGGGTCCACCCTGTTTGTCAGGGAAAAAAACTACTTAAACATTCAGCAGACGACAAAGTAGACAACCTTTTTTGTAATTGTCGCAACAGGGGGTAAAAAATAAGGTAGACAATCTGAGTGATGGCACCGGTCCAATCAGAACACCGGATAGGCGCTAATCGAAAAAGTTCCCAACAACCGACGAACGCGGACCATAACTCGCCAGTAACAGTGTTCACAACTGCCACCTGTCGCACAACTGATAATCGAAAACCCCCAATCCACGCCCGCCGATAGTACCTAAGCCCTCAATATGGCCACCGTATAGTGTATTATAGTTTTGTAGTAGACAGATGGCCAGGGGTGAATGGCTATTTCAACTATAACACACACCACTGCACGCATCTCACGAGAAAAACTACCGTTCCAAAAAGGGGGTGACAGAATTTAGTCATCCGGATTGTAGTAAGTCGTCCAAATCACATGTTATGTGTTATCAAAAGAACCGTATAAACGAGACGGCTCTTCTGAGCAGACAAAACATATGATTCAATAGATGGGGAAAAAATAGCAATTTTGCGATCGGTCAGTTTGCTTTAAAACTGAATTTTGTCGACACATCTGCTAAGAAAAGGTACATTGATCCGCAGAATACCCATAATATCTGGTAGTGTCACATGAAAAGATAAAAATTTATGGGAAATTTCGCCCGAATAAAAAAAAACTGACTCGAAACTATCTATAGTGCATGGCGTATCTCAAATTCAAATAATTGTCCCCTGTCTCTTGATGAGTTAAGCCTAAAGATGCACAAAACAGACTGCGCTCATGTGCTTTCTACTCTGTGCTTCTGAAGCTCATATGAAGGAGTCAAAAATACAAGTACATGTACCTGCTACCGCCGTGCAAACCAAGAGCGACATAGACGCAATATTCTGCTTTCAATTGTCAAGCAAAACACTAATTTGCACACCCCACCTGAGCCAACGCGAATCAATATATCACTTGTGTATTAATCCTATCCTGCGGATAGGATGAAAACACAAGCGATCTATCGATTCTAAGTCCCCGATAAATGTATAAACGAAACATGACGTCACTGTCACTCTTGGCTGGCATGACAGTAGAAAAGGTGTTTTTGTTGTTTTTTTTTTTTACCAGCGACATAATACTATAACTACTGAGAAAAATGTCGCCTGCTGCAAATATTGCCTGATAATATTATATAATTTAAGTAAAGGAGCAAACAGACTGAATCCAGATCAGACTACTCCCACAGGAGCAGCCCGCTCTGCGTGTCCACACAGTTTTTCCTAAGAAATTAAAACAAAACTAAAAACATTCTGCAGACGACAAAAGCAGGCAAACTAAATTGATATTGTTTCCCCTTGTAGATATGTCAACTGTGCACATTAACGGGATCGCATGCGGTGCGGATCCGCTCATTCGGATCATACTTTAATTTCTCAATTCCGCAGATTGGCAATTTTTACTTAAACAGCGAAGACCCAAATATGACGTCACCACACGTGGCAACACATCAGGGTGTGCACCGTTTACAAAGACAAAATGAGGGGTACATTTATTTTAAAAGTCACAAAGCGTAGCCTGCACAGGCCGATTCACATGTTTATTGCTTGCATGCAGACTGCAGTATATCGATGCTATCTATCTCATTGTTTCACCAAAAGTTGAAATGTCTCATGATACTTTTAGTCCAGGCGCTGATTTCTGTACAGGCCTTAGTTTTTGACTTGGCACAACTTACCTGCCAGAAAAGGTTTGACTGCAGAAATGCAATCCTGGGGTCTTCTGCAATACTCCTGGGTACGTCGTACAGTTAAATTGTGGTAGCTGTTTTGCTGTAGGACGTTATCTTTGAACGTACCCTACGCTAAATGAGGCTTAGGCAAATTGAGAGGAAAACACGCCTAACGTTCAACCATTGCTTCCTACTCAGCATATTTTCCTTTACATTTATACATTACATGTATGCAATGGCATACGACAGTAAAGCAATATGAAAATTTTGTATATATGGTATATTAGACGTGAAAATGTCCAACGGAAGGGGTGATTTACCCCACCCCCCTGAATATAATGTATCCAAATTTTAAAAGAAATGAAACCTTCCCCGTTTCTTAATTTATCAAGTAAAATAACATATTTATAATCATATTTAAACATTATTCTTATAGTATGTTTGTCATGTTTTACAATTGTTACAAATCAAAGAAAGAACATACCACCTGAAACGACAATTCAGAAATGCGTGCATTGCGCAATTTTCAGTGTACATTCTCTGCTGCGATAGATTGTATCTGTGACTTATACTAAATTCTTATACATGGACATTACGATAGCCTTAACATCATTAAATGAAATGCAGCAAACAGCCAGTAAACGTTTAACCAATATAGAACATAATAGTACAGTTATATACGTTACTTACTTTCAAATGTATTACTATTTAATGCTGTAATATCATTAGATTATGGGCTACTTAACGACCTCTACAAAATGAGGTTTGAAGACTGTACATTTCTAAAACCAAATTATATTAGCCACATAATGAAGTGCGTTAGCTTTTCAGCAGATAAGGCGTTACCCTGCAATAGCCAAATTCACTACTTTACCCTAAAATAATAGGAATTCCTATAGTGTTTATATCCAGTTATTTCTTATTCTTAGGTTTCAATATTAACTTTTATTTGAAAGAAAATTACTAGCAATATGATCTTAAACTAATTTTGGCACCTGTTATTACAGTAATATATGTTACTTTCTGCTAAATACAATATTTAATGGAATAAAGCACTATATCACCAATTGTGTAAACCACCAAAGTGCATGCAATTATAGCTTGTAAGCTATTGACTACAATAAATATATTGATAGCTATGATTTTGGGAAAAACTTTCACTTAATTCCTAAAATTATCTTTTTAATTTACAATATTGGTTGAAATCGATAAATGAAACATTAAAGCAAACGTCAATCCTTGCCATAGCAAAAACTCTTTTAATCGTTATGGTTTCTGTCCCACATATGGCAAACGCCTAGCCTATTCATATGGTTAAAACCGCTCTATATCCGATGATTATCCAAGTCGATGAAGAAACTGATGTGAGTAACGTAAACAACAAAAGTATTCAACCCATATTAGACTAGCGTTCTTTTTGTGGGATGTAGACAAATAGTACATATCAAGATCAGACGCCACAGACTGCAATGTCTGATCAGGTTCTCTTCTGTTTGCTTACAGGATGTCCTATCAAAATTTGAATAAGAATGAAACCCAAAACCCAACAACCCTGAAGACGATAATAGACTGGTCCATTTGATAAAAGTGGGAAGTTTAATTCGACTTAAAATGGTTAAGGAGATGGTGACATTTATCAAACGCATTGTCTGGTTCTGCTATGTTATAGAGTATTGAAACAGGATATTTTTTCAGAGGTTCTTTACGGTTATACATTTTAGAGGTCAATGCTTATCACTTAAAACAACTCTTTTGCATTGTAAAGATTATATTGTAGCTGTTGCAAAATGAATGGACTCAAATAAATTATTGGAAATTTTGTTTTGCATTATTTCTATAAATTAAGCTTAGTCCAAAAGTGGAATTTGTTCATATAAAAATCGGTACGATATTCACCATGCCAAATGAACACATTATCATTGGTGCAAGAATAGCATCCCATTAATCATTTGTACGTTTCAAATCAAACTAAATTAAAGATAAATAGTAACGTAAATAAAATATCAAATTAGTAAGCACATTTGATTTTAGCTTAGCAATGAAGGCTCATGCGATCCTGTAAATGTATGCCATTAGACACATCATAGCATTTGCTGCTTGTATATGTAGATGAAGACAAACGCTAGCTCCACTGCAACAGCATGAGGGATTAAACGGTTCATTTTCCCATGTGAGGTAGGTACCAAAATCACATATGGCAGTTCAACTCCTAAATTGAGCATGTTTAAATTACATAAGAGAGGTCCGCAATCGTTTTTTTTATTTTATGGCAACGAAATTCATACTTGTGCTACTGTCACAGATTATATTGAAGATAAGATATTCATAATTTTGTATATTATATCGCATAACATACACAACAATAGAGGCACTGCTTTATCAACCTCTAAGATTTATACTTACCTTTAAAAGTAATAGAAGTATGATTTCGTTTGGAAGGAAGCATTACAAATATGACATGCATAATATAGTTTCATGCATTCTTTCTAGGCATGCATTTAAGTCTTTCATTGATGGCAAAGACTACTGCACAAAGTGTTTGTAAGAACAAATGACTCTCTGTATGTCTCTATAAATCACTACCCTCAACATGTTTTGTGCTTTTATATAATTTCCCATTTATGTGTAAAGCATTTATTTTCTGTCTGAAGAAGTGAGATAGTTTTTTTAGGAAAAGCTATGTTGATTTTAATTTGACATCACTTATTCATTCTTATGTTCATATACAAATAGCGCTTTGTTAAAAAGAATTATATTAACAAGACTCCTGTAATAATATGGCCATGCCACATTCTTTATAGTGAAAATTATCGTCAGTTATTTATGCATTGATTGCTAAGACTGAGTAAGATCTCATGAATGCATGTTTTTAAACGTCTTATTTTTCCATCCAATATCTTAAAGAATAATTATATTTTACACTACCTGAGTGTCACAATGTCTTATTCAGCCTGACATAACTCTTGATTGATAATGTCATATGTGTTTAAATAGTTTCTTAATCAACAATTAACATGTGTTCCTTGGATTTGATCATACCACATGAGATCGTTGTCATCCATTATAACTGATTTTAGACATTTTCAGGAAAATGTTTCTTCAATATAAAACCTCTCCTTATAAAGTGTTATAAGTTTAGCGAATGATCAAAGGTACTATCAGTTTCATAAAATGAACTATAAAAGGTATGCTGAAAATAAACTAAAATTTATTTAAACGCTGAAACAAGTAATGTGTCATCATCTGCATATGCATATAAATGTCACTATACAATTTGATTTTTAGAGATTCTCTTTAAAAATTAACTGATTACAGACACGTATAATGCATAACCTCTATTGTAATATATATAATTTTATCCTACACACTCTTACATAATTGATTTTGTCTGGAATGTAAGCATAGAAAAATAGTATAATTTTATTACAATCTCTCTAAACATTCAGTAATTTGTATTTTTTTCTATGGGAAATTAACCTAGGTATTATAATAGGAGCTAACCTATATCATGTTACTGACTTTGTTTGAATAATGTGTACAATAGTAAACTGGGTATATAAACATATATTCAAATCCTTAATGTTTTAGCTTTTCAGGGCCCAATTGTATACTGTCTTTGATAACATTTAGGACATGCATAGGACCTTGTGATATGTGTTATGGTTATATATGTTACTTTGATAAATTTGACAGAAATGGAATGTGTTCTACTACTACCAATATAGAGCTGTTTATTTTTTGTTTATGCGTTTTAGAATATTTAACTTTGGACAAATCAAAATGATATTTCGTGGAGATGAAAACTTTAAAAAAAATCTTTATTGTAAATGTAAATGTTTATAGATATAGAAACTTAATGAAAACTGATAAATATTTTAGAACAAACTGTTGTCTTGTTATAAATTTAAAATAAAACGGGTTTGAAATTAAACAAGATACCATATGACATATAATATAAGGTATTTAGCAATATGTTTAGGAAGTCTTAACGTTTGTCATGTACGTTACATATTGTCATACAAGCTTAAAATATGGAACTTTACACCAGAAACGCAGTTCAGTATAGCTTTTTACGATCGTGTATCGATAGATTGCTCAATTATGGTTTAAAAAGTCAGCAGATGGTATTGCATGCTAACTTGCAAAGTGAAATGGTTCTAGCCATATTCACCATTTTTTGGGGGTAATCATATTCAACAGCTTATAATTATTAAAGTAATTACGATAGAAACAAGATGTTTGCAGTTTTGAAACAGTCAGGCAATTACCTTTTCCAAACATGGTATGTAAAACGTATATACCCATTGTAGATCTTATAAAATTAAACTTTGACCAAAATTATTTGATTTTATAAGGCGTAATTGAAGATATAACGTAAATGACAGTTATAACATAAAAGTTGTGCTTCTGGATGTAAACAATTTATTTTCATAATTGTTTAGGTCCTTATCGAGGGTCTGGCAGAAACTAACAGCCGTATACACCATCAGGATACAACCTGGATACCATTTCTTATTCAAATGTCGCCATTTTGTTTTTTATAGTAAAAATGGGGTAGGTTTACAAAACGACTCGTCCTGAAAAACTGCTACCACAATTTGACTGTACGACGTGCCTAGAAATGTTGTAGAAGGGTAGTTCTAACTATTTCTGAAGTCAAACCTTTTCTGGCTGGACAATTGTGCCAAGTCAATTTTCAAAAACCTAGCTCCTTGACTATTTATGCTATGTGTGAATTTTAACCAACCACCGTCTAAACAGTGAACATTATCAAATATAATATCAAATATGACAGAGTTTCTTCTCTTACTGGTATAAGTACGTTTTTACCTTGACACTGACAGGTATATAAGCCGCTTTACTTATTTAGGTTACGGCTCAGCGATTACGATATATATACTAAGCAAAATAAATTGGTATCCACATTGCTGGCTTACCAAGCAAATACATGCATCAATGTGAAGATTTATCTTCAACCCCCCAAAACGCCCCAAAAAAACAACCCTGAAAAATGGCATCTGCAAATAAATACCCAACATTACTGACGATTTAAGAATAGAAACAAACAGCGTGTATCCAGAGCAGACTGTTCCAATAGGAGCCGTCCGATCTGGCCACACATTGTTTGACAAAGAGACATCTCAGGTATTCAGCAGATAAGTACAAAGACGGCCCTGGTTGGCGCTCTAAGTGTTAAAATAGTATATCGGAAAAACTCCAGTCAGTTCAAATCGTTCAGCCAGTTCCTACTTCAGTTCAAGCCACTCATCATAATCAGCGTAGCTCAGCTTCTTAATGTCAGTACTTCCTTTCCACTTGACAAATATCGCTCCATCTATCGTCCATGACTTTTCTACGTCATCGTTTCCCTTTGTGGCCATCAAGACAGAATGATTTAAACTTGTCAGGTCCTCTTGAATATAGATATGTGTCTCTTTCAGTTTTTCTTTTCTAGCTTTCAGGCATTTGATCTTCGACATCCTGGAGACGAATTTAACTATGATACATCGACCAGATTTCATCTCTTTCTTTTTCCTGCCGATTCTATGAGCTATATCGATGTCATTTCTGTGCAGATTTACCCCCATTATCTCATTCAGCTTACTGACTACCACATTGGCGCTAGCGTAGGCATCTTCTCTTTCTTCTGTCTCTGGTAATCCCCAAATTCGTATACTGTTCCTTCTTGTGTATTGTTCTAGCTCATTCACACGACCATAGAACGCTTTATCAGTATCTTGTATCGTAGTCTGAAGTTTCTCATTTTCTTTCCTTTGCTTATCTATTGCTCCTGACTTCTTTGTCAGATCATTTTCAAGAGTCTTGACTCGATTCATAAGCTTCTCATTTTGATCATTATAATCATGGAGGTCTCCCTCTAACACTTCTATTCTATGGTTTACTGATCTCATAACCTCCTCTTTCATTTTCGACATCAGTTTTTTCTAATTTTTTCTCGAAAAAAGTAGAGAATAAGGATTCGATTTCTTTCTTGCTGACATAGTTCATAAGGCTTTCACTTATGTCTCTCAATTGAGATCAAACAATTTCCTGGAAACTCAGATCTTCCCAATCTCCTTCATCTCTTTTTTGATCTTTATTGTATCTAGCTTTCTTTGTTGTTGAAGTTTACCTTTACTGACATTTTTGGTAGCATTTGTTATATCTTTCTCTACATCTTTAGGACTTATTTCATTTGATTTATCTATGTTAATCTGGCTAGCATTTTTACTGTCTTTACTGTCCTCTATCAGGCTTGTATCCGCTTCACTGACACTCGTTTCACTTCTACCTCTTTTCTTGCTGTCTTCCTTTGTAATGTCCATACCCTCCATTGTTTGTGTTTGTTTTTTGCTTCAGTTTAGCTTATCTTAGGCTTATTTCCTCTTCATCAGAAGGTTTTTCACACCTAACCCGTCGACATATCAAAAACGTTTCATGTCACCTTACTTTTTTAGTTCAGTATAGTTTTGGATAATTCGAGCGTGACACCTCGTGCGTATGTTAAGTCACGAAAACTGATGACCATGGTATAAGACTGTTAATACTGTTAATACTGTTAATACTCGAAAATTTTATAAGGAGAAAGAACTCACAGGCTATATTATTCCTTAAAATCCTTAAATTCCAGTTCAAAATTTTCACTAATTTTATAGAAACAATAACGATTGTCAAAATTGTCAGAGCGACACAAAAACACAGCCACTCTCCAAGTATACTCAACAAAAAAAAAACATTTTAGCACTTTTACTTTTTTAAAACTAGCAATGCATTTACTCAAAGTCTGGTCTAAACGGCACCCAGTATAAAGACGTAAATGAATTTTGGGAGTAAAAAGTGCACTTGAATGACTTGAATGTCGTATTATTGTGAAATTTACTGACATTGAGATGAAACGTTAATCGCTTCATATAGAAAAACGGCAAATCCCTTCCATCCGTCTGTCGGTTCGACAATCCATCAATTCATACATCCAGCTATCCATCCATCAATACATCCATCTATCCAGCTAGCCATACATCCATCCAGGTAGCCACCCATCTAGCATGCCATCCATCCATCCAACTAGCTAGCCATACACCCAGCTAGCCATTCATATAGCTATCCATCTATCAATCTAGTCATACATCCATCCATAAAGCAAGCTAGCAATCATTCTATACACATTCAGCTAGCCATCTATCCATCCAGCTAGCTATCAATCCATCCAGATAGTCATCCATCCATCCGTCCATCCAGCTAGCCAGCCAGGCAGTCAGCCAGCCATCCTAATTGAATATTGATCTCATTTAATAAGATGACTATGATCATTGTCACCCACATCCATCCATCCATCTAGCCATCATTCCATCCATCTAGCCTGCCATTCATACATCCAGCAAACAATCTATACATCCAGCTAGTAATCCATCCAGCTAGTCATCTATCCATCCATCCATCCAGCCAGCCAGCCAGCTAGCTAGCCAGGCAGTCAGCTAGCCAGCCAAATTAAATATTGATCTCACTTAATAAGATGGACATGATCATTGGGACATACATCCATCCATCAATTCATCCATCTTGGTCGTTATGCAATTGAATATCTATCCCATCTAACAAACTTGTGCAATCGATATTCATCCAGCGATTCACCCATCCATCATTGTTAAATCAAATATTTCAAATTGGTTGAAAAACATGTTTTCGGATCAATATAGGGATCATACATGTTTTTCTATGCATTAACATCTGCTGGACCCCGAGGGTGGTGTTGAAACCCGAGCCTGCGAGGCGAGGGTTTTAACGACCCTCGAGGGGTCTAGCAGATGTAAGTGTATCAGAAAACCATGTTTGATCGTTATTATTGCATAAAGTCATTTTGTCACTTAAAAACTTTGGAAAAACGCTTCGAAAAGTTCATTTTTGTATTACTATAATGGCGCGCAAAAGCATGAAGGATTCGTAGGTTTTTGAAAACGCTTGTTCCAGAGCAAAGACTTACGTCATCATAACGTCACTAAATTACGTTAATTTCTATGCACGTCACTGTTGATGACGTCAATGTTTGTGACGGCCCAGAATGCGTATATGTAAAGTACAAAAGCCGTGCATCAACAGCACGGGAATTGCTTGATTAATACATGGGTTTTAGCCGGTTAAAACATGGCTTTTTATGCAAAAATAGTCTTTATTTTACAACAAATCCGTCCTGATAGAGACAAGTTGTATCTGTTGTATCTCTTTGTACTTTATATTTGTATATTAAAATGGCCTCCACGCTCATATATGGTATATTTAATTTTCTGCGCCCTAGATTCTGCTGTTGTTGAAGTACAAAAATGTTTAGCTCGCATGGAAGCCTTTAAACTATTGCAATGTATCACCATGAAGCAACACTCTAATCAAATTAACACACTATGATGAAACAAAGAAAAGGGCTCACGACTCACAGATAGTCAGAGCTAAAGAAACCTCAAGTTGAATGCTGGCTTGGTTGCTTTGTGATTTTTCAGGGAATCCTGACCAGTATTGCTAAGAAACCCTATATTTTTGTGATTTTCAGGGGTGTCTGGACCCCCTGTCCCCGCCGCTGGATCCGCGCATGGGGATAATGAGTGTCCACTACAATCTGTAATAGTAAAGCAAATATGCAGAAGATTTGGTACCAGAAAAATTCATTTGCCCCCCCCCCCCCAGGTGGCTTAGTCTGCTGTCCGTTCTAAGGCGATGGTTCTATTGTTGTTGACTTGTTATACCCCCGGTACGAAGTATATAGGGGGTATATAGTTTTTGCCTTTTCTGTAATTATGTTTGTCTGTCTGTCTGTCTGTTTGTAAACTTTTTTTCCGTCAAAGATTTCTTCGCAACTACTTGGGTTAGGATTCTGAAATTTGGTACAAAGCTTGATAGTGATGAGTTGTATTGTGTAACAAAAGAACAGCCACATATTGCTTACCAGTCCCTTTATTATACCCCCGGTACGAAGTATATAGGGGGTATATAGTTTTTGCCTTTTCTGTAACTATGTTTGTCTGTTTGTCTGTCTGTAAACTTTTTTTCCCGTCAAAGATTTCTCAGCAACTACTTGGGTTAGGATTCTGAAATTTGGTACAAAGCTTGATAGTGATGAGTTGTATTGTGTAACCAAAATATAGCCACATATTGCTTATCAGTCCCTTTATTTGTTCATTTTTCTTTCACTCCAATGGAAATTTCTGTCACAGATTTCTCAGCTCCTATTGGAGCCAGTGTTTTCAAATTTTGTGTACACCTTATGGTAGGCAAAGTGTACTGTGTAAATGGAAATTAAGATGCTAATCCTCATTTTGCCTTCTTTTTTCAAATTTTCATTTTTTCCTTCTTTCACTCTCATATAATACATATTGACATTTTTTTCTGTCAAAGATTTCTCAGTAACTACTGGAGTTAGGATTCTGAAATTTGGTACAAAGCTTGATAGTGATTAGTTGTATTGTGAAATAAACAAACAGTCCTATATTGCTTATCAGTTCCTCTATTTATACATTTTTCTTTCTCTCCGATGAAAATTTATGTTGCAGATTTCTCGGTTCCTATTGGAGCCAGTGTTTTCAAATTTTGTGACACCTTCAGGTAGGTTAAGTGTATTGTATAAATGGAAATTAAGATACTAATCCTCATTTTGTCTTCTTTTTCCAATTTTTCATTTTTCCTTCTTTCACTCTTATATAATACATGTGGACATTTTTTTCTGTCAAAAATTTCTCAGCAACTACTTGAGTTAGGATTCTGAAATTTGGTACAAAGCTTGATAGTGATTAGTTGTATCGTGTTAAATAAAAACAGCCCTATATTGCTTATCAGTCCCTTTATTTTTTCATTTTTCTTTCTCTCCAATGAAAATTTCTGTCACAGATTTCTCGGTTCCTATTGGAGCCAGTGTTTTCAAATTTTGTGTACACCTTCAGGTAGGCTAAGTGTATTGTGGATCCTCATTTTGCCTTCTTTTTTCAAATTTTCAATTTTTCCTTCTGTCACTCTTATAAAACACGTATGGACATTTTTCATCAAAGTTTTCTCAGAAACTACTTGATTTAGGATTATGAAATCTTTGACAATTTTGTCTTTTCTCTGAAAGTGTTACAACCTCTGATGGCTACCGCCGGGGGTATGTGAGCTTTGCTCACTTCTTGCTATATTTGTTAATTGTTACTCCCATTATGGGATTCTATAATTGTTCTATGTTTTGTTGTACGTTACGTTATGTCCCTTCTAGTTTTGCAAACATCTTGATGGGGAAGAGAGAGATGGTTGCTTGCTTAGTATGTCTTCCTGGTGTCTATTGGTTGTTGTTTGGCTCCTCCTCGCGGTGCCATGGGTTTGTCTGCAGTTTGTGATTGTGGTATTTCCTGATCATACTCATTTACTATTTTCAATGTTGTGCCAGCAACGGCACGCCAGCGAAACGCCATTTAAATTTAAATGGCGTTTCGCTGGCGGGCCGATGATGGCCCGCAGATAGCGGTATTTGGTTCTTCTCCCCTTCCCCTAAAAAAAAAACAAAAAAAAACGTTGTCTAAGTTGGAAATTTAGTTGGACCCACTCTCCCATCTAACATTATATATTCTTTATAATGGGTTTGTACCGCTTATAATTATAGTTGCCATCTCCTCTGATGGATATTTTTACAGACTGCATAAGTCTTAAACACTAGAATAATGCGTTGGGCGTTAAAGCTTCAGCCTTATAGATTTAGAATTGTGGCAATCTGGGGCCAGAGAGATAGTTTTGCTTTCGTTATATATTTTGTATATAGTCCAGTAGATTACATAGATTTGGGAAATTTCATGAACTGGCTTGACTTTTCGCTTACTGTAGAGGCGGCGCCTCATGAATGCGCAATTAGGACTAGTCAACCTTAGGCATAGGTAGAAGCTGAAAAGGAGGCGTGGTTCTATTCAAAAGTAACTGTATCATCTTGTGCCACCACCTCAGCCATTATTTAGTTCTTAAAACGCCAGCAAAATAACTGCATCTGAAAATGTCTATTTAACATAAGCAGAGAGTCAAACATTATGGATCCAGATCAGACTGCGCCTACAGGAGCAGTCTGATCTGGGTCCACACTGTTTGTCTGTGAGGCTTCAAACATTTTAGTGGACGACAAAAACATACGTTTTGTGATTATGCGCTGTAAGGGTTAAGAAATGTGAGTTCAGTGTGTATACGGATAGGATTTTCATGAAATGCACGCGCGTTTGCGCGGCCCAAAAGCTGACTTACTCTTTACCAAATTATAAATAAGACCTGATTCCCTTAATAGCCGAACCATACCCAGAAATGAATATTAAAGTTGCCGCCTTTACAGTAAGCGAAAAGTCAAGTAATAACCAAATTTCTTTCTTTATTGCAGATAAATAGCGACTGCTTGTTAAGAGATACAGTTTACAGCCTATTCTGGGGAAAATGTCAGTGCTTCAATTGTTAGCAGTTATCTCTACATGTGCTATTGTTTCAATATCATCATCAATACCAAATGACCATTTTACATGTACCGTTACCCTTCCCAAACAGTGCAAATGTGACATGTCCCAGATGAGGGTCACTTGTATCGGAAAGCGAAAAAAGTTGAATTACATACCAGTTGTTCCAAAATATTTGAAAAAATTAAAATTTTCTAATAACTGTCTGTTAGAGCTATCAGATACATCATTTATGAACATAACAAGATCGACTATAAGGTTTTTAACGTTATCTGATAACGAAATTGGATCCATAGCTGCTGGTTCATTTTTAGGATTTTCAAGTTTGACTAATTTAGACTTCAGTGGAAATTGGTTTATCGAAAAAGATAACTCAAATCGGTTCATAGAGATACTTTTAGAAAATATCAAGCATTCGCCACTACGTAAAGTTGTATTAGATAATGCAATTAAAGGAGACATAACACCCGGTGTTTTAAAAGCCTTAACAGGCGTGAAGACACTTAACCACCTTTCGCTTAAACGAAATGCTTTTCGTATATTTAATGACACCGTTTTTAGAGATTTGTCAAATCTAACAATCATTGATGTTTCCACTAATGGTATAGAACACTATAAATTTACTGGCTCAACATCTTTAACAAAACTCATCATGAACAAAAATAAAATATCATTAAAAAAATATGCACTGTGTTATGAAAATGGAAATGCAAAATTTCCAAATTTGAGATCATTAGAACTGCGGAGTAACATGATTGACAGAATTGACAATACCACCTTCTTTTGCATGGAAAACCTACGCTATCTATATCTTGATGAAAACCCTGTTAGAAAATTAAAAAATAATATATTTGCCAGAATGTCATCTCTGAGGCTGGTAAGTATGAAGTCAATGCTAAATAGATTAGAAAGCATACATAGCTTTGCTTTAAATATTTCGAGTCTTGAAAAACTTTACTTGGATGGCAACCATCTCGTTTTTCGTGACAAATATGGTGTTTTTGATTTAAAGAATATATTCAAGTGGTCCCCAAACCTAAGAAATTTGGACCTTTCAAATAACAATTTTGTCCGCCTAAGCAGGGATCAATTCTTCCAGATGTTTTCACCGCTTCGGAATTTACACACACTTGTGCTACAAGGTTCCATGATTGTCAGTCTACCACCAAACGTTTTTAGCTATCTTATATCACTAAGAAGACTTATTCTGAATGGTAACAAGTTTTCTGGATGGAATCCATCTGTATTCTGGAATGTAAGTCATCTTGAAGATTTATCAATGGAAGGGTGTAATATTCACTATCTAAATAAAACATCATTTCCTCAGTCAGTTTTAACATCATTGAAAAGAGTTAGCTTAGCGAACAATCCATTTTCTTGTACATGTGATATTTTATGGTTAAAGCAATGGATGAGGAATACCTCTGTTCAATTTCTCAACTACCCTGGAAGATATAAATGCAGCTTTCCAACAAAATGGAATGGGTTTCAAATAATGATGTATGAACCATCTGAAACGATTTGTAATTTAATTGGAATCATCAATGCTAATATGAGGCAAATCATTGTGACTTTCGTTGCAGTTGGTATAGGTGTATTCTACAAATGGTGGTCAGTTACAACAGCAAATAATAACTGCAACAACGGTGAAATAGGTCCCATCGACTTGTCCAAATATAAATTCGATGCATTTGTCAGTTATAACGAGATAGATAGACAATGGGTAGTTGAAACACTTGTTCCTGCTATGGAGGGTGAAAATAACCTAATACTCTGCGTACATGAACGCGACTTTCAATCTGGTCTAATTAAAGACAATATAGTTAAATCGATGAAAGAGAGTCGTAGTATAATATTTGTCTTGTCGAATAATTTCAACTCTTTCCACTGTATATTGGAGGCTGAATTATCCTTTGAGTACTTTAAAACGAACGGAACGGTAATTTTAATTCTACTGGAAGAGTTAGATAAAACAAAGATTGACCCTGCAGTAGATAAATTAATTAAAACTTATACTTATATCAAATGGACAAAAGAAGATGGGAACAGTTTAGCTTCGTTCTGGGCTGCATTGCTTGAAAATTTTAAAGAAGTGATCCGCGAAAGACAATTACAGCAACAGCTTGAGACGGGCGTACAATGATTCAAATAGCAAATGAGCCGTGACATGTGATTTCCAACAATGTGGCATTTTGACTAGTGTAGATTCAAACGAGCTTGTGCAGCCTCCTTTTAAGCTTAGAAATCTAAAATGAGGTTTGGTCAGTAGTTTTACAGTCATAAAATATCTAAGCGACCAGCAAGGGCTCTGATCAGTCTGTGCGTATGCGCAGGCTGGTCTGAGCCGTTGCTGGTCGCACATACCACATTGTTGGAAATTTCATTTCACGGCTCAAATCAATAACTATGAACTGCTGGTTATAACAACAAATATATAATTTCTGACTTGCTAAGGAAGTACATTACATTAGTTCAATATCCCAACAGAGCACAGTTGAGTTTGCCAACTGAACACTGTACTCAAAATATTTGTAAAAAAATGATTTATTAAATATGAAACGTTAAAATACTGGAAAATGTTAGTTGAATAAAATGTATCTTTCAAAAGTTTTATTTTTAGATGTGAAATATAAAATGTATCCTCTTCTCACCAGTGAAGAATGTCATTCTTTGGATCCATTGTTTGCCCTGAGTCTACTTCAGAATTTCAAATGTCTGTAACTTTTTTAAAGTAAAAATGAAATGTGTTGGTAATCATTTTCTCAACTACATCATAAAAAACATGTTTGCAAAAAAATGTTGGGTTTTGCTGAAATTTTACTTTTTTGTATCTCCAACTAGTCCTTCTCCAGTGGTTTCAGTATTTAAAGTCAGACACGTTATACGACACATGCACACCCCAGCCAGCATCCCATCACGGGCCACAACCGGCCAACCAGCGAAACGCCATTCGGATGGCGTTCCGTTGGTGGGCCGATAGTGGTCCGATTTTACGTGCTTACTGAGCTGTGGTAAAATAACTAGGCCTAATAATAGCAAACGCATATGGTAATGTAGGGCCCTTACATAATTTTTAGCACTCTTTCCAGCTTGTGGACCTATCAACAAAGTCTGCTGTTTTCAGATTTTGCAAGTTCTCCCTATTTCTGAAGGATCTGATTATACAGAGTACTGTCAATCCGGAAATTTTCGCGAGAATTTTATTTTCGCAAATAGCGTTAAAAGACATAATTGCGACGCTAAAATTCGCGGCTTGGGCATGGTTTAAATTTATCAGTAAACGACAGAGTGATTCCGCTATTTAGCGAAGTTTAATTTGCACGAAACTTTGCGAAGTTTTGCGAAATAAAGCCTCGCGAAAATTTCTGAATTTACAATATTCAGAGGTCGCCACAGCTGTTGTTGTGCGCGTGGACTGGGCAGAACCTCTCCCCAAACATCGTTATGGCGTTTAGATATGATTATTTTTTTTTATCATATTCTGGTCCATTTGGCAGAAAACAGTATGCACTTTAAAAGCCTGTGTTTTCGAGCGTGGGATAAGTTGCCTTTTTTTTATAAATTCTCACGGACAGACTTAAAGGGTCTGCTGCTTTCAATTTTTGTCCGTTCTCTCTATTTCTGATGGATAAGTTTCTTTCCAAATCATTTAGTCATATTTTTGTTTTATTTTTTGCCTTATTTGATTTCTCATTTGTTCATACAATGCTTAGTTGTCAATCATTTTTTTTTTATTTTTTTTTTGCAGCATATTATTAGGACAAGGGGAAAACTAAAACCTGATAGGAAATTCAGTTCGTAGCGAGAACACCTTTGTGTATGCGAACATCAAAGGTGCAGATCAGACTGCGCATCCACGCAGCCTGGTCAGCGCATTTGTTATTTGCACCATGTGAACATACTTCTTACAAAATTTCATAATTCTAGCTATTTTCTGTAGCTGAGCAGACTGGTTTGAGTCATACTTGGTCGGAATCCCCAAAGACAGGTATTCTCGCGATGAGGCTCATTGGGGACGGATGTTAGTCCGTTCCCCAATTTTAACAATAGCGTTTTGACCACACGTCGTAATTTGCTCTTGCACTGTTGAACACATCAATATGTTACCATTAATCCCAATTTTTCAGCATATGTGTTGCAAAGTATCAGGTTAAATGGTTGATTTAGAGGCAGAGAGGTAAACAGTTGATTCTGGATCAGTTACTTTCTGAGAAGCCGGCTGATATGGATCTACATTGTATTCAAAACAGGGCATTACCAAGCCGCATGATAAGGGATTAATACAATCCTAACAACACCTATTAAGAAGCTTCCGCGTAAAAATAGTTCCAACTTGTTTCGTGTTTTTTATTGTCGTTGTTGTTTTTGTCTTTTTAAAAATAGGTCTAGATCTACAGTAATTGAGATTTATCTGCTCGATTTCAAAAAACCAATCATAAATATATGTAAATTATTATCGCGCAATAATAAATTTATATAATTAGCGACCACGTGAGCAGGGAACCAGTTGATACATATACAAGAATTGGCTTTTTAAAAAAGTTAGCGGTCGTTTAGCGATATGATTTTAAGTCGTCTTACGCACTACATACTTGTGTTTGAACCTCTCAGACTTGTCCAATTGCATTAATATTTGTTCTAAGTTTTGATTATTAATATCCCAGCTGTGATTTTATATTTAATTTTTACAATTTAATACATTTTCCCATTTAATGCACCCTGGAAAATGCAAAAGCCAAAAGGTAAATAAAATCTAAACCTGTTGACTGTACAATGTGCATACTTCACGGAGCCTTCGTTTCTAGCATAAATGTGAACCATATCACCATTTAAGTCAACACGACCTTTTGGTACTTAACGCATTGTCCAGTGACGAAGACTCGGGCGACTCCGTGCAAACATGTGCAGACTCGCCTTCGCAGTCGCATTGTTGAGTGTCTCAGGCAAATGTGCAGACTCGTCATGCATTCGCTGCTCGTATTAGCGACAACCCAATCACCATTTGATCAAACACGCGACATTTTAATACTGTTGCGAAGGCTCAGACGAAACTGTCAGCGCAAATATGCAGACTCGCCAAAGCCGTAGTCACTTCACAATGCGATAAGTGTCAAAATCTCGTGCTCTCTCAAATGGCGATTTCGGTGTCATTTTTGCAAGCAGAAAATGCTCTAAAGAACAGGCTCACCTAATGATTCATCACAGTTCCAAAATATCATGTGGTGGCTCAAATGGAAATCTGTGTTCCAGAAGCGAAGGTTCTGGTGAGTCTGCACATTTGCACAGGCTCGCTTGAGCCTTCGTAACAGTATCAGAATCCCATGTGCATGCTCGATCGGCGGTGTGTGTGTCATTTATGCGAGCAGCGAGTTAAGGCTCTGGTGAATATTCACAAGGCTGCACAGGTTCACCTGAGCCTTTTGTCAGTCGACAATCTAATAAGTACCAAACTCTCTTGCTGGCCCAAAATGCGCTTTCGCTGTCATATATGACTTCAGCGAATGCTCTGGTGAGTCTGCACATTCGCACAGGCACAACTGAGCCTTCGTCACTGTACCAAAATTTTTTGCGTTGGCTCAAATGACGACTTGTGTCCTATTTATACGAGCAGCGAAGGCTCTGGCGAGTCTGCACCAGTAAATACAACAACGGGGTGCAACCATCGTTGCGTTATTTCAATGCTCACTTCAAGGTTATGAAAATCCTCAATAAAACTTTTATCAAGAAAATGTCATTTCATGGAGGTATAATGCTGCCTATGCTTTCATCAATATAGGCTGCTAACTGACTCAAGGGTCGTTGTCGACTTTTGAAAAGTGGTACGATCTTGAAATGTAGTATGCGTCTTTCGAGTGTCAAAGGCACGTGTGTGTGTGTGTGTGTGTGTGTGTGTGTGTGTGTGTGTGTGTGTGTGTGTGTGTGTGTGTGTGTGTGTGTGTGTGTGTGTGTGTGTGTGTGTGTGTGTGTGTGTGTGTAGGGGTGGGAGGGGGAAGCACGAGAGAAACGACCCCTCTCGTTTGGGGATAGGGCCTCCCTAAAGAAATATTTCTAATTCAAAATGTCCGTAAAAGCGATTCTAATGCATTTTGAGGTCATATTTTTCTAGTGAAGCCAAGTTATTTTTTTACAAGCATTAGCTTTTTTTTTTTTAAATGCATATAGCAGCTTTTTGAACCCTCACCATCAATGCATTAACACATATTTCGGCCCATCGGCGGTGGCGGTGGACAGTTTCTATTTCTCAACCAAAACATAGTTGTGGGTACTCAAAGAATTGTCTCAATAAGACGGTTCTTTAAAGCATCCAAACATATGTTTAAATCTCTACCAAGGCATATGTTGTGGATAATCAAAATGGAACTGTCTCATCTTTTGAGTACCCAAAGCAAATATTAAAACTGATGGACAAGAAAACATTCTCACTATTACGCTGGAATTGTTTGCTAATCTAGACCTATGATTCTATATCGAGAGAAGACTCAACAAATCAGGATGCGCATCTACAACATTACTACGGGTTAACACGAAATCATGTTTGATTCGAAACAGCATAATTTTATATTATGTTTTCTGTTTCTTCTCAGCTCACAGGGGTCGGCAATGATGATTTAAGACCACTTTGATGCACGCTCACTATTATACTTTAATTGTAATTGGTGCCACTTTCTTAATCTTATTTTTTGTAACGTCCGCTTTTCACACCCTGATGCCCCAAGAATGTGTGTGTGTGGGGGGGAGGGGGGGGGGGGCTGAGATTTTCATATATATACGTAGGCTGGGACCATTTTTGGGGGTTCAAAATCTTGAATTTTAATATTTTTGGGGGGTTTCAGAAATATCATTATTTTTGGGGGTATGAAGATTTTGTGGATATATCATAACAAAATTGGACTGGTTTTAGAGGTCATTTCTATACATTTCAGGGATTTCAGGGGTTTTCTTAAAGTCAATGTGCAGGATGGGGATATTTTTTTGGGTAGCCCAAAATTACAAATAATTTTTGGGGTCTGGCTGATATTCCCGATATATTTTGGGGGTAGACAGTAGTTGCTGGGTCCAAGCCTACGTATGAAGAAAAACATGAGAGTACATAATAATGTCTAAGTTCGAAACTCCCAAATATACTATCAAATGTGCACAAAATATAGGCTGCACATGTTCAACGTGGGAACAACCATAATGCAAAGTTTGAATATAAAAGAATGAAAGCTGCTGGAGTTACAGATTACATAAACGAGACAACCAAACCATTTCGGATGGGAAAATGTCCAAGTTCAACGAAAAATATTTTTCAAATGTGCACAAAATAGGAGGTACACATGTTCAATGCATGAATGATCAATCATTATGCAAAGTTTGAATAATAAAGATATGAAAACTGTGGGAGTTACAGATTACACAAACTAGACACCATCTAAGCATTTTTAACGTAAAAAATACCTAAGTTCAAGACCCCAAAACACGAAACAAAATATTTGGGAAATGTGCTCCAAATCAGAGATGCACATGTTCAATCGTATCATCATGCAAAGTTTTCATATATAGGAACGAAAACTGTTGGAGTTACAGATTACACAAACTATACACCCAAAGCCATTTCGGAGTGAAAAAAATTCTAAGTTCAACACCCGTCAAAAATTGAGAAAATATTTTTCAAATGAACACAAAATAAGAGATGCACATCTTCAATGTGTGAACAATCATTATGCAAAGTTTGAATATAAAGGAATGAAAAGTGTTTGAGTTACAGATTACACAGACCAGACACCATCTTAGCATTCTGGACAGAAAATATGTCTAAGAGCAACGCCCCTCAAAAATAAGAAACTTGATATTCATGAATTATGCACAAAATAGAAGATGCACATCTTCTATATGTGAACAATCACTATGCAAAGTTTTAATAGAAATGAATGAAAACTTTTGGAGTTACAGATTACAAAAACTAGGCACCCTAAAAGTATTGCGGATGGATGGACAGACGGAAAGACGGACTCTCTTACATATGGATTCTTGTTGGTTGCCAATAAAGCGTAAGTACCCAACAAATCCCAGAAAAGTTTAACGGAATAAACTTCATTTTGAGTTTATATTGCCTAGGTTACATTTGCTACGGTCGTCGTACGATTTATTTGTCTACGATTTTCTCTACGATTTTTTCGGCATCGTAGGCGGCTAAAAGCTACGACGTATGTGTTTACATTGCTTACGATCACCTTACGATTTCTTTTGGCGACAAACTAGAACAAAAGTTTACAGAGACCTTGCGGATATCGTACGACAACCGCAAGGTTATCGTACAATCATCGTGTTATCTTCATGACCTCCCTATATAAATCGCACGATGCCCGTACGATGACCTTGCGGAAGTCGCAAGGAGTCGGTACGCTGACTGTGCAATTGTCGTGTAATTATGTGCATGGATTCAAACGGCTATCCATGTTCATTTTTGCATTCCATTTGAACTATGTTTCAAAGTCATGTGATCACAAATCGTGATGTGAAGAGGCTAGTGTTTTAGTTGAATATGGTCCCAAGGTATGAAACAGCGTGATACCTTTGTGTATATTTTAATGTCGATTTCTAAGTTCTGCAGTTTTCATAAAGTTTAAATCACAGAATATTGCAACCACTTTTTTATAGTACACTTTTATAATTCGAAAAGTAGCACTTTAATTGAAAATAAAAAGATGCTTTTATTGTATCAGCGTAGACTAAAACGCTTATTATGGTTTTATTCAGTTTAATCATTCAAAGGCACTCTACGGCCAGCAACAGATAAAATCTGCGTCATAAGCAAAAATGAAGTCGTTGCATGCGAACAGCAAAGGTACTGATCAGAATGCGCTTTCTTCCACTCGGCCTGGTCAGCACATTTGCCATTCGTTTTCAGTAAAATACATTTTGTAGAACATTCATTCATTCAAATTTCAATGTTCGAACTAGTCACATCTTCTCACTTCGAGATTTTATTCCTTGAAGTAATACTCAAATTCAAATCCCAGAGTTATAAATCACAAAAATATCTGGACTTTTTTTTAATCTCATCTAATTAATTAAACCCCTTATCCAACCAGCATTTTATATACTGAAAATGCATATGCATTTCACGTTAGGTGCATATTTTGAATTGCTCTTTAGATAATTTTATCATGGAAACATACTCTATGGGCCCTGATTAGCATGCACGGATCCAGAAAGTTATGTCAGAGGGGGTCCAACTCAACTTTTTTACTTGATAAGGGCGAGAGGATCCAAATACCACTAATTATTGGCCCGCTAGCGAAACGTCATTTTAAATGGCGTTTCGCTGGCAGACCGATGCTGGCCTGTCATGTAATGCTGGCTTGGTACATGTTTAGCTTTGAGATTTTCTACGGGATCTGGACCAGTATTGATAAAAAAAACTATATTTTTGTGATTTTCCAGGGGGGGGGGTCCGGACCCCCTGTCCCCCCCTCTGGATCCGCTCATGATTAGACTGCTTCCATCAGCAAACTGAACTGTGTCCATATTGAGTCACACTGAGTGGTGGTATAAGAAACATCACCTGAAGACCAATATTGAAATGAAACAAACAGCTAATGATAAGTCGCAAGGCGAACGCACGATCATCGTGCCATCGCCTTAGGGTTACCGCAGGATGACCGTCCGATGTCCATACGATTTTATGGGCCCTGCAAAGGCATCGTACGGCGACCTTGCGGGCTCCTTACGACTATCGCAAGAGTGTACGATCATTTTTGGGCCAAGATGACAATCTAAAACCCTGCGTTGTCCTCACGATCATCGTGCGGTGCCCGTACGGAGATCATACGATGTCACTGCGATGTGTCTACGGGCTACGGGCTTACGATTTTTTTCAAATTTGTCATTGTGCGGAGTTAAACAAAATCGTAGAGGCCACGATGCCCGTAAATCCGTACGATGATCGCAAGGTCTCCCTGCGGAGGCGGTACGGAAACGGTGATTTGGACATCGTACGGGCATCGTATACTCGTAATAAGGCAAATGTAACCGAGGCATTAGCTCCCTTTATATGCAAATGAGGTTTATTCCGTAATTGATTTTGGAGATTTAAAGTACCAAGAAATTTCGGAAATTTAAAGTACCCAACGAGAGTCCATTCGTGAGTACGAACGGACGGAGTGGACCTACTACTAGACCTGCTTTCGCTGAGGCCACGCAGGTAATAATAATTATGAAACAAGTATTAGCCTAAAAAAGCTGGTGGTCGTTTAACCTGATTATAATATGTATTCATGAACACTGCATGCTTCAATTTTTAACTTCTCGAGCCTGTCCATTTACAATGGTTCAAAGCTCTGAGATATAAACGTCAGAGCTGTAATTGTTTACCATTTAAAACGTGCTTCCATCGCGTATAGGTCTACTCTTTTTATGTGGCTGGATTTTAAGTACCCGGCTTATGCATGGCCATTTATAGTCTATCGTGAACAAGATATGTTATGATAGTGGATCTAGCATGCGACACAATTATGGAACGTTATTTGACAACATTGGACAGCCCATTTTTACGATATTTTTTTTCTAAAACTGAGGCCAGAAAGCAAGGTAACAGCGACACTGAATGATATTCGACACTCCCTGACCCCCAGGATGTGTCCACAAACCAAATTCGGGATTCCTATATCATATAATATAGGATTTATGCTCGTGACACGATTTTTCTAGATCTGAGGGCATATGTTAAGGTAGGGTACGCGACGCACCGTGACCCCAAGATACATGAATTCACGAATTTTGGCATTCCTACTTCAAATAATACAAGAGATATGATCCCAACATTATGTCAACACTGAAACACTGTCTCAGAGCTGACAACAGCAGAAACCACTTGGTGCCTAAATTAATTTTACTGGACAGATCTTCACTCTAGATGGATTCTGCTGAAGTCAAAAGCTGAGAAAGAATAGTATCTTAATTTGACCATATGTACATACAAATGGACGGTGATACTAAAGTATGAGAGTAAGTCCTGTTCCTTCAGCAATTAAGTACCTATAGTCTTATATTGTAGATACGTATGCATAACCATTAATAGTCTATAATAAAACTGTTTACCGTGTCCGTTATATGGCAGTACATCAATTCATATCTAATTCCGTGTGATGTTGATACAAATAAGAAATGACAATTTATATAGGAACCAAGTGGTTTCAAATTTTGATGCTGCCAGTTCTAAGGAAGTGGTTTTGATGTTGATTAATTGTTTATTGTTTCTTCTATTTTTTTTTCTTGGTCCTTGTTTGGCTTTTTTGTCGTAAGGTTTTAGTTAACCATTCTTGTTAGCTAAATCACAGGTTGTACAAAAGGTATCAAACTAAAAATCTCCCTATTTGAAGACTTGAACGCTTAAATACAGCCGTCCCCATCAGTACTCTCAGTGCTTTGATTTAATAATGCTGGTATATATAACAGTGTAAAGTGTAAATTGTGTGAGCACCAATGTTAAATCACTAACAATAGCAAGAATGTGGATATCAAAGATATCACTGATAATAACAAGACATGTGGACACCAAAGATATCACTGCTAATAGCAAGACATGCGGATACCAACGTTATCACAGATAATAGCAACAAATATGGATATTAAAGATATCACTGAAAATGGCAAGAAATGTGTATACCAAAGATATCACTGATAATACTAACACATACGGATACCAAAGATATCACTGCGAATAAAAGAAATGTGGATACCAAAGATAACACTGAAAAAAGCAAGAGATATGGATAAGAGTCTTTTATTTGTATATAAATATATGAATATAATGGACGGAATACAAACTTAAATATCACAGAATTGCAGTTATAATATTAGATAAAAGCGCATAAAATTAAAACTTGGGTTTTTCTCATTTCTCAGCCAAAATGAGTGCTGTTGGTACTTAAAAGAATCGTCTCATAGATACTGTTCATTTGAACATCCAATCAAATGTTTAAACTGATAGATACGAACATATTCACAAGTTAACACCTTTAAAAATCTGGACGGATGATTGATACATCATAAGAACCTCAGTATCAAAGCATATGAGGTGTAAGAGGTTTTGTTAATGTGGTCAACTTCTTTTTTCCATCAGTCGTCACATAAAATGTATTAGCACGAATGTTGTTGTAAATACCTCGTCCTGAAAAACTTGGCTCTGAGATTATAAAACTTTTTCACGCTTAACCATAGGTTCAGATAAGAAAATTTTATGAGCATAAAATTGTAATTATTTTCTTACCCATCAATTTAAACATGTGTTTTGGGTGCTGAAAAGAACCGTCTCATTGAGACGGTTTTTTTCAGTACCCACAACATATGTTTTAGCTGAGAAATAAAGAAAATAGTTTTCCAATACACACTCTTATCTGGAGCCCTGTTAACTAAACTGGGCATGATATTTCAGCTGCTCATGAAAACTAAAATGCTGAAAATTGAAGACACTTCTTGCTATCAAACTCTCAGAATTTTTATTTATCATGCTGATAAATGTCATGCTCAGATGAGTTGAGCATGACAAAAGTTTTATAACCCCGGGGCCTTATCTTGTTGCATGCAAACAAGAAAAACGCAGACCAGACTGCTCATTCTCATAGTCTGAAAGCGCCTTTGTTGTTCGCTACATAGAAGGTACAACAGCTCAACTTACTACATACATGCAAAATTCCAATATTCGAGCTGGTCTCTGAAGCTGAGTGCAATAAGGTCCTTTTGGACCTAGTGGGACTGGTCTTAGGGTTGCTAATATCAAATCGAAATACTGACTGATTTATGAATTATCCCTGAACCCCGGGTTACTCAATGATATTTCATTTATTTTTCCATTTTCATCTTAATCCTTAAAGCGCCTAGTGGTCAAATTGCATCTTAAGATGTCATCTGGTTACGTCGTCTGCTACACTTTTGCTCACATTATTGAGTAATGTTAGTGTAGAGGCAGGCAACAGTGTGGATCGAGATCAGACGGCTTCAGGAGCCGTCTGATCTGGGTCTACACTGTTTGTCAAAGATACTTCTCAATCATTTTAGCAGACAACAAAGCAGACGACAGTTGTTGTGGTTGGCACTTTACGGGTTAAGGTCGGTTAAAAAGCCAAATACAGCATTTCCAAATCATGAACTTCGACCTCCTATGTCAAAAACCTTGCATTTTATCACATTTTATTTGAAAAAAGAAAACATCTTAAAAGACGACTGCAAAAATATAATATTTTGTATCCTAGGACCGGGCTGGTCAGTGCGCTCGTTGTAAATCGGTTGAAAGTAGAACAAAGATTCTAACTAGCCTCTGTAGTTGAGCAGGTTGATTTGAATGTTATCGTATCACAGACATGGAAGACAATTTAACCACCAGATCCAGAGGGGGATCCACCATGGTAAATCACAAAAGCTATAGGGTCCCTTAGCAATACTGGTCCGGATCCCCTGGAAAATCACAAAGCTACGTACCAAGCCAACATTTAATGGTGGATTGGTAGCTTTGTGATTTTAAGTGGATCCGGGCCAGTATTGTCAAGGAACCCTATATTTTTATAATTTTCCAGGGGGGTCCGGACCCCTGTCCCCCCTCTGGATCCGCACATGTTTGTAGCTTAATCTACACTGGCGATATATGAAACTTAAATATTTCACCTTTCGTGCCATTCATGACGAATGTCATCTGCTCTCTCATCAGCTTACATAAGCCATGTGTTTTAGTGGCCTTTTAGCAATCAGTATGAATCCATATCATTCTGATCAGAGTTTTTAGTGTTTGCCGCCGAAGTAAAGTATTCTGCAGTCTTTGGAGTCTCGGAAGACATTTGAGCCACAACATGAGATTTCCAACAATGTGGTATGTGCGACAAGCAAAGGCTCAGACCAGCCTGCGCATACGCGCAGTCTGATCTGAGCCTTTGCTAGTCACTTGAATATTCTATGAATATTAAGCTACTGACCGAACATCATTTGGATTTTCTAAACTTAAAAGTAGACTGCACAGGTTAGTCTGAGTCTACATTTGTCAAAATAACACATTGTTGGAAATCACGTGTGGCGGCTCATTTTCAGAAGCATCTGTAACAAACAGTGTGGCTCCTTCTAAGCCCAGTTTCAAATGGAGTAAGCTTACCAGAGTTCAAACTATTAGCATACATGCTACAGTTAAGCTCTTAAAGACAGATATTTAGAATCTTTCTCAGACGTGTGTGAGGTACTGCTACTGTCTCATAAGCTGTACAAGTATACAACAGATCAATGAACTGTGATAAGGGGAACCTTGCTGCAGACGACAGCAACAGAAGACATTATCAGCTGGAGTTTGGTGTGTAGGTCATGTGAACATCTTAACCCTTAAAGCGCCAAGAAAAAAAATGCATCTGAAAATGTCGTCCGCTGAAGTCGTCTGCTGCAAATAATTGCCTAGCATTACTGACGATTTAATTAAAGAAGCAAATAGCGTGGACCCAGAACAGACTGCTCCTATGAGAGCAGTCTGATCTGGGTCTACACTGTTTGCCATAGAGGCTTCTTAAACATTTCAGCAGACGAGAAAAGCAGACGACATTTGTTGCGATTGGCGCATTAAGTGTTAACTCAGGAGCAGGTTGAATACATATACTTTACCCTAGCGCAAACTGTAAAAAGTTTACAAGGTTGTTTGACTAAATATTGTGACTAAATTAAGCACATAGTTGTCCTAAACTGAAAACATCCTTTATGATACGAGATCGTTAAGGAGATCTATATCCTGGTTTGATGCATTGTGGTATCATCGTGATCTCATTTCCGGTTCTTATAGTGACTTCAACGGTAACGAGATCAGGATTATAACAGCCAAACACTGGGTACAATGCCTCACTAAAGTCCAGCTTGTCAAATGTGTGAAGTATCTTATTGTTTATACAGTCCGCTATGATCCATTTCTTTCTCTTCGTGTCCACCAACAGTCCATACGTGACACGCACCTCCAGACCAGGGCTATTATCCGACAGCGGCTCGAAACCCAAGAGATCCCGATTATGCCAAAACTCTTGTGTTAACTTCCCATCCTCCGGATAGCGTGCTACGTAGAACGATCGCGCGTGCTCATGTCGCTCAACTGTATGATGCATATCTACGTCATCGAGGCGACAAAGACCAATTTCAAAGACGAGCCATGTTTCTTCAAGGGGCTGCTGGATATTATACAGGACGTCAACTTCATAATAAAATTTCCCCAGATCTTTGAAAGGGCATGTTCCAATTGCTCCCTTGTATTGTACAAGGTTGTTCTCCAGATCAATGGTGGGAGCAGTCGAGAAGATGTCTGTCCGCTTGTTGCGCAATGTTTTACCATCTGCTGAAACCTCTCTTTCATGGTGGGCGGAGCAACCGTCCAATTGGAACTCAGGACCTAGATAAAGTAGAATATTGCACTTTATAAAATAGGGCAGGTAGGTCGGAAAATCATTTAAATTCTAAGGTCAAATAGATCAACTTCATACTGACAGGTAAATGCAATTTAGAGCGTTTAGGAAAAGACAAAACACAAAGAATGTTTCGTGTGACACTATTCTTTAGAATTCATGATGTGGTCAGCTTATTTTGTTTTGTTTTGTCGTTTAGACAATAAAAAATGCAGAATGAACACACAAATTAGTATAGCTGTGTTTGGTCTATATTTTGCTATATATCTCGTACAGTACTTAGTTTTGCAACCATCTTGATAGAAAGAGAGAGCTGGTTGCTTTGTCATTGTTTCTTGTGGCTGTTAGTGTTCTTTTGCTCTTCTTCACGTTGCCGTGGGCTGGTCTGCAATTTGTGATTGTAGTATTTTGATCATGCTCACTTACTTTTTTTGTTCTACACTCTGTGATTGTGGCATTCCCCGGTCATTTTAGGTCTAATGAAATTACACCATTGGCTTGACAGGAAATTGTAATTTCATACGTGTATATAGTTTTAAAAAGATCATAAAATACAAAAACCACATGCATTTGCGCGCTTAAATGGTCGGATATGGTATAATAGCTGTACAATATAATTCACAGCTATTCAAAATTCTAGAAAACCAACCGCTGAGCAAGTTGATTTGAGTTCTATCTTGTTAAAAGTCCCGAGATTATAAAACAATTCGCCAAGCTCAACTCAACTGAGTATGAAATTTCAATTGCTCATAAAAACAAAAATGCTGAAAAAATAAATATGTTTCTTGCTTTCAAGCTATCAGATGTTGTATTTATCATGTTGATAAATGTTAAAATACCAAAAATGGTTGGCATTTTTTCTCATTTATGAGCATAATAAAACTCATGCTCAGTTGAGTTGAGTATGAAGAAAGTTATACAACCTTGATACTTGAAAATAGGGGTTCTCTTGACAAGGCTCAAATTCTGCTTATTTATTTAAACAAAATTTTTGAGCGTAAAATTGTAAATATTTTCTTACCCATCAGTTTTTACATATGTTTTGGGTGCTCAAAAGAACCGCCTAATTGAGACGGTTCTTTTGAGTACACACAACATATGTTTTGGTTGAGAAATAATAAATTATTTGTTTGGTACACACTCTTAACTAAAGTTCTGCAGCAGCTAAAACATAGATAGTGGATGGCCAAGATAATGTTAAAAGATCAAAAGTGCCATTCCACTCGTACTTACATGTGACGTCTCTAAATAGAATGGGTTTGTCTGAAGGTGCACTCTTTACAGGGGAATGTGTCTTATTTGCAACAGGGACTGAAATACACTCGTACTTACATGTGACGTCTCCAAAGAGAATGGGTTTGTCTGAAGGTGCACTCTTTACAGGGGAATGTGTCTGCTTTGCAACAGGGACTGAAATACACTTGTACTTACATGTGACGTCTCCAAAGAGAATGGGTTTGTCTGAAGGTGCACTCTTTACAGGGGAATGTGTCTGCTTTGCAACAGGGACTGAAATACACTTGTACTTACATGTGACGTCTCCAAAGAGAATGGGTTTGTCTGAAGGTGCACTCTTTACAGGGGAATGTGTCTGCTTTGCAACAGGGACTGAAATACACTTGTACTTACATGTGACGTCTCCAAAGAGAATGGGTTTGTCTGAAGGTGCACTCTTTACAGGGGAATGTGTCTGCTTTGCAACAGGGACTGAAATACACTTGTACTTACATGTGACGTCTCCAAAGAGAATGGGTTTGTCTGAAGGTGCACTCTTTACAGGGGAATGTGTCTGCTTTGCAACAGGGACTGAAATACACTTGTACTTACATGTGACGTCTCCAAAGAGAATGGGTTTGTCTGAAGGTGCACTCTTTACAGGGGAATGTGTCTGATTTGCAACAGGGACTGAAATACACTCGTACTTACATGTGACGTCTCCAAAGAGAATGGGTTTGTCTGAAGGTGCACTCTTTACAGGGGAATGTGTCTGATTTGCAACAGGGACTGAAATACACTTGTACTTACATGTGACGTCTCCAAAGAGAATGGGTTTGTCTGAAGGTGCACTCTTTACAGGGGAATGTGTCTGCTTTGCAACAGGGACTGAAATAAATATGGAATCATAGAATACTTACACCTTTAAGGAGCGCACTGGCTCAGTGGTAGTGTGTTAGACTTGGGATCAAATGGTCGCTAGTTTGAGACTAACTGGAGGCACTGTATTTTGTCTTTGAGCAAGACACTCATCTGCTTGGTAGTGGTTAAAGTCAGGAAGACAGGAAAACGCCCCGACATGACTGATATTGTGTTGTTTGGAACATTAAGCGTAACAACAAACAAAACAAAGCATATGCACCTCTAAAAGTTAAACTAAAAAAAGGTAATAAATTATAAATTAAGTATATTCTATGTTTCAGACGTATTAACTTAATGGGAAAACTATGTGTATCTGAACCACCGCATGTACCAGAAGCATGATAATATGGTTTAAAACTTATTCATGGATAAGAACTTTCTTACACTTGGTGCGTACCCTAGGGCTCAACCAAAACAATGCAAGTTATAAATCAAATTAATTCAACATTTTTATATTCTATTTAATCTCAGAAAACCGATGCCAGTCTATGCTAGTTATCACTTTATAAATTAGTCAGGGCCCTTAGGGACAAAAAATAGGTCCCGTGCGATTTCTGCGCCGATTTATTGTGACCTATATCAAAACCTTCAGTGGAGTCTTACCTTTAATTAAAAGGTGGTCACCCATCTCAAATCCGCGTCTGAGGCTAGTTATAACGTCATAAATATGACGACCATAATAAGAAACTGCCCGTTAATAAAAGCTATAGTTTGTGTTGGTATGGTCATATTTATCCAACATGAACGCTTCTTTAAACATAATATCAATTATTTTAGTCATATGATGGTTACATCAATGCTTTACCTGACTTTAACAATGAATTATTTATCAATAACTATATTTTGCATGCAAAATACCGTGGATTTCCTATAAATACCCAGCTTATCGGGCCACCTTTAGACTGATGGCTGAGAATGTTATTGCTCTCCCTGGGGAATTTTGCAAGCTTATCCTATCTAAAAGAGGATTCCAAACTGCGTCTTTTAATAGATGTTCGCACTATGTTCGCCGGGGCGTTAGTCTCTGACAGTCTGATACATATGTTACCATATTAAATTTAGAATAAAAAAGAAAATTAAAAGTTTGGGCTACAGAATGATCGCAAAGAATTTGAATTACTCATATGGTCTGCATATTGACAACTTTAGCTACATATAAATTCTTTTGGAGCAAAATTACAGCTTCCTGTGGTGTTTTGTACGTTACTTTAATTAGATTACCCTTTAAACATGAAACTTGTGACCAATATCATTTACTTTTTAGCTGATATGTGCATTTTCCAAAATGTTTTGATTATTTTGTACTAACAAACTCAATTTGGTTAGAGAAAATCCAAAGTTTGCTTTTATACTTTAAATATAGTGTCTTATACGTGCAATTAAACATCCCGAATGCTATACCCAATTTTAAGGAGCCGAATTTGGTAGGCATCATTTAAGTAAAAATTGAAAACATTTACGGCTGTTGGATATCTAACATATTTGGGATTGTCTTGCTCATATTATTAAAATTATAGAATTTGCAGGTTTAACAACAAGATTGAAGCACTTGTTAAAGGTTGTAACATATGTTACATGACATAATTAATGAGCAAGGACATTGACTTGATGTAAAAGATTATATTTCAGGATAAAATGAATATATTTCGCATGTTTTCCCAGCTAAAGTCCCAGCCTCTGGTGCCTAAGTCTTAGGTATTGTTGATTATTAAGCCCCTGTACCTTTGTTACAGACGCTATGAATATTTGTTTACAATATTTCCTAATATGAATAATTCTAAAATTAAGATACATCCTAGAGGAACACAGAAAATAATCGTTTCACATTTAAACAGTACAATTTAGTAAAGGTCCCTTTCTAATGTAAATATTATAAACCAATCCTTATCCAAGTTATATGCATTATGGATTATTATTTCTGCTTCTCTGGTAAAATAATTGTCCTCCTCATCTCATAAAAACCCAGAATAATCATCAAACAAGATTTTGACTGCAAGCTGAGTATTGACCTGCTCCATCCCAAACTCTTTTAGATATACTCTATCGTTTGTACCAATTCAAGGTGCATCGAATAGGAGATGTTTGCACACTGTAAGCATAGGTGTTAGGCTGAACAGCTTGTTACATATGGTACTTTATCAATTTGAGAATAAGAAAATTGAAAGTTTGAGCCACAGAAAAAGACTTTAAAACTAGCTAATCAATGAACATTCTAATAGTCTGCAAATTACTGGATGACTTTACTATATATGACGGCTGTTTACGGCTACATGTTGTATTGTGTGCGTTACATGAACTTAATTATAATTTAAAAGTGGCAATTTTGGCTATCGTCATTTAGTTTAACGACTGCTCTGAGTCGGTTTCAAACCGTTTTAGATTATCATTATAATTTTACTCTTAATTCAATATTACGGCCAAAGGCCATTATCAAGAAAACATGCACTTCAATGTCAACTACAAGATGGTGGAACAGAGACTATGTAGTTGATATTGAAGTGCGTGTTTTTCTTGATAAAGGCCTTTGGCCGAAAATATTGAATTAAGAGTAAAATTATCATATGTGTTTAACATTTTTCCTTATGGAATATAAATGAATATCGTTTTAGATTAGGTTAAACAAACCTATACTCAATTGACGAATACAAAAAACCAAAGTTTGCTTTTCTTTCTTAAATGTTTTGTCTTATATGAGCTAATGTACAACCCTACTCCCAGTTTTGCAGAGGAGCAAATTTTGTTTTCGCCGCTTAAATAAAACATATATAAAACAATTGCAGAGTGTTGATATTTTACATTTTCTTAAACAGTCTTGCTCATATATCATTAAATTTCTAAGACTAGAACACTTATTAAAGATGTCAATGTGGCATTGTTGATGTCACAACCAGGGCTCTGATCGAATTCCATGCACTTTCAGGTGCTGATATTAACTAGTTCAATGTCAGGAAAGAGCAAGAAATCATATTGACAGACATTTAGCTAGAGACTCTATCCACGAAGCATTCTTTCACCTCGGCTCAGTGCCCTTAGAAAGCACTGTGGCGGATGCACTAGAGTAATATATTTGTAAACTGACTTCTTAGCTCTCGTATGTGATGTCTAACTGTGAGTTTGTTACTTTCCCATTGGTATCCTGGGTCAGGTGTGGTACTTGATTGTATCGATTCCTGATCTTTGCTGTCTTTCTTACTTTGTATTAGCCAGTCACCGATATTTTTCGACTCACTGCGTTGACGTAGTGGATATTTGGGAGAAAAAAAAGCTGAATTGAAAAAACTACCACTTCCAAGAGCTGTGTTTCTCGAAGGTGTCAAACGTGCGCAGTACCAGTGCATCATTTGGAAAACCTCATCTGTCATTAATCCTGACAAATCAATGCCTGACAATGTTGGTTAGAAGCGGGACTGTGATAAATATTGCCCCGTTATGATGACATTGCCCATGTGCGGAACCAGAAGGGGATAGGGGGTACGGACACCCCCCCCCCCCCCCGGAAAATAACAAGTACGTACATGGGATGTCTAAAGAAATTAGCATTTGCCCTCCCCCCCCCCCCACTTGAAAAAATTTGACACCCCACCCCCTGGAAAGTAATGGACCCCCTCTGGATCCTTGGTAAAGTATAAGTATAGTTTTCTCAGCAATAAAACCATTGGACCCCCTCTTTAAACCGTAAAATAAGATGAGGACTAAATAAGACTGACAAAAAATCCCTGGATCCGCGCATGTTGCCTCCTGACCCCGAAACCCCTCTGCAGCTGATAAAATGTAGTTGCAGCATGTCTGTATGCGAAACATTTCGGTGTAAGTACAAAGTAAACCATTTATATGGTACTGATTTGTGTTGCCGTGGAGCAGAAGAGGACTAATGTAAAATATTGCCAGTGGCCAATATACTTATGACTTTTGAACAACTATTTTCATGTGGATTCAGATATTTCTTTAGCCGTATCAACAAGAATGCCTTTTTGTCCGATTTTGACCTTTGAAGACGATTCTACCCATAAGCATTCGAAAGATAAATCAGATTGTAACAGTTTTCTATTGGCCGTGCTATCGAAGTACAATGGGTAACTTGTAGAGGGTTTATCCTTATTTCCATATCATGAACTTACTACTAAGTAGACTCTTCTAACGTTTGATCCTTCAGTGGTCAAAATCGGACTATAATGAGTTTGGTTGATAGTGTATGCAAATGATTATTACTACTATCTTTTTATTGAGTGTAGGATAAGCAGCTACAGATAAGCCAAAAGCTTTTGAGCGTGACTCTATTTACAATATTGATATGTTGTATTAGAAAAAAAGGTGTTCGGGCATTTATTTACATTTACTATAAGACTTTGACATACACATAGGTTCTACCCAGACTGGCTCATTTTACGTATTCTGCATCAATCGTTTGAAATAGAAAGACCCAAAGGTCATTGGTCAGAGGTCGTGGTACATATATAAGGGATTATATTTACACCGTTCATTATCTGTTTTTCATTTTTATTCGTAAATCGTGACGGCATTTACGATTTACGTCCCACTCTCGAACTGACTTCACACTACACACTATCGGAATATATTTTGTATGTTTCGAGCCATGATAAGGGTGCCAGTTTGTTAAAGGAATATTTCCATGCGTTGGAAATGGACAAAACGCATTTATATGTGGTATTCACATATTAGGCGTCATTTCAATGACGTCATCTTTTTGTTCTGATGCGAAACACTATGGGCGACATGTTAATTTTAATTATTAACCTCCTAAGATTAAATTTGGCGCATTTCGACTGAAATTGGCAAACAAAATGCAAGAAAGTCCTGATCGCCATAGACTACAATGGACATACCGTTTAAATTGCACTGATACAATATACGTTATTTTGATGACGTCATAATGACGTCCAGACGTGAAACCCAGATGGGTGACCAGGTGATTTTCATTAGTTATTCCCTAAAGTTTCATTTGGTATAGGTCACCATAAATCGGCATCAAATTCGCACGGGAGTCCCGATCGCCCCTGACTAAATGCTGTGATGCAAATTTCATGAACGCACTACGACCACTGTAAATGTGCATGTGATACAAATGGAAGAGTTATTGATATAAAAAGGTTAATAACCAATCATCTACATTTTCTAAACGTTGGACCAAGCTGTGCAAATAACGTCGTTACATTGTTTAGTCTAGAAAGCACATTGCTGAAGGTAACAAAGCATGACACATGTGCCAGAGCATGATAGAACCAGCAAAATGAACTGTACACCAGTTTAAGAGACTAAGTCTGCAACTATGAATATTTTTCGATTTTTTTTTATTTTCGTTTTAAATCATTTGTAAAAGTAAGATTAAGTTATGTTTTCACAATAAATCTGTTTACTATAGCTGAAAACTGCACGGAAAAGTGAATTATCTTATAAAAAAGGTGTGTTTTTCTCTTGTTGGTAATTATTTGCATCCCTCCAATAATTATAGACAGTTAATTTTAACATAAATGCTGTTGTTTTGATACTGATAATTTGTAAAGATTTACGAAATCGGTAAAATGTTTAACTGAATTTTAGTTATTTTACTGTGTTCTTGAAAAATAGAAAAATTAGTTCTAAAATTAAAAGATTAAAAGTTACAGGCTATGCAGCTTTAAAAAGTCATACCAGCCTAGACATCAACACAGTCTGATCAGGTGCTGCTCTTTTAGTTAAAGGGGATGTTAAGAACAATATTTTTGGATGATCTCTTAAATATACAGAGCAAAAACTCTGATCATACCTGGAGAATGCCCAAACTGATATAAATCAGTGTTGACATACTGTTTGTTACCATGCACCGGCAAATATTGTATTATTGCACATAAAATAATATTTCACATTTATATTGATTTCATTTTATATTCATATTACTTTTCAAAAATAATATAAAACGCCTAGAAAAGAGATATTAACATCGATTGATATAAAAAAATACATGCAAATCAAACCGAGGTAATACAAAATGAAATGCCCCATGTATGCCCTTGGTCAAACAGATGGTTGTTACCATTTTACTATTATTGATAAATGTATGACATACTTACATACTGGTTTTAACCCTTAAAGCGCCAATCACAACTGCAGCAGACGACACATTTTGTGAGATCTTTCCTAATTTCGAAAGAAATAAGGAATTATATTTCATGAGAATCGTCTGCCAACAGACGATTCTCATGAAATATCATGCCTTATTTGTTATTTTCGAAAAAGCAGCAAAATTTGAAATTGTCGTCTGCTGCAAATTATAGGTGGCGCTTTATGTGTTAATAATCCTGAGACTGATACTGATTATTACATGGAAATCGGCGATAACCAAGGACCAAAAACTATACCAACTGTTACTCAAGAAAAAGATCTTACAAAGACATAAAATTTAGGCTCCATATAAGAAGTCGTGTTAATAAAGCAAACAGAACCATTGGATTAATAAAAAGAATATTTGCAATCTTTGGCAAAAAAATCTGTTGTAACACCTAACTTAGAATATTGTAATGCTCGTATGTGTAGAGCCCAAGGTATAATAAGGACATTGATGCTTTAGAAGCAGTCCAGAGGAGAGCTACAAAACTCTTGTCAGACACTAAAGACTTCCCATAATATGAGAGGCTTAAATATTTAAAATTTACCTACATTATCATAATGATGTTGCGTCTGGGAGTGAAATAACGCCATGCATTAAAATCGATAAACAACTAGTGGTTTACAGATTTTCTGGAATGTTATGACGTTTACAACAACGTCGCGTATATAATGACAGATTCTTATCTCTTTTAGGTCAGAAATGAGATTTCAAAGTAATCTTAATGCCATATAATAAATAGAATCTAACATTTGTGCTCCTGATTTATCAAATTTATTGAAAAACTAATTGCGAAAAAGCGATAAAATGCTCGGCAAGCCTCGCATTTTATCAGCCCATTTAATAAATTCAATAAAACATAAGCACTCATTTAAGATCCTCTATTTATCATATAGAAGACACAGGGGTGATATGATACAAGTTTTTAAACTAAGGCCAAATAAAAAAATAAGTGTTTTGGGTAACGGGTCAGAAAAATTTAGGTAGGGCAGGCACACACACATTTTTTTTTAATTTTTTTTTCTGGAAAAAAAATATAATTTTATGCATTTTGAAAGGCATTTCGCTTTGCAAAATGCATAAAATTATATTTTTTTCCAGAAAACCTGAAAAGAATTCTAGGTTTCGCAAGTTAATTTAGGTAGGGTTGGGTTAGCCTAAACACAGGTATGTTTTTATTTGGCTTAATAAGTGATTGAGAGGATCTAAAATTGACATGCTTCTTTGCGCTATGAGATTTATAACACAAGATGTCACATATGAGCCAGTGCATGTGATTTCCAACAATATGACATTTTGACAAGTGTAGACTCAGATGAGCCTGTGCAGCCTCCTTTTAAGCTTAGAAACTTCAAATGACGCTCGGTCAGTAGCTTAACAATCAAAGAATACTCAAGCGACAAGCAAAGGCTCTGATCAGACTTCGCGTATGCGCAGGCTGGTCTGAGGCTTTGCTGGTCGCACATACCAAATTGTTGGAAATCTCATGCACTGGCTCATATCAAAACTATATTAACAAACAAACTGCCTCCAAGGTCCTCCCTGGGGATTGAAATCTCCCGGTGAGGTAATTAATTTACAAACTCTGAATCAGTTAAAAATAGATTTGACAAATTCATATTTAATCTGTGGCCAAACCTTCCATCCCTAAACTTAAATTAGACAATAATGATAGCAACTATACGCAACGAATGCCAAAAAGCACCTCTTAAGATATGGTTACTATGTTGTTGTATTATAATTATTTTTACTGGTCTTAGATATGGTAAATAACTTATTTTGACCAGTTAAGAACAAGAGAGAAACGATCTAGGTTACAGATATTCGTCAAACAGAAGTTGAAAGACAGTGAAAGAAAAACTACTGCAGTCTGCTTATTAATAAGCTATACATAGAGCAATAAAGAGTCGTCAAAATGTTAAACTGTATTATTTCTTAGCACAGATTTGTGCCCATTTCTGAGGTCGTTTTCATGTTTCATACTGATTTTGATGTAGAGAAAATAATTGTCTATAAAACCTACTATTATAGTTTTTTTTCCAAGTTTCTTGGTTAGAACTTTATCTGTTTGTATTTGTTTAGGGTTTAACTAATATGTGGATAATAACTGGAACAGCAGATATTATACAATCCAATGTTGGTATTTACAGATGCTCCATTTGGAAGTTTTGTAGGTTATTGTGTTGCTCTACCGATTGCATTTGACTTGCGAAAACTGTTTTATAAACAGAACTTTGAACATTTGTTTTCGTATCTGGCATTGAGTTACAGTTTTTTCAAGTGTAGCAGAACTAATCACTCAATGCTAAATGTAGATGCCTGAATTGTATTTTTGTTGTTGTTCACATTTCAATTGCTACATTCGATTCTCTATTAAACATTTTCCGATAAAACATTGTACAGTAATACCTATGTAAAACGGCCACACAAAAATAGACAAAACAAAGATCTTAATGGCAAATGGTAGCTTAAAGAAGGTCGAAAGAAAATTGCAGAATGCTCCCCTTTGAAAGTGACCGTTTTACACAGGTTTTACTGTACCCGTATTAAACAGAGAAACAGTTCACGGTCCAAAACGCAAGAATTATAAGTCTGGTCTGAGATTCTGTCTTATTCCATGACCGTCACAATGTTGAATTCCTCTCTGGGTTAAAAGCATTGATTGTCTAATTCCCGTGTATCGGAATACTTTTCGTGTCTAATTCCCCCAGTATCCCGGCTGCCCCCCCTCTGGGAGAAAACACTGAAAGGACTGGTGCATTAATTCAACCATTTTTCACTTGATACAACCAAGATGTACGAAACCCTTTCTAAGTGTCTAGTTTCTGCCTTGCTTTTCAATAGGGTAAAACGTTTGTGACAATAAAAAGATATATACTTATATCAAAATAAATAAAACATACAACTTTTCAAAGACTACTTCTTTAAAATATAAGAAACTCTAAAAAATACTTTGACCAATTAAGATAACAAAATGTAACAGACCAGCAGCTGAAACAAAGCTTGCGCAAAATGTAGAACAGCATGTACATTGATATTCAATTACTGAGCCTGACATGAAACCTCTGTTTCGTAGGTTTTACCTTGGTAAGACTCTGACAAGATCGTCCAGCTAAAGTTCCTAGAATCAACGGACTATGTATGCAGCAAGTATAGTAACTGCACTATCTCAACATGAAGCAACGGTGACGCTGGCCAAGTTGTGAGAATGTGGAGCTGTCCTACAATGTTTTTGTTTACATTATGGGCCTCGTTGTGAGAACAGGTTAAACTCATTACAGTCTCCTTAACTACACTTACTTGCAAGAAAAGAATATTTAAAAACGTTGAGATAATGAGAATATGTATACTGTCAGTCAAAGTAAACACAAATGATTACATTATGACAAAGTAAAGTGCAACGACACAGTATTAGTTCCTCAAATTTTAGTATCTTTTGAGAAATAAAAAATATGATTAACACGGAAAGAGTTAAATAGCTAGTTTTGCCAACAAACACAGAATAAATATAAATAGCTAAGAGTAGTTTAGAAAACATTATATCAATTTTATGATGAAGCAGAATACTTACACATTCAGATTATTTTTATTATTTAACAAGGCTTTAATTAGTAGCCCTAAATATTAGTGTTGCGACTGAGAACAGATTTATGCAGACAAAATAGCTACATGTCCACACTGACTAAATTGCCATGTTTCCATTGTTTGGTCACAACACTTGAACTATGTAGAGAATCATTATACGATGTCATTCTCACAACTGAGAATGGATGCTCAATCATTGTCTAAAAGGCACACACCTTTTTGGTTTCTGGCGCAAATAATAATAAAAACAAACAAACAAACAAATAAACAAAAAACTAAGAAAACAAACCCTTGATACCATCAAAGTGATCATTAATCAGAAAATAGATAGATACGAGGGGCGTTCAATATGTAATGAAAACAGCCCAGTAAATCCCAAAGTGTTATATTTACACACTTCATAATAACTTTCCTTAAAAGGTCCGTTTCTTGGCTAAATAAATGTAAAATTGCAGTTGGCCAGCTTCTTATCTAATTTACACAATCCACTTTCAAGATAGGGCTCTGAAGTACACTGCGATATGAAATAAAACAACGTTTCAAAAGCAGATAACTACATGATCGAGGGATGTTTTCAGTCTGTTTCTTCGTGTGGTAAATATCTATATATTGGTGATTTATACCTGCATTTTTTTTTTGATATTGCTTCATACTCTATGAAATACTGAGGCTGCCATTTTGGTAAAAATCCGTCTTGATGCTACATTTTCTGACATTCCATTGACAGAGTCGTTTTTGCGTGAACGAATACATAGCGAAACTTAATACTAAAATCATTTGTAACATTTTTTACTGGTCGCTTGATGTTCATTAGCAAGTAAAACAGCCGATTTTTAAAAATTTCCATATTGAATCTCGCTCATAAAGTACCCCCAAGTACGTCATTTATAATAAGAAGATCACTTTAAAGAATGCTATCTCTGGTTTACACTGAAACGGATCAGACGAAATACCGAGGATCATCGATGTTTGCATTTGAATGCATTATTTGGACATTATTACACGTATTTAGATGTACATAATCTGGCTGGCTAATTTTAGACAATAAAATTGCAGGAAACGAAAATGGTATACCACTCAGATGAGATACTCCTAGATATTGGTTTCAGTTTCACTGGTCTACTGCCTATGCACTGTGTGTATTGAAACTTTGATACAATCAAAATTGTCCTTTTCTGGTACAAACCCACATTTTCGATTTTTAAGAACGGTGCGTGTTTTAGTGTTACGCCCAGTGCTTTAAACGACGTCAACGTAAGAGGGGGTAACGCAATAAAATCGATTGCACGAGAAATCGGTACCGGTCAAAAGTTTGTGTCGTTATAGCAGATAAAGGGGAAATGAGTCAGAAAACTATGGATATATGATTCATGCATGCAAAATATTTGTTTTAGAAAATACAGCATGCCTTTCTACCTTTGTTAAAACCAGTCTTTACAATTCGGAGGAAAATATATGCAGTGTATATTAGTGTGCTTTTTAAAAAGTCTGTAACTTATTAAATTTGGTAAGATAATAATGTTCTATGCACCATTATAACGGCGACGCTTTGATCTTTTGTTTGGCATATGGCATAAAATCCTAACTTGTTTGTGGATGGAGTTATGAATGGGTTTTCATTACATATTGAACCCCCCTCGTAGGTAGTGAAAACTCTAATATCTATTTTGGACTAGAAAGTCACCTTTTTGCTTTTTTTTTTATTTTGTAAAAACAGTTTCCAATATCTTAACAAAACTGTAAAAAGTAGTTTTCTCTATTGATAAGTCATGGTGGATAAATGAAACGTTCACATAAAATGGTCATAGTCATGGTTAATAGACTTTCATTTCAGATGATTAAGTCATTCAGAATTTTTACAAAATGGTTGGACAAGCCAAATAATAGGCACTATTGGTGAATCATTGGCAATTCAGTCTTGAAATAAACTTACAAGAACTTTCTGTCAAAGGTGATGGTTCTGAGGATTTATTTGTTGTATCTGATGTTTCGTTTCCAGCTGTTGGTCTTGGTGAACTAACCTTTGGCGCTGATATTGAACCAAATTGTATTCATAAACAATACATTCTTAACGTTTTGAACACTAATTTTCAGGCCAAATACTACTAGCTAATTCTAGTTCATGTACTACAACTGAGCTGAGATATGTTTATTAGATTTAGTTTTAAAACTATATAAATAAATTGTATGTTTACCACTGGATACTTATCATGTCCCTCTTGTTGCAGATTTGGTTTTGTTTTGTTTTGAGAGAAACATCATGCTGTCTATTTCTAACAATAATCAGGAGGATGTAAGATATCTAGATGACCTACTGAATGTTGATAGTCCTTACTTTTGAACACATGGTAAGTCAGAACTTCAGTTAACTAAAGCAAATTCGTTTGATACTGAAGTCCCCTTTTAGGACTTGGTATTGGCCCTTACTATTGGCAAAGTATATCTAAAATTTACGATAAACAAATATTTTAGTTTTGAAATAGGTAATATCCTTTCTGGATGATTATTTCCTCACACTCCTTCTTGTGATGCATATCTTTCGCAGCTAATTCGTTTTGCAAGGGTATGTTCAAATGTAAGTGCCTACTACAACAGAAGCCATTTTTTGACTGCTAATCACTGAAAATAGGGGATAACTGTATTCAAAATTTACATTTGGGGAGGTATATAGTCGGATATACGGTCGGAAATTTAGTTTTACGGCGACGCGTAAGCGGAGCCGTAAAACGTGATTTCCGAACGTATATCCGACGATATACCTCCCCAAATGTAAATTTTGAATATGGTTATCCCCATTCTAATGCACTATTAAATTTTTCCCTTAAAAAGACAGTGAAAATGAACTTTGTTGCGCTTATACGTCCAGCGGTTGTCAGCTGCATAAAACCGCCTGCCAGCTGCATATATTCACTTGTCAACCAATGAAAAGCGACGTTACGCAATGACGTCAGTTTTCCGATAGTATATCGCAGGATATACTGTCGCAAATTTATGACGTTATCCAATCAGACGTCGCGATGCATTTGCAAGTGCATTAGAATGGGCTATCTATATTATGAAATTCACAAAGCATTTTCTAAATTCTACCTAAGACACTCATAGTTGATCAGTAAATACAATGTTGGCTTTAAACATTTATGCAGCAAGGCATCTCAGAGCTGGTATTTTGAAAAGATTCAATTTATAATTTCAAAAATCGCTGGAAAGTCTTCTTTTCATGATCAGTTAAAAACGATCATAGCTATTATTAAAGAGTGAAATATAGCATGGATGTTATGCGAAAGTGTGCATGCCTGGTTATAAACCCAGTCACTGTTTATAGATATGGTTTTCTCTTTAATTGCACGATGGTAGGTCAGGCCTCAGACTCAATGACGACACTGACCTAAACTTTCATCGGTGGGTCAGTGCTGTTGGTTCCCTTTTATGATACATTGTACAAGATAGAAAGCCTCCACGCGAGTTAAACTAATTGTTAGGTTTTACAACAGCAGCATTTATGGCGAAGATTTGGTCACTAAATATATTTTAAGCCCCATCCCAGTGTATTAGGCTACTGTCAGTTCAAAGGCAGTGATTATGTTGTTGCTTAACCACTGTTTATTGTAGCTCCACTAGCTTGTGGGATTTTGTGTCAGGTACGTGTTTTGTTGTGCAGTACTTTGTGTCCTTTCTAGTTTTGCAATCAGCTCGCTGGGGGAAGAGAGAGCTGGTAGCCTTACTTTTATTGCCTACTTGATGTCAAATTGCTGTTATTGTTCTTAGCTTATTCCTCGTGGTGCTGTGGGTTAGTCTGCAGTGTGTAATTATGGCATTTTATGGTCATACTCACTTCTATTAGCCAAAAAAAAACCAAACAAATTAAGATTAGACTGCCCAGAAAGGAACAATTAGTGTCTTTTATGTTTGCTTTTAGTTTAATCTTTAATTTCATATGTAAATAGACAAACAAACATAAAAACCAAGGATACATACAAATGGAATCCAGAAAAAAAGTCGTTGCACTTTAATAACACCTGTATCTCAAGCAAAAATGTATCAGTGCAACTTATTTGTGATTTGATTATTATGCTGTATGTAGATTAATCTATTATCTCACAACGACAAAGTTTAGACTAAAAAGTCGAAGGTCCCATGATAAAACAGATATCACTAGATATGGTTGTCAGACTCAAGGGAAGGGATTGACATATATTGCCATATTCAAAGATCAATGTTGTAAAAAGTTTATGAAAGGAATGGTAAAAAATTATTTTGATATATCAAAAGTTCAGGCGAGGTTCTTAATTAGCATCTAGTGTGTCTACATTTATTTCTCTACTTTCTATACTACATCTATGTGTCTTGGTCTACATCTGAACTAAGGATGATGTTGGCGCCGTGAAACCAGTTGAAGCCCTCCAGTGATATACTTTACTGACCGTTCCAAGGCGGTACTTTTTTGTGGATCATTTGTGTTATTTATGTCTTGTGTTTGTAATGCTTTCGCGTCTGTTCATTGCTGTCTTGTGGTCACTTGCTGGGAAAGTGATGACCTCTAGGCTCTTGTTTGTGATGTTTAATTATGTTTTTGTCACTTTCCCATGTGGTATCCTGGGTTAGGTGTTATACTTGATTGTATCGATTCCTGATCTTTGTCGTCTTTCTTACTTTCATAATGTAATCAAAGAAAAACTTACTAAATTAATTTGTAGTTTGTGTCGCTTTCCATTATTTTTTTTATTATTTTTACTCTCCATATATTATTAGGTTTGACTCTATAGTGTAAAGACAAATTGTAGGTATTACAATTGGTAGTAATTGTGCTCGTCTTGTTGCAGATTCGTTTTTACTTTGCAATGGGAGAGATTTAATGTTGTCTCTTTCTGACAATAATCGGGCTTCTGTTGTTGAATCGTTGAACTCTATTTAAAGATATCGAGATGATTTACTGAATATTGTTAATGCATACTTTGAACAAATGGTAATTCGAATATATCCCACAGAACCTCTGCTGAATAAAGCAAATTCTTTTGTTTTTGATACTGAAACCCTATTTTTGGACTAGTTCCCTTATCTTTTACCCCCTAAACCTCAATTTTCTTTTCTGCATCTTAAACGAGGTATCCAGGATTTTCATATGAACAATGTTTTGGTTCCAGCAGATAAAGCTGCTAACAATGGCGTACTTCGAATCGAACTATAGTCCCTACTATAGTAACTAAAGTTTGATGCGAACACCTATAGTCGCTACTAAGATGACGTCATGAACTTACTAGAGATCAACGGCAGGTCGGAGCACCATTAGTTAAGTAGATAGACTGGTTCCCTACTCAAGACCTATCTAGCACGATGAGTTCAAGATCTAGCACGATGGGTTCAAGATCGGTCAGTAGCCTCAAAATGATGTGTTTTTGTAAATAAACCTAGCTGAGCATAATTTTTGGTCCCACTTATTCGAAATCGATTATAAGACAGCGCTGTGCAGTTTATAACATCCTTTTTGTCTACAATAAAGAATTGAAGTGGAGCATACAGGGCTATTATTTTTTGTTTACTTGCCCACCATCTAAAAGTTCCAACTTTAGCCATTCGGGTGTAAACGTGCGTGCGTATCTATTACGTAAGAACTATAGTAGGAATTTTAGTTCGATTCGAAATGCGTCAATGTTGTAGTTGTTTGACGATTGTATTATATTAATGCTCTTAAGCGTGAGCTTGTTGACACTAATGCCTATCAACTGCAGCCTTCTTTGAGTGAGAGGGTGATTGTCGATGGGCATGGTTGTCATACAGTCCTAAATTTCGGTGTCAAAGCTAAAGAAAATCAAGACAGAGTTCCTACGTCAAACTGGATACCTAAACTCCATAAAAAACCTATAAAGCAAGATTTATTGCTAATTCTAGCTCTTGTACGACAACAGAACTTTCTAAATTGTTAACCTCATGCCTTACAGCTGTTAAAAACATGTATTCAAGCACTGTGAAAAGGTATATGAGAGATCCGGTAAAAACCTATTTTGGTCTATTAAAAATTCAGATGAAATTTTAGATAAACTTAAAGCTAGAGATTTCAATGCGACCAGTTTGCCTACTTATGATTTTTCTACTCTTTACACTACTTTACCTCATAATTTAATTAAAGATAAACGTATTGATCTTATTGAAAGAACCTTCCAGAGAGAAGGATATCCTTACCTTGCATGTAATGACAGAAATGCATTTTTTACTTCAGAAAACCCTAAAAAATATCATGCATGGTCATGTAAAAATGTATGTGATGCGCTGACCATTTCGCTGGACAACATTTTATTCGATTTCTGGGAAAGGGATGAATTCTTGGCTCTTGTTTGTGATGTTTAATTGTGTTTTTGTCACTTCCCCATAGGGTATCCTGGATCAGGTGTGGTACTTGATTGTATCGATTCCTGATCTTTGCCACCTTTCTTACTTTGTCTTAATTAAACAGCATAGTTTCACCTAAAATTGTGCGGCATTTCATCTGGGACTTCGCTGTTTGCCAAAGTACCTGTTTATGGATTTTCAGTCTAAAAAGGGTTAAATCATGATTTAACCCATAAAGCGCCACCTATGATATGCAGCAGACAACTATTTCAAATCTTGCCGCTTTTTCAAAAATAGCAAATAAGGCATGATGTTTCATGAGAATCGTCTGCTGGCAGACGATTCTCAAGAAATATATTACCTTATTTCTTTAGAAAATTGGGAAAGATGTCACAAAATTTGTCGTCTGCTGCAGTCGTGATTGCGTCTTTAAAGGTTAAATATCGTAGGCGACGTATAAACCTGTACTTACAAGGTGGATTGATGATGCCTCCATTTATGTTGGTCTTTGGTACTCCTACGTCAATGGGCGAGTGTGTCTTCTCTGGTAGGTGGGTGGGATAGCCATATTTGGTTACCGGTGACACGGGAGATGGCGTGTTCTGTTTCTGTATGTGGTTAGCTTGTATATCAGGCTCTGGTAATTCCTGTGATTCTATGAAAACGATAAGAATATTCTAACTTTATACTCCACCGAGATGTGAAGCTTTGATTCTAAAATTTAGAAAGATTAAAAAAACTTTTAATGGTTGATTACATATTAATTTGGTTTGCAGAAAGTTACTATGTATGACAGTGTACAATTTGACACGATAAAGCAGAAACAATAATACATTATAACAGTCACTTTCGAAACTTTCAATTTTATTAGCTTCGTTTTAAGCCAAGTTTTATTTTACACTATATTTCGTTATTGTATACCTGCATATTGGTTGTAAAAAAGAGCTTTTTAACTGGTAAAATAAATGACAATGACCATTTTACATTGTATGAGAGATAATAAATATTAATAGGTCTGAAAAGGTGAAAATGAAACAACATCATAAAAAACTTTTTAAAAAAATACAATGCGTTATGTGTACATGTCAATAACATAGTGGAAGTTTTCTTCAAGAGATGAAGACTTGGTAAGGGTTTATGAACAAAAAGCTGTATGTTAAGAAAATGTTAAATTTCTTTTTATTGTAAAAGAAAGAGTTTAAAGAAAACGCCACAGGCCATAACATTGCTGCAAATCACCATGCATATATGATACAGGCATGATAAGCTTTTACAAGCTCTACATGAAAACCGTTGATCGGTTGACTATAATAGTACATCTATACTGTATGTGTCACTCATATTAAATTATCCTTCTCAGGTGCTTCGTCCCCTCAGATCGACATTTCAAGTATTCGTCAGTAATTTTAAAATATTCATAGGAATCCATCCATATGTTTAATATTCATTTGTTGTACATATACAATGTTGCTACACATATAAAACTAAGGATGTCTATGATGTGAATCTCAATGTTATACTTGTTTTAAGAATATATTCTGGAATTAATACCATTCGCCAAAGGATAATTACTGTTTAAGCACTCCTAGCGCAGTTTATGGCACTATTAAAGACACAAATAAGTACTGTTTTAGAAGCGTCCAACAAAGCTCAGCGAAAAAGAATGTAACATGTACTTCACATTTCCATGTTAGTAACACGACACCAGTCAGGTTTGCGACATATAGGGCGCATCTTTACCATATACAATATCAAATAAATAGCTGCTTGTTTCACTTGAAAAGCGTTAGTTTTGAAGAAAAAAAACCTTTATATGCGTGCTTAGGCCTAAAAAGGTTTATGTAGGGTAACCCGACTCTACCTAGTTTTACAAAGAAATATACATACCCTACCTTACTTTTACCAAGGCACTACCCTAACAAAACCTTCTTATGACCTTAATTACAAATAGCAAACCAAAGCAGTTTGGGTTTAAGATAAGCATAAACCGGAGGAAGTGGTGCTAGAACGATTAATTAGATAATAAATTAATTCTAGAATTGATACATGCGTGCTTTGAAAATGCGAAATAGCTTTTCAGATTGTTTTAAAAATGTTTTCCTTGCCAACCTTTTTGTGATACCATAATGTAATTAGTTAATTTTTGATACGACACGAAAATGAATTGTGACCCTTTGTTATTTGGTTGACAGGAAACTTCAAACAATTTTCAGACTGATACATCAATTTATATTATGCAAGAGGACTCGGAAACAAAATATGAATGTAGAAGGACTTTAAGAGTTTTGTAACCATTTGTTTCTTTTCATAGACATGTCTTGTTTGAATCTACTTTAATAAACCAGGAGCAGAAGTTAGAGCAATTGGCTATTAATCGGCATGGTAGTGCTGATAAACAATTACCATTTTAAAACGAATTAGTTAGTCTTGGCATTAAGCAGACAGAGTTCTGGCAATTAACACAATAACCATTACCCACAATGTCATTTCAGAATTGTCCTGAACAAAATTGGCAGTCTCACCTTCTTGCCTGGGGGATGATGGAAAAGTATGGCGTCGTATTACTAACTGGAATGATCGTACCTGGAACGGCTCATCAGCTGAGATATGGAGAAGAGCTTAGTTATCTGTAATTGTTCTATGTTTTTTGTACGTTCTAGTATTGCAATCATCTTGATGGGGAAGAGAGAGCTGGTTGCTTTGCTTAGTTAGTCTTCCTGGTGTATCGTGATGGTTGAGTGGCTCTTCCTTGCGGTGCCATGGGGTTGTCTGCGGTTTGTGGTTGTGGTATTACATGATCATACTGACTTATTATTTTTGGGGTTGTAAGTAAGTAACCTCACATTTTTCACTCTCAACTGCTTTTTTAAATTCTACATTGACTTGTCTTCCACGTCTTTTTTTTTGTTCATTTTCCAATTCAAGGTATATAAACAATGATCATAATAAATGGCATTTCTTAATGCTGTTTAAAATGATATCAATCATGACTGGGTATTCATAAATCATAAACCAAGAACTACTTTCACACACTTAATCCCATAGGTAGTTGGCATGTAAAAATCTACATTATATATATTGACAACGGATACATCAAAGAAAATGTCAAATATACCACTGTTCTGCTCGTCGCCAAAAAAGTATTTCGGACGATATACTTCCCCAATGAAACTTTTGAATACAGTTACGGTATCAGGTTATATCCTAAATATTTACATTTGACCTCCTGAGCATGTGTTAATTGTAAGTAATGTGAATGGTGTAGACCATTAACAAACTGCTACTGAACAGTCTGGTCTTGGTTTACCCTGTTTAGAAGACCAATCTAAAAAGTAACCTTAACGTAATGCAATGTACATATATCATACTCGAATAAGGCATTTTGTTGAAAAGTGGGTTAGAATATAACTTACAGGAAACTACTGAATAGTGGCATCTTTAAGGACGAGGGTGGGGGTACTCTGTGGTATTTTCACAAATACATAGGCTTAGCACATTTTTTGAGAATCAGAAAAATGAATATGTTTTGGGGTATGAAGAAAAAATTGATATTTTGACGTCATTTCAAAAATGGGCAATTTTGTGAGTCATTTCTATACATTTCAGGGCTTTTTCTTAAGATCAAGGTTTGTTTGATTTGATTTGACTATTTACGTCCCATCAACAAACTTTCAGTGAAACAGGGACGGGTCTTCCTGGTTTGAACCAGTACTGAGCTAGAATAAATGTGTCTTGCTCAAGGACCACAACACAGTGACGCCGGTGAGGCTCAAACCCACGGCCTCGCGGTCTCAAGTCAAGCACTCTACCACTGAGCCACTGCGCTCCCATAAGATCAAAGTACAGAATGGGAATATTTTTTGGGGCCACTAAAATTTCAAAAACCTTTTGGGGTATCCCTGATATTCATAATATTTTTGGAAGTAAACAATAGATGCTGTGCCAAAGCCAACATATCAAGGAAAAGTGAGTGACAGACAGTACCCCCCTGAGCCTTGCGTATAAGTGCCCTATGTAGATAACCCTTTCAAACAGTTTGAACCCAAATCAGGCCCAACAAGACGCCAAGCCTTATCTGGACCCAAACCATTTGCCACTCTGATGGTATTATATTCATGACAGAAAATGATATAGCATACAAAGAGTAAGAACGCATACTGTAAGTTCCAAAGTATTTTGCCACTTACACATTTTGAAATCATGTCGTTCTTAACGTCTAGTTTGGCAATATTCTCTCTGAGGAAGACAAACCTGGTCGATTTGCTCATGATGATATTGCTTGTATATCTGACTATGTACTTTCGTGCCAGCCAAGAGTGACATTGACGTCATGTTTTTTTACAAAGTTATCAGGGCCTTATAATCGATAGATCACTTGTGTATTAATCAAGTGATGTGTACAAGTTAATGGTTTACTTAACAATTGTAAACAAAACATACGTCACTGTCACTCTTGGTTGGCACGACAGTAGCTTGGACTTTTATATCCTAATAGACATTTTTACCCACAGGCTGACACCTTACGCGTACACCTTACACTGACTTTATGGGTGCAGTGTATTGTGCATTTACGGTCAACTTTTTCATTTTTACCAAGCAAACTTACACGCAGATCTGTTGTCTTATATGCTTTAGTGCATTATGAAAAGGCTGTATTTATAGAATGTTCTGCTGTATATATCGTCACTGAACCTACTGTGAATTAAGATTGATGACCACAAAACTGCAAATGACATGTTTCTTGGAATTAAAAATATTTCTACCACTATTTCATGTGCTTTGGGCTATTAGAAAACATCATAATATAAAACCAACATTCTGCCCTGGGTTACATATAACAACCTCCGAGTAAACAAGACATCTTGGGGTAAAAGGAATTATTGACCACAAAAACACAATCGCTATATTTCATGCTCTAGTTAAGATATTGGGGGATTTTCTCAGAATACGCAGGATAACTACATACAACATGTACATGTACGTCGGTACGGTCTATGCGTCTGCTTTGATTTTGTTTGTTTGATTTGATTCTTTACGTCCCATCAACAATCTTTCAGTTATATAGGGATGAGTCTTACTGGGTTGAACCAGTACTAAGCTAGGATAAATGCGTCTTGCTCAAGGACCACAACGCAGTGACGCCGGTGAGGCTCGAACCCGCGGTCCTTCGGTCTCGAGTCAAACACTCTACCACTGAGCCACTGCGCTCTGCAGTTTTAAGTTGTCGGACACTGAATTGCAGAGTCCATCCGATGCCGATGCTTGTTGATACATGTACAATAACATTTGCTCGTCATTTCACATGCTTTATGGCGGCAAAGAAAGTCGTTCCCGTTGTCCTTATTTTTACCCATCGTGACTGTCTAGGACATATTAAAATATGAGATTGTTCCATTAAGCATTGACTGCTGCACCGATAATTTCTCTCTTATGTGGAATATCCTACATGTACATGTACCTCAGCGGATGAAAAATATGTGGAATATCCTACATGTTCATGTACCGAGCAGCTGTACAAAGTTTGGATGCTGAATTCACTATTTTGGAAATGACGACCTCGAATGCCTTTTTTCTCGTGAGCTCAAGATTTTGTACCATTTCATACATGCTTCTATCTTGCCAACGTATCGGACGAGATTAACTTTTTCCGCGCTCTTGGCGAGTTGTGTCTTCGGCTTCAGTTTAGATCCAGATCAGACCGACAACATGAACTTTGTAACTATTTGTCATTCTGGTGGTATTCTGGATTATGTTTTGAAATACTAATTTAGAGAAACTGATCAGACTTCAAAAAAGCCTGCAAAATTACCTAGCATGCAAAGACGCTAACTGAATTAGAAGTATCCCGTTTTAAATATGGTGGGCAATGTGGTTTGAGGTGTTTGTGTGTCAATGGTCGGTTGTGAAATTCAGCTACGGCCTTTTTGAAGTTATCGGACTTTTCCATGGCATGTGAAAGCATTCACAGTCATATATAAGCTTATTTGTGGTGCTCATGAAATAACATGCACATAATAATTGTTGTGGCGTCAACTAATTTTTAGCATAGAATATATTTGTAAGCGCAGTTTCAGATCTACAAGTGAAATTTTGATCCATCTTTCTTTAATCTAAAGTCTAATCTGTTCACGATATGTGAGGTATAAAATCGGGTAGGCGGCGATGCTGTGCGCAAGTCTTAAAACTAAGAGTCCAGAAAATACCACAATCTTGATGCTGTGTGCAATTCTTAAAACTAAGAGTCCAGAAAATACCACAATCACATACTGCAGACCAACCACCCACACCGTGAGGAAGAGACACGGAACACTTACAGTCGCATGACAGCAAGAAGACAATTAAAATAAAGCAATCAGCTCTCTCTTCCCTAGCGGAATGAGTGCAAAACTAGAATTGATACTAAGTACTGTATAGCAAAACAAGGAACAAACACAAAACTCCCTAACACAATGAGTGCAACAATAAACTATAAAATCAACTGGTCGTAATGTGCACGGCCCGTGGTGAACGTATCTTAGAAACAACATTTTAAAGTTAAATCAGTTTTTACTGATCTGACTGCGCTGAGACTTAAGAAAGCGAGAGCATCTTTGGGGATATATCGCAGTTGCGGTTCACATACATTTCGCATGAGATTCGTATTAGTTTTCTTTCTTGCTTTGACTAGTTGAGAAAGGGATAGTTTGAATTTGGGAGTGAGAGAATTTTAAGATATTGTAGTGTTGGGGTCCAAAATATCATATTAAAGTTTAAGATCATGGTATATGAGTAAATTTCAGCTAAAGATACTTGTAGGGTGGGTATTTCTACAAATTGAAATAAAATGCGAAACAAAGGCTACATCAAACAGCACTGGTACAAATGCAAAATAATTTCGCAGAAATGTTCCCCATAATGCCCTCTAACAAAATTGCCTAAACGATTTTGCTCCGGCAAACAAACTGGCTGCCAGAACTGTAGATACGAAATATCTTAAAATGCCATATTCTCTCGAGCCCTTGTCCTGATTCAAAAACACATCACGCAAAGGTTTATTATAAAGTCATCTGGTAAGATTTCTCAATCGGTTCTGATCAGCTGACTACCAGTTAAAACAAGAACACCATTTTACACAGCATCAGATTCTCGGCTATTGTTCAAGATTCAAAATAATTATATTATACAAGTGTTAAGGATAAGTATGAAAACTTTTATCAAAATACATATATAACAAGCCGTTCAAAGTTATGAGCATCTCGACCGGCCTAAATGATGCTAGGCAAAGCATCGTCACCGTTTTGCATACATGTGTCTGAAAAATGTTAAAATGAATAATAAGAAATAATTATGCAAAATTTGATCGAAATGTACCATGTGGTTTAAGATTTATGAGCATTTATACTAACTGCCCATTACCCGCCTGACTGATGCTCGGCATAATCATGTCCGCCAAACGAAACTTTTACGCATGCCAGTGTTTGGACAATGTTCAAATGTATACGTATGCAAAATTTTATCAAACAAGTATACCATCTGGTTATAAAGTTATGAGCATTCAACAACGACAGAATCACCGCCAAAGAATGGACAGCAGCGGAAGCTACTGGTTGCTTTAATGCGTTATGGCGCCAAATCTTTGCTCTGGATTCTGCTGGGTTTCTTTTAGAACACAAACGTGATAAGCTCGAATAGAGGATTTCTAATTTATGCAAAACATTACCACAGAGGAACAAACTATCAATGATTTGGTGAAACAAAGAAAATGGCTCACAGAGTGTTAGAACTAAAGATTACCTCAAGTTGAGCCACGTTGGGCCCAGCTGAAAACAAGCATAAGGGGCCAGCATAAAGACGAAAGCTTCTGAGACTGAGGTCTGCTCCATCGTGATGCAATTAAAGTGGAAACCATAGCTTAACCGTGATTTGGTTTTCTGCCAGGCATACTGACTGTCGCAATGTATTAAGTTGCTGACCTCCAATGCAGTTGCAATACAGTTTCAATAAATAGAATACCTTCCACTGTTTCTGGCGAACAAGCAAGGTCCTGGCCAGCCCAGCTTACCTTGATTGTGATTGACTTGTGATAACGAAGGAAGTACTCACCTAAAACACATTTACCATATGACACTCTGCCATCCAAAGATGCAATCACACACCATACTTGGGATCCCTAGCTTAAATAATATAGGTGAGATGCTCCGGACACAATTACTCTATAAACTAGGTCAGAGGTCAAGGTCACAATGACCCAAAAAGGGTATGCGACATTCTGCCATCCCATGATGCATCGACTCATCTAATTTGGAATTCCTACCTCAAAGAATATAGAAGTTTTGCACCAGACTTGATGGCGATTCTAGAAACTAGGTCAAATGTTAAGGTCACATTGGCCGGAAATGGAACGTGACAATCCGCCTTTTCAAGATGCATTCACACACCAAATTGCCATTCAAGGTGCATTTACACAACAAATTTGGAATTCCTACCTTAAAGAATGTAAGAGATGTGCTCCAGACAAGAATTCTTAAAACTAGGTCAAAGGTCAATGTCACAGTGACTCGAATATGGTACGTGACACTCCGCCATCCCAAGATGCATTTCCACACCAAATTTGGAATTCCTACCTCAAAGAATATAGGAGATATGCACTAGACTCAAAGCAGTTTCTAGAAACTAGGTCAGAGGTGAAGGTCAATGTCACAGGGACCCAAGGATGGTGCGCAACACTTTGTCATCCCAAGATGCATCAGCATACCAATTTTGGGATTCCTACCTCAAATAATATAGGAGATATGCTCCGGACACTATTATTCTAAAAACTAGGTCAGATATCAAGGTCAAGGTCACGGTGACCTGAACATGTTACGAGACACTTTGCTATCTCAATATGCATCCACACACCAAATTTTGAATTCCTACCTAAAAGAATATAGGAGATATGCACCGGGCAGGAAGCGGGACGGACGGACTGACGGACGGACAGAGGAATGGACAAAGCAAATACTATATGCCTCCCACAGTTCCTTTGGGGGCATAAAACAGTTTTGTTAAAAAAGCTGAGCTCATGATTGCCTTAAACCCAGTGTGTATATACAGTACATCGTTGTATAAAGCCTGAATCGGTTTTGTAATTTTGACATCAAAATGAATGTTGAGATTTTCCCTAAAATTTAATCCGCAGTCAGTTATCCGCTATCAGCAGTTCGCTTTGTGGGTAAAAATGTCTAATAAATAATTCCATCCTCTTTGATACAGTGAGTAGTATAGACAGCGGTTTGATGCCACATTCTGCGCAATGTGCTGCTGCCATCTTGAATGTCATCATGCTATATTTCTTAGAACGACATCTTTAAACTATTTTTAAGACCTTGTGAAATCGCATTGCCAAAACAAGATGTACAAAGTTTACTTGCATACAAGACATAGGCTTTAATTACAGACATTGAGGGTCAGTTTTTCTATGTAAGTCTGCTTTGTATACCATTCTTTGGTCTGACGATTTCACAAGGTCTTAAAGACAGTTTAAATGTTATTCCTGAAATATAAACTGATGAACTCATTCTAGAAACAAACGGATTGCCATATTCTAAAAATCAGCTGATGATATTATTCTAAAACTACTTAATTATGTCATTCAAAAATTATATCATGACGTCATCCGATATAGCTGCCACGCATGTGCAGAACGACGTGCTTACTTAAGTTGAATAAAAGTAATCCATATTTGAAATTTGGAAGAAATTAGTTGGTAAAGACCAAGTTAGAGTGTCCAAAAAAGAGGACAGACAAATGGACAGATGGATGAATAGACGGACAGACAGATGGACATGACAAAACAAGTGCTTTACCAACATTTGTTGACTGGGCCCTAATTAATAATCGTACATAATTTCTAAGACCATCATGTACATTGATCTGGTATGATACTCTGTGCAAACAGAGACCTGGTGTTTTATATGATTTGCTACTAATATACTGCATATGCTAACTGAAAGTTTTTTTTTAATTAGGCCAGTATATGAGATGTTGGTATCTATCGCATATGTTACCATCAAATACTGTAAAACACTTAATATTCGTGGCATCAAACTTCAGCGATTTTAAAAGACTGACATATCAATTGGTGTATTTTGATTTTGGTGGGTTTTTTTCAATTTAAAGCCCTTTCAAGTTGTTTTCTTTTCTCATAGGGGCTACTTTTAAAGGAAAGAATATCCTCCCTATGTAGAGCATATTCTTTCCTTCAATGGTAGCCCTTTTTAAGACGTTGTTTACTCTAATTGAAACATACACTACTGTTCAAAAGTTGTTTTTTGACTATAAGGATTCCAACATACTATTGGTATATGTCTATTTTATAACTGAACTCAAACGAGTCTCACCCGAGCTTTCACTACTTCGCATACGCATCATAAGTAAGTAGGTGAATACTTGGGCCTGACATTAGGTTTCAAGTCTCACTAGATAGCAGCACAAATATGTTGAAAGAGTGACTTAATGTGGCTTCACGTGACTTCACGCATATATGATAAATACCATCATCTCACGAGTTGATCCATATAATACGTGCATGAACGTGCTGTGCATTTATGTAACATCCAAAGTGCAAGAAAAAGTGGGCATGCATATAAATATATGGCGTATGTGAAGCAAAATAATTTATTCCCTTCAGCACACAGCAAATATAATTTCTTGTGCAAGCTCCAAAGAGGTTTGTATCTTCGCAAGTATCACTTTTGCTTGGATGCGGTCCATTATGGAAATAAATTAGTATACCCACAATAAGCCATATTAAACTAACCCTCATTGTCACGTAAAAACAATTTACTTTTGGTCTGTAATTCGTCTGAAATTACATTGATTTATACTGTTAAATATATAGAATTTAAGTCCTGATGCTGTGCTAACATACAACAGTTCATCCAAATGATATAGACATTATGATCTACATGACCTTGTACCATGCCACATATACTAATGTTTGTCCAACGTATAATTGTAACTAAGAACATTGGGGTGTAAAACTTTTTCATGCTCAACTCAACCGCGCATGAGCTTTCAACTGCTCATATAAAAATAAAGTAGCAAAATATAAAGGTTTTTTTCTTGCTAAATAGACTTGGATGATATATTTATCCTTCTAATAAATGTTAAAATGCCAACAGTTGTTGGCATTTTAACATTTATGAGCGGGATAAAGTCTGTGCTCAGTTGAGTTGTGAATGGAAATAAGTTTTATTACCTTGGGATCAGGTAATCAGGCAATAGAAAATTTGATGGAATACATAAACAAGGTATAGGTAGATTTTTAAAACTTGACAGGGCGGAGAATAGGCGACCTTGTCTATCACCATAGATTTGGAAACTTTCGTGAGGGTTCTACTTTTGCGAAACTTCCCAGATCTGAAGTTCGTGAAAATAAAACCCTCATGAAATGGCGAAATCACTCTGCCTTTTACAGATGTAGCTAAATCATGTCCTAGTTGCGAATTTTTAACTTGGCAAATATATCTTTTTACGCTGTTTCCGAAAACAAGTGTTCGCGAAAGTTTCTGAATTTACAGTATATCTACTGGTATGGTTGGTAGAAATGCATTTGCACAAGCTGCATATTAAACATTATACCCTGCATAATTGGGATATTTTACTCAATTCCGTCAAAGAGCTACGTGCAAAAGATGACTATTTTGAACCTCTCTGAAGCCAAAAAATGAAAGTTGCATTTCATAATTTTTCTGCTTAGTATAGAAGAACATTGGCCAAAGTGTATATTTTGGTATTTATTTAGCTTTTTACGTGGCTATAGTAACAGTTAATGGCTGTTTAAACTAGGCTAAATATTGAGAATTGTACTTAACATTGACTGAGAAATCTAGTCAGGGCTGCCACCACTATGGACTCCTGAGCTTTGTCCATGGCTTGAACACAACGACCTGCCACCCAGTTGTCAAAAACGGGAACCCCATACATTAGCATGCGCTTCTCCAGTACAGCAGGTATAAGCAGCATGTCTCTGTCCACGGAAGTTTCTGTTCTCCATACTTTCGTGGTCAAAAACCAACATGGGCTAGAAGAGACTGCTTAGCAACCATTACGTCAACAGACGTAAAATGTCAAATGTACTAAGGAGATACAATCAGATAAATGAGTCAAGATGATTTTGGATCAAGACGACCACCCCACAGCCAGTTTCTTCTTAGATATTGAGAAATTGTCATTTTGGACAAATTTCAAGATTTTAGGGGACTTTCTTTTAAAGAATTAGATATCAGCACAGTTAGGTACCAACACATAGTTATAGGTATAATTTTTCAAAATACCTTTTGGTAATATAATGTTCTGTGCTCTTTATTAATTTTTCTGTAAAGAGTCTTAAGTTTGGTCCAAAATGGCCATTAAACCCTTTTTAGCTTAATTTGATGGCCATTTCCTATTACCATAGCAATGATAGTCAAATAAGTACCAGACCTATACTTTTAGGCTATTTTTCAAACAAACAAATCAGAAGAAATTGCTAAAAAGCCACTTTTATATTTATTGGCCTCATGGGAGATGGGATGGGGGAGGGGACCAAAATAGCCCCCTAATGTTCGTAGCTCCTTAACCCTTAAATATAAATTACTACTGCAGGGCACGACCAATAATGTCATAGGTAGTTTTTGTTTGGTGGAAAGTTTAGGCAAGACAATCATTCACATGATGCATAAAGCTTTATTTTGTTTCTAAAAATGTGTGACAATATTGTTTTCTGCTTATTTGTGGTGTTGCTTTAAGGATTAAGACCTATAATTACAATAACTTCTAGTCACAGGTGAGTGATTTCAAATCAAACCTAAAAATCCTCTTCTGAACATAAACACACTATGTTATGATGCAAAGTAAAGCTCCGCTCTGTCAAAATTAAAAGCAGTAGATACCAATAAGACTAGGAACTGAAAATACAATTCAGATATAGTCAAAGAAGGTGAAAAATGGGGAGATGTTTAAAGCTGCATAGTCTGTAACTATGAAAATTTTTCGGAAAAAAATATTTTCTTTTTAAATCGTTTGTAAAAGTAGAATTAAGTTATGTTGTCACAATAAATCTAATTTCTACAGCTGAAAACTGCATGGAAAAGTGAATTATCTTCTAAAAAAGGTTTTTTTTCTCTTGTTTGTAATTATTTGCGTCCCTCCAATAATTCTAGATAGTTAATTTTTAACATAAATGCTGTTGTTTTGGCACTAATAATTTGTTAATTATTACGAAAAAGGTAAAATGTATACCTGAATGTTAGCATTTTTACTGTGTTCTTGCAAATAGAAACATTATTTCTAAAATGAAAAGATCAAAAGTTACAGACTATGCAGCTTTAAGGTAAAATGTTAATTATTCACCAAGTAGCGAAACATCTATGGAACAAGGCTTTCGTCATCATTTTAAAGAGGCATGACTATATATACCTTCATATGAGAGCATTGTAAGAAATAGTGTAACATCTATCTATAAGGCCTATCTACTTGAAGAAGTTAAGAGCCATTCCGCTAGTCATTGCCTAATCTATTAAGCGATTTATTAATGCTGTTTTTATTTGTACTAATTGCAAAAAAGGTATAGGATTATATCATGGTGCGATCTCCATCTCTTGATCAGTAAAACGTAAGCTCAGCTTTTTACCTTGTGGTTATAGTTCTCAATTTACAATTTTGTTAGAATGCAGACTAGCAAAATGGCTAAATAAAATCATGAACTATGAAAATTCACCTAACATCCACAAATATCGTTTTTCTCTGATTACCTCCCTTGTTTGTTGTTGTAAATTATCTGAAATGTTAATTCAATTCTTCCTAGTGTCAAAAGTATGCAAGGAATGGTCATGTAGGATTGTGACAACACTAGAATTGAATTCGAAGTACTTTAACATGTATGTAGTTGGATCAAATAGAAAAGATTTACAAAGTGAGTAAATTTGTGAATAGCAGACATTATCAACATAACAGCAGGTAATTTACAGTATCAATAAATGTGGCAGCACCTGAGATTATGGTATGTATCGCACTGACGGTCAGTGAAAACTCAGGCCAGCCTGTGCATATGCGCTGTCTCGCCCGAGCCTTCACTTCCCAAATACACAAAGTATGGACGTAGAAGAAGGCAGACCAAAATTGAGACTTGTAGATCCTCTGGATATGGTGGCATGGGCATTTAAATGAGGTTGGCGCCGTGAAACGGGTTTAAGCTCTGCAGTGAAAATATTTTTCTGACCGTTTTAAGGCGGTTGTTATCTATGCTTCGTGTTTGTCATACTTTCTTGTCTGTTTGTATACAGCCTTGTGGTCACCTGCTGGGAAAGGGCTAATATCTTGGCTCTCTTGTGTGTGATTTTTATTGTCTTTTTGTCACTTTCACATATGGTGTCTTGAGTAAGGTGTGCTACTTGATTGTATCGATTCCTGATCTTTGCCTCCGTACTTAATTTTACATATATGAGATAAGTACCGAAATCTCGTGTGCTGGCCCAAATATCCTTTTCATAAGAGACTGAAAATCAAATAAATACACAAATAGTGGGGCTAAACTCAAAACGTTGTTAAAAATAACCAATAAGATAAATTAATATCAGTCTATGAATATACATTTAGACCCAGTGTTTAAAGTGCAGCTAAAAACCATCGTGGTCTGTCAGAAGCAAACAAGGTTTTATCATTTTTACACACATTTTCAATATGCACAATTTCGTAATAGTCTCTGCAGATGTATAAAATAATGATGGTGCTTGTGTATTTCATAAGTCACTATGTACACGCATGATAGAACTACTTTCTATAATTTTTATTCCATTACTGTACATTTGCAAAAAAGTGATAGAAGGAAAGAAAACTTATCTTCTGTTGGCATACACCAAAAAGATTTCATCACAAATATTGAAACAAAAAACAGATGTTTTCAACACACATGATTTAATAGTGTTAATTATTTAAATATATACGCTAAACCACTACCTTTCTTGATATTCACAATTTTGGTTACTCATAAAACCAAACTACCTGCGAACAACCTGCTCTTATAAAGTTTGACCATGTCTTTTACATTCTACCAGTGCCTCCTAAGTTTCAAGGTGTAGTTTACTTCAAACATATGGCCAAATGGTTTAAATTAGCCATGTACATATGCACTGTCTGTTTGGGATATTCATTATCAGCATATCTTGGAAGGTATATTTTGTCTCGTCTGTAGTCGAAACGAGCAAAAACATAATGATTCAGGTCAGGAATTTTAGGATTTGTTCAAAAACATTGGAGTACAAAATTGCTACTGAATGAACTTGAAATTATATGTTTTACAGGTTTGGTTAATAGAAAATACTAGGTGAGTGTCTTTTCATATCAAGTTTACCAGGCAAAGGCTTTGAGAACGCATGTTGACATCGCGAGGCTTGCTGAGCGATTCAACATGCGTTCTCAAAGCCGAGCCTGGTAAACTTGATATCAAAAGACGCGAACCTAGTATCGTATTTATCAGTTTACCCATTGTTGAACACTCTTCAAACTAGCGATTATGATGTATTTTTTTTATTTTTGTGTTGATACAGCGTCATTAGCGACGTCATTCAAAAAGTGCAACGTCATCATGACCTGATAAAGGTAACATGCCGTGAGATAGGAAACGTTTATTAGGTTATGTTGAAACAATTCAGTTAATATTAGGGGTGACTGATAAATAGTATTTATTTGTTTATAGTAACATATGGGAATACAAAATCAGAATACATAAACAACTAAGTCGGTCAAGTTAGCAGCTATATTGCTGCAGCAAAAATGGTCAAGTTACGGCAACAAAAAAAAACGATCAAGTTAGCAGCAATTTTGCTGCAGTAGAAACGGTCAAGTTAGCAGCAATTATGCTGCAGCAAAATTGCTGCTAACTTGACTGTTAGTTTTACTGTTGGGACTAACTTGGCCGTTTTTCGCTGCAGCAAAATAGCTGCTAACTTGGCCATGTTTTGCTGCAGCAATATCGCAAATATTGCTCCTAACTTGACCGAACTCATACAACTGGTATTTGAAGGTATATACTTACTGAGAAAGTCACCTAGTGATGTTGGCTGTCTACTTGGTGATATGACTGGTGACTTCAGAGACATTGATCTCCCTAAAACATTTTCTTGTTCACCTGGTGAAGTTACTTTATTTTGCACTGAAATCAAGAAAAACAAAACATTATCTATAGCGTAGCTGCTGTTTTTTAATGTTCTTTGTGATATTTTAAGGCAATTTTATTGTTATAATATAATATACTTCACATGATTTAAAAATAGACCTATATAGTTAATTGGACTGTATTTCTTCAATGTTGCGGTTCAATTAAGGTGTTTTATGTTGTTGTCATATATTTTGATGCCCCAACTTACTGCAGGGCAGCTAACTGATTTGTCAATGGTTACATTTGTATTAGTTTGTATTTGGTCTGAATGCTCTCCTTTTTTGTATCATCGATAGACATTGGTAAATATACCTACTGCATTTTAGCAATAATAAGTGACATATAAGGAAATGCCTCAACCTAAGACAACACTCAATCACAGACGCCAAGAAGAAAATACAGAAATACTCAGTCAAAATAACACGTAGAAAACAAGCTCAAAACATGTATGTAAACCACTTGATATCTGAAGCAACAAAATTTGGTGCAGTTTGATTTTGGCGGTTTCTCAATTTAATGCCCTTGTTTCTATTCTCGAAGAGGCTACTATTTAAGGAAAGAATATCACACCCAGGGAGCGGAAGTGACCGGACAATTGCGAGTGAACGGCAAAATACCGCACTTGCGACGTTGTACATTGGAGGATCAGTCACTTGCTCTCAAAAGAAAACACAGGGTGCATAAATATGTCAACACAGCAACCATTTGTGTATCTCTCATGAATTTATTCATACTCACGTAAGTACCCAGATAATTATCCTGTATATAGGTAATATTAAAACTGATATTTGTCATCGTTCTCTTAAAAATAATGACACTGATCAATCCATTGATGATTCGTTTCAATGTGATCACTTTGTAAAGTTGGAATGAAATATAGCATAACAATAAATTTTGTACGTTCTTATAATGTATCTACCTTCTACAATTACATATAATGTTTATTCTTGAATAAAAGTTGCTGAAAGAGTGTTAACTGGAATAATATGTAACGACTTGTCATGCCACCTTTTTACACCATGTGAACGGGCACTTGGCAGTAAACTGAACAGGTGCTTGTGATCTTCGTTGTCTGTATTGAACAGGCACTTGCCATGATAAACACATTTAGTTGAAATGATTATTGTTATGTTTTGGTACCAATTTGTCTTGCCAAACAACAAATGGTCTTGATATCATTAATATTACATGCTTTGAAGTAATATAAAACAAAAAAGTGTTTATTCAACATAAATTCATTTAGTACTGATTTGTTTTAATAATGCACCCTGATAGGAGACAAAGCATACATTTTGCCTGCCTGGTATTATAGTACAACCCGCAGTGTGTACAGTCCAGCCTTTTGGAGTTTGTGTTTTCAAATTCCAAACTTTACTATCATCCTTTAAATGAGATGGTCATTAAACCTTTTGTTTATCATACTCTGTTTATCATTGATTTCAGCAGGACAGTTATCAATTTCTGGAGGATACTTATAGCCTTTAAATACTTAAAGTAAGGCTGCGAAGGGGAAAAAATGTGATTCAGATAAATAGCCATATGTCCACAGCATTAAGCCCTGGACATTAAACAACTAGCCAAATAGACAAATATGCATGGTTTGGATGTTTTTGGTCGTAATGTTGCAATTCCATCTTACGTATGCAATATGCATTTATTTGGTTGTATGTAAACATTATGAGACATGATCAGACTGCTACTTTATGGTAATTTTGGAACAGACTAATCAGGGCTCATAGTGTGAGCTTCTATATGATTAAGTGCAATTGAATATATTATAAAACAGACAACAGTTTCATGACAAAATATAAACATGATCAGGCTTAATAAATTATGAATGAGTTGAAAAAATGTTTTCCATGATAATTTAAAATTACTTAATTGCTTTCCTTATATTTTGTAAAAAAAAGCCTAATCGTAAAACTCTTATCAGTGTATCAGTGAGACAGTTCTTGATATCAACAACATATTTTTCCCTAGGAAAAAAAACCCTTATTTAAATTGATGTCTGCCCTCACAGCTGCTGATACACTTTCTAATTCTATATTGCAAACGATATGGACTCATAAAAGGCTTCCAAGGTAAACGTTATTGACCACAGAACCTGTAATCTCCTCTTGGGGGATTTTCGTCACTATGATTTCTCTCTTCCCCATCAAGATGTCTCATGTGAAACAAATCTCATCCTGCCAACATGCCAAATATGATGGGCCATCTCTCTGAAGGCTGTGACAGAGACAGCACTTCCCTTTACTCATAAAACTGTGAAACTAGGTGTCTTTATTAGATACATTTATACTGCAAGTCATTTGCGTGCAATTAAAAACTACATGTAAGAATAAGAACTGATTTAATATCACTTTAAAATTTTCTATTATTTAAAGGTAACGTAGTAAACTTTGATATTGCAGGGTATCTGCTGAAAAGCTAACACATATTTTGGTGGATTATATAAAGAGTTAGTTGAAGACCAAAATGGACAAAGCCTGGGAGGTCTTTTGGCAGCCATTGGTCTAGTAATATCACTGTACTATATATTAATATATTTGAAATTAAGCAACGTATCTAAGAGTACTATTATAGATGAAGATTGTTTTGCTGCATACTGTTACTTTTTGATGAATTTATTTAAGAGCGTTCAATGCGTTCAAGAGAGCATGATGATTAATAAGAATTAGATCTGACTTTTATTTGCATAATAGGATTTGAGACTAAAATAGGGTAACAGAGTGAAGATGGCTGTAACACAGTAAACCACAAACTGTCAGAAACTAACATGAGCCATTTTGCATCTTATATTCTTATATACCGTTGATACAGTTTTAGAAATCCATAGTGTATAAATATCCCCTCAATGGTTGAGGGTTTCCCTTAGCATATTTTTATAGTATATACGTTACTATTTGCATTATGGTTTCAAGATCAGCATGCTACTCAAGTATAGTATACTGCTGGTAATCACTCTATTAAGATGCCTGCTGTGTGTGTTTTAAACCTCACGACTTTATTCTAAGCTTTTTAGCAAAAACATGGCTTTGTTATTATTGAAAATGTATGAAGTAATAGCTATTTTAAATGCCTTAAACACTCTAAAAGGTAGGGAGCTGGTATTTGAAGTTTTGGTTAGGTTACTTAATTGTCTTTGTAACAGCATCAAAAATTAGACCCAGTATACAGTAATACACATTTCTGGAGATTCAACAGGCATAAAATATTCTCGGAAATAGGGTAGTAATGCAAAATATAACGTAAGTACATACGTAATAGTATGTTACAATATGACATCACATTTGTCAGAGGGTAACATTTTTTTTAATGTAAGACATTGGGCTTCATGGAAATCAGAGTCAACAAAATCCCCCTGTGTGTGTGGTAGGGGTGGGGGCGGTGTTGGATCAGACCAATATCTACCCCATGGCCTATTAATCTGGATTTCATTCAGGATCGTACTTCATATTAATTTTAATGAATGAAATATGGGTCAGCTTATGGCATTTTGGAATGAGATTTAAGTTGCTCTTTAAGGATCAATGTTTAGTTTCAAATGATCAAAAATAGCCTGTAGTGTGGGTGAATATGTACAGGAGTCGATATAGCAGACATCATTTAAGAACAAGCGTTTCTTGACAGGGAAAGGTGAAATATTGGCACTGGTATGCATAAAATGAGGAAAATTATATGACCCTCAGTATACAAGTGACCGTTCAGTAAACTCGCAGTTGTCATGTACAATCCGTAAGCGAACGACAGCAAGTGACTGAACGGTGCCATGCTCCAACGTGTGTCATGTTTTCGCCATTTGCCATACTCTGATTTTGTTTTGACAAAAATTATTAGTGTTTCCTTAGAAAGTACTAATATTTGAAGAGTACAACTCCTAATGACAGTGAATTTGCGTTTTTATGCACGTTTGTTTTTTGTTTGAAAATTCGAAAATCAATCACCCGTTGTTGATAAACAAATGATTAGAATTCAAATTCACTGAACATGAACAGTGACATAGGATTTCAATCCAGCCAGAAAGTAACTCACAAGTATAACTTACCTTCTATACCCAAAACACGCATATGCTGTTTTTTGTGTAAGAAAAAGAAGTTTGTTTATGGTGTAAATGAATAATCAATACCGCAATTGACCAACCGTCCGATGTACAACATCACAAGTGCCGTTACTTGTCGTACACTCGCAATTGTCCGGTCACTTCCGCTCCCTGGGTGTGAATATGCTCCCTGTAGGGAGCATACTCTTTCCTTTAATAGCAGCCTATTTTAAGACGTGGTTTTCTCTGCGTTGAAACTTACTGGTCAAAATATGAGACCGCGAATAGTTTCGAATTTAGTTACACAATAAGTAATAAATGGGCACACATCCTTCATACCTTGGTATCCGTATCGTCAAAGCCCAACAAATGGCCTGTGTGCTAGGCGAAGACTCAGATAACCTTAGGCATCAACCCTGTCTGATCAGAGTCTTGGTGTTCCCAAGAAGAAATTCTTACCAGCTTAATGACTACAGTGGACACTGATCTGACTGGGTCGATACTTAGGCTGATGTTAGTTTTTGCTGAGCACTCGGCTCATTTGGTCCAAGTGGACAGCATGGAAATCAGAACCAGACACATTATATGTATGTGCCTCGTCGCCAGAAAAAAACAAGCATGCGAACAACAATAAAGATGCAGACCAGCCTGTGTATCCTCTCAGTCTGATCACCGCCTTCATTGTTCGCTCTTTGAAAAGCTTGCTACATGCAACGCTTCAATATCATGGGCATTCTCTAAAGCTGCTATGCAGACTGGTTTGAGTCGTACTTGGTCGAAAACAGGCATCGAGGTTATAAAACTTTTTTCATGGTCAACTCAGTTGAGCACGAAATTAATCCTGCTCATAAATGTTAAAACGCCAAAAATTGTTGGCATTTTAACATTTACTAGCATGATAAATACAGCATCTGAGAGATTTAAAGCAAAAAAAGTTCTTCGTTTGTCGGTATTTTAGTTTTTATGGGCGGGTTGAAATTTCGTGCTCAGTTGAGTTGAGCATGAAAAAAGTATTATAACCTCGAGGCTTGGGTTTCTCGCGAAGAGGCCCATATTATTATAACCAGTAGACACAAACATGTAAAACGTTTAAGAAGAATGTAGGTGGATATAATTTGACTTACCATGGCTAGCAGTGGACTTGAGTTCAACATTGTAATGTTTCAATGGCGGTTTGTCATTGTGTATCGGTTTGTCATTGTGTATCGATGACAGCTTCAATGGCTCAATCACTGACTTCTGAATGTTAGATGGTTTATAAGCTTGAAATGGACTATTGAACTTTCCCGGAGGATGCCGAGGTAATCCTGGATACGGCTTGGATGGTATGCCAATCCCCACATGGTTAAGTGAGCTCGGAGAATGATTCAGTGAAGGCTGTCGTTCAGTATTGGATTCAACAGCACCGATAGTTTGTAAAGTATCTTTAAACTGTGACATATCTACTTTAGGAAGAAAACTAAGTGACAGTGCTTCGCTCTCTGCGATATCTATTTCTGTTTCTATTTGAGAACTTAACTTGGACATGACTGCGTCTTTAAGTTGTAGAAACTCTGGTTTGTTTGTGAACACGACCATTCTCGAGGAGTAATTACACGTGTTCTCCATGCTGGTTTTCATACATTGGAGGCGTTGAAGCTGTTCTGTCACAGATTGTTTCTTACTTGTACATAAGTTGTCAACTTGTTGTTTAAGATTATTTTTTCTCTCATTCAACAATGCCACTAAATCGTCAAATAATAAATCAATTTGTTTATTTGTATCAGTCTTCTGTTCATCTATTCGTGATTCATCTGTTTCTAGCTGCTGCGTACTTGATGATACGCTAGAAATCTTTTTAAGCAATTCCCCAACCATTTGTTCGATTAGACGCTTGTTTTGCTCATATACATCCTTTAGATTTTTAATTATGTGTCCATTTGACTGATTGTGATCTGTAACGGCACATGGCGTACATATTGGTGTTTGGCATTCTGATTTATCACAATAAAAAGCGAATGGTTGGTCTTCATGACCCAGCACTGAACACATTTCTTTCCTAGTGAAGCAACCAACACCAGAATGTTTTAGATCCTCAATGGGAATAATGATGTGTTTTCTAGTCACTTGTGTGCGCTTATGGGCACTTGTACAGTCTTTGCAAAGAAAACCATAACATTCTTTACAGAAATCAACTCCATTATTATTATCAGGACAATCAGAACATAAAATCATTGATGGTTTTCTCTCTATTCTGATCATATCCATCATATTACGCATCGTGCTATCTGCCAGTATCTTCGACTCTCCCGTAAGCTTGTGGTCCTCATGACAGATATCACATCTTACAAGGGTTCCGCGGACGCTTGAATCCACACATTGACTGCAAAGCGTATGTAGACACGGAAGAAGCTTTGGAAACCTTCCGTTTTCATCATACTCGTTGTTACACACAGAACAGATGATAAAGTCATCGTCTAGATCATCAATGTTTGCCATTTTCTGGTCGAGTTCGATTCTGGAAAAAAACAACATCAGTGAAATTAAAGAAAACCTACTTATATATAATACACATACGAGGGTCATTTTTATGTTTGTAGAATCGGGCTGTATCTCTACAAATATAGCATTTACGGTACCATAACTATATATATTTTGAAAGGTCTAGCTCCTGGCTATCACTTGGTATAAATTTTACATCACTAGCGTTTAGTTCGATCAAGATATAGAGCTTTGAATAGGGCGTAAAAAGGACACTGGCCGAAATCTGTGTCATTTTAACCACGCAGCCATTAGGAAATTAGACGCTGTTAAGTTCCATTCGCTATGGTGATATAAGCATTATTCAAGCCTATTTTTTCTTTGAACCATCAAAATTAATTATTCAAACGCTAATCGTAGACAAGTGCAGCAAAACTATAAGCATGTTGTTTGCTCTTCTATAACAATTTTAAAACACCCATCAATATACCAAAATAATCATAGTCAAGTGCTAGTTATTATATCTGTTAAAATTACGATTGTGAACAAATTTTAATATTTCTTCTGGTTTTGCATATCACACGATATACTCAATCATTCGTCAGCAGTTATATTGATGTTTCACTTGCAACTTCCGGTACTGGCATACCCCCATGTTATAAAAAGTGGGTGGGGTAAATCAACCCCGCGTAGAAAACACAATAATAATCGGATCTGCATAATTTTCTTATTGCAGTTATTTCAAAACATGTTAAGAGGCACATAAACAGTTGTAATGTATTTTCTAAATATAGTCACGCTACATGACGTCATTTATATTCAAAATAAGGGATTTTAGCACCCACCTAGGCTATTTATTTTGCAGTTCATTTCTAATAAAACAAAAGTATTAACCTTGTTTTGGAATGAAAGTTACCATAACACTTCCATCTACCATATAAACAAGAAAAATTATAATACTACTTTACAGCTACCATATTAAGCCACATTCAAAAGCCTGTATCCAACTTCCACTTGTGCCAACTTTTTGCAATAAAAGTTTATATGCCTATTGTTCAATTTGCTGAGGTTCCAAACAAATCTTCCATATCCAATAATTGCTGCGCATTTGCTATAATGTTTATATAATATTGTAGCACGTGGTGTCCTTGATCTGCAGCCATATTTTCAGAAGCTGTGTATGGCTATGGACCCATTTTCATGTAATTGTTTCTAACGTTCTGCCAGAGACTAAGTCCATAAATGTCATATTTCTACCATATTTCCAGTGTGCGATATATAGGTATGTCTTTGCCTCTTAGAAGGTATTAAAGTAGTGCATTTTGGAATAATTTTAGGTTGCATGTATAGATAAAGCTCAATCTTTCCAAATATACTTAAACGCAAAAGTTTCGCAACTCATACTAAAATGCTATTTCCTTCTTTTTGAGACAAATATTTTACTCCATGATATTGTGATTAACAGGTCCAATGATTTGCCGTCCATGCAACATGAAAATCAGACCAGTGAGACTTACGATTGCCGATCTTCAACAAGAAATGTATTAGGCAACCCAAATTTGAAAAGTCGCAGAGTTACAATACCTTACATTTTATCGAGTCACAGTGTTACACCACCATACATTTTATTCGGAAAAGGTGTTTCACCATTATCTGTTTCCAAAAGCAGAAGGGCAGACAAATCAAAGCAAGTTGTTTTATGCATTTGTTAACGTTCATTATGTCAACGTAAAGCCTTCAATATTTGATGTAAATGGCCGTTTAAGCACAACTGAATATCAATAATCAAGTTTTTTAATGTCACAAGTGAAAGCCTTCATTACATTGCATAGAAGACAGAAGCATCGCGCGACATAACGGAATAAAATGAACAATTTTGATAAATTTGATTGACGTTAACAAGGAAACGCAGAGACTTTGAGCGTTGATAAGCGTTAATTGTTAAACCTTAAAATGTTTTCCGTCAGATACGACATCTGGCTATCACATCGCACCGTTTGTTTTTAAATCGAGACAGCTATCTTTATGCTAGACGTAAATTGTTGAAAAACACTGACGTCATTATAACGTCAGAATGGAGAGTATGATCAAAACCAATTAATGGTAAATCATTCGACATTGTACAGGAGCATAAAATATGATTATATGAATATTCTAACATGGACCATACTGAAGAAATCACAGATATTAAACGGTTGCAAAACTTTTGCGTTTAAGTATATATGCATAATGTATGCATTTACTTTCGCCATTTTCATTAAATCTACCTTTCTACGAGCATAGAAAACGTCCCTCGTATAAGTGTCACATGTGTGCAGCTATTTTGAAGATAAATACAGTAGCGAGTTAAGAGTGTCAGAATATTTTCTATATCTCCACAACATGTTTTGGCGCGTTTGTGCACAGCAAATTAATACTCCTGTCGTTCTAATAGAATAAACCATTTTCACTTAAGTGGCAATATAAACATAGATTGATAATAGTGCTTGGTTTTCATCTCCGTTAACTTTATTTTAAACGCACATGTACAGTTATTTAGGGGGGAGGGCTAGATGTCGAGGCTTTGGTCTAAATCTACTTAATATGTGCGAACAGCAAATGATATGGCGAGACTGTGCAGATGCGTATGTGCGCCATAAACTTCGCTGGTCGGAATACAATTGACACATTAGCCACTTAGCTGTCCCATTTCATTTTTTTACCCTGACATTGATTTATTCAAACGTCTTCTTATAAACATAACACCTATCTTTGATATTTTAGGATAATACCGTTTGTGTCAATCGGTTCAGGCACTTGACAAATCTTAACAGTAAACATATATCACCAAATATTTATTTCCTATAATAGTTCAGTTAAGATTCTTAATTAAAACTTTAGTACAGGTTTACAACTTTATACTACAATACAAACAAAATCAAGAGCCAACTTGTTTCGTAGGGTTTTTTTTTTCTTTTTCTGACCCCAACCCCCACTCGTGAAAGTGTTTTTCAGTTGATCAATTTGAAAAGATCATTCATCATGATTCTCTACGCGAGCCAAACAATTCCGAATTCGAACAGCAAAAAAAAAACGTGGTCAGTGAATCAGCAGTCAAAGTCAACCAGTTTGGGATAAGTTGGTAGTTTATTTCGTTTCACGATATTAACCAAAATTTCACCAGCTCTTTGTATCCATGTAAACATGATTACAACTTGCCAATGAGATCATGAGATGGTGCTTTTCGCCTTTAAAGTCGCAGAAGTGAATGTCAGCAAACCTCACGCGCTCTTCATTATGTACTAATGTTATATCCACGCTAATCATGCGCAACCACAAGTTGATGCGGTTTTGTGGTGATATTTAGTCTTCAGTTAAAATTGTCATTCCAATTTACCGGTGTTACTGCCAGCTGTAACACCGATCAAATATTGTATTTCACAGAAAAGCTGTAAGAAATATACTCGGTGTTAAAATGGAAACCTGTAAATGTTATTCTCTGAAAACCTGCAAAATGATGTTGAAAAAATCAGGAGCGCGGTTCCCGCCAAACTTAAAGTTTGCGAAATTTCTACAATAATGCACAAATACGATGGTATCCGTTATATATTCACAGTATGTAAACTGAAATATACATCCTGTACCCGTTCCGCCTAGCTCTCGCCCTATATATTATGAATTACAGCACTTGTGCGTAACCAGTTGTCGGAAATCGTGATGTGAGAGTTGTTGGTACAGCTTTAATTGCTTGGGCCCACCTATAAAAATTCATTTTTCCATAGTTCTTAGTAACTGTTACACTTACAACCATGTAATCATGTGTACATGTGATTGCCAATTCCACTAAAACCATGCAAACTGGCATTTAAGCTCGTTTTCGACACAGAACGGCTCTGATTGTGAGCAAGTCGTTTTTAACAAAGCAAAATGCAAAGGAGGAAACCGTTAAAATCATGGAATAAAACGGAATAAAATAGATAAAATGGCTTTTCTTACCTTGTTCGAATGTGTATTGTCTGTATCGCTAACAATATAAATCAAAACGTGTACATGTACCTAAATACACGCATTTTTCCGACTTCTGGTTACGCACGAGTGATGTTATTCATGTTTATAAGGCGAGAGCTAGGAGGAACGGGTACAGGATGTTTATTTCAGTTTACATACTGTTGTCTTTCTACGCAATAATTGTGCAGTGGAATTCCGGATGCATTTAATCACTAATTTCAAGAATGTGCAGACAATATGTTTATTGGTAACTACAGTCGCAGGAACTATACAGACTATGAGAACCTGTGCAAATTGCAGAGGTTCTCAAAGTTTGTACATTTCCTGCTGTTTTAAACCATTGTGACTCGTCACGGTACCTCGAAACATTTACCTTTTTTAATTTAACCTTGCAAAAGTCCTGTGGAATCCTCACCAGTCAGCGTCCCTGAATGTACTAATTCCCTCAGTTAAATAAGTAAAAAACACTATGCCTATCGCACCAACCGAAACTTAATCAGTATAACCATTTCACTAGTTGCAAAGAAAAAAATCTTATCATAACTTAATTCTTTGCCTACTAGCGTCGTCTGCTGATAAACTTTGCAAACAGTTTGGACCAAGATCAGGCCCGACAGGACGTCGGGTCTGATCTGGACCCAATCTGTTTGACAGGCTTGTGGTATTCCTGAAAGAAATTTTTGAAAAAGTTAAGTTTGAAAAATATCAGCAGACGACAAAATAGCACCCAGTAGGCAAAGAGTTAATTTTATAATCGTTAATTACGTCCTACCTGCCAAAATTGGATGACCTAATGGCCTCCAATAGGGTATTTGGTATGCAACTAAAATATCCATGAAATGTTATTTTGTTTGAAACACGATTGATTTGAGTTATAATACTATCTTATTGTACGATTATATGAACTGGAGCTCGTCCAAACATGATGTTAAAGGACTTACTGTCGCAAGTTATGGGTCGTTAACAAAGTAAGGGGAACGGGGTGCTAGGAAAGTCGATAAAACGTAATAATGCCATAAACCCTCGCCCGAGCACATAAAAGTAAGAAAGACGGCAAATATCAGGAATCGATATAATCAATTACCATACCTGACCCAGGATACCACATGGGAAAGTGACACAATCACAATTAAGCATCGCAAAGAATAGTCAAGAGGTCAGCCCTTTCCCAGCAGGTGACCACAAGGCAGCAATGAACAGACGCGAAAGCATAAGTCATAAATAGCACAAATGATCTACAAAAGAAGTACCGCCTTGAAACGGACAGTAAAAATACTTTATTTGAGGGCTTAAACCGGTGTCACGGCGCCAACCTCACCCTTAGTTCAGATGTGGATCAAGACACATAGATGTTTTGTTTGCAAGAAAGACCCCTAACTTATCCATGCATCATCTCCTAGGACATATAAATCAAAATATAAAAAGGAGATAAAGCAAAAATTAACCCTGCTAAAGACATATATTTTGTTCATATATGGTTATTGGGGTTAAAACTGACAAGAGACTTTCTGCATCCAACTTATTCACAATATTAGATAACTTAATAAAAAAGCAAATAACTTAAGGAGCCTCATTATGGGCCCTCATCATGATAGCTACCGTGATGTAAGACCAAATAAAAATACCTGTGTTTAGGGTAACTCAACCCTACCTAAATTTACTGGTGAAACCTAGAATCTTACAGGTTTTCTGGGAAAAAAATATAATTTTATGCATTTTAAAAGGCGAAATGCCTTTCAAAATGCATAAAATTATAATTTTTCCAGAAAAAGAAATACTTATCAAAATATGTGTGCCTACCATACCTTAAATTTTAAGGCCCTTCAAAAAAACACTTATTTTTTTTATTTGGCCTAAGAATTCATCATTTGTATAAGAGACGATGTGGATCCTGAACAGCTGACAGATGAATCTGGACTACACTGTTTAAACATGACATTATCTTCTTAAGGCCAAGAGATGCTCAGTTATTAACGGTTTCATCTCTGGGTCCTAATACTTTGGCATTTGTAAACAGTGTACAAGACAGATAGTATTTACTGCTTGCATGAAACAACACCCTTATTAGACCATTTATGGTTGTTTGTTCTATTTCCCCCATAATACTCCTAGTATTATGCTTTAACACAAGAGTTCCCTATCAAAACCATCTTAAAGTCCTGAGCGAAAAAAGAAAGCTTAATATTCAAGATCTAAACTAATGAACGACCCTCGCATCGATTTGCCCTAATTTAAACCAGTCAATTGATTTTTTAACTGTGAAATATATTTATTATGGGTTCGATGAGGATTAATAAAGTATTGCAAAGTGAATAGAAGGAATCTTAATCGTTTATCAAATACTTAATCGACTAAAACAGATAAATCTGTAGATCAAACCTTTAGTTAACCACTGGCTTACTATATATTCGAGTGCGCCCTCAACCCCCTCCCCCCACACACTATATCCCGTCCTGATATACATGGACATGTAATGATGAGCGTGTGTGACGATATGTACGTTAAAATAAGGAACAAAAAAGATATTGGCCTCGCCATGGGAAAATCTGAATTTGCTGCATGCAAACAACAATGGCGCAGACCAGCCTGTGCATCCGCACAATCTGGTCAGAACCTTTGTTGTTCACCTTCTGAGAAGAATATTCTAGCTACACTTGCAACATGTAAAATTTCAACAATCAAGCTAGTCCCTGTAGCTGTGCAGGCTAGTTTAAACCTCAACTTGTCGCAAACCCCGAAGATAGGGTCGTATGCCACATACATTGGGCCTCGACGCGACAAAATATGTCTTCGGGACTTCCTTCACACCAGTATGCCCAGTTACAGAAACCAGCTAGAAAACTGAAATTTCGCTTGCAGCAAGCTCAGATAAGATACTTTCCAATACGCTGTTAAGGGTTTCTCGCGCGCGTCGGTTTCCTATAATAGTATTCGCAAGTGAAATATTCTACATTGTTAAAGTAAAATATCCATGTCCGTGTCAAACAGGATGATCATGTGTATCGTGCAAATCTTCTTTGGCCTTTGGTTTGCTAGACTACTTCCAGATGGTAAAAAATTAACCCTTAAAGCTGCATACTCTATATCCTAATTCAGCATGTTAAGTGTTAATGTACTGTTTTAATGATGGGAAAGAAATCATTATCAAATATCGATATTGATTTTAGATTTCGTATAGGATTGTCAAAATTTTAATTGATCTTCATAAAAGTTTAAAAATACTCCGACGAGATAGGCCTTTTTTGACTATAACCATAACCGAGTCATCGCATGAGCAATCGCATTTACGAGCAACGGAGGCTCGGGCGAGCTTGTGCAAGAGCGCAGACTCGTCAGCAACTTCATTGACCGCATACACAAATTATGTATATAGGTGGAGACTCCGACATAAGTCCCGCCAGATACGTCGGCTTTAGCGTTTATTGATAGACCAAAAATAGTAAGTGAGTATGATCAGGAAATACCACAATCACAAACTGCAGGCAACCCCGTGGCACCGCAAGTTTGCGTAAATGCGAAAGGTACCGACTTTCCATATAACCCAGCAACACTGCTTGCATACATGTACACTGTATGCATAACAGTTTAACAAAATGTGTGCAACCTTTTTATTATTACAGTAAAAAGAGGGCAACGATCAGGAATCGATACAATCAAGTACCACACCTGACCCAGGATACCACCACTTTATAGTTCAAGCCATTCTCCACCAAGATGTTCGCAAAATAAAGGCCATTGTGTGCATTTTGACAGGTTTGCACAGGTTTTCTGCGTTTTCAAACATTTCGAAGCATTGTATGGAACAATGATATGGTAATGACCGATGCTGATATATGTTTTTGTACTGATTTTCTGGTTATCATAACCAGTACTGTTAACAGTACAGCAACAATGTACAAAATGAATTAGAAAAAATATTCGAATATTTACAGCCAGGTTATAAAAAATCTACGTTTGAGTTTTTAATGCGTTTAAAGGTAAAATTCTGGCTGATTAGACAAAGCCAATTTGCCACATCAAAACAAAATATCTCAAATCTCAAATCAATACCTAAATATTCGAACAGTTAGGACTCAGAAAACTGTGTCAATCCTGATCATTGTCACAGAATGAACTAATCGTGTGACTCTAAAGGCGGACCCGTGAATATCGACTTGCCAGCGAAACGCTGGCAGTGGTCCGAAACTGTACTAGCTTGGTAATTTTTCTACAAATGCCATTCAAATAAAGTTCATTTTCTTATAAACTGGTATGAGGATAATCTTTTGGGTTATCGGATAAAATTTCACCCGTTTAGAAATCAAAATCAAGTAGTTGGGTTTAAATAATTCTTAATTTCCCCGCATTTCAATCAGGGTGCTATTAATTATTGGTGCCTATAAAATTATCAGTTCGTTGTACTGCCAAATACTATGAGAGTTTACATGAAACGGGACTTTATGCGTGTTACGTTATCAGACAGCTCATTTCGATAGATAACCCTGTGTTCGAGCTATGCGACCAAATGTTACGCAGCTAAGCCTGTCCAACTCAATCTTGGCATTGTGGGTACAGCACGTATTTAGCTATTATCTAGCAAGCTAACTACAAAATGCTGATGAGTCCGCGCAATACATTGTGCCATTGTTGTCCAGAAGATTTCCTAAAAATATCAACTACACGTTTGTGGAGTTCAGCCTCGATATTTTACGCCAAAAGTACGTATATCCGTATTACTCACGAGCCGAAAAGCAGCAGCTTCCTGCCGATCATTGTGAACGTCAACTCAAATAAAAGTTCCGATTCTATTTCAGTCGTTTAAGCATCGGAAGGGCACAGGTATCTGTATATAAAAGCTAAACGTACAATTGGTATCAGGAAGAGCATCTTGAAAGGTTCAAAATATGTCCAATGAATTATCTCAGGTTGTTGCAAAATAACAATTAGTGACTATTTGCCTGCTAGTGAGGACTTTCTGGTTTATACTATATTTTATTCATAGTTTAGAATGAATATTACAGTACGAACATATAGTTCAGGATCTTGTGGTATGCAGTTCGGGTGTCCCTCACTTTGAACTTAACCCGTGGTTCATGGTCATCTAAAACAAATGTATAAATGGATAAATACTGAGAAAAAAGTTTTACATCACGGTTTCATATTTCTTCATAAATCATTATATAAAACATGTTTTCTTCTGATGTCTGCATAAATTCGTCCCCTGCAAACCCAGATTCCGCAATGTTGAACAGGATGGAACGATCAATCAGCATAGCAGGTTTCACCTCAACTTTCTCCAAACGATACAGCAGATTTTATATCCACTAATATAATGTATTTAGATGATTGAAAACAATAACAAATCTCTCGAATGAGACTGTTGTTGGACGAACAAAATACATTTTATAGTAGATTCCTAATCTCGGATTTACATGCTTTAAAGTTTTAAACACGCATAATATGTAAATCCACAATGGCGATATTATTGGTTTGTCCATGACATGGTAGTGTAGGATGCAGTGCATAGCCACTTTCAAGAAGTTTCGCTGTTTATATTTGTCATATAAAATGTACTTTTTCTATGTTAGTAGTAAATGTAGTTGTAGCAGCAGTAGTAGTAGTACTTGGTATTAGTTGTGGTCCTTGTTAGTAGTAGTAGTAGTAGTACTTAGTGGTGGTGGTGGTGGTGGTAGTAGTAGTGAGGTCATACAGATGTTCCAAACTCCTTCAAGGTCATCCTCAGACACCCAGGTAAACATAGAATTTATTAAGTGAAACGTAGTCGTCGCGATAAATGGTACAATTAAGTCCTCATGTGACTTTGAAAATGTGTCACTGTAATCAATATATAAAAAGATGACGGTTTGTGAGATACATGTAATTGGTAATGCAAACGAGTGTCCTCCGAAACCAGCGCATCACTCGACCAAATAACTGTGAGCCGCGACAAGAGAATTCCAAAAAAGTGGTATGCCTCAGTCAGTCAGCCTGCGCATACGCGCAGTATGATCAGACCCTTTGCTAGTCGCTTGATTAATCTATGAGTGTTAAGCTACTGACAGAACACCATTCGGAGTTTCTAAGCTTAAAAAGAGGCTGCTCAGGCACGTCCGAGTCTACACTTGTCAAAATGCCACATCGTTGGTAATCTCATGTCGCGGCTCGTATTATTGAAAAAAGACAGAATAATTGGATCAATATTTACCGTTTCAAATGAACTTCTTTCCATAAAAATAATCTTTCAAATTCCAAAGCGTCAATGACGAGAATACAAATCTGTGTTTGTCATTTGGATTTAAATATTTTGAATACACACCATGGGTAGACTTAAAGTGTGGCTAAATAATGCATTATTGGCAAATCATTTGTCAATACTCAGTTATTAAACATAAACTGGCCTACGTCACACACAAAGGTATGTTACAAAGGGAATAACAAGCTGATAACCAGATTAGATAAATAGAGGATCTTAAATTTGTGCTCATGTTTTATTGAATTTATTAAACGAGTTGAGGACAAGAGATAAAATGCGAGGCTTGCCGAGAATTTTATCTCTTTTTCGCAACGAGTTTAATAAATTCAATAATACAAGAGCACGAATGTTAGATTCTATTTATCAAATGACATTAAGATTACTCTGAAATCTCATTTCTGTCGTTAAAACGTTGTACTTTTGTTAGTGTACGCAACGTTGTTATGGACGTCATAACGTTTCCCGTAAATCTATAAACCAAAAGTGGTTTATCGATTTTATTGCATGGTGTTATTTCACTCCCAGACGCGACGTCAAATGATAAACAAATTTAGCAATATAGAACTGGCATATCATGTTTGTATAAGAAGCTTGAACAGAAATAACAATCAGCATTACTTTCAGAATAAAACTCACTAAATTTTGGCAAATATTAACATTTGACAGCCATTTTGAACGCAATCTTGAAAACAATAATTTATCATATTTTGTCGTGTCTGGGAGTGAAATAACGCCGTGCATTAAAATCGTTTTATCATATGACGTCGCGTCTGGGAGTGATATACCGCCATGCAATAAAATCGATAAACCACTAGTGGTTTATAGATTTACGGGAAACGTTATGACGTCCATAACAACGTTGCAATCATGATGACAAAATTATAACGTTTTTACGCCAGAAATGAGATTTCAAAGTATTGTCAAAAAGAATCTAACATTCGTGCTCTTGTATTGTTGAATATATTAAACTCGTTGAGGAAACGAGATAAAATGCTCGGCAAACCTCGCATTTTATCACTTTTCCCCAACTCGTTTAATAAATTCAATAAAACATGAGCACTCATGTAAGATCCTCTATTTATATAGATTTTCGAGGAACGTTATGAAATGATGCTTATAACAACATCACAGGGCCCTATATGGCAAAACCCCAATGTTTTCACGCCAAAGATATGATTTCAAAGTAATTTTAATGTTATAACATTATGATAAATAGAAGGTAACATTCGTACCCCTGTATCATTGAATTTATCAAACTCGTTGTGAAAAAGCGATAAAATATTCGACTAGCCTCGCATTGTATCGATTTTCCCCAACTCGTATCATACATTCAATAATACATGAGCACTAAATTGAATATGCAAGATCCTTTATGTAAAAAACTGTGGCAAACCATGATCATGGCTAAAGTCTTTCGTACAAGATTCGTCACAGACAAAACTTGTACAAAACTATTTATCTGGCTCAAATAATTGATAAAGCCGGAATCATCAGTTGGAAGACATCGTGACTATCTCACAATACGTAATGATGCCAGCGTGACATCACTCAGATTCTAAGATTCTTTAAAGGTGATATTTAATTTAAAAGAATCCATTGATAAAAAAAACTAAATACACTGTTTCCAGGTCCAGCCATCTTGACTATCTCACAATACATAATGATGCCAGAGTGGCATCACTCCCATTCTTCAAAGGTGATATTTATTTTAAAAGAATCCAAAGAAAACAAAAACTAAATACACTGTTTCTGGGTCCAGCCATCTTGACTATCTCCAATACCTATTGAGGCCAGAGTGGCATCACTCAGATTCTTCAAAGGTGAAATCCATTTTACAAGACTCCAGAGAGAAAAAAATAAATACACTGTTTCTGGGTCCAGCCATCTTGGCTATCTTACAATACCTAATGAGGCCAGAGTGTCATCACTCAGATTCTTCAAAGGTGAAATCTATTTTACAAGACTCCAGAGAGAAAAACTATACACCGTTTCCTGATCCAGCCATCTTGACTATCTCACAATACCTAATGAGGCCAGAGTGGCATCACTCAGATTCTTCAAAGGTGAAATCTATTTTACAAGAATCCAGAGAGAAAAACTATACACCGTTTCCCGATCCAGCCATCTTGACTATCTCACAATACCTAATGAGGCCAGAGTGGCATCACTCAGATTCTTCAAAGGTGAAATCTGTTTACACGAATCCAGAGAAAAAAACTAAATACACTGTTTCTGGATCCAGCCATCTTGACTATCTCACAATACCTAATGAGGCCAGAGTGGCATCACTCAGATTCTTTAACGGTGAAATCTATTTTACAAGACTCCAGAGAGAAAAAAATAAATACACTGTTTCTGGATCTAGCCATCTTGACCATCTCACAATACCTAATGAGTAATGAGGCCAGAGTGGCATCACTCAGATTCTTTAACGGTGAAATCTATTTTACAAGACTCCAGAGAGAAAAAAATAAATACACTGTTTCTGGATCCAGCCATCTTGACTATCTCACAATACCTAATGAGGCCAGAGTGGCATCACTCAGATTCTTCAAAGGTGAAATCTATCTTAACAAGAATCCAGAGAGAAAAACTAAATACACTGTTTCCTGGTCCAGCCATCTTGACTATCTCACAATACCTAATGATGCCAGAGTGGCATCACTCAGATTCTTCAAAGGTGAAATCTATTTTACAAGAATCGAGAGAGAAAAACTATATACACTGTTTCTGGGTCCAGCCGTGAATATCTCACAATACCTTATGATGCCAGAGTGGCATCACACAGATTCTTCAAAGATGAAATCTATTTTACAAGAATCGAGAGAGAAAACTATATACACTGTTTCTGGGTCCAGCCGTGAATATCTCACAATACCTTATGATGCCAGAGTGGCATCACACAGATTCTTCAAAGGTGAAATCTATTTTACAAGAATCCAGAGAGAAAAACTAAATACACTGTTTCCGGATCCAGCCATCTTGGCTATCTTACAATACCTAATGATGCCAGAGTGGTATCACTCATATTCTTCAAAGGTGAAATCTATCTTAATGAGAATCCAGAGAGACAAACTAAATACACTGTTTCCGGGTCCAGCCCAAATCAGCCACAATATGACATCGTTTTTTGTTTGTTTTAGAAACCTGCATCTTATATACAAAAACAAGAGGACCCTTGTGCACTGGATCGCTCAGCTGAAACCTTGTCATTAGGAGAGGAGTTTACCACAAAATATAAATCTCATTTCTCCACCTAAATTCATCTTGGGTATCATTTTGATCATAACCAAAGCCTATAAAGTCACTAAGTTCAATCAAAATATGCTTATCTGCACAATTTCAATGTCTGACCTTTAGGTCACGGGTGTGCATAAAGTCAAATATTTTACTTCCATAATGTTCTACACTTTTTCCCCTTTAATTCGAAATGTAACATAGCCACCTTCAGAAAAAAGTTATAATGGTTTTTTGCCCCAATCCCAGGGTCAAGGGTTTGTAAAAGGGCAGAAGATTTGCTTGCATAGTGTTTGTGCTTCATTTCCGTTAATTTGATATGCAACATACTTTCAGAAAAGAAAAAAGACATTTTGACCCCATCCAAGGGGTCAATGGTGTGTGTAAGGGCAAAATATTTGCTAGTATGTTTAGTGTATGCTTCATTCCCTTTAATTTGATATGCAACATGGCCATATTCTGAAAAAGTTGATTTTTGTCATCGGCCCAATCCCCTAGGCACCCTCAGGGGATTGATCCCTGGCTTTCAAAACTAAAACCCCGCTTGATCATGGCCAAATTTTATTGTTACCTAAACTATATATCTTTTGTAGTCGATATGCGCAATTTTACTTATAATGTTAACTGCATAAGTGGTGGGAGATTTCTTCAATTTTAAGATATCAAAATTGTTGTGTTATTTTGAAATAAGCTGAGCATTGACCTACACCATGATATATTTTTTAGACGTTTTAGAATATAATTCACCACGTCATTTTGCATAAACGACTATCTGTGAATTGAGAGCCATTTTCTCGATTCTATCACAATATGCCAATTAATTTTATTTTATATCCTGTGATTAAATAGGGGGCTAAAAGACTGTGTTTTGACAATAGTAGACTTAAGGCGAAGATTTGCCCAGTAAAATTAAGTTATCTTACCCCCTCCCTCCGGTGACTTTGGCTGTTGTCCGACCCAAGGCGGTGGTTCTGTTGTTGTTGATTCATTGACGTGGGGGTTTAGAAATTGGTCTTTGTTTTGTTGTGCAAAAGCTTGTTTTTATTTTTTCAATCATCTCGCTGGGGAGGCCTACTTCAATTGTCTTCTTGTGGGTTAGTCTGTATTGCGCAATGTTGGCATTTCTTGATCATACTCACCATTGACGTTTTGAACCTGACATTAAAACGTAGTTACTCTATGACTTAAGATTAGATTTGGATGTTTTTGCTCCTAAATTATTTATAAATATATAAAAAAAATGACGAATAGCAATCACAAATTTTCAACAAAAATATTAAGCTCTCAGGCGAAACTCGAACCCATGATGTTTAGGTTTGAAATCAAGTGCAACTACCACTGATCTACTGGCCCTTTTTAATAAAATAACACAAACTAGCTTTATGTAGAGCGTTTTATACTCACTATTAAATATGGAAGCACATAATTGTCAGTTTCCAGTATAATGCTTATTACGAAAGGTTATTCATGAGGGCTTATCAGCAGACAAGTTAATCGCCTGCAGAGTTACATAACCTGATTGATTTTAGGTGACACCAGAAGTTGGGGACATTTGTTTTATACCTATTGTTCCTCTGTTTGCATGCAACATTTCTGTTAAAATATTGACAACTGATTTAGTTAACAAGAAGATGTTTTCATGTTTTCCCTATACAGCTGCTTTCCAAAATTTTATAGCGATTTTTGTCATAATCATTTACATACCCTATACTTGTTTGAGTGTTTGTAATTAACCTGTGCTTTGTTTGAGATATGATATATTTCTGCTCCTGTATGCACGACATATCTAGTTATAGGCTTGTTTTTGCAGATGTTTTGTATCAAGTTTTAAGTTCTTAAAAAGTTGATTATATTTTTAACAAAGCAAAGTCGCTTATTAAAACTCTATTTCGAATTACAGGATAATAAGGAGAGCTATAAAGAAATCTGTGGTGGTAATATATAAAGTCATGCATACAGAGCAGTGTGAAAATACTTTAAGAATTGAAGCTATCGAGTGTATCATCAATGAATCACTTGATTGACTTTGGTGTAGAGACACTAGCAGGTTGCACAAATTTTATAACTTTACATAATTACTTAAAAAATATTTTAAGAACGTAAGTAAGGGTGCAAAGATCAGGAATCGATACAATCAATTACCACACCTGACCAGGATACCAATGGGAAAATGACAAACTAACAGTTAGACATAACAAACGAGAGCCAAGAGGTCAGCCCTTTCCCAGCAGGTGACCACAAAGCAGATATAAACAGACGCGCACAAAGACATAGCAAACACAAGACAGAACAAAGACATAAAAGATCCACAAAAGAAATACCGCCTTGGAACGGTCAGTAAAATATTTTACTGGAGGGCTTAAACCGGTTTAACGGCGCCAACCTCACCCTTAATTCAGATGTGGATCTAGATACATAGATGTTTGGTTTGCATGAAAGACCCCTAACTTATCAATGCATCATCTCCTAGAACATATAAATCAAGATATAACAAGGAGATAAAGCAAAGATAAGGACTCAACAGTAAACAAAACTGAATACTGGAGCAAAAGAAATCCAACAGGTAAACCCCCATGGGCCCGACAAACAGCCAAAGCATCAGGCCCCAACCATCTCATCAATAGTGCATTTTTGGGTGTTCAAATTTGATGCTACATAGTAAAAGCCCAATTATTAGGAAAAAGATCAAAAGGAAAGTACAGTACTGCCAAACAGTTAAATGGGGCAAGAGGGTTTGAAATTGTATCAAAAGTGGGTAAATGTCATCTTTTCAGATGAGTCCACACTCAAAACCTATTTCTTTTGCAAACCTATTCCCATCTTGCGATCTGAAACACGACCAAATTTATCCACTTTACATTGATGGATGGGTAAAATCCATTGGAGTCGTATTGAGGGGACTATCTCCTAACTTTTAAATAGGTCTCTCAACTTAAGCTTGTTAATGAAACAATCACAAGTAAGGCATATCAGGATAATATCAAAAGCGATATAAAACTGAAATATGAATACAATATGCCCCAAGCATTCAACAAGATAACGCACCTCGCAATAGCTCTTTAAAATATTCACGCATTCACCAGGGACCAGGGTGGTGATATTTTTGAGTTGTCACCTTATAGTGTAGATCTGACCCCCATAGATATTGACTGTAGCATTGTTAAGCGTCGCGCTAGTCGGATGTCAAATATAAAAGACAGACATTTTTAGAAATTACTATCAAATTTGGTGCGCCTTGAATTCAGATGGCCTAGAAGTCATGCATTCGGCTATTCCAAAAAGAATCCAAGCTGTCATTACAACTAATAGTGGTATTACTAAGTGTAAGATGTCATGCCAGATTTTCGCTGGAAATGAAATCAGTTTCAAGATAAAATGCTTTAATAAAACATAGATCAAATAATGATTTGCAACTTTTAATACATTGCAAAATATAATCTTAAGTACATAGGGTATGTAAATAAGTATGACAAAAATCGCTATCTAGATAAAATTCGGAAAGCAGCTGTATATATGCCTTTGCAATATATGTGACCCTCTTGCCTGGGGCCATTTTGGCCCCAGGGGCATAATTTGAACAAATTTGGTAGAACCCACTAGATGATGCTACATTCCAAAAACCTGTATCAAGGCTCTAGGCCTTGTGGTTTCAGATGAGAAATTATTTCGTGTTTTCCCTATATAAGCCTATGTGATCCCTGTGACAGGGTCATTTTGGGCCCAGGGGCATAATTCGTAAAAAACTTAGTAGAGGTCCACTAGGCGATGCTACATACCAAATACCATGGCTCAAGGCCTTATGGTTTCAGACAAGAAGATTTTTTCATGTTCCCTTTATAAGCCTATGTAAAATATGTCACTCCTAGGCGGGACCATTTTTTGGCAACAGGGACATAATTTGAACAAACTTGATAGGGGTCCACTAGATGATGCCATATATCAAAGATCAAGGCTCTAGGACTTGTGGGTTCAGACAGAAAATTTTTAAAGTTTACATCTCGAAAATCTATTTTCAGCCTGTGTGACCTAGTTATGTAACAGACCGTAACCATTTGCACAATTATTAAAGAGGGCAGTATAAGGATCATTCCTGCCAAGTTTGGTTAAACTCCAGCAAGTAGTTTAGGAAGAGATGTTTTTAAAACAACTATTGTTGGCGACACACGACGGATGACAGCCATCCAATCACCTTGAGCCTTCAGGTGAGCTAAATACATAAAACCATCTATCCCTTAAGCAGATATTTTGATAAAAATAAAGGTACAAAAAATTAAGGTACAAATAAGTGTATTTGTAGCAAATAATGGTTAATACTCCTTGTAAGCCGTTTGTCTTATACGCGATTCTAATAAGTGTCAACCCTTAGTTGCTCCATCATAAATTGTATTATATACAGTCAGACATAAAATAAGCATCACATTATAAACATTATATCTGAGACGTGTTTCGTGTACAAATTTCTTCTGAAGAACAACCAGCTTGTAACATTTGATTACCCTTGTCTTCCTTTGGTCTGCTGAACATATCAGAATGTCATTTGGTCATTTTGCTGAATTTCTACGGTGTCCTGTATACACCAACCCCTATTTTGGGGATGTACCCTTAAAAGTGTCACAGCTTAACCCAAAGTGCTTACTTTGAATTCAAATAAACGCAAAAATAATCAAAACTTATTTTTCAAACTAGACTTAGTGCCAAACTGATTCTGTCGAACTCAAAGTTTCATGTCAGTTATAGTGGATCATAGAGATAGTTAATCGCATAGTTATAATTTTTGCATTATCATTATATAACATGTCATTCTTTTCACATCCATAACTTATATTCTTTTAGAGATATGAATCTGAAATGTTCAGACAGAACTTGTCTTTGATATTGTAACAATATGACACTAACACTTTACATGTCTAAGCGTTTTGAAAATACCATAATGGGCTAGAGAATAGGTACATTTGGGGGGGGGGGGGGGGGGGGTAAGTGTGCATTTGCCATGCCTGGATGTTTACCTTTGTGATAATCGAATCGAAATTTGCTGTAAATTGTTATCAATATTATTTCATAATTAAAACAAGAAAATATTCATGAGGGTAAAGATTTCTTTGTTTTCTAGGAAAATATTGAGGCGATGCTTAACTTGTGTCTGACTGTATATTATGTATTTCAAGTGTAATTACTGTGCGTGAGTCAGTTTACATAACTGCACAAAGTAATCATATATATCCAGCAGAAAAAAGTTCTGTACGTCTAATAATAGGCTGGCATAAGTCGTATTTCCCCTATGAATCCATACCAACAGCTACCGTTCCACATCTTACATGTAGCTTATGCTAACATGCCAGTCCAGATTTTAATGTATGCTGACTCAAACATCTACGTCTGTGGTCCGTGAGTGTGGCATTTCCTGGAGCCAAATAAAAAAATACCTGTGTTTAAGGTTACCCGAACCTACCTTAATTTACTGGAGAAACCTAGAAGTTTTTCAGGTTTTCTTGAAAAAAATATAATTTTATGCATTGCCTTTCAAAATGCATAAATTAACTGTTTTTTTTTTTCAGAAAAAACGATTAAAAAAATAGGTGTGCCTAGCCTACCTAAAATTTTCAGAACCATTACCCGAAATACACTTATTTGTTTATTTGGACTGTGCATACTGAAAACAGGCAAGTGAGTATGATCAGGAAATACCACAATCTCACACTGCTGACCAACCCACAGACAGCCTCACATTTTATCTCTTTTCCTCAACTCATATAGTAAATTAAATAAAACATGAGCACTCATGTAAGATCCCCTATCTCTTTGAGAATTTTTTTTAATTGGAAGTCCTAGAGAAATAGTATACAAGGAAATACATGTAGTTTCACTTAAATCGAAATGCAATGGGATATTCTGTAAGCAAATTGTAAATACATGGATTTGACACTGTATTCTGCAGCATTTGGTATGCACTGTGTGCCTATGCCCCATAAAAAGGTTTATATGGTTTTAAAGCACAACATAACATAAAATAGCCATATACTTTGTTATCATTTAATTCTGCCTATTCCTTAATAAAACTAAAATATGAGAACAGTTAGGCAGTGGCGGATCCAGAGGTGGTTCAGAAAGTTCCATTGAACCCCTCCCCGCCCCCCTTTTAAATATCCTATGAAAATGAAATAATTTGGTCTTAGTGAGACCAAATTATTTCATTTTCATTGGACATTTAAGACAGATGAGATTAAAACAGCAATCCGACCTCCCACACCGTAATACATATGAAGATTCCAGAAATCCAGGATCCGCCCCAGGCCTGTTAGGGTCTCATGATCTGCATCCATGCTTAAGTAGAAGATATTTTTTGAATACCTTAAATGAGGGGGTGACCAGCAAAAGGTACAAGTTGGAATGTGCATCCATCAAAGAGTTAGATCAGGCTGCGCATACACACAGTCTGATCAGAGTCTTCAATGGGCGATCTATGGGTAGCTAATGGTCCAACGTTTATTCAGGCAGAAAACTAAGACTGTATAACCTCTGATTGTGCCGCTGTGCAGACTAATTTGAATCTTCACTATACGCACATGCAAACTTGTATCTTATGATGGTTCACAGCTTATGATCAGCTTCATCAAAAAAGATCACTACCTAAAACTATATTATGCATTTTCAAATTATTGTTAACAAGTAAGAGACACCGTCTAAATAATCTGGAAAAACGGAGCCTTCAGAAATAGAGAGAACCTACAATATAAGAAAACAGCAGACTCTGTTTTATTGAGTTTGTTCATGAGAACTCATGGAACGTGCAACAATTCTCACACCCCTTAGCACCAGCTTAAACGGTATTCTGCTTTCCGTCAGAACGCTATATTCCTGAAGGACTAGAATATTAAAATAATATTAACACTATAACTGTTGACATATCCATTCTGACAGGTAATATTATGACCCTGGCAAGCTTTCTAATTTTGTAGGTACACTCTCATCCGTGGCCCATTCCATTACACTGCATTTACCACGTGATGAATGCAGTGTAATAGAATGGGTCATGCCTGGGTTAACGAGAAAGGTTCATTCTATTTCTAGAGAATCTCTTATACAGATCATTTAGCTGCGTGACTAATGGGGAAAGATAAATGTTGTTGGGAGAAATTATTATGCAATATTCAAAATTAAACCCTCAATAATCAGCCACAAAAATAGAGACATATAAATATATGAGATAAACATTATAAATGATAATGATATGATCTATATATGCTGCAATTGACAAATATTTTATCAACCCAAAGACAAAACTGTATAGTCTTTACTATACTCAGAAAAACGACTGAAGGATATTAAAATTCTTTTGAAAATAAAACATTTGGGAAAATAATTTCTAAACAAAGTACTTTCGTATCTGATAGGACTACCTATATGAAATTCAGCAAAATGCAAAATAAAATTTACGGTTCATTGGTTTCAAAACAGTACCACACCAAATGTACCAACCCTCTTTACCCAAAGTTCACAAGCAAAAAATTAGCGTTTATATTGTTTGCTGCAACCTTTACCTACGGAACCCCGGAAGGGACATGTGCAATATTTTTATTAACTCGTGGCCACGACTTATTAAGTCGTTCCCACGACTTAGTAAGTCGTGGTAACGACTTATTATGTCGTTCCCACGACTTAGTAAGTCGTGGCCACGACTTATTATGTCGTTACCACGACTTAAAGTAAGTCGTGGTAACGAGTTATTATGTCGTTCCCACGACTTAGTAAGTCGTGGCCACGACTTATTATGTCGTTACCACGACTTAGTAAGTCGTGGTAACGAGTTATTATGTCGTTCCCACGACTTACTAAGTCGTGGCCACGACTTATTATGTCGTTCCCACGACTTAGTAAGTCGTGGTAACGAGTTATTATGTCGTTCCCACGACTTACTAAGTCGTGGCCACGACTTATTATGTCGTTCCCACGAGTTATTACTGTTCTCCAATTGGTCAGACTAACTCGTGGCCACGAGTTAATATTGTCCTTCAATTTGTCAGATTAAGGCATGATAAGAAAAATGGCGGAACGATTGTGCAGGGAAAATAATGTGGTGAGGGTTTTAACAATTCTTTATACTTTGATTGTATTCTACGTGATTTATTTTGAGTCGATCAGATAAAGATACAAAAGCTTAGTTTAGAAAAGTAAATAATCATAATATGAACCACGACCAGGTAATTTGATATGAGTAGATTGCGTGAACGTATATTCGGATGGATGGATGACTTGCAATTTTACGTCCTTTCAACAATATTTCAGTCATATCAAGACGATGGGAGGATGATAAGAAAGGCTGTGTGCAATGAACCCCCGTTTTCGGTAGGAAAGATTCTCACCTCAAGCGGGGCTCGAAACCGGTCTGTTAGATCAGTAAGCCAGCGCTTAACCCACTGAGCTACCGGGGCTCCGGCCTATAGAACATTTGTGCTCCATTGTAACCTACATGTTAGGTGCATGCACCACCCGTGGAACTTGCTGGACATGCTTTTTGCTGCTTAAAGATCGACTGGGTTCGATTCTAGTCAGAGTCAGGGTTTTTATATCCCTCATCGACTCGATATGGACCATAATACCTCAAACCATTAATACAACCCAGACCACAATTGAAGTATGAGATAAAATCAGACGATTGGTGGATGAGTAATTAGTGATTTTACGTCCTTTTTAACAGATCTTAGTCATATCAGGACGAACAGAGGGTAATAATGAATGAACACTGATTAAGTTTGGAAAGAGTTCCGCCTATAGCCGGATTTTAACCAGTGACTGCTAGATCAGCAGTCGAATATGTGTTGAAACGTTTCTCGGACAAACAGCTACACAGACTCTATGCATCCGCGTAATCAAAGAAAAGAATGTATGCGTTGACGTAAGACAATGGTTTTCAATCTGTGTGGTAAGGGCGGGAGACGTGTGTTGGCAGAATAATACATGCGCTGGTGTCCCATTCTCTGTGTTCTGTGCCTCATTCGAAAATTCAGACATATATCTATTTAGATTATTGAAGGGAGGGGGAGGGGGTAAGGCCCTTCAAACTATTGGGATGAGAGCGCCTGTCTCCTACTGCACCCTGCCCAAAATTCCCTGCAGAAATATGCAGGCTGATCACATATGCACTGTTTATTGGCGTTCTGAGGAATAAATTAGCCACGGCACGAGAAAACCAACAAATTGGTTCTGATCCCAGCGCACACTCAGATCAGCCTGGTCATCCTCCCAGTCTGATCAGAGTCTTCGCTAAGCGCTTACAGGGTAGCAGAGGGTGTCCAGGCTGATCTGAGTCTGCGCCGGGCGCACAACCATTTTTTTTCTTGTCGCTGCTCCAATAGCTCTACAGTTTGTCTCCCGGCAGTTGCCCTAAGAATAGCCCGCAAACATAGAGCATATTTCCCAATTAGTGTGCGCACATCATCATGCACAGGCTGATTTGGGCACTCGCATTAAAACGTTTTGAAAGAAATGAATCTGGTTATTTTGCAAACAGCACACACATACTTAATTATTCTGCAAAATTAATTATCTTCATTTTATTATTATCTATTTATTTTAGTTTTTTCCCGATTCATCGTTTATTGTTAGTTAGTTTAAAGGACAGCTTTATGCAGGTAATCTCTGATTGTACGATCGATATTCGATATAATACGCTTGGCATTTACCCTTCGCTATCAACAGATTATTGAACACTGACAACTTCGGCGAACGAAATTGGGCCTTTACCACATTGCTATTAAAACCGATTTATTTATTTTTTGAAAATAGTTATGGTTTTATATTTGAATATGCAATATAATAATAATAAATAAATAAATAAAAAAATCAGTTTGCACATTTGAAACCTGATCATCTGCGCATCTGCTAAAGTTGAATGTTCAACCGTTTTATAAGCTATTCAGATTAGCCTGCGCAAACTGATCAAGACGGGACCAAAGTTTCGGGTTTGGTTTGCGCAGATGCACAGTCCTATTTTAGGTAACTACATTGGAATCAGAATTGTTTACAAGTAATACGCCAAAGGAACATCAATCGCCAGAACCTGTGCCCATTCATTAGTCTGTACTGATGCACAGTCTAATCAGTCACATATGCGCAAATAATACAGAATCAGAAAAGGACGTTTAATTTTTATGACACTTCCCAGAGTCAAATAGTCGATATTGTACTAGTTTAATCGCTACCTGTTACCAAGTAATCGATATTGTACCAGTTTTAATCGCTACCTGTTACCAAGTAATCGATATTGTACCAGTTTTAATCGCTACCTGTTACCAAGTAATCGATATTGTACCAGTTTTAATCGCTACCTGTTACCAAGTAATCGATATTGTACCAGTTTTAATCGCTACCTGTTACCAAGTAATCGATATTGTACCAGTTTTAATCGCTACCTGTTACCAAGTAGACTGCTACGCTAGGTAACTCAAGAGTCCTGCGGGCGGCGATACTTCCCCTTCTTTACCGGTAATTTTCACTCGATAGTTGAGCATGCTCCTTCGCCTATGACATTTTTTAATATGTCTAAATTCCGTGTTGTCTAAATGTATTATTGATTTCAATCAGGCTGGGCTGGAACCTATAAGAGAAACGATCGTGTTCTCAGTCATGTTCTCCGTCACATTACTCGTCCCCTTTTTGCAGACCGCTTGTTCTTATTTACCAAGGAGCTCGAGAGCTCGATAGGTTTAGCGGTCCCGGTCTCTATTCCTGGGTTCAGTCACAGACATCCTTTCAGTACCATCCTCTCAACGTCCCGATATGACAAAATTAATGTTTGAAAACTAAATTAATGTTGGAATGGGCGTAAAATTGCAAGTCATCCACCCCTCTCACCCACCTGACGTGGTTTAAGTTTCATTAAGGAGAGACAACATATGATATACATAAAAGATCTGCCTTTTTTCATCATTGTTGCGTAGTCGTTTGATGATAGCTAATGCGAAATAATCTGAAAAGTAAACATCACCTTTTCTTTGTACTGATTCCTCGACTGACATGCTGATAAAATCAGAACACTGAAATTAAGCTGTTGGACGCTATTGGACAATACTGATTCAGCTGTCTGACGTTCATAGTGTAGCCAACAATCGACCGATCTGGACGTGAATTTCTGATGGTTCATAGACAGATCTGGACTTCTTATTCCCAGTTATACACAGGTATGGATGCATGGAAAGTGATAGTTGTAATACAGACCCCTTACCAGCATTTCAGTTCATTCGGGTCTGCCAGAAAAATGATTGAGGAAACGTTCGTTCCTTAAACATTCCTCAGACGGACCAACGATCTGCTTTATCAAGTGATTTTTTCTCTATATAAGTGGTGCCCATAAAAGGCACCAGTCCCAATTCAAAATAGTATCTTTTTTCCCCAACTGCAGTTTGAAAACTTCCCAAATGCAGGAAGAATTTTTCTATGGACAATTCTACAAGCATAAATTTACTTGCTTGCTTAGAGAACTGACAGATATATAGCTATAATTGAGTTTAAATATTACTTATTCAGTTTCATGTCCCCTATCCCACCACTTGAGCCAATAAAGGTGTTTCTGAAATTCCAAATTTAAGGAGAATACGACGCGATTTTTCCCAGTTCTGTAGGCACTGGTACCATTCCCAAAATAGTGAAAAAATCACTGTTTATACATATCACTTTAAGTTCGAACTTAATCACGTCTGTCCAGCGTCATGTGAAGTATTCAACCTTCAGCCTTTTCGCCTTTAACAAACCTCCCACCAGGCATACAACGCTGAAACGTACTGTACGTTGTTCTGTGACTTTATTGTGTGTCGACTGGGTTTAAAGCAGCCATAACCGCTTTATCGGACCGGTAACCCGGTGGCGAAGGAGGTACGGGGTAGGGGGGGGGTGTGTGTGTGGGGGGGGGGGAGTGTGTGTGTGTGTGGGGGGGGGGGGGGGTAATTGAATAGCCCCGTGTTTAAAGATACAGGCTTTCAGAACGGGTCGAGCTGAAAAAAGTGGGTGTTTTTAGAGCTGGTTGAAGTGAAAAGCCCTGGATGGTCGAAATAAAAAACGGTATTAGACTGCTGCGCTTTGTACATGCGCTTGTCACTGTCAGAGAATTGCCCCCCCCCCCCCCCCCCCCCGGAAAAATGACTGATTTTTCCATAGTATAATTTCCCACCGGAAAAATGGCTATATAGTAGAATTTCTCCCCAGAAAAATGACTAAAAAGCCAATTTTCCGCGGGGAAAATCTACTATATGTGATTTTGCATACCCGTTTTCCCCCTCTATAGTGGATTTTCTCACAAAGTAGTTGTATTTTAACTTTGTGCTTTTAAGGAAGAGATGGACGACCTAATCAAGTTCTTGAGAAACAGAGGGCTGGCCGAAGGGATGCTGAACAGGCTAATAGAGGAAAAGGTATGCTCATATAACGATATAGAGAACTAATACGTGTACGTACGAAATTCCTATTGGATCTAATTGAAAGAGAGAAAAAAAATCTTTTAATCTCTCACAAACGAGAACATTTTCTGGAAGGAACGGGAAAAAATGTACAGACGAGAAATGTTTTAAAATTCTCGAAATAAGTCAAGCAAACGTAGGTAGGCTATATTTTCGGGGGAAAATGGGGCAACGTTTGCTATACACTGTAAAAAAATACTGTAGATTTTACGATAGAATAACTGGAAACCGGCTGCCAGTCCTTTTACCGTTATTTTTACGGGTTTTTTGCCTGTAAGACATTGTTGGAAATCACGAAATGGAAGTTTTATGTTAACTTGGCGCACTCGAAAATAGCTTTGTATTGTTGAAGGGCTATCTAACCAAAACGATATCTGCTCTTTTCTGTCCCACTCTGCTTGATGATTCCTGCAATTTTTACGGGCGCCCGTAAAAATAACGGTAAAAGGACTGGGAGTTGGTTGCCAGTTATTTTACCGTAAAATCTACCGTTTATTTTTGCAGTGTAGATTGTCGCGCAAACGTATGCAATTTGTCGCGCAAAAGTGCTGCTCCCTTACAGGCATGTTTTAACAAACACAAAACCATGTATTAACAAGGCGATTCACGTGCTTTAATGACCACCTTCGCGACTTTTTGTACGCAAATTGCAGGGAAATACTCTGTCTGTACAGAAGCAAGCGGATGGCTTGCAGTTGCAGATATCGATGGCAAACTTTGATACCAGAGTTATACAGATTAGATTATGATGAAAAATGAAAAGCAGGCGACATCGAATTGAAAACTTTAGTACAATGCAAATAGGATTAGGACTTATAAACTGCATCTAAAGATTGGACAAAAAATCAGGATAGCTGACCATTGCCTGAATGGAGGATTTTTTTTTATAGAAATGCATAGTGCGTGTAGAAATCAGCAAGAAAATGTCGATGATAGTGCCCAAACATGTTCGTTATTTTTGTAGCATTGTGTTTGAATTTATGCAACAATAACTATTAAACATGTTGTTTTTTCTAGGATATTTTTATGCCCCCGCGTCATATGATGCCGCGGGCATATAGTGTTTCGGTCGTGCGTACGTTCGTACGTCATTACGTACGTATGTCCGTACATACGTACGTACGTGATCCTATTAGACTCTGGTTTTAAAGCGGTAAGAGGTAGATTTCAGGGTACTTGTTATTGTAGCAACTTAAAATTTTGAATGAGGATTTATATCTGTAAGTACTACTGGGCGAGCTATCATGCCAGATGTTTTAGCATGTAAAGAATGAACAAAGCTTACTGGACCAGTCATCTGGCTCTGACTTGTATGATTAAAAAATTGCTTTGAAGACTGATTCCATATATATTTTTACCATATCTATAATACTAAATAAACGAAGTAACGCATAAACTGCATAATTGGTGGCATTTTCAAGCGTAATTTCTATACTGGTTCTTTCGCATATTGCTATCATTGATAATTTCGGTTAGCGTGTGTTTTAGTTTCACGTAGATTTAAAGAATTTGGGAATTGAATTCGTCTTTCATTTTAAATTCTCCCAAGTATTTTTCTAGAAACTTCGATGTCAACAATGGGTGCGTTCGAGTGAAATTATCGTATACTCGAATACACGTTTTAAATTAATCCGGTCGTTTCGGTTCTGCGTCGTGAAATCGGCGCGCTGCTTAGCAAGACCAAATTTAGCAGGTTCTAATGCAAAAATCCGACTCATGAACGTACGTCATTCCCCATAAATAACGATTTATTTTTGTATTTTTGCTCATATGTCTAAACGGATGAAGAACTAAATGGTCATAGTCCCGACGGCCCTGGCTCGAAACGACCCATTTTCTTCCAGAACGATAGTCAATACGAGTAGCCAATCGAACTCGCCCATTGAAGAATAAAGCTCAACGCACATGGTCTTTCGAAAAGTTGGACGGACACACGGCGCCAAGTGTGTGCGGCTATGGTTACGTACCGCTGAGCCACTTGGGGAACGTCGTTAGGAGAATTCAAACTGAACCGAACTTTCGAAAAGACAAAAAGAAAGGGCATTTTTTCCAGCGAAGCAGACAAATCAATTTCAATGATTCAACGAAGCTACATGTAAATAAGCCTTTAGTCTTCAGAGGGCTTGAATATTTTCCCCAAAAACGTTCCAGGACCCAATTTTTCCAGAAAAAAAAATACCCAGGACAGGTCACATAACCAAGATGGCGAACATTTATTATGGTAAAGAATTTCAAAAATCTTCTCCCCCAGAACCACGCCGGGCCGCGTAGCGCAATCGGTAGGCACCTGACTCATAAGTCAGAGGTCCTGGGTTCGAAACCCGGTCTGGCCACATACTTTTGTTTCTCCTTCCGCTGATTCAAGAAGGGCAGTTGTCAGTTACTGGCGAAAGTATGTGCACTTAGTACTGGTTAACCGCTTAGGAGGTCTAAGCCTGCCCAGGAATAGTGTGGTTAGGTTAACTGACCGTCCCGACATGACCTTAGCTGTTTACCGTGGACGTTAAGCATCAAATCAACCAATTCTCCCCCAGAACCACAAATCCTATTATCTTGAAACTTAGCATGTCGCATCAAGGACTCAAAAGCTCAACAAAATTTATATAAATGATGACCCTGGGATGACCTTGATCTGTTTTACGGCAAGGTCAACTTTTGAGTCACTTAGGTTTTTGCTATAGGAAAAAGTGAAAAAAGTTGATGTTTTTTAGAAACAATGCAGTCTGCTACCTGAAAGTTTGTAGATGCAGACAACTAATTAGGTAAATGAAGCTTTAGTGAGTATTCATGGTAAAGGTCATATCTACACCTGGGCCTAAGGCCATTTACATTGAAAAATTAAAACTCGCTGTTTTATATAAACTTGACAATCATGAAATATTTCCGCGCTTGCGTGGGCTCTTTTCTAGTATTATAAAATAATAGGAATCACATTGCCCGAAGTCAGAATATTTACCAGCAAACATTGAAATAAATGTAAAAAATACTAAAAGTCACCTGTTTATGCTTTTTAGCGCGCCTTTGCGAAGCATAGGAGGGCTTATGCGATTCCCCCCGGCGTCATAGTTCGAGTGTCCGTTAGCGTCCGCGTCCTCGTTCAAGTCCGCGTCAGCGTTCTCGTCGGCGTCCGTGATCAGGTTTACCAATGTTAACTTTTGCGTTTAACTCGATGTTTAGCTTTGTATTTTACAAACTATAGTAGCTACAGTCATCACATTTGGTACATATATACATCTATATGACTGCAGCAGCTACATGACACAATTCTGTGTCCTTGACCTATATGTTACTGTTAACTGACTTTGATGTTTGGCACCATTTTAAGACAAAAAGTTTAGTTTTGATGATACCTTTGGAACAAGAGAGTTGATAATTTGTCAAATAGTATATCCCTATAATTGCAGCAGCTGCAAAGCATCCATGCAGTTTCCAGTGCCCTTGACCTTTATTCATGGTCCAGTTATTTTGCCTTATATATCCAACACTGTTTAATGGGTTAACTTCATGCCTGGCATAGTGAATCAGTCTGACTCTGCGAATGACCCTATACTGTTTGTAGATCACTGTGTCAAAGTTCGACCAAGTGGCTCGGTAGCTCAGTTGGCAGAGTGCCCGCACGGCAAGTGAGAGGCCCTGGGTTCAAGTCCCGGTCGGGCAAGGATTTTTTCCTCCCCTGTGACATTTGGTGGTTCAGTGTGGGTCCACGGCTAGGGCCGCGAGCATCAAAAAGTGCATGTCTCGTTTGTTCCACCGTGGTACCGGGTAGATTCGGGGACGAATCTAATTAAGCAGGAGGGAAATGTCAAAGGTCGACCAAGTGGCTTGGTAGCTCAGTTGGCAGAGTGCTCGCACGGTAAGCGAGACGCCCTGGGTTCGAGTCCCGGTCGGGCCACGTTTTTTCCCCCCCTGTGAAATTTTATAGCGACGTGGTAGAGTGCTCGCCTTTGGACCGAAGGGTCCCGGGTTCGATCGTCGGCCAGGGCATTGAGATTTGTTTTAGAATCCGTGACAAATGGCGCCCAGCGTAAATGACCCACATGTGCACTAAAACTCCTTAAGTCTCATTTCAAGTGATTCTTGTAACTCCTGAGAATTCGAGGACGAATTCAATGTGGAGAGGGAGAATGTCACAGGGTATAGGTTAGTTATATCATACACTTGTACTGCCTCGGGGTACAAGCCGGCCTTTATAGCGACGCGTTAGAGTGCTCGACTATAGATCGAAGGGTCCCCGGTACGATCCTCGCCCGGGGCGTGAGAGTCCGTGACAACTGTGACCTACATTTCATGGTGCAGTGAATTGTGACATATCTTGAACACTATTTAGAAGATTTCCATCGTTCATGGGATAATGGTTCACCATGCAAATGAGTTCTTACTATTTGCAGGTTACTTTGACCTATATTTCATGGCTAACTGATTTTGCCTTGTATATCCAAAACTGTTTAAGAGATTAACATCATACTTAATCAACATGGATTAATAGTCTGACACTTTGAAGGACCTGAGGCCACTCTGACAGACATATCATGCTTCAGTAATTTTGCTTCATATTTTGAGCACTATTTAGTAGGTATTCATAATATACCTGGGATAATGGTTCAGTCTGACACTGCAGTTAACCTCTTATATTTGCAGGACGTTTTTTTTAATGTGAGAATCAGGCACCCATGAGGCGTGCTTCGTTGTCTTCTGACAACTCTTGTTTACTTGTATCGTAGCTCATGCCCGGCTGCTACCGTAGGGCGGCCATATGCATAACTTTTGATTGCCCCTTACGACATTACCAGGCGTGTAAATGCATGACTCGTTATCAGGATAAGGGTTTCAGATTTTATCCAACGTTTGGAACCGCTTTATAGCCAGCTGACACACATTTATTGTACATACCCCATTTCCAAATACTCTGGTGAGCGATTAAAGCCCAACTAGGTCTCTTTATCTCAATGAGAACACTTTGATATTTGTTTTGTAGATTGACTGCAGTGTACTGCTTCTCATGACAGAAGATGAACTAAGAGAGTACATTCCAACTTATGGAGACAGAGTGGCGGCTCTGGCGTTTGCAAGAACATGTACTGGTAAAGAGGAAAATCTTCGAAAGGAAACCGTTTTAGAGAGTCTTAGAAAAAAACTTGACTGCAAGAGAGGGAAGAAATGTCACAAAAACCTCCTTGGTAATACCAATGCCAAAAGAGAAATGCGGCGTATCGAACTAGGTTGGCTAGACTTCGACAACAAAATTGGAGACTTTAGACAAGTAAGGACACAGAGTGGCGGGGGAACGAGGTCTTTAAATATTCCAGTATCAGCGTCTCAAGAAGATGTGATTGAGGTTGGAAAAAACTTGTTTTTTCCCGACGGCCGTTCCAAAAAGGGGCTGGTAGGCAACTTTGACTTTGTACTTAAAGACTTTCAGGCAAATAACGTCAAGGAGGATACAATAGAAGATATGTATACTGCATGTAGATTGAAAATGCTGCGTGTATACCTATGTTCGAGAAGCAAGTACTTGAAACTCTCTCCAAACAGCTCAGCGCCATCTTTCAGATGTGAAGTCTCAGGACAAACGGATTGTTCCAATATTACAGTTGCTGATGAAGTGATGACGACAAGTTATAGTGTAACAGGGGTACCAGCTGTCTCCAACATCTCAGTAACCGATACACTGACGTCGAGTAATAGCATCACAGGGATACCAACTGTCTCCAACATCTCAGTAACCGATACACTGACGTCGAGTAATAGCGTCACATGGATACCAACTGTCTCCAACATCTCAGTAACCGATACACTGACGTCGAGTAATAGCATCACAGGGATACCAACTGTCTCCAACATCTCAGTAACCGATACACTGACGTCGAGTAATAGCGTCACATGGATACCAACTGTCTCCAACATCTCAGTAACCGATACACTGACGTCGAGTAATAGCGTCACATGGATACCAACTGTCTCCAACATCTCAGTAACCGATACACTGACGTCGAGTAATAGCGTCACATGGATACCAACTGTCTCCAACATTGCAGTAACTGATACACTGACGACGAGAAATAGCGTCACAGGGATACCAACTGTCTCCAACATTGCAGTAACTGATACACTGACGACGAGTAATAGCGTCACAGGGATGCCAAATGTAACCCACATTGAGGTACCCGATACACTGGCGTCGAATAATAGCGTCACAGGGACACCAAATGTCTCCAACTTCGCAGTAACCGATACGTTGACGACAAGTAATAGCGTCACAAGGATACCAAATGTCTCCAACATCGCAGTAACCGATATGTTGACGACAAGTACTGTTACATTTGGAAGTGATGTCATTGGAGAAGTTGAAGCTACAACAAGACCATCAACTGTTGATTTAATGACACCGTTAAACAAATCGCCAGAAGTTACAGGGGTTGTGGAGGATGCTAGCACGTCGGTAAATATACATTTATAATGATAAGACTTCAGCTAAGAAACGAAAGTTATTGTTCGTTTCAAGTACTTAGTAAGAACCGATATGGCAGAAACTACCATATCTATATATTTGCTTTTGTGCGCTGGTAATTTTTGGCAGTTCAACCTGAGCACATGGATGAGATAATGTTTTCACTCACTCAATCACCATGATCACGAGAGATAAAAAAAAAAAAAATAAAAGAAAGTTACGGTCGCCACCATACCAAAGTACTCCAAAACAGGGTTAGGGGTGAAATTGTATAAAGCATATTTGCCGCCTTATTACTCCACTGATAAACTGAAATCAAATTTATTGGGTTGTAAGTATTTTTGTGTGGATGAGAAATTTTGGGAAAAGTATTCTTATACGCTATCAAAGACGGGTCGTGTTATGTCATGGCCTCCGTCCATCCATCCTCCCGTCTGTCAGTCCGTTATTTTTTAGTGTCGTATTCATATCTCCATAACCCCCTAAGACTTTTGAACCTTTGGTCAATGTTAACAACATCAAGATGATGTGCAGAACTTATATTTCAACAATGTCCGACAAAGGTCAAGGTCACATTAAGAGACCGAAGTTCAAACAGTAACATTTCCTGTCCGCTCCACATCTCAAACACGGCTTTAAGATTGCTACCTGGAAGTTTTTACAAATATAAAGCACCATCAGGCGATGCATAGAAGAAAGAAACATTACCCTACTTTCAGTTTGGACGTAATTGTACCCCTTTGTATTTTCTCATAATAACCTGCTCCATATCTTTTAAACCATTTAAATTTTTTCATGATAAAATAAACAAATATAAACCACTACCAGACGATGTAAAGAGAAAAAGATCCATAACCCTACTTTTAATATTGATGGAGTGAGTGAGTGAACTCGGGTTTAACGTCCCACCAACAACGAGGTCATATGGAGACGGGACCTCGGTTTAAAGTCTCATCCGAAAGACCGGAGAAGCGGGGGATCGATCTTGCGACCCCTGGATTGGTAGTCTGGAGTGTTATCCACTACGCTACAGCCGCTCCTAAATAATATTGATGGAACTATGCCCCTTTGTATTTTTCGTATAGTAATTTGCTATAAGATTTGTGTACGCTCCGTGTCTCCTTAAACCCTTTGCAGATTTTATAAACTTGGGTCATTTGTTTGCCCTATCAAGACAATGTGTAGAAGTTACATTTCAACAATGTTCGACAAAGGTCAAGGTCACATTTAGGAGGTTAACATTTCGTGTCCTCTCCATGTCTCGAAAACTGTTTAAGATTTCTTCTTGAAAGTTTGTACAGATATAAATAATCATCAGATGATTTGCAGAAAAAAAGAACCATAACCTTACGTTTAGTTTTGACGGAATTGTGTCCCTTTGCATTTTTCGTCGAGTAATTTCATATTAGCTTTGAGGCCGCTTCCTAACTTTTAGGCCTTATAAGAGTTCCTCATGGCAGCTTGTACAAATAAAAAGCACCATTCGACAATATGAAGAGAAAAAGAGCCACAATCCTACTTTAAGTTTTGACGATAGTGCCCCTTTGTAGCTTTTGTATAGTAATTTTTATTACCTTCATATCAGCCCCATATCTTTTTAACTGTTTAAGATTTCTTCAAGAAAGTTTTCAAAAATATAAAACACTATCGTCTAATCTCTTAATCTGTAGAGAAAAAGAACCATAATTTTACTTTCAGTTTTGGTTTAACCCCACCCCACTTTGTTTATTTCTTGAAGAGATTTGATGTGTCTGTACCTAACGTTTACACTGTTTAAAATTTTGATTTACTTTTACAAACATCAGACACTATTCAGACTCATGTTTGTAAAAGTAGATCAAAATCTGAGTTGAAATGTTACCTTTTCAACTGAGGCAAATATGAAATCACATTAAAACTTATACAAAAGGTCAAAACTCTGTAAGAACTACAAGTAAAGACACTATTCAGACTCTACTTGTATTTCTTTCAGAATTTTGACATTTTGTATAAGTTTTATTGTGATTTCATATTTGCCTCAGCATTGAAGGTTTCAATTACTGACAAAGTTCTGTCATCTCTTGTTTCCTTCCTTACTTTTAACCCAAACGGACGTATATTGCCCCGCTCAGCGGCGCTCTTGTCACATTCGACCTGTTTAGCTGATTTTGATAAAGTGGGGAAAATGTAATATGCTCAGATGGCATTGACGATTTGTCCTGTTTGTAAGTGGATTTCAATATTTTCTTTATTAATGACGCATTTTAGCACTTAAGAATTGAAGGGGTGTTGTGGGGAGGCACTTTTGTAAAACCATTTATAACAGCCAGTATCATTTTTTTCAATATGGCAATATTCAACGGGGAAAGGGATTGGGAAACACAGCGAGAGACATTTTTTGTATCTTTAAAGCAAGCCTTTATTTTTCAGAGCGTACGGTTTGTGGATGCAGACACACCGACAGTAAGTTAAGAGATATATTGTTTTTCTAGTCGACTGAAAAAGTAGACAAAATTGCGACAGAGGCCATGTCCCTGTTTTGATGACCAGAGCAGTTGGTGTTTATGAATGTAGCACCAAATGCATTTTAGATAAGTCAGCGGATATGGTTGTAATGCAAGTTCTTTTGCATGGTGTATGCTTGTTTGAGAAGTCTAAGTATAACTATTTTTTAGCATGTACAAGTGGTTCCTGTCGCTCATCTCTTTATATTTTCATGCTGTTTAAAATTCCGAATTCGTAGAATACATTGAACGCTCGATAATACACTTTGTTTTAAATGGTTTATATGTATAGGTTAGCGCTTAAAGCCAAACCATGACCAAGTAGTTCAGATAGTTATAGATGCACCGGCTTTTGCAAAAACCATCTGCATTTTAGCGATCAAACATTCTAACATGACGTTAACTTTTACCCCCTGAGCGTATAACAAACGGCGTCGTGTGAAAATTTGTGCTAAATCACGTTGCAAAGGTCGCAGTGTGCATATCTCGCGCCTTGGTGACGTCGGATGTATTTCGACGTCCGCCTCAAATAGTCCTTAGTAAATCATGGCAGTATCATTGCATTATCAATCTAGACCATGTTAGAATCAACAACAAAAATTATCGATTATCATCACGAGTGTTGTCGGGCAGATACGAATATCAATTCACTCCGGCTTCGTCGTCGTGATAGATATTTTGTGATCCGCCCTCCAACTTCATGTGTTAATCAGCGATAATTCACGGGTAAGGAAAGCTTATAACAATAACATATTCTGGACGTATGACTTTATTTAAACGTGGCGATAAATATCCTCCCCAGCGCAGGCTGCTGCAAATCTTTACTACTTACGGCTACTAAATGGCTAAGGGCCGTCACTCTGATCTTTCCAGTTCATCATTTATCCACCTTTGATAGATCTGAAAATGTTTTACCTGCAGTTCCTATGTATTGAACATCTGAATGAAATTTCAGAGATATGTTTAACACCTCAGAATAAGAAACAGAGTCTCTCAGCTCCAGGAAATGCTTTACAACCTGATCTAAATCTACACTGGTCAGAATGCCACACAATGTTAGAAACCCCACGAGACTGCTCCCGTATGAGTGGTTTATATTAATATCTATGTACAGTAAGGGCATCATATCTCTGTCTATCCCAGTTCTGTGCTATTTTGTCAATTATATCGTATCTCAAAAAATAAGTTACGATGCCCAGCAGTGGTGGGGTATCATGTAGCGCCTGCGGCGCTTTTATTTAAAATTAATATGATACCGCATGAAACTGCTAAAATTCCACTGTAGTTTTTCTTAGAAGACACATTCTGTAATGCAAGTATTTATGTTTTAGAAATTATTTAAGTATCGTAGGCTCAGTAAGATATAAAACAGCGCAAGGTTCTATACATTTGAATTCAAATGCATTAGTTGTATTTATGTAAAGGCATGTCATTTCTTTCATTATCATTAGTAAATACTTTCTATTATCAAAATAATGGGATTTGCCCATTTTATCTTATAAAAGGTCTGGTAACGTAAGCAACATTAATTCTATTCACTCTGAAGGTTAAGTATAAAAAGTATCGTTTTCTACAATGGCAAGCGTTGTATCTATTTAAACGTGTCTATAGATACGTGTAAGAATCTATCAATAAAAGACAGAGTTCATAAAAATAATATGAGGCGGTAACGTATGTTAATGATTGAAACTGCCAAAAGGCAGCCAGTCCTTACATGGCAAAAACTGACAGATTTTAATCGTTCGACAATAACACTTCCACAAACATCATGAACATAGTACAGATTTTTTACTCAAAGTGGGCAGGCGGATCTTTTGGCAGTTCAAAGACTATAGGACTGGATAAAAATCGCAGTGGAACAGGAAGACAAAATAACACACTTGAAGCCTATATCAATAACTTTAGAAGTCTTGAAAGGGTACACTTTTATATTTGCTTCCTTACTCATCGGTCATACTAAATACCGCAAGGCACAGCAAGGTAGCACAAGGTACCTCAAGATAGGGACAAAGTACCGCGCTTAACGTACACCAAGGTTGGCTAAAGATTGTTTAATGTGTATTACAAAGACCGTGCATAAGACGTCACAAGGATGGACAAAACGTTTTTTTCTAATAATAGTTAACATCAACATTGCAGAAACAGTTTATGACGAGCTCAGGCTGTGTCTCTGCCTCTGTGAAGGGGAAGTCCTGTCGACTGTTTAGATATGGTGTTTATTTTGAAGAAATGATGATGATTTTTCACGCTTGTCAAGCACATATGCTGGGGTATTGTTGATACAAATTTATACCATGACACGCACATAATTTGAATTGATAGTTAAATTGTGACAAGACTATTTGCACTTTGAGCAGGGTTAGCCAAGGTTCTTGATTCGGTACCCAATGGTGGTGTTTGACTCGCTTAATGTAAAGCATGTGTATCTTTAGCAGATTTGCCTACCTTAGATTACCATGTGCCTACCTGGCGGTAACTTGTACTGATCTTGCGGTCCTTTGTGCCTACCTTGCGGTACCTTATGCTACCTTGCGGTATTTAGTATGACCCTTTCTCAGAGGAATTTTGAGCCGCGACGCGAGAAAAACAACAAAGTGGTTGTGCGCCCAGCGCAGACTCAGATCCGCCTTGGCATCCACCCATTCTGATCAGACTTTTTGCTGTGCGCTTAAAGGGTAGCTAAGGGCCTAAGCTACATTCATGCGTACAGCGAAGACTGATCAGACTGGGCGGATGCCCAGGCTGAATCGAATCTGCGCTGGGCGCACAACCACTTTGTTGGTTTTCTCGCGTCGCGGCTCTTTTGTATCCCCAAATTTTTTAATGTTTTTTTTTTTTTATTCTTTTTAATGTTTTATTTTTATTCAGATAAGCAAACAGGAAGTGAAAAAAAACTGCCTTTCTCTTTAAAAAATATGATGGACAACCACGGAGATTTACGCCTAAAATTAAAAGTTTATGAATTGAGCTGTTAGTATTGACAAGCCCTAAATTCCTTATTCTACGAATTCGCGACTTCTGGCTTTAATTCGATGATTTGAAGGTCGATGAAATGAAAAATGAGCCAATGAGCTATCGAAAGAGACAGCATATACATTTACATGGTACTATTTCCATCATTTCAGGTCAGTTTTAAGGTGCCACGTCTTCCATCTACAACTGACGCAAGTTTTGATAGAGTAAGTATGAAAGGACGTCATCAGATTTATACCTTCCAATGTTTTCTGCCGTTAGAGCACTGCCGTTGAATATTGGTTTGAGCAGAAACCATGTATCAAGCCACCGGTCCTCTGTTGGCGTAAAAGAAAAGGATTTGTATTAAGTGTAATGAACCTTTCTTACACACTGAAACTGGTCTGCACGCACGCTACTTATATTACCATATAAAGGTTTCATCTTTTAGCTTTGTAGTGTAAACATTTGAAGAAATTTCACTGAAGAACAAATGGTTTCTTTCATTTTATATTAGATAGGTACAGCTTGAACGGAGCACCACATTATATATAACATATATCATAAACATTATATATCATATACATTATATATATATATATCAAAGATATATCATTTAGACAAGCTTTCGAGCTGGTTAGAGTCTTGTGACGTTATCCTCATTTTCAACGCCACAGACTCATAAATAAAAACGTACGTATCCACACCAAACCCAGCGCAACAGACGCGCGCCTTTGCAATTAATGAGCTTATTAGATTCAAGTGACCTTGACTTTTTTTGTTAAAATTCATTGAAATATCTCTAGAATGTGTGGCTTGATCCCCACTAAACTGGCAGTGATATACCTTTGACTGGATTTCCTCTAAACTCACATAGACATGTCGTTGAGCCCATGCTTTACTTTGAAGGTAATCCACGACACTGATGTGGAGTGCACTGACGATTTACCTGTGATACGCAGAAGAACCCCCAGAAGTTTGTCTTTGGTATGTTTCATTCAAATTATAATTTGAATTATTAGCTCTTCGTAGTAAATATTTTCATTAATTAATAGATCGAAACGGGAGAAATAATGAAAACATAAAAAAAAGTGAATCTATGAAAGAAAATAAAAGCATCGTAAACGACTGCGCAATACCCCGCCACTGCAAACCAATACCCCGTCTTCTATCTTTTATATATTATTTTTTATCATGACATGAACCTCATGAACAGAATTTTTTCATGATTTTATACACGTATCCCGAGACATGTATATAGCTCTGGGGCAGGGGCAGGTAACCTATGTGGACTTAATACTACTTGTAACAGAAAGCTTATGTTATTTTAATCATTTCTATGAAATTTCATCAAGATATACCGAAAATCTGATTTTATATTGATTTTTTCATGATTTCATACATGTATACAGCATGTGTCAGGGGCAGATAACTACTGGGGGACAAAATTTTGATCAAGACATAAAGATTATATCAATATGATAATTTGTTACAGGTTTCAGAAAAATCCCTTTCGACTCTAATTTTATACATTTTTTTCATTATTCCATACATGTATATAGCCCTAGGGCAGGGGCAGATAATCCAGGTGGACAAATTCTGCTTATAACTGAAAGCTTATGTTACTTCGATCATTTCTGTGAAATTTCATCAAGATATTTCAAAGTGTAAAAGAACTACAGACCAAAAACTGTTTTTAAGACCATGAAAAGGGCAATAACTCCATAAGAAGACATCGAAATTTGCTCATTAACAATCCCAACCGAGATCTTCCCAAGACCAATGCACATGCCATGTATGAATAAACTCCGTTCATAAATACTCAAGTTATCGAACGGAAACGAAGTGCTCACGGACGGACGGACGGACGACCGGACGGACAGACGTACGTACGACGGACGGACAGACACACGGACAGCCAGCGGGAAAACATAATACCCCGCCACTAACGTGTGGCGGGGTATAATAACGATTAAAGATAGGACTTTTACTACTTTATGTCTAAGTATTTCAGACGAAACTTGATTAAAATACTTTCATCAGAAATGTTACAATATTTCGTCAAACATATTTCGTACTTTCTCAAGCCAGTTTGAAAACCAGAATTTGCTTTTTTTTAATTTCTTCTGTATATTTGTGTGTCATAGACAGACTCAGCGAAACGACTCTGCTGTTTTGGTCCCTTCAGTGTTGTACCGTATCTAGGTCCGTCGAATGCTATTAATTTAGCTCTATGCAGAGCAAACTTTCGAATAGAGCAACATTGAAGCTGTATTAGTAAGTATACAAGAATTGTGCAGAAGAGTAGCTGTATTGTTTTCCTCCGAATAAAAGTTACCCTGGTCCTGCTGACCCTAGATTTCAGATGCAGCAAAAAATTGATGCTACATACATGATTAATGATACTCTTCTGTTGTTTCCTTTAGCCGCCTCTGAGACAAAATCATAACTACCTTTTAGAGTACATTCGACTACTCCTGGGAAACGCGAGCCACAATGTATGTGCAAAATTGTATATTTCTTAGAATTATGGGCCTAAAATTATAACACATTAGCGGTGGGATAATATCACGTATCGCATACTTTGCACGTGAACATCCGTCTATCTGTGGAAGTACGCCCGTCTATCCGCACTTTGTTTCCCTTCGACAACAAGTAGGCATCATCTATATAACAAATATATATATGCATTTGTACCAAGAATGTCTCGCTTTGGCTTGTTAATGGGTAAATATAATTTCTGACAAACTTATGGCACTTGCCGATGTGCAAAAAATTTTGGCCTCTAGTTTCTTTACTATTTGGAGTACCATTATGAAAATGGTCCAAATACTGATCTAGAATAGGAGTCTATCCCAATCAAAATCTTCTGATTTCTGAGAATCAGCTGCAGTGAAGTCCAATTTAAATCTCGAAGAGTTCCTTCAAGAGCAAAGAACACATCCCTTGCTCTTCCCAATCACTAGTATTTATGTAATTCACCAACCACTGTTTATTTTCAGCAAAGACGTGCAACAGCAACAATAACGACTGAAAACATCTCCAGTGTAACAGAAGACTGTGATATTCAGGAGGCCATAAGAAGAAGTCTTGAATATGAAAAGTATGGATACGGAATTCTACCTGATAAGCTCTGTAATTTGGGCAATACCCAACTTTCGGTTTATAAAAGTACCAGTGGCCATCATGTTTTAGTACAGAGTCAAGGCTCCTGGAAAAGAGGTTCAGAGTCAGCTCTATATCCCCTTTTATAAGCCCGGTGCTTTCAAATGTAAATGAACCGAGCTGATTCATGTTTCCTGCCATAGAACAAGGTCGAAGAGATCAATTTATATTAAAGAAGTGATACTAAGTCGAGTTTCCATTCTCCTGTGTCTCGCGTTTTATCATCTCATATCTTGCTAACCTCATCAGCACATGTACTGAATACTTTCAAGTCATCCCCAAACACACGTAGGTTACTGTGGCCTATTCAGTGAGAATTGAGACAATACATGTATTAAGTGTCCGAGGTCAGCCTGGCATGTCAACTATTTCAAACCTCAGGTCTTTCAGACTTTATTAAGGCATGCGCTAGTCATGGCTGGTAAGATTTGTCAAACTGGTTTAATGGTTTCTGTATGGGCTGTTAGTCTTAGTATAATGGTACGTATAAGAGACAATACCAGCTTTTAATCATAAAATTATTGTTACTTCTTCAGCCTGTCAGAGAATGATGTTACACTGGTGAACACGGATGTTAAATTAATGATACTCTCGATAAATAGAGAATACCATGTTAGTGTCTTTTGATATCAAGTTAATCAGACGATACCAGAAACAGCGTAGGAATGGCGAGGCTTGCCGAGCCAGTCCGACGCGTTTCTGGTCGAGCTTGATAAATTTGGTATCTAAAGACACTTACATTGTTTTCTATTTGTCATGCATCATTAGAATATTTTCAGGTGTAAAGAGCGTCAAACAAAACAAAAGTAAACGCAGTTTTGTTTGAACTTGTTGACGTCGCGAAAGCTTTATGACGTAAGTCGGTGACGTTATTTAACAAATCGAACGTTGTTATCACGGCCAACGTCAATATGTAGCCAATTGTCCTCAGAAATTGCTTCTGTGAGCATCGCCCGATAACATTCGCGCAAGCACAGTTCTAAAGTGACATGATATCACATTGTGTTATCATACCCCAGTTATCAGGTGAATTCGGCAACATATGCATGATATAAATGGAAATAATTTTAAAGGGTCGTCAAACCCATTGCTAACAAGATCTTTATCATACTCCATTTACCTTGATCATTTAATAAATACCGGGCATGCTAATCAAATATTTTGTATGCTGATTTAAATGTTTAACCTTCATGTGAAACTGTAGGCGAAATCACAGCCTGTATTCTATTACGATTCTATTGATATAAATCATACTATTCACTCATACAAAAGTTTTTGCTTTTCTTCACAGTACTGAGCCTTCTTTGGAAGGGATGTTAAAACATTGGATCCACGAGACATTACTCGATAACTGTGGTAAACAGCAAGTACTTATTCACAGACAAAAGATACTTAGATCCACAAAATGGGCAATACGGCATCCTGCATTCAGGTTTGAGAAACCAGTCAAGGTTATATTCTCCGGAGAGCTTGGGGAGGATTCTGGGGGCCCAAGGCGGGAATACTTTAGGTAATACTCTGTTGCACCCGCATACAGGTACAATGTATGTTGTTGTTTCAGTTCTCATAAACTATGTCTTTTGTTTGCTTATGTACATCATTATGAGAACGGAAACAACAACGATTTCTCTCCCTTCATAGGGGATAGCGGATATATACACATTATTATAATAGTAACTTGATCTGGCGTACTGCATCACGTCGAGTTGATAAGCTCATACCATCGGATCACCCTAGACGCTTGCGTCGAGGGTGATCCGATGGTATGAGCTCATCTACGAGACGTGATACAGTACGCCAGATCAAGTTACTATTATAATAATTTGTTTATTATATACCTTAGGGAACAGCCAACCATTCATACTTGCCAGAGCTAATGCATCGGCCCGGAATTGAACCTGCGCGGCAGAGATATGTAGCTAGTCGTGAGACAAACGCTGCCCACTGATCAATCGAGGCGCGCCATTTTGGCGTGTTTGTTGACGTTACGTCACAAGTCCTGAACATCTGGTTCTCGTTTCTACGATGCACGTTAAACAATGACGCACCCGAAGCTGGAACACACACATAGCCTCGTTTTAAAGGATAGTGATACGGATTCAGAAAACGTCAGTTTGATACGGCGTTCTGTATCAGATGGCCAGAAAACTGACAGGTCAAATGGTGTATCATTGATAGGTATATAATAAATACTGCGAATATATGCAGTGGTTATGTTTATAACGTATAGATAACAAACTGAGTAATTAAATGCATACTTATATTTATTAAATTGCATGCATCCAGTAAATAGCTTTTCAGAAAGTAAAACTTTACTCAGTGCGGCAAGTGAATTTAACTAGTAGCAATTAAGGTAAAATTTACTGAACGAATAGTGTTTGAAAGGATTGTAAAATTTACTCAGTAAAGTTCAATATGATGCTTTTTTCAATGTGTGTATTTTGTACAGGCAAGACATTTCCTTTGGATTGCTTTCATTAGGTGGTATGGCTGGTCGGGGGCATGCTGGAGCCCCTGCTCACTTGCTCTAGTTGCTTAGTGTTTGGAAACAGAATGGTATAGAACTTCGGTTGCTATGGTAACCTAAATCCTTCATAGTCTTCCAATGGGCAAAGCTATTGTTTTAAATATTTTGCCTGTTTGATTCATTTACATTTGCAGGGAGTTGATCAAAGAGCTTGAACGAGATATCACCGTAGGTCCAGGGGAAACAAAATTTTTAAACATGATATTCAAAAACTACAAGATCGATCCTATGAACTGGCGGGACAAATTGTGTCATGGAGTCTTCTACAAGGCGGACCAGGTTTCCCGGTACTGAACAGTGAATTATATTCCCTTGTCACAGGACGGGACACTACTAGCATTGACTTGAGCGTAGTAGATCTTGATACCAAGACCGTCATTGAGTCTGTAAGTAAAATGAAAGCATTTGAAAAAAATTAACGCAATCAGTTCAACCTTATATGTGCCTGCATTTCCCTTTTCTTTCGTGTGGTGTGCTTATGAACATATCGCAGGACTACAATCACTCCTTAAAGTTAAGATCACTATAATCTTAAGGGAGGCAATTTTATGACATGAAAACGAGAGTTTAATAATCATTTCTAGCTCACCTGAACCGAAGGCTCCGGGGCGCTTATAGGATAGGCAGGCTCCGTCGTCCTCGTCCGTCAACAAATTTAAACGACTTCTCCTCTGAAACTGCTGGGCCAATTCTAACCAATTTTTATATGTTCAGGGGTCATAGGAATGAAAAATTGTTCAAACGGTCCTGGTCAGATGACCAACATGGCCGCCACGCACATATATGGTAAAAACCTTTAAATCTCTTCTCCAGAACCAATAGGCCGATGGCCTTGCAACTTGGTATATAGCATCGGGTACATGTTTACTACCAGAATTCTTCAAATTATAACCTTGGGTTGACCTTGACCTTTTTACGGTAAGGTCAAATTTGCTTTCACGTGCTTTTATATGGAAAAATGCAAGAACATAAGATTTCTTGTTAACTTTTGAAGATTTTGGCATAAAAAATGGTATGTACAATTATCTTAATGAGCACATGAAAATTTATGAGTACAAGAGGTCAATGTCATTATTTGACCTTTGACACTGGGCTCTCATATGTGGACAATTACAAACATATCCACCAAAGTTACTGAGCCAATTGTGACCACATTTCATATAGAGTCCCCAAAGGTTGAGGGAATGAAAAGTAGTTGGTGAAAATTTAGTTCACAAATTACGTAATGTTTGCACTCTTCTTTCACGTGTGGTATAGATGAGGCTATAGCCCTGATACTATATATTGCCCTTTGTTTTCAGATTGAGAAGGCGGTATCTGAAGACGAGTTACAGAGGGTGTTTGAGAGTAACTTTGATTGGTTTATAGACCAGGGAATGGTGGTTTATGGAAAGAAATTAGAAAACAAACAAGAGATATTGAGAAATATTTTCAAGAATGCCATTTTCTACCGGTTCGTTCTTTATTACATGTATGTGTATCACCATATAGAGTTATAAACAGTAAAAAATATGAAAATAAATTCTGAGGGTAATGATACAGGCCCGTACGAAAATTCTGACATGATTACAGCAGGAGTCCTGCTGGACATTGACAGGAATTTCATTTTCAGGCTGAATTATAACGGTATGTGGGAAATGATAAAAAGTCCACTCAAGATTCCAGCAGGAAAATTTGAAAAAAATCCTGCCAGGAATCCTAGCAGGAAAACAGAGCTGAAAATTTTGCAAAATTAAGTGAATCTAGCATAAAGATTTTGGCGGTACACTTCAACTACACAGTGAATCATAAGTGATAAATTCAACTTGAAGACTGGCCATGCTGTTTGTTTGTACTTAAGGTGGTGATTCATGGTTAATGTAAAAATCTGCATAAAACCATAAAAAAGTAATGTATCTCCCTGAAAGTTAGCAGACCCCTTATTTTTGTTGTTCTTTACAGTTTAGAATACAAAATAGACGTACATGCTGCTTAAAAAAGTGTTTTAATAAGGAAAGATCAAAGGGTAATTTTCTGCGAATAAATCTGAAAATATCGTTATTGAAAATTTACGAAGTGCTGAAGGTGTATTATTGCATAATGAAGAGCGTCCTAGCAATTATTTATTCCAATTCTTTCTCAAAGTGTAATATAGACCAGAAGAAAAGGGTAGCTTTTTCTCAAATGTTCAACCATATACAAAGTCAATGTACACTGGACGCATTTATTAAATATAGGGTAGGCATGCATACCTATGTTAACACCTACAGTATAAATAATACATTACTGACATGATCAGTGGTGTGTAGATGAAATTGTTCAACCTTGTTAAAATAGTCTCACCTGTTTCACCTGTGTGTTCTGACAAAAAAAGTTTGGACACAGACTGCATCTTTTTTCATCTGCTCAGCCTGATAATGTGTGAAAGAGTTTGAAAAAATAATTGCTAGGACGCTCTCCATTATGCAACAAGGTACTCTAAGCACTAAGTATATTTTCAATAACGATACTATTTTTTTCAGATTTATTGATACTATTTTTTCAGATTTATTCGCAGAAAATTACCCTTTGATCTTTCCTTATAAAAACACTTTTTAACATTAACAAATGCTGCATTTTGGGATCCTTAATTATGCGAAACAACATAAAGAAGGCATCTGCTAAGTTTTGGAAAGATCAGTGTTATTTTGAGTATTTTATGCATATTTTTGTCTTTATCCCAAATCAGTGATTATCACAACCTTAACATATTAAAAGGTTTTCTGTGTTATTTGAAGGATGAATTAATAACAGCTAGTATGAAGAAAATGTCAGTTTAATTGTTTTTTGTATCATTAATGCATACATTTCCAAAGGCAGATTTAAGTTCAGGGGTCAAATATTCAATTTATACACAATTTCATGTACCCCACCCATATCCCTGGACATAAAAATGAAAATGAATTCAATATATGTGTTGTGGTAACAGAATTACTTTCTGTCATAAAATTGTGTTAAAGAGCAATGGCAGTACTGATCCATGTCTATAATATAATCATAATACCCAAGAGATTGACAAGATATGTGTTCTGTTGTGTTTTATAAAGCAACTGTGTATTTGAAAGTTTTAAATAGCATGTTGAAAGAGTATGTCAAGGTCTTTGTGTAATATGCAACACGACCAAATTCATGCCAACAATCCTGTCCATATTCCTGGCAGGATTCCTGCCAGGAATTTCAAATTTACTGTGAGAATACTGCTCATCTGAATATTCCTGGTGGGAATCCTGCCATAATTCCTGCTAATTTAAATATTTCACTTAATATTCCACACTGAGTCCTGCTGGAATCCTGTAGGGAATTTTATATTTTAGTGAAAAGTTCACGTGGAAAACCCATTGGGAAACTTTTTCATGTCCAGATTCCTGCCAAGAATCCTGTTTCAATTACTGCAGGAATACTGCTACTGTCCTGCTGGACAATTCCGTACAGGGAGGCAAAGTATGCAATAGAAAAACGAAAATAGCAGACTCGATTTAAATAAGCCCGTCCATGCATATTTTAATGGAAGGTTGTAACTCTACCACGCTGCTAGCACCAGATGCTGCATTCCCAGCATTTCCCATTAAAACTCTAAGTATATTTAAAACATTTCATTTAGCAGTCCTGGTATCTTTGTAACGAAGCGTAAGGACTGGGGTCCACGAGGTATGGATATCATGATATGTGAACATGTGTAGTGATGTTCTACATGGATAAGGGTTAGCCAACGTTTGCATATGACATGTCATGTCATTGGCTGTACAGCAGTATGTCACACTTGTTCGTTCTGTTAATGACCTCATAACGAGTTGCCGTAAACGATAACTCGTTTTGACCTCTCACGAACTGCACATGCAAATGGACTTCTGGATATTATCTAGAAGTAATGACTGGCGAACTTGTCCAAAACTGAAATTTCCCAGTTTTACCTTTGAAAAATGCGACAAATCGGTGAGCAAAGTGCCAACCTTCAAAATATTTTATTACCACGGCTGACACAACAAAACAGTAATATTTGATTTGAATTTTGCTATTAAATTCTCATTCGTCTGGTGTTAAGTCAACATAAGCCAATTTGGGACCAACGGCAGACGTTTTTTATTAGACACCTCAACTTTAATATAGTGGATACAGAACTAAATGCTTATTTTCAATCCCTTTATGAATTAAAGAAACATGTCTGCAATGTAACAAAAAATGTCGGCCCAAGTTAATCATGATTACCTACTGTGACATGCACTGCGTTGGTGAAACTGTTGGGCAAGCATTTCGGCCGATGAACGAGGCACATGTAACATTGGGCCAACATAAAAATCTAATGCTGGATAATATCAGCTTTACTCCGAGTTGGCTTTCTGTCTAGATTTAAATCCACAGCTGACAGTACTTTCCTTTGAAGTTGCCAGTACTGATAAATCCTGATACATGTATTGTTATCATGTACAGTTATTATGTACAGTTATCATGTACAGTTTTGAATAGACCAATCATTACAGAGCTGCAATTAAACAAACTTTGTGAACTCTGGTGTTTCCTTTCAGCCACAGAAATATTCGTTAAGGGTATTCATTTGACTCTCCTCGCTTAATGAGTCTCCACAACATATTTTATATGAAAATAATCCATTTAATCATATGATTGCATAGATTCACCTCAGAGGTTATTGATGGTTACCAACTTTTTGTACAGAAAATGAGCACTGAATTAAAGGTCACAGTATTACTCTGCCATTTTCATTTTTGCCTCCCTTCTCAATGGGAACAACTCTTGAAAGCAGGAATTTACTCCTTGCTCCTTTAGGAGCAAATTCTTTCCTTTAAGAGTAGACCACTGGGAAGAGTTACATCATCCAGAGAAGCAATTTGTTCCTTTTGCATTAATGGCAGCAAAACTTGGATGTGTACCCATACATCTTAAAACATATGTTGTGGTTACTCATCAATTAGGTGAGTCCCTACAACACAAGTTTTAGTAGAAAAATGTTAAAATTAAGCACTGAAACTTGTCGGTAATCCATATAAAAAGGCACGCCAGCGAGGCTATTTCAGTAACACAACATTTGTTGTGTTGAAAAAATTAACAACACTATGTTATGGGTTCTGAGTGATCATAAACAGCATAACTGGTAATAGAAAAAAAACACACACACACTAAAACATACGTGATTGAAATAACCTTAACACTGGACAAACATTTGCTTGAATAGAACAGCAGAGCTTACCCAACAAAATTTGTTTAAGCTGCAGCCCAATTTTCTGTCTCTTCTGTCCTGTGGACAACCTTAAAATGAGACAAACACTCTGATTCAAAATTTCCCTCTGATCACTCAAGCCGTTTCTGATTGGTTAGGTAACTGATGACCTTATTGCTTCAGACAGGAAGGTCCATTTTCCAGACAAGGTGAGGCAGGTTGAATTGGATAAAATAAATAAAGAAGATATTAACTTAAAAATACATTTTTTATTGATTTAATTATTTGTTTAGGTGAAAAGTTCAATAAAGCTGTGTATTAAAACAGATATATCCATTTCTTTTTGAGATGTATTAGTATATATCAATACTGATTGTTAGATGAACAGGATAATTGGACTCGCCCTAAAGGGCTCGTCCATTATCCTGTACACCTAACAATCAGTACTGATATTTACTGATACATCTAAAAAAGAATGGATATATCCCGTAGAGGAGTTCTGGCATATGAAGACTGTCTTAAAAACGTGGACCTTTTTGCAATTACTGTAACTCTTATATTTATCGAGAATTTCATCATGTGGTTATTTTACCATAAGGTGGCACTGCTGACAGGAAGTGATTTTATAATGCTGTACCCTTATACTTATAACAAAATTTTTGTCCCGTTGAAACTGCAAACGGGCCTCAGGTGAAATAAACTAGTTTCAGAGATTTCTTTGGCTTTCATTCTATAGGAAAGAAATATTTACACCATCTCAGATAACAGATATCCCGAATAGCTCAAAGAACTTGGTGATGAAATGGTCCGTTTATAGTGAATATGGAGCTCCTAGCATGGATATTGCGTGCAGGCACAAAGTTATCATCGAAATCAACAAAAAAGAAAAAACATTCAAAATAAAGAAGTGGTTCAACAAAATTAGTAGTTAAATGAAAATTTAAAGGCGGAAGGACAGACTGCTGCTTAGTACTTGAACATTTCCATATTCTAAATAAAATTTATTAGCCAGGCACTTACATTTTCCCTGATTAACTCTCCAGTTTCCACATGAACAGCACATTTACCACCGGTTCTTTATCTGTTCAGACAATTTTTTCCTTTTATATTTTAACATCAATTCTCTGTAACCACCAAAAAATCGCGGCACGCATAGTCACAGATTTGTATGAAACCATCGTATTTGAGTAGAGTACCAAAAACAGTGTATTGAAACTTGCTTTCGTTTTTCAATATCTCGTCTCGTTTCCATGGCAACGGGGTCCATAGTGATGAAAATGAGCATTTTTCAGAAAATCAGGGGTCCCTCTGAAAAATATCCTTTCCTGTTCTTACTGTGTCAGTTCAAATTATTATTAAATACTTAGCAATTGTAGTTATAATTACCCTTTTAAATTGGCATGGTAACTTTCACATTAACGCTTATTATAAAATTTTATTAGCTGTTATATTCTAAAAAAGGAGCACATTTTCTCGATATTATGAGTATATACAATTAACTGTGCTACGAACGGCACCGACATTTGAGAGTTGATATACATTTGATTTAAAAGCAGCTGTATTTGTGTTTATAAAAAGCAAAACAACTGACTGGGGTAAACTGTAATGGCCTCGCAACAAGACTTGCAACAGGGGGCAAATTACCCCACCCACTTTTTATCAATAGAGAGCCAAACCAATATTTGTAGTTTCACCCACTCACCAAGTGTATCTTTGAGATGAGTTATCAAATCCAGGTCACTAGAGTACATGAACGAGTTTTTGGTTGATATTTTTCAATTATATTACTTGGTTGCTATGGTAACCAAGGCAAGGTGTACAGTAAGAAATGCTAAGTTTAGGCAAGCAAAAGTTTTATCAAGACACATAACTAAAGTGGAAATCGACTTATTGAAGTGTTTATGAGACTACGTATGTAAACTTGTGATACATAAAGTCTCCAAAATGGATGGTTGCCATGGAAACAATAATACAATACTTGCATAGCAACAAGAAACTATCATTATAATTCAAGAAAAATCTGGAGTTCTAGTATTCCCTTTTCAACGAAAAAGGATTAAATACTGTTTGAGATATAAAATTGTCATCTTAAAGCCTGTAAGATTATGTTTTGTGTCATATATTATACGTGGAAATAATTGTATGTGTTTTCACTTGAGTATGCTAGTCTCTGTAGCTTAGGAGACTGGTTTGAAACTTGCTTTGTTGGAAACCCCGAAGACAGGTTATCTCGGGACGAGGCTCAATTAGTGATCAATATACATTTGAATTAAAAGCGGCATCTATGTTTCTAAAAAGCAAATAATCTGATTGGGACAAACTGTAATAACCTTGCAACAAGACTTGCAACAGTGGTCAAATTACCCCACCCATTTTTTATCAATAGAGGCAAAACAATATTTGTAGTATCACACACTCACCAGGTGAATCTTTGAGATGTGTTATCAAATCTAGTCCACTAGAATACATGAAAGAGTTTTTGCTTGATATGTTCATTTATGTGACTTGGTTGCTATGGCAACCAAGGCAAGATGTACAGTAAGCAATGCTCAGTTTAGGCTAGTAAAGGTTTGATTAAGGCACAATATTATACTTCGGCCCGATTTAAAATGTCAAAATAAGCCATTGAATGCCAAAATACAACATTCGGCCCCAGTTTGAATGTCAAAATATGATTTTGAATGTCAAAATACGATATTCGGCCTCAGTTCCAATGTCAAAATAGGATTTTGAATGACAAAAAAAAAAGATATTCGGCTCTATTTCGAATGTCAAAATAGGATTTTGATTGTCAAATTGCGATATTCGGCCCCTGTTCGAATGTCAAAATAGGATTTGAATGTCAAAATGCGATATTCCGCCTCAGTTCGAATGTCAGAATAGGGTTTTGAATGTAAAAATACGATAATCGGCCAGATTTCGAATGTAAAAAAGGATTTTGAATGTCAAAATACGATATGCAGCCCGATTTCAAAAGGATTTTGAATGATGAAATACGATATTCGGCCCGATTTCGAATGTCAAAATAGGATTTTGAATGTCAAAATACGATATTCCACCTCAGTTCGAATGTCAAAATAGGATATTCGGCCAGATTTTGAATGTCAAAATAGGATTTTGAATGTCAAAATACGAAATTCGGCCTCAGTTTGAATGTCAAAATAGGATTTTGAATGTCAAAATACGATATTGGGCCCAATTTTGAATGTCAAAATAGGATTTTGAATGCCAAAATACGACATTCGGCCACAGTTCGAATGTCAAAATAGGATTTTGAATGTCAAGATACGATATTCGGCCCAATTTCGAATCTCAAAATAGGATTTCAGCCCCATTTTGAATGTCAAAAAAGGATTTTGAACGTCAAAATAAGATATTCGGCCTCAGTTTTAATGTCAAAATAGAATTTTGAATGTCAAAATATGATATTCAGCCCCAGTTCGAATGTCACAATAGGATTTTGAATGTCAAAATACGATATTCAGCCCCAGTTCGAATGTCAAAATAGGAATTTGAATGTCAAAACACGATATTCGGCTCTATTTCGAATGTTAAAATAGGATTTTGAATGACAAAATACGATATAGGGCCTCAGTTCTAATGTCAAAATAGGATTTTGAATGTCAAAATACGATATTCTGCCTCAGTTCTAATGTCAAAATAGGATTTTGAATGTCAAAATACGATATTCTGCCCTAGTTCGAATGTCAAAATAGGATTTTGAATGTCAAAACACGATAATCGGCTCTATTTCGAATGTTAAAATAGGATTTTGAATGACAAAATACGATATAGGGCCTCAGTTTTAATGTCAAAATAGGATTTTGAATGTCAAAATACCATATAGGGCCCCAGTTCGAATGTCAAGATAGGATTTTGAATGTCATAATACGATTTTCAGCCCCAGTTCGAATGTCAAAATAGTATTTTGAATGTCAAAACACGATATTCGGCTCTATTTTGAATGTTAAAATAGGATTTTGAATAACAAAATACGATATAGGGCCTCAGTTCTAATGTCAAAATAGGATTTTGAATGTCAAAATACGTTATTCTTTCTAAGTTCTAATGTCAAAATAGGATTTTGAATGTCAAAATATGATATTCTGCCCCAGTTCGCATGTCAAAATAGGATTTTGAATTTCAAAATACGATATTCAGCCCCAGTTCGAATGTCAAAATAGGATTTTGAATGTCAAAACACGATATTCGGCTCTATTTCGAATGTTAAAATAGGATTTTGAATGACAAAATACGATATAGGGCCTCAGTTCTAATGTCAAAATAGGATTTTGAATGTCAAAATACGATATAGGGCCTCAGTTCTAATGTCAAAATAGGATTTTGAATGTCAAAAAACGATATAGGGCCTCAGTTCTAATGTCATAATAGGAATTTGAATGTCAAAACACGATATTCGGCTCTATTTCGAATGTTAAAATAGGATTTTGAATGACAAAATACGATATAGGGCCTCAGTTCTAATGTCAAAATAGGATTTTGAATGTCAAAATACCATATAGGGCCCCAGTTCGAATGTCAAAATAGGATTTTGAATATCAAAATACGATATTCAGCCCCAGTTCGAATTTCAAAATAGGATTTTGAATGTCAAAACACGATATTCGGCTCTATTTCGAATGTTAAAATAGGATTTTCAATGACAAAATACGATATAGGGCCTCAGTTCTAATGTCAAAATAGGATTATGAATGTCAAAATACGATATAGGGCCTCAGTTCTAATGTCAAAATAGGATTTTTAATGTGAAAATACGATATTAGACCTTATTTCGAATGTCAAAATAGGATTTTTAATGTCAAAATAACATTTTCGGCCTCAGTTTGAATGTCAGAATAGGATTGTGAATGTCAAAATACGATATTTGGCCCTATTTCGAGGGTCAAAATAGGATTTTGAATGTCAAAATACGATATTTGGCCCTATTTCGAGGGTCAAGATAGGGTTTTGAATGTCAAAATACGACATTCGGCCTCAGTTCGAATGTCAAAATAGGATTTTGAATGTCAAGATACGATATTCGGCCCCATTTCGAATCTGAAAATAGGATTTCAGCCCCATTTTGAATGTCAAAATAGGATTTTGAACGTCAAAATACGACATTTGGCACAATATCGAATGTCGAATTAGGATTTCATATGTCAACATACGATATTTGGCCTCAGTTCGAATATCGAATTAGTATTTTGAATGTCAAAATACGATATTCGGCCTAAGTTTTAATGTCAAAATAGGATTTTGAATGTCAAAATATGATATTCGGCCTCAGTTTTAATGTCAAAATAGGATTTTGAATGTCAAAATACGATATTCAGCCCCAGTTCGAATGTCAAAATAGGATTTTGAATGTCAAAACACGATATTCGGCTCTATTTCGAATGTTAAAATAGGATTTTGAATGTCAAAATACGATATTCCGCCCTACTTTGAATGTCAAAATAGGATTTTTAATGTCAAAGTACGATATTCTGCCTGAGTTCTAATGTCAAAATAGGATTTTGAATGTGAAAATACGATATTAGGCCAGATATCGAATGTCAAAATAGGATTTTTAATGTCAAAATAACATATTCGGTCTCAGTTTGAATGTCAGAATAGGATTGTGAATGTCAAAATACGATATTTGGCCCTATTTTGAGGGTCAAAACAGGATTTTGAATGTCAAAATACAAAAGTCGGCCCTAGTTGAATTTCAAAATAGGATTTCAAATGTCAAAATACGATATTCCACCTCCGTTCGAATGTCAAAATAGGATTTTGAATGTCAAAATACGATATTCGGTCCGCTATCGAATGTCAAAACAGTCTTTTTCAATGTCAAAATACAACATTCGGCTCGATTTTGAATGTCAAAATAGGATATTGAATGTCAAAATACGATATTGGGCCCCAGTTCGAATGTCAAAATAGGATTTTGAATGTCACAATATGATATTCGTCCCAAGTTCGAATGTCAAAATAGGATTTTGAATGTCACAATGCGATATTCGGCCCAATTTCTAATGTCAAAATAGGATTTTGAATGTCAAAATACGATATACGATTTGGAATGAAAAAAAAAAGAAAAACGAAAAACAAAAAGCGAAAAACGAATAGCGAATAACGAAAAGTGAAAAAAACAAATACTGAAAAACGAAAAATGAATAACGAAAAGCGAAAAACAAACCAACTTCACTATGCTCAAGATTATTGAAGTGTTTATGAGAAGTGTAGGTACGGTAAATGTTCTTAAAGTTCTAACACTAATTTATTATTATTATTTCAGCTGTTCATAATTTCATAAATTACGTTTCAGAAAAATGCCAGTGTTCGAAATTTTAGAATGTGGTCTTTATCATGAGAAAAAAAGGTATATATGCATGTCAAAATGTGGTAGAAACTAGTTGAAAACACGGCAATATGATTCAATAAAATGTCCAGCGTGTGAGGTATTCGCCAAGTCGAGAGCCAGGCAACTGCATGCTATGTCACTCAATTTCTTACAAGACGTAAAAGCCCACTGATTTAACTATTCGATAAGCCGGGTCTCCTATGTTCACTCGTCACGAGCTTCCTTCAGAAAACCAAAACGCTTTCTCTCGCTCTCCATCTGCTCAAATGCCGACTTTGACTTCCAGTTTATATTTTAATAATGTCACTCAAGAATTGAAACCGCTAGACATCTCGTATGATCAGAATTTTTTGCAAAGAACTTACTAAACTTTGAAATACATAGACGAGTTCCCAGAGTAGAACAAACTGACGAAATTAAAAAAGAACACAAACACATATCTCTCTCTCTCTCCACTTGTCGATCTGCCGATGCATTGCTTACTTTGATTTTCCCGAAAGGATGTGCATGCACCAGTCTCTCTCTCTCTCTCTCTCTCTCTCTCTCTTGACGTTTGCAAAAAAATGTTTGGATCTATATCAGTCCCGAATGGTATTCAGGAACTTGAAGAACGTGATTACTGTTACTTAATGACCTGATATTTCAAATTTAATATACTGCTCAACTAAATTTTATAACTTTAAGCAATTTGCTCAAATAAAAATCAATTTTAATTTATCCGTGCTAAACTTTGTTGAGCAGTACATATCCTACACCAGCATATTCAAAGTAAATTATTTCCCTACAACAAGAGATTACATTTATTATTCATTCACATAGTATGTAACCTGTACCTGATTATCAATAGTAGATTACCTGGTGAGATTATCCTTATGAACAAGCAAGTGGTTGGGGGCACAGTGTTTCATAAACACAATTTCTAGTTTAAATTTTATTTTAGTATTGCTACTTACCGTCCTCTATCAGCTGACCAAATCTGAGGCTACTAGCTGTAATGGGTTTCAAGATTTATCTATGTTTCAAGTTTTCTATGAGCAAATTTGCAAAAGGCATTAACCAGTAAAATGCATTATCCTCTAACAGCTGTCCAAGTTTGAAGCTCCTAGCTGTAATCGTTTTTGAGATATAAAGCTTTCTATGTCCAAATTTTCAAAGGGCAATAACTAAAAAAATGCAGTTATAATATCACAAGGTAATCTTCTCAGTATCCTCTATCTGCTGACTAAGTTTAAGGCTCCTAGCGGTTATACTTTTTGAGATATCTTGATTATAAAATTAAATTTACAAAGGCAATAATCTGTACAAATGCAAAGGACAATAACTCGAAAAAAATAAGATAACGTTTTCTTACATTTTCACCAGGTCATCTACTTATTATCTATCCTCTATCAGCTGTCCAAGTTTGAAGCTCCTAGCTGTATTATTGTTTTAGAGATATCAAGCTTTCTATGTCCACATTTTCAAAGAGCAATAACAATTCTTTTTTTAAAAAAAATCAGGTAATCTACTTACTATCCTCTATTTGCTGACTAAGTTTGAGGCTCCTAGCTGTTATACTTTTTGAGATATATTAATTACAAAATTTCATTATGACCCTTTAAAAGGGACGTAACTCCACAAATTTGGACTAGAAAATACGGATCAACTATTTTTTGATAACAAATCTATTTATGGAATTTCAAAAACTGTAACTCAATTTTTGTAACGGACGCACAAACGGAATGACCGACGGACCCAAAGCAATATGCCCCTCCAACTTGTTAAAAATGTTTAGGGCATAAAAATCATTTCTCCCAAATCATGTTATCAAAGTAACCAAATGATCATAACATCAGCGATTTCACAAGAAAGGCTTATATTCAAAGCAAGTTATCTTCTTCCAGAAAAGAAGAATATGAATAGTTATGTGGGCGACATATTGCTTTTGGTGCAGATCCCATTGGCATTGGCTTTCACTTCCGTACATTATTGTCTGAACCAGTTGATTGATTTCGGCCAAACTGGAATAGATACATTGCTAAGAGGAGGGGAAGAATTGGTCAGATTTCGATGACCTTTGAAATGTCTTATTTGGTATTGGCAGTATGAAAATATGTCATCATCACCACCACTATTAGGAATACTTGCCTCTACAGACTAAACTTATTGTTTGTAATTATTTGGTTAATACCCACCGACTTTTAACTACTATATTTACCAAATAAAACTTAACTTGATAATTTTGCTTAAATCATATAGATTATGTTAATCATCTCAACTATCTTTATGCACATTGAAGTTTTGCATTATTAGGCATTTTTCCAGTGGAATTTTTAACCACTTTAAGACGTAATTAATTCAATTTTCATTTTACAATAAGCCTGTGCTTGTTTCCATGGTAACAGAAAGAGGGAGGTAACTCCCTTTACATGTTTTTACAGTTAACAAAACCTGAATGCCTCTTAAAGTATTGGCAGTATGCAAATATATCATCATAGCCACTGCTTTTGGGAATACTTGCTTAAAAATCGCCATAATTATTTTTGGCTATATATCTGGTTACCCCACCCACATTTAACGTCTATGATTGCTACTTTATTAAACAAAACATATTAAGTATGCTTAAATCATATTGGTAATGTTATATAGTTTAACTCAACTATCTTTTTAAAATATCGAAACTTGCATTTTAGTCATCTGGATTTTTTTTGCCACTTTAAGACCTAATTCATTTAATCTCCATTTTGCAACAATACTATGTTGGTTTCCATGGTAACGACCAATGTGTGGTACTGTCCTAAGCATGCTTTACATTTAATGAAAGCTAAATACTCTATAGAACATACCATTTACTGTTTATGTCTCTATGTAAGCGAGGAAAATGGCTGCAGTAGTTCAAAAAATGCCTACAGATAGGGTTTTTCATATTTGGCTACCCCACCCCTTTTGGTTGCCATGGTTACTAGGAAAATGAATCATTTTGAGCATTTTTATTTTTTCAAAGATAACACATTGCATCAGTGAAAAATTCTAAAGTCAGATTCATTTGTTTTGCCAAGTCTTGTCTCAACAATTATCATTTAAAAATGAACAAAAAGTGAAAAAATCATATATAAGCCTTTTAACGTTTTCGTCGGTTTGCGAAGAGTTATTTCCCCTTGTTCCTTTCATTTCTTCAAACTTTTAAATTCAAATGGTATTATAAGAAAACTAGTTTAATGTTGTATTGATTATAGTAATTTTCTATTCAAGATATCTTTAATATTAGAGAAAAAGTCCGACTTTATTTCCCCTCCCCCTGTTTTGTACACATTTTGGCTAAAAAAGCATGGAAAATCCATTTTTGCTCAATCCGTAATGACAAATATTGCCGATCTGTATTATGTTTTTACTAAGTATATCAATTATTACCAAAACATAGCTCATGCTGAATCTTTTTGCAGTTTAATGTCCAAATTATGTGACCACCCCTTAAGCTTCTTTTTTACAAAAATGGCAAACAGTGCAAACTTCTTGTGATGGTTTTATGATAAAGATGTTTTACCCCACTCTAATTTTTACACGTTTGCAATATATACACTTACTAGCTTCCAACAAATGTATAGAGAATATTGAAAGCGTGGTGCCGTTTATGATATACTTGTTTAAAAAAGGCCTAAATTTGAGAATTTGAAAGTTTCTAAAAAGGTGCTCAGTAGCTATAATTTACGGTGATAGCAATTTAAGTCAGATGTATTTATAACTCTTTTCTTAACTCTAAATTTGTATTGGAAAAACATTGAATAATTTAAGAAATAAAACGGTTTTGTTATGTTCCTATCTAAAATACTAGATATTTCAGCCAGAAAAGGTGCTAAATTCAATAAATTCATAAGTGAATTTTGTCCAAATTTGGCAAAAAGTGATTTCCTTGGTTACCATGGCAACGAACGTTGATAGCAAACTTTTGACAATTGTTTTCCTATTCCTGAGTGGTACTGACCATTCTGTGAAAGTTTCATCCAATTCCGAGTCGGTCCGTGCCGGGGCCCTATTGGAATTTTTTGGTGGTTACAGAGAATTGATGTTAAATATTTCAAATTCTTCTTTCCTTAGACTGTAAACCCGAGAACGCTCTTAAACTATTTCCTTCCACTTGATACCATTTTATGGTTTGAACAGTGCGTACGACTGAGAAAGATGTCTTAGACACAATTTGACGTCAGTACGATACATCCTGATTATCTTTATCATGAAGCTACTTTTCTGAGCTTCACCATCACTTTGCTACAAACAAAGTTTTGAAAATTTTGCTTAAAAATAAAATGTTAAAGTAATGGCGACGGCTAGTGACAACCGGTTGTCAGCAGCCTCACAGGCTAAAGACGACCGGTTGTCACTAGCCTGTTAGGCTGCTGACAACCGGCTAATAAATTAATGCGCATTTTAAAGGACAGGAAGCATTGGTTCATTGTAAAACCATCACAAATAATTCTCAATAGGTTTATGCTCTAAATCAAGCTACATATGAATCACAACAACAAAATATCTGCAGATAAAAAGCAAACATATGGAGAAGAGATATCTTCTAAAAATAGATTTTCCAAGGGAAGTAACTCAATCATACTTTGTAAGGGAACTAACTCAAAATACCACTTGCAATTTTCTCTGAAGTTTATGTGCTAATTCTGTTTGTCCAATTGCCTCCATGATTAAATATATAAGTAGTTATACTTGTATTCATATTATGAATTTGAAGTTTATATGTCCTAGGGAATGAATTAGTAAATAAACAAATTTGCTTGACTGAACAGCAGGATTATAGCTATAGGGAAGAGCATGTAATGGTTACTGGAAAATTTATGTAAAATCTTTTTTCCATCAAGATAAATGTAAAATTTGTATCCATGTGATGCATAAATTCTTTAAGCTATTACTATGAATAACTCCATGACTTCTAGACAATAATAATGTAGATAAAAAACAACAACAGAAATTTACATCTGATTTGTTTAATAGGTTCTTGCTTACTACAATCAACTTAAACTCAACTCAACTCAACTTTATCAATCTCAGGTCACAAAGTGACATATGAGTAGCATGTACAACAAAATAGTGAAAGGCAATAATAATAAAAAGGCAATAATAATAAACTTAAAACTTGATCAGAGTGAAAACAAATATCAACAAATATAATAGTAATACCATGAAACTAATATGCTTAAAATATCTGGAGTTTTATTTGAAAATAATAGGATTTATAGTAACTGGTTGTCAGCAGCCTGTGAGGCTAGTGACAACCAGTTGTCAGCAGCCTGTGAGGCTAGTGACAACCGGTTGTCAATAGCCACTTCCTAAAGGAATTTATGAAAAGGTCCCCAATCATTAGATATTCTACAGGATACTGCTATTTAAAATTCAATCTAAAATTTTATTTACAGATCACACACAGAAATTTCACAGTTTACTGAGGGCTTGAACTCAATAGGGGAATTCTTTATGTTGTTAAGGAAACATCCAGATGCAATGAAAAATCTGTTTGTGGATTGTCATGAGAAGCTGACCTTTGAAAAATTCAGATCATTGTATGATATTAAATACAGTGAAATTGGTTCCAACAACAGACCAGCTGAGGAAGATACGGTGTTCTGTTTTGAAGCGTTTTTGATGGACTCAGAAGGTAAGGCAAGACATAGCACAATGGGATTTTGTAATCCTTTGCAATGAGGCAAACACGACTTTTCCGTCATCACAGTCAAGGTGACCTTAACACATTGTAATTTTGGGCCCTGGTTCACTCAGCTCCGACTTCTTTCAGGTGTTAAGTCTATTAATACCAGGAGTTTCACTTTGCTTTACTGCCACAACTGAAGACTGGTGTCCTTTATTTATTCGCAATGACAGTCTACGTGAAAACTGAAAAATACAAAAAAAAAATGTGTATAAAAGGCTGTTCTAGTCAGAAATTACTGTTTGCTTCCTGGAGTCTGTGTGAAATCGGAAATTAACAGCTGATATCAGAAATCTCAAAAACAGCTTGCTAAATTCGGAGTTCCGCCTAAATGGCTACAAAATCCATTTTGCGAGGACAATTTCTCATCAAATTACCTCCTTGGGCCTTCTAGTATTCATTGAATAACGCAAAGTCGTCAATTCGTCGCAAGTTTTGCCGCAGAAGTTTCTTAATAGTTGCAAATGGCGACGTTCGCAAGGTGATACATTTTACCGTCTCAAAAAGAACAGGGTAAAACCCGGTCCGCAGAGGTACCTATAAAAACCGATAAAACCCGCTATGCAATGGGGTAACTAGAGAGTGCCTTACGGAAAGTAGACGCAGTAACACCAACTGTACACAAAACATTTAGGTTCTACATATACGTTTCAAGTCAGTAAATTAGTGGCTCTATTGGCTGTACTAAACATACATTTTCACATGAAAGAGCACTTGAATTCAAAGTGGCACATATTTGACTATACACCAATGGCAGGAATCGTTTTCTCATTGTGCATTTTAAACTTATGGCACATTACCCACCCTAACATCAAACTGAAATATCTGAATGCATTTACTTAGGAATAATTTTACATACTTAAAGTAGTTAACTTGTTTTATAATATTTCTCATAATGTACAACTAAGTGTATTTTAGCCCACCAGTTAACCTCTGCATTTTACCTTCTTTGTATTTAAGTTAGGAGGGGTGGGGGCGGGGGTGCAAAATGCTCCCCTCCCCTATAAGTTTTGTTTAGTTTCACTTGTTTAAGAAATTGTAATAAATTCGTATTTCTGTTAAGGAACCAAGGTTGTACATAAATATGACACTTAAATCTGGAAGTAAGCTATAATTTAAATACGATTATAGACTTTGTATTTCTACATTTTGTCTTTTTGTCCCACTATTGGGGTAAAAAGCAGTTTTATACAGGGCAAAACGTCCGTGGCTGTTTTTTTAGTTTACTTTCAGATTTAGTTACTCGGTATGTTTGGCCATACTGTTTCTTTTGCCCGGAAGGAATTCCCAGTTGGATCAGATATTTTATATGATTAATGGAAACGTTTCTTCAAGGTGGGCGTATTGCCCCCACTATTTTACACCTTGCATCATGTAACCCGACTGATCCATCTGGTGGCACTGCTGCATCATATGTCCCCAGAGCAGCAGCCATAAACGCTGTTCGATGCTGGGGGAGAGTAGGAACACCTTTCATCCACAACAGCCAATTAACTTTCATTTGAGTGAGTGAGTGAACTGGGGTATAACGTCCCACCAACAACAAGGTCATACGGAGACGTACCTCGGTTTAAAGTCTCATCCGAAAGACCGGAGAAGCTGGGGATTGATCGATCTAGCGACGTCTTGATTGTTAGTTCAGCGCGTTATCCACCACACTACCGTCCCTCCGAAGTGGGCTTGAGAGTAAGTAAGTAAGTTGGGCGACACTTTAAGGAGTCGCATGCGTTTAGTCATTACAGCCTTTACGCTGTATAATAACTGATTAACCTGCTGGGTATATTTCATAGCTTTGTTGTTAACTTTTTATATGTATTTCGGGCTAACATTTATTAAAAACTTTTCCAGCTGGACAAACGGGGATAGCTCTAGAAGAACTACTCGGCTTCTGGACAGGGGCGAGTGCTTTACCACCACTAGGTTTCCAAACTAAGTTAGAAGTACACTTCGTCAACAGTGATTGTCATCGAATGCCAACAGCTCACACTTGCGGATTAGTTCTTGAATTGTGTAGGGGGCTAACAGAGCCAAACCTCTTTAGACAGGATATGGTGAAAGCCATAACTTGGTCTGGTGGTTTCCACCTGGCATAATTATTTCGCATTATGGCACGACATGATGCGTCTAATTTGACCTGTCTTTTGAATTAAAAACTGTTTTACCATTTTTCTGCACCACTTTGACAGCTAGCAGTGAAAATAAATTCTTTGAAAGTGAACATGTATTAAACACTGTTAAACACTATCATTCTTTTCAACGTATGCTATGTTCAAGGTGGAATACGTCCGTTACGATCACATGATTATAACGGTAAATATCTTGGTTTTCAAAAGAAATGATCTCAAACTAAGTAAGAAAATTGACTTTATATCAGGTATAAATGTCCAGTTTTTATGCCATAAAGCGCAGTTACCCCATATTTAATTTCTTCTCCGTCCCAAATGCTATCACATAATGAAATGAAGACATTTACCAGAACACTTCGGAAAGCCGACCATGAGGTCAGTTTTCCGAAGTGACCTGGTAAATGGCTTCATTCCATAAACCAATGACAGTTGCTTCGGGCAAATGACACTATTAACTGCTCTTTAAGACATTGAAATCGCCTTTTGAAGATCTACTTACCTAGTCTGAGATAACCCTTTTTGAAACATAAGATATTTAACGGTAGGGGTATATAAGCACGAGATCGTGACGTACCTTGTCCACCTTGATGTTGTACCCAATGCCAGCGTTTTCTGAATTTTTACAGGGCGGATGTACTTGATTCATAGTACAAGTCGGTAGCATGAACCGTGGCTTAGAAATACATTCTGATTCTCTTTAACTGTTTCATATGTTTTAAAACACTTTAATTAGACTAGTTCCAGGTAGGACACAATATATTCAGTTTTGATGAACGGCATCGTTAGTGACTAGATGTCGAGAGCTTTGAGCTTTATAAAGCTTCTAACGAGAATTTAACATTTTTTTCTGTTTTTCGTTTAATTGTTTTCACCATTCGTAGTATCTGTAATCAGCGTTCACTATGTGCATTTCTGTGATTCAATACCCAGGTGCAGCTGCTTAATTTTAGAGTAATTTGGTGGTCATGTATAGATGTTTATCTACCTGCATCATTGAAACACTTCTCAGACGTAACTTCGAACAACAGCAACAATGGATTCTGTCTTAAAAGTGAAAGTGGATAACTTTGAAAAAGAAGCTAAAACATCGGAAAAGCCTTGTACGTCTCGGAAGTACCCACCTACCAGGCACACAAGGTTGAATCAACCTTGAATAAACGTTGATTCAGCGTTATTACGTTACATTAACGTTAAATCAATGTTGGTTCAACTTTGTCCTCCCAATGAGGAAGTAAATTCAAGTGATGGTAATGTAAACCTTTAGGTGAGCGGAACATTTGACTGTGGCATATATGTATACAACTAAATCTTGCCGCCTCTTATTTGAAATCTTCGTTATGCGTTCATTATCAGCATCGCTGTACAAGATACTGTCATATATCAGAACAGATTTTACTTAAATGAGGTGAGATGTAAAGTGCTTTTTTATATCAATAAGTTGCAAGATTCAGTAATTTTCTTTGTCTACAAAATTGAATCATCTTTATTACCGCTACTTTAGCAAGAGGGATGACAAAATGATCAAGTTGTGGTTTATAGATGTTTTATTAAATGTGTTTGAGTCGTGACAGTTGGAATGGAACTGAACAAATTTCGTTAATATCAAAAAGCTATTCTGTATCCTTATTTGTCAATAAAATGCTGTTTGTCAGTTCACATGTTGTCTCACGAGCGTGAACCTTTTTGAAATTGCTGTATTACCTTTCCTGCTGGATCCAAATTTTCAAACTTTTGTGTGTTGTAGCAATTTGAAACCTCCTTGCACTAATAATGGTTTACTATAAGGTTACACTGTTACAGGAAGTGGCGTGATGGTGAACTACTGTTTATGACATCAGTTCCTGTTTTCTGCACGGCTGAGACTGCATACTCGCTCAGTAAGTTTCAGAGAGTTCTAAGGTTTACACTCTAAGGAAAGAAGGCTTTACAGTAACTCAGATAATGATATTCTAAATGGTTCAAAGAACTTGGTAATGAACTGGTCTGTGCGTTCTGAAAATGGAGAGCTTAGCAAAAAAGTTGCTGGACAACACGGAGTTATCATCAAATTCATTATAAAAATGGACAAAAAATGTCAAAGTATGGGAGTCATTCAGCCAAAAGTAAAATTAGTTGAAAATTTTAGGGAAAAGGACAAAACGCTATTCAGTACTTTGCCGTTTCTATTTCTTAAATATTTAAAGATACCATTAGTTGGCCTGTCACTTACGTTTATCCTGCTAAACTCTACGGTTTAAACATGAACAAATCATTTCACCACCCAGATCTATCCATAAAAAAGCAAATTTCACCTTCTGATTCTTTTTCTCAGACTTTCTTCTATTAATCGAGATTTTTTTTAAATTCTTGTCTCCTTAGAATAATGACCTGAAAAGTTCTGAAACTAAACTCTTTTTCAGTTAATGCTGTGTTGTGTTTTCAATAATTCGGACGACATAAAATGTTGTCGTTAATTGATATGGCCATATTAAAGTGTTACTTTATAAAGATAAGAATCTTCACCAGCTTAAAGGTGTATCACTTTGCTATAACCACACAAAATTTGGAAAAGTTTACCTGATAAATAAAGGAGTTACAGCAATTTCAAAAAGGTGCGTTTTTTTAGACAACCAGTACTTTTAGTTTCTGAACGTACTTATCCACCTTTACCACATCGACTAGATGTTTATTGTATTATTGTTTTCAACTCTTAAATTAAGGCCTCTGAATGATGCAAAATAATAGGCCTACCTCATTTACTAACAGATGGATGACCAGATTTTACGTTCTTTTCAACAATATTTCAGTCATATTAGGACAATCGGAGGGTGACGATGAAAGGCTGTGTGCAGTGGAAACCCGTTTACGTTCGAAAACGTTTCTCGCCTCAAACGGGTATCGAACCCGTGATCGCTAGATCAGCAGGCCAGCGCCTAACCTGCTGAGCCACTGGGGTTGACGGCCGCTGTCAAAACTGCTACAAGATCACTGCCATAGCTTTATGATTTGTTACGTTAGTTGTTGTCACCATTGCTTACAATTGATGTGGATTGCATGAGCTTGCTATTGATTATCGTTGACGTCATATTGGCCGCCTCAGGACATTGCCTCGACGTTGATAACGTATTTATAGATCACAAAAGGCGTCATAATCACATAACCATGATGTCACCCTTTCCTGCATGGGAAGGCTAAAAGATACCAGCATCGGTACCGTGTCAATATGCAAGTGCAATAGCAAATCAAAAGCTTACTCTCAAATACTATAATTAAACCAGAACAATTAAGGGCGTAGCTGCTTTACGCAAATACGCAGGTGCGTATTGAATTTATTTCAGATTGACAAAATTTCAACTCGCATCTGCGTATTTGCTTGCTGAAAATTTGGTAAATTGGCCTAGATATAAGTACCAGCTGTCAAAAAACAGACATTACAGTATGAAATATTTTAAAGGCTAACTCCTAGATGTCCAATCAAAGAGTACGAAACATAAGTGTGCGCATCTTGCAAGGGCTCCTAACTACACCCCTGCCTAATAACAGACAAAGTAACAAAGGGAATGGCTTTGAGCGGTCAATAGAAATAAAATTGACACTTTCAAACCTAGCCACACAAAAATATCTTACTGCATGTGCACAGCAGCCTAGCATTAGCTTCATATAATAACAATCTTCACTGTCCAAATTATCAGTCTATGTATTATGAAGAAAACAAATACTGGAAAACGCAGGCTTATCTGTTTCTTTGCAAGTTACAAATGTCATGGCGCCTTCAGATTTTCTGAGACTCATTAAATATTTCAGTTAATATTTGTATGCTCTGACAAAGCTCGATGTGGCCAACCTACGTCACGATCATATGATTATATATCTCAAATTTCAATAGAAAAAATCTCAAACTGATTGGAGAACTCAGCTGTATTACAAAGTTTGTGAGGCCGATTTTTATGCCTCTCCCTCACACCACCATGGGGGACATATTGTTTTGGTGTGGATCCACTCTAGTCTGCATCGGCGTGGCTTCTTGTCTGCACTCTGTCTCCTGAATGGATAAATGGATTTTAACCAAAACTTGCACAAATACGTTATGGGGTAAGAGGAAAGAGCTGATAAGATTTCGGTGAGTATGACCATTTTCAAGGTCACAGAAGGTCAAAGAATCTTGAACAATGCCTTGTCTGCACCATATCTAACGGATGGATGGATGTTTCTTAATCAAATTCGCATAGATATGTAAGTGAAAGATGCAAAAGAACTGAGTAGGTCTGGTGACTTTGACCCTATTTTCAAGGCCACAAGGGTTTAAAGAATGCTGAAAATGCCTTGTCTGCACCATATCTCCCGAATGGCTGGATGGATTTGGGCCAAACTTGCACAGATATATTATTGGGAAATGCAATCAAAATTGCCTTGTCTGTACGATATGTCCCCAATGGATGGATGGATTAGGGTCAAACTAGCCCAGATATATCACTGGAGACTGTAAAGACTTTATTAGATTTTGGTGACCTTGACCTTGTTTTCAAGGTCACAAGGGGTTAAAGCATGTTGAAAGAACGACTTGTGTGCACCATGTCTCCTGGATGGATGAATGATTTTAACCAAACTCGCACAAATATATCAGTTCAAAGTGGAAAATAATTGATTAGATTTTGATGACTTTTACCTTATTTTCAAGGTCAAAGTTTAAAAAAAAATGGCTTGTCTGCACCATATCTCCTGAAGGGAGAAAAGGATTATGACCAAACATTGACAAGTGTATAATCGGAAGGTGGAAAAGAACTGAATACAGTTTGGTGACATTGACCTATTTTCCAGATCACAGGAGGTCTTGACTTGGCAACAGTTAGGGAAAATGATATTGCTGGGAAAGCACAAGTGGGGAGGGACATCTGTTTTGTCCAAAACATTTCTAGTTATGTTATAAGGTGCTGTTACCCCGTATTAATGTCCTTTACCTATATAAAATGCCATTATTTTATGAAATCAAGCTTATTACCTTAATTATCACGACACTTTTAAAATGGTGGTATTTCTCTGACACGGACCTCCGTTGCCTAACGGAGTAGAGCGCTGACTCAAGTCCCGGTGCCGCACGTTAGAAAGCAAAGTTCTGCTTACACGGAAAGTCAGGTGTTTTTCCCCGGGAGCTCCGGTTCTCTCTGCTTAACGATTGGCTAAAAATAAGTAAAACTAATCAATACTCTTAAAAGGGCCATAAAACAATAATTTATCAAAAGATCTATTCCTGGCGACATCGAGATCAGTTTTCGAAGTGTCAGTTTCATAAAAATATAACAGTTGCTTCCGACATAGGCCTCGAAAGGCCTGAGAGACATTTCGACATTATTCTGTTTTGAAACACAAGGAGCCGATTGCACAGTGCTGGTTTAAAGTTAACCCCAAGATTAGCCATACATTTTGTATGGATTAAACTCGAAGTTAGCTTAAACTTGCTTTGAGCTTCGGCCAAAGACGTTTACTGTTATAACCACGTGATCGTAACGAACGTCAGCCGCATTGTATACCCAAAAGATTAAATATTATACAAGTTCGAACGCAGTCACAGCATCTGTAAAATATCTTGTTGAAGGTGGGTGTACAACTCGACGGCTTCAGAGAAATTACTCGGTGGTTCCGACTGGTCTCTTCTCATGATAATCACACACATTTCATACACATCTTCATCACATGGTATAGAGGATCGAAAGAGGGCTTCCTCACGACACACATTAAAGTCAGCAATGGACACGTTACATAGATGGTCTTCAGCATTCCACAATAATGGTGTATAATACATGAGATCTGGTCGACCAGAGGGTACACTGGTGTTTCCTGATGGTCGAATAATGTGTCTGTTCCAGGTAGCCGCACTGGCATCTAGTTCCTTCTGAAAAAATAAACATGTACATATAAGTGGCCGGTGGCAGTGAACCTTTCTTCCAGGAAGTATGACGCGATTTTCCCTTTCAGCAGTATTTCAGTCATATCAAGACAATGGGAGAGCAGTAGTGAAAGCTTGTGTGCAATGGAACTAGTTTGGAAAAAATCCGCAGGTACAAATCGAACCCAGAACCATTAGGTCAGCAAGCCATCGCTATGTCCGCAGAGCTACCGGGCCACAGAGCTACCGGGACTATCCGGGAGGAGAGAGGACATAGTAATTTTTCTTGCACACCAGATAAGGGTATCCGCGTGCTTCCCCTGTACCTACAAATCTGTTCTTGCACACCGGATAAGGATATCCACGTGCTTCCCCTGTACCCACAAATCTTATCTCACCCATGTTATCTCACCCAGGACCGGATAAAAATCATGAGCATTCAATGCATTGGTTGTAATGGAGGTCGCGTTTCTGCGTCGTGAAGTGACGTTAGCGTTTTAGATGATTACGTCACGAAAACGGCAAAATGACGTCAGTTTATGCATGCCAAACGTTGACGTAAAAAACCGAATGGTGGTCGTCGAAAGCGGTGTCTTCTTTCAAAATCAAATAGAAACCTCTGAGGCACTAAAATTGCGCATTTTAACAAGTTCTAAAGATAATACAAAACGTGGTGTGCAAGAGAAAGTATCTATCATGGGTGTGAGGTGCGAATAGAAAAATCCGTCACTCGGAGACACTTTCGGCATCACTCGACAAGCCTCGTGATGCCGAACAGTGATCCTCGTGACGGATTTTCTATCCATACCTCATACCCATGAAAGATACTTATAATCTCACCCATGCTATCTCACCCAGGACCGGATAAAAATTACGAGCATTCAATGCATTAGTTGTATTGAAGGTCACGTATCTGTGTCGTCAAGTGACGTTGGCTTTTAAAGTGATGACGTCACCAAGACGGTAAAAATGACGTCAGCTTATGCACGCCAGACGTTGACGTAAAGAACGGGCGTTGAAAGCGGCGCCTTCTTTCAAAATCAAATAAAAACCTCTCAAGCAGTAAAATTACGCATTTTAAGAAATTCTAAAGTTAAAACAAAACGTGGTGTGCAAGAAAAATTATATTCCATGGGTGTGAGGTGTGGATTATAAGTATCTATCATGGGTATGAGGTGTGGATCGAAAAATCCGTCACGAGGGTCACTGTTCGGTGTCACGAGGCTTGCCAAACAGTGATCCCGAGTGACGGGTTTTTCTATCCATACCTCACACCAATGAAATATACTTTTTCTTGCCCACCACGTTTTGTTTTAACTTTAGAAATTGTTAAAATGCGTAATTCTAGTGCTTGAGAGGTTTCAGTTTGATTTTGAAAGAAGGCGCCGCTTTCAACGGCCGCCATTCGGCTTTTAACGTCAACGACTACCGTGCATAAACCGACGCCATTTTGCCGTCTTCGTGATGTCATCATCTAAAAAGCCAACGTTACTTGACAACGCAGATACGAGACCTCCAATACAACAAATGCATTGCATGCTCGTGATTTTTATTCGGTCCTGGGTAAGAACACCTGGGTAAGATAAGTTTTTTTATCCCCTGAGTAAGATTATAACAATCCATCATGAGTGTCCATGTAGGATAGGGAAATCTCACCCGAGGGGTCGGAATTTCAACCAGGGACGAGGCTTGCCGAGTCCCTGGTTGAAATTCCGACCCCGAGGGTGAGATTTTCCTATCCTAAATGGACTGGCTCATGATGGATTATTTTTCTCCCACTGTTAGCGGATTTTAAACCTCAAGTCGGATAAGGCTTCAAAACAGGAAAAATTTAACTTTTTAACCAGTGATCTGAAGTAAATTTTGAGCAGCCCAGTATGTTTATCGGGTCCAAGAACATAAAGACTGGTTGTAAACACAGTTTGCACCTAAAAATAGACGGAAAACACGTATGTGGACTATTTTATCTTCCAGAGGGCGTAAACAAAATGCAACTTAGCCTCTCATGTCACGCGCGTCAAGTCTGCTTGCGACGTTTGATAACCGGTTTTAGTGACGTCATTAAATTGAGTGACGTCACAAACCTATGAGCAGTTATCAAACGTCATCCGACATGCTTGTGTGTCCATTTTGTTCATCGAACATTAAAATATGAGTCAAAAATTAAAAAAGTCTGGTTGCTAATATAAGAAAGATGTTGCCAGGTGTAAGATTATAACAATCCATCATGAGTGTCCATGTAGGATAGGGAAATCTCACCCGAGGGGTCGGAATTTCAACCAGGGACGAGGCTTGCCGAGTTCCTGGTTGAAATTCCGACCCCGAGGGTGGGATTTACCTATCCTACATGGACTGGCTCATGATGGATTATTTTTCTCCCACTGTTAGCGGATTTTTAACCTAAAGTCGGATTACGCTCCAGAAAAGGAAAATTTGAACTTTTAAACCAATGATCTGAAGTAAATTTTGAGCAGCCCAGTGTGTTTATCGGGTCCTAAAATGGGTGTAAACACAGTTTGCACCTCAATATTAGACGGAAAACACGATATGTGGACTACTTTATCTTCCAGAGGGCGAAAACAAAATGCAAGTTAGTCTCTCACGTCACGCGCGTAAAGTTTGCTAGCGACGTTTGATAACCGGTTTTAATGACGTCATTAGAATTGAGTGGCGTCACAAACCCATGATCCGCTATCAAACGTCATCCGACATGATTGCGTGTCCATTTTGTTCATTTAAAATTAAAATATAAGTCAAAAAATGAAAAAGTATGGTTGCTAATATAAGAAAGATGTTGCCAGGTATAAGATCCTCTATTTCTTATATGAGCTGAGAGCCTATCTTATATGGGCAAAGGTGGGAGAAAGAAGTTTCTCATATGGGCTGAGCGCCCATCTTATATATGCACAGATGGGAGAAAAGATTTTCTATCCCAGGTGAAAAGAATGGTATTCTCTATCCGGTGTGCAAGAAAGGAAAATCCGTCACTCGGGTTCACTGTTGGGCATCACTCGGCAAGCCTCGTGATGCCCAACAGTGACCCTCATGACAGACTTTTCTAGGCAAACCTCACACGCATGAAAGATACTTATATTGTTGGGTATTTAAAACAAACTATTTTTATTCTTTGAAAAATGCAAGAAAATCGAAGAAAAAAGAGAGAAAAAAACATGAAACAAAAACACTTAAAAAGTTTAAAGGAGCAGCTAATATTTTCCCATGTACATTAGTATAATAAATACCCAGTTCAACGGTACACAAAGTCGACTGCCTGTTGTCGAGAATTTCCCATTCATTCGCAGCATTTTCAAGAAGGATCGAAGTTTAAAACAATAAGGACTTCAATACATGTGATGTTCTGCTCATTTCCATAGAACAAATTGAGGTAAGAGGCCCTCCCGGGGGTTTCGGAGAGCTGGGGAGAAAGGCCATTAATTTTTAGGGAGCTGGGGAGAACTTGCAAGTATTTTCATGGAGCTGGGGAGCAAGCTCTTAAATTTGGGGAGCCGAGGAGCGCTGTCTGTGATTTTCTAACTTGTGTTGATTTTCTAACTTGTGTTGGTGTTGGGGTTGCGCCACAAACGACACAAACTTTCTATTTGACATGCACACCAGACTATGCAAAACTTGACTAAGACAGGACCACAAATATCTGTTTAAAGATATTCTTTATTAACTGGTTGGCAGGAACGGCATGTGCGACACATGTGCCTACTAAGAAAGATAGAGGTTCTGTTAATATTGACTGCTTGCAAGGGCGTAGCTACCTATACGCAAATACGCAGGTGCGTATTGAAATTTTGTCAAATTGACAAAATTTCAACACACACCTGCGTATTTTCATGCTGAAATGTTGTTAATTGGGCATGATTTTAATGCTAACTGCCAACAGACAGAAAATTTGATATATCTTAGCGGACTAGCCCTCTATCATTGCCCTCAATGAGTATAAAGCATAATTGTGCGTACAGTGTGATTGACCCTAGCTACGCCCCTGGCTTGTAGGATATTTTGCTATATCAAGTTATAGATCATTGCATGCAGATATTATACATCAACAGAGTTGCCCTTTTCTCACACAGTTTGTACTTCCCTCCTCTAAGAATCCGATACATGTACTTGGTAAGACTGATTTCGAATTAGGATTTGACATTTGTGTTTGTAAATCTTTAGTTGCAGTCAGGTCTGTGCTGTCATTGGCAAAAAGTCCCACTGAAAGTCAGTAGGGGCTTCAAGTTCACAAAGCAAGCAAATCTCTGGACCAAGTTGCACAAGCAAAGATCTGGACCAAGTTGCACAAGCAAAGGACGCAAAGTTCTGGACCAAGTTACTGGCTCTACCAGTGGGGTAGCTCATAAGGTTAAACGCTGGCCTGCTGGTCTAGCGGTCTCAAGTTCGAGCCCCGCTGAAGGCGGGAATCTTTTCATTGCATACGGCCTTTCATTATCATCCACCCATTGTCCTGATATGGATGAAAAACTGTTAAAAGGACGTAAAATCGCAAGTCATCCATCCATCCATCCATCCTTGCCTGTTTTAATTCAAGCCACCATTTTCTGCACATACGGGGGCTTCTGTGACTTAATGGATAAGAGCGCTGACTTTCAATGATTAGGTCTCTCACTGCTGTATGATCAAGCTTAGCTCTGCTTATGGAAATTTGGATGGCTTTCCCCGAGAGCCCCAGCTTTAGTCCTTCTCATGACGTCATAGAAAAAGAAGTATTTGTTGCACACTTAAAAGAAAATCATTCCGTGATTCAGAAAAACCTGAACTTCTGAAGTAGACCCCTTCAGTGAAACATGGCTGTTTATTCTTGTAACGTAAAATTTTGGAATCTTATTTGACCGTGGTTGTAAAGAACACTAAGTAGGCCACTCGCTGATGGGTTCAGTTTTCAAATGATAAAGCAATAAAGACTGTACATGCTACCTCCTGGCGAAGTAATAGAAAAATGCAAAGTTCTACATATTATTCTAAAATCCAGGCCCAGAGGTTATAAAACTTGAGTACATTATCACACTGAAAATAAAGCACACTGATTGGCTGCTTCCGAGCTCATGCTCGGAAGCAGCCAATCAGTGTGCTTTATTTTGAGTTTGAGATTATTCTCAAGTTTTAGAACCTCGGACCCTTGCTTAACACTGTGAGTTTATTTTCAGTGTCTAAACGTTCCTTGATAGAAGGAAATATAACCAATATCTCTGTAAAACTAAATCTGTAAAATATTTTGTCAGTACAGATATATTGAAGAAAAACTGTCATAAAACAAAGTTTTTCACCTGTCACGCACAGTTTCCCGCAATACTTTCGTCTACGTAAATTTGCCTACATACCTTACAAAGGAAGGAAACTTTCATGACTTCCCCGCATGCTTAGCCTTTCCTGATGGAAAAGCCTTTGCTTCAATGTGGACAATTCTTTCTTTTGGGCACTGGCTCCGGTTTAGATGGGCAATAGAAATAGGGATGGCTGAGTTGCTCACGCCGAAGGTGTACCATTTCACCTTAACTTTGATAAACTTTAACACACATACAAAAAAATCAAGTAAGCCATATATACACTGACGTGGTCAGAAAATAGCCAATACCATGCTAGTCAATATAACGCTGGGCAAAGGCATGCAAGGGATTCGAATAAGAACTCCATTCCAGCCAATGGCCACACTGTCGCTGTCGGGTCTTTTCCCGTTATTTTTTTGCGGGCGTATGCTTGTAGAACATTGTTGGAAATTACGATATGGTAGTGTTATGTTTACTGGCCGCACTCGATAATACCTTTATAGTATTGAAGGGCAGTATGACCAAAACAGCGCGAGTTGTATTCTGTTCTACGCTTCTTGATACTATCAGCAATTTTTTACGGGCGCACGTAAAAATAACGGGAATTGGACTGGCAGCTGGTTGCCAATTATTCTACCAAAAAACCTACGGAAATTTTTTACATAGCATGCTAGGCAAACCTATGCACGGACCATGGAATTGCCATAGCCGTCTAGCACTTGCACAGCTTGTACAGTCGTCTGACACTGGCTCAGCTTGTATGGGCGCTTTGACTTGCTGCACTCATTGATCACCGCAAAGGGACTGTGTTACTTCACCCTATAGGCAGGTCGGATAAAGACTTAGAAAATGATTGTCCGCGCGTCTGGACAAGGAATCTATAACCTACAGATTCGAAGACAAATTACCAAACAAAGCTCGCCTGGCTTACTTTGACGAACATCGAAACCGACCCAACACAGCCAGTTTGCGGTGGCATAAAAAGACATCCGAGTCATACTAAATAGTATACTTCTTTACCCCTGAATACAGGAGAGATAAGATGTGCAATATTAATATATGTATACCCACAATACTTACTTGTATCAAAGCTGTAAAGCAGAACAAGACGAGATTTTTATCTAAGAAACTGCCATTATAAAGCCCCTCTTCCTGGAGTGTCCTGAACAACTGAATCCAAAAATGAAGGCACTGTCTACGTAACGTTGCCCACCAAGATTCTATACGCTGGTTTGCCGTGCTAGAACCGTCAATATATGCTCTCGCTGCTAATTCACCGTTATCACTTCGTCTTAAGAAATTCTGAAAGTCACGGACAAGACCATTTTCGGTACCAAAATCCCCTCTCACAATACGGGCGCAGCCACAATATTCCTTCACTGCTTCTAGGTAATAACCACCGATTATATTAGGATTATTGTTTGTTTTATAGATATTTAGCCATAAGACTTTTCTCGAAAACCCGTCAATGCACCCGCTTATGCAGAGTCCGAAAGGCTTTAGTTTGTCATACCCATCGATATGCCATATATAATTTGGACCGGGAACATTATAAGTGCGTCTTTCTAGACGTCTTGAAAGTCTCGTCTCCACCCCTATGGGGTCCAGTTCTCTAAGAATAATTCTAACATCTTCTTTTCTTACTGACAATCCATTCTCATAGCATTTTGAACACATCATGCGATAACCATGTAGCCGACCAGACCCTTCTAATTGAGCTTCTATAAATTGAATGACATCAGTTAAGTCATCATATCGCCTGCGAGCAAGATTTAAACCCAATAAAACTCTCTTTAATTGCCGTTCACTCAGAGTTATATCATGTTTATCAGTCAAAATAGTGATAATATCTTTATATTTCATCCCTAAATGAAAATACAACTCTACAAGGCTATTACGCTCTTCCACAGCGGCCATAGTCGACACTTCGGAACAGCCAATCGATACACAGGACTAACTCGTGGGAACGACTTAATAACTCGTTGCCACGAGTTAATAAGACCAATCAGAGGTCCGCATTAACTCGAGGCCACTACTTAGTAAGTCGTGGGAACGACATAATAACTCGTTACCACGACTTAGTAAGTCGTGGGAACGACATAATAAGTCGTGGGAACGACATACTAAGTCGTGGCCACGACTTAGTAAGTCGTGGGAACGACATAATAACTCGTTACCACGACTTATTAAGTCGTGGTAACGACATAATAAGTCGTGGCCACGACTTACTAAGTCGTGGGAACGACATAATAACTCGTTACCACGACTTACTAAGTCGTGGGAACGACTTAATAAGTCGTGGCCACGAGTTAATAAAAATATTGCACATGTCCCTTCCGGGGTTCCGTATTTACCTGGTCATAGCTTATGATCTAATTCTGACCACAGACATGTGTTCACACCCATTAGACAGTAATTGCACCTAGTAACATGACCACGTCTTCAACAAAAACGCACAGGTATAGCATACCTAAGCCAATATGACAAGAAATTGGAAGAAAAAACACTGACAACAACTACAAAATCAGATGACATACTTTTGACTGAGAGCCAGCAATTATTTTTGGAGCCATTCATTGTGTCATACAAGCGGTAAAAATGGGTTTCAATCATTTATGAATGTTTATGAGTTGAACCGTTTGGACCTGTACTGCACTTTAATCATTACGTGTGGCTTATATCAAACATTCATTTTGATTGCAGATATCTGAAACTATGAATTATGCATGCCTAGTTAGTTTAATTTTTATTATACTGTATGTTAGCGATGGAACTGAACCTAAGTACCCTTCGATTGTTTTTCTGAGTATATGATGAGTACTTCTCATTTGCATCAGATTAACGGGTTGCAAAATGGCCAAGTGGTAGAGTGCTTAACTCGAGATCCAGAGGTCAAAAGTTTTAAGCCTGACCAGAAGCATTGTGTCATTGACGTAGCTTATACTCAAGGGAGGTCACCTAATGTGATAAAAATGAATTTTCATACCATAAGGAACTGCTCTAAAAGGAAAGAATTCGCTCCCTCTGGGAGCAAATTCTTTCCTTTAAGAAAAGTTCACATTTTGAAAAGGAACGCAATTGAAGAGAATCACTGCTTGATACAGTGGTCTCCCTTTGGTGTGCGTATATTTTTTTTCAGCATTGTGGCTACGCCATTGTTGTGCTGTGTCCTTACTTTATCCTCATTTAGTACTGATAGACCATCCAAAAAAGCCATCCTACAATGATTGGACCTTAAAGAATTTCATACATTAAACAGTGTTCTGGTTATCTTTAGTCTTATACAGCAAATTATATAATGTTGATACTCTGTGCATTTCCCTGAGTACCAACAATAAATAATTTGTGCAATGGATTTTCATTTGTAATCTTTAATGTGAAAATAAATGTTAATTATAACAAAAAACACACAACCAAATGAATCCATCAACTCACCATCCATACCACAGTCCAAATTGGTGTGTAAATATGAACAAAAACTAAATGACACTATACCTGTTAAAATAGCCATTTGCCCTCAGTCACTAATCATGAAATAAAAGAGCCATTATGTCCCCAGATTGCTCGCCTATGTTTATCTTAATGCTGGCTATCATCTTCTTCAATGGGGCCGTTTAAGCATTCTTTGTTGAATACACAATGGAGACCAACTGTATGACCTTTTTTTAAAAATAAAATGGTCCAGAAGTTCCAGCCATGTCACTAAAATAATATCTTTCTTCTGTTGTGGTGGCAATTTTGTTCAACAGAATGCCTTGGAATGTGTGGTTAACCTTGATTTGGTTGCTTACGAACAACAAAGGTGCAGACTGATCAACGTCTTTGTTATTTTATTTCTAGAAAATAAAGTTAAGCTTGCTATATGCAAAATTTTCATATTCTCGAAGAGCCTAGAGGGGCGGCAGCTGAGCAGACAAGTTTGAGTCTTTACTAGTAGAAAACCCCCAAAGATTTTCACACTAGTAATTGTATAAGGCATGCACATGGCGATTTATGTTAGCATATAGGAATAGATTCGAGTACCGATCAGGATGATCGGTACTCGAATCTATTCCTAAATGCTTATATAAATCGCCATGCACATACTAGATACTTTAAAATGAGTCTATAGTCCTTTTGGCATATGGCATGTTTTTCTATATAGCATTAACACCAATATCTACCACATCCGGTCTATGTAGTACCGGCAATACGCGTAAATACCGGCAAATCGACGTATACATTTACCAATGTGATTTTATACCAAGTTCAAAATCTGAATAAAGTATGCTTATTAAAAAAGTGAATAAAAGATGTTTTGGATTTTCGAGGTAAAGGTTTATCTTCCTCTTTATCTAAACTTTGCTGCATTTCAACACTGATTCTTTCAAGTCTTGAATATCATTTGGAAACACTTGACAACATCCGCCAAGCCACTTGGCACCACACTCAATCCATTCCTTGGCATACTCTGACAGGGGCTTGCAGTCTTCTTTTCCATACCAACTACAATAATACATTGGTACAGATAAACAAGAAAATTTGGCGTAAAATTGTGATAATTTTCTTATGCATCAGTTTAAACATTTGTTTTTGTTAAGACTTTTATTTCGAGTAACCACATAATAAGTAATTATTCCTTTTTCACTTGTTGTTGTATGCGTGGATAAAGAGGAGTGGTCCATTTAGTTTCTACGGTATACCTCTGTTTATAAAATAGGTTGAATTTTTCGTTCACCAAAATGTATATATGTCACCCATTTACACTTTACTTTAGACTCAACGAAATTACAAAACTAAATAAAACATACAAATGGAACTTGACCAAAGAAATTTCCTAATCAGTATCTTTCTAACTACTCTGTAAAACATACGTCTGTCGTGGCTATTGACTGGAAGAAAAGACAAATCATAATTAAAACTGAAAAGACAATAATCTTGGCAATAAGACCATCCAAGAAAGCCATCCTACAATGATAGGACCTTTAGGAATTGTACATTGCTATAAATCGTTTGACCATTTCCATACTAACTTTCAGGGCCAGTTAAGCAAAAGTTTTGAGCGTAAAGTTGTGGTTACTTTCTTATCCATCAGATAAAAACATATGTGCCTGCTAACTGTTCTTCCGTTTGCCATGAATAAATACAATAAACTTGAGATTGTCATTGTACATACCAAAAAGTTTCAAATGATATAATTTGCAAATGATGATGTATTTCATTCCCTGAAGATAAATTTTTAATCTTATCAAACAGTGTAGACCCCAGTGAAATTACACTTTTGTAGCATTTCATCTAGATCTACATGTATACTGTCTGTCGTAGTGTAAATATAAAACCATAAATGTTTTATGGGTTTCCAATATAAAAAAGGTTAAAGGATGATAAACAAAACAATATCTGTATTTTATTGAAAAAAAGTTTCTAGTTTAGCGGATAGATAAAACGTACCCTACTGAAGGCTTCCATTGCTCTCCACTGTTTGGTTTCACTATCACTGGTTTCTGAAGTGACAATGTCTGGATTGATTTCAATAACGAAGTTATATATTTGGGTTCTGTGCAGTTACAACCAACTGCTACAACTTGTTCGTATTGAGACACACACTTGATTGCTTCAATAAATGGTTCTCCATGGCAGGTTTCTTGACCATTCTGAAAATCAATATAACATTTATTATAATATGTTTTAATAAATCTACTTCAAGAAAGAACCTTTACAGGGTGGGGAATCACGTGCTTTTTATATGATACATGTGTATAATGGATAAAATGGACTCATTTTTATCGTAACAGCATACAACCTATTCTCGTTGTTCTGGTCTTTTATCCAACAATAAATGCACCACAGCCCAGCCTAGTTTTAGCTGGATCTAAAAATACCATTATACTCTCTTAAAAGTTCCTACTTTAAGCAAAGACTCTGTCACTAAACTTGAAGTAGCACATTTCAGGGTATACTACACATACGATCTCCGAAATCCCATTAAAAGTTTAGTGTTTGATCAAAGTACACACTATTTTTTAAGATCAACCCGGTATCAAATGGTGTGGGAAATAGAGCTGGATGATGCTATATTGATCTATGGATACAATTGTCAAGAAAGAGAGAGAGAGAGAGAGAGAGAGAGAGAGAGAGAGAGTGTGTTATTTACATATGGTACAGTCTGTGCAGTGTATAAACCCACCCTGTTTAAAGATGATCACATTGGATGGTTTTCTTGAAAACAATCTGGGATTTATGATAAAATATTTCTGACCAGCGGGCTCAGAAGAGATACCATAAAAATAATTAATAAAATCAAAGATAGTTATATTTGTTGCTGAACTGAAACCAAATCACAGGTGCAAAACTAGACCTCTAGGTGAACATCCATGACAAGTTTCACAAATATCCACTGGGTGTTCTCAAAGGCCATGTGATAACATTATTCTTACAGTGTAAAGCACAAGGACAATCTGCAATTTTCGAGATGGCTACCATGCTGCCATATTTGACAACTTATCCGAATCAAACTTAAATTGTCTTCCTGATGTGTGTGATTGTTAGTGTTCTGTGGCTCTTCCTAATGGTTATTTCGGCTGGTCTGCAGTGGTTGTAGTATTTCCTGGTCATACTCACTTTTTGTAGGTGCGCAACTAGGCCAGTTATGAGCATGATAAATTTCAAGCTCAACTGATTTGTTTTATAGCTTTGAGGTCTGGGCAGTCTAATTACAATAATGATCAAAGAAAATCGAAACTGTTTACATATTTGAATATCATATTATGAAGAACGCTGTATACCTTCATTTCAATAATTACAATAGCATACGATACCTTGCAAGAAAATGTCACCAATGCTTTTGCATGTGGAAATTCTGTACTGGCAAGTTTAGTGACACATTCCGCTTCTTTGATAGATGGAATGGTTTCTATGGCAACATAATCAGCTCCAGCATCTATTAAAGCCTTCAAGCGAGGTCTGTGCCAGTCCATCAACTCCTGCAAATGAATAACAGCCAATTAACAAGTCCATATAAAGTGATCTTGATAACAATCCACATCTTAATAACAATTTCTTCAATACATGTCGTGTATTGCGTCATTCTGGTGATATTACAGCTTATATGGGTAAAGATAAAGTTCATCATGCATATTATATTTTCTATTTTTTGAATCAGTGAAAAAATAAATACCTGCTATTTTCATGAAACAAATCTGAGGTAGCGTTTGTACTATATTTTATTCTATTTCTGTCTTTGATTTAAAATATATAATATTTAAAATATAAGTTTTCATAACATATTTCTATGCCTGGCACACATTTCGAAGATCAAAGTTGAAAAAAAGTTATTGAAATTAAACTCAGCAGCATAATAGAGTAAGCTACGTGTAACTGGATATTCAGAATCAGGTTAATTCAATCATCTCACTGAGACAGAGAGAGCCAGTTGCTTTACAGAAATTGCATCCATGCTGTCGTGTGGTTCTTTGTGTTCTACAGTCTGTACGATAAGAAACGCAAACCATACATAATCTTTGATTACTAGAGCCCTATTATAGCTAAGCATTTCAAATTTGCAGGGTACTTAGATATTCATGTCTTTTATCAGTTAGATAAATTTCCTAATGTGTACAGTTTTTTCACAACATGTTTTCTTTCGTCATTCAAGGGTACCCATAAAACAAAAAGTCACACCACACAATATGTAACGATCTGTCATCGTATCCTTTAATTCACAGACTCCATATGCCCTTTCACATTTTGGAACAATTGTTTTGTCGTCTTCCAATGCTCTTCTGACATCTTGATAACGTTTGCTAGTTGCTCAGACAAATGATCACTGCTTGCACCTTCGTTGAAAACATCGTAAAGGGGATAGCCAAAGAACAGCCAAAGAACGGTCAATCTAGCATTTTACAAATTTTGTGTCTAAATGCAATCATATTGGTCTCAGTCACATACGGTAATGATAACAGCTTTCTTCATGAGAATTCTTATGTCCAAAAACACAACTGTATACTATCCATAAAACGTAACGTGTCATAAATTTTGGTTAATGGGCAAACTTTAAAATGCTTCAAAAAATTAAAGTTTGCAGAATCAAGGATTAAAAACCATGTTTGAGAAACGTTGTGAAGGGTAGAAAACTTGCATGGTATCAAAATGAAAATATTCGCTTTGATGTCTATTCTAATGCAATAGAAAATGATATTCAATGAACTGGAAGTTCTTTGAAACGGTTTGAAATTTGAAACACCGATGAACATTTAGAAGAAGAGTGAATTATAGACTTTCATTAAATGGTCACAAAACACGTCAATTCATTAAGAAATGACGAAAAGGCCAACTTTCAAAATCTATGGAATTTTTTCAGAAAACGATGTTATTTAAGACCCAGGTAAAGCCTCCAATTTTGAGAAATTGAAAATGTTTGATGTTTTCTTATTTGATAGTTCAAGTAAAACACATTCAAATTGAAATTTTGAAAATTAGGTATTCATAGGATATTTTTGGGTAAAAAGTAATGATTTTAGATTTTTACTCCCAAAACAGAACTCGAAGTCCATTTTTTAACGAAACTCTTTTGTAAAGTTCCTTATTGAAGGGCAAAGCTACTGAAATAAAATTATTTTGAAAATCAATGATTTTTACCCTAAAAAGAATTCATTTTAAATCTTGCATTTTTTTTGCACTGACTGTAGTATCTCTTCTTCTTGGTGGCATGGGTTGATCTGTGACTAAGGCATTTCGTGGTCATACTCATTTTTTTCCAACTTCAGGTGGAATCGTTTGCAGCATATGCCCAAGAATGCCAAAATAAGAAAGAATGCAAATATCAGAAATCGACACAATCAAGTACCACATCTGACCAAGTCAAATTCGTGTAGACTTGGCTATATTTAAGTATGTTAATAATCAGTGATTTTATTTGGCCATTTTACCGCCTTATATGGGAGTCATTCCCAATCCAAAAAATGGTCTTTATTTTCCCAATTTCATGTATTTTAGCACTTATTTTCCCAAATGTTCAGGAAAGGGTAGCTTCCCAAAAATCCCACAAAAAATCACTGATAATAATGCATTAATAATCGGGAGTTTCACAATAAAGTTCCCCCAGATAAAATGCCTCTGTTATGCAGGAAATTCTGTGTTATTAACAAGCCATTTACAGATAATATAGTTTATTTTTGCTTGTAAGACATATGTTTACCTGAAAAAAATGATAGCTAGCTAAGCAAATAATGCACCAAAAAGTAGCCAATAATTCGCGTTATGGTGTAACATTGAAAAAATACTTTTTATGCCCCCAAAGGAACTTTGGGAGGCATATAGTTATCGCACTGTCCGTCCGTCCGTCCATCAGTCAGTCCGTCCCACTTCGTGTCCGGTGCATATCTCCTATATTCTTTGAGGTAGGAATTCCAAATTTGATGTGTGGATGCATCTTGGGATGACGGAGTGTCGCGTACCATTTTCGGGTTACTGTGACCTTGACCTTGACCTCTGACCTAGTTTTTTAGAATAATCGTGTCCGGAGCATATCTCTTATATTATTTGAGGTAGGAATCTCAAATTTGGTGTGTGGATGCGTCTTGGGATGACAAAGTGTCGCGTACCATAATTGGGTCACTGTGACCTTGAACTTGACCTGTGACCTAGTTTCTAGAAACTGCATTGGGTCTGGTGCATATCTCCTCTATTCTATGAGATAGGAATTCAAAATTTGGTGTGTAAATGCATCTTGGGATGGCGGAGTGTCACATACCATTTTCGGGTCACTGTGACATTGACCTTGAACTCTGACCTAGTTATTAAAATAATCGTGTCCGGAGCATATCTCTAATAATATTTGAGCTAGGAATCTCAAATTAGGTGTGATGATGCATCTTGAGATGACAAAGTGTCGCGTACCATAATTGGGTCACTGTGACCTTGAACTTGACCTATGACCTAGATTTTAAAAATTATCGTGTCCGGAGCATATCTCTTATATCATTTGAGGTAGAAATCTAAAATTTAGTATGTGAATGCATCTTGGGATGGGGAAGTGTCACGTACCATAATTGGGTCACTGTGACCTTGAACTTGACCTCTGACCTAATTTCTAAAAAATGCATTGTGTCTGGTGCATATCTCCTATATTCTTTTAGATTGGATTTCAAAATTTGGTGTCTAAATGCATCTTGAGATAACAGAGTGTCACACATAACATTTTGGGTCACTGTGACCTTGACCTCTGACCTACTTTTAAGAATTTTTGTTTTCAGAGCATATCTCTTATATTCTTTGAGGTAGGAATTCCAAATTTGGTGTGTATATGCATCTTGGGATGGTGGAGTCATACATATTATTTTCTGGCCACTGTGACCTTGACCTCTGACCTAGTTTTAATAATAATTGTGTCAGGAGCATATCTCTTATATTATTTGAGAAGAGAATCCCAAATTTGGTGTGTGAATGCATCCTGGGATGGTTGAGTGTCTTGTACCATTTACGGGTCACCGTGACCTTGACCTCTGACCTAGTTTTAATAATAATTGTATCAGGGAGCATATCTCTTTTATTATTTGAGAAGAGAATCCCAAATGTGGTGTGTGAATGCATCTTGGGATGGTGGAGTGTCTTGTACCATTTACAGGTTACTGTGACCTTGACCTCTGGCCTAGTTTTTGGAAAAATCATGTCCAGAGCATATCTCTTATATTATTAAAGGTAGGAATCCCAAATTTTGTGGGTGGATGCAACTTTGGATGGTGGAGTGTCACGTACCATTTTTGGGTCTCTTTGACCTTGACCTCTGACCTTGTTTGTAGAAAAATCATGTCCAGAACATATCTCTTATACTATTTGAGATTGGAATCCAAAATTTGCTGTATGGATACATCTTTAGATGCTGATGTGTCGCATACCATTTTTAGGTCACTGTGATCTTGACCTATGACCTAGTTTCTAGAATAATCGTGTCTGGAGCATATCTCCTATATTATTTGATGTAGGAATCCCAAATTTGGTGTGTTGATTCCTCTTGGGATGGTGGAGTGGTGCATACCATTTTGGGTCACTTTGACCTTGACATTGACTTCTGGCCTTATTTCTAGGTTTATCGTGTCTGGAGCATATCTCCTATATTACAGCTAACTTTCCTCAAATGTGTCTTATGCTTGACCAATTCCTTTGGGGGCATTCGTCAAGTGACTGTGACATTTCTTGTTTCTATTGATAGGCAGCTACAAAAATACAGATAAGATTTTTATTTCAAAATCTGCCTTTGAAGCATATTTTCCAAATCTTTTGAATACTTTTTACCACATGTGATTTGATCGATAAATAACAATTTTATGCCATTTTAATCAACCATCGTGGTTCGTTATGCGTTATAAAATCTTTAGCATATCTCATATAAAAAGATTAGTATATATACATTGGTATCATTAAAATGCACTCAAATTACTGCAAAAAACACCAAAAATATACATCATGTTAAATAAACAACAGTTAAGACAAATTGACATGCTATTTTCATTTTTCAACCTTTTCAATTTCAAGTTGACTTTTCTACGAAAATTGGCGTAGAGTCCGCAATGCTCGCAAAAGTCTGCCTGATTCTGGCATCCATGTATTGAAGAAGCCTTTGGTTTTGTTGTGGAAACAGATCCCTATCACAAAACTTCAGTCAAAATTTTGGACATTTATGTCTACAAATTAGACAATAGGGACAGAAAGTGTCCCAATGTAGGGTCTGCAACGGACTGTAGTGTCCGCAAAAATAGTCTATTTAGGAATTGAAAAGCAGCTATAAAATTCCTTTTAAGTATCTTAATATGTTTCAGCATTTGTTAAGTACAATTTCTTTTTGCCAGCTAATTTCAAAAAGTAAGAAAAATAGAGGGAGAACAGGAATACCTTTTAGAGATACATAACCGAATGTTAGGTTTATGTACCTGGTGTGATTTGGTCAACTGCAAAATGACACTTTATATGCATTTTTAGTATAGTTTAAAACATGTATCATAAAACTATAAAACATACAACATCTTCTTGTCTTTTGTCACTCATTTTATTATAGTATCAATGATTTCAAAAAACGTTGCCGACACTACAGATTTTTTAGAAAGTAAAGTATCATTTCTTCAGCTGTATTTTTTGCAGATCTGAAGTAACCATGGCCAATCAAAGGGCAAAAGAAAAACTAGCTTTGCTGTAAACATATGTGTGCCTGATAAAAACATAATGGACACTGGTCTATGAGATGCTTTGATTGAAAAACTGTCTGCTGTGTTTCTCACCAGGTCCAATACAAACCTTGCAGTAGAATCATAGATGACTAGAGTTTTACAGATAAAGGAACTATCTATATATTGTAACACAAGCACTGATCAGCTGAGTAGCTATTGAAAACAGGGTTTCTCCAAACGCCTAAAGGCATGTGTAAATGTTCTGAAAATTTTGTTCCACGAATTTTGAATATTGATTGTTTTAATTGAGCCACGTCTTGTGAATCCGATGTGATATTCTGTCACCAGATACAACACAAACCAGGCTGTTGATTCCTAGAGGCTTGAAATCGTATCTATTTAAGAATAGGAGTGATTATACTCTTAATATATAGGGCAAAACATTTTAGTTTGTTTGTTTTGTTGCTTTACGTCAAAATATTTTAGACACTGGTCAGCTACGGGGTTACTCCGTAGCTCACCTATGTCTATGTTTTCCATGAAACGGCTCATATCTTTGTTATGTTATAAAAGTTCAATAAATCCATTCATTCAGTTAACCAGTATTGCTTACTTTATTAACCTTGTTATAATTTTTCCATGCTTCTGACATTTAGCAAGTCAGGGTATATAAAAAATGATCTGGTAGTGTCCGCAACTTTTAGTCTAAATAAAGCAAATGCTATTTAAATGAGTAATACTATAGACAGATGTAGTGAATTGAATACAAACAATGTTTTTCATTAATAGTTCATCATTTCTGCTCAAAGGGTAAAGTACTACGGAGTATATTCTAAATAACACGAGAAGTTCGCACTGTGGCATAATTTTTCTGTTATTATCGTTATAGTTATATAAAACAGTTTTAATAGTCAAGACCTCCTTTCAGTCTATTTTATGACAAAGATGTAATCATCGTCTTTTATATTCAGCTTCATATTTTGCAGAGAGATCTTGCTTTCATTCAGGATCATTTCAAGAAACATGTAGAATTTATGTAGTGTCCGCAACGATTTTTAACCGTGGTGTAATTAAATTTTGAAAAGTAACATTGATATTGATATTATCTATATACTGTCTGGTCACTAACTATGGCTGGCCCAAACACTCATACACCACTTAATATTTATGATGATTATATCCAAATTCAGAGTCTATATGTTATTACCACATATACGACATATTTTTACACAGACTCGTTCAAGAAGTATTTCAAATTGAAATTACATATAAATGTCTGTCTGTATGAAAGAAAGAGATGTAAAATATACCCAATTCTGGTAAAAGCAAACAACATAATATAAGTGATAAACTTTAATTTCTGTAGTGTCCACAACGAAATAAGTAGAGAATTAAAAGCTGTATTACAGGGTTAAGAACATAAATATCAGCAAACAAGAAATGTTTGGTTGTTTCCCCTTTGCACATTGTCATTTTAAAATAGAAAACAATTTACTGCTTGGTGAAATCACATTTTCAGAAAAAACCAAAGTAAGCAGGATGTTAAATAAACAACCAAAATGTAAAGGTTTTTTTTTTATTTTTTGCAAAATACAAGAAAATTTCTCACTGGAGAATATTTGCAATCATAATAGCTAGTATTTAGGCTCATATTTTCATGACAGAAGGATAATGTGCAATGACACTGGCTAAATAACATATTTTTATAAAATTCTAAAGTTTGAACACATGGCTATACATTCTGGTCTATAATTTTGAAAAGACAAAATAATACTGGGAGATTTTTTAGGATTATGTGCATCAAACACCATTCTTTAAAGAAATCATAATGATTAACCATTATAACTAGTTTGAAAATTTGCCTATTTTGTTACACTTGGGGGGAACTTTATTGTGAAACTCCCGAATAGAAGTCTAGTTATTCACCTTCTCTGTCATATTATCCACATAGCCGCCAGTATATTCCGACCCATCTTGAAGAACTGCTCCATATGGTCCAACAGAGCCTGCCACTTTCCCCAATATTGTCCCTACAAAACAATGCTTGATTTATATAAATAGATACATATTTGGAACTGCCACAGACACAATGCCATCCCACCGCAACATCAGGTTTAGTTACAGAAAGAATATGGGAGATTGGGAAAATCAAATTCCACTTGTGAATTTGCGATAAGACTGGTAAGGACGTTGCTTGGCTAGCCAAAAAGTAAGCACGGTTGGACCCTCGCCATGCTAATAAGCATGGCGGGACCCCGCCATGATAATTATCAAAATGATCCATAAATAGTCAGATTTCAGGGTCCTTGCTGTTGGATTTTTTCTCAATTCTAGGCTTGCTCCCTAAAGTGTATGGCATTAAAAATACTTTGAAATCACAAATTTTTGCGTGAAACGTTAAGAATTTGTAATTATATATTCAACTTTGTTATGGACACCATTACATATCCTTACTAAACATGTAAACCACAAGTAATACATGGCATTATATCACTCCCAGACGCGAGATCATATGATTAATGGTTGTGTTATGAGAGTACCATGAAATCCTCCAATAAAAAGCTAAATATTGCTCTTCTTTCTTATTACTTCATGACTTTATTGATAGTTGAAAACGTCATTTTTAAATTTTCAAAATGGCCACAAACAGTGTTTAAGATCTCAAATGCCTGTAACTTTATTATTCGATCGCATTTTTATCAAAATACTTGGTTTTCCAAGAGATTTTGCTTTATGTGTCTTTGCAACATTCCGTTTTCCTTTAAGCAAAAAGTAAGTGAGTAAGATCAGGAAATACCACAATCACACACCGCGGACCAACCCACGGCACAGTGAGGAAGAGTCACAGAACATTTACAGTAACAAGACATAAAAAGCAAACCAACCAGTCTCGTCCTCTCGAAAATGATTGCAGAACTAGAAAGGACACAAAGTAATGCATAACAAAACAAAGACAGACACCGGACCCCCACAACCAATGGGAAGCACGTCAAACAACAGATCAACAGCAACAGAACAACTGCCTTAGAACGGACAGCAGCCTAAGCCACATGGGCGCTTAAATGCATTTATTGGTACCAAATCTTCGCCCTAGATTCTGTTGCTGTTAAAACACAAAATCGTTTAGCTAGCATGGAGGCTTCTTAACTAATACAGTGTATCATCACAGAGAAACAATCAAATCAAAATAACACACTATGATGAAACAAAGAAAATGGTTCATGGCTCACAGATAGTCAGAGCTAAAGGAAACCCAACCAATGACAAGCATCTGGCATGAACTAACCGATTAAAGCTTTACGTCAGTGCCGTCATTGAGTCTGACGCCTGACCCACCGTTGTGCAATTAAAGGGGAAACTATGCAGACAGTCGCATGATATTCAATTTGAATCCAACTCTTTTATATAATTATCTTTTTTAATTGATCACTAAAATTGGATTTTCCAAACATTCTTTTAAACCTTTGACAATTTATAAGCGTGGCATGGAGTCGAAACAAGTATAATATCGTGTCTTGCTTTACTACCACGTATCCATTGGAATAGAAACTTGTCGTTACTTTGTGTTCATTCTAGTTTTGCAAGCATCTCGATGGAAAAGAGAGAGCTGGTTGCTTTGCTTTGTTTGTCTTCCTGGTGTCTCGTGATTGTTGTGTGGCTCTTCCTCACGATGTGTTGGGTTTGTCTGCAGTTTGCGATTGTAGTATTTCCTGATCATACTTAATAGCTTTTTTGTAGAAATATACCTTTATCTTTAGAAACCTCTTCACAGGCTTTCTTTGCAATTTCTACACTTTTCTTCATAAGCTTCTCAGCTTCTTCTTCTGATACAGCAAGATGTTTCATGAAACCATCTATAGACGCTTGATAACTCACAGTCACTATAACGTCAGAACCAGCCTCTAGAAATCTGAAAATATGTAATAACATAGAAACATGTGTATCAGCCATCAGAGCAGATTTGGAAAAGAAATGCCAGTCCATGAGATATTGAACTTGTGGCATTCGTTGATGGAGGAATAAAAAGTATCTATTTAGACATCACCAATATCTCATACACCACACATATCTCATACATTAGATAATCATATTGGATGTTGTTTGTTTGGGTGTCTTAAAATTGTATGAATGAGCCAATCATTCTTAAAATGTGAAGCCACCCAAACATGAATCAGGCAATCAGATTAACAGCTAAAAGAGTCTTTTCTCTCTCTCTCTCTCTCTCTCTTTCTCTCTCTCTAATATAACCTTGGACATGAGATTAAGTCCAAGTAATATAATACCGCCCACTATATATGTAGATAACATTCTACCAAGTAGCATGGAATCATATATAAATAGACTAGCAGAAGAATGTGAAACTTATATTTACTCACGCCTGTCAATCCCATACTCACTTACTTTTGGAGATGTACGTGAATGTTCGGAACTGAAATAGTCAGGCCTTTAGTTAAGAGTGCATAACAGAATTTAAATATTTCTCTTATTTCTCAACCAAAACATGTGCTAAAAGTTATTGATATTTACAATTTTACTGAAAATTTTTGCTTATCTAAACCTGTGAATAGTGTTTAGAGCTATATAGTGAGAAACCCTAATCCGCTTTAAAACCAGAACCACTGCCGGTTGAGCCTTCGGGAGTTCCTGGACAAAGAACCACCCGGCCAGTACTGGTACAGCCAAGGAACACGGCCACAAACAATAATTCTACTGGTTTTAGCATGTCGAAACTGGATATTAGTCATTAAAATGTTTGTCATATTAAAACTATTTTTTTTTTGCTTAATATGTAAGGAACACCAGGGATAAAATTTAGCACTTGCTAACTTGCTAAATGCTAGTAGTTTTCTCCAAAAAGCAAGTAGAAATTGCCATCACTTGCTATTTTTAGCATGTGGAAACAAGTCACTCTCATATGAACCAGATTATACGTTGTATGGCAAACAGTGTAGATCCTGATCAGCCAGCTTCTTCAGAAGCTGGCTGATCTGGGTCCACACTGTTTGCAAGGAAGCCTGAATATAAGTTCAGAAAACTGAAAATGCTAAATTGGTTTTGTCTATCAGTTAATGCTGCGTGGGTAATTTGCAATGTTACTGAAAAAAATAGTTCTAACATTTTCAGTGAAAAAGCAAGTTGATCAGCATCTTTAGCAAGTGAGAAAAATAGCCACTCGCTATTTGTAGCAAGTGGTTAAAAATCTAAAATTTGATCCCTGAACACCTCCAAAAAGTACATGCTCTAGTAAGATGTAACATTTCTCCTAGGCATCAACTGTTCGCTAGTGTCTGGTTTACAGCATGCTGGACTTAAATGCAGGGATGCAAACAAAGTGCAATCTTACCTCTTATGCATCTGTAGAAGAGCCTCTGGGTTGGTGTGCAGTAGTCTTGCTGACCATAGCGGGTCACCCTAAAAGTATGAGGGGAAATCATAGGGCAGATAAGCAAAATATTTAGCATAAAAATGTGTATTTTCTTACCCATCGATTCAAACATGTGTTTTGGTTGAGAAATAAGAAAAATAATTTTTTGTTAGGCACTCTTATCTGGGGGCCTGGAAATAATACAGAAGGAGATTATAAAGCCTTATCGCCGTATGTGTCGTTGCCAGTGTTATATGTGCAGCAAATATATACCAAAGGTGTATATTATGCACGAAGACTGATCAGGACCGACCGCACTTTGGTATTGATACAAAACCAGTCTCATCTATCAGCCCCAGGTGTGTGTGTGTGTAGGGGGGGGGGTACTCTGATATATTCACACTTACGTATGCTCAGACCATTCAGGGGGCCCACAATCTTGAATTTCAATACTTGGGGGGGGGGGGGGGGGGGGTTAGAACACATATTATGTTTTGGGGTATGAAGATTTTGTGGATATTTTTTTTGGGGGGGAGGGGGGTCATCACAAAACTGAACAGGTTTAGGGCGAAGATTTGGTACCATTAAAATGCATTTAAGCCCCCGGTGGCTTAGGCTGCTGTCCGTTCTAAGGCGGTGGTTCTGTTATTGTTGACTTGTTGTTAATTGTTTCTCCCATTGTGGGAGTCTGTAATTGTTCTATGTTTTGTTGTGCGTTACTTTATGTCCATTCTAGTATTGCAATCATCTTGATGGGGAAGACAGAGCTGGTTGCTTTGCTTAATTTGTCTTCCTGGTGTCTTGTGATGGTTGAACGGCTCTTCCTCGCGGTGCCATGGGGTAGTCTGCGGTTTGTGATTGTGGTATTTCCTGATCATACTCACTAGCTATTTTAGAGGTCATTTCTATGCATTTTAGGGTCTTTTATTGAGGTCAATGTAGAGAATGGGGATATTTTTGGGGTTGGTAAAATTCAAATATTTTTATTTGCATGCCTAATGTTCCAAATATTTTTTTTTTCGTAAGCAGTAGATGCCGGGTCCAAGCTTACGTATTCCTGAAGAAAAAAATGAGAATACCCCTGGGCCAAATGAGCCTTTGGCTCACGTGAACTAAAATAGTAAGAATGAACAGTTTTCATGGTGAGGTTTTTAGCTAAACTCCAATACAGATCGACAATAATTTTACTTCTTGTAATACGTGGCTAGGTTTTAGCTATTTTCATTTCACGCTTTTAATTTCACCGTCTACACCCATTGACTTGTTTTAGAGTTGCCTCCCTTGACAGACAAAACGTATTTTCGTTTTCAATATGTTGTAGCAAAGCCTTTCTTGTCCTGTCATAGCAAAAATAAACGAAAGCTTTTATTTAACTTACAAATATATTGTCGTGTCCTTCTCGAACAAGTTCAGTTGCTGTCCCTCCATCAAGTATGCAATACATTCTGTCGACGTTCAACGTTGCTTTAGTGTAAGGGAGCTTACTCTTATAAGTCGTTCCTGTGGCCTATTTACACTGCAGTCAATGTTCGCAGAGCGGTTCGATCGAAATTAGACGTATAATCCTAGAAATGAAAATAACTACCTTAACCTTCTATCGTTTGCCACGGAGTCAAATGAATGGGGACCCGTTTACGTAACGACATCGTTTCTAGTACTATCCGTAAGCTCACGGGGTCAGGCAATCTGTACAGCCGAGTTTATGGGGGTAGTTTAAAATTGGTGCTGTTGGGTCAAAAATCGCCCATAAATTTGTAATCAGAACGTCCGTCTCGTAAGTACGTCCGTGTTTTAGTAAAGTCGATAACAGGGGTAACAACCTACGTCGTAGCATGGATGTTGCAAACACGTAGTATGGCGCCATCTTTGATTTACACGGTAAGTTTTTCCCTTCGTAAAATTATACAAATAAGTGTCTGTCAAAACTAAGCAGTGCAGGCGGTGCCTAACATCCCACTTGGCCTGACAGAACGTATAATGATCACGCCCAGAAATGCCGTTGCCTTTGTAATCATTCACCCACAAGTATCGAAGCGGGAGACACGAGGATAATTTCAGCAGTCACCCGCTTCGATATTTGTGGGTGAATGATTATAAAGCAACGGCATTTCTGGGCATGACCATAATATATTCTGTTCAAGTGTGATGTAAGGCACCGCCTGCACTGTCTAGTTTTGCCAGACACTAATTTGTATTATTTTACGAAGGGAAAAACTTACCTTGTAAATCAAAGATGGCGTCATACTACGTGTTTGCAGCGCCCATGCTATGACGTAGGTTGTTACCCCTGGATAAGGGCACACTAATCCATGGGGCACAGACACCACCAACAATAATAATAATAATAATAAGTTCAGAGAGAAACGTGCTAAAAGCAGCACATTTTATTATTCTATCAAAGCATTGAGAATTTAAAATTTAAAACACGGCTGAAGCCTAAGCCAGAGTTTCAAATTTAAAATATTAGCCTTACATAAAATAATATAGTAGAACCAGCTACACTTTAAACATGAAAGTTAGCATAAAACAAACGTTTTGTGTGCTCTCTATATGCCAGAGGCGGGCGCATTGCGCCGTCATTACAGTCGGTCAGGCAATCAAATTTAAATATCTGAACAAAACGAACATGCGCACGTCCCCCGCTCCATGCATTTGTCGTACTCTGAAACATTGTAGCTGGTGCTATCCCGAAATGTTGTGGAAGTGAACTCCACATCTTAGCATAAGTGGTACGGGAGTATACCTAGTGCCATAGCTGCTTATTTTCTACAGTCTTCGCGTACCTAAAAGAGTTATGGTTTTAAAAGTTAATAGATCATTTAAATACACTGGAGATAAATTGTTTAAGATTTTAAAAGATTCAAATGCAATTGCCCGCAAATGCCTGACTTTTAAGGAGGGTAACTGAGACTTCACTACATGTTTCACAGCTAGAGTCAAAATCTCTATAAATAGATCGAAGGGCCTTTTCTTGTATTTTTTTCAATCTCATTGTTATTTGTTTCCCCAATTGTTTCCCCACAAAAATGCCAGGTTAGCGGGCAATAATTGAAATTTGACATAATAAAAGAATAATGGCAAACAAAATGATGACGAGGCTTTGGATGCTGAGTATCATTTTGTCAGCCGAGGTCTTTTTGTGAAAATGTACATAACTCTTGAAGCGCACCATATATTCTGATCAAATTTTGCATACTTAAGCAGTTTTTCAAATTGGCAGGGAAAATGACAAAGAAAAGAAAAATATAAAGAAAAAATATTAGTCACACCTGGATTCAAACCACTGTACGTCAGGTTGTTGGATTACAAGAAAGCCTCCCAGACCACTCGGCCACCACGTGTTTTTTACTACACTAGAGCAATTTACCTATATGTCATTCAGCTGTGCTCATCAGATAAAAATTGCACGACCCATGCACGAACCTGGCAGTACCACCGTATACTGATTAATCTATGTTAACCATGGGTCGTGCCCATTATAGTCAGTTGATTCTTTATTTGTCTCTGTTATTCTTTTTTTAAAGAGAATCATTCTTTTCTTTTTTTGAGGGGTGAGGTGGGGCTCATTATTCTCTAATCATTTTCTCTATACTCCCATACTCATTATAGAATAGGCCATTATTCTAGATCTCTAATCATTGAATTCCATCCAGACCCTCACGTATGGTTATTTTTATGGGCATTTGGGTTCAATATTACACAGCCGAGAAATCATGGAGGGAAGGGACAAAAGTAAGTGCGGTTAAAGTTCGATCTAGGGAAAATTTCCAGCTGTCAAGCAGGTGTGATTTCACCTTCACGGCTCCAGGAATGCATGTAGCTGCTGCTTATTCTATGGGATCATATCTTTAACTAATTGATGAGCAATGCATTATCTCACCTTTTACTTCTCTACTAACACAAGTTATGGACAAACATCCAAATAATACTTGGGTTCAGGATCATGGAAAGATAGATTGTCAATTGCAGCCATAAGTACAGTACCACTGCCATTTGTCATGTTGAGAAGATAACAAGGCGTTCGTTCGTTGTTTCGTATAAACTTCCAGTACTGGAGCACAAGGAAATCAGGATTCCTGTAACTTTAATCTTCTTGACAGTGCCGGAAAGATTACTTATATGACATAACAGCTCTGCTGAAAGAAAATGTGGCTGTGGGGGCATAGACAAGGCTGTGAGTGTGACCCGGGCTTGTAAATGATGGGACTTTAAATCTCCTGTTGTCTGGTCGCGGAGGATAAAACACTTTTGTGTCCCCTCCCAGTCCCAAACAAAAAACTCGGAAATTATGGGTGTTTTTTTTTTTTTTTTTTTTTTTGGGGGGGGGGGGGGGGCACTTATCCCAGTCCCAAGGCTGTGGGGCTGGAGTGTGTGCCCCTCATCTTCCATTTTGTCGATGCTTCCATTGCAAATCCCATGTAGTCTAGTAGTCGCACATCTAATTAAGTAATAGCTGTGCCCCCTCCCCCGACCAGACTCGGAGAAATCAAGAGAGCCCCAGTCCCTAGGCTGCTGCCGCACTGGGCCCATGTTATTGGGTTGGGGGTGAATGAAAAAGTACAAAATACAGGGGAACATATGCCCAGTCTTTTCTTAGTTGTGGACTTTATTGTTTTCTAGCATTTTTTTCAAATTTTAAGCCCCCATCCCCCTCACAAGGGCTCTGCTGTTTTTCCGAACATTGGGCTGACTCAGACTTGCATTGCAACTGCTGTGCCCCCCCCCCACCCCTTTCCCACTTGGGAACCTAACCAAAGTTCCAAGAAGACGACAAGAAAATGCAAAATAATAGTTAGGAACAAGGTGTTTGAGTCCCAAGGGGGGAGGTACTCTCATTTTTTCTTCACAGGTAGGCTCTGGCCAAGCATCTACCGTTCACCCCAAAATAAATATCAAGAATTTCAAGCACCCCAAAAAATATTCGAAATTTTAGCCACCCCAAAAATATCCCCAATTCTGTACCTTAACCTTAAGAAAAGACCCTAAAATACACAGAAATTACCCCTAATTATAGCCCAATTTTGTGATGACCCCAAAAACATCCACAAAATCTTCATACCCAAAAGAATATTCATTTTTCTGAAACCCCCCCCCCCCCCCAAATATCGAAATTCGAAATTTTGAACCCCCCCCCCTCGAATAAAATAGCCCGAACCTACGTATGTATGAAAATATCAGACTACCCCCCCCCCCACCCCATCCTGGGATTTGAGTGTCTAACCTTACTTAAAATTGAGGTTATAGAATATGGAAAAAAGGGCTTCAAAATGGCTTGAAATGCATTCTCAGAGACATAGATTTTAAAAAATTTCCGGGGGAGCTCCCCCCGACCCCCCTCCAATGAGCGGGGGGTTCCACCCCCTCTCATACTCACCCCCCCCCCCCCCGCTAACGGCTTGCGCCGCTCGCTTCAAGCCTTCGGCTTCAAGTGCCCCCCCCCCCCACCCCCGTACACAACCCCTCTGGGTCCAGCCCTGCTTGAGCTCATAACTATTTCAAAATTTGTATATAAAAGGGCATTTTTAATAAAATCCAAATACGCTATATACAGTCTTGTCTATAAAAACTGGTGAAGACCTTCAAATCTGATGAAATAACTCCAACGACAGCTTGTTTATTCTTGTGACGTGAAGTCTGTAGATTAAATCTGCACTTGTATTCAGTATTTCACGACAAGGCACGTGCTTGTCTGTCTGACTGTCTCCCAAGGAGGGGGGGGGAGAGAACTCTTTTTTACGCCGGCTTGGACCCAACATCTACTGTATACCCCCAAATTATATCTGGAATATCAGGCATACCAAAAATTATATTTGAAATTTTAGCAACCCCTGAAAAGATCTCCATTCTGTACATTAACCTTAAGAAAAGACCCTAAAATGCATAGAAATGGCCCCTAAAACAAGTCCAGTTTTGCGATAACCCCCCAAAAATATCACACGATCTTCATACCTCCCCCCCCCCCCCCCCAAAGTAATTCATTTTTCTGAAAACCCCAAAAATATTGAAATTCAAGATTTTGAACCCTCAAAAGTGGTTAGAGCCTACGTATATATACTCGGACCCAGTATAAAAGTACCGTCAATGTAAGAGGGTCTGGATGGGGTATAATGATTAGGGAATAATGACCCTTTTTTATAATGAATAGTGAATAATGAACCAAAAAATAATGAATAGTGAAAAATGAGGGCCTAAAATTAATGAATAATCCTATTTTTTAATGAATTGGACAAAAAATTAATGAATAGTGAATAATCAGATTTCTTTGCCACCTTTCTTACTTTTAATGAATAATTGGTCTTATTTTAATTAATAACCCTAAATTTTAATGAGATGAATAATGTTAAATTTTTAATGAATAGTGAATACCAGACCCCCCCCCCCCCCATCCAGACCCTCATATATATATGAAAAATGTCAGAGTTTCCCCCACCCATCCCACACCCTGGGGCCTGCCTGCCTAGCTACCTACCTACCCCATCTATCGGTCCATCCACATCTATATATCATGCATCACCACATGCGAGGATAATGTACAGCTGTGCAAGTCAGAAAAAGGGAGTGAACCGCAGAGCATTTTCTTTTCAAAAGCCAATACTTGTTCTCTCAATTGCTCTCAATTAGAAGGTAAGTTAGGTGTTTAGAAACGGAAGTAAGATTATTGTCAACAAATTTTTTGAGAAGTTAGTCCAATTAAATGGTTATTTAGCTTTCTTGTTGAAGCACAAACTACAAATAAATACTTAAAATTGTTCTTCTTTTGATAGACAAACTGTTTTGATAATTTTAGGATACAAGGGAGAAAAGCAATGAATATTTTGAAAACCCTGGACTCCACCCAGTTTTTGGCCACAGGTGACCTGGTGACGGGGCCTAGCACTGAATTCAGGGGCATATGATTGATTTTTATTTTATCTGATCAAAGATGAAAAAAATTTAAAGTCGCAGTTCTGCAACTAGACGAGGCCTTGCAACAACGGAATACGGAATTTACTTTAACATGCTATATATTCTTGTTCAAACTTTCACAGCATGGAGTGAAAGGAAATACTCTAAATTGGATTAGAGCTTTCCTGGTAGGTCGAACCCAGGCTGTGGTGCTGGAGGGGGAGAGCTCATCAGAGGTTCCTGTGACATCTGGTGTGCCCCAGGGATCTGTTCTTGGGCCTCTCCTCTTCCTGCTCTATATAAACGACCTACCACAAAATATACAAGCCCAGGTAAGACTTTTTGCCGACGACACGGCTGTCTATCTAACAGTTGGATCCTCAGACGATAGGGACACCCTCCAAGCAGACCTCAATACCTTACAGGAATGGGAGCTGGCGTGGGACATGGAATTTAACCCTAGCAAATGCCAGGTGCTCCACATTACAAGGCACTCCTTCGTTTGAACCAGCTCCGGCCCTGTTATTCGCCGTAGAGACCAGTTTTGGCATTATTTTCATGATCAATTGACCTACTTCCGGTGGCGCCATTTGCAAAATGATGTAAACAAACGAAATCATGGATTGGATTCGGACCCTCTGCAATCTAATTACAGTACTGGTAATATTTGGTTCCAGTTTGAAATATGCATATAATGTTCCATCCCAGCACAGCTCTTCTCCGTCATCATGCTTTCAGACACGTATAGACTATCAATCCAAGGATGTCCAATACATGATGGTTGATGACGACTGAACTCTCTCTCATTGTACCCAAGCATTAGACGAGGAAAGATGCATACACTCCTCTACATTTCTATACTGATGATTGCAACAGCATCTGATGTGGAAGAAAATCCAGGCCCACGTACACCCAAGTATCCCTGCCAGATTTGTGAGAAGGCAGTCACCTGGAAACAGAGAGGTATAGCATGTGATGATTGTCAGCAATGGTACCACGTACAGTGCATGTGCATGGACACACATATGTATGAGACCCTCGGTAATCACAGCAGTTTATCATGGCACTGCGACAACTGTGGGATGCCTAACTTTGCAACAAGCCTATTTGAATCATTCATCTTAGACTCTCAAAACAGCTTTAGCATACTCAACTCTTCATCTGCCACGTCTACATCCAGCCCTGGACCCCCCATGTCTGCTTCATCACCCATCAACTCACGGAAGAAGAAACAAACCCCATCATTCCGGAGTCTTAGAACGCTAGTCATCAACTTTCAAAGCTGTAGAACAAGAAAGAAGAGATCGGAAACCTGCTGGAGACATCAAACCCAAGAATCATTTTAGGGACAGAAACCTGGCTCAACCCCGGCATCTTCAGTTCTGAGATCTTCCCACCAAATTATGACATAATGCGACAAGATAGAAGAGATGTATATGGTGGTGTTTTACTGGGGATCAAGAATGACCTGATCTATGAGAAGTTAGAAACAAGGGACGATGTAGAGGCTGTCTTTGCAAAAATAACTCTGGACAGGAACAAAACCCTTATAGTAGGTTCAGTCTACAGACCACCAAGCAGTGATCATAACTACATGGAAGACCTCTGCTCTACTATTGAGGACCTCAAGAAAAGGTTCAAGAATGCTGTATTTTGGATCGGCGGTGACCTCAATCTACCAGACATTAACTGGCAATCAAGCACTGTTGAAGGACATCAAAACAGCACTAGAGTAAACAATATGATTCTAGACCTAGCTGAAACCTGTGATATGCAACAGATGGTATCTCAGCCAACCAGAAAAGACAACATTCTAGATATCTTTTTCACCAACAGGCCAACATTGACAACACGCTGTACGACTCTACCAGGCCTCGGAGACCATGATATTGTGTTCGTCGAATCCAGCGCCTCAGCGAAGAGATCCAAACCAGCTAAGCGACGCATACATCTATGGAAGAAGGCTAACTTGGAGTCTATGAAGTCCAGCTGTAAGTCATTTCAACAAGAATTCCTACAAAAGTTCAACAGTAACAGCAATGTAAACACCATGTGGAATGACATCAAGAATCACTTGCTCAGCACTCTAGATTTATTCGTCCCATCAAAGATGACAGGCTCTAGATTCAGTCAGCCTTGGATTACAAGAGACATCAAACAACTAAGCCGCAGAAAGAAGAGGGCATATGTGAGGGCTAGAACATCCAAAAAGCGAAAGGACTTCGAACGCTATGAGAAGCTAAAGAAAAGCTCCACTGAAACCTGCAAGACAGCATACAATGACTATATCACTAACATCATTAGTCCAGACTCATCAAGCAACCCGAAGCGCTTTTACGGATTTATAAAGAGTAAGAAGATTGAAAACCATGGAGTAGCTCCCCTTAAGGCGAAGACAGGCTTCACCCATTCTGACAGTGCAACAAAAGCCAACATCCTGAATGATCAGTTTTCTTCAGTGTTCAACAAAGGTGAAGACCCATCTACTATCCCGGACATGGGACCAAGCCCTCATCCAACAGTCGACAACATCACAGTCACAGAGAATGGAGTCCACAAACTATTGGCAGGCCTTGAACCGCATAAGGCTTCGGGACCAGACCAGCTACCAGCAAGACTGTTGAAGGAACTAGCATCAGAACTTGCTCCGATATACACCCTTCTCTTCCAGGCTTCGCTAGACCAAGGCATCATACCTGATGAGTGGAAATCTGCCAATGTGGTTCCAATCTACAAGAAGGGCGACAGAAGCAAGCCAGAGAACTATCGACCTGTCTCTCTGACCTCTATCACCTGCAAGACTCTAGAACACATAGTCAGCAGCACAATAATGAAGCATATGGACCATCATTCTATCCTGACAGATGCTCAACACGGATTCCGGAAAAGGAGATCATGTGAGACACAGCTCCTGCTCACAATACAGGATCTAGCCAGCACCATTGATGTAATGGGACAGACTGATGTAATCCTCCTGGACTTCTCCAAGGCCTTCGATAAGGTTCCGCACCTACGACTATTATCGAAGATCAGATACTATGGGATACGAAACAACCTCAACAGATGGATCAGCAGCTTCCTGGAAGGTCGCAACCAACAAGTACTGCTAGATGGATCATCATCTACTTCTTCCCCGGTGGAGTCAGGTGTTCCACAGGGGAGTGTCCTCGGCCCATTGTTGTTCCTTCTGTACATTAACGACCTCCCAAAGTACATATCGCCAGAATCCGTCGCTCGACTTTTTGCTGACGACTGTGTGTTGTACCGCCGTATTAACTCTGAGGAAGACGCCCACAAGCTGCAGAAAGACCTTGATGGCCTCCAGAAATGGGAGAGAGACTGGCTCATGGAATTTCACCCGCAGAAGTGTCAGACTATGCATATCACCAACAAAAGGAAGCCCGTAACAGTACCATATACCATACATGGACATGTACTAGAAGAAGTCGACACAGCAAAGTATCTTGGGGTCAACATACACAAACAACTCAACTGGAACCACCATATCAGCTCTGTCACAAAGAAGGCCAACAACACACGTTCGTTCCTCCAGCGTAACATCAGCCAGTGCCCAAAGAAGACCAAGGAGCTATGCTACAGAACCCTTGTGAGGCCCTTAATGGAATATGCCACTGTTATCTGGGATCCGTTCACAGAAGCAAATATACGGAAATTGGAAATGGTGCAGCGTAGATCAGCAAGAATGGTTTGTTCTGACTATCGGAGAACCAGCAGCATCTCATCTATGTTGCAGCAACTCCAGTGGCCGACCCTTCAGGAACGTAGAGCACAGGCGAAGGTCACCATGATGTACCGGATTGTGTACCAGCTGGTTGACGTACCAACCACTTACCTCATACCAATCAGCTCTATTCGAGGCCATGGACTCAACTACCTTGTACCTTATGCCAGAACCCAGATCTACCAGAGATCCTTCTTCCCTGACACCATCCGACTCTGGAACAGCCTTCCCCAGTCAGTAGTAAGCTGCCCTACCATCGACAGCTTCAAGAGGGAAGTCCAGCCAGTCGTCATGAGATAGAAAGTACTGGATGTTTTTAACTGCACTGTACATACACTTTGGTCAAGTTTTTAGATCCACTGTAGATAGCTCTTGCACCGCGCTGCGCCAGTACGAGTATACGCCGGAAGGTGTCTGTACTATATAGGAAGAAGAAGAAGAAGAGGTCGAAACATCCATTGAACACCCAGTACTCCCTTCATGGACAGGTACTTGAGGCAACTGACACAGCAAAGTATCTTGGTGTAAGTATTGCTAGGGATCTTAACTGGAACGACCACATCAGCTCAATAACTGCGAAAGCAAACAGGACCCTGGGCTTTGTTAAACGAAACGTTAAGACCAACAATGAGAAGGTAAAAGAACTGGCCTACAAAACATTAGTTCGTCCCCAAGTTGAGTATGCCTCCCCAGTCTGGTCCCCCCACACAAAGCATAATATAAATAAAATTGAAATGACCCAAAGAAGAGCAGCTAGATGGGTCAAAAACCAATTCTCCCCATATGAAAGTGTCACTAACATGCTGAGTGAGCTTGGTTGGAGGTCACTGGAAGATCGACGGATTGATGCCCGGCTGATAATGTTTTACAAAATTGTCCATGGTTAGGTTGCGATTCAACTTCCAGCATACTTTGTTAAACCCTTAAGATATACTCGCCACATGCACACTCTTTCATTTAGGCAGATACACACTGCTGCCAGCTATTACCAATATTCCTTTTATCCTGCATCAGTAGTTCTATGGAACAGACTCCCCTCTGAAGTTGTACTTTTGGAAGATCTTGACTCATTCAGGGAAGGAGTCTGCAAGATCAACCATCGGTCACCTTAATTTAAATACACTGTTTTTAAACTCTTTTACCTGCACCTCTTCTGCACTAACACTATAACTTTTATCAAGTCTCACTATCGCACTTTTTATCTCCTACAATCTTTCTTTAAACTCTTGCACTGACAGCGCAACTGCACGTAATACTCGAAATGAGGGTGCTGCAGAATGGATAGATAGATAGATATTGAATTCCCACTTTATTGTGGCCCTTATTTTTCAATAAGTAAAAGTCAAATAGGAAGTTGCCGTGGTGTAGGGGATAAACCAATGTCTTGTAAAGGTTTCGGCCGTGAGTCATTTCAGACATGAGTCGTTTCGGCCGTGGGTCGTTTCGGCCTAGGTTGTTTCGGCCTGATTTTAGGGTGGGTCGTTTCGGCCTATTTTGGTGGGTCTTTTCGGCCCAATATCCCCCACCCCCAATATTTTCAGGCTTTCCAGCATTCCTAGTTTTTCCTAGTTTTCCTACTTTTTCCTAGTATTTTAAATGTGCTCCTAGTTTTTCCTAGTTTTGACAAAAACCTCCTAGTATTCCTAGTTTTTCATAAATTTGGCACCTTTTTGGATGAGTGTTTTGAGATTCAAATTGTTTCAGAAGAAGATCTTTAGGGTGTTGAATTGACAGTCTTTGGTGTTCTTTGTGTGGCCTGTTGTCACTGATGCATAGTCTAGCCTTCTCAGGTAATAACTGAAGGTTGGACTATACTCTATGATGACTACAATTGACTCAAACTCCTTAGTGGAACCTTAGAGTTTTGCAAGATCAGTTTGAACATAAGAAATAAACCATAATATGAATATGTTGACATGTCATGTTCGTGACATCTTGCATTGTTGTTTTAAAATGCTGTATCCATCCTTAGACCATTGTAAGTGACTACCTAACTCTTGCACCAGTGTGAAACACACTCTATTTTGGTCTGATGGTCATTTTTTTCTGAAGTTTCATATAAGGCAGTATAAAAAGGAGTGGGGTAAAGTAAATGCTTTTTGTTTGAAGTCTTGCTTTTCATCTGAGGTCATGTAGGAATGAAAAGTTGATCCTAACGACACTTTCCTAAGGCAGGAGTACTCTGTACTCTGAATGTGCTGGACCTGGGAATCGAACCTGCAAAACTCCAGATTATTAGTATGGACACACTGCAAAAGACTGGGCTGTTAAATATTAATGGATTGCAGCAATTGGGTTTATTGACATCTGAATAATGTCCTGATATACTAAAATCACTATAAGGTTATCAAGAAGTCAAGTCTAATACACCCCAAGTCTAAGGAAGATATATGCCTATATCTGTCTAAATCTTATATTCAAAAAGAGCATACCATAAATGGGAGCATTGTCCTCTGAAATTCTTCATTTTCTGAAGGTATAATTGCCCCTGCAAAATGACCAGAGATGGCTTCCTCTGCTTTCTTGGTTTTCAAAATTTTCCGGGGGAGGATCCCCGAACCTCTCTTTCAGAAGTGTGTTGTTATTTTACAATCCATTACTGCTCAACACAAGACTAGTCGGAAAAGTGAGGTATACAACCCAAGGAGTGAACACGCACACAAATGGGGTCTACTTCCTTAATTTGTGATTTGTTGGCTAAGGTTTTGCTGTACCCTCTATCTGTCAACATACAGGGCTGGAAAAGACCAGGATCCAGTAAAAATGCTAAAAATTCAATGTTAATTTGATCTTTGTTTTTATTAGAATTTAAGTGAAACAACCTTTATTGCGCCTAAAATAGTCTTTTTAAAGAACTTTAATTTCATATAAGAGTCTGCTCTGTTGACTGCAGAAGAAAACTTTGTCAGCTTAACAGTCTTGTAGTATCACTGTGTACGGTTACTTTGGTAAATGAGTAGGGGAAAGTAAAACATATAACCAAATAACTCCTAGTTTTTGCCTCAAACTTCATAGATTTTCCTAGTTTTTTCCTAGTATTTTGTAAATACTTTTCCTAGTTTTCTCCTTTATATAGTTTTTTCAAAGATGCTGCTGGAAAAACCTGTATTTTATATAACTCATGATAATATGTTCTTTTTTATGAAGTCTCTTACTACGTAACCTGTGCAGCGCTGCAGTCTCGAAAGAACCCAGCAGTCGCTTTTTGCACATGCTCAGTTAAAATAAATCCAAGCAAAGATAATTAATACATGTACTACTAGTTGAAAGCAGTGCTCTGCATTAAAGGATTTAGTAGAAATATATTGTCTAATGGGACAAGCCCAATTTTGGCGATCCCTAGATTTACTGAAACGAAGCATTAATATAATAAGGGGTTCTAATTCCTTGGGATATAATACTTCGGAGTGCCTATGTCTATGCGTGTATATATGTTCAGCTTCTGCTAAGACCAGAATGTGCGCAAATGCATTCACTGCTCGCGCAATAGCCCTACTAGCTAGCCGTGTATGTTTCATTTGTGTCATGTCGCATGCGTGTCATTAATTAAAGGGCTTATCTACTCAGAAGTGATTTCACAGTTTTCTTAATGTTGAGCAATCAATCACTATTAATGGATTAGAGTTTTGAGATGATAATAGCATATCATAATCTTTGACACATTGACAATAAACATGGTCAGTAAATTATTAAATATATATTGCTCCTTGCTATTTATCTGGAAGATACTCTGAACACTTCACTCACATGTATTGTATTAGTTAGCAAAAAGCATTGTAGTATGTTTAATGCTAATGAACTTTTTGTATTGTATTGTTGTATTGTATAAATTTATTTTCCCAAAAGGCAATGAACTCTTCCAACTGAAAGGAGTGGAATATTCTATTGGGCTTAAATTGGTTAATTGATGAGTTGCCCCATTTTGGTTACATAAGTATATATCATGTATGCATGCAACGAAGACCCAGACGAGACTGCACAAACGCGCATACATATATATCATGTATACCTGCAACAAAAACCCAGACAAGACTATACAAAACCTAAATGTATGTAAACTTTCCAAACATCACCATTATTCCAAACAGCGAAGGTCCATGCGCGCATTCTAGCAGTAACATTCAGTGCTACAAAATAACTGACAAAAACGGGTAGATAATAATTGAAGAAAGGAATAGGCAAATAGGCGCTGAATATTTGTTTTAGAAACTTTCCAAAGATCCGACTGTATAGTGTTTCCCACAGCCTGAAAAAAGGGCAGGGTTCTGGCCAGAAGAAGGGCACTTTTGATGCGTGAAATTCACCCAAAAGGGCACTTTTGTTAGAACCGACTCTTCAAATGTGTGTTAGATAAAGGATTTTATGTCTGTTCAAAGGTTAGAATATATTCTAGTAGAGCATAGGATTCATTGGGATAACAAAAAGTTATTTTATACAGTAAAAATTAAAATATGACTATTTTTTATATTAAAATGAAAATAAGGGCAGGAGGGGGGAGCTTTAGGGCAGCAGGGTGCTCCCCCCTGCTATTCTTCTTTTTGGGAAACACTACTATATCAACACCATTCATGCGCGGATCCAGAGGGGGGGCAGGGTATCCGGACCCCCCCCCCCCCCCCCCTGAAAAATCACAAGAATATAAGGTTCCCTGGCATTGTTGGTCCGGATCAGATTCCCAAAAAAATACAAAGCTACCAAGCCAGCATTCTCGCAAGAACACTCACTGCTGCAAAAAAAACTAATACAAGCTGGCAGATGATGATTATGGACAGAAATAAGACCTGTTTTTTTTATATAAACCTGCCGAGGTTCCGACTGCATTGCCATGGTTCATATGAAATCGCACTTGCGCGCATTCTCGCAAACACACTCACTAGTACAAAATAACTAACAAAACAGGGCACTTTTTGAAATAATGATTGTGGACAGAAATAGATCTACGGGGATCTTTTTATATAAACTTTCCAAAGATCCGACTGGATTAAACGCTACATGGGTCGAGTAGCGAAGGCTCATACCAGACTGTACATGCTTGCATACTCGCAATAACACTTACTGGTAAGTAATAACTAACACAAACGGGCAAATAATGTTTGTGGTGAAAAGAGAGCATTTCAAAAATCCGAATCCATAAAACACTTGAACATATCAGCCAGTGATCTGACCCACTTACACAACATTTGCCCCCATAAGCAAATAATCTTATCATCTATGTGCAGCAGACGACTTAAGCAGGCAGCATTTGAACCAACACCTGGGCCAAAATCTAGGCGCATAGTCCCACTTGATGGCTGAGCATGCATGATAAAACGATTACTTCACGCATGTTAAAAGCCCTATGCTACCTGTCGCATGATGTGTAATACGAACAGCAAAGACAAATAATTCAGCCATTGCTGCTTGCATATACAGGGTATGGATTCGGAAGAATATAGGGGCCAAAATTTAGACGTCTGGGCTCTGTGGATGGCTGCGCATACATATTTAAGGGCGATTTTATACAAATGCAATAAATTATATGAGATTGACCAATTTTCATACATGCGTAGGATCGGGTCATTTTTGGAGAGTTCAAAATTTTGAATTTCAATATTTTTGGGGGTTTTCAGAAAATGAAAATTTTTGGGGGTATGAAGATTTTGTAGATATTTTTTGGGATCATCACGCAATTGGACTATATTTAGGAGTCAATTCTATGCATTTTGGGGTCTTTTCTTAAGGTCAAGGTACAGAATGGGGGATGTTTTGGGGGATTGCTAAAATTTCGAATATTTTTTTGGGGTGCTTGAAATTCCTGATATTTTTGGGGGGGTGAACGGTAGGTGCTGGGCCCGAACCTACGTATGAAGAAAAAATGAGAGTACCCCCTGGAATTCAGTTAGCACCATTAGCTTACTGTAAAACTTAGCTACCATGACACGGGTGACCAGTTTACAATAAGTTTTATGATCATCAAAATTATGAAAATGTACACTTAGAGTAGTTTATTTATTTTCCAATTAACTAATAAAGCCGTGCTTATTTATTTTAAACAAATTGACTACAAACTAAGTGGACTTTTGGACTTGTATCTAAACTGGCCGAAACGACTCACGGCCGAAACGACCCACCAAAATAGGCCGAATCGACTCACCCTAAAATAAGGCTGAAACGACCAGGCCTAAACGACCCGGATTCCTTGTAAACCAGGGGTTGATTCCCGTCTTCTCCCAGTCTGTCGGATGAGATTTTAAGCCGTGGCCCCGTCTTCTGAGACACTTTAAAACCAGAACCACTGCCGATGAGTACTGGGCCGGGTAGCGCAGTTGGTAACTTGTCTGGTTACAGATGCGAAGCTGACTGCAGATCCAGGGGTCGCGAGTTCAATCCCGGCCCGGTTCCATACTTTCGTGGAGATTGACCATGAAATAATTTCTACGGTCATTCTCCTCCCTTCCGCTGAATCATTCATGAAGGATTGTTGTCAGTTACAAGTGAAAGTATGTGCACGATTACTGGTTAACTGCTTGTTCAAGCTTGCCCAGGAAAAAAGTGTAGTTAGGTCAACTGACCGTCCCGCCATGACCATAGCTGTTGACATGGGACGTAAAGCAACAAAAAAAAAAAACTGCCGGTGAGCCTACAGGTGCTCCTCATTTCGGATTTCAATATATGGTAGCAACCAATAGAATGCGCCTGGTAAACCAGACATTACCCGATACAGGCCCCTGTTGAACTAGGCCTAGACCCTGTCTCACAGATGAAAACCCACCACGGTCATAAGTAAGCTTGGTAGCTCAGTGGTTAGCGCACTAGCCTCTAGTGCTAGAAGTCAGAGGTTGGATCCCCGCTCGCGGCAAGGAAAAGTTTTGCTGTCCAAACACTCTTTACTTAGTGTCATTTGCAGGCACCAAATAAATGCGCTGTCTTTCAGATCAGGACATTAACTGGATGTCCTCTATGCAGGGAAATTCTGGATTCCAATGAAATAAAACCAATAGATTTCAGGGGTACTATAGAGGGGTTTCATGGGGAGGGGTAGACATTATTCTGTCGGTCCTGATCTGCGCCCAAATTGTGTTGCAAATGTTAGGTTATCAGCAGATGACAAAAGTCACCGCTAGCAAGGAAAGAGTCATACAATTTTCTTAATTCCCAAAGGCAGGCATATGTTGTGGGTACTCAAAGAAACCATCAGAATGTGGCAATTATTTTAAGCACCCAAAACACTGAAGGCTAAGAAAATAAACACAATTTTATAAAATGCCCAAAATTTTTGCTAAACTCGACCTATGAAAATAGAAGTACGGTAAATGTTCTAAAATTTCGAACACTACATGTGTGTAGTAGGTTGTCTGTCAAAAAGACAAAGACAAACAATGCAGAGCCACATCAGACTGCTTCTGGAGAAGCAGTCTGATCAGGGTCTACCTGTTTGCTATTCAGATAAGCATTTTGTGAATTCCAGCCATGATAACCAACATTTTGTTTGTGAAGAGAAAGACAAAAAGTGTTCGAAATTTTAGAACAATTAGCGTATTCTTCCTTTATTTCAGATGTGGTCTTGATGCTGCTGTGAACAAAAACTGATCCTTTCTATCTACTGTGATAATTTTGCCTCCTGAGTCATGGGGGACAATAATAAAGCCTTATACGCCAAGATGATAGTGGACGTGGTCCTTGGGCCTATCTTTGAAAAGGTAATATACACACTGAACAATATTTCTATTTAGTCATCTACAGGTTTAAACAATATTTTTCTGCGTACAATTGTAAATAATTTCTTACCCATCATTTTAACATATGTTTTGTGTGCTCAGAAGAACCGTCTCATTTAAAGTGATAATATGATGAAAACAAAGTATAATTTATGCTTAAGCTGAAATTATAATTTGTTGAAAAGATAAATCTCTTTCAGGAATAAAAAGTAAAAGCCTTTGCTGCTCGCATACACAAAGTATAGATGTAGGTGAAGACTCACTGACTCAGACCAAAATTTTGACATTTACCTCTTAGATAAAAGGAGCCAATTCGCTGCTCACATACACAAAGTATAGATGTAGGTGAAGACTGACCCAAAATTTTGACATTTACCTCTTAGATAAAAGGAGCCAAATGCTGCTCACATTCACAAAGTATGGATGTAGGTGAAGGCAGACCAAAATTTAGACCTCTTCCCCAGAGATAAAAGAAGCCTTTTGTCCTCCTATATATATGTTCAGCGCAAAGTGAGAATCGGTATGATTCCGGAATTGTACCTGCGCGAAGTGAGAATTCCTACTTTGTCCGCCGATTCCGGAATTGTACTGGACAATTCTAGAATCGGGCAAGGGGTATTTTATTGATTTTTATTAGGTTCGCCTCTTGCGCAAAGTAGGAATCGACTGGACAAAGTGAGAATGGCATTGGTTGAGAAAGCAGGTTTTGTACATTGACAAAGTAAGAACAACCTGACCAACGTGCTATGGCTAAGAATGGAAGTCACACTTGAGCCGCGCCATAAGATTTCCAAAAATGTGGTATGTGCAACCAGCAAAGTCTCAGATTAGCCTGCGCATACATGCAGTCTGATCAGAGGCTTTGTTAGTGGCTTGAATATTATGGCTTTTAAGCTACTGACTGAACACCATTTGGAGTTTCTAAGCTTAAAAGAGGGCTGCACAGGCTCGTCTGAGTCTACACTTGTCATAATACCACATTGTTGGAAATCACATGTTACGACTCATTTTAATTTGAGGAGTTTTTGCCTGGATTATATTATTTTCTTATTTTTCAACTTGTTCTTGATCCGATGACAGCATCTAACTAACTACCAACGCATTGCATTTTATTTAATCATTCTCATATACGATATTTCTAAGACCATCGTGAATGTGACTATTTCAAAGAGAGAGAGAGAGAGACAGACAGACAGACAGACAGACGGAGGGGGTGTGGAGGCTACATTCCGCAGTTTTCCAGGCATCACATCACTAATTACATACGCGTGTATTGTTAGTCGTAAGAGCCTTCTCTCATGACAGAGGAAAGCAAAGATAAAAAAGAACGAATTTGCACTTACATTCAATCTTTTTTTTCCTGAAAATAATTTATTAAAGGAATAGATTGCCGATAAACGGAGAAACGTTTTTACTCCGAATATCTTTTAGTGTTTTCGAAAACAGTTTGAACCCAGATTTTTTTTGCTATTTGGACCCAGATCAGGTCCGACAAAATGTGGGACCTGATCTGGATCCAAACTGTATGACACTTCATTGGTATTTTGCGGAAAGATGGTTTTTGAGGAAAAAGGTCATTTTGAAGAAAATCAGGCCGAGACAAACTAACAGGAATAAATGCGCTGCAGGCATTCAACATATCCCGCCCGGAATATTTTCAATGTTTCTAAGGTCAATCAAGCGCTATAACTTTGTACTTATTTGTCAAAATTTACCCATCTGCAATCCCAAAACACTCCTTCACAATATCGACTCTCATACCAAGTTTGAAGAAAATCACTAAAGGAATGTCAAAGATAGAGAATGAAACCCAATTTCTAACGTCAATCATGGGCCGTAACTCTGTACTTATTTGCCAAAATTTGCCCATCTGAAATCCCAGGACACTCCTTCCCAATATCAACTCATATACCAAGTTTGAAGAAAATTGGTTGAAAACGCTCCCTGCAGAGAGTGAAAATGATGCGCTGACGGACGGACGGACAGACGGACACTTGAGCGCAATTTTTCGAATGGAGGGTATAACATAATGCCCCACACTTTTTAAAGTGGCGGGGTATAAAAATCATATTTTTGTTACCAAAGTATCTTTAAATATCCCAATTCCGTTTCATTAAACTTTGAATACTATGCGTGAAAACTCTTCGCTACAACACTAATGATAAGTTTGTGTCATCGGCAATGTCGTCGTCGTGAAATCGAATATGATATGAATATAAATTAGCTGCATGCACCACATCACCTGCAATATTTGTACCTGTGCTATCTAACGTAGCTCAGATTAAAGTTTTGCCGTCCATACAGCTAGTATGCACGGCTCGTCTGAGTAAAGAGGCATACAGCTGTTAATTTTTATGCCCCCAAAGGAACTTTGGGAGGCATATAGTAATCGCACTGTCCGTCAGTCCGTCCGTCAGTCCGTCCGTGTGTCCGTCCGTGTGTCCGTCCGTCCGTCCCGCTTCGTGTCCGGTGCATATCTCCTATATTCTTTGAGGTAGGAATTCCAAATTTGGTGTGTGGATGCATCTTGGGATGACGGAGTGTCGCGTAACATTTTCGGGTCACTGTGACCTTGACCTTGACCTCTGACCTAGTTTTTAGAATAATCGTGTCCGGAGCATATCTCTTATATTATTTGAGGTAGGAGTTTCAAATTTCGTGTGTGGATGCGTCTTGGGATGACTATGTGTCGCGTACTATAATTGGGTCACTGTGACCTTGAACTTGACCTCTGACCTAGTTTCTAGAAACTGCATTGAGTCTGGTGCATATCTCCTATATTCTATGAGATAGGAATTCCAAATTTGGTGTGTAAATGCATCTTGGGATGGCAGAGTGGCACATACCATTTTCGGGTCACTGTGACCTTGACCTTGAACTCTGACCTAGTTATTAGAATAATTGTGTCCGGAGCATATCTCTAATAATATTTGAGCTAGGAATCTCAATTTTGGTGTGATGATGCATCTTGAGATGACAAAGTGTCATGTACCATAATTGGGTCACTGTGACCTTGAACTTGACCTATGACCTAGTTTTAAGAATTTTTGTGTTCGGAGCATATCTCTTATATTCTTGGCGGTAGGAATTCCAAATTTGGAGTGTATATGCATCTTGGGATGGTGGAGTCTCACATATTATTTTCTGGCCACTGTGACCTTGACCTCTGACCTAGTTTTAATAATAATTGTGTCAGGAGCATATCTTTTATATTATTTGAGAAGGGAATCCCAAATTTGGTGTGTGAATGCATCTTGGGATGGTTGAGTGTCTTGTACCTTTTCGGTCACTGTGACCTTGACCTCTGACCTAGTTTTAATAATAATTGTGTCAGGAGCATATCTCTTTTATTATTTGAGATAGGAATCCCAAATTTGGTGTGTGAATGCATCTTGGGGTGGTGGAATGACTTGTACCATTTACAGGTCACTGTGACCTTGACCTCTGGCCTAGTTTTTAGAAAAATCATGTCCAGAGCATATCTCTTATATTATTAAAGGTAGGAATCCCAAATTTGGTGGGTGGATGCAACTTTAGATGGTGGGGTGTCACATACGATTTTTGGGTCACTTTGACCTTGACCTCTGACCTAGTTTGTAGAATAATGGTGTCCAGAACATATCTCTTATATTATTTTGGAATCCCAAATTTGCTGTATGGATACATCTTTAGATGCTGATGTGTAGCACACCATTTTTAGGTCACTGTGATCTTGACCTATGACCTAGTTTCTAGAATAATCGTGACTGGAGAATATCTCCTATATTATTTGATGTAGGAATCCCAAATTTGGTGTGTTGATTCCTCTTGGGATGGCGGAGTGGTGCGTACCATTTTGGGTCACTTTGACCTTGACATTGACTTCTGGGCTCATTTCTAGGTTTATCGTGTCTGGAGCATATCTCCTAGATTACTGCTAACTTTCCTCAAATCTGTCTTATGCTTGACCAATTCCTTTGGGGGCATTCGTCACGTGACTGTGACATTTCTTGTTTAAAAGATATTATAGGATTAAGTAAAGTATTGTGTGTTCCATCTAAGAAGCAGGTAAAAAAATCCTACCTTCCGTCTATTTCTTCATTTGACTTATTCAAATTTAAAATAAGATAAAATAAATAATCTGAAAATAAAAAACGAGTGCAATAAAGCATGCATTTAGCATTTTTTTTGGAAAAAAACGAGTGATGCTAGTAAAGCATGCATTTAGCAGTTTTCCGGGAATCACTGAAATAAAATTATTATACTTATTATTTTAAATTGCTGGTAGCAGTCAAAAATGTGTTTAATTTTGATAAAATTGCCAGTGATTTTCAAATTATAATTAATAATAATAATTCTAATAGTCAGTAATAAATTATTCACCGATTATTCATAGATCATAATAATTTCACATGCACCAATGAAAAATTATCGACTGATGTGGGTTGAGCAATGAGGCTCATCTATCCAATTACCTTGCCATTTGAATTTCATCGGCCAATGACACCTTCACAGGGCGGAGTTTTGTTGTTTTAAGTCATGTCACGGTCCAATCAGAAAATTCGTAGATTGCGCCAGATGCAAATATCGAAAACATATTTTGATCGCCGAATAACAGTTTTTTTGAGTTTGACATTGGCAGATTGGGGAGCTGATATTCGGCATCGCTCAGAATTCCAAAACAAGCTTTCATATAGTAAGCACTGGTATGAATGTCAAAATTTAAAAATAAAGTATTTTGAAATTCGGCTTTAAGTCAAAGTTCAAAATTGTAAATAAATTTGAAAAAAGATGAATAAATAAAAAGATAAGGAAAATAGCATTTTGATAAGGATCCACGCATTTTTTCGTTTCTTCTGAATAAGCCAGATTTTCCATCCAAGTTGGTTGCACAGTTTATAATCGACATTCAATGTTTAGCTCACTAAACATCAGCAATCAAATCGCTTTTGCTTGTTGGAGAAGGAAAGGCTCTGGCGAGACTGTGCGGATGCACATGCTCGTTGGAGCCTTTGCTACTTGCTGCTGCGATATGAAGCTAAATCTCATGTGCTGGTGGGTCTGAGCCTATGCTACTCGCTCCTCACTCAACATCAGCAATCAAATCGCTTTTGCTTGTGGGAGAAGGAATGGCTCTGGCGAGACTATGCAGATGCACATGCTCGTTGGAGCCTTTGCTACTTGCTGCTGCGATATGAAGCTAAATCTCATGTGCTGGTGCCAATGTTGAGCTAGACAATCAACATTCAGCTGAACATTCAACATGTTCAATGTTTAGCTCGACAATCAACATTCAGCTCAACATTCGAGTTTGTCATGTTCCCAAAGTGAAAGTGACCATTTGCACACTGTAAAAAAGTGCGGAAAGTGTTCCAGACTGATTATTTTGTGCATAAACTTTGCGCGCTTCTATGACGCTATTTCATGATCAATCTCCACGAAAGTATGGTACCGGGCCGGGGTCGAACTCGCGACCCCTGGATCTGCAGTCAGACACACATCTGTAGCCGGACACGTTACCGACTGCGCTCACAGCCCGGCACATTGTTTGATTTGATGCTGTACGTCCCAATCAACAATTCTTGTACATATCTAGACGATTTCTGGGTCCAGGGGGTTAATTGTCTTGCATGTTCTTGTTAGTTCACTTGTATCTCCACGTTCTGTGTTTTCTTTGTGATATGCTACTACTTAAGTTAATAGTGACTCAAACCCTTATGTCATGTATGTCAAAAGCATTATGTTGGAGGCCTATAGCAGACCATAAGTGAAATAACCAATGCATTGATCAAAGTTATAGATAAACAAAAAGCTTTGAGGGTTGACTGTTTACTATATGAAATTCAGTTCTAGAAAAAATGGTTTCAGGCATTTGTTTATATTTATTATAAAATATTTGAAAATCAAATGTTCTAGCACGACAAGCTCATTTACCGGATTCTGCATCAATCTTTTGAAATGGAAAACCCCAAAGGTCATTACTCAGAGGTCGTGGGATACCTATAGCAGCATAATGCAGTCAGCATATAGGGCAGAAAAATAATAGTTCAATCAAGCTTTAAAAGGCTGTTTTTGCTTATGAATTTGGAGTTTGAAAACGTGTGATATGTTATTTTACATACCTTCGTTCACAAAAAATACCTATTCACATTACGATCGATAAATATTCTCACTTTGTCCCGATTCCCACTTTGTACACAGACAATTCTGAAATTGAACCGAGCAAAGTAAGATTTCTCACTTCGCGCAGGACAATTCCGGAATTGTCCAGATTCTCACTTTGAGCAGAACATACATATACAAATTATGGATGTAGGTGACTCGGACCAAAATTTTGACCTCATGCTAACAGGAAGCTTTTTTGCACATAATGTGCTCATGAACTGGGCTAACTGTGTTTTTTTAATTTCAGTTGGAAAAGAAAGACATATCAGCAACACAGACACTGAGGTCAGCCTTTATGAAGGTAAGTACAGGTAATTTCCTCAGAGAAATTTGGGGCTAATGTTCGCCACACTTTCCCCAATGCAAACTGAGGTTGATTTGCATTTTAAAAGTTATTTATAAGGAAAGTCAAGTTTTAAAAAAAATGGTGGAAACTAAATTTTAGCAGGCTCTCCGTTCTAAGGCAAGGTCATACTTAAAATGGTAAATTTTACACTATAGAAAGCTACACGTACATGTAATTGTTTTTTAAAATATCTTTCTGTGCTAGGAATGCTAATTTATTTAATAACATATTTCCCAAAGTTGTCATTTAGGCCGCTGTCTGAAAGGGATTTTAAAATTACGATATATGAGGTTTTCCTCTTAACACCTGCACCGTGTGAGGAATTTTCCTGACGTTTCCATTAATTGGGAGACCATGATTATCACAAAAAAGGGAACAACATATTCCATTCTTTGAAATCAATTATCAGTGTAAATGTAAGCTTTTTGTATTATTATAATTTTCTGTGCTATTTTCTAGGTGGACTCAGCACTACCAGGATTTCTGTTTGACTATGTAAGAGGTATCCTCAGGAAGGCTGATTGCCATGATAAGTTTGACATTAGTGAAACTGTGTTACGACTTGGTGGGGCACCTGAGTCAGAAGGTAGGTTACCATTATATATTGGCGAGTATGATTCAGCTTAAACTGAACTGTGACATAAGAAAATTGTTCTTTTGTCAATACTTTGTTTAGCCCTTTGTACATTGGAAATCCCTTAATTAGGACTTAGGCAAACAGTAAAGACCCAGATGAAATGCCGCATAAGATCAGAGTCTTCACTGTTTGTTGAGATGTAAACAAACTTCAGAGCCTGAAATACATCTTAAACCTATGGTCCCTTGAAAAGTACAATGAACCATCCAAGGCTCATTTTGTCAAACCAGATGGAAGAATTCAAAAGTATACAAAGGGTTAGGCATTCTTTAACCCTTACCATGCTATAGGGCTGCCACGTTTACACGTGTAAACGGCACTGTTACATGTTTGTGCAATAAATGTTTGCAAAACGGCCCTACCGTTTACACGAACTTTAGCACATGACCAGCGTTGTGGTTTATGATTTCCTAATGAAAATATTCCTATCACACCTCGATCTGGATCATCAATCAGATTGTTTGCTTTCTCAGATTCGGCTGTGTACTGAATTAGAAATTACGGCGGACATGCTCAACAGGTCATAAAAATGTCCTGAATATTGTCTCACTCAGCCACTGCTTGGAACAATTATATTCCTGCATTTTAACAGTTATTTAAAGAGGAGACGCATGTGAAAGTTTTTTTGTTTAGTTCCTGTCGGGGTATGTATTGATGTGTACGTGACGATTCACAGTTATGTCTTATGTGTGTCCACCCATTAATTACACGCTTGCAACTGAAGAAAATTTCTAATGTACGAGTCTTCACATGATGCATCTCACTTTGGTAACTACTTCTATCACAACACCCAACCAGAAACAATTTCGAATATTCGCACAAGGTACATTTTCAAAGGGTTTTTATGAGAAATATCGGCGATTTTACGGAGCTGCATAATGGAAAAAATCAATCTGGAAGTAATGTGTAAACAGGATTGTTTCTGTTACTGGAACTTGTGTAAACGTTAACCAAATTTCATAAACCTGGCATCCGTACCTGGCTATATCCTGTAGCTCCAGACAGCTTGTTTAAGTACATGCTTATAGGGGTAATTGTGCAAGTTAATTTAATAAAAAGTGGATAGGAGTGTAGTACAGTCAACTAAAACGTATAAAAACAACCACTCAAAAATAGACAAAACAAAGGTCTTAGTGACAAATGGTAGCTTAAGGTCGAAAATTTTGCAGAATGCTCCCCTTGGCTGACTGCCATGATAATCTGTATTCATTTAATATTTTGGAACATCCAAACTGAATTGTATTGGGCTAGATGGAAGATTCCATCATTATAGAAGATGTTTAAAATATATCTTATTTCAGACTTGAGAATTACCCGTCCAGAACATACATTCCAAGAACTTAGTAGATGTGCACAGCACCTTAAAAAGATCCTCAGTAGAATACCTGACCAGATCTATGATAGGAGGCAGTTCTTAGAAACCATCAAGTAAGTATGTTTTGTGTATTTTACCAGGCCTCCAGATAAGCTTGCTTTATTAGAAAAATGATTTTATTAATTCTCAACCAAAAGATATGTTGTGGATGTTTTAAAAGAGTCGTTTCATGGAGTGCATTGGCTCAGTTGGTATAGCGTTAGACTGGGGAGGGGGTCGAAGAGTTGCTAGTTCCAGTCTCTTTACCAGTGGAGTCACTGTATTGTGTCCTTGAGCAAGACACTTTTTCAACTGCTTAGTACTAGTTTAACCCAGGAAGACCTGTCCCGACATGACTGAAAAATTGTTGACTGGGATGAAAGAATCAAAACATACAAAAAAGAGTCATCTCAATGTGAGTTCTTTTGAGAACCCAAATTTTATGTTTGAACAGAAATTTATGCTCAACCTGTTTGCTTATCTATAATAGTGTTTTTCTGTAACAATAAATTATTGTATACTATCAGGTATTGGATTTCTTCTTCCAAAATAACCCCCAAAAATTTAAAATGTGTAATTCAGCTTTAAATTTTCCTAAACAATGGATGGGAACTCCTACCTAAAGGAAGCTATTTTAACCCCTTGTATACTGGAACCCTCTAAATGGGTACTTTCCCCACACAGTGAAGACCCAGATGAAATGCCGCATAATGCGGCATTTTATCAGTGTCTACACTCATGCTATGATTAAACAACCTCCAGGGTCAGAACCACATTATACTTTAGAAAATTCTACCTGTGACCAATTAAAGTACGCAATGGGCAGTCCCACACTTATTTTATCAATATATTTGGGAAAAATTCATCAGATTAAGCCAAGTAGACTTTTCAATATTTGTTCTTTCATTTTGCTTGTTCCAGGGAAATAGCTAGTGCTATCAAGTTACTACTAGATGCAGTCAACCGTGTCATCAATGAAGTTCCTACTGCTGATAATGGCAGTAAACAGGTAGGACTCATTTATGTTTGCATGCCGGGTAATTATACCCCCAAAAAGCATTTTGTTAGCGGGGTATACAGTTTTCAGTCTTTCCATCAACATTTTGCTGTTTTTGTTGAATAATTAACTTGCAGTGATAGATTTAGGCTTGATTTCTATTGCGTCCCTGGGACCCAGGGCATCAACAAAAGTTGAGTCCAATGTAAATTTTACTGAGTCCCAGAGAGTTTTCCAACCTAATTTTTTTTTTCAATATTAAACACAAAGAAGTTAGCTAAAACTATCAATTAACTATAATCTCAAACATTTTCAGTTTACACTAAGTGATTGACGATCAATTAAAAAAAGCAAGAAAGAAGCAGACTTAGCAGTGATGGAGTCTTTGACTATTAAATTTTTTCGCTACTTGACGCTCTAGACCAAGATTATTTTACTTGTGCCTGTTGAAAATCGCTGAACCTGTCCGTGAACGCATTTCTTAACGGATTAAACATCGAATTGTGATAGTATTGGCTTCAGAATACACTTTATTAAGTTGTTTAAATGTTTCTAGTGTGATTCCTCGAGGCAAACGCCATTTTACCCAGCAAATCGATCTTGGGAAACCCGTAAATCATTATTTATAGCTGAGCCTCGTACTGATTTCAACCGTTGCTATGAGCAACGGATCTCGGAAAACCGCAACTGAATACTATTTATAGCTGTCTCTTTGTGATTTTGAAGGTTGCAAAGTACAAAAGACCGATATTCAAGGGTTTTAACTCTCTTCACTATTGAGCTGGCTTAAATGTGTTGAAAGTCGACTGCTTTTGATCATGTGTTCCATGGACGCAAGCTACTTGTCTTTTTTGCGTACCACTGATTTTAGTTACGTATTTAGATATGATTACGGCGTAAACGCGAACACTGACTTGAATAGCTTTTTGTCCGATTTTGATCAAATTTGAAAAATTATCCTTTTATGAGACAATTCTTTTATGAACATGGTCCATTCCTATGGTCCCCAAATGTAGTGTTATAAAAGGACTGTAGGGCTTAAGCTGCCATTCACCATTGTAGCCATTTGCTACAAAACATGTAGGGTGGCTTCAATACTAGTCATTTAATTTTTTTTCACATTGCCTTACATTATTGGATTGTGATATTCGAACTCTCTCTTTCATAATTGTTATGTTTATAACAAATGCTAGTGAAATCAATAATATGCTAAGCAAAGCCTGGCATCTTATCTTACTTTGCACGAGACCCGAAGTATTCATAATTCCATGAACATTCCAAAAATTGAATTTATTACTTATATTTACATTTAATATTATCAGTCAAGTATCAATTTTCAATTTTCACCTAACTTGGCTGGTTTTCCAGATATTTTGAATTAAATCAGACTTAACGTAGGGTTTGGAATAGCCAAAACGCCAAATTCCCGCGCTTAATGTCATGGCGATACGTGTTCAACGTCACGCAAACGTCAGTAAACAAGCAGCGTTATTGGATGGACTTGACGTTAGCCCGCTCAAATGGCGCGTATGGGTGTGTGGCTTAAATCGATTTGTTCATGAAGTTATGAACCACATCTCAAATGTAAAGGTTCATTTAAAGACTCGCAATGGAAATGTAAATATAGTGTTATGCATGAATTTTAAAAATCACAAAACAAACAATATAGTATAAACCTTTACCCCTTATATACTAGTGGCTCCTAAATGTGGGAGCTCAGTGGCTCAGTGGTAGAGTGCTTGACTTGATACCGAAGGGCCCCGAGTTAGAGCCTCATCGGCGTCACTGCATTGTGTCCTTAAGCAAGACACATTTATCCTTGCTTAGTACTGGCTCAAACCAGGAAGACCTGTCCTGACATAACAGAACAGAAAGATTGTTGACTGAGACTTAAGAATCAAATCAAACAAAAACTCCTAATTGTGTTCTTAGGAAAACTGTGAAGGCCCAGGTGAATTGCCACATAGTGTGGCATTTCATCAGGGTCTACACTCTTTGCTATTAAAATCAAAAACCAATCTTCAAGGAAAGAAATACATTTTTATTTGGAAATTATAGCCTTTGACCCCTTGATGTATACTATGGATACTATGGATCATCCCATGATTATTGTATCAAACCATTTGCGTAATATGGGTTAATAAACATGTCTGTAAATATTTCAGATTCTAGAGGATAGAAAGAAAGAGTTTGTACGTTATTCAAAGAAATTCAGCAACACATTAAAAGAGTTCTTCCGAGATACAAATCAGTAAGTTGATCCTATATATCTCAAGGCAATCATTTATTGTACATAAAGGCCTCTTGATACTCAGGCTTCCAAATTAGAGTGTGTAATCAAAAATTAATTTTCTTATTTCTCAACCAAAACCTATGTTGTAGGTACTCAAAAGAACTGTCTCAATGAAACTGTTCTTTTGAGCACTGAAAGAAATGTTTGAACTGATGGATAAGAAAATATTTGCACAATCTTACCACCAAATTTTTATTTATCTCGAGGCCTGATAATCATGCCAGGCAAATACCACATCATGATAAAATCCAGTTTATGTTTTCTGCTAACATTTTAGGCATAGCTCATTCTGTGCATTTTTTGCAGGCTTGCTAGAAAATTTGATAGCTAAACTAACCAAATCCAAAATTTCAAGAATGTAGCTCATCTCATTAGCTTATTCTTGCATAAATATCTATGCATGTAGCTGTTTTGAAGCCATTGTCAAATGAACGAAAATCCATTTCAAAAGAACAGAAATGAAGTACCCCCATCTAACATGACTTAAACATAGACATGACTTCAAAATTTAGCGGCCAAATCACACACTATTATGCTGACGAAAACAGAATGTATATCAAGTGAAAAACGGTGCATATCACATTAATACATTTCCAAAATTCACTGCTTTGACCGTTTAGAAGTCTTCTATATTTAGATTAAATAATATACATTAGGCCAAATAAAAAAAAGAATGTTTCGGGTAATGGGTCAGGGTATGCACACATATATTTTTTTTTTCTAGAAAAAAATATAAGGCGAAATTCCTTTCAAAATGCATAAAACTATATTTTTTTCTCCAGAAAACCTGAAAAAATTCTAGGTTTCACCAGTAAATTTAGGTAGGGTCAAGTTACCCTAAACACAGATATTTTTTTATTTGGCCATAACGTTGGTCATAACTTTCGAACTACTGGACAGAGAGTATTCATATTTTAAATGTGTATACAAAGTGTTTAACCATAAACTTTCTCCTACTTTTTTTTTAAATCAATAGTTAACTATACAGTAAAACGGCCACTCTCAAAAAGGCCAAAAAATGGTTTTCAAGACCGATTATCGCTTAATGCAGGTCAAAAGTATTGTGGAATGCTCCAAAGGGAGCATTCTGCAATACATTTGACCTTCATTAAGCTACCAGTTGTCATTAAGACCTTTGTTTTGTCTATTTTTGAGTGGCCGTTTTACACAGGTTTTACTGCAGGTACACTGTGAACTGCATAAATGCATATACTAAATAATGTTACTTGAATACATCTTGTTTATTTTTCAGAAATCAAAGTGTTTTCCTCAGCGCAAACTATCTGACTTACCAAACCAACCTTATTCTGAGAACTGTAAAACAGGAATGTGGATAGGAACAGAGAATCTCATTATGATTGATATGTTATAGACAATTACAGTTACAAAACTCATTGGCAAACATAGCCCTAGCAGACCTCCAATTAAGAGAGTGTATTTGAAAATTGTTTTTCTTACAACTCAACCATTGAGCAGTTCTTTTGAGTACCCACAGCATCAAACCAAAACATAGGTTTTGGGTACTCAAAAGAACTGCTCAATGAGCAGTTCTCTTTTGGTTTAAACATATTCATTTCTTAAATAGATACATACAAATACAATAATTACAAACATTATAAATAGGATTGGAACGGAAGCTAACGCTTATTTAGTTCATCTCCTAAGTTCTCTTTTGAGTACCCATAGCATCAAACCAAAACATATGTTTTGGGTATTCATAAGAACTGCTCATTGAGCAGTTCTCTTGAGTACCCATAACATCAAACCAAAATATATGTTTTGGGTACTCATAAAAACTGCTCATTGAGTGAATGAAAATCCCAATCTTAAATTATTTTTTTTGAAGAATGGGAGTTTTCATCAAACCAAAACGTATGATTTGGGTACTCAAAAGAACTGCTCAATAGGCAGTTCTTTTGAGTACCCACAACATATGTTTAGTTGAAAAATAATTTTCAAATACTCACTCTTACCTGGAGGCCTGGCTTAGCGGCAAACATAGGCCTAGATCCAGAAGGTGATTTTTTTATTTATCAGTTAGCGCTCATATTCTTGCATTATTACACCTTGGCCTGATAATGTTTTTCTATCTAAGCATGTGCATTTATCAGGTCATCAGTATCCACGACAAATATTCGAGATTTTTCCAAGGAGTGTGTCAAGATATGTTTTCATGAAGAAATAAGAGAAATATTTTCAAAAATAAAAAGGGAAAATTAGTAATATTAAAATTGAGGCTTGAAAGGAAAGCTGGATCTTAGTCCCAATATGGGATAATTGCTTAGACTCAGATTGTATTCCACACATTGAGGAGCACAGTGGCTCCGTGGTAGAGTACTTGGCTCAAGATCGAGGGATGGTGGGTTCGAGACTCACCAGAGACACTTTGTTATGTCCTTTAGCAAGACATTTTATCCTCTGCTTAGTACTGGTTCAACCCAAGAAATGTCCCCATCACTTTTCATAATAATAAACTCTTTCACCATGTAAAACATAAAGGTTCACTGTCAGTTGTAAAGAGGTATTAAATCAGGACTTTAGTTAAGAGTGGGTAACAGAAAAATAATTTTCTCATTTCTCAACCAAAACATATGTTGTGGGGACTCAAAAGAACCGTCTCAATGAGACAGTTCTTTTGACCACCCAAAACATATGCTAAAAATTATGGGTAAGAAAATATTTACAATTTTACGCTGAAAATTTTTGTTTATCTAAACCTGTGGTATTAAATAGAAATTTTTGTATATATGTTTGGTTATGACATTTATACATATATCATATTTACTTTAAATATACATAAATCAGCCTCTTATTTTAGAGCAGTCTGATGAGGGTCTACACTGTTTGTCATTGCATCATTACATTTTACACATCATAACAGATAGACAGATGATATCGTTCAAATTCTTACTGTATGCCATTGGTAAATATGAGAAGTCAAAGCTGTTCTGATTGGCAGACAGTTGTTAAAAGCTGGTTTCTTTGATTAAATGACTGTCAGATGTTTTAGCTGCTCTAGTTGTCTCTTCTATGTTAAAGCTGATCTGATTGGCTGTCAAATGATACAGACAGTTCCAACTGGCTCTCAGATGTTAAAGCTGTTCCCAGTATGATATCAGATGTTAAAGTTATTCTGATTGGAAGACAGATAACATTTAAACTATTTTAATTGGAAATCTGCTGTTTAAGGTGTTGTGATTGGCTGAGGGAGATTTAAGCTTTTGTTATTATTAGCCTATGTTCAATATTACTATAGTGACTTTTCTTGGCCAGATGATTATACTTTGGTACTTACAGTTGCATGGGTGAAAGTTTTCAGGATCATTCCTGAATTTAGGATTTTGAGAGATCTGAAATGCAATTTCATGGGTGAAAGTTTATAGGATTAATCCTGAATTCAGTATTTTGAGGCTGACTTTCCATAGAAAGTTAGCCTCAAAATGCTGAATTAAGGAGATTATCATAGCTTCCTTAATTAGTTTTCAGATTATCTAAGCACAATTAATCATTTTAACTCTAAATTATCCATTTTTGTAGCCATCCTGCAAGTTTTAAAATTTGAATTTCAAAAGTTCAGGATTTTGGAAATTTTGAACTTTCACCCATGCAATTTCGATATAAATCAGTGGGTTCGCAGTCATCGCCTTCCCAGTGTGGTAAAGGCAAGCTGAAATATTTACAGATTTTCGAAAATGCTTATTTAATTTAGTTCTCAATGAGATAATTCACTGATGAATACATTCCAGCACTAACACAAGATTTTTTAAATATGCAATTTACCATTCAATATCAACTCTGCATGCTGGGTAATTTTTCATGCTTTTGTGAGTGTCTGTCGACTTTTGTCAAAATTCATTTTTCAAAAAATTCTTTCAACGCTATCCAAGTGTCAAACAGTTTGGATCCAGATCAGGACCAATATTCTGTTGGTCCTGATCTGGGTTCAAACTGTTTGCAAAAGTTATCAGCAGACGCCGTTAGCAAGGAGAGAGTTAAATGTGATAAGTACAAAAACACAAGAGATTTTCTGAAGCCATAGGAAGTTACTCTTGTACTCACATTATCTAATGGTAAATACCATATATACTATCGTGCAAAAGAAACGCTACAGTAAAATTTTGCCATGTATTGCATGTGGCTCACAAACACGAGCTGCACAAGCTTACCATGACCAGAATCTTGAGTCAAGCCTCGAGGTCAATTTCGTTTGTCCATTTTGTTTACCAGTTATGTTGGCTAATATACATGTATATATTTTAACTGGTGTCACTATTTTTTTCTTAATTAGTAATTTATCGCAAATTTTAGATGTAGCGTTTCTTTTGCCTGTCAGTATTTAAAGAATTTTGTGTTGTATTAATTTGTTCCTTTACCTCATATATATCTTTCTTTACCTCATATTATGCTGTAAACACTCCTATGTAATAATCTGTCTTTTATTATTATGTTCAAATATTTAAGCAAGACTTTGTGTCACATATGTTTATAATTATTTACTGTAAAATCTCAAGAAATTGAATTCCGATTGCTTGAAGAACAGTCTCAACTAATGAGATGGCTCTTTTATGTACCAGATTTTTTTCCTAATTCCCTACCAAATTATATACTAAGCGTCAGTGAAAAGATACCAGTATTCAAATTTCAATATTTTAGAAAATATATAATACAGCTCTATGGCTACTCTTACGTTCATTTTCTGTTCAATGACAGACTGGTTTGGAGAGATAAAACAGTTCCATGAACCCTGGAACATTGGTGCATGTGATTTTTATGTCTTTCACAGTTTTTAAGAATTTGAAATCATCATTTTTAGAAAGCAACATGCCAGAACATGCCCTAGACATTTTCATTAAAACCGCCTACAAACGGGTTTGAATTATCCCATTAAAGACAAAAAATGAGGATCAAACTTTAAGGTAGCACCAACACTTTGCAATTTCACTGTTTTGTCATCAGAAATATATTCTTGATTGTGTGCATGAAATACTTCAAACCCAGTGAGTGTTTTTTACTGACAAAATTGTTTGCTTCAGAAGAGATTTATTTCATATGGAAATCAGATTTTCCCCTCTCATTTGTCCAATTGGAAAAATAAGAGACACATATCTTAGCGATGGACTGACCAGATTGTACATGAAAAACTGTTAAACAGCATGACCCTGGCTGCTCAGTTCCTTTATCCCAGAACAGGTTTTCATATGATAGAAATGTGTCGAAAAACTATTGATATGTTGGCATAAAGGATGGGAATTTTATACTTAGCATGAAAGCCGAACCAACATCTGAGAGATGGGATTGGTATTTTATCAGTGAACTGTAAAATCACATTTGCGCTAGCATGTCAAATTTTGATACTTATTGCATGCACAATCATTCTTTAAATGTGCTGCATGCCTAGAGGCTTGATTGCTTTTGTATGTGTTTGTTAAATGTTATCGCATACAGTAAAACCTGTGTAAAATGACCACACAAAAATAGACAAAACAAAGGTCTTAATTATAAATAGTAGGTTAATGAAGGTCGAAAGTATTGCAGAATGCTCCAAAAGGAGCATTCTGCAATACCTTTGACCTTCATGAAGCGATAATTGGTCTTGAAAACCAATTTTCTGTCTTTTTGAGAGTGGCCCTTTTACATCGTTTTTACTGTACAATCATGGGCAAAAGTTCAAAATTAAAAAAAAAAAACCCGAACTTTTGAAATTCAAATTTTAAAACAGTGTCTCAGTGGTAGAGTGTTAGATTTGAGGTTGCTGGTTCAAGACTCACTGGATACACTGAAAAATCACAAAGCTAAAGGGCACTGTTATCCATACTGGTCCGGATCCCCTGAAAAATCATGAAGCTACCAAGCCAGCATTCAATGTAACTGTTCTTGAGTAAGACAGTTTATCCTCTGCTTAGTAGTACTGGTTCAACCCAGAGGAAGTGATGAAATTGTCCCCACATTACTGAAAAATTGCTGACTGGGATATAAAGCATCAACACAAATAGGTCAGTTGAGCCGCAACATGTGATTTCCAACAATGTTGTAGACTCAGACGAGCTTGTGCAGCGGAAACTCCAAATCATGTTCAGTCAGTGGCCTATCACTCATAGAATATTCAAGCGACTAGTAAAGGCTTTGATCAGACTGCGCGTATGCGCAGGCTGATCTGAGGCTTTGCTGGTCGCACATACCACATTGCTGGAAATCCCATGCCACGGCTCAGTTGTCTTATGATGAACTGAAAATAAATCAGAGATGCTATAATAATCTGCCTATTTCAGTATTTTGAGGCCAACTTTCTTCAAAATCCTGAATTCAGGAAAATTCATTTTGTGCACAAGGGAGGGCACTAGTGAGACAGGGTGGGTCACCCCATGCAGTCTAGTCTGAGCCTTTGCTTGTTTCCTTTGTGGGAATTGCCAGAATCTTATGTGGTGGCTGATTTGTATTTACTATAGAGGCAAGAATTAAAGTAATATTTTATAGAATTTCTTTCGTTGTTTTTGCTGGTTAACCCTTTCATTGCAGTACAGTAAAACCTGTCTAAAGGGGCTACTCAAAAAGAACACCAAAAATTGGTTGATCAATACCGATTATAGCTTAATGCAGGTAAAAGATATTGCAGAATGCTCCAATGGGAGCACTCTGCAGTACTTTTTACCCTCACTAAGCTACCATTTTCCATTAAGACCTTTGTTTGGTCTATTTTTAAGTGGCCGCTTATGACAGGTTTTACAGGGAGCGCAGTGGCTCAGTTGTAGAGTGCTTGACTCGAGACCGAAGGGCCACGGGTTCGAGCCTCACCGGCGTCACTGCGTTGTGGTCCTTGAGCAAGACACATTTATCCTAGCTTAGTACTGGTTCAACCCAGGAAGACCCGTCCCGCATAACTGAAATATTGTTGAGTGGACGTAAAGAATCAAATCAAACAAAACAAACAAACAAAACAAATGACAGGTTTACTGTATTTGAAAGACTCAAATAGAAAACCTTGTGCAAACACAATACAATCGAACCAAGCTAATTCCGGACTAGAGGTTTTATTTTGAATTATCAGTAGTTCGAATTATAGTCGGGTAGACATGCAAATATATAACCCATAAAATGATTATTTTCAGTTGTTTTATCTATCAAACATAAGTTTTAGGCGCACACCCAAAACATGTTATTATGGACAGTTATTAAAGTAGATCATGAATAGCGATTTCAAAAGATTGAAATTCAAATTTACGAGGTGTAACTGTATATCCAGATCAGACTTGAGGGAACAATTTAAGTAGTCATTGCCATTGGAGAGTTTGAATCTAGCAATTTATTTGGATGACCTACCTTTTAGTTCACCTGAGCAGAAGGCTCAAGTGAGGTATTAGTATATATGTTATTGTCCAGTGTCCATCCATAATCGTCCACTCACACTTTCAAAGAATTTCTCTCAAAATCAGCGGGCCAATTGTAATCAAATTTCATGTAAAGCATCACCAGGTAATGAGGTTTTTGGGCTGATAGGATTGGAACTCCGGTTGACATGGCAAGATAGAGCTCCCTGAGACTTATAATGGAGATCCCAGAGACTTACAATGGGAAAAACTTTCAAAAATCTTCTGAAACCATGAGGCCTACAGCTTATATAGTTAGTATGTAGCAATGTCTAGCGGTCTACATAAATCCTGCCAATCAATCCCCGAGGTTCACACTGGCCACCCCCCTCCCCCACACACAATAGCTGATTTCATAGGCCTTCCGTACTTTTCCGGATTTCCATCGGGACTCAAGTCACATGTACTTATATCACTTGACTTTCTCAGCCAATCCAAATTTGTTCCATTACCACGAGACCGAGCAGCCATGTGCTCGAGGCCAGCATCAAAACATCAAAAGACATTCTGTTTTGTAAGCAAACAGGCTTGTATATAACGCATACGAAGTGAGGATTAGTTGTAAGGGGCCACTTAGAGCCGCTTTGTATGTTTATTGTTACCTCGAAACCCAATTTTATGTTTTTCAAACAACACCCGTGGTTGTTTACAGGCTGATGACTTCAGTATTTAGTACGTCACAACACCAGTCGGTGTTTATGTAAACATTTCACCATTTCAAGAAGGATTCAAAATATCCTCAAAAACATCATTGGTAATATGGCATTGAGCTATCAAGTCAATCTAGCGATAGAAATTCCCAATATAACCAAAAACTACGTAAATTGGCACGGTTTCACTTGTCGACATTGGGTATCTGCAATGCTTATTTAAATATTCATCACATTGTTGGGAAGTTTTTTTGATTGGCCAGATATTTTTCTAATCGGGAGAGCTTGGAGCTAATCGGAACATGTCGGAAAAACTCTGTATGAAATTAGCTATAGCTTGCATGGCCTTTGGCCAATACAGCTGGCTTGTAACTGGGCCAATATGAAACCATTTGATAAATGACTAAATATATAGTACTTTTATGGGCAAATATGGCTGTGTCCTACTGATTTGACCTCAGCTTAATACAGTTGACCAGAGACCAATACTGTTGACCTCAAATCACTATTGTTTGACATTTAATCAATACAGAAATCCATGCAGTGCAGTTAATTAATATATAGAGGATCTTACATCAGTGCTCATGTTTTATTGAATTTATTAAATGAGTTGAGGAAAAGATATAACATGCAAGGCTTGCGTAGCATTTTATCTTTTTCGCAACAACTTTAATAAATTAAATAATACAGGAGCACGAATGTTAGATTCTATTTGTCATAAGACATCAAAATTATTTTGAAATCATATTTCTGGCGTGAAAATGTTAGGATTTTGCAATATGCATGACGTTATAAGCGTCATTGCGTAACGTTTCCCATTTTTTTTTAAGCCAGTAGTGTTTTATCGTTTAAATGTATACACATTATTACTTTAGTAACTTGATCTGATGGGTCGGATCACGTCGAGTGACTGCGGCAGGAACATTGGATCACACTAGACAAAGTCGAGCTATAGCTATAGCAAGCTATAGCTAATTTCATACAGAGTCTAGACAAAGTCTAGACAAAGTCGAGTGTGATCCGGGTGTTCCTGGCGCAGCCACGAGATGTGATCCGACCCATCAGATCAAGTTACTTTCTAATGTTTTTATTATATACCTACATAAAAACAACAACAAACACTTCCATTTCAGAGATAAACGTAACAAAAAATCAAAATTGGTACCATGTGACGTGACGTTGCAACACAGTAGCAAATGACATCGCGCCAAATTTTTGATGATGTCATATTGTGTTAACATGTTCAGTAGAGCAGGAAAATGCATTTATCTTGTTTAATTCCTTTTCTATAATGCAGAAAAGTGATTAAGGCTAATCCCCAAAACGTCAGATAGAGTGGGTTGTGATTTTAGTGATTCGGGTATTGTAAACACGTTATCGTGCAGATTGCGGTTCGCTGTCAGGTGCTGGGTTTTTTATGCTTGTGAGGTGGTTAAAACATGGAGGATGGTGATACGGAAAAATAGCACCCTAGTAGGGTGATACAAGATTTTGTATTTTTGAGTCGGAAAAGGGGTTGTATCAGGTGTATTCTTTGCAGGTATGAAATAGATGGCGTTATTTCACTCTGAGAAGCGGCGTCATATTATGATAATAGGAGATATGCTACTTATACAGCCTTTTAGGGAATCATACTTTGCACACATGGGAATTCTGGACAAAGACAAAGTCAAATATTTATTATTTTTATTTTTTACAAGTCATAAGCATGTACATACACATGTATTTATTTAAAATGATGAATAATTTTACTTAATGAATTAAATACAATACATATGTATATAGTTAAAACAAAAACAAACAATAAAACAATAAGTTAGCTACAAGTTTGGCATACTAAAAAGCCACAATGTGAGAGAACCTGCTTTTGTTGTATGTACAGACATGGTTCATACAGACGAGTTTGTTGATTTTCAAGGTCTACAAGATTACTTGATCTACATATGCGCGGATCCAGAGGGGGGACAGGGGCTCTGGACCCCCCCTCCTGAAAAATCACAATTTTTGTGAAGCGCCATTTAAAAGCTATAGGGTACCTTAGTAATACTAGTCTGGATCCCCTGAAAAATCACTAACCTACCAATCCAGCATACAATTTTGCGCCATTATCGGCCCTCTAGTGAAACACCATTTAAATGGCGTTTCACTGGCGGGCCAATAATGTTCCGCTTAAAGTGGTATTTGGATCCTCTCTTCCCTCATCAACTAAAAAAACAACAAAAAATGTCAGAGTTGGAACCCCTCTGACAAAACTTTCTGGATTCACGTATGTCACATGTTGGAATTCTAATTGCAATAATGAACAGTCTGTGCTGATCACACTCACAAATAATGCGGGCTTTGTCACAAAACAAAATCTGTCTTCAAGGTTTATGACCAAGCAAGATGCATACTATTCTGCCCAGCTTCAGAGACTAGCTAGATTATTGAAATTTTGCAAATAGCAAGATTAGCTTTTATACTTTCCAGAAAGCAAGTCAAAAGGATCTGATCAGACAGCACAAAATGCAGAGGCTGGTCTGCGCCTATGTTGTTTGCATTGGTGAAATTTTAAAAATTTCCAAAATCCTGGACATTCGAAACTCCGATCTTAAAACTTCCAGCATGCCCACTAAATATTCACAATTTCAAGTTTAAATGGTCAACTGCCTTTAGACAGACTGAAAATAAATTAGAGAAGCTTTTGTTATCTCCCTAATTCAGAATTTTGAGGCTGACTTTCTCTGTGGAAAGTCAGCCTCCAAATTCTGAATTCAAGAATAATCCTGAAAAGGTTCACCTATAAGTTTGCATTGAACAAAACTAGATTTTCTCTTGACGAGGCCCATACATTTTAGTAGGTGGAAGGTCCAGAGAAGGCCAGAAAAGGCCTCATTCCCAAACGGAGAGCAGTGCATGCATTTAAACCCTTGAAGACTGACCGGTGGAATTTCTCATCCACTGATACAACAGAGTCTGGATGGTCCATTGTAAATATTGAGGGGTCACAGATTATACAGTAAAAACCGTCTTAAACGGCCACTCAAAAATAGACAAAATGAAAAAAGTCAATAAGCAATGCTTATTAGATACCCCCCGCACAGTAAGAGCCAGTGAATAAACTTGGCAAGTTATAGTTCAAACCAGCAGACCTTAGTTTTGAAAAAACAGATTTCAGTAGAATCTGTGCAAACAAAAATGATAAACTCCTTCATGCATATGTTCAATGTGTCTACATTGTAAAGGCAATGTATCAAATTGCTCAATCAAAAGCTTTGGTAGGAGTTGATTGGCCCATGAAGGCACCATCTATGCATATACAAAAGCCCTATTAGGGAAAAATTGTCTTAACGTTACGGACGGACGGACGGATGCACGCACGGACGCACGCACACACACACGCACGCACACACGGACAACGTAAAAACAGTATACCCACCACAAACAAAGTTTGCGGGGGGTATAACAAAGAACTAAATGACAAATGGTAGCTTAATGAAGGTCAAAAGTATTGCAACACTTTTGACCTGCATTAAGCAATAATCAGTCTTAAAAACCAATTTTTTGGTCTTCGTATTGAGTGGCCTCTTCAAACAGGTTTTACTATAATTTACAAATAATATCATATAGTGCGAATCTTGATGAAATCTTTCATCTCTTACTTCACTTCCAAAGTACACGTAACACGATTTAGTTCAACAATGGCTTAATTTTTGGTTGGTTTTGTTGCTTTACGTCCCAAGTCAACATCTATGGTCATTGCGGGACGGTCAGTTCACCTAACCACACTTTTTCCTGGGCAGACTTGAACAAGCGGTTAACCAGTAATTTGTGCACATACTTTCGCTTGTAACTGACAACAACCCTTCTTGAATGAATCAGCGGAAGGGAGGAGAATGACCGTAGAAATTATTTCATGATCAATCTCCACGAAAGTATGAGACCGGGCCGGGATCGAACTCGGGACCCCTGGATTTTCAGTCAGACACGCATCTGTAGCCAGACACGTTACCGACTGCGCCACGCGGCCCGGTAAAAATGGCTTAAGGAATGGAAGCATTCATCCTTGTAATACGCAAGAAGCCTTTCAGTAAATCTGCCTTTAACATACACAAAACCATGTGTAAAGCGGTCACTCAAAAATAGATAAAACAAAGGTCTTAATGACAACTGGTAGCTTATCGAAGGTCAAAAGTATTTTAAAATGGTACCTTTGGAGCATTCTGTAATACTTTTGACCTACATTAAGCAATAATTGATCTTGAAAACCATTTTTTGGTCTTTTCAGAGTGGCCGTTTTACACAGGTTTTACTGTATCTTTCATTGTTTTAAAGCATTTTCAGTTAACAAAGACGCTTGTTATCCATTACTTTTTAAAATATAAGCACACATATAAAAGCGGAAATTCATCAAACAAATGACACAAAGAATTTAAAAGAACCATACCAGACAAATCTCCTGTCACTCGGATTTTGCACAGGTCTATGCCTGAGCTAAACCACAGGAAAAGATGACTTCACACAACTAATAGATGACAGTCACAATCTGTTATCAGAGTTAATTATCAGTGATTAATAGGTCTTGGAAACCGAATTTTAAAAAAACTGTTTCTAAGGCCATTCACTGGCAATTTAAAAACACTGTTTCTTAAACCTAAAATTGGCAATCAAAAACACTGTTTTTATGCCTAAAATTGGCAATTCAAAACACTGTAAGGCCTAAAATTGGCATTCTAAAACACTGTTTCTAAAACCAATAACAGTCTGCCAATCAAAAACACTGTTTCTAACGCAATAAATCTGGCATTCTAGATCATTTCTAAGGCCTGTAACTGGCATTCTGAAGCATTGTTTCTAAGAATTAAAATGAAAATCATAAACACGGTTTTGAACGCCTAGAACTTGTAATCAAAAACTTCATTTCTAAGGCTAATCTAAAAATTATTTCTAAGGCCTAAAACTGGCAATGTAAAAAGCCTTTCCTAGACTTATTGATCAGCATAAATGGACTCTTGCAACAGTTTGAGATCACCATCCAATCAGTGTACTTAATAAAGTTAGAAACAGCAAAGGGCCATATCAGCATACACAGTTGAAAAATGGGAAATAAGGACATACAACCAGTAATATTTCATTTATCTACACTTACTACAGGCTAAGGCAAGCTGATCTGGGCCTCGGCTGTTTCCTAATATCCCTGTATGCATGTCAAAGTGGGCCACCATCGTCCCACCGGCAAAACGCCAGTCAAATGGCATTTCGCTAGTGGAACAATATTGGCCCACGACGGTATAAAGCAAACTGGGATAAGATGGCGGCTTTTTTGGATGACCTTCACTCATATGACTGGCACAGTGCAGCCAATTATATATACATTACTAGGACAACCATGTATACCATATAGAGTATATTCTAATAATCATATACACCATTCAAACAATCATATACATATTAAACCTATCATATACAGCCGAATCTCGTAAATTCAAGGTCTTCAGGACTAGAGGTTTATTTTGAATTATGAGTAGTTCAAATTATAGGGAGGTAGACATAAAAATATATAACCCCCAAAAATGAATATTGTCATTTTTTTCTCTATCAAACCTAAGTTTTGGGTGCGTAAAAGAAACGTCTCAAGAAGACGTTTCTTTAACACCCCCAAAACATATGTTATATACACAGATATAAAAATAGATCATGAATGGGTCTTATTCTCTGAATCCAGTGTGTCCCAAATTAATTTCGAATTAGCGAGTATTAAAAAAAAAAATCAAAGTTCAACTTTTCGAGGTTTTACTGCATAGTTCTATTGTATACATAAAATCCATTCCAATGAGGAGATCAGTTTATGTTGTATTTGAACAACAAAGCAGAAGATCAGTCTATGCATCTACACAGTCTGATCAGCACTGTCCTTTTCACTGTCTAGATAGCATAACTGATATACAGGCCACAGCCAAAACTTCAAGATACCAGCTAGTCTCTGAAGCTGAGCAGGCAGTTTTGAGCCTAATCTGAATGGTAAACTACTAAGACAGAATTGCTCATGACCAGTATCACATAGTGTGATCACATACATACACCACATAGCCGTAGATTTGAAGCAGTGATTTTAATTTCTCTACTATCATTTAACCCTTTGTATACCGAAACCCCCTAAACAGGCACTTTCACAAACAGTGAAAACCCAGATGAAATGCCGCATAATGCGGCATTTCATCAGGATCTACACTATTTGTTTAGGTAAAAAAGATCTTCAGACAAAAAAACACATACTTTTTAAAAATGATAACCTGACACCCTAGATATATATAGTGTGGTTCATCCCAACTTTATTGTATCTAAACTAGTAGGAAGAACCCATTAGTATACAAAAGTTTAATTTTACACACTAATATCAAATAACATTTTACCCTGAGCTCTCCTCTGTTGGTCAACACTCAAGATAAAGTAAAGTGAACATGCAGCAAAATCAAGAAATCAAATTACTGTATTTGACCTCATAAGTACACCCCCACCTACCAGGCCATGTAGAGCAGTCAATAATGTATCTGACTGATTCATTTAAGAGGGGTTGTTGTTAATTACAAGCACAAAGTACTGGTTAACCGCTTGTTCAAGCTTGCCCAGGAAAAAATTGTGGTTAGGTGAACTGACCATCCTGACATGGCTATAGCTGTTGACTGGGATGAAAGCAACAAAACAAACAAAATACACCCCCACCACCCCTATAGGCGAACACTGAGAAATTTATGGTTTGTTCAAACTGTTATGATATTCTAAGTTCCAGTCAATCCTGTTGTGCGACTTCATTATTAACATAGATTATTTGTTTAGTTTGAGGTTTTACATCCCAGTCAACAGCTATGGTCATGTTAACCTAACCACATTTTTTTTCCTGGGCAAGCTTGACTAAGCCGTTTACCCTTACTTTGTGTACATACTTTTGCTTGTGACTGACAACAACACTTCTTGAATCAGTGGAAGGATTAACATTGATATCATGTGTGGATGAAAAACTGTAGATCCTGATCAGCTGGCTTCATCAGAAGCCAGCTGATCTGGATCTACACTTTTTTTTTAATGAGGGAATAAATTTTAAGAAGTAATGAGTGCAGTGTCCTTATCAGGTTGACTACTATAATCTAAACAGATGCATATCTGACTGAAGATCCGGTGGTCGCGATTTCGATCCCGGACCCGTCCCATACTTTCGTGGAGATTGATCATGAAATAATTTCTACGGTCATTCTCCTCCCTTCCCCTGATCAATTCAAGAAGGGTTGTTTTCAGTTACAAGCGAAAGTATGTGTACGAAGTACTTGTTAACCGCTTGTTCAAGCTTGCCCAGGAAAAAAGAGTGGTTAGGTGAAAAGACCGTCCCGCCATGACCATAGCTCTTGACTTGGGATGTAAAGCAACAAACCAAACCAAAACCAAAACAATAATCTCATTATCATAGAGGTCAGCTCACAAGATTTTGGCATTTACCATAAATGTTCTAAAATTTTGAACACTAATTTCTCTCCAAAAAGACAGAGACAAACAGTGCAGATCCAGATCAGACTGCTTCTGAAGAAGCAGTCTGATCCCGGTCTTCCCTGTGTGCTATTCTGACAACATTTTGTGAATTCCATCCCTGAAAACTGACATATTATTTGAGAAAAGAAAGAGATAAGTGTTAGAAATTTAAGAACATTTACTCTATGGCATACAATTATGCACAATCCTCCTTTAAATGCCCATTCTGACTTATCCAGCGGGGGGCTAGAGGTATAATTTTTGGTCTGAGTTTTCCTCAACTTCCATAATTTGTATATATGAGGAGCAGAGGCTCTGGCTAGACTGCACTTATGCACAGGCTTGTCTGAGCCTTCCCCACTCGCCAATGCGATAAGTACCAAAATCTAGTGTTCCGACCCACATTTATTTTGACATTTCACTCCAATATCCCTAGACAAAGAGGCATTCAGCTTTTAATCTCATTCCTCCAAGAAAACATATTTTGTGGGGACCTATTGAAAGATACCTCGATGAGACACTTATAATGAGCCCCACAGACACTTCCAATGAGCACCAAAATATATGTTTTCAGGAGGAAATACAACAAATATCAACATTTTTCAGGAAGAAATAAATATCTTATCAAAGACCTTATCCCTTCAAACCCCATTCTACGTAATGACCATACAGACTGCATTCACTCATGATGATTTACAACCAAACACTTTGATTCTATTTATTGCTATTATTTAAAAAAATGAATGTTAAAATTTAAAAAAAAACACATTTAAACCATATTTACTCTAAACATTCAGACAGATCGGCTCAGTCAAACAACGTAAACCCAGATCAGACTGTACAGTCTACATGTATGGATGAAAAACTGTAGATCCTGATCCTAAATCCTGGATTCAGGATTTATCCAGAAAACTTTCATCCATGCTATGAGCATCAAAAATTACCTTTTATGATCAATAAAACATTTGATATCATTTGCGACAGAATGGTCATAAATTTTACTGAATGTATTTGGTATGACAAAAAATCTGAAACATCTTCAATGAATTTCCTGCGAATATGATGGGGCTAGATATGGCCCCTATTTCCTAAACATATGCCTTTTTTCAACAATTTTGAGAGAAAAATTCATTAAATACAATATATAAATAAATACAAATATCTACTAATCCTGTATTAAATTAAACAAACAGATAACTTATTATAAGTGAGCAGCTTTTGCCAATATGATCAATTTAGGCAGACGCTTGCTTTGGAAAAGTCATTTACCCCTTTGTTTACAAATACAGTAAAACCTGTGTAAAACAGCCACTCAAAAATAGACAAAACAAAGATCTTAATAACAATTGATAGCTTAATGAAGGTCGAAAATATTGCAGAATGCTTGGAGCATTCTGCAATACTTTTGACCTGCATTAAGCGATAATTGGTCTTGGAAAACAATTTTTGGTCTTTTTGAGAGTGGCCGTTTTAAACAGGTATTACTGTAGATTGTTTTTCTGGTTTGCTACAATGAGCCTGTGATGGTTCTTTGTACATATCAAAGGGTCAGAGATTAGAATTTCCAAATGAAGCTGTACTGTAGTCGCATGGGTGAAAGTTCAAATTTTCACAAAATCCTGAACTTTAAAAACTCTGATCTTAAAACTTGCAATATGCCCACTAACTATTCACAATTTCAAGCTTAAATGGTCAATTGTCTTAAGACAGACTGAATATAAATCAGTGAATCAATGATAATCTGCTGAATTCAGCATTTTGAGGCGGACTTTCTATGGAAAGTTAGCCTCAAAATCATGAATTCAGGAATAATCCTGAAAACTTTCACCCATGTAGTTGGAAGTCCCTGAAGATTGTTTTTATCTGAGGTCCCTGATGTTTAGGGGTTTCCAGTACAAAAAGGGGTGATACTAAATGAGCTACAGGATATTCAGCAAGTAAAATTTTGGAGCGCAGTGGCTCAGTGGTAGAGTGCTTGACTCAAGACCAAGGAGCCGCGGGTTCCAGCCTCACTAGCGTTACTGCATTGTGTCCTTGAGCAAAACACATTAATCCTAGCTTAGTACTGGTTCAACCCAGGAAGACCTGTCTCTTTATAACTGAAAGCTTGTTGATGGCATGTAAAGAATGAAACAAGTAATATTTACCATCACTTGCTTTAGTTTTGCAAATGAATCTCAGTGAGATCAAAGTGCAGTTGTTTAAAGCATCATCTTTTCTCTTAATTTGTCTTAACGGTGCTTTACTGTTTTACCGCCAGTCGTTACCTGCTGATAACCTGGGAAAATAGTTTGCACTCAGATCAGGTCTGTCAAAATGTCTGACACTCTTATGATATTCGTCACCAAATGTTTTGAAAATTCTACAAATTACAAAAAGGCTGCAAAATTACTCAGTATGCAAAATGTTAGGTGTATACAGTAAAACCTGTCTTAAGCGGCCACTCAAAACCAACACCAAAATTGGTTTTCAATACTGATTATCGCTTAGTATTGCAGGGGAGCATTCTGCAATACTTTTGACCTCCATTAAGCTACCTTTTTCCATTAAGACCTTGATTTCGTCTATTTTTAAGTGGCCGCTTAAGACAGGTTTTACTGTGTATAAATCAGCTTTAGGTAGAGGAGAATCTCCAAGGGAGAATATGGCTAGACTGAAGCTAAAACCGACATGAGTGAAAGTTCAAAATTTCAAAAATCATGAACTTTGGAAATTCAAATCTTAAAACTTATTGTATGCCTACAATGTATTGACAATTTCAAGTTTTACTGGTCAATTGCCCAAAGATGAACTGAAAATATATCAGAAAAGCTATCAAATTCTGCCCAATTCAGGGTTTTGAGTCAGACTTTCTATGGAAAGTCAGCATCAAAATCCTGAATTCTGGAATAATCCTGACAAGTTTCACCCATGAACAGAAGATCCCACTCACAATCCCTTGGCATACTATTTGTGCTAAGCATCCCAGTAAGTTTTCCCTTACAATGATCAAGCCCCGGATTGAGCATGATGAAGACAACATGATCTGGTCCTGCATCAAGCATAAAAATAACACCAATATAATGCCACTTTAAACAACTGCACCAAAATTGTGATATGTCACCTAAAATACACAGTTAAGCTTTGACTTTCAGTAAAATCATCTCCATTTGGCACCCACAACTTAAAGCACTACATAAAAGTATAACAGTAAGTTTATATGTTATCCGGGCTTTCACATAGAGTATTATATCTTCACTTGAAGTACAGCCCTGGATCCAGCATAGCTTAAACACAGGAAGTGGCCCTGAATCCAGCATAATGACACTAGAATGTGGCCATGGATCCTGGATCTTCGAAGGAAGTAACCTGAATCCAGCAATTATAACTTAGGAAGTAGCGCTGGATCTAGCATGATTACACTAGGAAGTGGCTTCTGTATTCTGTAACACAGGAAGTGTCCCTGGATCCAGCATAACACCAAGAAGTGGCCCTGGGCACAGCATAATGATAACACCATGACAAATATCTTAATAACTGGGCTCCAGAAACTAGTCTTGTTGATAAATATATTGACATTTTACCATTTAGTCTTAATAAAGCACATTGCAAGAGGTCTTTAAACCTTGATGCGCCAATCGCAACTAAAGTCGTCTGCTTTTCTCGTCTGCTGAAATGTTTAAGAAGCCTCTATGGCAAACAGTGTGGATCCAGATCAGACTGCTCCTATAGGAGAAGTCTGTTCTGGGTCCATGCTGTTTGCTTCTATACTTAATTCTTCAGTATTGTTAGGCAATTATTTGCAGCAGACGACTTCAGCAGACGACATTTTCAGATGCATTTTTTTCTTGGCGCTTTAAGGGTAAAAAGATGTCATTACACAGAGAAAGGAAGATTCATATAATATGTATATAACAAGATCTGGGATACAATATTTTTTGGTCATTGTGTGCGCAAAAAGATTCAGGGCACTGAAATGTACTTGGTTTGTGCAATAATTACAATAAAATACAGATGATTAGAATGAATGATAAATTGCAAGATGCCTCAGGGAAAAATATCAATATTTTTATCTTGACGATACTGTTTCTTTCAGAGCCATGTTCCATCACGTAACAGCTAAAAGATCCTAGGTGATTACAATATCAACATCACAAGAATGGGTTCGTAGAACCACCTTTAGGGGCTGTAGCTTGGGATGCTGTCGACTGAAAGTAAAAGACAAAGAATTAGTTTTATATTTCCACAGACTGTCATACCCTCCAACCAATAGGGGCCAAAATAAGCCCTATTCTTTATCATGAATATCAGATAATATAGGGATCAAACATGGTTTTCACTTCAACTGGTTATTTTCAGAGCTTTTTTTTTTCGTCCCCTCCACCCTAAATCTGAGTTTTTCCCCATAAATCAACTAATAAAAAAAATCTGGCCAAACTGTTTGTTAAACAGTGTTAAAAGTGATTTTAGGAAAATGATGAAATATTTTAAGTTTTAATACAGACTGTTGGTTAACCTTACTAAGTTTACTGCTTGTTCTTTCAGACACACTGTCAGAGTGTCAAACTATTTGGATCGAGATCAGGTCCGACATTGTCGGTCCTGATCTAGGTCCAAACTGTTTGCAAAAGGTTATCAGCACACGACAAAGTCACCACTAGTAAAGAGAGTTAAGTGAAGAATTGCACTTTTGTCATTTTGCTTAGTATTTGAGATTAACAACTGTTCCTACAACATGTCCATGGGTGAAAGTTCAAATTTCCAAAATCCTGAACTTTAGAAATTCAAATTTTAATACTAGCAGGATGCCTACAAAAATGAATAATTTCATGTTTAAATGGTTAATTGTGTTTCGATCATCTGAAAACTAATCAGAGAAGCTATCAAAATCTGCCTAATTCAGCATTTTGAGGCTGACTTTCTATGGAAAGTCAGCCTCAAAATCCTGAATTTAGGATTAATACTGAAAACTTTCACCCATGCATGTTCAACTTACCATAAATGGGTTTACTGTGGAATTTGACCCTGGCTGGCCCCAGCCACCACCTGCTGGTACCCCAAATCCCTGCATTTGTTGCGGCTGACCTCCAAATCCTCCTGCTGGCTGACCTCCAAAACCAGATGGGGCTCCAAACCCAGCCTGCTGTTGTGGAAATCCTGCGGGTTGGCCCCCAAAACCCTGTCCTCCAAACCCTGTAGCCGGCTGGGATTGAGCCCCACCAAACCCGGCAGCTGTCTGGGTTTGAGCCCCACCAAACCCGGTAGCTGTCTGGGTTTGAGCCCCACCAAACCCAGCTTGTGAGGACATTCCACCAAAACCACCATTCTGCATTCCAAACTGTCCAAAACCTCCCTGTACATGTCCCTGTGTGGAGGAAGCACCTCCAAATTGTCCAAAACCAGGATTTGAAACCGGGGCCCCAGCTGGTGCCCCAAACTGACCACCAAAACCACCTTGCTGTGTGTTGGCGCCAAATGGATTGGCTCCCATTGTGTTAGCTTTCCCCCCCATAGCTGGTGTAGTCTGTGACGTCAACGCTGTATTACTTCCGCCACCAAATGGGTTTGGTGCTGAAAAGACAAGAAAATATTAACTCTTTAAATACTGGCCCCCGAGATTATAAATCTTTTTTTCATGCTCAACTCAACTGAGCATGAAATTTCAAGTGCTAAAAAACTAAAATACCGACAAATAAAGAATGTTCTTGCTTTAAGTCTCACAGATGTTGTATTTATCTTGCTAATAAATGTTAAAATGCCAACAATTATTGACATTTTAACATTTATGAGCAGGATAAATTTCCTGCTCAGCTGAGTTGAGCATTAAAAAAGCTTTATAACCTCAGAGCCTGGGTATTTTTTCATGCCTTAGTTGTCATCTTCAAAATTTTTTCTAAAAAAATTCTTTCTCAGGAACACTATCAGAATGGCAAATGGTTTGGATCCAGATCAGGACCAAAATTTTGTCGGTCTTGATCTGGGTACAAACTGTTTGCAAAGGTTATCAGCAGAGAACAAAAGTAGCCGCTAGTAAGGAAAGTTATCATTTGTCAAGCTATCCAGGCCTTTAGTTAAGAGTACGTAATTTTTCTTATTTCTCAATCAAAACATATGTTGTGGGTATTCAAAAGAACCATGTCAATGGGACGGTTCCCTGAGCACCCAAAACTTATGCTAAAAATTATGGGTAAGAAAATATTTATAATTTTACGCTGAAAATTTTTGTTTACCTTAACCTTTGAGCTATCCAAAATCAGACCTCAAGATAAGAGCGGGTAATGCAATATTATTTTTCTCATTTCTCAATCAAACCATAAATGTTGTGGGTACTCAAAAGAAAGGTCTCGATGAGACGGTTCTTTTGAACGTCGAAAACATATGTTTAGAATGATGGATAAGAAAATAATTGCAATTTTACACTAAAAATATTTCCGTATTTACAGTATACACACACCTATCTCCTCGCTTAACTTACCCTGAAATACAAATACAGGTAAGCCCCTTTTACTATCCTCACCCCTTTTACAACCTGGTGAGGATAGTAAAAGGTGTGGTAAATGTGCTAAATTTCGAACACTTTTCGCTTTCTGTTCTCAAAATTAAAAGGTCTGGAATTCACAAAATAGGTGTCTGTATTGCAAACAGGGGAGTGCAGATCAGACTGCTTATTTAGAAGCAGTCTGATCCGGGTCTGCAATATTTGTCTAGACCTTTTAGGCAGGCAACTTAAAAGTGGAAATTTTTTTAGAACATCTACCATATGTGTTGTAATAAAATGGCAAATACCATTAACCCTGACCTCTGCCAAAAATTACAATGCCTCCTTAAAGTTAAGGAAGACTTAAGTATTGATTTTTTAGGGTGCGAAAAATAGCATTTCAAACTTATTAAAATCAAAATATTTTCATTTTTTAATATTTCAAACATTTGACTGTAAGTGACATATACCTGTTAAAAACACAAGACAGTTTACAATTCCTCATTTACAGGGAGTAAAATGAGCATAAATAAACTGTTTATTTGTAAAATCATGCACAATTCATGCAGGCCCCAGGGTTATAAAAACTTTTTTTAATGCTCAACTCAACTGAGTACGAAATTTTGACTACTCATAACAACAAAAATACCAAAAAATAAAGAAGTCTCTTGCTTTAAGTCTCTCAGATTTTGCATTTATCATGCTGATAAATGTTAAAATGCCAACAATTGTTGGCATTTTAACATTTATGAGCAGGATAAATTTCGTGCTCATCTGAGTTGAGCATGAAAAAAGTTTTATAACCTCGAGGCCAGATGTCAGCCATGTTATCATAATGACATGGAAATTCAATAGATTCTATTTTTAGTAAACATTTTTTAATTGGGAAAACTGCAGGCCATGCAACAGGTAGTTTTGTGAGCTAAGAGAAAATGCTTTACAAGATATACACGAGCCTGCATTCTGAGGTTTTGGTTCTTACTGTATATGTGAACAGCCAAGGCATAAGTACCAAAATCTTGTATGCTGCATTCCCCATGATACAAGTGTGTAATTGAAATTTAATTTTCTTATTTCTCAACCTAAAACATACGTTGTGGGTACTCAAAAGAATCCTCTCGGTGAGACGGTTCTTTTGAGCACCCTTAACATATGTTAAAACTGATGGATAAGAAAATATTCACAAATTTAGGCTAAAATTGCTTGTTTATCTCTACCTATGATGCTGGCTCAAATAGTAACCAGGCCCTAAGGTTATAAAACTTTTTTTCATGCTCAACTCAAATGGGAATGAAATTTCAACTGCTCATAAAAATTATAATACCAACAAATAAAGAAGTTTCTTGCTTTAAGCCTCTCAGATGTTGTATTTATCATGCTAATAAATGTTAAAATGTCAACGATTGTTGGTATTTTAACATTTATGAGCAGGATGAATTTTGTGCTCAGCTGAGTTGAGCATGAAAAAGTTTTATAACCCTGGGACCTGGATACACAGCTTACGTATCTCGGGTTATGACTGTAGTAAAAATGAAACATACAAAACTAGAAACTATGTTTCTACATTGGTCTAGATAAATTAAACTTTTGAGCGTAAAATTGTGAAAACTTTTTAATAAATAAGGTTAAGTAAACATTTGTTTTTGGTGCTCATTGAGACAGCTCCTTTGAGTACCCACAACATATGTTTTCATTGAGAAACAAGAAAATTTATGTTTAATTACACACTCTTCTCTACCAAGAAAAACCTATATCTTCCCCTTTTTTCACAACGGATATAGGCGGCAATCAAAAACGCTCTTAACAATCGACAAACGTGGATCAAAAATTGCTAGAAAACAGTGATTTTGATTGCCATTTGTCGCCCGACTGGCGAGAACTCTGTTTCTAACTTTTTTATCTATGTTCGTCGATATTATTAACTTATTCCATTGCTGCCTATCCGGTGTGTTTTTGCTGCAAGACTGCATTGTGACATTCTTGAAGCTTTAACTCTTTGCATGCTGGGTAATTTTGCTTGCTTTTTGTCATCTGCTGATTTTTTTTTCAAAAATCCATTTTTTCGAGAAATTCTTTAAGGAATACCATCCAAAGGTTATCAGCAGACAACACTAGCGAGCAAAGAGTTAACATCCAGAAAATGTATAAGTTCTCAAAGCTGAAAAACATCCAAAAATAATCTAAGATTATGACAAAATCTACATGCACATCCTCATAAAGAAATCATCTATAGGCAAAGTTTTAAAAAGGTCCATTGAAAACTGTTAGGGGCTGCAGGGAGAAGATACCAAGCATGTACAGGATGTTAAGAAGTTCACAAAGGGAAAAAAATACAAACTTGTTTCTCACATTCAGACTATATCTACATCCAAATAGCAATTTAAGTAAATATATGTAAAAGTTCGAAATGATCTATAGAAAACTAATGTGCGGTACAATGTACTATATCTGATCTGTTAAAATTCTTCTTCAGATATGCTAGACTGGGAAAATGGAGACATGAGTACTGGAAAATTAGTATAAAATTGTTGTGCCTTTATTTGGTGCGGCATAAGCTGCACCAAATATAGGCACAACAATTATATACTGATTAAGTTCTCTATCTATAGTGCTAAGTCTTACAGAAAATAGTAGAATTCAAGGCTTTTGAGTGATTTCCCAGTACTTTTCAAGGCAGATTTCATTTTCAAGGACTTTCAAGAAAGCCCTCTAAATTCAAGTACATTTCAAGCCTGTGCAAACCCTGTGTAAACATGCACAATATACAGGTCTTAAGCTTCTCATGGTCATTTACATGTGCGTTATGTTTCACTAAAATATTTCAAATAGTTTTGAGTAACAGATGGGCTGACATACAGAAATGACCTGGGGTAAAACAATATATTTCCTAAGTTCCCAACCCTTCAGGGGAAGACATTAATATTAAACAACAAGCTGTTGCCTGCACAGTATAAACTTAATTCTATTGTATATATAAATAGGAATCAGATTTTTTGAACGTAAAGTTGTAAATAATTTCTTACCCATCAGTTTTCACATAAGTTTTGGGTGCTCAAAAGAACCTTCTCAATGAGACGGTTCTTTTGAGCACTCACAACATATATTTTGTATGAGAAATAAGAAAATTATTTTTTGGTACGCACTCTTAAGTAAAGATCTGTGCATGCATATGTATACTTAATATATCTTTGATAGACTGAACTGGGCCTTTTATCGCAATCAGTGGCAAGTCTGATTGGACCATTGCTTGTCCATTTCTTCAACAAGATAAATGTTCTAAAATTTCGAACACTTTTCTCTCTCTGTTCTCAAATAAAATGCTGGTTTTCAGGGCTGGAGCTCACAAAATGCTTATCAAAATAGCAAACAGGGAAGACTCTGCTTCTTCAGAAGCAGTCTGATCCGAGTCTGCTCTGTTTTGTCTCTGCCATTTTTGCAAGCGAATAGTGTTAGAAATTTTAAAACATTTACCCTTGTTTATGAAATATCTTACTAACAAGGTATGCCAGACAGACAGATGGACGGACAAGCCGAAAGCAATATGCCTCTTCAATTTTTTTTCCAAGTTGGGGGCATAAAACCATGCTTTTATAAAAAATCTTGTAATCTATGGTTCCCTGAGTATTAGAGGACAACATAAGGTATTCATTACATAAGTTATCCATACAATAATTGCTGTGATCTTTAATCCTTGTCCTATGGGAGATTAATACATCCTCTCCGGAAAACAGTGTAGATCCAAATCAGCTGGCTCTCAGAAGCCACCTGATCTGGATCTACACTGTTTTTCATTCAGCCTCTGAATCCATGGAAACTAGAAATTGTGTTTATAAAGCATCATGCCTCTAACTGTGATATCTTAATGTCTACCAACATTGGAGGTGGTCTTATGCGTGGAAGGGACATAATTCTGGATTTTTTTTCCTAAATTCTGTTGTAAGTATGTCATGTCTTCCAGTTTTGTATTTGATGCTTTACATCCCAGTCAACAAAATTTCACTCGTGTCGGGATGATTTCTTGTCTTCCTTGGAATCAGTACTAAGCAGTGGATAAAGTGGCTTACTCAAGGACACAACACAGTGACTCCGCTGGCAGTGAGCTTCAAACTAGCAACCCTTTGATCCCCAGTCTAACGCTTTACCAACTGAGCCACTGTACTCTGCACATGTCTTCCAGCCATAATCCCCCGAAGCCGACAATAATTCATGTCTGAGTTGAATCAGTCTTTAGCAGCGGATAAAGTAGCTTACTCAAGGACACAACACAGTGACTCCGCTGGCAGTAAGCCTCCATGCAACTAGCAACCCTTCAATCCCCAGTCTAACGCTCTACCAACCGAGCCACTGGGCTCTGCACACGTCTTCCAGCCACAATCCCCCAAAGCTGACAATTGATTCAATGTTGGAGATCTAATTATTTACAATATAACTTGCTGATAATGCAGGGGTGTTCAGGCCAGATGGGTGCACAGTTGAGCTTATTTAAGCAAATGCCTAACCAACTTAAAAATGGAAACAAGCGACTGGTTTGACTGGAAATCAGAAACAGCTATAGCATAAAAAATCTATTAAAACAGGACAAGGATTAACCCTTTGTATACTGATGGATTCATCCTCCTGGTTTGATACAATAAACTTAGGTTAGTCCATTATACATATCTAGGGGTGTCAGGTTATAATTAAAAAAAATATTGTATTATTTTGTCTGAATATCCTTTTTACCTTTACAAACAGTGTAGACCCAGATGAAAAGCAGCATTAAGCTGCATTTCATCTAGGTCTTAACTGTTTTCAAAAGGGTGCGCAGTGGCTCAGTGGAAGAGTGCTTGACTCGAGACCAAAGGGCGGAGCCTCACCGGCATCAATGCATTGTGTCCTTGAGCAAAGACACATTAATCCTTGCTTATTACTTGTTCAACCCAGGAAGACCCGTCCCGATAAAACTGGAAAAGTGTTGACTGGGAGGTAAAGAATCAAATCAAACAAAACAAAACTGTTTGCAAAAGTATATCTGTTTAGGGGTTTCCCGAATACAAAGAGTTAAGATATAAATGTACAGCTTCTAATCATGGATGCTATATACATGGATCACTGTTAATTGCTAGCACATAAATGCAAGTACACAGTGTGTTGTATACAGTGTTGCCTCTTTTACTCTTGAGTGCCAAAAACACAAGTACCATACAGGACAGGGGGCAATCGAAAACGCTCTTAACAGTCGACAAATGCGGATAAAAAAAACGTTAGAAACAGCGTTTTTGATTGCCATTAATAATGTCGCCAGTGGGGCGACAAATAGCAATCGAAACTCTGTTTCTAACGATTTTTATCTGTGTTCGCCGATAGTATTAACATTTGTGATTGCCGCCTATCTGGTGTGAGTACTCTGACAGGAAAATAATGTGAAAACATATTGGTCCTCGACCAAGGCCTATGTGTTTGTTTTGTTTGAGTTTATGCTTTACATTCCAGTCAACTATTTTTCTGTCATGCCGGGATGTTACCTGGGTTGAACAAGTACTAAGTAGAGGATAAAATTTCTTGCTCATTGATACAACACAGTGCCTCTGATGAGGCTCGAACCAGTGACAACTCAATCTCAAGTCTAGCACCCTACATATGAACCACTGTGCTCCTCAAATTATTTGTGCTTTCTTAGCAAATTATTTACTGTTATCTAGGCTGAAATAGTCTAGATAGTCAATTAAGAGGTTCAATTTCAGAAATTCAGTACTTAGAGTTGAAAGGCTATGTTCACAGGGGAGTCCATCAAAGTATAGCTACAGATGTTTGTTAACTATATATCACTGTTAGTTGTCAGAGTATCAACACACATATATTTGAATATTCATAATACAGCATGTATCCCCTTTATAAAACTATGACCATGCTTGGGATCGATCCATAGGACTCTGTTAATCAAATATGATTTCTGCAACTAATAAGGGTACATGACTGTGCAGAACTTTTTCAAAAGATTATACCGTGTTTGAAAACTGGGTAGACCCAGAACAGACAGCTGATCAGAATCCACACTGTATTGCATCAATACAATAGATATATATGAATATGTAACTCATTACCAACTAGTGTCATCTGCTGATAACTTTTGCAAACAGGTTGGAACCCGACCAGGCCCCGACAAAATGTCGGGCCTGATCTGGATCCATCTGTTTGACACTCTGATGGTATTCCTTAAAGAATTTTTCGAAAAAGTTGATTTTGAAAAAAATCAGCAGACGACAAAAAAGCATGAAAAATTTCTCATGGGGACAAAGACTGGACTGGCTGATTTAGCATTCATTGCACTTATAAGGTGACTGAGATACAGTTTAATGGTTTCTGAGGAAAATGAGTTGAAATTAAGGGTGACCTCTAGTATAACTTTTATCTGGAGGCCTGTAAAACGTATGCCAATGTCACCATTATCAAGCAACAAAATGGGTAAAGAAAACTTCTAGGCTTCTGCTATGAATGGTACGAGCCAACTGCAAGTCATGAGAAAACCTGTCTTCAGAGATTCATGAGATGTCTCCAAACTATTTCAGACAATATATCACAGGATATATTTTTGCAAATGTCTAACATTATTAGGCCCACAGTTAAGAGTATTGTCGTATTTTTTTGACCCTGAAGTTCAAAGGTAGTGACCTATGCTAATTTTAACTCAGACCTGTTATCGATAGTTTTCGCCAAATATACGGGAATAAATAAGGCTTTCTGAAATTCAATGTATCATAACGGTAGTAATATGACTATATCTCCGCTGTGGTGTAGTGGCCTAAGCCTAGGACTCTTATTATAGAGTAGGCAAGTTCGAATCTCGCAATTTTTCCAGTCAATTGGTTTCTATGTACTGACATGACAGAAATCTCTAGAAAAGCGTGAGAATGCTTATTTTTTGTTCAGTTGTGTATATGTACACGTGGTTACACAGTCGCTAGTAAATCGAGACTGATTCGCCTAAGAGCCAAGATTTGTTGTCCGACATTCTTGATTTACTAGCAACTACAGTGTTATCCTGTGTACATTAAAAACAAATCAAAAACAACATCATTTTCTCGCTTTCCTGTTTTAGCGCATACAAACCTTCCTTTACAGGAAAAAAATAAAATAAAAAGAAACGTTCCTCTTGAGATTCGAACTTACCTGCTATACGCTACGAGTCCTGCAGCTAACCCACTACACCACAGTGGACGATATTGTCGAACTGCTACATATATCAGACATTCCATTTCAAATAACCTAATGAGTTTTGTATATTCGGCGAAAACTACCGATAACAGATCGGAGATAAAATAAGCATATGCCACGCCCTTTGAACTTCAGGGTCAAAAAAAAATACGACAATACTTAATTGAATGCTGCATTTTATCAGGGACTACACTGTTTGTAAAGGTAAAAAAGATTTTCAGACAAAAGAATACAATATTTTTTAAAAACTATAATCTGACACCCTAGATATCATATGTACAATGGACTATCCCAATTTTATAGTATCAAACCAGAAGGAAGCATCCATTTGTATACAAAGAGAATTAGACAGGTTTTCTTAAGACTTGGCTCCTAATATCAGGTCAGGGGACCTACTGCAACTTTAGCAAAGTAATGAGATAATTGTACCCGCTCACCATATTAACCATTAAAGAACCTGCAAAATATGTATCTGAAAATGTTCTCAGCTTAATTTGTCTGCTGCATATACATGTATTTCCAAACATTATTGGCTAGTGTAAGTATACAGGCAAGCAGTGTAGACCCATATCAGACTGCTCCTAGAGGAGGAGTCTGATCTGGGTCTACACTGTCAAAGAGGCTTCTGATACATTTCCGCAGACCATAGAGCAGACGCTTTTTGTTGTGATTGGTGCTTTAAGGGTTATTCCTAAAATTTTAAAGTCAATTAAACAATCTCACGGTAGTGACTAAATGGGGAATAGTGAAAACCCTGATCAGACTGCTCCTGAAAAAACCCCAGTCTGATCTTGATTTACATTGTTAGGTAAATAAAGTAAGTAAACGTTCTAAAATTTTGAACACTTTTCTCTTTCTGTTATCAAATACATTGATAGTTATCAGGGCTAGAATTTACAAAATGCTTGTGTGTGTTTGTGTTTGACAGTCCTCCTACGTAGAAAGGGCTACAGCTCAGTCTCATCAGATAGCTGGAGATCGAACCTGTGGCCCCTTGTTTACAAGGAAAATGATTAATCCACTAACTACACCACTGCGGCTCCACAAAATGCATGTCAGAAAAGCAAACAGGGAAGACCCTTTGGAAACCTTCTGATCTGGATCTGCTATGTTAATCTAGTAAAAAAAACAAGGGCAAAGATCAGGAATCGATACAATCAAGCACAACACCTGACCCAGGATACCAATGGGAAAGTGACAACTTTACAATTAGAGTTTAGACATCACAAACGAGAGCCAAGAAGTCAGCCCTTTCCCAGCAGGTGACCGCAAGGCCCCAATAAACAGACACGCACGAAAGCATAACAAAAACAAGACAGAAATGAAAAAAGTCAATAAGCAATGCTTATTAGATACCCCCGCACAGTAAGATTCAGTGAAAAAACTTGGCAAGTTATAGTTCAAACCAGCAGACCTAAGTTTTGAAAAGAAGATTTCAGCAGAATCTGTGCAAACAAAAATTATAAACTCCTTCATGCATATGTTCACTGTGTCTACATTGTATTCGCAAAGTATCAAATTGCTCCATCAAAAGCTGTGGTAGGAGTTGAGCGGCCCATAAAGGCACTACCCATGCATATACAAAAGTCATATAAGGTAATAATTGTCTAAGTTCTAATAGCTGTCATTTTGTCAAAAAAAATTTTTTTTCAACCAGACTCCTTCATGCATATTTTCAATGTGTCTATATTGTATAGGAAAAGTATCAAATTGCTACATTAAAAGCTGTGGTAGGATTTGATCGACCCATGAAGGCACCATCTATGCATAAACAAAAGCCTTATTAGGGAAAAATTGTCTAAGTTCTCACAGCTGTCATATTGTCAAAAATTATTTTTTCTGACGCAAACTCCTTCATGCATATGTTCAATGTGTCTACATTGTATAGGCAAAGTATCAAATTGTTCCATCAAAAGCTGTACTAGGAGTTGATCGGCCCATGAAGGCACCATCTATGCATATACAAAAGCCCTATTAGGGTAAAATTGTCTAAGTTCTCACAGCTGTCATTTTGTCAAAAATTATTTTTTCTGAACCAAACTCCTTCATGCATATGTTCAATGTGTCTACATTGTATAGGCAAAGTATCGAATTGCTCCATCAAAAGCTGTGGTAGGAGTTGATCGGCCCATGAAGGCACCGTCTATGCACATACAAAAGCCTTATTAGGGAAAAATTGTCTAAGTTCTCACGTCTAAGTTCTCACAGCTGTCATTTTGTCTAAAAATATTTTTTTCTGAAGTAAACTCCTTCATGCATATGTTCAATGTGTCTACATTGTATAGGCAAAGTATCAAAGTGTTCCATCAAAAGCTGTGGTAGGAGTTGATCGGCCCTTATATGGCCTATAATAGCATAAGCATAAAACCCTATATTAAAAGCCATTTAGAACTACAAAGGGAAATAACTCTAATGGAATTGGCCCCTAGCCCTTACTTTTTTGTCTAAAGTATTTGTCTTGCATATATAAATATGTTTGCAAGGTTTGATGAAAATCCAGCAATGACTCTTCAAGATATTAAAAAAAAAAAAACATTATGGACGCACAGACGCACGCACACACGGACAACGTGAAAACAGTATACCCACCACAAACAAAGTCTTGCATATATGAATATGTTTGCAAGGTTTCATGAAAATCCAGCAATGACTCTTGAAGATATTAAAAAAACAAAACGTTATGGACGGACGGACTGACACACGCACACACACACGGACAACGTGAAAACAGTATACCCACCACAAACAAAGTTTGCGGGGGGTATAATAACAGGCAGACAACTAGTGTTCAAAATTTGAGACCATCTACCATACATGTAGTATTTTGCCCACTAAAGAGCCAGTCAATACCCTTTAAAATTCCTTATAAGGACTCCATAATTAGGTCAAATTTCTGAGCATATATGGGCATATTTGGGCCTCGATGCAAGAAAACCTGTCCATGGGGGTTTGTGAACAGTCTGATCAGCGGCTTTGTTATTTGCTTTTTGGAAAGTATCATTATGTAGACTTAGGTAAGCCGGCTGGTTTGAATCTCACTTTGTCTGAAACCCCGAAGACAGGTTTTGTTGTGTTGAGGTACATTTAACCCACAACATTATTTTCAGTCCAGTGACCAGAAAATAAAAGATAACCTTATGCTCAAAATTTTGGCCTAAATTGGACTTTGAGTCCTTTAAAGTTATGCTGAAGTATAACATTGAATATAGCTGTAATAAATAAAATAATGCTGCATAACAAGTTTCATCAAAATCAGAAACATTTGGTTTTCTGTTCAATAATTCATGACTCCATTAAAGACTTCCACAGGTTTAGATAAACAAAACTTTTCAGCCTTAAGTTGTAAATATTTTCTTTCCCATAAGATTTAGCATATGTTTTGGGTGCTCAAAAGAACTGTCTCATCGAGACGGTTCTTTTGAGTACCCACAACATATGTTTTTGTTGAGAAATAAGAAAGTTAATTTTCTGTTACACACTCTTAACTAAAGTCCTGGACTTCCATACAGAAACTTAAATGCTTACACAAAATCAAACACCAATGGACAACAAAGACACTGATGTCATTGAAAAAATGGAACACAAGTGCTGCCATCTCTGCTAAGCAGGCAACACAAAAGCCATGGGGCCAATTAAGCAAAATTTTTCAGCGTAAAATTGCGCTAATTTCTTATCCAATAGTTTAAACATGTGATTTGGGTGCTCAAAAGAACCGTCTCAGTGAGACAGTTCTTTTTACTACCCACAAAATATGTTTTGGTTGAGATATAAGAAAAATAATTTTTCGTTACGCACCCTTATCATGGGGCCTGAAAAGCGTAAATGCAGCAATATTTTTGCTGGTCGAGAAACAGAAAGAGTGGCCTGCTTTTGCAGTGAATTGATGTTATTGAATAAAAGAGAAAAAAAAATTTAGGCACTTTTTTTTTAAATTTATGATCACACAGTTTGATTTAAATATGACTTAGCTTATAAAATTGTTTGAAATCTCAGATTCTTCCCTATATGTCGTACTATCAAGTTCAGTTCAAACCTGGACCTGCTGGTAACTGGTAAGGGTACTCCCTTATTAGGACAATAATGTATGCCAGTGGAAGGCCTTGACAATTCCTGTGACCCCTCGACCCTCTTAACTTAATTGTATTAAATCAACCAATTTGAAATTGAAGACTCTATCATTGAACAAATGAAACGGGTACAGGGGACAAAAGTTCCACTCGTCCGCTCGTAATTACGAGTGAAATCTAGAAAGGACGAGTAATTCTTCCCAAAGCACTTGTCCTATAGGATGAGTGCTTTGGAAAGAATTACTCGAGGAAGTCATATTACATATTACTGCCTTATGTTCTTTATTGCATACACTTTTAAAGGACAAGTGCATGTGTTTGCAGGACGAGTGAAAATTTAAGTCACTCGTCCTGCAGGACAAGTGCAATATTTAAATATTTTTGTCCCCTGGGTAAATCAAATGTTTCTGATTTTCTAATAAAGAACTCTAACTCTGGAAAGCAAAATGCCCATGCTGACTCAATATATTAAACAGGCAGTAAGTTACCACTAGACTGAAGGAATGGATTTCCTGGCTTCCCAACTGCTGCACCTGTGAAACCTGTCATGTGACATCAAACTAGCAAGTTAGCAATTTTAGAATTTCTAACATTACATAACCCTAGGTCAGATCTTTTTTCGACAAAAGAATGGCCATATTTTTTTTCAATGGAATTGTTTTTTGCAGTGCTCATTTGAAGGGTCCCAGTGAGACCCTTCAAATGAGTACAAACAAAATATGTTTTCTTAAATAGCAATCTGGATATTCTTGTAAAATCTCATATGGCAATACTGCTTTTATTCTTGTTTGTTTGATTTGATTCTTTGACGTCCCATCAACAATCTTTCAGTTATAAAGGGACGGGTCATCCTGGGTTGAACCAGTACTAAGCTAGGATTAATGTGTCTTGCTCAAGGACACAACGCAGAGACGCCGGTGAAGCTCGAACCCGAGGCACCTCTGTCTCAAGTCAAGCACTCTACCACTGAGCCACTGCCCTCCCAAATATTGCTTTTAAATAGATAAGAAGTTACCTTATTACATAATATCCTTGCTGCATGCTTTTAACAGTCATGTTTCAATAGGCACAAATCTATGTATTAACAAGGCAATTAATGCACTGTTAATTCACAGATTTGATACATTTGTTCTGGGCTACTACATTTTATGATGGCCGATCCGTGCATTGCTCTTATATTATAATAGCTTGTAACATTTGTAGTTATGGAAATATAAACATTTAGACATCTAAGCTGCCATTTAAAATCAAAATGGAGACACTAAATATTTCTGAGTTTTGGCTGTTCAGAGGTCAATAACTTCTTGGTAAAGATGACTGTTCACCATATTTCCCTTACATTCACTGACAGACACCTTTACTTATTACTACATTTGTCATAAAAAGTGAGTCGATGAAAAAGGGTGCAGTGGAAAGGCAAACTGTGTATATCATGTCAGATGGAATGCATGTACTGGCAGTGATGATATCATAAAATGAGCCGCGACAATGTGGCATTTTGAAAAGTGCAGACTCAGATGAGCATGTGCAGCCTCCTTTTAAGCTTAGAAACTCCAAATGATGTTCAGTCAGTAGCTTAACACTCATAGAATATTCAAGCGACTAGCAAAAGCTCTGATCAGACTGTGTGTATGCACAGGCTGTTCTGAGGCTTTGTTGGTTGCACATACCACATTGTTGGAAATTTCATGTCACGGATCAAATATGCCCCCACACAATCTCCATTTTTATCGGGCTTTTGGGTGGGGGTGGGGTATAAATAAAAGTTCATACAGTTACTAGTACCTGAAAACTTTTGGCGTAACTAACAAAGAGGATAGAGCCTAAAAATGCTTTTCTTATGTAAACCCAGATTTCAATAATTTAAATGTTTTTACAGCTATATTTTGGGGCCCAAAAAGATACATGGATTTTTAGGGTTCTTATAGCCAGGAACTCAATATCCAACTTAACACTTTACTCTATAGGCTATTTTCAGATCATTTTCTATTTTTAGACAACATTGAAAAAATTCAAGATAAAATTAAATTAAGTTTTGAAAACTTGAAAATTTCATGAAAAATGAAGCATTTGCTCCAAAAGAGCAAATGCTCAATTTCCATAATATTTTCAAATAGTATTACATGATATTACAAAGGCGTCAAAAGGCATTATTATGAAGTAAAGGATTAAGGCAGGAAAAACCATGGTGAAAATAGTTCAAGTTTACCATTAGTTTGTGCTGTAGAAGCTGTGTTCCATGACATCCCAGTATTTGCAGTACTCGCTGCTCCCCAACCCATTCCTGTACTACTTGATGTCGTCCCTGACGAGCTGTTCCAATTTAATCCCCCTGTACTAGTGCTGTTACTTTCTCCTCCCCAGTTTATTCCTCCTGTGTTAGCAGGTGCAGGTGCACTGCTGTTCCAATTAACAGTCCCACTTCCTGTATTTGCTGGCAAACCCCAGCCAGTGGATGCTGGCTGGGGCTCTGACTTTGGTGGGGAGCTGCTGAACAGGTCTGTAAGATGGGCATATTTATCTCCCCCTGCTAAGGACTGACTAGGGGCTGAACCAAACCCTCCATTTAATGATGTAGAAGCTGGTACACCACCGGCTGAACCACCTGGCTGTAGTGGAGCTGAAAAAGAGGTGAACACTTTCCATGCTAGGTAATCTTTCATGCTTTTAATGTCGTCTGCTGATTTTTTCAATATTATTTTTTTCAAAAATTTCTTTCATAAGCACTATTAGAGTGTCAAACAGTCCTGATCTAGGTCCAAACTGTTTGCAAAAGATATCAGCAGACGACAAAAGTCAGCGCTAGCAAGGAGAATTAAATCTCAAAGAAAACCATTGGTATGAGTTCTATATTCAGGGATAATTTTGGGGTCAGAAACTGAGAGGTTTGCTAAAACTTTTCGTTAAAAAATCTCACTCAAATCAGACCAATAGAAGAAAATATTGTAAACTTTTAGGCATTCACCAAAAGTTTTGTTTGATTTGATTCTGTACGTCCCTGTCAACAATTTTTCAGTTACGTTGGGATGGCTCTTCCTGGGTTGAACCAGTACTAAACAAGGATAAATGTGTCTTGCTCAGGGTCAAAACGCAGCGACGCCGGTAAGGCTTGAATCCGCAACCCCTCGGTTTCGCGTGAAGCACCCTACCACTGAGCCATTGCTTAATTGATAGGCTTAATCAACCACACAGAAATTAAGAAAATTGTTATTACCCTTGTGTTTACTGTAAATTACCCTTTTTTAAAACAAGTGTTGGAGAATATTATGTTTTGCTCCTTTGATAAGAGAGCTACTTAGGGTATGCCTGTGTCATGTATGGCCCTTTACACCATTCAGAGTGGCTACTCTTTTTCTAGGATGAAATTCCCTAAGTTTTCATCTACAATCTGCCCCTTTGATTTAACCGAAATGTTATTCCCCCTATGTTTAACTTATCTATTCCCAATAACAATGCTTCAAATGTTGTATTTTTTGTTTGTTTGATTTGATTCTTTACGTCCCATCAACAATCTTTCACTTATGTAGGGATGGGTCTTCCCGAGTTGAACCAGTACTAAGCTAAAATAATGTGTCTTGCTCAAGGACCACAACACAGTGACGCCGGTGAGGCTCGAACCCACGGCCCCTCTGTCTCGATTCAAGCACTCTACCACTGAGCCACTGCGCTCCCCAAATGTTGTATTTGAACTTATGATAAATTATTATCAAATCACTTAAACTGGTTTATAATAATTGTCCAACTAGGCTTTATATGCTTTTAAATAATTCAGAAAAACTGAAAAGCTTTTCATATCATCTTGAGAACATCATTAACCCATTACTCCATGACTATTTTTAGATCATTACATCATTTTCTATTTTTAGACAACATTTGAGAAAAATTCAAGAAAAATGTGTTAAGTTTTAAATACCCTTCAAAATATTATGGAAAATGGGAGCATTTGCTCCAAAAGAGCAAATGCTCCATTTTTCATAATTTTTTCATGAACATGATATTTCAAAGGCGTCAAAAAGCGTTTTTATGGAGTAAAGGGTTAAGGGAAATAAATTGACAAATCAGTATCAAAATTATAATATGGTTTCAAATTTATACAAACCGGGCCGCGTAGTGCAGTCGGTAACGTGTCTGGCTACAGATGCGTGTCTGACTGCAGATCCAGGGGTCGCGAGTTCGATCCCGGCCCGGTCCCATACTTTCGTGGAGATTGATCATGAAATAATTTCTACGGTCATTCTCCTCCCTTCCGCTGATTTATTCAAGAAGGGTTGTTGTCAGTTACAAGCGAAAGTATGTGCACAAATTACTGGTTAACCGCTTGCTCAAGCCTGCCCAGGAAAAAGTGTGGTTAAGTGAACTGACCGTCCCGCAATGACCAAAGCTGTTGACATGGGACGTAAAGCAACAAAAACAAACAAACAAAAATTTATACATAGCATTTTGCACTTCTGGTAATCTAGATTTTACTTACTATTACCCATCTGAGCAAATGGTGTAGGCTGGCTTCCTGCTGGAGGAAAGCCGCCACCGCTGCCGCCACCACCAAAATTTCCAAAGTCTGCAAACCCACCTGAAAAGGCAAATAAGCAAAGGATATAGTAATAAAAAAGAAGAACAGGGGAGTTCATTTTACATGTAACACATCTCATGTCAAAATATTGACAGTAAGAATTGTTAATCTTGATCATTGAACTTGCACATCGTAACGTGTCTGGCTGCAGATGCGTGTCTGACTGCAGATCCAGGGGTCGCGAGTTCGATCCCGGCCCGGTCCCATACTTTCGTGGAGATTGATCATGAAATAATTTCTACGGTCATTCCCCTCCCTTCCGCTGATTCATTCAAGAAGGGTTGTTGTCAGTTACAAGCGAAAGTATGTGCACAAATTACTGGTTAACCGCTTGTTCAAGCCTGCCCAGGAAAAAGTGTAGTTAGGTGAACTGACCGTCCCGCAATGACCATAGCTGTTGACTTGGGACGTAAAGCAACAAACAAACAAACAAACAAAAAAAAGAACTTGCACATCATTGAAATTGCACATCCACTTGTAAATCCTTACAATGTCCTATACATATTGCTGTGATAATATTTATCTTTGCTTAGGGAGTGGCCGTTTAAATAAGGCTTTACTGTATATTATTTTCACATTTTGCAGATAATACCTACCTCCAGCAGGTGGTTGTGTTGCCTGTGCAGGAGCAGAGAATGGATCCCCTCCTAGATCACCTAGTAAATCCATAGCAGTGGAACCAGAAGATTTTGAAGACTGTAGGCTCTGGTTCCCTGGACTCTGTGTCTGTGGACTGTTGGTTGGGGGCTGTTGTACTGGTGGCGGGGTACCGCTAGCTGGACTCTTATGCTGGAAACAGATGGACAGATTGATACAATAAGAATGGGATTGTCCATTTATTATTTTATCGTAGTCATAGGTTGAAGCTTCCGAATTACCAGTATGATGTATTTATGTCCCTGAAGATTTTTTTGTTGAAGCAAACAGTGTAAACCTTGATGAAATGTCACATTTTGTGGTTTTTTAACCGAGGACTTCACTGTTTGCCAAAGTACCTGTTTATAGGCTTCTATTGTACAAAAGAGTGGTTTGGTACAGGCTATAAGCCCTGATGGCCTTTTTATCTGTGCACTTATTAGAGTATGGGCAGTAATAATGTTTCTATGGTAGAGATGTAAATTTCAGTCAAATTCAAGAAGCTTCATGGGCATCACTGTGTTGTGTTCTTGAGCAGGACACATTAATCGTAGCTTAGTACTGGTTCAACCCAGGAAGACCCGTCCATTTATGACTGAAAGATTGTTGATGGGACATAAAGATTCAAACGAACAAAACAAACAAATTCAAGAGCATTGACACAATAAAATCTGACTTATTTAATGTTGCATGCAAACAACAAAGGCGCTGAACAACCTGTGCATGCATGCAGTCTCTGATCAACACCTTTGTTATTCGCTCTCTGGAAAGAATTATATCCAAACTTGTAACATGATAAATTACAATATTGTAGCTAGCCGAGACGGCTTGATTTAGCCTTACAGGGTTGGAAATCCTGGAGACCGGTATTCTAGCCCATTTTAGCTTACAAACAGTACTTCAAGGCCAAGTAACATAATTATGGAGTGTGAATTTTACTCCATAGGCTATTTTTAGATCATGACATCATTTTCTATTTTTAGACAACATTGAAAAAAAATTCAACCAAAAATTTAGTTAAGTTATGAATACTTTTGAAAATATTATGGAAAATGGAGCATTTGCTCCAAAAGAGCAAATGCTCCATTTTCCATAATATTTTCAAATACATGATATTTCAAAGGTGTCAAAAGGTGTTACTATGGAGTATAGGGGTTAACCAAATCAAACTGAGGTACATTGCAGTCTACACACTGACAGACATATGCTAATCCTAGTGAGAGAGGATAAAGTCTGACAATCCTATGCTGGAATGGATTTATATCATGTTGCAATTCAGAACCTACCTTTCCGTAGACAATATCAGATCTTTTTTCCAAGTATTGCATTAAAGCCACTGACATATTGTAAAGTATTATAAAAAGAGAGAAAAAATTATACACAAAAAACAGCTGTAAAATCCTTGTAAAAACAATCAATGAAAGCAAAGAAAGAAAAAAATACAAGTTCACTTGATGAAACTTCTTTAATTCATTAAAATCTAAGGTGATATCTTATAGATTATATGTATCAGATTGTTTTGGTGAAATTAACCAAGACATTACCAAACAGCCCAATATACAGTCTCCTAGATTCTTGAGTATTACCACATTATGCCAGGATCAGGCAGTTTTGCCTCCGTAACAGTTATTTTAAGTTCTGGTTTACAGTACAAACCATGACCAGTCTGAACATGTAAAATCTAATCAGATTTTTCTCTTTTTTTGTACCGGACTAAGGTCTTTTTTCTCAAGACGGATCAAATGTGAGCTAATTATCATTTGTAAACTGGTTCATGACATATGCGCAGATTCATGCAGTGGCGGATCCAGAGGGGGTTCAGTGGGGAACCTCCCCTCTCCCTGTTTTTTAAATATCCAATGAAAATAAAATAATTTGGTCTCAGTGAGACCAAATTATTTCATTTTCATGAGATATTTAGGGAAAATGATATAAAATCAGCAAAGCGAACCCCGACACCTTTATATATATGAACCCCCTTTCCAGAAATTCTGGATCCGCCCCTATCATGCAAGTTGATTTTGTTTGTTTGATTTGATTCTTTACATACCATCAACAATCTTTCAGTTATAAAGGGATGGGTCTTCCTGGGTTGAACAAGTACTAAGCTAGGATTAATGTTCCTGCTCAAGGACACAACCCAGTGACGCCGGTGAGGCTTAAACCCACGGCCCCTCGGTCTCGAGTCAAGCACTCTTCCACTGAGCCACTGTGCTCCCTCATGCAAGTTGATCATCACATTTTGCTTTTCTCCTATTAGAAAGTACATGTACTTATAGAAGTTCCACTTCCTAATCTTTTTTTCTTGATTCTAACTAGTCTCAGTAGCTGAGCAGGTTGGTTTGTGTCTTAATGGTCACTAAACATAAAAGACTGGTTTTCTTGGGATGTCGCCGCTAGCAAGGAGTTATAACATACTATTAGGTTGTAAAATGGATTCATTCAAATTTTAAGATAAATAAGTTGGGGAGTTAAGGCATTATATAAATATTTTGGGTAAATATGGTATTTCAGTAGGAGCTTAATATACATTATGGGCATCCACGCAACAAACCCTGTTTTGTTGCATGCAAACAACAAAGGGGCAGACCAGTCTGCGCATCCATGCAAACTGACCAGTGCCTTTGCTATTCGCTCTCTGGAAAGTATTACTAAACTTTTCACATTCACAATTTCAACTTTCTAGCTAGTCTCTGCACATAGGGCCAGTTAAGCAAAAATAATTTGCGTAAAATTGCGATTATTTTCTTATCTGTCAGTTTAAACATTTGTTTTGGTTGCTCAAAAGAACCGTCTCATCGAGACGGTTCTTTAGAGTACCCACAACATATGGTTTAATTGAGAAATAAGAAAAATATTTTTCTGTTAGGCACTCTTAACTAAAGTGCTGCTGATATGGTCAAAGGGTCTTCTCTCTGTGTTTTTGACACCTATATACAATGTAGCAATATATTCAACATTCTGGCTGGTCTCTGTAACTGAGCAGGTTGGGTTACCCAAAGATAGGTTTTCTTGTAACGAGACCCACATGGAGAAAGGGTCTTCTTCCTGTGTTTTGATACCTAAATATTGGCCAGCCAGTGAAATGATACTCTTGGTACCGATATCCATATTATCAATAATGTTATCAGTCACACTCGGTGTCGTAATCAGGATTATGGTACTTGTTATCCATAAAGTAGTAATTGTCCTACAGTCAATGAACGAAAATTTTCACACTGATTTTCAATTGTTTATACAGTGGTCTGATAAAAGCTGGGAGCAGGATTTTAATATTTATGGACAGGCTTCGTGGTGGAAGGTGAAATCTGAGAAGCATTCTGTGATTAGAAAAGCGCTTTCAAGGAATATGTGTTGCCGATTCACCACACCATACTCAATTTAAAACCCTACTTTGACCTTAGCCCTATAGCACTCAAGAGTGGCCAAGCCTCCATACATATATTTTGAAATGAATAGTGTGGTCTGCCTTGAAAATCAGTTAAGAAAAGGTTATCATTTTCACTGCCTTTCACAATCTAACGTGTCGTGAGTTTGATCCCGACCCGGTCCCATACTTTCCTGTAGATTGATCATGAAATAATTTCTACGGTCATTCTCCTCCCTCCCACTGAATCATTCAAGAAGGGTTGTTGTCAGCTACAAGCGAAAGTATGTGCACGAAGTACTGGTTAACTGCTTGTTCAAGCTTGGCCAGGAAAAAGTGTGGTTAGGTGAACTGACTGTCACACCATGACCATAGCTGTTGACTTGGGACGTAAAGCAACAAAAGCAATCTAACGCCTCTGCTATCAATACAGAATATCAAAATCCAATATTTTATACGGCTTATTTATTTACCCTTTTGTATACTAATTGATAATTCCTTCTGGTTTGATACAATAAACTAGGGATATTCCATTGTACATATCATGGGGTGTCAGGTTATAATTTTCAAAAATATTGTATTATTTTGTCTGAAGATCATTTTTACCTTTAATAACAGTGTAGAGACCCTGATGATATGCAGCATTATGCTGCATTTCATGGGATCTTCACTGTTTGCAAAAGTACTCATTTAGGAACTCCTAAATACAAAAAGTTAATAAACCTTCCTTTATGAACCTTTTTAGATGCATTCAAATTTCCTATCTAGGACATGGTTCAGACAGGCTAGGCTCAAGTAGAAAGCAAGGACTTTACAAGGTCAACTACAAAACCCTCCAGTTGTTTACAAGGACATGTTTATGAAAAACACTGACTTATCTTTGTCTAAGTTCTCAAATGCTATATTTATAAGAGGTGTAGCCTGACAGTTATGAACTGAAGCATGAATATCTGATAGACCTTTATCGACATAGCACTAGATATTCGGTCAATCCACAAATTTGGGAAATTTGTCTTATACCATGTATGTCATGTTAAACTTGTCAAGCATCACAATTTTATATACAAAACCTCTATAAAAAGGGTCTTGAACTACGAAAACCTGTCTTCAGGGGTGCAAACAACAATTAAAGGCGCAGACCAGAATCTGATCAGCGCCTTTGTTATTCGCATATTGGAAAGTATCATTATATAGACATGCAGCATGATGCTACGAGCGAACTTTCAATTTTCTAGTCTCTGTAGCTGGGCAGGTTGGTTTGAATATCACTTTGTCAGAATCCCTGCCTTGTCCAGTCTGTCCGATGAGACTATAAGCAAAGGCCTCTGTCTCCATGGGACTTGAGCTATTGGTTTTGTTTGTTTAGTTGATTTGATTCTTTACGCCCCATTTGTTTGTTTGATTTGATTCTTTACGTCCCATCAACAATCTTTCAGTTAAACAGGGACGGGTCTTCCTGGGTTGAACCAGTACTAAGCTAGGATAAATGTGTCTTGCTCAAGGACCACAACGCAGTGACGCCGGTAAGCCTCGAACCTGCGGCCCCTCGGTCTCGAGTCAAGCACTCTACCACTGAGCCACTGCGCTCCCTCTTTACATCCCATCAACAATCTTTCAGTTAAGGGACGGGTCTTCCTGGGTTGAACCAGTACTAAGCTAGGATTAATATGTCTTGCTCAAGGACACAACGCAGTGACACATGTGAGGCTCGAACCCACTGCCTCTCGGTCTCAAATCAAGCACTCTAACCACTGAGCCACTGCGCTCCCTTTAGCTATTGGTGGGATGTTAATAACATAAATAGAGTTAATAACATAAATAGAGTTGAGCTAAATTCTCTAAAAAGCCTTGTGTTTAGCATGCATGTAGATGAAGTCTTGGACCAAAAACATCTCACATTATGTACATGTAAAGCCCCATTGGATAGATGGGCATTCATGTTTAAAGAATTATTGCATTACTTATCTGAGAGAAAACAGTAAAATGTATCTCATAATGTCACCCAAATATTTTTGGGCAACAAAAAGGATTTTTATCTAAGCAGGGAGCCAACGTGTAGGTTATACATGGCAGGAGGATTTCTTTAATACAGTGCTGAGGTTGGGTTTTATCTAATCATAAATATTACCTCAAATAGCTCCTCACCCGTTGGTGTTTCAATGTTAGTTATTTCTTCTTCCTAGTTCAGACAAAACTTTTTTATGAATTTCTGCTGCATTGTATGACAAAAAAAATCATAGTTAACTTACATGTATCATTCATCATGTACATGTATGTCCATGTAATAAGCACAAAGAAGTAATGATCTAACTTGATAGTAGACAAAATACTATACTGCTGGTAATAAGTTAAGCTCGATTTTAATTTTACTGTTATGACATGAAAAGTTTTATAACCTCAGGGCCTGGTCACTTCTCCCTATTTTCAAATGTGGGTGAAGTTTTAATGTATAGATTATACAGTTCAGGGGAATTTGAAAAGTTTTACCAAAACTTCTCCCTAAATGGGGCTGAAATTCTCCCTATCTGAGAGCTGAGACTTAGCAGCATGTTACTGCAATCTGACATTAATAACTTAATAATTGACACAGATTTTTAACTGTTCATGCAATTTGTGCTGAAGGACAGGTTGACCTGGACTCCCAGAGTTTGCAAAATTAACTTCAAACTTTGTTCAGGCACATCATATTCATATCACGAAATTTGAAAGCAAGTTCAATTTGGCCAAAACAAAAAATATATGTGGTTTCAGTTTCTCAACCAGAAGTGCAACACACATATATCTTGCAAATACTTGTTCCAGATGGAATATAATCAAACAAGAGGGCCAAGAGGCCCTAAATCACTCACCTGTGTTTTGTTTAAAGCTTACATATAGGTATCTGTTGAAAGCTGGCCATGCCCCTGGTGTCACCCAGGGTGGGGCTGATTTTGGCACCATGAACATAATTGGAACAAACTTGGTAGAGGTTCACTATGTCATGCTACTTACAAAATATCAAGACTCTAGGCATTATGGTTTCAGACATGAAGATTTTTCCATGTTTTCTCTATATAAGCCTATGTAAAACATGTGACCCAGGGGCGGGGCAATTTTTGACCCCAGGTGAATAATTTAAACAAACTTGGTAGAGGTCCACTAGGTGATGCTACATACCAAATATCAAGGCTCTAGGCCTTATGGTTTCAGACAAGAAGATCTTTTCATGCTTTTCCCTATATAAGCCTATGTTTAGCATGTGACTCCAGGGCGGGGACTTTTTTGGCAACAGGGACATAATTTGAACAAGCATGGTAGAGATCTACTAGGTGATGCTACATACCAAATATCAAGGCTCTAGGCCATATGGTTTCAGACAAGAAGATTTTTTCATGTTTTCCTGGTATAAGCCTACGTAAAACATGTGACCCCTGGGGCCAGGCCATTTTTGGACCCAGGGGTATAATTTGAATAAACTTGGTAGAGGTCCACTAGGTGATGCTACATACCAAATATCAAGGCTCTAGGCCTTATGGTTTCAGACATGAAGATTCTTTTCATGTTTTTCCCTTATATAAGCCTATATTAAACATATGTGACCCTCGCGGTGGGACTTTTTTTGTCCCCAGGGACATAATTTGAACAAACTTGGTAGAGGTCCACTAGGTGATGCTACATACCAAAAATCAAGGCTCTCGGCCTTAAGGTTTCAGACAAGAAGATTTTTTCATGTTTTTCCCTTGTAAGCCTATGTAGAACATGTGACCCCTGGGGCGGGGTTCACAGAGACATAATTTGAATAAGCTTGGTAGAGGTCTACTAGGTGATGCTATATAACAAATATCAAAGCTCTAGGCCATATGGTTCCAGAGAAGAAGATTTTTTAAAATTTTCATCTTAAAATCTATTTTTAGCCTGTGTGACCTAGATATGCATTTGACAATTCTTAAAGAGGGCCATATAAGGATTATTCCTACCAATTTTGGTCAAAATCCAGCTAGTAGTTTAGAAGGAGATATCCTTTGAAGCAATTGTTGACGACAGACGACACATGACGAATGACGGTCATCCAATGATCACAATAGCTCACCATGCCTAAAATGGGATTTTCTTAAATCAAATTTTCGGTTAGTACATGTATTAGCCCTTATTTTTTCCCAATGCAGAGTAAAATTATCATATATCAAGATATCATTTCCCAATTTCTTATAAGGGTATTAACATTCTATCTTATGGTCAACATGTCATGAAAATTGGATGAAATTAAGCGAAGTTAATATGGTTAAATTCGCATTTGAAGCAATTCACCATGAACAATTACCGGGTAATAGCAATTCACCATGAACTATTACCCGGTAATTGTTCATGGTTAATTGCTTCAAATGTGAACGGTATAGAGGCAAAATCAGCATTTCTAAGACTTATCTTAAAACAGGGATCTAGTTCATTTTGACCTTATCAAGTTTTCCAAATTCTGATGATTCACTTTCCAATTGAGCTATCAGCATTAATTAGTAATTGAACTAAGAAGAACTAGACAAATGTGTCAAATTCATATCCATGACGCAGGTTTACTTTTGAGAAACATTTAAATCACAAAACATAAATCCCATAATGCCATTCATCTAGACCCTAAGTTCACCTTGGATATCATATAGATCATGACAAGAGAATTTTCGGAAATTTAAAGTAGCCAACAATGGTCCATTCATGAGTACAGACGGACACACGGACAACGCAAAACTATATTCCTCCGACTTCATGGGGGGATAACTATTATTGAAATAATCAGTGTAAAAAGAATTTGTCTGTAAACAAGGTCATGTGGTTTTGCATGCAATACATGTGTCCTCTACCAGTTTATCAAAACCTCCCTCCAGCCACCCATGGTGTAGATGACCATGGTATAAGCTTGGCCCATCTGAATGGTATTTATAACATTTTCAAAGGGCCATAGCTAAAAAAAATAGGCAATCTAGAGTTATGGCTCTTACATTCTGCATGTAGTTTGAAGGAGATAATGGGAATTTAAGTTATCAGGTTTGAGTTACCACAAGTCAACTGTAGTTTATATTGGCCTTAAAACATAGGGCCAGTTAAGCATAAATAATTTGCGTAAATTTGCGATTATTTGCGATTATTTTCTTATCCATCATTTTAAAAATGTGTTTTGGGTGCTTAAAAGAACCGTCTCATTGAAACGGTTCTTTTGAGTACCCACAACATATGTTTTGGTTGAGAAATAAGAAAAATAATTTTCAGTTACACACTCTTATCTTGAGGACTGTTAAAATATTTTCAATGATTATAATTTTATCAATCCATAACAACATTCTTCAGGTACAATGCGTTATCATATCAGTAGGTATGTCAACATAGTCCTAAATAGGATGCTGTTTTTCAACCGAAAATAACTTTATTTTGCTTATTTCTACAATTATGTGAAAACATTTGTTGTGGCACTCAACAATTGAGATGCTTCGAATGAGTACCTACAACATGTTTTTTAAGAAACAAGAAGATTATTAATCCGGGTTTCCTCAGAGAACTTACAGCAGAATATTACACTCTATCAACTAATTATCAAGACAAGCCTCCAGATGAAAGGGGATAACAAACATTTTTCTGCTCATTTCTCAACCCAAAAATATGTTGTGTGTACTCAAAAGAACTGTCCTGATAAGATGGTTCTTTTAAGCACCAAAACCACATGTTATAAGTTTGATTTTTCAAAAAAAAAATTTGGCTTATCTAGATCTTTTCCAGGGGTCGCGAGTTCGGCCCCAGCCGGGTCCCATACTTTCGTGGAGATTGATAATGAAATAATTTTTACGGTCATTCTCCTCCCTTCTGCTGAATCAATCAAGAAGGATTGTTGTCAGATACAAGCGAAAGTATGTGCACGAAGTACTGGTTAACTGCTTGTTCAAGCTTGCCCAGGAAAAAGTGTGGTTAGGTGAACTGACCGCCCCGCCATGACAATAGCTGTTGACTTGGGACGTAAAGCAACAAAACAAACAAACTTATCTAGATCTGTGATGAAGAGGGTAATGACAATGAAAAGAGGTTATCTCATCAAACTAATCAGTCCAGTAACAACAAAGGGCTTCAGACAAGTGAGCATATTTCTTGAGTATCTCTTTTTTTTCTCTCAACCAAAACATACTTTTAGGGGGTGCTCAAATAAATTATCTAACTGAGTTTTTCTATGTAGTACTCACAGCTTGTTTTCTTCTAGTAACACTAGTAACAGGAAAACTAGAATTGTCAGAGAATCTGACTATAGCCCCGCTGCAGTGCCTTGCATGCCGTAAAAGGCCAGAGTGTCTCAGGATATTAAGTGGTAACATAATTCTGATATCAATCAAGGATCATAACTCTCTTACAAATTTGCGAAAAATGACAACTAACAATTGCAACATAAAACTTGTCAATATAAATAGTTACATAAAGTTTGGTCAAAATCTGTAAATTTGTTCTCAAGATATTGAGCGGAAACAAATTTTTGAAATAAATCAAGGGCCATAACTCTGGTACAAATGTGCGAAAAATGATGTGTAACAATCCCAATGTAGATCTTGTCAATACATTGTATGAATGCACATAAAATTTAGTGAAATTCTATCCATTTGTTCTCAAGATATTGAACGGAAATGAAATATTGGCTTAATTCAAGGGTCATAACACTGGTACAAATGTGTGAAAAATGACAGCTACATGTAACAATCCCAACGTAGATCTTGTAAGTATAAATAGTTATATAAAGTTTGATAAAAATCTGTCCATTTGTTCTCAAGATATTGAGCGGAAACAAAATTTTGGAGTAAATCAAGGGCCATAACTCTGGTACAAATGTGCGAAAAATGATGTGTAACAATCCCAACTTAGATATTGTCAATATGAATGCATTTATAAAATTTGGTGAACTTCTGTCCATTTGTTCTCATGATATTGAACAGAAACAAAATTTTGGCGTAAATCAAGGGCCATAACTCTGGTACAAATTTCCTTTAAATGATGTCTAACAATCCAAAGCTAGATCTTGTCAATATGATTGCATATATAAAGTTTGGTGAAAATATGTCAAGTAGTTCTCAAGATATTGAGGGGAAACAAAATTTCTGCGTAAATCAAGGGCCATAACTTGGTACAAATGTTCAAAAAATGATGAGTAACAATCTCAATGTAGATCATGTCAATATAAATGCACATACAAAATTTGGTTATATTCTATAAAGTATTTCTCAAATATTGAGCGGAAACAAAATTTTGCCTTAAATAAAAGGCCATAACTCTGGTACAATTTTCCGAAAAATGATGTGTAACAATCCCAAGCTAAATCTTGTCAATATGAATCAGAATGAATCTATAAAATTTTGTGAAAATATGTTAAGCAGTTCTCAAGATATTGAGCGGAAAGAAATTTCGGCGTAAATCAAGGGCCATAACTCTGGTACAAATGTTCCAAAAATTATGAGTAACAATCCCAATGTAGATCATGTCAATATAAATGCACATACAAAATTTGGTTAGATTCTATATAAAGTATTTCTCAAGATATTGAGCAGAGCAAAATTATGACGGACAGACAGAATGAAAAAAGTCAATAAGCAATGCTTATTAGATACCCCCCGCACAGTAAGAGTCAGTGAAAAAACTTGGCAAGTTATAGTTCAAACAAGAAGACCTTAGTTTTGATAATAAGATTTCAGTAGAATCTGTGCAAACAAAAATTATAAACTCCTTCGTGCATATGTTCAATCTGTCTACATTGTGTCGGCAAAGTATCAAATTGCTCCATCAAAAGCTGTAGTAGAACTTGATCTGCCCATAAAGGCACTATCCATGCATATACAAAAGCCATATAAGGGAATAATTGTCTAAGTTCTCACAGCTGTCATTTTGTCAAAATTATTTTTTGTGAACCAAACTCCTTCATGCATATGTTCAATGTGTCTACATTGTATCGACAGAGTATCAAATTGTTCCATCAAAAGCTGTAGTAGGAGTTGATCGACCCATGAAGGCACCATCTATGCATATACAAAAGCCTAATAAGGGAAAAATTGTCTAAGTTCTCACAGTTGTCATTTCGTCAAAAATCATTTTTTCTGAACAAAACTCCTTCATGCATATGTTCAATGTGTTTACATTGTATAGGCAAAGTATCAAATTGTTCCATGAAAAGCTGTGGTAGGAGTTGATCGGCCCATGAAGGCACAATCTATGCATATACAAAAGCCTTATTAGGGAAAAATTGTTTAAGTTCTCACAGCTGTCATTTTGTCAAAAAATATTATTTCTAAACCAAACTCCTTCATGCATATGTTAAATGTGTCTACATTGTATAGGCAAAGTATCAAATTGCTCCATAAAAAAGCTGTGGTAGGAGTTGATCGGCCCATAAGGGCACCGTCTATGCATATACAAACACCTTATTAGGGAAAAATTGTTTAAGTTCTCACAGCTGTCATTTTGTCAAAAATTATTTTTTCTGAACCAAACTCCTTCATGCATATGTTCAATGTGTCTACATTGTATAGGAAAAGTATCAAATTGTTCCATCAAAAGCTGTGGTAGGAGTTGATCTGCCCGTGTATGCCCTATAATAGCATAAGCATAAAGCACTATATTAAAAGCCATTTAGAACTACAAAGGGAAATAACTCTAATAGAATTGGCCCCTAGCCCTTACTTTTTTAAAGTATTTGTCTTGCATATATGAACATGTTTGCAAGGTTTGATGAAAATCCAGCAATGACTCTTCGAGTTATTAAGGAAACAAAGCGTTACGGATGGACGGACGCACGGACGGACGCACGGACAACATGAAAACAGTATACCCCCTACAAACAAAGTTTGCGGGGGGTATAATGACAGACAACCCAAATCCAATATAGCCCCCGCTTTGAAATAGCCCCCACTTTTTCAAAGCGGGGCCGTAATAACATATTAGACATAATAAACCCACAGGCTCCTATAAGTGAACACTGAGTATACACAATATAAACCTTTGTTTTCCTGTCAACCAAACCAGTGATGAAATTTCATTATTTATACAGATTCATCATGTGGATGAAAAACAGTGTGGCTCCTGATCAGCTGGCTTTATAAGATCTGGATCTACACTGTTTTAGAAAAGGCAGTGATTTTATTGCCTTTTTGGATACAGCCTGTGCCTTTTGAATTTGGGAAATTAATCCCAATAAAATCCTCAGGTTGGGAAAAAAATCTCCAAAATTGGGAAAATACAGGCCTTTTTTTTGGTTTAATTGGGAAGCAGCCTGTATTCAGCTGTAAAATAGGTAAAATAAATCACTGAACGGGTATATAATTGTTAGAACATAGATCTATCATGCACACAGTGGACATATTATGTTGATTGAGAACAGAAAGAGAAAACGGGACACCCTAAAACGCTGAATTTTCTGCTGAATTCAGCAACTTGCTGATCAGCTAAAATACCCTAAAACGCTGAACTGCTGATTTGCTGATTTTTAAGTAATATGTTTTGAACTTTGCTATGCATAATTATTTGAAGACTTTATGATTTTTTTAATGTTTATCCATGTATTAAATTAGTACTTTGATGATAAAATTGCGTTTTGTTTTTAATTTTTTTGTGGTTCGTCGGACAATATTAATTATTGTTTCTTTGTAGTGTAAAAGTCTTTCAATTCATTCAAACAAAACTTTGTTGATTGATCAGTGAAAACAAATTGATGAATTGATTGGATAACTATGATTTTTTGTTTGTTTTCCCTTAAGGTATATGCACACAATCGTTCTTTAAACGAACTTGTACAGATTTCTAGTTGGTTTCGATATATACAATTTGTCCGAGATCAATTTTGTTTGCTAGGCGTCTTTTGGATATCCCCATCCAGGACCTTGTAGATGTTTTATTTATCATGCTAATAAATGTTAAAATGCCAACAATTGTAGGCATTTTAACATTTATAAGCACGATAAATTTCGTGCTCAGCTGAGTTGTAGGTTTCTATTTCCTTAATTAAGGTAACTGATCCCTTTTTATCATAATCAAGGAGATTTAACGTGATGTTTAGGCTCGTGTATGTTTGTGGTTTATGCCACGCGCTGACCATTAACAGGGTGTGAAAACGGTAGTTCGTTACCTAATCGATAGGATTAAATCCTTAGGTGGTCACACCACGGGTCTTATTGTGTTAGTGTGGAACGTGGGAAAATTACATACCAAAACTTTGGGGTGGTGAAATAGTAATTATCGTTGGTGGTATGGAATGGTAGTACTGAAAACAGTGTTAATCAGGATCATCTGGCTTCTGATGACTCTGTTCTGTTTTCCCTCCATACGACTCTCAATCGCTTAATAATGAAATAATGCAAATTAAATGAATTTCCAATGTCATTTTCGAATATTTCTGGCCGCACCACATTTGCAACTTCTTAGAAGATTCAAAAAATCAAAAATTAAAATAAAAAAAAAATGGAGAAGTACACAAACCGAGTCCAGCAAAATATAAAATCAAATCTTAAATGGTTTCGAAGCTACACATATTTAGTTAAATTTTAACCCAATTAAGCTGCATTAGACAATTTTGTTTCTTTACAGGAATATAATACATATTTGCGCCTTTTGTACAGAGTCCACCAAAGGATGAAATCAAATCTTAAAAAAAAATTGAACACATATTTAGTTTAATTTTAACCCTATTTAACTCAGAACTGTTGCGTTAGATAGTTGACAAAATGGTCATGCGTTATCAATTAAGAATCACTCGTGTGGTTCGCACCTACATTAATGACAGACTTCCTGCATATTTTTTGAAAATTGTTTATTAATCGATCAGTTATTGCGGCATCTGTCGATAATCAGTAGCAAGTCCTCAGTTAATCTCTTTATCGACACGCGTTCAATAATTGAGAAAATGACACGAATATTCAAAATGACAGCACTGCTGATACCGTTTGCAATTTTGTCAAATGGCAATGTATAAATGTTCCATAAAATGAAGTTTATTCGTTATGAAAATTAACATCAAGTTCAACTGTCTGAATTCAGAGTAAACGAAATGATACAGAAGGGTACAGAAGTTTAAATTTTGAGCAACTAACACCGACGGAAATGGTAAAATAATGGATCTATGAACATGTGAATGGAGGCATCTGTTGAAATCTCCATATAAGTACTTATCGCAAATGCTAGAAGTTATTATATTAACAAGCATGTGCCGCGGTGTATATTGCAGAACTGGTAGCATACATGCACAATTATCTGGTGGGGTTCGAGCTGCTTTAATATTTGTCTTAGCCTTGGACTACCACCTTTCTTTGTGTGCGCTGATGAGTCTGACATTTGGTCGACATGCATTTCAAATAGTTGTGATGACTTCGTGCCTGAAGATGTAGTATTTCACTTGCGCAATTGAGTTGTGACTTATGCGCCGATTTTAGATTGATAGATAGATGCATAACCAGCTACAAGAAATTCAGTAGTTCAGCAAATCACCCAGCATCAAGCATCAAATTTAAAAACAGTCTGTCGGTCATGCGCGCATCCAGGATTTTCCATCCTTGTTTAATAACATGAGCTTTACGTTGAAAACGCTGTTTGGATTCCTCATACGTTGTCCGCACGGGAATGTTCATCTAATGAGCGTCTTCCGTCCCAGGGGGAGGTGGGTACTCCGATATTTTCATACATACGTAGGCTTGGGCCATTTTGGGGGCTCAAAATTTTGAATTTCAATATACTTTTTGGTTTTCAGAAAAATTACATAACGTTTAAAGGTCATCGAAGATCCCAAGCCGCCCAACTCAGAGTGTACAATAACTTAAATTTAAAGTACACCGACCAAATACCTTCTTCACACCAAAAACAAATATCGATTGTTTCATTGGCAGATTTTTATGCAAATTTTGAGACAATAAACTGATCATGTGTATATCTGAGCCGTGTCATGAACAATAATAATATTCTTTATTTCATCCACATGTGAAGAGCATACTCTTACAGAGTTAAGTCAAGTCAAAATGATTTATTTCTCTGATACACAATGAATACAGAAAGAAAATAAACATGATCTATATATAACAAAGTGACATATATCATGATAGATCAGGTGAACATGATGAACGTATATCGTAAGTTGTAACATATAAATACATATACATATACTGACCAATTGAAAAGAGTAATTCTAGATCTACTTCTAAAGAGTCCAAAATATCTCTTGATGGGAGACTAACTATTCTTTAAAAGCAACTTAGTGGTATTTATATTAACCCCTTTATACCTGTTGGGATTTTCTACTTTTATTCAGAATTGGAGCATCTCCATTTTTGTTCTAAGGGTTGTTGGATAGTACTTACCATATTTATATTTAATAAAATTGAATAGAGCAGTCTGCGACCCAGAGACTAGCTAAAATGTTGAAATTTTGCACATTTTTAATTGTGATGCCTTTCAGACCACGAATACCAAAGGTGCTAACCAGACTGCGCACAATGCTCCGTGCCATTATTCGCATGTACATGTAACAAAGTCAGGTGGTCTTGCTTCGATGCCCACTCATTTTATTGGCTGCCTCATAATCAAATCTTTTTTCAATGGAATCTCCAAAATAATTATGTACCCAACTTCAATATCAATCTCTGAAAAACATACTGAGTATGGCTATTGCGTCAAATAGCTACATTTGTATGTAACGCTGTGTTACCGCCAAAAGAGCGCTTCGTGACACGTGTCCTTTTCGGAACTGTGCGTTTTAACGGACCACAGAGGTATGACAAATAAAAGAACCGTTGCAAAGTAATTTAAGCCCGAATCGCTGTTTTATGACGAACCTAAACCTTAACTACAACTGGGCTGTGGGTCCCAGCACATGCGATACTAGAACTTTTCGCATATGCGTAGGGTCCAGGGGCGGATCCGTGATTTCTGGAAAGAGGGTTCACATGTTTAAATGTGTGGGATGTTCGCTTTCAAATAACTGATTTTATCTATTTTTTCTCAAATATCTCATTTTCATAGGATATTTAAAAACGGAGGGTGGGGCGTCGAGGGGGTTCAAATGAACATCCCTGAACCCCCTCTGGATCCGCCACAGGAGTCCTACTTTAATCGTTTTTGGTCTACTTCCAAAGTTTATGTATGCAAGTTGCCTTCGCGTTGGCTGCTCGCCGATAAATTGTAAAATTTTATGCTGACCACAGTGTTGTGAGAACCCTGGTATACTAACATCTGATAATGAACATTAAAATTATTCTGATCATCCATTATGATAAACCCGTTGTCAGTTCAACAGTATTCTAAAACAGATAGCGTGTTACGTAATCTGATTTATGCATTAAACTTAACATCAACGTTTCAAGACCTACCATTGTTAGTACGAACAACAAAGACGAAGATCAGACTGCGCGAACGCGCTGTCTGATTACCGTCTTTGTTATTCGCTGCCTAGAGGGTATGACAGATAGTCTTGCTACGTCTCGCAGCTATGAACCCTGGTTTACTAAAATCAGATACATGTAATGAACATTAATATAATTCTGATCAACCATATGATAAACTTTTTATGGGTTCACCAGTATTCTAAAAAAGATAGCGTGCAATGTAATCTCAATCATGCAAAGGCCATATCATAGGATACACGTTTTGTGAAAAAAAATTCATATTATGTTGTACTAAGTTGAGACTCAAATAAAGGATTTATCCATATGCTTTCATTGTGTTTACGAACAACAAAGGCGCAATCTGATTAGCGCCATTATTATTGGCTCTACGTCCAAATTTTCAAGACTCTAGCTGATCTGTGTTACTGAGAATGTTTGGTTCTCGGGGTTGCTAAGGAAATCTAGAAGAGAGGAAGAGAGACTTTCTCATGATGTGGTTCACATCGCAATAATGGTTTATACTCTTTAAGCCATGAATTTTGCATGACAATAGCCCTCACAGGGCCTATCAAATTACATAAATGGGTTTATTCAAGAGATGGTACTACTGTATTAGACCCAATAAGTGCACTATACGCAAAGCTGTTTCAAAATTATTAACATTCGTTTGAAAAAAGTGTAGATACAGATCAGAAAAAATTCGATGAATGTATCATGGTTGAGTTCATATAAATATTGGAACAGACCGCAACATCCTTATGCAAAATAAAATGGTTAAATCGATTGAAACCTTAAATTACCACTGAAAAGTCCTTTTCTCATATAAAACCATTAAAACAGCCTTAAATTGAGCTGATTTCAATGTTTGACTCTCCATTGATTTTTTTCTTTAAAAATGTATATTCAATTGTAGAAAAAATGGTCTGAGTGAAACCAGGTCATTGAAGTACCATTAGTACATCCATTTATTCTCTTCAACCATTTTTTGGCTCTCTAAGGAGCATTTTATTATTCACACAAACCAACTAGATAGCTGTACAAGTTCGTTTAAAGAACGATTTTGTGCATATGGGCCAAATGCACAAATCTGCACAATCTTACATTCTTGTCTAACTTTTGAACATAAAACACTGGGCATAATCTGGATCGGAACAGTTCGACACTGAGCTATTTTTATTGAGAAACACGTCAGACTATATTAAAGGAAGCATCTTTTTCAATCGATGATATGTATCTAAACAAATAAATATAATTAGGGGTCGAGTTCAATAGTTTCCATTGACCAAACGCTGGGCCTGATCTAGATCCCTATAAAACAGTGCAGACCCTGATGTAACGCCACATTATATGGCCGCAGACCAATGGACATCGAGCTACTAACTGTCATAATAACACACCTCGTCATGCAACCAGATGTTTTTTAATCACATGTTGACACCTTCCCAGCTTAATCCCGATTTGATCAACACGTCACCTACATTCACTAATCTCTTTGTTTATTGAAGTAGATAATCGAGCAACAGCAGGCGATTTATTGCTACCGAATTGATAAGGGAGTAAGCATGCGTATTCGGAAGTTTTGACGCCCATCGCATTTTCGAACAGTGACTGCTCAGGTGAGCCTGCGCATATGTGCAAGCTCACCTGAGCAGTCGGTGGTATTAAAGTTCATTATAATTGAGACGAAAATATTGGTCTCTAGCTTTAAATTAATGCATTGCTACCGAATGCATGTGTATTCGGAAGATTTGACGCCTATCGCATTTTCGAACAGAGATTGCTCAGGTGAGCCTGCGCAAATGTGCAAGCTCACCTGAGCAGTCGGTGGTATTAAAGTTCATTATAATTGAGACGAAAATATAGGTCTCTAGCTTTAAATTAATGCATTGCTACCGAATTGTTAAGGGAGTAATCATGTGTATTCGGAAGATTTGACGCCTATCGCATTTTCGAACAGTGATTGCTCAGGTGAGCCTGCGCAAATGTGCAAGCTCACCTGAGCAGTCGGTGGTATTAAAGTTCATTATAATTGAGACGAAAATATAGGTCTCTAGCTTAAAGTAAGGGCCTCTTGGGTTTTGCGCATATGCGATAAGTACTAAAGTATCATGACATTTTTACAAGTGTTGACTCTTACGAGCCAGTGCAGCCCATTTTGAAGCTTAGAAACTCCTAATGTTATTCGGCGTGTACCTGGACAGTCATAAAACATTCAAGCGACTAGCAAAATCTCTTTCCAGATTAGCATGTGCGCATGCTGATCTGAGCAGGCTTTGTTGGGTGCATATATCGCATGGTTGGAAATCTCATAATGCGTCTCATAAAAGAATATGTAAATTGTTACAATTAATTAATTCATTGGATTGGACAGTTAATTCTATAAAGCAAAACTTTATTGGACCCAGTTATCAAGGGTTTCATTTGCTGTACCTTAAGGGAAAACAAACAAAAAATCATAGTTATCCAATCAATTCATCAATTTGTTTTCAATGATCAATCAACAAAGTTTCGTTTGAATAAATTGAAAGACTTTTAAATTACAAAGAAACAATAATTAATATTGTCCGAAGAACCACATTAAAATTAAAAACAAAACGCAATTTTATCATCAAAGTACTAATTTAATACATGGATAAACATTAAAAAAAAACATAAAGTCTTCAAATAATTATGCATAACAAAGTTCAAAACATATTACTTAAAAATCAGCAAATCAGCAGTTCAGCGTTTTAGGGTATTTTAGCTGATCAGCAAGTTGCTGAATTCATCAGCAGAAAATTCAGCGTTTTAGGGTGTCCCAGAGAAAACTGTTCAAAATGTTAGATCATTTATCGTAACCAGAGTTTACTGTATATATACCAGATAATTTTGACTACCATCAGTACCATCTGGATTACTGAAACGCATAAATTCTGGCAGATTCACAAATCAGTTATAATATCAAGCATCTTCTGGTGATTTGAAATGGATGAAATCTACGGGTTACTGGTAAAAACGTACCGTACAGGAAAAAACACACCCATATTCGGTACATACTAATTTTCAACTCTATCCGTATTTGGGGAAAACGGACCCGTAATTTACACCTGTGCGGATGCTATCTGGAGCACTGGTATATATTTACCTGATTGTTGCCTACCACCAATCTCGGAGCATTTTCACCTAGCAATGACTTCAATGGCTTTGTCTGTTGTTTAGTTATCACGGATTCATTTAATTTCCTAGCTCTCTCTTGTAGTGATTCATTCGGTGCGACATACCACCGCTTTCTTTCATATTTCTGTGACATAAAGTCTTTCACTTTGTTCTCCTCTCTTGATTCTGATTGGCTACTCATACTGTTGTCATAGAGACCTAACCATACTTGTCGACAATACTGAAACAATAAAAACACATATTAGCATCAAGCTGAATTTTAAAAAAATCATAATTAACCCCATTACCCTTTACCCCATAGAGTCGCCTTTTAACATTTTTGCAAACAGAGCAGACCCAGATCAGGCAGCTCTTGTAAGAGCTACCTGATCTGGGTCTACTCTGTTTGCTTTAAGGAAGTATGATTAGATGTGATCCTACATTTGTGGAACCGACAAGTAATTTCTTTGTTCTATGTATACAAACATGAAAGTTTATTTATATAATTATTCATAGTGGGTGGAGCTTAGCATGAATATTCATGAAGGAAAGGGTTAAAGCACCAATCACAACTGCAGCAAACTAATTTTTGAAAAATCCTGATTTTCGTGACAAATAAGAAATGTTATTTATTGTGAGTTGTCCGCTGGCAGATGATTCACAAGAAACACCCAGCCTTTTTGCTTTCTTTAAAAACAGCAATATTTAAAATTGAAGTATGTGTACTTTTTTGGCTGCATTCTAAGGGTTAAGCCACATACAAAACGATGGTCATTTCCCTACATAATTCCTTTGTAAAAATCCATGGTAAAAAAATTTGGGAGCCAATCATGACCGTGTTATATCAATATCTGTTTTATAATGAGGCATGGTATAAAGAGACAGGGTTCCCACAGAATTTTAAAAACACAACTCCATGACTTTTCCATGATTTTCCATGATCAACAATGTAATTTCCATGACTATTTAATGCACCACCTCCAATCTCCCCTTAAGCAGCATCTTCACAATGCTGAGCACAAATGCAACAACAGTAATGTGTTTAAATAAGCATGCTTGTAGACCATGCATGCATTTTGAAATAATTAGAACTTGAAACCACCAGTAGCCAGAAAACTAGCTGTCAGACACACAATCTGACAGCTAGGTTTCTGGCTACTGGTGTTTTTGTCAAATTATTTCACAAAATTCCATGATTGTTCCATGATTTTTCAGGTTTTAACAAATTCCATGATTTTTCCATGCATGGAACTTTTTTCGTGATTTTCCATGATTTCCAGAGCTAGTGGGAACCCTGAAGAGACTACACTGTAGATCCTGCTCAAAATGAACCTTTTCATTTTATTTTCAATTTTAAATTTGTTCAATATTAAACATTAATGACATGCTCAATTTTCATGATTTTTCCAATCGACATATTTACTTGTTAATTTTCTCAAAATAATCTGCCAGGGCCTCCGGCTCAGAAGGGTAGGAAAATTCCTGTTGGTAAAGAGTTAAGCTGGACAATTCTAGATTGATTGTGTATGTTTGTGTTGATGTTTTACGACTCAGTCAACAATTTTACAGTCATCCCAGGATGTTTTCTTGTCTTCCTGGGTAGAACCAGTATTTAGCTGAGGATAAAGTGTCTTGCTCAACGAGTCCAAGGACACATCACAGTGCCCCTGGTGAGTCATGAAGTAGCCATGATCCCAAAGATGGATATAAAAGCCAATCACAATCTCACGCTTCGAAATATTGCTCATCTAGACTTTTCTCTTTGAAGACCGGAAACCCCTAAAAGGGTACTTTTGGCCATCCTTAAAAAATTGTTTGTTTGCCGTCACACGACCGACTCACTCAAAAAGCTACCTACCCAAAACATTTTATGGCTGTTTCGGAGAAATCATTTTTTTAAATCTATTTTTAGACACATCTTCTTTATTTTTGATGTCTTTTTAACAAACCAGTAAAAATATATTAAATACCTACCTACCTACCTACCTACCCACCCACCTGGAAAATTATGAGTCGTGTGACAGCAAACAATTTTTTTAAGGATGGCCTTGGCAAATAGGGAAGACCCAGACGAAATGGCATTTCATCTGGTTCTGCACTGTCTGCTAAGACAAAATGGATCTTCAGCGGAAAAATTACAATATTTTTTGTTTTGATTCATGCCTCAGTCAACAATTTTTCAGTTATGATGGGACGGGTCTTCCTGGGTTGTACCAGTACTAAGCAGGGGATAAAGTGTCTTGCTAAAGGACACAACACAGTGCCTCTGGTGAGGCTTGAACACACAACCCCTCAACCTGCACTCAATCACTCTACCACTAAGCCACTGGATTCCTTAACATTACAATATAGTCTCTGACCCCTCAGTATCTACAATGGACCATCCTGACTGTATCGTATAAATCTTTAAGGAAAATTCCATTGGTCTAAGGACAATAAAATTCCACTTACTTCATTACCATGACTTTTGATAAAATCTAATTCTTCTGGTGTAAAACTAGCCATAGAGATGGACTTTACTCTATGTGGTGGATTAAGACCTCGTCTGAAAAAGCCAAACAAAATATGTTGAATTCATGCGTCAAAATACATGGTTGAAAGTTAAAAATTTCCAAAATCCTGAACTTTTGAAATTCAAATTTTTAAACTTGCATGATGCCTAGGAAAACGAATAATTTCATGTTTAAATGGAGAATTGTGTTAAGATAATCTGAAAACAAATCAGAGAAGCTATTCCATAATTCAGCCTCAAAATCCTGAATTCAGGATTAATCCTGAAAACTTTCACACATGTTGATAAGGAATGTTGTAATGTTAGCGTAAAAGTGACCTTATTTTCTTACCCATCAATTTAACTCTTTGCCCCCCTGGGAAATTTTCCCTGATATTTTGTCGTCTGCTGTTTTTTTTTTCAAAATCAACATTTTTGAACAATTATTTCCAGAATACAATCGGAGTGTCAAACAGTTTGGATCCCGATCAGGCCCGATGTTCTGTCTGGCTTGATCTGTGTCCAAACTGTTTGCAAAATCTATCAGCAGACGACATTTGTAAATTACAAACTTGTGCCCTTTGACATTTGGAACAAGCCCTGAAGAATCGATTGGCAGTAATCTTTTGATCTGTTCGCAGTAGCTAAATTTGGCTGTCATATTAAACTCCTGCTCTCATCTTTTGATGTAAATAAGGCTATTTTTAGTTGTGTATTGGCAGAAAAAATTGGCGTAAACGTGAATCCCCAGCATGCAATTTTACACACACAAGACCAAAAATTGGCATAAAAAATACGCCTGATTCAGCGGTTATGAGAACTCTGCCATATGTTTCCCTTGAGGAAGCTTAGGACCGACTTGCAGAGGTTGTTTTGTCTTGAATGTGGTTGTTGACATAGATTGTTGCTGATTTCCACACACAGATACTTGGAACCTGCAAATGATTCCAAAACTTGGCCATGCAGCAGGCACTGGCTTGGTTGGGACTGGAGTTTTTGTCAGACTTTTTTACCCAAATGCATTTTAAAAGGCAGTATCTAAGATCTATACCTATAGCCTGTGAGGCTAGGGATACGGTTCCATACCCTGAGCCTGTGATGCTAGGGATACTGATCCATATCTCTAGCATTTTTCAAAAGGTCAGGCTAGAGGTACAGTTTAATAATAATTTTTTGATTTTATTCTTTCATCCCATCAACAATCTTTCAGTTAAACAGATACGGGTCTTCCTGGGTTGAACCAGTACTAAGCTAGGATAAATGTGTCTTGCTCAAGGACCACAACGCAGTGACGCTGGTGAGGCTCAAACCTGTGGCCCCTCGGTCTCAAGTCAAGCACTCTACCACTGAGCCACTGCGCTCCCTTAATAATAATAATCCTGATAATAATAATAATTGTTAAGAAATATGAATCAGAAATGGCTTATTGTTAATATCATTATCATTATAAAATCTTTATATACCTGCTTCGACTATATAGCCTTTTAAGTAGGGCTGGCAGCCAAACACTGATTAACAGAAACAGTGGAATAGTGTCCAGTACCTTAATTAATTTTTTGAGCAATTGGGTATTTTACTCACTCTTTTTTCATTCATTTGGGTATTCAAAATTTCTAAGAAATGCTTATTTGCGTATTTTACTTTTTTCAATTGGGTATTTTCGTAGATTGTTAAAACTTTCCATGATTTTACAGTTTGTTTTAGACACATTCACTCTGAAGGGAAGCTACTTTCAGTTTTGATTTCAGGGATTACTATTCTTGTTGAAAATTGAGGATACAATTCTTAATCCTGGTCTAACACACTTATAAAGCAGTTTAATAATGGTATCAACATTACCCGAACTAAGACCAACTTAAATAATCATTATTCTGTTGCTTTGCTGCATTAAATTAGCCTAATTTCGCCCCCACCTCGACTTGGCAGCCATTGTGGGAAAACATGACACTATCTTTGATTAAAACCAGTCTAAAAACCAGGGACCAAGCTAGGGGGCGAATAGGGCGAAATAGTCACCCTAGGGGCCGAAATTTCGCCCTAAATGGGACCCAGGGAGAAGTGGGAGTCTCCCTAAAAAAAATATAAATTTTTTTTTTTTTTTTTGGGAGACTCATCTTCATTCTGTCACCACACAAATGCAAGCTGTGGTGACATTATCAGACAATTTACTACCACTGCATCATGTTTCTCCTTCCATTAAATGGCAATAGTATGTGTAATGGCTAATTTGCTTCTAAACTGACAGAAAATGCCGTAATTTTGCGCTATAACTTCTCCCTATCTGGCAGTCACTTCTCCCTAATTTTCCTGCAGGGAGAAGTCACTTCTCCCTAAAATTCTGGGCCAGCTTGGTCCCTGAAAAACGCACCGCTATTTCCCCCCGCTGTTTTGGCGGGAATCAAAAGCTAGACATATCCACAGCACTACCCTCCGGGGGGACGTGGTTGCAAATGACTGGTGCATTAAGGTACTGTAGTGTGAATTTGATCTGTCTTCATTTACTGGCTTGCTCAAATACGTACCAGTGTACAAATGAATAAATAGCCCTTACATGAAAAGGAAGCAGGGGTGTGGGGGCGCAGCCCCAATTATTTAACAAGCAAAACGTTAGAGTGACAGTAGATAGATCCGTACAGTTTTGCAAGTAATCTAATTATAACTTTCTTACATTTTTAACTAGCCTTTTCATCTGTCGTAGCAAAGAAATACACATGTCTTGTTTATTATGCTGACCTATTTGCGTTTTCAGCTTTTCCATTTAGCTAGGGAGCTATCATTATTCAAATCGCTGAAAATTAGGAAAATTTGGACATGACAGTATGCAGATTTGTACACCTTTTTATCTGACTTTACACACAAACGGAGATGAAATAAAACTAAATATATAAAATTCAACCAATTTTACTCTAAACTGCTGAATTGTATGGTTATTTATTCGCTAAAAACTTGAAAGTAGCTGGCAACTTTTGTTTGTTGAATAGAATAGAACAGAATAAGACTTTAGCTTGTTGGGGACGTTGTTAGCTTATTTAGATTTTATTCTGTCGTTTTTTATCTGAAGTGCATATGAGGTCCGCATCAAGTAGTCAACCAAATTGAAATAATGAGGGCTCCCTCTAAGTTGTTGTTGTAAAGGGAAATAATCACTCTAGAATATCCGGAATGACAGCTGCGACCAGAGGTCAGCAGATCGAAAAAAATTGTACACAAATAAGCAAAGAGGCAGAAATGTAAGTTCCTGAAATACAAATTAGGATTATTTTCTTACCATCTGGTGCTTAAATAAGCTTTGTATTGGTTGTAGATTCTGAATATGTACACAAACGGTTTATGATTCAGCACAATGTCTGTTTCGGTGGCCTTAAAAAGTCGTCTGCAAAACTCTTGCACTGCCAAGCACGCACGAATCGGCACTGAAAATGATTGACAAAAATGCGTGATTGATTGCTGGTGTAATTAATGGGCTTTTAATTTGCATACTAAAGGCAGCAGAGGGCTAGAACTGCCGAGTGTACGAATCTGTCTACTGTACGAATCTATCTACTGCCACTCTAAGTTTTAGTCTTACGTCAAAAACTGCACCCGGTAAACCAGAGGTGCGCCACATTATCTTTGGGCTTGAAATAAAATAATTAAAATATGAGTATATATTTATCTCTGTCCTTGTGTAGGGTAAGCAGTTAAGTTGTGACTAAGTGTTTTAATGACAGCATGTCAAAATAAATTGTCACCTGCCCCTGTAACAGAACTTACAAGAGTCCACTACAGGCTGTGCAGACATAAGAACCGATGGTCATATTGATGTATGTCGGTCCTCTTTGATGGCAGTCGAAACACTGTTTATTGTGGGCCAACGCCACCATTTCACGGAGCATTTTAAGATGTTTCTCATCCTGTTTTCTCTTATTTGACGCCATTTTGCATCCGCCGACTTCCGACAGGAAGGTAAAATTAGTGTAACGAATATAATCAGTTCGTTTTTATTATTATTATTATTATTATTATTATTATTATTATTATTATTATTATTATTATTATTATTATTACTATTACTATTATTATCGTTATTATTATTATTATTATTATTATTATTATTATTATTATTATTATTATTATTATTATTATTATTTTTATTATTATTATTATTATCATTATCATCATCATTATTATTATTATTATTATTATTATTATTATTATTATTATTATTATTATTATTATTATTATTATTATTATTATTATTATTATTATTATCTCGAAGCAATATACATTGCTTCGAGTTATTATTATCATTATCATTATCATTATCAATATTATTATTATTTTTATTATTATTTTATTATTATCATTATTATTAATATTATTATTATAATTATTATTATTATTATTATTATTATTATTATTATTATTATTATTATTATTATTATTATTATTATTATTATTATTATTATTATTATTATTATTATTATTATTATTATTATTATTGGTTTAGTTATATTATATTTAAAAATTGTCTGTCTGCCTGTCATGTCTTACATTGACAAAATTTAAAGAAATCTTAAAAATATTTTGAATGAAACAACAACGCCTAGAGCCTTGATCCTCAAAGTCACTAAGTCTTATCAGGGACCGTCTATACATAGGTCATGAGCTACTAGGGGCTTTGCTCCCCCAGGGGGAATTTTGTAGACCGTGATATTCTACTAGCCTGAGCACTGTCTTACGAGTATTTTGAAACATGTTGGCAATTTGGCGATGGGGGCGTTACGCTGTGACAGCCTGATATTTATTTTACACATCAAATTTTTATGAAAAAATAAAATATAAGACATTGAAAAGGTCATTAAAGTCCCACATGTTTCAAATTTTTATATAATCTAATAGATTAATTCAGTATCTCTAACGTACAATAAAAATAAGGTTGTTTTAAGTTTTATGATGTGATGTACGTTACAATTTTGCTTTGGACTAAAAAAGTATTATCTTTACCCAAATAGGTATATCTTTGTGTATTGGACCACAATTCTTTTTATCTTCTATAAGACATATATTTTACCTTTTCAGATCTGCAAAAAATATTATCCTGGCTGTTATACTTCTGAAGATACAGTGAGCCACTTTAGTTACGCACCACTTTTTCAGGGCCCACATTTTTTGACAAAAATGCTGGAATCGAACATTCTCTATGATAATTTATTTATTGACATTTTATCTGTTTGATAACATCGAAAAAAAATTATTGGAATCACTCATGCGAATCATTCTGCTACTCAAAGGCAATTTTGACAAATTTTGAAAAATGCACGTGCAAGCCGAACTTCTAAATTTTCTATTTTTGTTTTGTGCTAGGCATTATCCATGGTGATCGTTGTAACAGAAAAACACCAAAAAAAATTCATTTATTCAAGTAAAACCCCTTTTTTCGGTCGTTGAATCTAGTAACACCGTTACTTTTTGAAGAAATGCTCGTTTTTACGTCATATTAACGTCAGTCACAACAATCAAACTGGGTTTTCTTCGCAAATTATTTTGTAATGAGTCACTTGTTGACATAGAAGTATCAAAACACTAAAACATCTTATCATTGACACGTCTTATAGCCTTGGTAGTAGTGACGTCATCATTAACGTCAACACCATGACGCCAATAAATCCATTATTTTTTTTACGAAAATAAACGGCAGATAAGTGGTTGTTTAAAATGAAATCATAAAAGAAGTGTTTTGACAACTAGTTTACTCAGAATCATACGAAATTTTAACTAACTTAAAAAAAGTACTAAAACCAACTTTTTTCAAACCTTGGTCAGCTGGGAACCAAAATAGTAAAACATTAAAAAAACTATGAAGTTAACAATCACATTGCAGTCTTAGATATTGCCAAGAATAAACCGACTCTTATATCTGGCATAGCAGAAATTCGACCCTGAAAAAAGTGCAATGTGATCTGAGTTTCATTCGAGATAATGCAATGTGAAATTGTGTTTTGAGGGTAGTGCACTTCAAAATCCATTTTCTCCTTCATTTCTGATCTGATCGCAATGAAATTTCAATGGCTAATGCAAATATAAATGCGCTTTACGTTGGTAGTCTCAGAATAAAAATAGCACATTTCTTTTCCGAGCAATTTTATAATTTATAAGTGGTGCGTAACTAAAGTGGCTCACTGTACATTAACCTGTTACACGAGATTTGCACATAAAAATTGTAGTTGGCAATGCGGTTTAGAAGTTTGCTATATCATGTAGATTTTTAAAAGTTAGCAGTTCTTAGTAAATCCTGATCTACTGTTTAGAGCTTTTCACACTATCTGTATTATCACTTGGCTTTTACGTTACCTTTAACACAGCCTAAGGTTTATTTGGTTTACGTGTAAATTTTAATACAAACTGTGTGGATTTTTTTTATTAGACTAAAAAAATCACATCTGATCAACTTGAAAACAAAACAAATATCAATTTGCCTGCCTGGCAATTTGACTTCGTTAGAGAAGTTAAAAAGGATACTACATTACCGTCATTGCATATTAGGTTTCTATAGCAATTTTACCAAATTTGCATTGGATGATGATGGGGAAAAATAGATCATTGTGCGTAACTATACACAACACTCTTGATTGAAATTATTAAACATTTCCTTAAAATATGAGTTTTGATAAATATGTTACCCATAGCAAATTTAACAATTGTAACAGAATGAATCCTTGATTCAATCATCTTCATCGGAATCATTTTTAAATACCTCATCTTCCAGGTTAGCAAACTCTGGTTCTTCATCAACAGTGCTATTGTCCTCCTGTGTATCATCTTCTAAGTTCTGATCACAAAGTATGTCAAGGAGCTGCTGTGATATAGTGGATAAACTGCCTGCATTGTAAACCAGGAGTCGCAGGTTCGAATCCCAGCTTCACCAGTCTGTCGGATGAGCCTTTAAGCCATGGCGCCGTCTCCATATGACCTTAGCTGTTGGTGGGACGTTAAACACAAACACAACAAAGTATGCCAACAAAGTAAGTAAGGGTGCAAAGATCAGGAATCGATAAATCAAGTTGCATCAGGCACAATTGATTAATTTCCTTACCACTTATCGTCCATCCACTCTCTTCAATATCCAGTAGGTCTGGATTGCTTTCATGAGCATGCAACCACACGAATACCTAGTAATTGACCTTCTTGATATGCATCTCAAGTGCAGATTGACAGATTGGAAGCAGGCTCATGTCCATGCCATTTGACACTTTAAGTACACTGAGTCGGTCCTGATACTTCCTCAAAAACGTATCATAACACAACTTATTTACGTTCTTGGTGGCTGCATTCCCATATATAGCACAAGTATAGGCTTCCATATCACTGATAAGAGCTTCAGAGCACTGTCTGTCTTGGCCTATTCTTTGCAAAAATGGGATGTACTCTGGCTTCCGCTCAACAAATTTCAATGGAAACATCTTTCCCCGTCTGACACAAGCACTGGTGGTGTCACAGTCTGTGAAACAGTGAAGTGCGGGTAAAACAGAACATGCATATTCACCTTTGCTCTTGTAACTGTCATTGACATTCAGAAGACGCCTTTTATTGCCCATGCCAGTGTCAAACAGAATCTGTGTCTTAATTTCCTTGCAATACTTTAACAGCAACACTAATTCGTCTGTGTCTTGTGATCTTATAATAATTGTACATGTTTTAGGCAACGATCTGGTGATATTGAGGCAATGCAGGATGATTCTAGTATCTGCTTCCTCTTAATCAGAAAACAAACTTTCTTCAGGATGTACAGATACTGTTGTGCCATTTTCACTGGTCAGGAGGCTATGCACGTTCTCAGCACAGATGTAACAGATAGTTCTGTTCAAAAGTTTGGCCGCTTATTTTTCTGTTTTCCATTGCTCTAGCTAAAATTTGATGAGTTGCGTCTTGTTATTAGCATTGCTTATGAAACTTGGCCAGTCATAATTATGAGGTCTTTGTTTTTGCCCCAGCCAGAAGACAGGTAGGTGATGTGCCTCTACGTGCTCTCTCATATGATTGTATTGGCATGATTTGTAAGAATAAGTAAAAAAGTCAAACCGTTTTGCCAGCTCATCAAATGTATCTGGGATTGGCTTAAAACTTTGCAGCATTGTATTTCCATCAATGATATAGACAGTATCTTACAGCCTGTCTGTTATTGATTTGATGCCAGATTCAAGGTTATGTAGAAGTTTTGACTTGTCAGTCTTAGTGGACATGCCCTCAGCTATTGCCAGAGACCAAGGTACAGGTCCAAGAGGGAATGATAATGTTAACTGAAGATCAAGTTCATGTTCAAGGGAAGAAGTACCAATTGACCAAATACATTCCTTTCAGTTCTTACTTCTTTTAGCTAGGCGGCTAAGAGCCAAATGTTGGCCTGATTGTGCTATTCCGGATACAAGCATGAAATTTGGCACAGTTGTAGACCATGACTGACTAGAAATAATAGGATATAGAACCACATTAGGAAATGCCTACTGCGCATGCGCAAAGCATTTTCTGAATTTTAGGCTGTTATCATAGAGCTTTCATACAGTTTGACTTTAAAGAAGGGGTCATGTTGGCTGTAGAATAATAAAATGTGGCAGAACAGATGTTAGTTGATTCACGGGTGGTAATGTCGTAAGGGACAATTGAACGGTTATGCAAATGAAATCTTTACGAGATCATCCGGACATGAGCTACGGGAGCAATAAACCAAGGAATCAGCTACGTGAGTAGTCCTGTTTTAACTGTTTTTACCGTTTCGGAGCCTAATATAAGGAAACGGAGAATGCTATTCCCAATAATGTCCATTTCTGTACAAGAGGCAAAAGAATTTGACGTAAGAAAGTTTACATCTAACGAATGATATACGTTCTCCTGAGTAAGGTGTACGCGTAATATCATTTTAGTGGTTGCTAATGAAGGTGTTCTGTTCAATAAATGTTCTTAAATGTTTTATTTTTGCAAAAAAATCATATCCTTTCCAACTTATTTTTCAAGCATAAGCCGTATACACCATCCTTTTGACGTCACTTTGTGTCTGCGACGAGTTTTTGGTGCCCATTACCCCTTACGACATTGGTTGCCCCTGACGGTACGATTGCCCCTTACAAGACGAATAAACTTGGATAGTTCAAAGAGAAAAGGAGAACAGATAAGTTTTAGGAAATATTCTCGGTGTGATGCATGACGTGCCACTGATATTAATTCAATTCATCCTCGTCATGTGAAAACCTGCTTAATGTCAATTGAGACCAACAAAGGCGCAGATCAGCCTGCCTGCGCAGTCTGAACAGCATCCATTATTTCGCTTCTTTATTAGCAGGATATCTGCTGATGTTAAAGCCAGCCTAATCATGCTAAAACTAGAATGTCAATGGTGCAGCTTGTTTCTGTGGCTGAGGAGGCTGGTTTGAATTTTACCTCTTCGGCCTAGAAATCCCTAAGACGCGTTTTCTCATGGTATGGCTCAATTCCAAGTTTATTATATTGAGGAGCGTGGTGACTAATTGGCGAGCTCGAGGGGTTGCGGGTTCGATCCTCAGCAAAGGCGCTGCGTTGTGGCTTCAAACAAATACTTGATTAATTGCTTGGTACTGGTTCAACCCGATTTTGAGATCAACGAAGTTTTGAATAGTATTATAATTGTGCGTGTGAGGTGTGGGGGTGGGGGAGGGGTTTGCCATTGAATGGGGATGTTTGGTCATTTTAGGCTCTCGTTAAGGTTAAGGTAAGATAGGAATACTTTGGGGAAGGGGGTAAGCTATATTTCATATGTCGTGTGTGTGTGTGTGTGTGTGTGTGTGTGTGTGTGTGTGTGTGTGTGTGTGTGTGTGTGTGTGTGTGTGTGTGTGTGTGTGTGTGTGTGTGTGTGTGTGTGTGTGTGTGTGTGTGCGCGGTGTGGTGCGTGCTAGAAATGTATAGTTGAGGGGGAACTAATACTGTAGACAGAAACTTTTGAATATAGCCCCCCCCCCCCTCCACCACCCCAACGAATGTGCATGTTTTCACTTGGTGATTTTCTTTATTTATTCTTTTTTTTTTGCTGGGGGCGGGAGGGGTGTGTGGGTTGCTACTAAATGGGATTTTTTTTTGGGGGGGGGGGGGGAAGGTCATGTTTGGTCCACTCTTAGGCTAAGGCTAAGACTGGGAATAGTTTCGGGGGTGGGGTATACTCAAATTTAAATGTTTTTGGGGCATGTTTGATACATATATCTTGAAGAAGGGGTGTGGAGCAAAGTAGTCAGTGTATTGTAAGCCAACCTGATAATTTAGCCGGAAAACAATGAACATAGACGCCCCCCCCCCCCCCACACACACACACACTTTCCACTGGATGTGTGGGTCATTATCGGTTGGTGGTGTATCCAAAGCGATTTCGCTACGTTACCTGGTATTTTCTCATGCAAGGATTTTAACAGAGCTAAAAAATGCAAATGCAGCGAATCTGAGTGCACCACCACAACCAAACAATTTCTTATACCCCAACTCCTCTGCTAGCACTTGCCTAGGGCTACAGTTTCATTTACATTTTTCATTGGGTCTGCTTAAACATCACCTCATACATCTAAGAGCTGCCCTGGTGAAGCGGATGAACCGGGGGTCATAGGTTAGATCCCCTGCTTCACCAGTCTGTCGGATAAGAATTTATGCCTGGGTCCAGTCTCCATATGACCGTAGTTGTTGGTGGGACGTTTCAAACACTGCGCATACATCTATCAAAGGGACGTGTTGTTGTTGTTTTGTTAGAAGAAGGGCAGCATGCTGTCCCCTTCTGACAAGATCAGGCAAATGTTGTTGAAACATTCAATTCTACCTCAATCTTGATTCGGGAGAGCAGTGGTTCAGTGGTAGAGTGCTTGACCTGAGACCCAGGGGCCGCGGGTTCGAGCCTCACTGGCGTCACTACGTTGTGGTCTTTGAGCAAGACACATTTATCCTAGCTTAGTACTGGTTCAACCCATGAGGACCCGTCCCTGTTCAACTGAAAAAGTGTTGATGGGACGTAAAGAATCAAATCAAACAAAATCAAACAAAAAATCAATCTTGATTCATATATTGATAATCCTCATATCGAACAAATTGCCCTTTTGGTACGTGTGAGGTCTTCGTCCCCGCTGAGTCAACCATCAAAATATGTTTCAAAGCAACTCGCCGTTTACAAATTTGTGAAAACTTGCATTTTCTACCCCCGCACCTAATGTGTCATCCTTAAGCCTGGTGCCGTTTCGACCATGAATGCAGCACTATTTTTTCAAAGTGTAAACGTGCTTAATTATTAAGGAATGGATAGAAGAGCTCTTTGAATCAAAAAGTGTAGTATCTTCTTCCTGCGCATGTGTACGAAAAATGCTAAGATACGTAACGCTTGTCATTGGAAAGTTGAAACATGTCTTTCAGTTAAGTTTTAGATGCCTCTCTCCCCCACCTCTCCATTGATCCAAGATAGCATTCGTACAATGAAATGTCGCTACATACATACACACCATATGTAAAACACATCTTAGGTCACACGTCGCATATCTTAGCATTGTTCGTACGCATGCGCAGAAAGAAGGCGTTTAACGTTTGGATTTAACGGGCCCACCTATCCTTAAAATTTTAGTGCATCTTACTCTTCGAAAAAAGTCAATGCATTCACTCAGTTTGGTCAATGGAAACTGAGAGATAAAGGGGAGGGGGTTATAAAATCCAAGTTTTCATGACTTTTGTAAATGTGAGTTGCTTTAAGGTAAGATATTTTAATTTTTCCTTTCTTCAATAAGTCACGCCTCCTGGTGGCCATTCTTTTGACAGGTCATATTCGTGTTTATAGCGTTTTCGCTATTTTGTAGAGGGTGAATTTGTGTTTTTTTTTCAGTTTCTGATCATTATTTCAAAGAAGGTGTTTTTAGATTCTTATATAGGTGAAGAAGCATCCTGGTTGCCATGTCTTTGATGTGTAATGTTTTGGCTAGTTTGGAACCAGATCATTCAGAAATCAATTCTTCTAAATCATTATGAATTCTGATCACATGGTTGCTCTTGTAATGGTTGCAAATCATGCGGTACTTCTGTCCTAATTTACTCTTCTTTAAAGAAAGAACAACAGAAAACAGTCTCAAAAGCATTTTATTCTTTACTGAATGCTTTAAATATGAGATGATTAATTTCAAGGGTATCAATGGGATTTACTTATTTACGAAGTATGGCCCTAAGATTTATCGGTTAGCAAATTTTTAGGGTAAATTTAACCAATAGCAGAATGAGAGCTTCTAGTGGTTAGCGAATTAAGGCATAAAATATAATGATAAGCGATTTGGGGACAAAGAAATACCGAATAGAACAGTGGCGTGTTTAATCAGTAAACGAACTTGATGGAAAAACGCTTTTCTGCTATTCCACCTCGTATTTTTGGGCCTAAAACTTACTGATTTCTGGGGCCAAAGTTTAATTGTTTAGCGATTAGGGGGGGCTCAATTTTACTAGTTGGCGATTTGTGGGCATAACTTTACAAATTAGCGATCTATGGGGCCCAAATTTTACTGATTAGCGATTTCAAAGCTACCCTATCGAGACCCTCTATCATGTATGGATAATGTGCAAGCGCTAGACCAAGAATTTTCTAGCAGGCACTTAAGAATAATCCGTTGTCTATCAGATGAAGGGTGTTTACCATACTGGCTCGTAAGGGTTGACTGACTCGTAAGGGGGAGTCAATGTCGTAAGTGTTGATTTTTTTTCTGTTTAGTCTATGTCAACATTTTAAACCCGATTTTGATCAAACGCTATTGAGGCATAAAAGAAAATATAATATATTATGTAAAGTATATTTGTGTCACTAAACCTGCCAGTAAACATGTTAAAAAGCCCTCAAACCATGTTTAGTTAAGATCAAAACCAAAACATCAACACACCTTCGTCCAGGAGAAATTGACTTTTAGACTCGGTTTTCCCATTCCGCTATTGCTTCACATTACACAAAAAATGATAACTATTGGGAATAGCATTGCCTGATTTCTGCTTAATAATCTGCAAACATTGAAATAAATGTAGAAGTCGCTAACTTACATGTTTGCTCTTTTTATTTTCATCCCGTCACTCATATCTGGACGATCTCGTAAGGCGACCGTTTGCATAACCTTTGATCGCCCCTTACGACATTACCACCCGTGTGATTGTACTTCATTCTTAAATTGCTGCGCATGCGCATAAAATTTGAATTTTGTGCAAAGATGGTATTCTGTTTCTCTTTTATTGTAAACTGCGCAAAATCCGATGCCCTATCAATGACCAAAGCATGTCTTCAATATACATGATATAGGGACCTACAGACCTGTTTAGATGCGCATGCGCAGTGTTGTTTTAACTGGATGTTGTTTAGACGCCAAGTAAAGCCCAATTTATGTACAAGTATAAGCTTTCACAAAAAAGCCCCGTCTAAGCTAAACACATATATAATTGTTATTAGACTTAAAAGTCAAGTTTTAAGAAAAGAGGATTGTAGGCTTGTTGCAGACAGACAGACATGCAATCAGTTTTGTTTTGTTTTTTTTGCTCAAGTTCAAAGCCCTTGGAACACTAGACAGACGCGCTCACCACCAGAGCTACCAGGTTGGTCCAAAGTCACCACCACATATTTTCTTTGTGTTCACCAATTTGGATTGTTTTGACTTGGGACGTCTCTGAAAAGTTATGTTTTAAGTCAAGGCAGTGACGTAGCTTATATAGGTCACTATAGGACAAAAGGCAATATACATTTTTGATAGGCAAACAGACAGACTCACAGACAGACAGACAAACAGGTAGGCAGACATGTATATTCTGCCGTGCTTGAGCTCACAAACCTCATATCACTGTCTGTCGATGGACTGTCTCCAAACTGTCAATGAACTGTATATGTATATTTCAAGTGTCTCACTTCCCATAAGCGAACCATACCATACACGCCTAATTATTTTATGTGGGTATGATAACGCCTATTTTATGTGGGTATGATAACGTTACATTTTTGTGTGTGGGGGAATGCCTGATATGCCTCATAGTTTTGGTTGTGAAGCTACTGACTGGCTTCGAGGCATTAATTTTGGTCTTCCTGTAAAAGATTTGGCACTTGCAGTCAGTGTTGTCATTTTCGAAGGAGCCTCCGTTGTTACAGGTGTAGGGGCTAGCACTATTCAGTGAGCAGTATACAAACGATGTTTTAAAACGTTACGTAATATCCACTTTTTGTGCAGTTGGTCGAGTGGATTTAGTGTGTAGCACATGTTAGGCCGACAGTTTAAAAGCATCAACAGGGGAAAAACGAGAAGACGACATCAATTGACGGGTCGGTCCATCAAATAATTGTCATACTGAAAAACTGGCAAGATTTCTTGTGAATTGACAATAAACTATTTCATTATCTTTCCAACTGCTGTGTTTCCTGGACATAAAATATGCCAAATAAGAAACAGTAACCACAGATTGAGATCAGGTGTTGCACTAGGAGAGTGCGACAAAACTCTAGATAGAACCCTGCACTTTACGAGAGAAGAAGCTTGGTCTTAGTGTGTCCAATTTGCGCTATGCCTTAATTTGCGCCTTGTTTGCACGAGGAGGCAGATACAAGAATATCTGCCCGTGCTACAGAAGCAGCTAATAGGCCTAACAAGAAAATAAGCAGTTGCTCTGTTGATACTTGTAGTAGTTCTGGTCATACCTGTGGTGCAACAGTTGTGAGTGGATGAACTGCAGGGTTGGCAAAAATCGCCGGCTATCATTGGCGTGAAATCAATTTGTCTTGCTTTTTTTTTAATTCACTCACAGGGTGCAATAAAACATCCTTTCTCCATGGTCGTGGAAAACGGTGGGTAAGCTTTCCAGCTGTAACTGGGTATTTTGTAAAAATGAACTCTCTCCCTGAAAAGCCAACTACAGATTACCTCAGCACCATTAAAAGATTCATCACATTACTGTATGGTAGAACAAGCAAGCACCTACATGAACATAGACATGGCTAGATAACATTTGTTTACCAACAAAGGTTTGTTCGATGAAATGACAGCCCTTTCGAAATATGGCTTTGTACCAGCCCATTTTAAAGGCAGCATATCAAGGCTCATGTGTTAGGGTCAGTACTAGAACAGGGGAAATGATTACCAAGTCCAGCAAACTGGGATGGGTACGACTAGACACTGGAATGTACAGTCCACTGTGGACCACCATACCACAAGCATCAAAATCTTCTCTTGAACTTGTGAGACATGGCTGTCTTCAAGGTTGCAGAAGTAGACAATGCAGCTCTCCAGTGTATGATTCTTTGTGTTTGTTGTGGCAACTTTGAACACTAAATTTCTGTAAATTGATGATTGTTTTTAAAATTGGAAGTGTTAAATAACTGAAAATCCTTTGAAAAGGCTGTGTCATATCAGCTTATATACAGATTATGGCACATAGTGCCAGCTCTCTTGGTTAAATGTCACTTTGAATATACGTTTGTATATAAGACCAACGTGATCTTGCCATCTTGGCCCAGGTGCCAAGTAACCCAAAAAACGCATAACAATGCATGGACATAAGTATAAAAGACAGTCAAACACTCTTCAGTAATCTCCATAACATGCGTTACAGTCGAAGTTACATTACAGTATGTAGTCATTCAAGAACATATGGGTAAACCAAGCATGTCCCAAGCATAACAAGAGAAATTAATTCATGTCAAATGCTGCGCTAGAGAACCACTGTTCTCGAACAGCATGTCAATCGCGGGTTGGCTGCTGTCGACGAGGGCACAAAATATACAGTTTAAGTGTACCTGGCCGTTAAAGAAATGGTAATATGTTTGTCAATATTTACTTTTGAACATATTCTGTGCTTATTATTGTCACTTATATATCCAACTGTGTATCTGCTGCTCAAAGATTTATGTGAGTTAAGCGTTAGTCGACACAGCACCTGAGTTATGCCAAAAAGGTAATATTTTTTCCTGAAAAAAGGATGGAAGGCATTTTTGTTTATGTTATGGAATATATGCTTACTTTAGTTAGTATAGATAAAATGCAAAATATTAGTATTCGAAATCTGAGGACAGAGCATTTTGAAAGTTATTCAAGTGAAACTAGTTTAAGCCATCCAGTAAAATACTTTAACTGACCGTTCCAAGGCGGTACTTCTTTGGTGGATCATTTGTGTTATTTCTGTATTGTGTATGCTTTTGCGTCTGCTCATTGCTGCCTTGTCGTCACCTGGTGGGAAAGGGTTGGCCTCTTGGCTCTCATTTGTGGTGTTAAATTATGTGGTTGTTACTTTCTCATTTGGTATCCTGGGTCAGGTCAGGCACTTGATTGTATAGATTCCTGATCTTTTCCGCCTTTCTTACTTTCATACTGTACGCATAGTACTACATATATCGGCTGTTCTGTTCTAGTGAACTTAAATTGCATACAAATTGATTATATTTAGACCCGAGACTACTAGTACAATGCCCTTGACTACTCAAATTTCTCGTACAGCTACAAAATGGTTTGCAACTTCACAAAAATAGACAGAAATATGCAAAACATGCTATTTATTCACTTATTTGTATTCTTCATTATGTGATGCCATTAAATAATAACTAATGACTAAAATAGTGTCTCATTAATCTATGAACATATTTCGTACACATAAAAAATCACACTGGCTATCCAGAAATTGGCTGGTACTTAGCTAGTTTTAAAATTTAATTCGAATTGTGGGCTCATTTCTACAAATATTATTAAAAGAAGCCTTTGAAGCGCTTCAAACACCAACTTATGCACTCTCAGAGCTCTATTGAATTAGTTTCCGTTCATTACTCTATTCAGGGACCCGCTTGTACAAATGCCAGACTCAAGTTTTATTTCTGACAAACCACTTCCATTCACCATTTTCCTGGATGAGAGTTGTATATAAGGAAATTGCAAAGAAAAATGAAAACCTTAGGATTTCACCTTTAAGTCTTGATTATGTACCTTGATGTTCCTCTATAGGAACCCTAGGTAGTGTTTGGTTAGCTTTTTTGGTGATGTTGTCTATGTGAGTTCCCAAGTTAATTTCATCCGATATGGTGACCCCTAGGTATTTTACAACAGATACGCTTTCAAATTCAGTATTGTGAAGAAAGGATTAGGAGGGTATGAGAGTCTTCAAGCTGGTAACCTGTAACACCTGACATTTTGCGGGGTAAAATATGTTCTTAAAATGGTATCCTTTGGAAAGGACAAGAAAATAAAATCTACACTATAGTGAAGGACAGAGAGACGTTCTACCGCCGCCAAACAGTCCCAATCACCAGCTGTAGTGAAGTCAAATATGTTCTTAAAATGGTATCTTTTGGAAGCAAAGAACGCACCAAAGAACCGAAACTAGAGTGTGCATATTTTCTGGGCCAGACTAGCTAGTTTCGGCCATTCAGGCCTTATCAGTGACACTCTGATAGTTTCAAAGTTCCACAATGAAATCCATGATCCCAAAGGACAAGAAAATAAAATCTAAATTGAGGGGTTAAAGCTCAACGCCAAACGTTCCAACTTGGAGCGGTGCTCCGTGGCCGAGTGGTTAGTGGGTAAGCTCTGCTGGAAATAAATTGTTCCATACATGCCAGGTGGGGACTTTCGTCGTAACCTTTACCTTTAACTTTCTACCTACTCAAGGCTATGGCCGGACCACTTTTTTGCCTGAAATGGTTTAAGCTGAACCACGTTTTGGCCAAATAGGTTTTTTGCAGGGTGATTTTCTCACATTACCTTCTAGACCTCTTTTAATGACCGATTTTGCGATAGTATTAAATGATAAACCGTGTGCTGGTCAATTTTTCGTCTGTCTCAGGGTGTGAGAGACAGTGGTTAAACAAACAGATGAAATAATGTGTGTTAAAGACAGTAATTATAATTGGGCCGCGATGCGACAAAACCTGTCTTCGGCTTGTCCGACAAGGTAGACTCAAACTAGTTTACTCAGCTACATAGACTAGCTAGAAAAATGAAGGCAGTGGCACAATCAAACTATCAGACATATTTGGTTACCTACGTGAGCTCAAACCAGCAATGCCAGCGATCTATTCTGAAATTGTGACTCTCGTCATTACAGTTTTGGTGATTCCAGCAGCAAATGCCACCAGTGAAAGAACATTTTCAGCTTTGCGCAGAGTGAAAACTTATTTAAGGAGCACTAAGACTCAGACGAGAATGAACAATCTTATGACCTTACAAATGACAATGACTAATGACAAAGGATTTATTTTGCAGAAACCCATTTACATTAAATGGTTGAGACCAATACAAACAAACAAAAACAGTCATATGGGCAGTATCTATACATGTGGGAGTCATAGTAGTCAGGACACAATTCTTTGTTTTGATCTATGAATTCATTCTTATTTCCCCTAAAATTATATATATTAATTACACTTATCCTCATATCTACTGGATTTCTAATGATCTAATTCATATTAAATTAGAAAGTTCTCCTAAGACATATGATTTAAGAGAGTGCAGTTTCTCTTTGATTAAGACATTTTTCGATAAAATTGGAGGACATCTGTGAGTGAATTTTACTAGTTTTGAACACAGAACTTGCCTTAACGGCTTATAAAGGCTGCAATTAAGAAGAAAATGCTCTTCATCCTCTACTTCACCTGAATTACATGCAGTACAAATTCGCTCATGCTTAGGAATGTTCAAGTATCTACCACCTTCTATTGCAAAGTAAGTAAGGGTGCAAAGATCAGGAATAGATACAATCAAGTACCACACCTGACCCAGGATACCAATGGGAAAGTGACAAACTCACAGTTAGACACAACAAACGAGAGCCAGAGGTCAGCCCTTTATCAGCAGGTGACCACAAAGCACATATAAACAGACGTGCACAAAGACATAGCAAACACAAGACAGAACAAAAACATAAAAGATCCACAAAAGAAGTACCGCCTTGGAACGGTCAGTAAAATATTTTACTGCATGGCTTAAACCGGTTTAACGGTGCCAACCTCACCCTTAATTCAGATGTGGATCAAGACACATAGATATTTGGTTTGCATGAAAGACCCCTAACTTATCAATGCATCATCTCCTAAAACATATAAATCAAGATATAACAAGGAGATAAAGCAAAGATAAAATTTCACCTGAATTTTTAATAGACCAAAATAGGTTTTTACCGCATCTCTCATATACTTTTTCACAAAACTTGATAACATGTTTTTAAAAGCTGTAAGACACGAGGTTAACAATTTAGAAAGTTCTGTTGTCGTACAAGAACTAGAATTAGCAATAAATCTTGCTTTATAAGTTTTTTATGGAGTTTAGGTAACCAGTACAATGTAGGAACTTTGTCTTGATTTTCTTTAGCTTTGACACCAAAATGTAGGGCTGTATGACAACCATGTCCATCAACAATCAGCCTCTCACTTAAAGAAGGCTACAGTTTATAGGCATTAGTGTCAACAAGCTCACGCTTTAGAGTATTAATATAATACAATCGTCAAACAACTACAACACACTAATACGTAATTTACTAAGCATGGCTCTTTCATTTTTGTTTTTCAAAATATCTACATAGTAAGGACGGATGCCTGCTCTATACAATTTCATTAAAATATTAAGTTTCTTTGAATTTTTGAGTCTCATATTTTGCTCTTGCAGCTGTATATCATGATACGTTGCTTAATGGGTAGTTTGTTGAACAAATTAGAATTTTGGGTGTAAGAGAGATATGAAAAACCTAGGATGTTAAACGTATCGTGCAGTGAAATGCTGGTCCTTTGTTATTTAAAAGTGTAATGGGTTCTTTAGTCAAGTACAAGAAATAAGTAAGACAGTTCTCAATTTGACATCCCTTATGGATAAATATTCTATATATCATAACAAAGTACATTCAAAACAATTCTAGCTTTTCTTCTTTAATAAACCTTTAGTGTTCGACTGGTGATCCAGCTATTGATACCAATCTATTTGGAAATCCAAAACTTGTATTTTACAAAGTTCAACAAATCAAATATAATTTTCTTTTATCAAATAATTTCAAAGTTCAACTGGTATTCCAGATATTAATTAAGACTACTTTTTGGAAATCCAAAACTTGTATTTCACGACGGTGTACCGATCGTGCTCAGGTCTAAACTCTAACTCATCTCTGAAAGAGAAAGCTAATTCTCCACCCATTCGTTTCTTGGCGGGTAACCAATCAAATCGCTATATAAATAATGATATGCACCTGTAATCTCTTAATTGAGAAATGGGCGGAGACAAACAAATCATGGCGCTCCCATGTTTATTCCTATCATCATCATCATCATCATCATCATCATCATCATCATCATCATCATCATCATCATCGAAATACTAATGATCATTCATTGTAATAGAAAAGTGTATTTTTCAAACCTATGATTCATTATTATCATTATTATTGTTTCTGTCGTTGTTGTTGTTGTTGTTGTTGTTGTTGTTGTTGTTGTTGTTGTTGTTGTTGTTTTGTATAAAGCAGTAAAATCATTCACTATCATCGTCTGATCAACGAAAATATCGTCGTCGCGATTATAGTTGTTGTATTGTTGTTTTGTTGTTTTTAATGTTGTTGTTGTTGTTGTTGCTACTGACGTTGCTGTTGTGCCTCGAGAAATAATGACATTCATTTTTCTCGTCTTATCAAGGAAAATGTCGTCATCGCGATCATAGTTGTAGTTGCTGTTGTAGTTGCTGTTGTTGTTGTTGCTGTTGTTGTTGTTGTTAGCATTAATTATCATTGCCGACGTCGTTGCTGTTGTGTATTTAGTACTGTTATCGTCTTATCAATTAAAGTGTCGCCATTGTGATCCTAGCAGTAGTAGTAGTCGTTGTTGTTGTTGTTGTTGTTAAAAAGCCTACGAATCTAGCAAATCTTTAATGCCCAGTTTGTTAATGCTCAGTTTGTTAAACAATCTTCTGATGACCTTCGCTATAAAATGAGCGTTCGATAGAACATAGTTACATGTATCATTCAACTGATCGTTTAATACGAAGCTAAATTTAATGCATCAAAATCACTTTTCCAAACAATTTCAAGCTATTATTATCGAGTTTGGTGTCAAAATAATGCTTACATTCTCTGTATTTCAAAACTGGTACTTAAAATGACATATTTTATAATTTACAAAAATGCTTTTGAAGTCGAAAAAACTAAAATGCATGTTCTTCCCTAAATACCCGTTATCTTCTTACATAAATCTGTCAAAGGTTAATATCACGTAAAATTTCGTCATAAAGCCATAAGAGATCCTAATCAAACAGAAGATAGAAATTAATGATGTAAGATTACGCGCATTTAGATTGCACCCTCTGTCCAATAATAGATATACGTGGTCTGACTAGAAGAGTGTTTGATAAGCAAATATGTTAAGTTGACTGGTTTAGATGAATTGATACGAACTGATATACTTTAAATTACCTGTTACCTGTCGGTACATGCACGTACGTCCGTCCGTTCGACTGTCAACCTATTTTCAATTTCATATGCTTCTTTGTTAAGCTGTTTTTACATAAATATATTAATTTAATTCATCATTTAATTACTAATACTTTTGCGCTGATTTTTACAGCACAACAATACACTACCCATTTGAATGAACCAACTGTTGTGAGACCTGGTTACGTCGACTATCTTAGACATGTAGAGACTAGACTGTTGGAGGATGACCATAAATGTTGCCAGTAGTTAAAGGCCAATTTAAAATCTTGTCCCTAAGGGGCAGTCTATTTAATTCTGCGCGACATGCATCGTTTGAAGTTTTACTATGAACTCCTAAAATTTCTTTAATAAATTTTAAATGTAGATATTCATAAGGGGTTGTGTCTTTCTCTGCACAAGTTAAACCCCATATTTCACTACAATATAACATCACAGGAGTAACTAAATTATCATACAATTTCTCTAAAAGACTACATGGATTGTCAAGTCCAATAGTATTCTTGCATGTACACAAAGAAAGAACAGACGCTCTCGACTTGAAAGCAATCGCGAACGAGTTCACTGCAAGAAACGAGCGATGAAGGTGCGTGTTTGGAAAGTTTTAATTTCAGTTGTGTTGTTTCTAAACTAAACGTATTAGACTTCGAGCTAAAAAAGGTCCTGCTCCCCCCCCCCCCCCCTAGGGAATTTTGCAGACATATCCTATCTTGAAGAAAATTTCAAGCCGCATCTTTTAAGAGATGTTTGCACTCTGTGCTCCGGGGCGTTAGTCTCTGACAGCCTGTTACATATGTTACTGTAACAAACTAGGGAAAAAAATCAAAATGAAAGTTTGAGCTGCAGAAAGAAAACATTAAACCATCTAATTATTCAAATTTCTTATGTAGTTAGCAAGCTGGATGCCTAAGCTACATAAAAGCAGCATTTTAAACAAAATTACAGCCTTAAATGGTGTTATATGCGTTACATAGATTAAATTTCCCTTTGAAAGTTGAAATCGTGACTAACATCATTCATTTTACAGACGATTTGTGCATTTTTACAAGTCTTTTTAATCTTAGTTTACTAAAGTACTCATTTGACTAATAGAAAAAACAAAGTTTGCTTTTCTATCTCAAATACATTGTTTTATATGAGCTATTAAACAACCCTACCTCCAATTTTAAGTATCAAATTTTGGTATCTATTATGGAAGAAAAATATATGAAAATATTTGACTCTCGTGGATATCTTACATTTTTGGCACTGTCTTGCTAATGGAATAAAGAATCATACATTTGCAAGTTTGACATCTGGACCAGAGCACTTATTAAAGTATGTAACGTATGTTACATGGCATAATGAATGAGCTAGGAAATTTTCTTGGAAGTAAGAGATGATATTTTAGAAATATACCATTTTTCACATGTTTTCCTTTTAATCTCTAGCCTCTGGTGCCTTAGTCTTAGTAATTACAGTCATTGCTGATAACAAGCCCGTGGAATTGTGTTACCTATGTTATATATAACCTTTTTAATCAAATATTTCCTAATGCCTATAATATTAAAATATATAGACATATATATAGAAAATAATAGTTCTCATTTAAATGACACAATTTAATAAATATTCCTATTAAATAAAATTATTCAAAAACAATCTTTATTCAAGTCACCCTCACTATGTCTATCATTGTGTCTGCTTCTATTGCAAAATAATCACCCATTTCATCACAACCAGTAGAATCATGGCATTGTATTAGGACTGCAAACTGAGTACAACCCTGTCCCTCTCCACCCTTTTGGTAATAGTGCAGACATATTCTACCTTAAAGAACAATTCAAGCTGCATCAAATAAGAGATGTTTGCACTCTATTAACTAGGGGGTTAGCCTGTAATGGTATGATACGTATGTTACCATATCAATTTAAGAATAAATGAATTGAAAGTCTGAGAAACAAAAAGAAGACATAAAACAATCTGTTTATTTGAATTATTCATGTAGTTTGCATGCTGAATACCTTTGATACATAAGAAAAGATTTTTTAACAAATATATAGCTTCCTATGGTGTTATATGTGTTACATTAATTAAGATTACTTTTTAAAATTGGTAATTGTGCCAAACATCACTTATAAGCATTTTATGTGATCCTCCTCTTTAGCCATCAAAAGACTTAATTTTCTTTGTATGTGTGGCCAGTACCAGCGTCACACAACTTGACTCAGCCAAACTTGAATCCTTTTAGCATTCTTCAAAAGCAGAAACAGCATGTCAGTGTCATGGGATCAAACACCAGATTAAATATGGGTTTAATGCCATTTCACATATTTGCATACAATGGAGTATGACTCTGGTATATATCTCTTCCTGTGAAGTGGCAAGAGCAATCAAACTGCAGCTGCCTCTGCATCCGTGCTAGTCAAATGATAACTTTGCTCTGATTTTGCAAAATCTATGTCTCTACCGTGTACCTCTAAGAATACTTTAAGATTTCTGACATTGGTCTAACAGAAATTTGACAGGCTGCTTTTTTGCATCATTTGCCATGTACCCTATCCAGTCTTTTGGTGCTCAAGTCCTCAGGTCTTAGATCAATAGTATTTTGCTGCGCCCAAAGAACTTTATAAGTTTTCTCTAGTTACAATGTTGACTCTTGATGGTTTTGGCAGACCGTCTGAAACAATTTCTGTTACACCTTGAAAGTTATCTGGTATAAGAGAAAGAATATGAAGTTGGACATTGCCATCAATTATGTTTGCAGTTGGTTGTTTTTTGATGTCAGTACATTGAAGCATGTCTTAAAATAATGTAAAACCTATGATTTCTCAGTTTTTGCAGCCATATCATTAGCTGTTACATTCAAAAGAAGGAAAGTGGACTATAGGTAGAATGGGATAACCAGTAGTTCTATATTATGCTCTATGGAAGATTTATACAGAGTAAACAAGTTGATAAGGTGCCTCATTTCATGATCCATTGTAAGCACTGAAATTGAAAACACTTGCCTCTGACTGTGTAATCAAAAAGGATGTCACGACAATGCCCTTGCTCATTTATTATGACGAGTAATATATGTTACATCCTTTAATAAGCGCTCTTATCTTAGAAACTTAGTGAATCATTGAATTGAAAGGGTCTACTTTGCGCTCTGTTCATCCTGCATTTCATTGCTTTACCTGCTGTGATACATCTAGTTCGTTTATCTGAAGGGAAAGAGTTACCTCGGTTTCAGCACTTCAGAAGTACTTAGACTTCAAATAAGTTTTTGAATGCTTGGGGAAAGATAATAAGTGCAGAGACATTATTAGATGAAAATATGTGGGTTGCATGTATGGAAAGGCTACATTTATAAAAGTTAACCAGCTAAGATATGATTCTTTATCACAGAAATATCAAGGTACATCAGTCCAGGTTCTCATTGCTCTTAATGGCATAGTTTTCCTCCTTGTAAAACTTAAGTCTTTCTCCTACTTGCAGAGTATCACTTGAAACACATACTCAAAGAGCCAACTATTAGGAATTCATATCAGTTTCCGAATGTTCCAAGCCATAAATGGCAAAATTGGAAAGTTGATAATGGCTCATCAATTTTGAGTGGACTGGTGGTAAAATTGAATAACAGTAAATGATTGAAATATTGTGTGATGATTCTACTAGTTGCAAGGAGGCGTGTGATAATAATGATTACCACAGAAGCAGACAACGACAAACGTTTAACGTGAGTGTTAAATCCATGAGAAATAGTTTGGACCATTTCATTTATTTATTTTCTTGTAAAAATGTAAAACTATCTTTTCTATTTGTGGCTCTATATTTAGCATTATATGCACAGTATTAGGAAATGTGTCCAAAAGGTCATTGATAACATCTGTAACACCAGTCCATGGGCTTGATAATCAGAAATGAATATAATTTCTAGTGTTTTGGCACCAAAGACTTATAAGTACCCATTAAGTGTCCTGATCTTTAACTTAATGACATCTTGTAGATATATGAGCAAGACAGACTAAGAAAATGAAAAATATCCACACGCTGTAATCGCTTTCATGTGTTTTACTTAAACGGTAATAACAAAATTCGCTTCTCTGGAAAACTGGGAGTAGGGCTGTGTATTAGCTCCTATAAGACAATATATTTAAGTCAGAAAAGCAAACTTGGTTTTTCCTATTCATCAATTGAGTATATGTTTGTAAAATCTAATAAAACAGTTTGAAACCAAGTCATAGTAGTTGTTTAACTACATGACGATAGCCACAAGTATAGCTTTTAATTTATAATTAGGTTCATGTAATGCACATAACACACAGTAAGACGCATTAATGTTAAACAGCTTCCATATGTAGTAAAGACATCCAGTATAAAGACTATAAGAATGTCAATTTATTAGATAATTTTAATGTCTTCTTTTGGTAGCTCAAACATTCAAATTTCTTATTCTCAAATTGATATAGTAACATATGTAACAAGCTGTTACAGGCTAACGCCCCGACTTACAGAGTGCAAACATTTCTTATTAAATGCACCTTGAATGGTTACATTTGTCTGCAGAATTCCAAAGGGGGTTAGGATGGAGCAGTCCCTTACTCAGCTTGATGTCAAAATACTGTTTGTTGATTTTACTTATCATGCTAACATATGTAACGCTCTCTGATCTTTAAAACTTGATGACAACTAGGAGATCTATAAGTCTTCATCATAGGAGCCAGTTTAAAATCGCTAAACAATGTAAGATGTCCAACAGCTGCGAGTTTTTCACAATTTTAGCTCAAACTTTCAAACTACATTTCCTTTATTTGATATAGTAACTCATGTAACACGCTGTTTCAGACTAACGCCCCAACATAGAGAGTGCAAACATCGCTTATTCGATGCAGCTTGAGTTGTACTATAAGAAGGAATATGTCTGCAAAATTCCCTCAAGGAGATTCAAACATTTTTAGGCATATCTTACGTAAAGACAACGAGCTTGCCCATTTATTACATCAGGTAACATATGTTACAGCCTCTGATATTAAAAATTTTGCAACAAACTTGCACATTTATGAGTCTTTTTCATATAAGCAAATAATTTCCAAACAATGAAACACATTCATCAACTGCAAATATTTTTTAACTATTTTTACTTTAGTTTTAATACCAAACATTTCACCTTAAAACTGGGTAGGGGTAGAGTTGTTTAATTGCTTATTTCAGACAAAAATATTTAAGCTAGGGAAACAAACTTTAATTTTTCTGTTAGCCAATTGCATAAGCTAGTCAGACATGGTTAAAGACATTTTGCAAAAGACACAGAGAGATTGTGAATGTAAATGATGTTAGCCACACTTGCAAATTTTAATGGGTTATCTGATTTATGTAACGCATATGACACCTTAGGAAGCCGCAATTTTGTTCAAATGGCTGTCATACGTAGTTAAGATATCCAGTATGCAGACTATATGAATGATTTTTAAAAATAAATATTTTAATGTCTTTAATTTGTAGCCCAAATTTTCAATTTACTTTTTCTTAGTTTGATTAAGTAACGTATGTTACAGGCTCTTACAGACTAACGCCCCGGAGCACAGAGTGCAAACATCTCTTAAAAGACTCGGCTTTCAATTCTCTACAAGATAGGATATGTCTGCAAAATTCCCTAGGGGGGGGGGGGGAGCAAACCCATTCTCAGCCATCCGTCTATATACTAAATAATGACATATCATAGCAAAGAATTACAACTGTGTCCGTTTCTGCACATCCGCGCAGTCTGTAGGGTTTACACTGACTGTGTACTCTATAGGCACAATACCCTCATCATCCGCCCAGCGAAGACTGACAATCAGACAGCTTAAAAGCACAGCCTGATTTTAGACTTCTCATGGCGCACAACTATTCTACAGAATCATGCAGATAGGCGTAAATAGTTCAGCGTTGAATTGTGAATATTTTCTGACATTCGTAATTGGTGCGCAAAAGAACCGTCTCATGAAGACGTTTCTTTTGTGTACCCAATGCTTATCCTTTGGTTGGAAATTTAGCATTTGTTTTGAGTTCTCACAAAAAACGCCTCATTGAGACGGTATTTTGAGTACCCATGACATATGTTTTTGGTTAAGAAATAGGGGAAAATATTTTTATTATGCAATTTTATCTAAAGGCCTGAGAATGCTCTGGTTTAAATGTATACAAGCTTGTATACGGTTACGTACGTAAATATAATGAACAGATATAAAGAAAAAAAAAGAAAAAAAAACAAACAAAAATAACACAAAAACAGATAAAAAGAAAAAAAATGATTAAAAAAAGGTAAAAGAAACAGCTAAAGCGGGGATATCTATATCAGAATTAACTGATACTTTTAGAAGAATCAGTTAACTTTGATGAGACCCGATATTTTGGTGGTTGTGGGAGGGGGAGGGGGTGCAGTCGAAAACGTATGTGGTAGGCATTTGAAATATGGCTATAATGTCTGTAAAATAAGCTGAGTTTCACAAGCAAAAATGTTCTCAAAGTGCAACAGAATCGCTTCTTTAGTCATCTTTAACACCGCCTCGATAGCTCAGTTAAAGGGGTTGTGCTAGGGAGATAAAGACAGGTAAGTATCTGTTAAAGATATAATTGTTATGTCGCAGAATAGCTCATGAGCTAATGTTGTCTGTTACACTATACGCGACGTTAAATAAGGCTTCTTTATCTTTATGTTTGACAATGGCCGTACCACTTTCCAAAAGCCGACGACGGCCCTGTAGGCTACTAGAGGAGAATTATACCTACAACAAGAAACAAGAGAGCGAGAGAGAGATTTAACTTTCTTTCTATCTTTAATGGTTTCGCTCATACTTGAGCATTACTTCTTCTTCTTCTTCTTCCGAGTAAAGGACCGGGATCATTTTGAACGTAATTGGTCCTGCGGGACTGTGTGCATTACACCAGGGAGTGCGAATTTCAATTTTGATAAAATAAAAAACAAAAAAACAACACAAAAAACAACACAAAAAACAACACAAAAATTGAAATTCCGTATATGTTTAGTGTTAGCTAGTATAACTACGCCTATTTTCTTCCGCAAGTAATGAAAAAATAATTGCATCGGCCGGGAATCGAACCCGGGCCGCCCGCGTGGCAGGCGAGCATTCTACCACTGAACCACCGATGCTTGTATACGAAAGAATCGAAATAGCTTTTTTATTTCAGACACGTGAACTGTGGAGTTGGATAGCCTTTGTTTTCTTTGTTATTCCTTTACTCACAGCCATATTGGATAAAGCGAGGAGTCCTCCTTCCAAATTTCAGTCCCATCGAAACAGTTTGTTCATTGGAAACAACCCTTATGGGTCACACAAGTATGACATTCTAATTTCTCAATGTATACTAAGAATTCAGAAATGCAACCTCAGAGGATCTTATTGAAATTGGTTGTAAATATGAATCGGGTTCGGAAGCTCGTTCGCGCTAGAATTTTTGAGACTCGAGCCGCGGTATCTAGGTCGAAAAGATGGCGGATAAAAAACTCTAGGTCATCAACAGATTCAACACTAGTCTAGCCGTCACCGTCCCCTGTAAGATACACTATTATCGAATCTTTGACGCCTGGTCTACATTTGGGTGAAGAATTTGCCATGTCACCAGAAAAGGGCTCCACACCATTGTCCTGCAAAATATTTTTTTTTCACATGGGACTCTAGACTATACTGGGATAATCAGTTTTCGCCAACGTAAGCAGATATGGCTCTGAGGATAACAAAACAAAATACAATCTGACCAGAAAATGATTTTATCATATAATTTCAACCTTTTATAATAATGTGTGATATCTTAGACCATCAAAATATGTTATTTAATTTTCAAAAAGGCACTGTCTCGGGGTCCGGTACCGGACCCCTAGACTACGGGGCTACGAGTCCGGTACCGGACACCGAGCCACGCCTATGAGGACTGTCTCGGGGTCCGGTAGTTTGTGAAACACCTACTCGGTACGTCTTGGGATACGGGGATGCGTGTCCGTACCTGCACGTATATGTAGTAACTGTTATTTTACCAACAAAAACTCGTGTTGAAGTTTCACTTTGCTTCGTCCACCATCTTTGATCATCTGTATTTACTGTCACACTACTCAAACAAGTATAAGCTTATACAAAAGGTATAAGATTTTTAACGGACAACGGACAAGAGTGAAAAAAAACTAGATATAATTTGTCTTATTTTATTCCTTTTATTTTTATTTTTCTTATCCTTATTTTTTCAATAAGGTCACAAATAAAGGTAATTAATGCCAGGGGGAACTTACATGTACTATCGCATCAGTGAATTGGCGCTGGGTTTGATGTCCTTTAATTGGTGTTTGTCTCAATGGTCTTATTAAATTATTGTTGTTATCTGTCTACTTGATTATTAACCTAAAGGTAAATACCAATTTGCACTTTCATTGAAGTAAGCAAACGGTGATTGCAGGTGCATTGTTTAATTGCTTTCATACTGGCTAATTGGTCACATAACTGTCTGTCTGTCTGTCTGCCCGTCCATCCATCCACCACAACCACCAGTGAAACGCATGGGCCGATGGTGGTCCGAAGTTATTCAAAATAAGACAGCTTAAAACGTGGGCCGATTTTGGCCCGATATAACATGCTAGCACGGGAAGTTATTCACAGCGGTGAGACGGTTCTTTTGAGCACCCAAAAGCTTTAGACCAAATAAGCGCACAAAATCAGACCACTGACGAACACCAGCCAAACGCATGGGCCGATGGTGGTTGGGTAATAGCATGCTGGCACAGGACGTTATTCACAACAAAACAGCTATATATGACTATTGAACTCTACGAAATGTGGTGCTCAGAAATTTATGATAGGGATCTAACATCAGTTGGACGTATTCATGATGCAATGATCCAGAGGAGGGGGGGGCAGGGGCTCCGGACCCCCCTCCCCCTGAAAAATCATAAGAAATATAGGGTTTCTTAGCAATACTGATCAGGATCCCCTGAAAAATTAAAAAGCTACTAAGCCAGCAATGTTGAGCCATCATTGGCACGCCAGCGAAACGCCATTTATGGTCTGCTAGATTATTCCAGTCCAGTCTTTGTAGCAAACAGTGTGGATCCGGATTAAACTGCTCTCCTAAGAGCAGTCTGATCCAGGTCCACAATGTTTGTCTGTACGGAGAAATTAGCCATTGACGTAAGCATAAGTTGCATTTTCCTTACATAACGACCCATATGTCGTCTACTAGTTCGTTATTGAAAGACGTCTTCGAAGCAATCAATATTGACCCAGATCTCATAGGAGCAGTCTGATCCTGGTCTCAAATGTTTGTCTGTACGGGGATATTGGCCATTGACGTAAGCATAAGTTGCATTTCCCTGACATAACGACCCATAAGCCGTCTTTGTAGCAAACAGTGTGGACCCGTATCAAACTGCTATCATAGGAGTAGCCTGAACCGGATTCGCAATGTTTTTCTGTCTGTAAGACGTCTTTGTAGCAAACAGTTTGGACCCAAATCTGACTGCTCTCCTAGGAACAGTCTGATCAGGGTCCAAGGCGAAATTAGCCGTTGGCGTAAGCATTTATATGTAGCAGATAACTCCAGCAGATGTAAATTTTAGATGCATTTCCGCGATTGAGTCGTTCAACCTATGTAGATCCATTTGTAACGTCTCTGTAGCAAATAGAGCAGGTCATAGGAGCAGTCTGATCTTGTTCATCACTGTTTGTCATTATTTTAGATGCATTTCCGCGATCAAGTCTTCAACCTTAGGATATCCATTTGTAACGTCTCTCTAGCAAACAGTGTGGATCCAGATCAGACTGTTATCGTATGAGAAATCTGATTTTGTTCAACACTGTTTGTATTTATGCTAAAAAGTCATTTCCTTTTTGGACCATATCAGTTGTTTAAAAAAGACAAAAAAAAAAGAAAGACTCAGAGTCTTCTTATAAAGCTATGTCCGACGGTCAAAAGATACCAGCAAGATCCACTGCCGTTGTCCCAGTAGTGAGTCTCTTTGAAAGCTATAGTTGAATAATGAATCCACACTACAGACTATGTAAGCTTATTTGACACTGCTCACTCATCTCACTAATCAGTTGCCAACAAAGAGTTTAATTGGTTCCTTTAATTGAAGATGAGAAGATAATTGATTTGTTACAGGTGAGGTAATTTTTTTTTTTTTTTACTTTACCGTTATTATTTATATACCTTTTGTATAAGCTTAATTGTTTGATTAGTGTGACGCATGACAGTAAATACAGATTGGTTTCCCTTTGAGGATCAAAGATGGCGGACGAAGCAAAGTGAAACTTCAACATGAGTTTTTGTTGGTAAAATAACTGTTACTACATATACGTGCATGTACGGACCCGTATCCCTAGACTTGTCAGTAGTTGTTTCACAAACTACCGGACCCCGAGACAGTCCTCATAGGCGTGGCTCGGTGTCCGGTACCGGACCCGTAGCCCGTTAGTCTAGAGGTCCGGTACCGGACCCGGAGACAGTGCCTTTCAAAAAACCTTGATTTGTTTGTGCACCCGTTTTTCCGCCATTTTGAAAATAGTAATCTAATTTCGACAACTCTTGTTGACCTTAAAAAAGAGGCCTCAAAAAGGGTTGGATAGATAAAAAATCAATAGATGTTATGAGATAAACCATTTTTTTCATTCAATGAATATAAATTACTGTCAATCTTCTATCAATTAATTAATCAAAAGTATGTCAGTCATGTTTTTTTTCTATATTCAATCCAATTTCAGATTGATTTGAACCCCTAGGTTCATTGGGGTGCTACCACACAGACAGTAAATGAAAAAGTAGACATAAAAACTTTCTTTTATGTACTTAAGGGATACATCAAGCCATTGCAGGCGCAAGATAGATATAATTTAACAAAAAATCATTTTTAGATACATGGTCTGTACAGCTGCTTATTAGCCATACCATTGTTTCTGAGTCTTAACATTAATAAGAACCCCCTTATGATAAAATCAATGATTTTCCCCACTTGGGACCCCAATACATCACTGAGTTTTCTTACCTCCATCGTGAGGGTGTCAACGCAAATGAAGATGAAGGAAGCGATGTATTCAATGAATAAAACATATCAGGATTATGATTTAAAGATTGGGGTTAAAAAGAATTAGTGAAAATGGCGGGAAAACATTGATGCAGATATGTGACCATTATTTTACCACTCAGATATACATTTTTTTACTGCTAAAACAACTTAACAGACAGCTTTTCTTTTGCCCTTGGAAATCCCCTTTTCAGAATGAGCCTGTGATGTCAAACAAGTGAAAAAAACGGTAGTAATGTTCAATTGGCGAAATTACATTCTTGGCGAAATTAGCTTACTCCACTATAGTCTTTCTTTCTTTTACTACTGGCACGATCCCGAGGGAGTGCGAATTTTGAATTTAGAAGAAAAAACACAAAAAAAAGAAAAATCTTCGGCTGCGTTTTGACTAAATGAGGAGTGCCCTAAACTCCTCAGTAGTCTGGGAATTGACCACCTAAGGAGAAAGACCATTCTTACAGACATACAACAAAGCATAGCCCCCTACCGCTCCCAGAGGCCAGCTTGGGCGTTGCCGAATTACTTCTGACACCATTAAAGAAATTCCAAAGGGAAAAATCTTTTGGGTCCCCCACTCTAACCATGTCGCGAAAGAGTTTACCCAACAACGAGGCTGTTGTTTGTTTCTGTTTGAATCGATTCTTTACGTCCCATCAACAATCTTTCAGTTATAAAGGGACGGGTCTTCCTGGGATGAACCAGTACTAAGCTAGGATAAATGTGTCTTACTCAAGGACACAACGCAGTCCCTCAGTCAAAGCGGCAGCTCGGTCTTTTAAAACTCTCGAGTCAAGCACTCTACCACTGAGCCACTGCGGGCCTCCCTAATGAGGCTGTTAGGGATGGCAATGTCACTACTATCATTTCTGACGACAGGTCTGTTTTCTGTCAACCCAAGAATATCCATGTCTAAAGCACTTATCTCACTTGACTGCCACTGTTATGCAACATGCATTCACGAGTGTGTCGCAAAGCAATCTTGAAATAGTCACTGTGATTCGTAATTTCCTTGTATGTGTTGCAGCCTTGCGCAAAAGGGTCGTGAAAATTTGAACATGTACAAAAATTTAATGCGACAAAATTCTTGTAAAATAGTTGCAAAGTAAGACATCGCTGATGTCTTGAACACATCGCAAACTTGTGGCCGACCCCTCGCAGTTTAGTTTCCAGCTGTCATAATCCAGGGTGTTTTTCTCCCCATTTTGGGAACATGACGCGACCCCAAGAATTATGAATTTTGCGCGTAGTTTTATACAAAATTGGAAAAAAGACTCGCTGTAGGATTTGGTTCTGACACTAGTTGGCACATTTCAAAACTTGGAATGCAAAAATACAATTTGCTGTGGCACAGTGCAGTTAAGACACATAAGACCAAATAAAAAAATACCTGTGTTTAGGGTAACCTGACCATACCCAAATATACTGGTGAAACCGAGAATTTTTTCAGGTTTTCTGGAAAAAAATATAATTTTATGCATTTGAAAGGCAAAACGTCTTTCAAAATCCATAAAATTAAATTATATTTTTTCCAGAAAAAAAAAATTAAAAAAGAATATGTGTGCCTACACTACATAAAATTTTCAGACCTGTTAAGGCCATTTCACATATACACCGAAACCGAACCGAAAAAAACTGAATCCCAAGCACGATCAAACCGCACATGAATATATAGGCTTTGATCTGAGTGAGTCTCCACTGTTTGCGCATCTGGGTAGAATGCACAAATAGTGGGGACTGATCAGCCTAGTGAGCCTACACATCTGTATAATGCAGGGATTTTGTTTGGCGTCGGCCATCGGACATAGTCCGAAAATAGTTCCAGATGTCCGAGAGCTTGCTGTCCAGTTTGGACAGTTTGTCCGAGACAATTTTCGGAAGTGCACACTGTACGGTAATGCACAGTGATGCAATAGTATTTTTGTCTAATATTTACGATCGCTGATTAGCCAAACTTCTGTAAGCGTCAGACTGGTTCGCATAATTTTACCCCTAAAATACTTATTCACTAAAGCAAACCAGTCATAGTGTTTTGTTACGCGACATCTGATAGGTCTATTGCATTCTGTAAACTTCTTCCGTGATTTCATCTCGAAGCAGACAGCATATTTGCATTGGCATTAGCTGATAAAATGACTAAAAAACGTAATTGCCACCAAGAAACAACAGAACCTCAATTTTTTTTTTATGCCCCTAAACAGTTTGCCCGCTCCACCATTACCTGAACAGCCACTTTCTGTGACTAACGAGTCGTGCAGCGACCGAAAATAGCAGCAAAAACAGTACCCCACCCACTTCCACTCATCAACAAGCTCCAGTCTCCTCATTAAATAAAAGCCAGCCAATCAACCAGGCCGCACCTACCGTCGGAAATGGTAGCAAAACTACCCCTGATTTCATTATGAGAAGGGCAGATAGCAGTTTCCGTTTATGGTGGTAAAATGAGTGTCTAAAAATTGTCCTAAAAAATTCCAAATGTCCGAACAATATTTGGACTGCTTGGACAAAATGTCCGAAGTAAATTTCAGTCCAGCTGAAACTCTGTAACGTGTGATCAGTGAAGTGCTAGTCCCAGATCATTTGGAAAAATTCTAACAAAAATGCTAAGCAAGTTAATAAAATCCATTTGTCCCATGTGAACGCTTCCATGTCTAAAAAAATGACAGACTCCTACAAAATGCTACATAATGTGTATATTTCATGATGTATGTGAAACCTGCTTGTCAGCAATACAGGAAACAGCTGGGTCAGGGCTAAATAGGTTATGCAATGCAGAGATGATCCTAGGATGGGCCTGATCCATTTTGTGAGAAAACTATTAATGTTTTGCTAAAATGGACTTCATATTTTTGGCTGGGCCCCATATACAAGCTATTCAAATCTCATGTCAATTATGCTATTACGTGGATATTAACGATTCTTGGGCCCACCAAATTTTACAAAGGGCCCATAAAACTTTCAAATGACCCATTAAAATTTGGAAATTTGCATGTGTTTGAATGGGATATGGGCCATTGGCCATTTTAAGGGCCCATCATCATTTCGGGCTAGGATTATCCCTGGCAATGTTTTGTGTTGGTTATATGAAATATACACTCATAAGCTGAGCTCTGCTCCCTCGTATATATTCCATAACCAACACAAAACATTGAATAACCTATACATGGACATGGCCTTGATAAGTACTGTACCACTAACTCACCCACCGAGTGCTAATCGCCTTCATTGAATATAATAAATGAATATATTCTAATACCGAACAGGAATACAGCTCAGCCTCAATTAAATGATGGTGTGATCGGAACACAAATACATGTACGTAAATTTAACTTTAACTAAAACAAATTCAGTTTCACACCTTTTGTCAGCAACAGCATATGACACATTGAGGTTGTTGGACTATTATTGGAAATGTCACTTTGTGTAAACACCTAAATCTTCCTATCAAGGTATGATAATGAAACCAACAAGTATGAAAGCAGATTGTGCATAGTGAGCAATGCATAGCGAGCGAACGCACAACTCCAGTATGAGCCCAGTAAGCATCTATAAGCTGGCCACCAGTGAAGGCGTTTCGTTGGCTTGCCGATAATGGCAGGAGACAAAAATATTTCATATTGCACTTGTCCTGCAGGACGAGTGACTTATGATTCTCACTCGTCCTGCAAACACATTCACCATACTTTAAAAGAATATGCAATAAAGAACATAAGAGTATGGCTTCCTCGAGAAATTCATCCCAAAGCACTCGTCCCACAGGACAAGAGCTGTGGGGAGAATTACTCGTCCTTTCTAGATTTCACTGGTAACTAAGAGCAGATGAGTGGAATTTTGTCCCCTGAATGGGCCATTGGCCCATCATTTTTGAGCATAGGAAATTCGGCTCACCATATATAAGCACATATTAAAGCTGATGTGTGCATGGGCATCAGCGCAGGCTAGTCTGAGTTTCCAATGGGCGCCTACGAGGGTCAGTCAAAAATAACTGAGCCCTACCTCATAACATTTTAGTTTGGTATTGTAGACATCAAATGTGATTGTTTTCTGTAAGTATCATATGTCATCGATGTTTTGACCCTGAATAAATATCCTAGTGAAGCTTCTATTATGGTTGCTAGGCAACTGAAGATCGTCAGTCAGATCGATGCGTTCACGATCTCAGCCACCATGAATATACAGTATGTCTTTAAAAAGCTTGCGTGCTTGATAGTTTTTTTGAAAGACATAATTGACATTTATTTGGATAACATATATCATATTTTCTTTTCATTTCACTTAGTTTGTTAATGTTTAGGTGAACATTGATTGTATGCGTTGCCTAGCAACAAAAAACACCAAAATTCCACAAATTTTCAAATACACGAGAATTGTGTTGCCATGGAAACAAAATCTCTAGCATTTTACATAAATTTCGATACTTTCTCTTCTTTGTGTAAAGGCGGATCAGACAGGAAGCCACACCGTGTTTCAATGGTTGCTGCGGCTGGGAAGCCAAATAAAGCCTCTCCGTACTCAGGGTTAATCCGAGGATGGGCCCAATCCATTTTGTGAAAAAACTATTAATGTTTTGCTAAAATGGACTTTATTTTTGGCTGGGCCCCATATACAAGCTATTCAAATCTTATGTCAACAATGCTCTAATGTGGCTATTAAGGATTCTTTGGCCCATCAAAATTTGCAAAGGGCCCATAAAAATTTCAAATGGCCCATTAAAATTTGGAAATTTACATGTATTTGAATGGGATATGGGCCATTGGCCCATTTTAAGGCCCATCATAATTTTGGGCTAGGATTAACCCTGCCGTACTTATTATTACAAATTTATTGCAAGGAAACGGTTGGCCATTGTGTCGCTATTTCGAGAAATGACTCTCTATTTGAAATTAGGTTAATATGTTGAATGCTGACATTTCACACTCAAAACACTTCGGAAAATGCCAGGCTTTTAAAACCTAATGATGACCTCAAAACAAAATATTGTCATATAATAAGCCTAGGTTGACCTTGACCTAGTTTAACATTATTAAGATCTTGTGACCCAAAATCAGGTTTGTGGAGCTTATTATAATAATAAACTGTTATTACGTATTCCATCAGTTTTAAGATATGTTTTGGGTTCTCATGACATTGAGAAGTTCTTTGAGTACCCACAACATATGTTTCGGTTGAGAAATAGAGCAATATATAATAAAGCTCTCTTATCTGGAGGCCGGACTAATGAAATACCAGGCTTGTCTAGACCAGGACTTAAGTCAAGAGTGCATTTCGAAAAACTAATTTTCTTATTTCTCAACCAAAACATATGTTGTGGGTATTCAAAAGAACCGTCTCGATGAGACAGTTCTTTTGAGTACCCAAAACATATGTTAAAACTGATGGGTAAGAAAATATTTACAATTTTATGCTCAAAAGTTTGTTTATCTAAACCTGTGCTTGACTGTCATTTTTCTTTATGTACAGAAGTCCAATGTTGATGTTATAATCAGCTACAGTAAGAACATGGAGACTGGAACTCTAGACTTCAAGGATTTGATGGACACAGATCAGGACGCCTACCCCGGATTTGAAATAGCAAAGTTTTCACCAATAACTGACAACGGACCAACTGAGACCGAAAGCCTGAGAACACCTGAACATTCTCCCCAAAATAACAGTGATATAGAAGAGTCCGGCAATGAAGATGACGAGGAAGATTGTGACAAGAATGATGATGCAGGGGACAATAATCATGAAACAAGTGAGGTGGATTCAAATATGGTGGAAAGATCAAAGTCTCCTGACAATAACAGTAATTTAGATGGTTCTAACAATAATAGTAATTTAGACGGTTCTGACAATAACAGTGATTTAGATGGTTCTGACAATAACAGTAATTTAGATGGTTCTAACAATAATAGTAACTTGGTTGAAGAAAGAGAAGAAAATAACAACTCTGAAAGTGAAGAACCTCATAATAACGATAAAAACTCTGGTTATGATAGCAAGGATGAAGGTGATGGTAATAACAGTAACTTAGAATGTTCAGAGACAGCAAAGTCGGATAGTGCAAATGTGTCAGATAAAGATGAAGTGAATGGTTTAGATGAGGAGGAAGAAGTTGATAAAGAAAGTGAGACTGATAAGGTCGATAATGAAGTGGTAAGTGATGATGGCAATGAAGTGATAAGTGATGATGGCAATGAAGTGATAGGGGAAGATGGCAATGAAGTGATAGGTGAGGATGGCAATGAAGTGATAGATGGGGATGGCAAAGAAGTTATAGGTGAGGATGGCAATGAAGTGATAGGTGAGGATGGCAATGAAGTGATAGATGGGGATGGCAAAGAAGTTATAGGTGAGGATGGCAATGAAGTGATAGGGGAAGATGGCAATGAAGTGATAAGGGAGGATGGCAATGAAGTGATAGGTGAGGATGATTCTAATAGCAAAGATAGGGATGATGATCAAGGTGATACCGGTGAAGAGAAAGATGATGATGATAAGAGCAATGAAGAAGAGAATGGTGATAATGACAGTCAGGTTGATAGAACAGATGGTGATTTGGAAAGTGATGCTGAAGAGAAAGACAAGACAGAAGATGATGGAATAGATATAGCTATGGAGGGAGAAGATTTTACTGTTGAAATAAATGATGACGATGATTCAGGTAATAATATCACAGTTATACACAGGGCTCCGACAAGCTCTGGAAATCATGGAAAACCTGGAAAATCAAGAAAAAAAGTTCCATGCATGGAAAAATCATGGAATTTGGAAAAAAACTGAATAATCATGGAAAAATCATGGAATTTTGTGAAATAATTTGACGAAACCACCAGTTGCCAGAAATTAGCTGTCAGACACACAAAACTTGTGTGTCTGACAGTTAGTTTTCTGGCTACTGGTGGTTTCAAGTTTTAATTTCAAAATGCAGGCATGGTCTCCACACATGCTTATTTTAATTCATTAATGTTGCTGCGTTCCTCATTTATGCTCACAACGTGGTGACGACGCTGCTAAAAGTATGTATGCATTAAATAGTCATGGAAATTACATTGTTGATAGTGGAAAATCATGGAAAAATCATGGAATTATGTTATTTGATTTTTGTGGGAACCCTTTATACACCCCGACAAGGCTGAATTTTTTTGACGGGAACGTAAAGAATGAAATAAAGACTATTATTATTATTATTATTATTATTATTATTGGCAGGGCTCTTTGTTTGTTCATTTCAACTTTGATTTCAAACCAAGCAAACAAACAACCAAAGAGTCCTGCCAAAGAAAGTCATACAATTTCGAAGCGTCCCCCTTAGTTTTGCTTTCATCATCATGGATGGGACATTGTCCCAAGAAATTTGTGGCATTTTTTAACTCCACTGACAGAAAAATTATCTCAGGTCATATAGATTGTCTGGCATCCATCAGTCTGTATGCAGGACTTTAGTTAAGAGTGCGTACCAAAAAAATAATTTTCTTATTTCTCAACCAAAACATATGTTATGGGTACTCATAAGAACCGTCTCAATGAGACGGTTCTTTTGAGCACCCAAAAGATATGTTCAAACTGATGGATTAGAAAATATTTACAATTTTATGTCAGAAATTTTGTTTATCTAAACCTATGTGTATGTCCATCATTCTGTTCATCTATAAAATTTCTTCTTTAGTATCACAGTCTGAGGAGAGCTGTGGACGAATTTTTTAAAAATTGCCTGGAATGTTCCCCTAACGGTCTGTTTTTGCACCTGCGATTTTGGTTCTACATTTTCATTGTTATTGCTTGTGCTCTAAAATCAGTGAAGGGCTTGTATCATAATCATTATCAATATTCCTGAAAAGATAGTCAAAATTTGGCATTACCCGTGATAGTCAGCCAGATGAAAGCACTTTCAGAGATAGTTATCAATATCACAGTGATTTTATTTGGGATTTTGGGAAGCTACCTTTTCCTGAACATTTGGGAAAATATTTCATTAAAATTGGGAAAATAAGTGCTAAAATACATAAAATTGGGAAAATAAAGGCCATTTTTGGATTGGGAATGAGGCCTAAATGAAATATATGTGTGGTGTCTGTTGCATACCAACAAAATTTAGGGTAGGTAGGTAGGGAAATTATTAAATTTTGTTATAACATTTAACAAAGGAAATAGTGACAAAATCTGAAAAAAGTGCCCATTTTAGGTATTTTTTCTCCAAAGACCATTTTAATGTTTAGGGTAGGGTTAAAAAAATTAGGGTAGGTAGGCCAACAGGAACCACACATAATTTCATTTAAGCCTGACTCCCATATAAGGCGGTAAAGATGGCCAAATAAAATCACTGTATCAATATATGATTATTGATAGTAAATACTATTATGCTAGTACTATCAAAGCAACCACTATCATGATTCATTGATGACACCCTAACATGAATGTTTAAAGCATGATCAATATTTTTATCATGTTAACCATTGAGGCCTGATATATCTTTTTTTTTGAAAACCCTGTGGATCCAGATCAATTGGCTTCTAATGAAGCCAGCTAATAGGATCCACACTGTTTTCTGCTATGATTGAAAACACATGCTTACAATTGGAATGTTAACAGGATAAAAATTCGGGAGGAGTGTAGTATCAGTGTTGTGCCTTGGTCAAGATGATCATTTGAGCTCGATGTTGATAGTTTTGGCTCAAGAAGGGGTGCAGATTATAGTGAAGTAGTTTTACACTGCCGTAAATGTAGTTTTGAATTCCCCAGGAAATATTCTATTTCTACATTAAAATAGCTTTTTCTGGCCTTCAGCTGAATAAAATGTTCTTTTTCCGCCATTGCTGATGTGTCACTATTGGACTGGTTGAAAATTCAATATCCAATGCAAGATTTATCATCAAAAATACATGTGCACAGTCTAACTTGTGCTTTTTACTTCCCTTAACTGGGTTACGCTAAATACAAAAACGGGGTTTAAATAGCAAAAAATCAGTGGATTTTTGAGGGCGTGCCCGTAGGCCCGCACTGGGTGCATTTTTAAGGGACATTGACGGTAAAATCGCGGGAATCCTGCAATGCTGCGCTCTAGGCACAACACTGGTAGTATGTAAAGAAATTCAGCATGATCCCAAGTTCTTTGTACAGTATTAACAAGTGTTCTACCAATTGTAGATGAGGACGTTGATGATAAGGAAAACAATGTGGTTGGTGATAATGAATCTAACGACGGTGCTGGTGATAATGAATCTAATGAGGCTGGTGATAATGAATCTAACGATGTTGGTGGTGAGGTGGTACATGTTTTAGATGAGGATAATGATGATTCTAGTCAAGAACAAGATGACAATGATACAGAAAAGGTAATTACAGATTCAGACAGGGGTTGCACTACTTTTTAGCTTACCTACTATGTGACAAAATGAGCTTTTTGTGATAGGTCTTTGTCCGTCCGTCCGTTAAAATTGACTTACTTGACATCTCCTCCTAAACTACTGGTTGGATTTTGACCAAACTTGGCAGGAATGGTCCTTAGATGGCTCTCTTTAATAATTGTTCAAATGGTTCAGGTCTGTTGCATATCTTTTTAGTGAGATTGTGTCAGAACCCATGATTCAGCGACACAGACTCAAGGTCTTTGGATTTAGTCTTGAATTTGTTTCATATCCCTTTCACCTCTTGAAGGATTTTAATTAAATTTTTGTCAAATGTTCATCTCAGTAAGACAGTGTGCACTGCGCAGAACCCATGACTCAGCTATGCAGACTCATGGTCAAGGTCACAGTTCAAGGTCATGGGATTTAATCTGGAATTTTGTGTCCGCTCCATATCTTCTTTACCCTTGGAAGGATTTTCATTATACTTGGTCAATTGTTGATATCAGTGAGATCAGCTATATATATATATATATATATGAGAGTTTTTTTGGTATATCTGAATGTTTTCCATCTTTTTTAAAATCGTAAGTGAGAGGCAAGTCTAATGAGTAACATTTTCATATTTTATTTTTACAGCAGCAGTATTATATAAACTGTACATGTCTATCCACATTTTATAGCAAGGCAAGGGGCCAGGCCCCTTGCAATTTCTTTATTAAATATAAAGTCACATTTTGGTTTTCTTGGGTTACTTCACTTTAAAACTATGACCTGTCCTTTCCAAAATCTATCGTAAACTGACTGTCTGCAGAGACTACAACTTTCTGCACAAAGGTTCATCTAAAGACATATTATGAATTGTCCTAATTGCAACTTATGAATAATTTAGTGTTTTAGTTCTATTTCCTGACCATAACAATGAAGTTGTATTGGTAAAATTATAGATAGAATATTTAGCAATTATAGTACATCTGTCTTGGACATACATACAAGATTTGACTCAACTACCTGGTACCGTATTTAACATAAAAAGACCAAGATTCATGAAATTTAAATGTAATGCAATGAGACCTATTTTTCCCCTGTCACAAATTCTCGCCCTTTGGAAAATATTTTGTCCCCAAAACAGCAAGGTATAATTGATGATTTTTTTTAACTTTTATTTTTTTTATTTCATCGCAAGAGATACATCCATGTAAAAGTTCAACACTTCCTTTGCCTGTTGCTAGTGAGTGTATATCGTTGCAAGACATTTAAGTTAACTTGTGGTCTTTTATGTTTTATGTCTGTGTTCTTATCTATAAGACAATTTCAGCAGTGCCACCTTATGAATTATATAACTATTCCCCATGCATGCTCACCCTCTGCATTACAAACCATTACTTGTGTACCTCTTTAGTAATATATTGGTCTTATGCATTAATGGCATCATGTATTTTGACCGACAAGTTAGCTTATTTTTTAATGTCTTGAACTCTCACTTTTATCATAACAGATTTTCATAAAATGTATCCTTGTGATTAATCTTATTGACACGTTATGGGAAAGTGGACCGAAATTCAGTCTATAGGAAGAGGGGGATCAGTCCTCTATATAAACCTTATTTCAGATAACAGCATAATTCTTTTGACACGCACAATCTTAATCGGTGTTTAACGTTATGTTTCAAACTCTTAATATATCTCGTCCTTAAATTGTTAAACTCATCATCCATTGTGACCTTAAACCCAAGTTTTTCCCCTTTGTACTGTTTGCCCTCATCACTTGCTAAAATATCACGTTTCATTTGCTTCAGTCCTTCCCCGTCTGTATTTGACAAATCATCTAGTTTTGATACAGTACCATCAATCAAGGGTTGTACCATACTAAACATTAGGTTTTTCCTCTGAAATTGTTGGCTTAATATTGTTAACTCAGAATGAACATCCAACATGAATGCAATCACTAAAGCAACCTTGTAACTGCAGAAATACTTATATAAACCTTTCGCCACAGCATTCTTTTCGGCTGCAAATTTAGACAATATTGATAGGACTGAGGCATAACACTCATACACGGCTGTTTTGAGTCCCAACCATCTAATAGAATGGGGTTCTTTGATACTTAATTCTGGTTCTTCCAGCACTTGCTGTATTTGCTTCAAAGCATAGACACGAGCAGGTGAACTACTCATAAAATGATAAAGTGAGTCAAACTTATCCCTGAATGTCACCAGATAGTCTTCTTTTTTAATAGAATCAGTGCAGGCTAAATTAAGACGGTGTGCAATGCAGTGAGTCTGTATGCTGAATGGAGAATGCTTGGACTTCATCTGCACACCTACCCCTGTTTTGTGTCCCATCATGACCGATGCCCCATCAGTTGCCAAAGATGTCATCTTGGTAAGATCTATGCCTAAATCACTACATTGTTGGACTACTGAATTTACAATAGTATGTGCACGCCCATCCACCAGTGGTACATTTATCAAAAATTTAGTAACCGGAACACCAAACTTAATATATCTTACACAAATTGAAAGGCGTTTGTCTACAGTTATATCAGTTGATTCGTCAAGCATTAGAGCAAACGATGGCGAACTGTTTATTTCATCTACTAAAGTTTTAGTCATCACACTGCAAATGGATTCTTGGATGTTGTCAATTGTTGACCAACTAAGGTTTTGGTATTCTGTGTTTAGTCCGTTCTTTTTCTGTAAAGCTAAAAACCTGTTTACTTTTTCTGACGGTTCCTGTTCTTTGGCAGCATAATATACGGTATTAAATACTAATATATCCTCCGGTTTAATAGGGTCAGTGTTTTTAGATTGTTCAACTATACATTCACTCTGCTCATTTTGAGACTTTGACCAGGTTTCAAGCTTCACAAGATGGGACACAGCATCTTTGTGCTCAACACTAGCATTATGTCTAACTAGACTCGAACTTTGAATACTGGGTGACCCCTCAAATGCCCATACATCTGTCAAAGGCAATTTCCGCTTAGCAGATGAACAATAATCACATATAAGTCTCATATGATAGTCAGAAACTTTATTTATGGTAAGCCATGGGTATTTGTTTTTCCAAGACTCAAGTGTATCCTGCGAAACAGTTTCTCCCGAATGTTTTGATTTACTTTCGGTTTCAGGGATGCCACTGATAATGTTGCCAATTATATCGGCTACCACTGTTTCGGCCTCATTTCGAAAGTCCATCCCATTTATTAACTCATCAATGATCCCTCGAACACCTACAGGGTTGCCACGGTCAGGGAAAAAGTTCTGGAAAATGAGAATTTTTCCAGGTCAGGGAAAAGTCAGGGAATTACATTTTCAGTCAGGGAAATTTAAAAAAAAATGAAAAAAGTCAGGGAAAAGTCAGGGAATTTCAAAATTTTCTTAAAAAGATGCTAGTTAACAGGCTTCTGAAAATTTTAGTTTCCATAATTTGCAAGCAATATTAGAAAAGGAATGTTTCTGAACATAAATTGCAAGCAATTTATGTTCAGAAACATTCCTTTTCTAATATTTATGGATTAAGATTTTTCTTTAAAGATTAAATAAGCAAGTTCAAATATAGTGTCTCCCCCGGCCCCCAAAAAGGGCACGGTAAAATTTCCAGGAAAAGGGCACTTTAAGCGCGTGACAACAGGCTAAAAGGGCACTTTTGAACGCGCGGCGACAGGCTAAGAGGGCACTTTTAGGTCCAAGTTCGAAATTGAATTTGGTGATGTCATATATAAATTTATGTCCCTTAGCATAATGCAGCTGTTATCTGTCCTTTTTAAATGCAAAATATACTACTTATTTAAATATTATTTTAGAATTTTCAAACCAGTTTTGGGACTCTTATTTGAGCACACACTCATTATATTATTATCATTTTTTAATTCTTAAAATGTATCAGAAGCACATTATTATGGGAATCATTTTTTTTGCTTTGATTGCCAAGATCACTTCCTAAGTTTTTAACCAGACTGCCTTTCTTTGACAATCTTACTTGTACCTGGTTCAGATTTACACTTCATTTTAAATAATTGCTAATTGGGGTATTGTCATCAAAGTGATGTGTCAAAATTGCCCCAAGTAATTAGTGACCATTGTAAAAGGATTAACACTGAGTAAATATTGTAACAGCAGGTGACTATCCTGCTACTACTTCAGGCTTCAAACTGAAAAATCTGTAACTTCCTTAGTTTTTGTCAGATTTTCATGATTTTTTTACCAAAATATAGGGCATTTTATGTAGTTTTAAAAAAGGGGCATGGCGCTGGGAAAAAGGGCATGGCGCTAGAGAAAAAGGGCATGGCGCGACGCCATGCTAAAACTGGCTAGGGGAAACACTAAAATATTTGTGCAAAATCTTCGTATAGTGGATGGATGAAAATGGCTAAAATTGGCCTTCCAAAAGGGTCTGGAAAACGGTTGAAAGTCAGGGAAAAGTCAGTGAAAAGTCAGGGAATTTTGAAATGGATATTGAGTGGCAACCCTGACCTAACGTGGTATTACGATTAAGATATGACAGGATTTTGTTTGATTGTTCTGGCAACGGTTGTTTTTTCCGTCCACGCTTCGCCATTGTTATCGCAAAATGAGACGAATGTCGTAATTGTGTAAATAATAGGTATAGCGAAACCGCAAAAGGAATGCCACCGGACTGGTTTACAATTAAATACCCTGGATTCGGCACCCTGCATTTTATAAATTTGTACCCAACAATTATTTTTTTACGACAATCGCAGACTGAATTCAATGGCGTCATACGCTTCAAAAAAGTTCGAAATTGCGTATCAAAGATTTTAATTGCGTTTATGTACGCACAGAAATGAATTTAATTGCGTGTTGTGTCCAGGAAATTGCGTAAATACGCAATACGCAGCCTTATCTGGGGCTATGGTCACATGACTCTGACGTATGTTACCCCCCTTGTTATGGGAAGGACCATATGAATTTATTTTTTAGAAATCAAAGAAGCAACCCAAGATGTACCTGCTACCGCCAAGCCAATCTAAGAAAAGAAAGGTGGCTGAGGTAGATGATTCTGTAGTTGTTGAAATCAACGGAGATGATGAGAATGGTGAAGAAGAAGTGAAGAAAGAGAAAAAGGGAGGCAACAATTCAAGGTAAGACTTGAGGACAGTGGACCTTAGTTATAGCCCTTGATTAGAATTTTTTTACATGCTAGAAGGAATGTATTGGCTCAGTGGTAGAGTGATTGACTCAAGATTGAGGGGTTTTGGGTTTGAGCCTCACCTGAGGCACTGTGTCGTGTCCTTGAGCAAGACACTTTATCATCTGCTTAGTACTGGTTCAACATGACTAAAAATTGTTGACTGGGACATAAAGAATCAAATCAAACAAACAGAACAGTATTACAAGCTATCCTTTTTGTCTATCACAGGTTTGAAATGAGTGAAGTGACAAGTTTTCTGACCAGATCAGTTGTAGTTTGTGTTATTATTAAATTATTTTGCACAGCTTTTGATATGCCACAACTACGCGCATCTGAAGAGTGGTGCGTTTTCATTGGTCATGAGTATACATTATTAGACCAAACAGCCACACATGCTCTTTTAAGCATGAGGTTCGAATGCTACATAAATAGCATACCAGCTCACTAACGAGCTCTGTGAGCTTACTTACAAGTGGGTCATTCTTAGCTAAACTGCAACAGTGAGTGTTGGTAACTTTGACATCAATTATTTTGCAAACCGACTTTATGAGGCAAGCTGAAAATGGCTCTATGTATTCAGATAGGATTAAAGACATAGTAAAGACAATTTCAATGAAAAACTTTTTAAAAAGGTATGTTTTTCAATAAAAATATGATCAGAATCATTGAAAAAATCGGACGTTTGTTGTGACAAATTTAGGTCACAAACTTTGGTCTGAAAAAAAGTGTAAATTTTTACCATTCAGTTCTGAAATGGGATGATAAATCAATTATTCAATAAACAAACTGTCATAACTCATATTTGGTAAAATTTGTTGCTTTTGTGTAATTGTAAGCTGGAAAACGGATTCCATGAAAAAGTTGTTTCGGACGTAACTCACTCAGTCAAATTTACACTGGTATATGTGGATAGAGAGCATGAATCATAGGAAATGAAGTTAAGATTCCAGTAGCAAAAGAATAAAGACAGCTAAATATAAACCTGTATATTCCACAAATGGTCTTGTTAAAAATGTGGAAAAGTTTTATGGGACCGAGTCGCATATCTGTCAAAAAGTTACGTCCGCAACAAATGTTCTTAGGATATGTCTGGCAATTGAAATTAGAATGAATACAAGATAAATGGGTATAAGTGCATACACTGTGTCCAATATGTCAACTGTTTATGCACACAGAAGATGAAAACCACAAATATGGGTTTGAATTTGTTAATTGTCAAATGTTTTGGCATAGTTACGTCAGCAACAGGTTCCTATCAGATGCTCCTAGAATGTATTTGAGCATGCTTACTAAATAAAACAGTAGAAGTCTACATTATGCTTTCTTTATTAGAACATTACTGCCTTTGAAGGCCAATTATCCTTGATTTTGTGCATTAAATGAACGGACGCGATTATTTGACACTGTAATTTACGATACATGTTTGGTCCATTCTTGTGCTCTATTTACACAAGAAATAGCATACATACCGGTATTAGTCCCATGTATTTACAAATCTAATCACATGCTTTTGTTCTGCATTCTTTTGAGAGTGGTTGATGCCTAAAATTTACAGTTTTGATTAAATTTTCAGTTTTTGTCATTGTTACGTATGTTATTATTGACATGTAAATGGATGTTATATTGACATACTTTCATAAAGTGGACGCTACATGTTGACATCATAGCAGTTTTGTGCTACAACTTTTAATCTCACTTAAGCTCTGCAATTATTTGAAATCCAGAAAAAGTTATAAAAACAGTCCCAGTGAAAAATGTTGAAAAGGTTAGAATTACACTACCCAGTAAAGTGTAATGCCAAAAAAATGTTGTGGACGTAACTTGACATATTTTGTACATGACAGATAGTCAATGGTAACATCCATAACATGTATTGTAGATAAAAGATAGCTAAAATGAAAATTTGACATAAAAAAAAAATCAAAGCAGGGTTTAGCCTTAATTAATAAATCCATAGTGATAGGAAATACAACAATAATAAAACCGAATCCCAGTCATTTGGTGCAGAAAGTGATGAATTCTTCCTAGAAACATATGACTCTCGGTAGGAATATATGCAAAAATTATGGTTTTCTCCCAAATATAGCTTCTTGTTAATACATTCATCCTAAAGCAGAGATTGTATATTTTAATTCAACACTTTTAATTGTAATGATTGAACATTGTAGAAATTTGATTAAATTTGAAATGATACATTGCAAATTCCTATACAGTTGTGGATGTTACATGTCAAAAGTCAAGAGTAACATCCACTACAAATATAGGTCATAATCATTTTTGCAGTTAAACTGTTGGTAAAAGAACAGTTCATTGTTGTTGCTTCAACAGTGAGACAGATTATAAGCAATTAGCAGCAGGAAATATTTAACACTGCCACTTCAGTAGAAATTCAAAAGTTCAACTCCACCAGTTACGTCCGCAACATAAATACAATTAGGTTTTTCCAGGCTGTTGTTGGTAAGATTCATTTTTAGCTCACCAGAGCCGAAGGCTCAGGGTGAGCTTATAGTATGGGACTCGAGCCGGCGTCCATCCGTCCATGTGTCTGTGCGTCCGTGCGTCCACACTTTCAAACATGAATATCTCTGAGACCAGCTGGCCAATCATAATCAAATTTTATCAGAAGCATCATTGGGGTGGGGGATTGACTGCATTAGGTTTTCGGCTAGATCGGATCAGAACTTTGGTTTCCATGGCAACAGATAGCTCCCATAGGGTTATAATGGGGAAAATTTTGTGACCACTCTAGCTCCTTCATTTTTGATTTGATCTTCTTTATTCTTGCAGGTACAGTACGCCCGCCGCGAAGGTTCTATGAATTTCGTACTCGCGTGATGCGAGAAATTGCGGGTAAAGGATTAAAATTCACGGAAAATCCCTGCGAGACGCATGCGAGAGCCATGAGAAATCCATGTGAAGTTTCTCGCGGTTCCCGCAGCTCACGAAAATCGGCAAAATTCGCGCGGGGATTTTTACAATTTCCACGCATGATGGGTGAAAATATTCTCCATAGATGATCGATCTACACTGTATTGTTTGTCACTCTGATTGAAAGAAAAGAACATTGCTTGTCACTCTGATTGAAAGAAAAGAAAAGAGCAATTATGAGGGACAATTAAAGAAATCTCCTTACCATTAAATTATCTTCCAATTACTCCTTATTATGTCGCATTTAAAAAAACTGACACCTTCGAAATGCAAGCCAATTGCGCTCATTAACTTCGCATATGATAATGACGCCAGCTGAAAGCATTTGCAATCAGTTTGAACCCAGATCAGGCCCTAATTCTCATTCAAATTTTGATACTCTGATGGTCTTCCTAGAGCTAACTTAGAAAAAATAAACAAGCCACAAAAAGTATGCAAAGTTATCCCAGCGCGCAAAAGGTTAGAGAGGTTTCGTCATTTCCACAATTAGCACCATGACTCAGAAGTATGTGGCGATAATTTCCTTTAACGCAACCATAGTTTGAGGGTACATGTGAAGGATACTCATTAGAAAATCACTAGATATGCGATTCTAACAAATATCATCAACATGCATTTCAATAAAAAACGTTATACGATGCTAAAATACATCTCCCATGTACATGATATATGCTGACTTATGCACGTTTTTCCAGATGTCTACGTGACTAAATGCATATAGCATCTCGCATGGGCTACCAAGAGGGTAGTTGGGAACCGAGAAAATTAATTGTTAATTATAGACTCTTATCTAGAGGCCCGATTATTTTGTAGAGTTTGCCAATGATTAATGTGATTTTAAAAATCTAGGCGGCTAATAAAAAAACTGAAATCAGTTTGCGTAAATCAAACTAAATGCGTAGACGCATCTGCATGCATACGTCAAGGGTTTTATATTATTCGCGTATGCGAGAATTAAGTTATTTCCGTTACAGACAGAATCTTGAAAATAAAATTCAGTACAGTTCTTGTATGGTCTTTGTTTATTTTGACCCTTCCCAGTAAGCAGTAAAATTGGGCCACTGCTTTGCTGCTGCGTTGGTGGACCGTAGTTGCCCCGTTTATGTGCTGACTGGGTTTATGTTCCAGTCACCAACAATTTTTCAGCCATGACGCTCTACTAAACTAACAGCACTAACAAATTGTATAGCGACGACAAACTTTCGTCTTTGCAAACGTATTGGACCCAGGATCAGGACCGACAGAACGTCGACTCTAATCTAGATCCAAACCGTTTGACTCTCAAAAAATGTTAGGAATAGCAGACCAATGGACGAACCAAATTTAATTGCCGTTTCGAGAAAAATCACTTCATTTGCAAGGTCTATACGGTTCACTATCACAAAACATCGACAAGTCCAAAGAATGAAGTGTCAAATAATAAAAGTTAAAACAACACTTTTTTTCTGTTTCCCATGGTGATTTTATTCAGCGAGATGATAAAAATTCTGAGCCAGCTTTTGCAATCAAGGAAGGCTCTGACGAGTCTGCGCACATGTAGATCTACAATTTCCTCAGACTCTTCACTCCTCTCCACCTCAGACGCACAGTACATGTAAGGCCATCGATGAGTGCGCAGGCAAAAACGATTTTTTATCTTCTGCAAATTCGAGATAACTTTTGTATGGGCGTGCTTTTGTGACATGACGTGTTAAAGCCAGATTCGGCGACGCAGATAATAAATTTTAATCAATTACGCATTCTTATCAGGAGGTCTGTATTTTTTTCGTGCCCTTCTCCAAGAAAATATTGCTACGAATTGTAATGCTCTTCGAAGCTCTTTGTTTAAAATTCTGAAATCTATTTTATAAACCAATGCGTATGAAAAAATTTAGTATAAAGGAATAAAAACTGTTTGAGTTACAGATTACACAACCCAGACACCTTCTAAGCATTTTTCGTCGGAAAAATGCCTAAGTTCAACACCCCTCAAAAGTCAGAAAATATTCATGAAATGTGAACAAAAAGAAAGTACACATCTTCAATATGTGAACAACCATTATGCAAAGTTTGAATAAAATCGAACGAAAACTTTTCTACGCACCTGCAGTTGCATACGTTTGGTGGAATGTATAATTCGCGAACATGCGATTCAGACAACAAATTCAAACAAAACATTCAGCAATGTCATCGTATGGTCTTTGTTTGTTTTGATCCTTGCCAGTAAGCACGTAAAATCGGGCCAGTAAAACGCCATTCGGATCATCGGACTAGCGAAACGTCATTTGGATCGGAATGGCGAGATAGTGGCCTGATTTTAGGTGCTGGCTCGGCTTATGTGACTGTCCCAGTAATAAAACATTTTTTCAGTTGTAACAAGGACAACCATAAAATCTTGTATGGGATCGAAATTCGGCAGGATCCGACCAGGGACTTAAGAGTTACCTGCCCTTGAGCGTCTGGAAAAATCCCCATAGACTTATAATGGGAAAAATGTTGTGACCACTCTAGTACCTTCATTTTTGAATGATTCTTCTTCATTCTTGCAGATAACAAGACCAACCATAAAAGCTTGGATGGGTTTGAATTTCGGCAAGATTCCATCACTGACTTCGGAGGTAGCTGCCCTTGAGCGTCAGAAAAATTAATGATTAATGTTGTGACCACTCTAGCTCCTTCATTTTTGATTGGATCTTCTTCATTCTTGCAGGCAACAAGTAAACCCATAATATCCCGGATGGGTTCGAAATTCAGCAGGATCCGGCCAGGGACTTATGAGTTACCTGCCCTTGAGCGTTTGGAAAAATCCCAATAGACTTATAATGGGAGAAATATTGTGACCACTCTAGTGCTTTCAATTTTTAATGGATCTTCCTTATTCTTGCATACAATAAGGACAACTATTAAAGCTTGGATGACTTTGAATTTCGGCAAGATTCCATTACTGACTTTGGAGTTAGCTGCCCTTGAGCGTCAGAAAAATTAATGATTAATGTTGTGACCACTCTAGCTCCTTCATTTTTGATTGGATCTTCATTCTTGCAGGCAACAAGTAAACCCATAATATCTTGAATGGGTTCGAAACTCAGCAGGATACGACCAGGGACTTATGAGTTACCTGCCCTTGAGCGTTTGGAAAAATCCCCATAGACTTATAAGGGGAGAAATGTTGTGACCACTCTAGTTTTCCTTAGTTTTGAATGGATCTTCCTCATTCTTGCGTACAATAAGGACAACTATTAAAGCTTGGATGAGTTTGAATTACGTCAAGATCCCATCACATATTTTGGAGTAAGCTCCCCTTGAGCATCTTAAAAATTAATGAATAATGTTGTGACCACTCTAGCTCATTCATTTTTGATTGGATCTTCTTCATTCTTGCAGGCAACAAGTAAACCCATTATATCTCGGATGTGTTCGAAATTCAGCAGGATCCGACCAGGGGCTTATGAGTTACCTGCCCTTGAGCGTTTGGAAAAGTCCTTATAGACTTACAATGGGAGAAATATTGCAACCACTCTAGTGCTTTCAATTTTGAATGGATCTTCTTCATTCTTGCATACAATAAGGGCAACTATTAGAGCTTGGATGAGGTTGAATTTCGTCATGATCCCATCACATATTTTTATTTTGGAGTTAGCTCCCCTTGAGCATCTTAAAAATTAATGAATAATGTTGTGAACACTCTAGCTCCATCATTTTTGATTGGATCTTCTTCATTCTTGCAGGTAACAAGGACAACCATAAAAGCTTGGATGAGTTTAATTTGAAGTAGTACCAACTTTAGACTGTGGAGTTAACTTCCCTTGAGCATCATAAAAAATCTGCATAGACTTACAATGGGAGATCTGTTGTGACCACTCTAGCACCTTCATTTTTGAATGGATCTTCCTCATTTGTAGGTAACAAGGAGTATGAATGAGTTTGATTTTCCGCCAAACCCATCCACCAGCTACAGAGTTAGCTGCCCTTGAGCATCTAAAATATATTTATATAATGTTGTGACCACTCTAGCACCTTCATTTTTCATTTGTTTTTTTCATCCCTGTAGGTTACCAGGACATACATAAAAGTATGGATGAGTTTGAATTTCGGTTAGATCCCATAACTGACTACGGAGTTAGCTGCCCTTGAGTATCTGAAAACTACACTTTCACCAGGTCTCCAATGCAATTTTTATTCAGATCTTTTTTAATACTTGCAGATAACTAGAACCGGCATAATATCTTATGTTTTTGACTTAATTTCTGGTCACTGTTTCAAGTTTAGAGTTATCTGCCTTTGAGCATCGTAAATTATGGTGTCTCCAAACATTATGCTGGCTCCATGGTGAGCGAATGTTGCCCATTGGGCTACTTGTTTTAAATCAAGTTAAATATGTACATGTTTACACTCAAAATAGCTGAATTTCAATGTTCTCTTTTGTTACAAATAATGAGTGTATTTTGATTTAACTGTTGTCAATGTTACGTCCATAACAAACAGGGTGCCGGCAAAAAAATGCTATTTTTAAGAAAAACAAGCAATAAACTATCTTTTTATGGCTAAAAATGAAAAATACACTTATAAAACCTTCCTCTGAACTACATTTCATTGCTCAAAAGTCATATTTAATTATTGACATAGATGTCACACTTTTGTTGCAGTTTAGCTAAGAATGACCCAAGTGCATTTCATTAATATGGATTTATCATAATGTTGATAAAAAAGTGTTGACTCGGATAATCTAGCTCCAAAAATAGTATATTATTTAAATTTAGAAAAAATGTTATGCACATAGTGTATTTTTTACCATGGAATTTTACAAAGGAATTACTGGGAAATGATCATGAAATCGTCATTTTCCTACCTGCCCAGGAAAAAGTGTGGTTAGGTCAACTGACCGTCCCGCAATGACCATAGCTGTTGACTTGGGACGTAAAGCAACAAAACAAACAAAACAAACAAAATTTTCCAATTAATTCCTTTGTACATTATCCCTTTATAACAATTCACAGATAACACAGTCAATTCCTATGGACCCTAAGGCCTAAAAAAAAATTGTATTTCTGGTTACCCGACCCTGTCTAATTTTTTGCCCCCAACCCTACATTTTTTAAGCATTTTTAGGAGATTTTCATGGGATTTCCCAGTTTGGCATTCTTGTTTCCCCATATTCCCATGTTAAAACTTTTAACAAAATAAAAATATTTTCCTACCTACTGTCCCTATTTTAAAATTTCATGTAACCTGAAACACACATATATATATATTTTTTTTGCCTAAACATATGAGCTGTGACATGAGTTTCCATCAATGTGGTATGGGCGACCAACTTAGCCTCAGATCAGCCTGGCATATGCGCAGTCTGATCAGAGCCTTTGCTAGTCGCTTGAATATTCTATGAGTTTTCAGCTACTGACTGAACATCATTTGGAGTTTCTAAGCTTAAAAGGAGGCTGCACAGGCTTGTCTGAGTCTACACTTGTCAAAACGCCACATTGTTGGAAATCACATGTCGCGGCTCAATCATTATGATGGGACTACACTGTAAGAAGGGATACTGACAAAGCCTGTGTGGTGTTCATATGACAAGTATTTGTATATTTTAGGAATTCTACACCAAAGAAAGGACGAGGCAAGAAGAACGGTGTTGAAGATGACTCAAACCAGCAGTCTTTCCTCTCATTTCTCAACCTTAAACCAGGTAGGGTAAAAATCTGTCTTAAAATTCATGTGCATTTAATTTTGCAGTTTAACAGTTAGGCTAAATAAAAAAACAAAGTGTTTCGGGTAACAGGTCTGAAAATTATAGGTAGGATAGGTACTAGGTACACATATTTTTTTTAATTTCTTTTTTCCGGGAAAAATATTATTCATGCATTTTGAAAGGCCTTTCAAAATGCATAAAATTATCCAGAAAACCAGAAAAAAATTCTAGGTTTCACCAGTAAGTTTAGGTAGGGCTTAAAGGTATTAATTGTCCAGCACATGTGAATTTAGTACTTACTGTATATGAGTCAGAGTATAGATAATTTTCCTATTTCTCGTGCAAAACATATGTTGTGGGTACACAAAAAATCGGCTTAATGTTCTTTTGAGCACCCAAAACATACGTTAACACTTATGGATATGAAAATATCACATTCAAAATTTTAATTTACCTAGACCTACATGTATATAGTTAGCTATATCTTAGAGTTTATGAAAGTTTCCCAGACTTTACAGGAGGACTGGAAAATTCTGCCTGACCAACAACGATTTCACCAGACCGACACCTTATGAGAACAAACAACAACAAAAAAGAAAAATTATAAGTTTTTAAGTTTGAACTAGAACACATTCGATGGCGCGCCATCGCAAATCCCCACGCTCTCAAAGATATCTAATGGTATTGGATCCTTTGACCCCGTCCCAAGGTCACCAGTTTGATCCTAGGGTCAGAATTTTCAATGTATCCTGGTCTGCTGCTCATCCCCTTTAATTTGATATGCCACATGACCATGTTCATAACATTAAATTTTTGACCCCCAGCACCCCCAAGTCCTAAACCCTGGGGCATGCATGACCCAGGGGACAGAATAAAAATCCTGTCTAATATGTTTTATATCTTTCATTTGTGAGAAGACACACAAAGTTTAGATAAAAAATCTTTGAAATTGACTTTGTAATAGAAATTTAATGATATTTAATAATATTTGACCTTTTGGCCCCTCCCCAGGGCCCCAGGGGGCGGGGCAAAAAAAAAATGTGCCGTTGCACACCCTTTCCATGTGAGCAACTCACACACCAAATTTGGTTGAATTTCGTCCAACGGTTTAGGAGGAGATAGCGTGACGGACAGACGGACGGACGGACGGACAGACGGACGGACAGACGGACGGACGGACGGAGGCGATTGCAATATCCCCGACGCTTTTTTAAAAAAGCGTGGGGATAATGAAGACCAATGATCACAAAATACCCATGACAGCTCAGTAAACAAAATATTGATTGCTGCTACATGTATATGCAGTTTTCTAGTTTGGCTTTTGATTGGTTGATTAAAACAGAGTATTTTGTGACATATATTCCTCCAAAACAACAACTTTTGGGCACAGGTTTCACAGGACAGTCCGTCCTGTAACGAGGTAACTCTTGCAAGACTGCAGGTAAATATGCCAGTCAGGTCCATCTGTCCTGTGATGTTTCATAATGACTGCTATCTAATGGGGGCAGAAGTTATAAAAGAATTTGGCCTGAACCTTTATCTACAGCTGCAACAAAGGCTCTGAGTGAGACTGCACAGACTCCCCTGAGCCTTAGCTGTTCACATGTGCAATAAGTACAAATGTATCAAAATCTCATGAGCTGACCCAACTTCACCTTTTTTACCATATGCAAACATGCAGTCTGATCATCATTTCTTTTATGCTGTACTTCGACAATTTAATTTTGAATTATTGAAAAATAATTGATCAGAAGATTAGGTGTCAAAATAATATAAAGGTTAATAAATACACTGTGTTAAGTAATTGGAGGTGGTGTTGTAGAAGTTTGAACAATGGTACAATAATACATGCATTTTGCAACCAGGCAATACCCAAACCAGCCTGGCAGCTAGAGATATGACAAGGGAAAAATTGGTCTCATTGCATTACATTTAAATTTCATGAATCTTGGTCTTTTTATGTTAAATACGGTACCAGGTAGTTGAGTCAAATCTTGTATGTATGTCCAAGACAGATGTACTATAATTGCTAAATATTCTATCTATAATTTTACCAATACAACTTCATTGTTATCGTCAGGAAATAGAACTAAAACACTAAATTATTCATAAGTTGCAATTAGTACAATATGTCTTTAGATAAATCTTTGTGCAGAAAGTTGTAGTCTCTGCAGACAGTCAGTTCTAAGATAGATTTTGGAAAGGACAGGTCATAGTTTTAAGCAGAGAAACTTAAGAAAATCAAAATGTGACTGTATACTTAATCAAGAAATTGCAAGGGGCCTGGCCCCTTGCCCTGCTGTTTAGAAATGATAATTTTATGTAGGGACATGTACAGTTATTGCAATAACTTAAAACTGCTGTAAAATAAAAATCTGAAAATTGTTTTGGACTCGCCTCTCACTGACAATTCTAAAATTGAGAAAAAAAGAATTCAGATACACGAAAAACACTCTCACAGAGATATCTAATATCAATGCACTTGCTTTTGTAATGTGACGTCTGATTTGATAATGTCAAAAATTCCTGCAATATACTGTTGCAAATAGTTTGACATCAATTATGTCCATTTCGTGGGATGATGTGCAACTTTATGCAGCTTGCAATGCTCCTATTTGAGACAAGACTGCAGAAATGCATTAGAATTTGAAATTTTCATTTGGGGAGGTATATCCTAGGATATCACGTTTTATGCATGTGTTCGTTCACCTGTCTGTCTTGCCTGTGCTTGGATTCTGGTACAGGCATGTCAGGCGAGTGTGGGGACGGATGTCGATGGTAAAAGTTGTTTCATTGATGCGACTTGGTGATATGAATTGGTGGTTGACCCCCACCCCCTCCAATAATCTGATGAAGTGTAACCCAAAGTATCAATCTGTAAAACAGTTATGAATTATGCAAGTTTGTCTGTCTTATGTAAATTTACATTTTGTTATGTACATTATTTCTCCGGAGATCAATTAACAAACTACTTGATAGGCGAGTGCACGCTGAATAATATTGCATCCTTTTTGCCGATGACAAAAAGCATGCAAAATTGTCCAGCATGCAAAGAACTGGGATAAATATGATTATGAAATTTGTGATAAAGCATGCCAAGTTTTAGGGATAATACTCTTATGAGTATTATGTAATATCGTCACAAAATAATTTACATTACAAAACGTTTCTTATGTTTAGAGTGACTTATAGGCCCATGTGGCCGGGTGTATAGTTAGACAATTACTGTTTTGTACTTTTGTTTATACATGTTACACAAGTCACTATAATAAAAGATTACTTACTTACTTACTTTTATGGCTCCGCTCATGCGTCACCACCAATTTTCATTTCCGCCTGTATATCCGACTGTATATCCTTCCCAACTGAAAATGTTGAATACAGTTATCCTTTAAATTAATTAAGTTATCACATGACGTCTCCTCTGGGAGTGATATAATGTCATACAATAAAATCGATAAACCACTAGTGGTTTACACGTAATGAAATCCTTTATAACGTAAAAGATGGCAAAATCTTGACGTTTTCACACTAGAAGTGTGATTTTTGAGTAATTTTATGTCATGTGATAAATAAATCTAACAGTCATGCTCCTGTATTATTGAATTTATAAAACTTGGTCGGTGAGCCTCGCATTTGATCTCTTATCCTCAACTTGTTTAATAAATTCAATACATGAGCACTCATGTAAGATCCTCTATGTACAATTACCCTTGACAAGACTTACTTAAGCTAGTATCCAGCAAAAGGTAAAAGTTGGCATAAGCACCCATTGCCTGGGCAGTCAGCTACGAGTCTCCAGTGGGCACTATATGGGTAGCCAAGTGTCCAGTGTTTGTTCAGGTGGAATTTCCACTGTTACCACATGCCAACTTGTACCTTATGGTGGATACAGACTCATTTTATCATAGGTTCAGATAAGGATCGTTTGTGCACCTAAAATTGCATGTATTTCCTTACCCATCAATTTAAACATGTGTTTTGGGTGCTCAAAAGAACCATCTTATTGAGACGTTTTTTTTGAGTACCCACAATATATGTTTTGGTTGAGAAATAAGAAAAATAGATTTCAAATATGCACTCTCATCTGGAGGCCTGCTTTATTTTATAGGTCAGTCAAAGGGAGACAACAAGGAAGAGCAAGATAAAGAGGAGGACAAACAGCAGGAGTTTTTCTCACGGAAACGTCTCCGAACTAGAAAAGCAATCAGCTACGTGGAAGATGTGAAGGACTCTGACTCTGACGATGATTATCAGGAAGAAGACGAACCCGAATATGATCACGTCATCCATGACGGAAGAAAAAGACGAAGAAGTTCTGGGGGTAGGACTCCGATTAAATCTGTAAATGTACTTCAGACTTATGCCAAAGCATTAAATAATTTTTCGCCATCTCAGCCTGATATGTCTCCGCTCATGGCTCCCGGCTTGAAGAATAATGTGCAGCGGACGAGTCTACCAGCATTTAAACCTCGGGCACCAACTAATACACCAAGAGCTAGGTTAAGTGTACCAAGAGGTGGGATTAATGCATCACAAAGTGGTGGTAAAGTACTAAGGCCAGCAACTCCTAGAGCACCTGTTAGGATGATTGCTCCTAAGAGTACTACTCCTATACCATATAAACAATTTTCATATCAGAATAATGTGAAAGGATTATTTGAATGTGGTATTTGTGGTGTTTTCTATAACACGGCTGAGTTATTCATTAAGCATCAACAAGAGGCACATTCAACTGACGGGGATAAATTAGGTCGGGCCGCTCTTGAAACATTCCGATGTGAAATATGTTCATTTGTGTTGACAAACCGGTTCGCGTATCTGGAGCACAAGCGTATGAAGCATACCAAACAGCAGTTTCAATTTAGCTGCACTCGATGCCCAAAAACATTTAACTATCTAGTAGATCTACAAAAACACACAGACATTTGTCCCAAAAAGGCAGAGGGTAGCGATGTACAATGCCAGCAATGTCCGGCAAAATTTAGTAATTCAGAAGACCTACAACAACATTCGAAAACACATCCAAGGCAGTTGTTTATTTGTCAGAATAGAACATGTTCGTTTAAAGCCTCGTCTCAGACTGAATTAAAAGCCCATGTGCAGAAGGCCCACATGGTGAGTGAATTATTTCCGTGTAATGTACCTCGATGTGCGCGTATTTTCAGTACGAAGGAACAGCTAATTGAGCATCAGAAGTCCGCTCACGGAAATGACTTTATTGTACAGTATCAATGCATGGAATGTAAGGGATGCTACTCTAGTAAAACTCTTCTTGCAGAGCATCAGTACCTTCATACAACTGACAAATTGAAAAAGTGCGATATCTGTTCACGCGAGTTCACTACATTATCACAGCTGCTGAAGCATAAGGATGTACACGTATGCAAGGGTACGGAACAGTGTAAACTATGTCACCGTTGGTGCTTTGACGAAACAGAGCTCGCGAGTCACACCTGCAAGGCCAAGAAGCATCCTCAATCAGCACGCTTGTACTTCTGCGATGTTTGCAAGAAGGATTTTAAAACCGATGAGAAGATGTTTGTACACAGAAAAGAACATTACAAGTACTTCCAGTGTGGAAATTGTTTCTGGGAGTGCGACACGGAGGAAGAGTATTTCGAACATCGTGAAATTCATTCTCTGTACACTTGCCGGGTATGTTGTGATGAGTTTGAAACAGATGCGGAGCTGGAGACTCATAAGAAAGCCCATGATTTCTATGTGAAGACTGATTTAACAGAAGAAGACGAGGGAGATGACCAGCCTGTCATGTATCTCTGTCCAAATGTATTAAGTTCTCTTCAGCAGTAGACTTTAATTAAATCGGGCCTCGTCGCGAGAAAATCTGTCTTTGGGGTTTCCAACAAAACGAAACTCAAACAGTTCTAGCTAGAAAATTTAAATTTCTTCTGTAGCAAGTTTATATATTGTACTGTCCAAAAAGGGAATAATAAAGGCGCTGATCAGACTGCGCGGATGCGCAGGCTGGTCTGCGCCTGTGTTGTTCGCAAACCCCCGAAGACAGGTTTTCTCGCGTCTAGGCCCAGTTTATTTTAAGAAGCAAGAAAAATATAGTCAATTATGGTATGAAGGATGAAATTCAAGGCAGGGACAAGCCTCGGGCATTAATTTAACCTCGTCTCCATTGACTAATAGCTTACCTTGACTGATACCTCTTTAGGTGAGCTGATACAACTCCATAACTCAAGATATTAAAGAGGGTCAGCAAATTTTTTGTAGTTTTTCACAAAAGCATGTGCTGTGGTCAACACACTTCCAAGTTCCAATGAGCATCACAAAAACTGCTTTGAGGAGAAATAAGATAATTATCAAGTTTACAGATTAAAAACTTGATCTGATAGGTCAAGGTAAGGGAAACTTTTTGAGCGTTTTACTGTCATTATTTTCTTACCAATCAATTTAAACATGTGTTTTGGGTACTCAAAAGAACTGTCTCAATGAGACGGTTCTTATTAAGATGGTTCTTTTGAGTACCTACCATGTATATTTTGTTTGAGAAATATATATATATCATAATCGGATTTTTGATTAACGTGCAGGTGCAGGGGCATCATCCACATCAGTGGGCCCCTTTCCAGGTAACTGGCTAGCTGCACGCATAGCAGATCTCACACCTGATCTCCAGGTGCTCCTTTCTTGAGGGTCAACTGTGGTGAGCTTCCACTCACGGCAGTCTTTCTCTGTCAGTTTCTTCCATGTTTGCTTGGGCCTCCCTGCCCCCCGCTTTCCGTCAATCTGCATATCATATGCTGTTCTGATTGCACCACTGGAACGCGCCACATGCCCAAACCAGCGAAGCCTTCTCTCTCTCAAAATGAGGTCGAGGTCCTCAAGCTGAAGCTTTGCCAGTAGCTCGCTTGACCTTACCCTGGCCACATCCTCTGGCTTGATACTGCAGATCTGTCTGATCATGGCCCTATCATTGCGTTGCAAGCGCTGCAGGTTTGTCTTGGTAAGTGGCCAAGTTTCACTGGCATGGAGCATGGCGCTCCGCACGCAAGAGCTGTACACATGGCCACGGGTCTTGTAAGAGAGGTGGCGGGATGTGAGAACTGGTAGTAGCTCCCTGAACTTCTTCCAGGCAGTTTTCACACGAGTAGTGACCGCCATTTCACAGCCTCCACCAGCAGAAAGCATGTCACCTAGGTAGCAGAAGGAAGCTACCACCTCAAGCTTATCAGGTCCAACCTGGACTTCACTCTGTGGTCTGCCGTCAATAGGGCGAGCATTTCCCATGCACCGTGCACACCTATAATCAGGATTTGGTGTCAGTCTTTGTAGCCCACTGCATTTCTTATGCACCCAAAGTTTGCAGCCATTGCAGTAGATGCTGTTGTTGCCTACTCCTGTACGACAGACAGCGCATGGGTATTCGCCTGAACTCTGCAAGAGGTCCAGGCCAGTACCACAGATCATGACTTTTGTCTTTCCTGCATTCACCCTCAATCCCTTCTTCTCCATGGCTTCTTTCCATATCAAGAGCCTCCTGACACATTCCTCTAGGGAGTCAGCAATGATGACAAGATCATCTGCATATAGGTCCTCCCAGGGAACACCAGCCCGAAACTCACGTGACAAGGCCTCCAGCACAATGATGAAGAGCAAGGGACTGAGTACTGATCCCTGATGGACCCCGACCTTCACCTCAAACTCTTTGCTGAAACCCTCGCCAACACGAACCCGGCTTCGTGCATTAGCGTACATTCCCTGGACTAAACGAACAATCCATTCCTCAACGCCTAGCTTTCTCAGGGCCCACCAGATAACCTTCCGAGGGACACGGTCAAATGCTTTCTCTAGGTCCACGAAGGCCATATAAAGCCTCTTGTTCACTGCTAAGTATTTCTCCTGCAGCTGCCGGACCACAAAGATTGCATCTGTAGTGCCTCTTCCTGGGACAAAGCCAAACTGGGAGTCGTCAATAGACACCACCTGTCTTATGAGACCATCGACAATCCTCTCTAGGATCTTCATGGCCTGCTCAGTCAGCTTGAGGCCTCGATAGTTGCCTCTATCCAAAGCATCACCCTTGCCCTTGTAAAGGCAGACAATGAAACTTTCCTCCCAGTCAGTTGGGACCTTGCCATCACGGATAATCGCAGTAGCAAGATCTCGGATCATGGTGGCCCCTGTATCACCTGCTGCCTTGATCATCTCCACCACTATGCCTGATGGACCTGCAGCTTTGCCCGACTTCATCTTTGAGATGGCCTTCTTCACCAAATAAGAAAAAAAATACACACACTCTTATTATGAAGGCCTGGGTATTATAATGGCCTTGATTAGGTCTTTGAGACAGTTTAGATGCTGCAAGTACATGTATATTACATCAGGCCTCCAGATAAAAGGCATATTTGAAAATAACTTTTCTTATTTCTGAAGCAAAACATATGTTGTGGGTACTCAAAAGAACTGTCTCGACGAGACAGTTCTTTTGAGAACCCAAAACACATGTTAAAACTGATGGGTAAGGAAATATTCACAATTGTATGCTAATTTTGTTCCCCTATCTGGACCTATGTGTATTTTACAGCGGTGCAGATCAACATGCCTATCTGCCATCTGGTCAGTGCCATTTTTGTTGTTGTTTAGATAGTGTATTAGCTATACAGAAATACTACCTAAATTTAAATGTTATGGAGAGAGTAATTTTACTGTTTATTTGCTTAAACTTTCAGTGCAAGTCATTTAACCTAGCAAAAAGTTACAGTAATTAACATGACAGCTTTGTGTTAGTTTTTGAACACTTTTCAAACATTGTAGACCTTGATTAAACTGTTACCTCAGGAGCAGTCTGACCAGGATCTAATCATCTATACTGTAGATGTTCACTTTTCTGAAAAGTATTTTGCGAATCAACTACCAACAACTTAATTGAGAACACTAAGTGAAATGTATTCCAAGTTAATGAATATATTTACTGTACATTATGTGGATGTGAAAAATACAGGTGGGGATAAACATTGGCTAATGTTGTAAAATTTTGAACACTAGTTGCACATTTTCCAAGAAAAACAGAAAGTGAAAAGTGTTCAAAATTTTAGAACATTTACATTTACCTTTGCTTAAAATATACTTACAATAGTCATGTACATATGACCATATAAGCAAAATATTTGAGCTTTAAATTGTTCTTATTATTTTCTTGCCCATCAGTTTAAACATGTGTTTTGGGTGCTCTGATCTGGGTCTGAACTGTTTGTCTAGGTCTTTTTGGCAGGCAACTAATGTTCAAAATTTAGAACATTAACCTGATGTAGCAATTTTGAAGTCCTATATACCCCACCCACCGACATCTTTTATTGCTGATTTAAGGTATTGAATCATTGTTGGGATACACTAACATTTATTGATCCAAAGTTTATTTCAAGATTAGCTTTCTAGATAGGATGATTTATTTTACACTCATTTCTGTAAATAAATAGCCTAGTGATGCCAAACAGTGATCATCGGAACAGATTTTTGTATCCCATTCTCGCACTTGTGATAGATTCTTATATTGTAAAGCAGTGCCAGTTGATTACAATATTAGCAAATTATCAGAGAGGAAAGCAGTGGCCCAGTGGTAGAGTACTCAACTTCGGATCAAGGGATCGCTGGTTGAGCCTCACCAGAGGCACTGTTATGTGTACTTGAACAACACAATTTATCCTCTGCTCAGTGCTTAACCTAGGAAACATCTCAGCATGACAAAAAATTGTTGACTTGGGCACATATAAGTAAAGTATTTTCATTTACTAAGATGTAGGTTTGGATTTTATAGAATGAGCCAGCTCATGAGATATAGGTTCAGATGTTATAGATATGTACATGGGTGAAAGTTTTCAGGATTGATTTTGAATTTCCATAGAAAGTCAGCCTCAAAATGCTGAATTAAAGAGATTATGATACCTTCTTTGATTAGTTTTCAGATTATCTAAACACAATTATTTTATCTTTAAATTTTCCATTTTTGTAACCGTCTTATGAGTTTTAAAGTTTGAATTTCAAAAGTTCAGGATTTTGGAAATTTTGAACTTTCACCCATGTATGCGTTAAGCAGTCAATGAGTTATGGTGTTTGATTGACTTTGTTTTCAAGCAATACATTGAAAAGGAATCAAAAGATTTTATCTATTTTGTTAGTATTATTGTGGACAAGATTATTGTTGTGAAGGTCACACTGTTTTAGTTGTGAAGGTCACACTATTTAAATTGATTGACTACAGAGGTAAGGCCCTTGATTTATATAGGAAAAAGGGAGTGCAGTGGCTCAGTGGTAGAGTGCTTAACTCAAGACCAAGGGGCCAGGGGTTCAAGCCTCTCCAACGTCACTGCGTTGTGTCCTTGAGGAAGAACATAAATTCTAGCTTAGTTTAGTACTGGTTCAACCATAGAAGACCCGTCCCTTTATAACTGAAAGATTGTTGTTGGGACGTAAATCTAACAAATGATATAGGAAAATTATTTCAGGTGAACATTTTGAAAACAAACTAGTGGATGCTGACCAAGTTTTATAGATGCATCTCTTTCTCTGTAGATCTAGGTGGGGTTTGTACACATCATGGAGTTAAATTCACGGATGTTGGTAATGCAAGGAAATTAAATTAGACACAGTTAGCTAGGGCAATATTTGTGTGTAAACTTTTGAACACTATGCCAAAACATATGTTATTTACAGGTACTCAAATACGTTCTGACTATGTTAAATGAAAGGGCAAAAAATAGACTATATACGAGACTCAGTCAATTCTATATTTTGTTTTTTGTTTTTGTTGCTTTACGTCCCAAGTCAACAGCTATGGTCATGGGGAGACGGTCAGTTCACCTAACCACACTTTTTCCTGGGCAAGCTTGAACAAGCAGTTAACCAGTACTTCATGGACATACTTTCGCTTGTAACTGACAACAACCCTTCTTGAATGATTCAGCGGGAGGGAGGAGAATGACTGTAGAAATTATTTTATGATCAATCTCCACGAAAGTATGGGACTGGGCCGGGCTCGAACAATTCTACAATATGAGAGGCAGCATGAGAAAACCTTTTTTTTTCTTGTATGCAAACAACAATGGTCTATGCATCTGTGCGGTATGATCATCACCTTTGTTATTCATTGTAAAGTATAACTGGGCCGCGGCGGGAGAAATCTTTACTGTTGCATGTGATGATATAAAGGCACAAACCAGCCTGCGCATCCGTGCAGTCTGATTGGCACCGTTTTTATGCACTTCCTGCAAAGAACACTATTTAAACTTACTTCATAGAAAATTTAACTTTCTAGCTAGTCTGTGGAGCTCAGTAGACCAGTTTGAACATGACCTGGTTGGCAACCCCGAAGACAGGTTTTCTCGCATCAAGGCCCAACTATACATGATGCATATAATTTTTAAAGATTCGTGCTAGGCTCTGTAGCTGTACATGAAGCTGTTAGCCGTAGCTGGTCAGAAACCTTTAAGATAGGTCTCCTTGCACTAAGGCTGATATATTAATGGCCAGTAAAGGTCTTCCTATTTGTGTTTGGTTATGACATATGAGGGTGTCAGATAAGTGTGTTTTCTGAACTATTTTTATGCCCTGAGTATCGAATCCTAATTTGCAGCCTCATCATTTACCCCCTATATTTGAACAGATAGGCATGACCCACAGTGAAAACCCTGATCAGACCACTCATGAAGGAGGAGTAGTCTGATCAGGGTTTACACTTTCTGCCATTCTATCAGCTACCTTTATATAGTAAAACCGGTCTTAAGTGGCCACTAAAAAATACACTAAACAAAGGTCTTAAATGGTAGCTTAATGAAGGTCAAAAGTATTGCAGAATGCTCTCTTGGAGCATTCTGCAATACTTTTGACCTGCATTAGGTGATAATAGGTCTTGAAAATAAATTTTTGGTGTTATTTTTAAATGGCCGCTTAAGACGGGTTTTACTGTACATCACATTAGGTAATTAAATGGACTGGCTATAATTTTATGATAAGATTGATGGTAAGATTTTTGAAGAAGTAAGTTGTTTGAATATTTAGGGTGATATGGTACTTGAACCACCTGAGACTTAAGAGAGATGGTTCAATTGCAGTCTCAGATGGTTCATTTGAGTTCCCACAAAATGTGTTTTGCACTAATGGTAAAAAGAACAAATTTTTAGTTAAGATTTTTATATCTGGAGCTATTGTCTTAAGCTATCATCATAGGAAAACTGCCCTTATATTATCTTGACAATTGAGCAATACATTGAGGCTGTGCTTGATTATATGGGTATGCTTTAATGAATACAGTGATTCATTTACAATTTTGGGCTTATGGGTCCTGGGACTCGCTGTTTCCAATATCAATGAGTCCCAACTGCAAACTTATGAGTCCTAAACACTATAATTAATGACAAGTCTGCAATACTACTGCATCCCGGGACTCGCTGGGACTCGCTGAAATAAAAACTTATGCGCAAAAGATGCAGGATGCGCAGGTAACAAAATCACTGTGAATACCTTGCCAAACAGCGTAGATCTAGATTAAGATAAAGCAAAGTGTGGCATCTCATCAGGCTCATGTAGATATTAAATGCTAATAGCTATTTTTGAGATGTATTGGTTAAAGTTGTCAGGAAAATTCCTGAATTCAGGATTTTGAGGCGGGCTTTCCATAGAAAGTCCATGGAGAGTCGTCCTCAAAATGCTGAATTATACAGTTTTTTTTTATAGCTTGTATGATTTATTTTCAGGTCATCTAGAGAAAACTGACCATTAAAACTTGAAACTGTTAATGTTTTGTAGGCATATAGGATTTTCCAAATTATGATATTTCACCCATGGAGATGTCTATATGAGCCGTGACATGTGATTTCCAACAATATGGTATTTTGACAAGTGTAGAGTCAGACGAGCCTGGGCAGTCCCCTTTTAAGCTTAGAAACTCCAAATTATGTTCAGTCAATAGCTTAACACTCATAGAATATGCAGGCGACTAGAAAAGGCTCTGATCAGACTGTGGGTATGCGTATGCTTATCTGAGGCCTGGCTGGTCGCACATACCACATTGTTGGAAATCTCATGTCGTGGCTCAATTATATATGCTATTTTGACTATTTTACTGTTTGACTCATGAAAATTGTGCTATATCATGGATGTTCATTTTCATTTTGTTTATAATGTATAGCATCATCGTCATGCCTGTATATAATTGAATTGTATAAAAGTCGTGTGTTGTCAATTTTTTGGTCACTTTTTCTATTTTAAGTCATAGAAAACTGTATCTTTTTTAGAGGTACAGAAATTTTTAATTGAATTTTTGTCTGAATTTTCGTCAGGACATAATTATGTAGCCAGGCTTCTCTTGAGTTTGACTGCATATCTATTGCAAAGGAGCTTTATATTGAGTAATTATCTTTTAAGGGTTTAGAGATTCCATGTATAACCTACGTGGTTTAAAGTTTTCAGGACTATTCCTAAACTCAATCATCCTCTAAAAACTGAATTAGGCAGATTATAATATCTTATCACATGACATAGCATCTGGGAGTGTTATAAGACCTTGCAATAAAGTCGATAAACAACTAGTGGTTTACAGATTTAGTAATGTTACATAATAATGTCCATTATAACGTTGCGTAAAAGATGGCAAACACTTGACATTTTCAAGTAAAAAAAAGCGATTTTTAAGTAATTCTAATGTCCTGTGATAAATAGAATCCAACATTCGTGCTCCTGTATTCCCAGTTACATGTTGAATGAATCAGATGACTCAGCACATTTGATAGGCTATAACATCAAATATTTGCCCCTAAAGATTGCTTTTATCTTTACATACGGTGCAGATCATGATGAGTTGTTGCATTCTGCTGTATCTCACTTTGATCCTCACTGTTTATAGGCTGAAGGTGAGCTATTGTGATCTGATGCTTTACGACAAAGGGAGACTCAAACATTTCCCCTCAGCTACAGAGACTAGCCAGAAAATAAAAACTTTGCTTGTAGCAAGTTTAGATATGATACTTTCAAATAAGCGAATAACAAAGGGGTTGATCAGACCGCGGATGACCCTAAAGATAGGTTTTCTCGTGTCGAAGCCCAAATTATGCTTGCCTAAGTCTAATACACTGGGTCTTAACAATGTAAAACATTTTTGATTACTGTCTAGGTGTTTTGTGGGAACTGAAAAGAATCCTTGTTTAGTACCTGGAACACATTGTAAGGTTACTGAAAAAATCCTCAGTTTCCCTGTGATACCTTGCCTGAGACCTTTTGTCCTCTGCTTTCTCATCTGCTGATATGCATATCTTTTGCTAACATTATTTGACTTATATAAGTATGGGGTAAACATTTTGGACCCAGATCAGACTGCTCCTACAGTCAAAAAGATAAATAATCTGGAAAAATGGATCCGTCAGAAATAGAGAGAACCTACAATATAAGAAAACTGCAGCTACTTAAACATTTCAGGAGATAATAAAAGCAGACATGTTTTGTTGTTGATTGTTGCTTTAAAGAATAGTGTTTTAAATCGCAAATTCTTGGTTTGACAATCGAAAATAGAGTTACTTACTGAATTCTCTGACAGTCAAAATCTCAGTTTCTTAGTCTTACTGAATGATCCTGATTTTATAACCATCACAACAGTTTATGATTGCAAAGACAAATTGTTGAGCAAGACACATTTATCCTAGCTTAGTACTGGTTCAACCCAGGAATACCCGTCCCTGTTTAACTGAAAGATTGTTGATGCGACGTAAAGAATCAAATCAATCAAAGCAAGGACAAATTCACAACCTAAAACACTGTTTCATTGGCTTATTATTGTTTGACTGTATTTGCTACGAATATTCTGACAAATAGACCTTAGCAAATAGTATCAACCCAGATCAGACTGCTTCTTGAAGTCATCATGTGATATTGCATCTCAGCGTATTAAGGGACTTCTGGAAGCTTATTTTAAAATAAAAATTCAAATGGTGAGCAAGAAAAAAAATCCATTATTTGTGTAAGGGTGGGATAGAAAAAAGGTTCCTCGTGATAACCATTTGTTATCACTTGGCAAGCCTCATGATGCCAATCAGTGATCCTTGGGACAATTTTTTCTATCGCACCTGTAACATGTATGGTGTTTATCTATTTTAAATTTGTTTACTTAGTTTCTGATTGACCCAGATATTGGAGACATTGATGGTAAATAAGTTGTTGTAAACAAGGTATTTATTTGGTTATGAGATTTTTCTAGAAGGATGACTAATCATCTAGATGGTTCTTGAACCTTGGAGAAAAGTCCAGATCTTTCTGGAATTTTCTTTTCCATGCCAATAGAAGCTTTGAGTAGGTTCTTGAATTCAGTAGAAGTTTGTGGAATTTTCCAGAATAAGTAAATATAGCATATGATATAATAGTCTTTCTTGACCGTTCTAGAACTTTCTTAAAGGGTATATATAAGAGTAAATTTTTCATAAGGGCATCTTTGAAATAATTTCACCATTTAAAAGTCTAAAACTTTTGTACTGGAATTCTATAGTGGAATACTGTGTTTAATTATTCATTCTGGATTACTTTGGATTATTCAGTTTTGGATTCAGACTTTGTGATCATTTGGATTTATCTTCAAAATCTGGGGATCAGAAACCGCTGAAAGACTTGTGTTGATAAATATTCTGAGGGACAGTTTGGACATAAAAGGTATTGTAATTTAGACTTTCTTTGATTGTATAACTATTTTCCATTGCTTATTGTAAATGATAATTTTTGTTTTTAATAAATTTTGTTAAATTTTAAAAGTGCTTTTTGCTGACTTTCCAAATAGCTAAATTTTGGTTTCCTAAATCTGTTTCTAGTTACGCCTGGCACGTAACAGAAATTGGGGGCTCAGAGTCCGGGATTGAAATTTATTTTACACCAAATTAGTTTAAATTTAAAAGAATCTTTACTATTTGCTGTTTAACTTGCTGAAGCCAGCAGAAAGCAAATATGTCATTCAAACTTAGTGATTTTACTGCGTCGCCTTCTCAGGAGCTGTTAGACTTGGCAAAAAAGTCTGATCTTTTGGATATTGCTGACCATTATGGCCTACCCAATGTGAAAAAGACTATGTTAAAACATGAAATTAAGAATATTCTCATTCAGTTCTTTGTGGACGAAGAAATATTTGATTCCTCAGCCACATCTCAGATTCTGGTTACCCAGACTGACTTGCAGTTGAGGGAATTAGAAATTAAAAGGCAAGTTGAGATGGAAAAATTAAGGTTAGAATATGAAAACAGAATAAGGGTAGAAAATGCAGAGCGTGAAGAGAGATTGAGGCGTGAGAAAGAAGAGCGAGAGGACAGAATTAGGCTGGAAACATTAGAACGAGAAGATAGGTTGTTAAGACAAAAACTAGAAATGGAAGAACGAGAAAAGGAAAAACAAAGAGAAATAGAAAGAGAAAAATTAGAACATGAGAAATTAAGACTAGAGATTGAAGAAAATGAAAGGAAATTAAGGCTAGAAACAGAAGAACGTATTGAAATTGAAAAAGGAAAATTACAGTTTGAATTAAAAATGAAAGAACTTGAGTTAGAAGGAAAATCTAAATCAAAACCTTTGCCTTTAGACTCTGGCAAATCTTTTGATGTGACAAAACACATCCGACTCGTTCCTCCATTTCAAGAAAAAGAAGTTGACAAATATTTTTTACATTTTGAGAAGGTGGCAGAAAACCTGAAATGGCCAAGAGAGCACTGGACCTTACTTTTGCAGAGCGTTGTAATAGGCAAAGCTCGAGAAATTTACACTCAACTTTCACTAGAACAAAGCTCAGATTATGATAAAGTAAAAGAACTTATTCTTAAGGCTTATGAGTTGGTCCCTGAAGCTTACAGGCAGAAATTTAGAGATTGTAGGAAAGAACCTAACCAGACTCATATGGAATTTGCTAGAACAAAAGAACAATTATTTGATAGGTGGTGCTCTTCAAAGAAAGTAGGTTCTGATCATGAAAAACTAAGACAGCTCATGCTTGTTGAAGAATTCAAATGGTGTATAAATTCTGACGTCAGGGCTTTCTTAAATGAAAAAGAAGTTGAAAATTTGGATATAGCAGCTAGACTAGCTGATGATTATTCTTTGACTCATAAGGCTTCTTTTGTTAACAAGCCATTTCCTAGGAAACCATTCAACCCTCAATTAAAATTTACACCTCAATCAAGACCATTTATCCCTCAGTCAAAACCATATTCCCCTCAGTCAGGTCCAAAATCCAACCCCAGTAATCCATCTGATAATTCCAGTCATTCATTTACTCCCAAACCTAGATTTTCTGGTGAAAACAAAGGTCAAAGTCCTTTATCCCAGCCAATTTGCAATTATTGTAAACAATCAGGCCATATCATTTCTGAATGTATAGCTTTGAAAAGAAAGAGGGAAAAAGAAAAACAGGAGAGTCCTAAACCCACTGGTCTCACCTCTTTAAGGCTAAAACCACAGTCTTCTATTCAGGATAAGAATCCTATTTTGGCCAAAACATCTGAGACTGATGCCGTTATGGAGATTTATGAACCATTCTTATCAGATGGTTCCGTGTCACTAAATAGTGACTTTGCCCAGTCTACCCCTATTAAAATCTTACGGGATACTGGTGCTTCTCAATCCCTTATCTTGGCAGATACCCTGCCTTTTTCTGAGAAGACTTCTTCTGGGACAAGTGTCCTTATCCAGGGTGTAGAGTGTGGATTTATTAATGTACCGCTCCATAACATTTATTTGTCCTCAGACTTAGTTACTGGTCTTGTGGCTGTAGGTATTAGACCTTCTTTACCTTTTAAAGGTATTCACTTGCTTTTAGGCAATGATTTGGCTGGGGATAAGGTTGTGGTAGACCCACTTTTGACCAGCACACCTTGTGTTGATCAACTGCCTGATCCTATTGAGCAGGAAATTCCTGATCTTTACCCTTCTTGTGCCGTCACTAGGGCAATGGCAAAGAAAGTCAATCAGAATAATGGGATGCAGGATATTAATTTAGCTGACACTTTATTAGGTCAGTCCTTAAATGGTGAGATTTCAAATTCTCTTTCTCCCAGCCAGTCTGACATTCAGACTGACTTTGACATTCAAAGGTCAAACACTGACCTTTCACCTTCAATTTCAAATGACCAGCTGTCAAAGTCACAACTTTGTAAGGAACAACACAGTGATCCTGAGATATCACCTTTATTTGATAGAGCTTTAGATGAAAATGAAATGTCACAAGTCCCTGTTTGTTATTATGTGAAGAATGACATTTTGATGAGAAAATGGCGTCCTACTGATGTCTCAGCAGATGATGAATGGACTGTTAACCACCAAATTGTGGTCCCTAGGGCTTACCGTCCTGAAATTTTGAATTTAGCTCATGAAACTCCTATGTCAGGCCATTTAGGTGTAAATAAGACCTATCACAAGATACTTAATCATTTCTTTTGGCCGGGATTAAAATCTGATGTTTCTCAGCACTGCAAATCCTGTCACACTTGTCAAATGGTAGGAAAACCCAATCAGACCATTCCAAAAGCTTCTTTACAGCCCATTCCTGCCTTTGATGAGCCTTTTAGCAGAATCATTATTGACTGTGTAGGTCCCCTACCCAAAACAAAGTCAGGTTGTCAATATCTTTTGACTATTATGTGTGCTTCAACACGCTTCCCTGAAGCCATTCCTCTCAGAAATATCAAGACTAAGACAATTGTTAAGGCACTTGTGAAGTTTTTCACTTTTGTGGGACTTCCAAGGTCTGTACAATCTGATCAAGGTTCAAATTTTATGTCAGGAATTTTTCAGCAAGTCATGCATGAACTTGGAATCAAACAATACAAGTCATCAGCTTATCATCCTGAAAGTCAGGGTGCCTTAGAAAGATTTCATCAAACTTTGAAAAACATGATCAGATCTTACTGCTTTGACACAGAAAAAGATTGGGATGAAGGTATACATTTGCTTTTATTTGCTGTAAGGGAATCTGTACAAGAGTCTCTTGGGTTCAGCCCATTTGAACTGGTATTTGGGCATACTGTGCGTGGACCCTTGAAACTTCTGAAAGAAAAATTTCTCTCAGATGATGATAGCTCTTTGAACTTACTTCAGTATGTGTCTGATTTCAAAAATAGACTATCAAAAGCCTGTGAAGCTGCTCGGTCCAATCTCAAATCAGCCCAAAGTAAAATGAAATTACGTTATGATGAAAATGCACAGGATAGAAATTTTGAACCTGGAGACAAGGTACTTGCTCTTTTGCCCATTCCTGGTAAGCCATTGCAAGCTAGATATTATGGTCCTTATACTGTTGACAAAAAGTTAAGTGATGTTAATTACATAGTCAACACTCCTGGGAGGCGTAAACAAAAACAGTTATGTCATATCAACATGCTTAAAAAGTACATTGATAGGGATAGTTCTGTTATTTCATCAGTGAATTTAGTTAAAACTGTCCCTCTTGAACAAAATGAAATGGACTCTGAAGATATGAACTTTGTGAAATCTGATCCTGCGTCGTCAAAACTCAAGAACTCTGATATTTTAAAGGATCTTGACCAGAAATTATCACATCTTAGTCCAGACAAGAGACTTGAACTGAAGCAGTTAATTCTTGAATATGAACACTTATTTCCAGACATTCCATCCAAAACTGACAAAATTTATCATGATGTTGAACTTATTGATGGTTCAAAACCTGTGAAACAACATCCATACAGAATGAACCCTGTAAAACAACAAATTCTTAGAGATGAAGTTCAATATTTGCTGGATAATGACTTTATAGAACCTAGTCAAAGTGAATGGAGTTCTCCTTGTATTCTTGTACCAAAACCTGATGGGACATTTCGCATGTGTACAGACTACCGTAAAGTAAATTCTGTCACCAAAACAGATACTTTTCCCATCCCACGAATCGATGACTGCATCGATAACATTGGACAAGCCAAATATGTTACAAAATTCGACCTGCTTAAAGGATTTTGGCAAATACCTTTGACAGACAGAGCAAAGGAGATCTCAGCATTTGTTACTCCAGACGGATTGTATCAGTATAAAGTTATGCCATTTGGAATGAAGAACTCTCCAGCAACATTTCAACGCTTGGTTAACAGCTTGATATTTAATCTGGTTGGCTGTAAAGCCTATATCGACGACGCTATCATCTTCAGCGAAGAATGGGAACGACACTTACAAACTATCAGAGATTTCTTCGACAGACTTAGTGAAGCTAAACTAACAGTTAACTTAACAAAGAGTGAATTTTGCCATGCAAATTTGACATTTTTAGGTCATCTGGTGGGCCAAGGTCTGGTAAAACCTGTAGAGGCTAAAGTTGAGGCTATCTCAGATTTTCCCGTACCTTCTGGCAAAAGACAACTGATGCGCTTTCTCGGTATGGCTGGATATTACAGGAAATTCTGTAATAATTTCTCTGTCATAGCAGAGCCTTTGACAAACTTACTTGGCAAAAGGGTCAAGTTTATTTGGACTGACAATTGTCAGAAGTCTTTTAAAAAACTCAAAGCCATACTTAAAAGTGCTCCAGTTCTCTTAGCACCAAGATTTGACAAAGAATTTAAGTTGGCCGTAGATGCCAGTGATGTTGGTGCGGGCAGTGTATTGTTGCAGGAAGATGACAATGGTGTTGATCACCCTGTTTGTTACTATTCTAAAAAGTTTAACAAACATCAGAGAAATTACTCTACTGTAGAGAAAGAATGCTTATCTCTCATTCTTGCTCTTCAGCACTTCGAAGTTTACCTAGCCTCTTCAGTTGCACCTATTGTCATATTCACTGATCACAATCCACTGACTTTCATTCATAAAATGAAAAACAAGAACCAGCGTTTACTCAGATGGAGTCTCATGTTGCAAGAGCACAATCTAGATATCAGGCATATTAAAGGAAAAGATAATATCATCCCAGATGCACTCTCTAGGGCTTAGATGCCTCAGTATTATTGATATTCAGCTTTTTACTATTGCTCTTTATTGATCTGATGTGATTTTACATTATTGTTTGTTATATAATTGTTCATTATTGCAAAAGAAAGCTTTACTTCATAAAACTTTCTTTTCTTTGAGGAGGGGAAGTGTAACATGTATGGTGTTTATCTATTTTAAATTTGTTTACTTAGTTTCTGATTGACCCAGATATTGGAGACATTGATGGTAAATAAGTTGTTGTAAACAAGGTATTTATTTGGTTATGAGATTTTTCTAGAAGGATGACTAATCATCTAGATGGTTCTTGAACCTTGGAGAAAAGTCCAGATCTTTCTGGAATTTTCTTTTCCATGCCAATAGAAGCTTTGAGTAGGTTCTTGAATTCAGTAGAAGTTTGTGGAATTTTCCAGAATAAGTAAATATAGCATATGATATAATAGTCTTTCTTGACCGTTCTAGAACTTTCTTAAAGGGTATATATAAGAGTAAATTTTTCATAAGGGCATCTTTGAAATAATTTCACCATTTAAAAGTCTAAAACTTTTGTACTGGAATTCTATAGTGGAATACTGTGTTTAATTATTCATTCTGGATTACTTTGGATTATTCAGTTTTGGATTCAGACTTTGTGATCATTTGGATTTATCTTCAAAATCTGGGGATCAGAAACCGCTGAAAGACTTGTGTTGATAAATATTCTGAGGGACAGTTTGGACATAAAAGGTATTGTAATTTAGACTTTCTTTGATTGTATAACTATTTTCCATTGCTTATTGTAAATGATAATTTTTGTTTTTAATAAATTTTGTTAAATTTTAAAAGTGCTTTTTGCTGACTTTCCAAATAGCTAAATTTTGGTTTCCTAAATCTGTTTCTAGTTACGCCTGGCACGTAACACACCCTCACTTTCATAATAGATTCATCAGGTGGTTAAATGGACTTCTTAGTATTTTAGGAGAAGTTTGTGAGATTAGGCCTTGAGGTTATAATAAGATTTCTTATGCTCAACTGAACTGAGCATGAAATTTGTCATGCTAATGAATGTTGAAATGCCATCAGTTGTTGGCATTTTAACATTTATTAGCATGATAAATACAACATATTAGAGTTTGAAAGCAAAGGCTTCAGGGCTAGGTTTCTGAATTTGGAGGGTAAATATTGTGGGTGATTCCATTTTTACGTCACTTCAGTTTTCTATTACCTCCTAACCAGTGCGTAGCTACCTTTTTTTGGTAAAATAGCTCATAGGAGAGTGTCATCATTGTTGGTGTAAGATGTTTACATGTATACTAGCAAGTAAAACTTCCAAATAGAATTTTGACATAGTTATTATTTATTCATAGAAACTTCCATTTTGGGTTGGGTGAAGTACATCTGGCTAGTCTTACCAGTTTACGGTAAATATGCTAAAGTTTTGAACTTTAGTTGCCTGCCAAACAGGCATAGACAAACAGCGCAGACCCAGACAGACTGCTTCTGAAAAAGCAGTCTGATCTAGGTCTTCCCTGTTTGATATTCAGGCAAGCATTTTGTAACTTTGGAGCTCTCATAATCAACATTTTATGTGCCAACAGAAAAAGAAGCGTTCAAAATTTTAGGACATTTGCCGTAGCTTGAGCAAGAGTTCTGTGATTGAAGAGGATACAGTAATCCCCGTCTAAAACTTTCACACTTTCAAAAAGAGAAAAAAATTAATGCAGAACATAAGTAATACTTTCGGCCTTCATTAAGCTACCATTTGTCATTAAGATCTTTGCTTTGTCTATTTGTGAGTGACTGCTTAAGACAGGTTTTACTCTATAATCTTTTATGCCCCCAAATTCTCAAAGTTGGTGTAGAATGCTATTGATGCATTAATCCGCCATCATGGATGCCTTATCAACAAGATCTAAACTTTTTGAGCTACAGCCTTGAAACCTGGTCAGCTTATATGGGATGATAATTGGGGTATTTATTATTCAACAATATTCAGAGAAATAGCGAGTTATGGCCATTCTTTAACTCTTTTATCTCCTATTGTCATCTGCTGATAACTTTTACAAACAGTAAAGAAGAGCATCACAGTTATGGACAAGCATATGGCATGGAGTGCAGTACAGTACAACCTGTCATAAGCGGACACTCAAAAATAGACAAAACATAGATCTTAATGACAAATGGTAGCTTAATGAAGGTCGAAAGTATTGCAGAATGCTGCCCTTACTTTTGACCTGCATTAAGCGAAATCGGTCTTGAAAAATCAATATTTGCTCTTCTTTTTGAGTGGCCACTTAAGACAGGTTTTACTGTATTTTACTGGTTTATCCCTTTATAAGGTAGCTTGAACAGAGATGGTACAACAGAATAACTGACAGTTCTTGTATGACTAAAATATTGTTGAAAGTGAAGAGAAACAAAAAGGAACAAGCAGGTCATGCATGAAAACGAGATAGAAAATTTCATATAATAAATCAACAACACATTTTAACATAATATACAAATGAGCTGTGACATAAGATTTCCAACAATGTGGTATGTGCGACCAGCAAAGGCTCAGACCACTAGCCTGGGCATACGCGCAGACTGATCAGAGCCTTTGTTAGTCTCTTGAATATTCTATGACTGTTAAGCTACTGACTGAACATTGGAGTTCCTAAGCTGAACAGTAGGTTGCACAGGCTCATCTAAGTCTACACCTGTCAAAATACCACATTGTTGGAAATCACATGTCACGTCTCAAATGTTATAAAAAAGAATAAAATCAATATCACCGGTCTGCGTAGCTTACTGCATTTGATCATGAGGCACCCAGTTCAATCACATGCCTGGTTAAGCCAAATGTAATTTCCAACTCATCGCATCTGGGAGTGAAATAATGCCATGCAATAAAATGAATAAACCACTTGTGGTTAACAGATTTTCGGAAAATGTTATGAAATGATGCTTTAAATGTCACTCATATGGCAAAACCCTAACATGTTCAACCAAAAATACGATCTCAAAATAATTTGAATGTCATATGATAAATAGAATCTAACATTTGTGCTCCTGTATTATTGAATTTATTAAACTTGTTGGGAAAAAGAAATAAAATGCTTGGCAAGCCTCTTTTCCCCAACTTGTTTAATAAATTCAATAAAACATGAGGGCTCATGTAAGATCCTCTGTATTTTTATACCCCGCCACTAAAGTGTGGCGAGGTATTATGTTATACCCTTCGGTGTCTGTCCGTCCGTCCGTCCGTCTGTCCGTCCGTCCGTGCTCACCATTTCCGATCGATAACTTGAGTATTTATTCACGGATTTTTTTCAAATTTTGCATACATATTGTTATCGGCGATGAGTGGTATGGGATTGTTAATGGGCAAAATCCGTCCATTTTTAACGGAGTTACTGCCCTTTTTCGTATTGGAAAAATGGTTTCTGGCCTGTTATTCCTTTACTGTTCATGATATCTGAATGAAACTTCACAGATATGTTGCACATCAAAGGTTACATATTGTGACTAAGGACCGCCACTCTGACCTTCCCAGTTTGTGAGTTATCCGCCCTTGATAGGTCTGAAAAAAGGTTTTTGACCTATTGTTCCTTTACTATGTGGAATATCTGAATATAACTTCACAGATTTGTTTCACATCAAAGGTAACATATTGTGACTAAGAATCGTCACTCTTACCTTTCCCGTTTGTGAGTTATCCGCCCTTGATTGAATTAAAAAATGTTTTTTACCCGTAGTTCCTTTACTATGTGGAATATTTAAATGAAACTTTACAGATATGTTTCACATCAAAAGTTACATACTGTGACAAAGAACCATCACTCTTACCTTTCCAGTTCATGAGTTATGTGCCCTTGATTGATCTGAAAAATGGTTTTTGACCTGTAGTTCATTTACTATATGGAATATCTGAATGAAACTTCACAGATATGTTGATCATCAAAGGTTACATATTGTGACTAAGGATCTTCACTCTTACCTTTCCAGTTCATGAGTTATCTACCCTTGATTGATCTGAAAAATGGTTTTTGACCTGTAGTTCATTTACTATATGGAGTATCTGAATGAAACTTCACAGATATGTTGAACATCAAAGGTTACATATTTTTAGTAAGGACCGTCACCCTTACCTTTCCAGTTCATGAGTTATCCGCCCTTGATTGATCTGAAAAATGGTTTTTGACCTGTAGTTCATTTATTATATGGAGTATCTGAATGAAACTTCACAGATATGTTGACCATCAAAGGTTACATATTGTGACTAAGGACGTCATATCACTGTCTATCTCAGTTCTGTTGCTATTTAGGCATTATATATCTCACAAAATAACATTTGGTGCCCCCAGCAGTGGCGGGGTATTATGCAGTGCTTGCAGTGCTTTTATTTCTTAAATCTGTGCAGTCAGTTGAAGCAGAATGCATGTTATATACATTATTGCATAAAAGCTGTATCACATGCTGTTAACAGCCATGTTTTAACCAGCACAAACCCATGTATTAATCAGGTCATTCATGTGCTGTTGATGCATGGCTTATTTAGTTTATGTAAATGCAGTAACGTGCATAGAAGTTAACATAATGTAGTGATGTCAGGGTGACATAAGTCTTTGCTCTGGAACAGTCATTTTTAAAACCTACGTATCCTTTGTGCTTTTGCGCCCATTATAGGTAACACAAAAATATAACTTTTCGATGCTTTTTCCAAAGTTTTGAAGTGACAAAATGATTTTATGCAATAACAGCGATCAATATGGTTTTCTGATGCACTAATATCTGCTATACCCCTAGACCCCTCAGGTCGTTAAACACCACCCTATGTTAATGCATAGAAAACCATGTTTAATCCCTAAATTCATGATAAACATATATCGGGAGGTGAAAAATCATATATAGAAACTGGTGCTTGTGCACTTGTTACTTTATCAGATTTTCCACTGCCCTCCGTTTATAAATCCAATATTTTAAATAGAATGATTGATAAAATCTATATGTTTGGAATTGCACAGAAAATTATAACTACATTTAAACATCTTGTTGTATAAAATCACTTGCTACACAACTTGCATATATCTAAATAACCCATGAGAAAAAAAAAGATTTGTCATTTATGTATAATACCAGAAGATGCGGCACATAAAGTCATACTAACAACACATGTTCTCAGAGCCATGTTTGTGTTTGTGGTTACATACTGATATATGCTTTTTGCCTCATTCACAGGTAATTTGTAACACAATTTATTCAACATAATTTGGATATTCTGTGAATGTTTTGTTTTTGATGCACAGATAAATTAAGAGTAACCAATTTTGATTATGCAAATGTGCCAAATTTGATCAGTCAGAAATATTGGCTTTTTACCCAATATTCAACTTATGAAATAACACTATAACGTTTCGTCTGGGAGTGATATAACGCCATGCAATAAATTGATAAACTTCTAGTGGTTTACAGATTTTGTAACCTAGCATAATGACGTCCATTTTAACGTTGGGTAAAAGATGTCAAAATCTTGACGTTGTCACGCCGAAAATGCAATTTTTTAAGTTTTTAAATGGCATGTGATAAATAGAAACTAACATGCGTGCTCTTGTATTATTGAATTTATTAAACTTGTTGCAAAAAAGCGATAAACCGCTTGGCAAGTCTCGCATTTATCACTTCCCCCTACTTGTTTAATAAATTCAATAAAACGTGAGCACTTATGCAAGATCCTCTATGTCTGTCTTTCTAGGAAATGATAATGCATGGTTATTCTAGCAATTTATATAAGGCTATGATGGCAAGAATGTTTTAATAATGTGTTTTTTTTCTTTGTGACAAATTATATTTGTATTATTTTGCAGAATTGGTAGTTCCATCTAAAAATGTTGAAAATACATTCATCATTGTTACACAGGACTTTAGTTAAGAGTGCGTAACAGAAAATATTTTTCTTATTACTCAACCAAAACATATGTTGTGGGTAATCAAAAGAACCGTCTCAATGACATGGTTCTTTTGAGCACCCAAAACATATGCTAAAAATTATGGGTCAGAAAATATATACAATTTCACGCTGTATTTTTTTTTGTTTATCTAAACCTATGTGACCTAGCAAGAGTGACTGTTATCTTACATTACCACACAAACGGCCATACATTCAATATTATAAACAATAACATATTGCACATTTTTAAACCACAGATAGATGATATATAAAGTCTACGAGGGATGACCAAAAAGTTCTCGACCCCTTGTACTTGGGGCTACCAGGGAATTAAAATTTGACCATTATTTTTCAATATAATCTCCCTTGAAGGCAATGCACTTAGCCAATCTCTGTTTAAGCTTTCTTTTCCCTTCAAAATCGAAGCCTTTTTCCTGGTCCCCAAGTACTCGTTTACTGCCTCTATGACGCTTTCACTGCTTCCATACTGTGTACCAGGAAGATGGGATTTCAGTTTTGGGAAGATAGAAGTCAGAAGGAGCCATATAAGGAGAATATGGGGGATGAGGAAGAATTCCCATTCAGTCATGGCAACTTATGACTTGTGGGCATTGGCGATGTCCTGCAAGAGCGGAACACTGCGAGTCAGTTTTCCTTGCCCCTTTCTTGCAATTTCCTGGTGTAATATGCACCATTTATCATGCAACCTTGCTCGAGATTACCAATCATGAGCACCCCTTTGACTATCCCGAAAGATTTAGGCCATCACCTTCCCTTCTGAACGAACCTTCTTAAATTTCTTAGGAGGGAGTGAGCCAGGGTGCTTTCATTGTTTGCTTTGCATTTTTGACTCTGTGTCAAAGTGGTGAACCCATGTCTCATCTTGGGTTACAACTCACTTGATAAAATCGCTGGGATCATCTTCATAGCAAGACAGGAGATACCTAGAAATATCAAGCCGAGTCCTTTTCTGATCATCGGTCAACATTGGAGCCACCCATTTTGCCGAAACGTTTGATATACGCAAGATATTGCTTAGATTGATTATACTGCCCAAAACTTATGTCCACTTTGTTTGCTATGCTTCACAGGTCTGGACTCCTATACACATAACAAGGGTGTGCGTGACCTTGACATTTGCATCAGCGACGGCATCTTTGTGCTGCCAGACCGTCCATCATCTTCAACACTCTCTCCCACCTTCTTAAACTTCGCTGCCCATTTTTCACGGTGCTAGAAGAAGGAGACTCCTCCCAAGGGTTTCCATGAAGTCTTCATGAAATTCCTTGGAAGGCATTCCTTTCTTACAGAAGTACTTGATATCCGTTCTGATTTCAAGTTTCTCCATTTTGCAATTGTGTCGCACCCTCCTCTCTTGAAAAAGCTTTACATAATCAACCAAGCATGCCCGCATGCTTTTCACACTACCAATGTCCTTCAAATAGATCAAATGACCAACTGACAAGGATTTTAATTCAATGAATCTCACCAAAGCATATCAAGCCGATAACTTTTCCATCACACCTCGTATTTTTATACAATGAAAATTGCTCAGTTCAACAGATAAATTACACAATTGTTGCTGAAGAAAGGCTCTTAAAAATTTAAGCCAGCTCATATCACCTGGTACCTATCTGATAAAGTTAAATACCATTTGGGCTGCAACGTGAGAAAACCGTCTTAGGGTATGTGCAAACAACACAGGCGCAGACCAGCCTACGCATACGTGCAGTCTGATCAGCCCCTTTGTTCTTCGCTTTTTGGAAAGTATCATATGTAAACTTGCTACAGATGAAATTTCAATTTTCTAGCTAGTCTCTGTAGCTAAGGATACTGGTTTGAAATTCACTTTGTCGTACACCCTGAAGCCAGGTTTTCTCGCGACGAGGCCCATTTAATAATTAAATGACAAAGTTATTGCTGATGAAAGGTTCTAAAACAATTAAAGCCTGCCCATGTCAATCTGGTACCTATCACATAGGTCTTCAGCATATACGCTGACAAGTACAGTATATGCAAGCATATACATCTGCACATTTTCGTCACAGCTATTGCTGTTCACACTGTCGTATATTCTGGTCTGAATATCTACTTCCATAATGTGTGTTACACACCAGCATGGAACTAGATGGTCAGTCTATAATATAAGACCTGTAGCCCCACATGCAGGTGTGCATGCAAATTTAAAGAATGACCTAATGATGTATGAGCCAGTGCATGAGATTTCCAACAATGTGGTATGTGCGACCAGCAAAGCCTCAGATCAGCCTGCGCATACGCGCAGTCTGATCAGAATCTTTGCTAGTCGCTAGAGTATTTAATGAATGTTAAGCTACAGACTGAACACCACTTGGAGTTTCTAAGCTTAACAACAGGAGGCTGTAGAGGCTCGTCCGAGTGTACACTTGTCAAAATGCCACATTGTTGGAAATCACATACCGTGGCTCAATTATCTCATAGAGATATTACACATGATCTCCATCATCACAAATATCCCACCAATTAAATATCTCCTTCATATCACAACTATCATGAAAACCCCAATAAAAACATAACTACAATTGAAAATGGAAGTCCAAACAATATATTATTGAGTAAAAAATGCTGATTTATTGCTGAGTTTCTCTGCCCAAAGGCTACATTTGTATCTTGCACAGTTATCCACTGTTCATCTGAGCCTCTTTCTCTACTGTTTGAGTTTAGTAGTACTATATCAGTGTCTTTATTGGAACCTTTCATAGCTTGCTTCCTATCATACTCTATTATCTGGCTTTTATCAGGACAGCCAAGCCACCAAGTAGAAATCTCTCGAGGGTAGCCACCTGAATCGATCTGGAAATAAAACACACACACACACACACATATATATATATATATATATATATATATATATATATATATATATATATATATATATATATATATATATATATATATATATATATATATATATAAAAAAAATATGCCACATAATGAATATTAGACAGCCAATGAACAATGTTATTGTCTAATGTAAATGTCAAGCCATCAGTATGTGACCTCCTGGTCCCTAAAACCATTCACTTACCAATTAACTGGGAAAATGCTGCATTGCCATGGCCAATTGGTTAACTGTATTCAGAGGAATAGATGTTAGAATAGATGTTAGAATAGTTATATTACCTATTACCTATTCCAATACAAAATTATATACACACCATTTCATATTTTTCCTATAAAAAGGTGACCTATGCAGAATTTAATAACAATATGTGTCCAAAAGCTAATTCGTTAAGATGATGTTTTGGCTGCCATAATGAATGTGCTCTTAGGAGGTATAGAAATTCAAAATTTATATAAGGCTCATTTTGTTTAAAAATTCATTTTATTTTTCTACTGACATTTTCACAATAATATCACATGATTGTCTATTAATACATGTAATATGAAATAACATAAAGATTCGACGTGTATTCTATTACATTTGTAAACTATAATCTATGAGTTTAGTACAATACGAAAAGAGTCCATTCTGGTTTGCTCTTTGCACATCTGGTCTTTTATTTTCTTCACATACATATATTTATAAAGGGAACCTTGAGTATTGAGTTCTGGTCATACTCATACTTCAAATGGATACTACAAATTGACGAATATGGCATACACTGATTTCTTCACACATGTTAATTTAATAGAAAATATTAAAAGTAATACCTACATCAAATATTTGATCATTGTATCTGTAATATTTGTCACCAGAAAAGAAATAGGTTCTTCCATTTTTCCACTGGAATGCTGCAGTAATTACTTTTGGCAAGCCCCGCCATACCTTCAGTTCTCTCGGGTAACCATAATCTATACGGTTACCAAAGTAACGCCAGTATTTATTACCTGTGCAAATAAGAGACACTTTTAAAGCTAATGATTCCACTAAAAAAGGTAAAACAATAAACATAAAATATCATGCCCCTCCTGTTAAAATAAAACAGAGATAGTTCTGTAAAAGACTTATTTTTGGCGGGCATTTTTATTTGGCGCTATTTGCCGTATAAACGAAAATCGTCAAAATATGAGACCAGGAAATTTAGTTTTGAATTCAGTTATGCAATAAGCAATAAATGGACATACATCTTTAGTAAGTTGGTATCTGTATCAATAAACCAATTCTGAACTGGAGAGCCTGTTTTCTTGTGAAAAAGCCACAACTTAAAAGGGGCTACTATTAAAGGAATGAGTATGCTCCCCATAGGGAGCATATTCTTTCCATAAAGAGTTGCCCCTATGAGAATAGGAACTAACATTTAAAAGCATTTAATTGAAAGACTCCCAAAATTAAACTACGCCAATATGCAAAAATAGTAAGTGAGTATGATCAGGAAATACCACAATCACAAACTGCAGACAAACTCGTGGCATCGTGAGGAAAGGCCACACAACAATCACGAGACACCAGGAAGACAAACCAAGTAAAGCAACCAGCTCTCTATTCCTTATCAAGATGATTGCAAAACTAAAATGCACATAAAGTAACGCACAACAAAACATAGAACAATTACAGAATCCCATAATGGGAGTAACAATCAACATCGAATCAACAACAAGAGAACCACCACCTTAGAACGGACATCAGCCAAAGTCTTATAAAACTGCTAAAGGTTGATGCCGCAAATATTAAGTGCCTTACTGTAGCCAGTCACAGGTAAACACAAGCTGGAACAAAATCACTCTCCTCCTCGGTAAGATGAATGTCATAAAGGACCAACAAAAACAGTAACACCACAATACCACACCGGGCCGCGTAGCGCAGTCGGTAACGTGTCTGGTTACAGATGCGAAGCTGACTGCAGATCCAGGGGTCGCAAGTTCAATCCCGGCCCGGTCCCATACTTTCGTGGAGATTGATCATGAAATAATTTCTACGGTCATTCTCCTCCCTTCCGCTGAATCATTCATGAAGTGTTGTTGTCAGTTACAAGCGAAAGTATGTGCACGATTACTGGTAAACTGCTTGTTCAAGCTTGCCCAGGAAAAAAAGTGTGATTAGGTGAACTGTCCGTCCCGCAATGACCATAGCTGTTGACTTGGGACGTAAAGCAACAAAACAAACAAACCACAATACCAGGATCAAAACACGAAAACCCCACAAAACAAGGAGAGTTATAAAAACTAAAGAACTAGCATCAAACACATACAGCCGTAAGACAGACAACAACCATGACTGATGTCCACTGTAAATACATTTCATCAGCTAAATCTTCATCTGGCATGCACTTTAGCATCATTTAAGCTTATCATACCTTATCTAGCCTTGTCATAAACTACAAAGAAACAGATTAATGGTTAATCTGCTATTTAAATCAGTAATAAAAGTCTACAGTTACTTATAAATTAAAACAAAGTAAGATTGCATTGAACAGCATAAGCAAGGATAAATTGTTAGGCAATTATGACAAAAGTACAAATCTAAATAGAAAATATAGAAATATCAAAATTTAAACCTTACTTGTAATTCTTGAGGAGTGATAGTTTAGGTTTACTTTGAACTTACCTTTGACAAAATATGTTTTACCATTGCCACTCCAGACAAAGGCAGCATCTATATTTCCAGGCAAGCCATCAAATCCTTCTGTTATGTTCTTGGGTCCATAAATCATCTGTAGGTTATGGAATTTCCAATAGGAATTACCCTACAAATAGAACAAAACATTGATTACAGATATACAACCCCTAGAAAATGAACAATATGCAAAATTGCACAAGTGTTATATTTTAGATTTTCTGTGATTGTTATAGCAAACTAGAGCTGTCAGAGGATCTGACTATAGCATCACTATAACACTTTCAGGGGAGATAGTCAAATCTGTACTTGAAAACTGGAGACAAAAAACCCCGAAACCATTTAAGTTTAAATGACAAAAAATATAAATCAGACCATGACATAGGTGGTATATATAGAGAATCTTACATGAGTGCTCATGTTTTATTGAATTTATTAAACGAGTTGTGGGAAAGAGATAAAATGCGAGGCTTGCCAAGCATATTATCACTTTTTCACAACGAGTTTAATAAATTCAGTAATACAGGAGCACAAATGTTAGATTCTATTTATCATATGACATTAAGATAACTTTGAAATATAATTTCTGCTGTAAAAACGTTATAATTATGTCATTATGTACGCAATGTTGTCATGGACGTCATAACGTTTCCCCAAAATCGATAAACCACTAGTGGTTTACAGATTTTATTGCATGGCGTTATTTCACTCCCAGACGCGACGTTATATGATAAACATACATAATTAGTGGAGCTAGTCACTAGCTCCAAATGTAATGTGTCAATGTAATTTTGTTCCCTCGACAAATCTAGGAATGCACCAGCTACCACTCTCGACAGAAAAAAGCAAACAAAGGTATGTCGTAAAGAATTTTATCGTTTTTAACTATCTAAGGAAAATCCGACAATGCTATCATGTGTAGATATAATAGTTGTGGCATAACTATATTGAAGCCCTGCATATTTCTGCGACAAATTGTAATGACGAATAAAAATGAATCACATTGCCAGATTTTTCAAAAGTTTGCTTATTAAGAAGTGCAATTGATAACATTTGTTTACTTTTTTTCTGTCAAGAGTGCTAACTTGCAAGTACCCGGATGTATTGAGAGAACAAAAACCCATTGATGTTTTTTGGACCTACTTCCACTGATTACCACCCGTGATGAGACAACTATTGTTTAAGTCATAAAAAGAATATACTGTAGCAAACGATGATCTTACAAGGTAATTAGTATATATACAATTCAATACTATCCATCTTGAAAAAAAAATATGAAAGCATTCAAGCTCAAAAATGGCCAAGTCAGAGAAAAGTAAATTAATCTATATGTTTTATAAAAAACACATACACACCGTCAGGCAATCATAAAACTTATGTAAAATTGATAAAAAGGATCAACATAATACTGTAGGAAAATTGGATCTGACAAGGTATCCAGTATTAATACAATTCAAAAAGTATTCTAGCTTCAAGCATAACTAAGATAAAAACCCTTTAAAAGCAATAAAGAAGGCAAGTTAAAAAAAATCTTCTAACCAAGATATGACCATCTGTAAAAATTTCAAAAGGATTTGCAAAACATTGAAGTGAATTTGATCTCACATTAGGTACCCAGTATCTATAAAATTTGATATAATTCAAACCGGGAAAAGGACTAAGCTAAAATGCCCCTAAATTGTAAATAATTAATCTGGGGATTATAGACCATGAGATAAACATCTGTTTAACAAACAAGATATGCTCTTAATAAATTAGCTGGACGATAACTGGAGAAAACAGCATATATAAAAGAAAGAAAACGTTACTCTAGTTTGACGTTGTTGCATCGAGATAACACAAACAGCTAGAACCTGAGTGGGCCTCCAATGCTTGCAGAAAAAACAAGTGTTTGGTTAACAAATCAACAGACAATCTTATAATATTGCAGCGTTTGCAAGAGACACGGTGTCAAACAGTTGAACAAATAATTGAATCTTTGATGCGCACAAAGTTTATTTTGTGATGTACTGGCTCATACAGAGGTTAAACAAGTTAAACAGAGAAAACAACTCAATCCTTTTAATCAACTGAGTGACAAACACACAAATCATTGGATATTATAACTTAAATATCATTTAGCTAATAAAATATCATTAGAAACTTATCCTGGAACATTGTCCATTGATAGTATTTATCCCAATGTCGAGCAATGAACGCTAAGGCGAGCCACCTGTGCAAATGTGAAGACCCACCAGAGCCTTTGCTGCTGGCATACTAGCATTCCTGGATACATCAGTATGGGCGTTTAAAAGGGGCTTTTGCGCATATGCTATAAGTACCAAAAGCTCATGTGCTGGGACATATATACATCAGCAACGATAACTCACTTTGAATATAAATGTCCAGCCATTAGGCCAAGTTAAGGCAGCATCGATAGGTCCAGTAATAGATCCCCAGTCCCAATTTATAGGTCTAGGATAGCCAACATCAAACCCTTGCTCATTTAATCTGTAATAATACTCTCCTGAAACATAGTATATGGCTTATCAAACTGTTGCTGTATGTGGGTCATTTGGAAAGTATGTAGTTTGGTTATTTTTGTCAGTAACCAATAAACATACCCAATCATGTTTGGTTTCACCTTAAACAGCAATTGTCTTCTTTATTAGGACACACATTTCAAAAGAGTGTTGTGATACAAACAGAAATTATATTATTGTGAATACCTGTACTGTTTGTATACTGGAAAAAAGCAAAATGTACATGAAAAGTATAACTTATGAAGGACATTAACATTATTTTATAAAATTAGATGATTTTGCACAATTCTGTCAGCCATTATGTGGTTAAATCATTATACAAGCAATGGCTGAGTTTGTTGAATGTGACAGGTTAGTACAAAGACAGCAACACAAATAACGTTTACAATATAAGGCAAAGCATTAAAGTTTAAGTATTGTAAATTACATGCTTCTGGTTCTGGAGAAGATTTTAAAAGTTTTTGTTCTATGGTCGTGGCTGCCCTCTTGGTCATGTGTCCAGGATCATTTGAACAAACTTTTGTCCCCTATCCTAAGGAGCCTCAATATGAAATATGAGTTCAATTTGCCCAGAGGTTTCAGAGGAGAAGATGTTTGAAATTGTTGAGGGATGGATGACAGACGGACAGACGGCAGAGTGATTTGTATACTTATAGCTCACCTCTAATAAAATCAAGACTCATCAGATGGGCAAGATGATCTGCAACTATGTTGTTCATATACAACACAAACACATGTTTTAAATGTAACATGTATGGTCGCCAATCAATTTGTTAAAATGACTTTGGTGTTCTTCACTTTTTACCTTTGAAAATATATGTCAATCCATCATTGGTCTGTGTTACAGCATCAATAGATGCATCCCGACATATATGTGGTATATGCACAAATGGTTTCCGTGTTGTGTAAAAGTTTGGTGGCCTGGCAGTAACAGCTTGCATGGTCTTTTTACCTGAAAAAATGATTGATAAGAACAAATAAACAAAACAACTTGTTTGTGGTGTATGAGTACTGCCAAATCCCCTACTAAATTGATCACATTTGTGAAGTCTCAGGTTGACGGCTGCACAACAGCTTGGCAGGGATGCCATTGACGTTTTGCTTCTTTCTACTTGAATTTGGGGGGGGGGGGGGTGCCTTAAATATTGTCCCTCATATATGGCATCATCTGAACATGGTAAAAACAGCAACATTCGAATTTATCCAAAGTTAGCGTGCAGAATAGAGTGATAGTGGCAAAATCGTTACTCCGGATATATCACAGTTTTGTTTGATATTTATAGTATTAATTTATTTCAGTTATCACGTAAAACTGTCTTGAATAGATCCTTAATAAAATACTGTAAACAGCAATGCTTACGAAACACTATTTAAACAGTTTCAAAACGTCAATGATCCTAGCTCTGTAGCATCGAATAGGAAATATAGTCCTTACATTGGGCCATAACAAGAGCATAAATAACACATGCAAAAGTTCATGTATACCACATGATTAAATAAGCTGTTGAAGCTTTTTTGTTTCAATGATTCAGACAATTTTAAGTAAAGGTGAGCTAGAAATACCTTCACATCATTGGATGCCAAACTAGTTTGCACTCATAACAAGGCCCCTAGATAAGAGTGCCTAATAAAAGTAGTTTTCTTTTTTCTCAACCAGACCATATACTGTAGGTATCAAAAGGAACCATCTCTATAAGATGATTCTGTTAAGTACCCAAAATAAATACCATAGTTTAAACAATCCAAACATGGCTATCACAAGAAAAAATGCATACTTGTACTTTGCTTAAGAATAAATTGATAATTGTGTGTTTGTTTGGTTTGTGTCTCCCCCTTTTCTGATGGCATACTCTGCAGTTACCTCTCTATCTACCGCTCATTATACCTGTATCATGCTGTATATTTTTATGCGACACACTCGCCTCAAGCAGATTAGAAAACAGCGTGAGTGCTGATCAGATGGCTTCTTAAACCATGATATATCAATGTTAACCATAATAAGGATTAATCATTGTAGCTTGCTTGTACTGATGAAAGTATCTGATGAAAATACTGGTTCAACCTTTGGAAGCAGACGAACTAAGCAGAGAAATTACTTGTATTAGGAAATGACTTGCAGACACTTTTATGGTACTGTCAGATTCCCGATCTTTGGTTTTGTTAACGTTTGGATATAATAATTATTATGCACATACAGATATAAAATATTTATTATACCAAGAACGGAGATTGGAAATTCAATTGTAGTGATATAATTAGAAAATTATTGAAAGTGACAAAAGTCTCAACAAAGATATAGCTGATGGAAGACTGTATTACCATATAATTCTTGTACAGCTAGAATGTCATCTTGGTCTAGTTTAAAGGCCTCGTCATAGCCACGATAGAACGGAGCCATCAAGGCTGACCTGATGTCAGAGTGAGCTAATCCTAAAGAATGTCCGAACTCGTGAGCTGCCACTTGGAACAGGTTCACACCTTGAAGAAGAAAGAATGAAATAAATGAGCCATGGCATGAGATTTCCAACAATGTGGTATGTGAGACCAGCAAAGCCTCAGATCAGCCTGCGCATACACGCAGTCTGATCAGAGCCTTTCCTAGTCGCTTGAATATTCTAAGAGTGTTAAACTACTGACTGAACATCATTTGGAGTTCTAAGCTTAAAAGGAGGCTGCACAGGCTCGTCTTGTCAAAATGCCACATTGTTGGAAATCATATGCCACGGCTCATATATAAATATGAGACAATGCTGAGCAAATATTGTGATGGGAACACACGCTTCAATCCGCCAGTCAGGCCTAAGACTCAATTACGACCCTGACCTAGAACTTTAATTGTTGAGTTATTACCTAATGTTTGTGTTACGCTGGGCGCAAGGTGACTCAACTAATGGACTGCCTGTGGATTATGTGTTATATATTATGATTCATCACAGCTGGTTAATTTGATTTGACTGTTTCTGTGTGTTGATATATTGAATAAGTTAGGACTCGTCTAGACAAGATAAATGTGTTTGAACAAAAATAGAATCAAGGGCAATGATTTGAACAGTAATATATATCTAAACCGCTGACGGCTCTGGCTCCGGCTTGCATTGGTTTTGTTCTTTAAAGCTCTTTGCTTGTTGATGCCTCCACTATCAACTATCTTCGACTTAAAACCCTATTTATCAGTCTTGATTTGCATATTCTTGTATTTGTGTTCTTTCTTTTTTGGCAATCATCTTGATGAGAGAGAGACATATGGACAGACAGGCAGAGGGAGAGAGAGACTGTGAGAGAGAGAGAGAAATAAACAAAGAGAGAGAGAGAGCTGATTGATTGGCTAATGGATGTCTTGCTTTTTTATATGACTGTGCAAATTCGCAAGCCAATGGTACTAAAATGCATTGTCATGCATGTAAAATTTCAAGTTGGTTGTCACAATCATAAATAATGTACAAAATATGTAACTTTTGCAATATTGCACTGTTTTCATATTTTGTTCATTGCCAACAGTTTTACACATGTGGCAAAAATTAGCCAACCGTAAACTGATTCAGCTCATACAAGCCAGAAAAAGCCATAAAGAATAATCAAAGTACGAGTACATGTACTTTGAAATTGTTTTAATTTGAACAGAATTGAATTAATTGATGAAACTTAAAGGCGCTTGCAATGAAGCTTAATAAAAATACTCAACCACGGAAAACACCAGTTATGCTGTTATTGTATACTCAAGTGGCATATTCTCAAAAATTGGGACGTTTGTAAGTGTTGAAAGTTAGCGTCCATGTCAAAAGACTTCCAGTCATTTCGCGTGTGTTTTTATCTTTAAGGACAACAATAGTAAGTGAGTATGATCAGGTAATGCCACAATCACAAACTGCAGACAAAAAAAAACTATTTTTTAATATAAGTAATATGAAGTGAATTCATAAGAACTAAGCTACTGCGAAAAATATTCAATTTGTTTTACCATCTGGTGCATTTACAGTCCAGTGTTCATCTTCATCAAAATGAGCATCACCACCATATTGTGGAAAGTAAGCATGTGCCAGTGTTTGTCCATTACCATCGAAAGGCGTGTTATCACCATGCGCTCCAGTGACAAATTTTATGATGATATCAACATGTCCATAGTCTTGCCTCTTGAATTTGAGTGGTATCACTTTACTCCAAAGCTGAAATATAATCAGAGTATAAAATCAGGTGAATATACCAGGAAGTGCCACACTCACACACTGCAGACCAACCCACGGCACTGTGAGGAAGAGAGAAGACAATTAAAGTAAAGCAACCAGCTCTTTCGTCCTCATCAAAATGGTTGCAAAACTAGAAAGAACACTAAGTACTGCATAACAAAAGAAGGACCAAACACAGAACCCCACACAATTTAAATCTCAAATAAGTGGTATGTTAAAATGTTTCCAAGGCAAAGATTGATGAGGTAAGCCAAATTCAAAAGAAATCGAAATGGGAAAACTTATCAAATAAGCTGCATTGTATCACAATTACAAAGCAAAACAAGTATAATCTAATATATATTTTTAGTCTCTAGCTAGGAGAGTGAGACGAAGCATTTATGGACAAAGTAGACGAAAACTTTCGCCTTTATTACAGACAATATGTTTCGTGCAGATATTGATCAAATAAAATAGGACTCCTGATTAACGATGTTGAAAGTATATGGAGCCAAAGGTTAACTGACAGAAAACCGTGCTCTTTTTAATTCTAATGTTTAATATTTAAAACATCTTTCTTTAAGGAAATATTCTTGCAATTCAGTTGCAAAAGACAAATACAGAAAAGGACAAATATGTTAAAATGAAAGTTTTATGTAGTAGGCATACTATATTTTCTTAAAATCGGTTGTTAAGTTGTTACCGTGTTATGTTGCCACGTTATCAGTCAGGGTACTTACTTAAACAAGTGATGGCTACAATCACTTGTTGAAGTTATTTTTCAGATTAGTATCTCTTCTGGCCATGTTGACTTATTCTACTTTGATTTGTTAAAGTACAGTGGCTAATCTTCTTGAACTCTACTTAAAATGTGTGTCAGTATTCATTCGGACTAGTTATGAAGTTTTATTGACATTTTATGGCAGATTTTGACCTCAGAAGCACTAAAAATACCACACAAAGACCATAGATTGACCAACTTTATGGTCCATTATAATGTTTTTCCTATTTTTCCTGCTATTGTGTCTTTTTTTCCTGAAAGTTCAACTCCATAATTAATATATGATAGTATGTTGGGAGCATTCAAATTATCTTTGCGCTCAGTGCATAAAGTTTTGACCATTTCTTTACAAAATTACTTAACTGAGTGTATTTCATCATGATACAAAAATCTGTTTCAGTGATATAATCACCTGTTACAGTGATTAATTACTTAAATTACTTGAATCAGTGATCAGCAAACTTTATATCCAAATCATTTGGACAAGTGATTCTTTTTCAGTTTTCATCATTTTCAAGAAAAAAAAAATCTTACAAAATGTATCTTCTTGCTAAAAATGATGCGTTTAAGTGATCTGGGAAATCACTTGCTTAAAAGTAAGTGCGCTGACTGGTTATATGTCATTCAATTTGGGTCTTCACTGTTTGCCAAAGTACGCATTTAGGAGTCACTAGTATACAAAGGGTTAATGAAAGCTTGAACGGAATCCCGATGTCGGTCATGGATTCAGTATTTCGAATGATAAGGGTAAAAGTGAACTCATGGGAAAACTGCAAAGACTGCAGTAATTGCAGACATGAAGACAAGAAATTGATTGCAAGAGTGTCTTTGTCATGAGAAACTCGGTTTTAACATACAAGCAACGACACAGGCTGCGTAGTCAAGTCAGCACCATTGTTATTCACTCTTATTAAGAAAAATAGCTACATTTACTATAGGCATACTTTCAATATACTAGCTTTTCTTTGTAGTTGATGAGTACGGTACGGTCCACACCAAGTCACAAGCTCAAAGGACAGTTTTCTCGCATCAAGGTTCAGCCTATAATAGAGTTGCTGACAGAGTGCATAATTGTTTAATGTAATATGAACAATAACTGCATGCTGCTATATTAGGCAATTTATTCCACTCGAAATATTCCATTCTTTCTCAATAAGTCCTTGAAATCCTTGTATGCATTATGGAAAACCAGATGCATGCTTTACTCCACAAATGGTTGCTTTTATTGTCCAAGCAAACTACAAGGTCAAATCCATATGCTTTTCTAGATAATAAGAAAATTTCACTTTTAAACACATTCATTATGCAGCTTACCTGATAAGTTAAGAACTATAAAATCTGTTTTATACCAGTTTAGTATCAAGTGACTTTGACATGAATTGACTTGACGATTTTGCATACTTTGATCACTTTCATTCTGATGGATTTTCCCATAAGTCTTGATACAATAGTATAGAATTGTCCATTTTGTATTTCAATGGGTTATCGGTCAAAACTTCTATATAATGATGTATGTCTGTCCCTGAAGAATGTTTGTATCTTAGTAAACAGTGCAGAAGGCGGTATGTCATCTGGGTCCTCGCTGTTATAAACGGTACCTGTTTATCAATATCCAGAATGAAACGTGTTAAAGTCTTTGATTGTGACATGTGGCTCATATTCCCAGATTTCTATATAAAATTACTTTAAAGATTTTGTAAATTGACCTGATTTTGGTTTGAAAATACTTTACGCTGTGGCTTAATCGCCAATATTTTGATTTTAAATTGCTTAACAATGTGTTTTATTTGACAATACTATGATTTGGAATTACTTATTGTTCGATTTTATTAACCTGACACAGGTGCATAATTTCACGGTTAGTGCACAAAATATTTTTACCTTCCGTCGACTTTCGGTATTCAACGTAAGATTTACAGGAATTTTGCAAGTAGTAATGCAGATTATGAAACGTTTGTACCGTACTACTGACTAGTCAAGTGGTTATGATACAGAGTTTACAACAAAAGGTCGTGAGTTCGAGTCCACGTGTGTAGCTTTTTTTTTTTACCTTTATTCGATTCGTTTAATTTCATTTATTATATATGTACCACGGCCTTTGAGGAATGAAATTTTGGATCATTCTTTTTCAAAATGTTGATGCGTAACGAGTTAAATAAGCCAGTCCATCTGGAACCTCTTCAGAGATTCACGTGAAAATATTTTTCATATTATAGCCAAAACATACGGTTGAAATTATTTTACTATATATGTTGTTTGAAGTTTAGTTCAGTGGGAAAACGTCTGAAGAAAAGTATGCAGCAAGTCTTGGTCCTAAGGCAGAGCAGATATGTTTTAAATATCTGCGATTACTTTAAAAAAAAGTATGTCACAAAGCACAGAGAAATCAAATTTCACATATCGAGCGTACGGTAAACGTTCTCGGTGAGGATCCTACAAAAACAACAATAACAAATGTAAGTATAGATAAACAAATAATTTTGAAGCGTGCCTATATTTACAAAATTGAAAATACGGATCTAGAAATAGGGGTTTTAGCGTTTTATTACGTATACATGTACTATTCTATTTTGAAGCACGTAAATGTTCCAGACAGACTGGCTCAGTGTATGCATTACGCATCAACCTTTCGAAGACAATGATCCAAAGGACATTACTCAGAGGTCGTGGTACATTTATAATAAATGAAGTTAAACGAATCGAATAAAGGGAAAAATACAAAAAACAAAAACGAAAAAAAAAGAACATACACGGACTCGAACTCACCACCTTTTGGTTGTAAACTCTCTACCATAACCACTTGACTAGTCAGTAGGACAGTGCAAAACGTTTCATTATCTCATTAGAACTTGCAAAATTCCTGTAAAACTTACGATAAATACCAAAAGTCGATGGAAGGCAAAAATATCTTGTGCACTAACCGTGAAATTATGCACCTGTGTCAGGTTAATAAAATCGAACAATAACAATGTGGCTTAATTGGCAATATTATGATTTGGAATTATTTTACGATGTGGCTTTATTGGCAATATTATGATTTGGAATTACTTAACAATGTGGCTTAATTGGCAATATTATGATTTGGAATTATTTTACGATGTGGCTTTATTGGCAATATTATGATTTGGAATTACTTAACAATGTGGTTTAATTGACAATATATTGATTTGAAATTACTTAACAATGTGGTTTATTTGACAATATCTTGATCTGAAATTGCTTAACAATGTGGTTTATTTGACAATAACTTGATCTGGAATTGCTTTACAATGTGGTTTAATTGACAATACCTTGATTTGAAATTACATAACGACGTGGCTTAATTGACAATAGTTTGATTTGGAATTACTTAACGATGTGGCTTAATTGACAATATCTTGATTTGGAATTACTTTACGATGTAGTTTGATTGACAATATTCTAATTTGAAATTACTTTACGACGTGACTTAATGGCAATATTTTGATTTGGAATTACTTTACGACGTGGCTTAATTGGCAATATTTTGATTTAGAATTACTTTACGATGTGGCATAAATGGCACGATTCTTTTTATTTTTAATTACTTCCTCTACAATGTGGCGTATAATGTACCAGTTTATGCTTGTGACGGTGTGATGTATGTGATCAAACCATATAATATGGTTTATTTGACCAGACATTGTTTTGGATTGCAAATACTCAAACCTTTCTGCTTATTTGACCTGAACGACGTGCTTTACTTGATCATATTTTGATTTGGAGTGTCTTTAGGATGTGACCCATTTTACCAGATTTTACTTAAGAATTAATTTATGTTGTGTTCGTTTGGATGCGTTACGTCCCATTCAACAAACTTTCAGTCATGTGGGACGATTTCCTGTCTTCCTGTGTTTGACCAGTACGTACTAAGCAGAAGATAAAGTGTCATGCTGAAGGATATGTACAACACAGTGACTCTATGGCGGTGAGTCTCGAACCACCAACCCTTCGATCACCAGTCTAACGCTCTACACTGCGCTCCACAAGTTATATATGGTGTGACTCATTTGACCAGAATTTTTCTCTTAAGAGTGGCTTATTTGACCAGAGTTTGCTTTAAGATGTGGCTTATCTGACAAGATTTTGCTTAGGAATTACTTTAAAAGATGGTATGGCTTATTTGACTAAATGTGGCTTCAATTCTAATTAACGATATGGCGAACGTGACCATAGTTCGCTTTGTAATTACGTTAGGGTATGGCTTATTTGACTTCGAAGTCAGCTTTAGATGCAGCTTTTTATATCAAAATTTTGCACTTAAATTATCTGATATGATTAGTGTTTGCTTTAGATTAAATATGGTTAAAATTTACACGAAGGACGTTTGAGAACATTGCCAAGTAATTTCGAAAGACAAACAGTTTGGCTTAGTACCTTTCATATAAATGTTCATTTCCTTTTTACCGTGGCAATTCCCATATTCTGTCAACTGGGATCGATTTATCTCACTTGTAACGAGATTAGGCTTCCCGTGGAACTATATGCAATATCTAAGCTCACTCGAGACTCTCAACCCATTACTTATTATTGTCTAAGAACGATGCCATACGCCCCCAGAACTGTCCTCACGGTGCGGTAAGTGTGTTACATATCAAGTGGACAGCACTATCTAAAAACTATCCCAATGAATTGGGACTCAAGGATTGGGACCATGCTGACACAGAAACAAGTGAACTTGAACAGGAACAGCCACAATCAGGGAACAACCTCATCCTCGGTAACCCAGGCGTGACCCATTCCGTACCCACTGCATTCGAATGCAGTGGGTATGGAATGGGTCACACCTGGGCTACGGAGGGTGAAACACCCTATGTCATTAACCCATTTAGGTCAAATAGATTTCCCTAGCCTTATTAATTGTACAGGTCCATTTCCATTATAAGGGTTTGGGGTGTATTATTCAACTTTATTCAATTTTTGACAGAAAATTCTATAACCTGGTAACTGCATAATTCAGGTCGACATAGGACGGGGACCAGTAGCTTTGTTTCGTTGTTAATACATACATGACATAAACAAGTGAATACGACCAGGCCTCGAGGTTGTACGACTTCTTCTTGTTCAACTCAACTGAGAATAAAAACTATCCTGCTCATAAATGTTTAAATGCCAACAATTAATGACATCTGAGAGTTTTAAAGAACGAAACTAGTTTACTTTTTGGTACTTTAGTTCTTATGAACAATTGAACTTTCATGTCTTGTTGAGTTGAGCATAAAATAAGTTTTACAATCTCAAGACAACAACTGCCACAATTAGTGGTCAACCAATGGCACTAAGAGGAAGTGACTCTAGAACACAAAGACACACATATAAGAAAGAATACATTAAGTAAAGCAACCAGGCCCCAAGGTTATAAAACTGTTTTTCATGCTCAAATCAAAAAAGCACAAAATTTCTACTGATCATAAAACTAAAATGCTGAAAAATTAATACTTTTCTCGTTCAAAACTGTTGCTATTTATAATTTTGATTTGAATATTTTTCAATTGAACATATAAATTATGTTTTTCAGAATATTCAGCACTTTTCTACGTTTTAATTTCTCCCAACTTCGTTGTAATGGTTGGGTATTTTTTGTCAACAAATGGTCACACAATACAGTGACTTTGTTTAGACTTTTAGCCCTTAATGCGCCAATCGCAACAATAGTCGTCTATTTTTCTCGTCTGCTGAAATGTTTAAGAAGCCTCTACGGCAAACAAAGCGGACCCAGATCAGACTGCTCCTATAGGAGCAGTCTGTTCTGGGTCTACGCTGTTGGCTTCTATACTTAGTTTGTCAGTAATGTAAAGCAATTATTTGCAGCAGACGACATTTTCAGATGCATTTTTTACTTGGCGCTTTTTAAAGGGTTAGTAGTGTGTTATGCTACATTTTCAAAGAATTGCAAGAGGACTACCAACCCCTACTCATGTGCTTAAATCAGATGGAATATAGAACCAAATAGCTTCTTACGTCAAATGCCTTCTGAATTTCTTTCTGTACATCATAGACGTTGAGTTTATCTGAATACCGAGATATTCTGTAGGTAATGTCCCGGACTGGCCATTTACTACCTGTAAATTAAAAAAAACATTAATGAAAACATTGCGAGCAGTCGCAGGACATCATAACTAGCCTAAATGACACTTTGCCTCTTAAAAGTTACAATAAACTTGGTTACAAACTATAGCTTAAAACACGACGTCAAAGTCACAGGGCAGACCAACATTTTAGATCAGTAGTCATAAGCAAATGGAGAAGATTTGCTGCAATATTTCGATACCAAGTCTTTAAAGCATTGTTGTTATTGATTATTTTGATTTGAATATTTTTCAATTTAAAACGATTTTGTGATTTTCAGGTTTTTCGGCTTTTTTCCAACACCCAAAGTAATATCGTTATTTGATGTGTATCAGTTAGATACCTCAAAATGCCTACCAAGCAGAGGGTCTAGAGTTCAACCCAACCCCCCTCTCCTGACAATTTTATTTTTCCCTTTTTTATACTTTGTTAAATGCCAGTAGCAATATATTTTTTCAGAAAGTAAGAATTCTTTTGCTAAAATGTCTAGAATTCTTCATTTTTTTTTCTGATAGACTGTTTAGGACATTTATATCTATAGTACTAAATAAATATATTACTACGTTCACCGAGAAAATGGCGAAAGTTTGCTGCAATATTTCAATACCAACATTGTTGATAATGATAATTTTGATTTGAACATGTTTCAATTTAACATCGATTTTGTGATTTTCGAATTTTCAGCAATTCTACGTTTGATAAATTCACCCAGTCGGGTATTTCTACCAACCTACCTCAAACATAATGCAAAAATGACCCAAGGCTGAATCAAACCAGGGCTGAAATTACACAGGGCTGAAATAACCTGTGTGCCAGAACGCACTACTATAGTTCTAATTGAATTCACTTTACTGTGTGACAACCCATAAAATGTATTTCTTGACTTTTCCCTTACTGTAAAGGCGGCAACTTTAATATTCATATCTGAGTGTGGTTCGGCTATTTCATCTGCCAAGGAAGGGAAATCAGGTTTTATTAATAATTTGGTAAAGAGTTAATAAGCTTTTTGGGCCGCGCAAACGTGCGTGCATTTCATGAAAATCCTAACCGTATACACACTGAACTCATATTTTATTAACCCTTAAATCGCATAATCACAAATGTATGTTTTGTCGTCTACTAAACTATAGATAAACAGTGTGAACCCAGATCAGACTGCTCCTGTAGCAGCAGTCTGATCTGGGTCCACAGTGTTTGCCTCCCTGCTTATGTTAAATAGACATTTTCAGATGCAGTTATTTTGCTGGCGTTCAAAGCTGCATAGTCTGTAACTTTTGACATTTTTCGATTTTTTTGATTTTTTTAAATCATTTGTAAAAGTATAATTAAGTTATGTTTTCACAATAAATCTGTTCACTATAGCTGAAAACTGCACGGAAAAGTCAATTATCTTATAAAACAGGTGTGTTTTTCTCTTGTTGGTAATTATTTGCGTCCCTCCAATAATTATAGGCAGTTAATTTTAACATAAATGCTGTAGTTTTGATACTGATAATTTGTTAAGATTTACGAAATTGGTAAAATGTTTACATGAATTTTAGTTATTTTACTGTGTTCTTGAAAAATAGAAACATTAGTTCTAAAATTTAAAGATCAAAAGTTACAGACTATGCAGCTTTAAGGACTAAATAATGACTGAGGTGGTGGCACAAGATGATACGATTACTTTTGAATAAAACCACGCCTCCTTTTCAGCTTTTACCTATGCCTAAGGTTGACTAGTCCTAATTTCGCATTCATGAGGTGCCGCCTTAACAGTAAGCGAAAAGCCAAGTAATACAGTGACTTCGATTAGAACTTTAGTAGTGTGCTATGGTACATATGTATATCCACAAAATAATCTGGGATAGAAGCACAATACACTGTGTCACACAGTACAGTGAATTCAATTAGAACTAAAGTAGTGCGTTCTGGCACACAGGTTATTTCAGCCCTGTGTTATTTCAGCCCCTGGTTTGATTCAGCCTTGGGTCATTTTTGCATTATGTTTAAGGTAGGTTGATAGAAATATATGTAGCTAGGTATATGATTTATAAGAGAGCTATAGCCCTTAACTCTTGTCTGAACTTAGTTAATATTTATCCTACCCTTAGATGAAAATAACCGCTAACAATTGTTCACATTTTAATATTTACGAGGACATATGCCATATTAAACGGAGGTCTTAACTATTTTCATTATATACTGAAAAATCATATACCAAAACTTTCGCGATGAATACGTCGACATGTGTGTTTATAAAAGGCATTTGAGAACATTCAAAAAGTACCAAAATCATGCATGCTGACCCATACATACACTGTTTGTACTATTCATTGGAAGAGTCTTCTAAGATTTAACAAGTAACATTTATGTGGCTATGAAATACCCACAAAAGTTTGAAACATTTTATCTAAAGAGTTATACATAAAGACTGTTAAAGCTAGATTCACTGTTAACACGCAATGGAATTAAACGAATAGAAGTAAGACTAGGCCAATCAGAGATCGACTTCAATGAAGGAAGTCAAGTCAAGATTATAAGTCAAGTCACCAGAATACACCTAGCCGATTGCTGCTGAACGATACAGACTGATAAGCAAATATGATATATTAAGTGATCGTATCTTATGATGCATGCACAGGAATAAATAAGCAGAATATTTCCATTTTCTTTGCATTATTTTCAGCACAAGCCAATTGTTCTACAATAATGTAGTTCCAATGCACGGTTTCTATGAGGCAAATTTGCACATTATTTCAATAAAAAGATCAGCAGACAAGATTTCCAAGTAATTTCCCTATTGTTTTCTCTATAAATATGAATCATATTTCCGAACGTCAAATCTTATCTTCTGCATGGCATAAAACATATATTAGTGTCAATGGGAGGAATACACAATATGGAGAACATGTGCGGATCCAGAGGGGAGGGGAGGGGGCAGGGGGTCCAGACCTCCCCTGAAAATTCACAAAAATAAAGGGTTTCTTAGCAATACTGGTCCGGATCTCCTGGATAATCACAAAGCTACATAGCCAGCATTCAATGTTGGGCCATCATCGGCACGCGAGCGAAACGCGTTTCGCTGGTGTGCCGATGTTGGCCATCTGATAATGGTATTTGGATAGTCCCTCTCCTTAAAAAACCCCCAAAACCCTTGTCAAAGTTGGACCCCTCTGATAAAACTTTCTGGATGCGCGCATTCAACTTGCAATAACCCTTTTATGCTACCAGTCCATAAAAAAGTAAGTAAGTATGACCAGGAAATGCCACAATCACAGACTGCAGGCCAATTCATGGCATTGCGGGGAATAGACACAGAGCACAGACAGCCCCAAAGCAACCAGCTTTCTTTTCCGTAGCAAGATGATTGCTAAACTAGATAGCGCGCAAAGATTCAAACCACAAAATAGACCCAACACAAATGAAAAAAGTCAATAAGCAATGCTTATTAGATACCCCCGCACAGTAAGAGTCAGTGAAAAACTTGGCAAGTTATAGTTCAAACCAGCAGACCATAGTTTTGAAAAGATTTCATTAGAATCTGTGCAAACAAAAATTATAAACTCCTTCATGCATATGTTCAATGTGTCTACACTGTATCGGCAAAGTATCAAATTGCTCCATCAAAAGCTGTGGTAGGAGTTGATCGACCCATAAAGGCACTATCCATGCATATACAAAAGCCATATAAGGGAATAACTTTCTAAGTTCAACAAAAATTATAAACTCCTTCATGCATATGTTCAATGTGTCTACATTGTATCGACAAAGTATCAAATTGCTTCATCAAAAGCTATGGTAGGAGTTGATCAGCCCATAAAGGCACTATCTATGCATATACAAAAGCCATATAAGGGAATAATTGTCTAAGTTCAACAAAAATTATAAACTCCTTCATGCATTTGTTCAATGTGTCTACATTGTATCGATAAAGTATCAAATTGCTTCATCAAAAGCTGTGGTAGGAGTTGATCGGCCCATTAAGGCACTATCAATACATATTCAAAAGCCATATAAGGTAATAATTGTCTAAGTTCTCACAGCTGTCATTTTGTCAAAAAAAAAACTTTTTTCAACCAGACATCTTCATGCATATGTTCAATGTGTCTATATTGTATAGGCAAAGTATCAAATTGCTCCATTAAAAGCTGTGGTAGGAGTTGATCGGCTCATAAAGGCACTATCTATCCATATACAAACACCTTATTAGGGAAAAATTGTCTAAGTTCTCACAGCTGTCAGTTTGTCAAAAAATATTTTTTTCTGAACTATACTCCTTCATGCATATGTTCAATGTGTCTATATTGTATAGGCAAAGTATCAAATTGCTCCATCAAAAGCTGTAGTAGGACTTGATCGGCCCATGAAGGCACCATCTATGCATATACAAAAGCCTTATTAGGGAAAAACTGTCTAAGTTCTCACAGCTGTCATTTTGTCAAAAATTAGCTTTTTCGAACAAAACTCCGTCATGCATATGTTCAATGTGTCTACAATGTATGGGCAAAGTATCAAATTGCTACATCAAAAGCTGTGGTAGGAGTTGATCGGCCCATGAAGGCACCATCTATGCATATACAAACACCTTATTAGGGAAAAATTGTCTAAGTTCTCACAGCTGTCAATTTGTCAAAAATTATTTTTCAAGAACCAAACTCCTTCATGCATATATTCAATGAGTCTACAATATATAGGAAAAGTATCAAATTGTTCCATCAAAAGCTGTGGTAGGAGTTGATCGGCCCGTGTATGGCCTATAATAGCATAAGCATAAAACCCTATATTAAAAGCCATTTAGAACTACAAAGGGAAATAACTCTAATAGAATTGGTCCCTGACCCCTATATTTTTGTCTAAAGTATTTGTCTTGCATATATGAACATGTTTGCAAGGTTTGATGAAAATCCAGCGATGACTCTTCGAGTTAATAAGGAAACAAAACGTTACGGACGGACGGACGGACGCACGGACAACGTGAAAACAGTATACCCACCACAAACAAAGTTTGCGGGGGGGGGGGGGGTATAAATACACACCCACATTAGGAGCAACAACAAACAACGAATAAACAACAGCAGAATCAATTAAAACACTAAATAAATTGGACAATACTATACAGTGTAGACCCAAATGAGAGAAATGCGTTTGCAATCTCATATGAGCAACCATGGCTGAAAGGTCAAAAGTCAACCATGACCTTTGGTGGTTACCTTAAGTCATTGTCTAGTTAAGTTAAATATTCAAAGTAAGTATAATTATGACTTTGGCTTAATCATCTTTTCACAGATTTCCCCATATAAACATATTCAGAATAAATGTTTACCTTGTCGGACAGTATATCAGCGTCTTCCTAAGATTACTAGGCCTTCTGCTTATGGGGAGGTTTTTAAAAGGGGTTTAACCATATATGGACGTGATGGCCATCTTGGTCACGTGATCAGGACCATTTGAAAACAAACTTTCGTTCCCCCATTTTGAGGAATCTCCATACTAAATCTGAGTTAAATAAGCTCCGTGTTTTCATTAGAGAAGATGTTTGAAAATGTTAACTGGCGGACATTCCACAGTCATTGGTATACTAAAACTCACCAATGAGCCCTCGGCTCAGGTGAGCTGAAAACACACAACAAGAATGGACAATATCATTCACCATATTGTTGTTGTTGTATCAGGGATCCAGCCTATGGAGGCTCAACTCCGCAAGCCATAATGCCGGGAAAATGTTGCTACAGCTGGTTAATTGACACCCCGAGACCATCGTAGGGTCAAAAAGATCCAAAGAAGATGTGGGGTAAATGAACCATACACTGGACGCAAAGTGTCATGCCAGCGTAACGGTCGGAGTCTGTTTTTGTGGAAAGAAGCCGGAGTGCCAGAAGAAAAAGAACCATAGCGGGCTTGCTCGGAACAGACAGAAAGCGAAACAGACAAGGCAACAAGCCATTCATTGTTCTGCTGTCATGAACCAGCTTTCACCAGTTCAGACAAATAAGCCGCTATGAGGCCGGATGGATACACTGCGTCATCAGATTGACTGCAATTTCAGCAGAAGTCTCAGCATAATGCGTCATAGTGACTTGGTGTATAAGTTGAAGAAGATTGTTGGCTCTAATAATTTTTCAGCGCAGTTCATTAAAATAATTTCCCATTATAAAAAGATTGGCTATAACATTAATGTATTGCAACAGACTGCATGCTTGGTAGTCAACCCAATCATGGTTGGCAACTTTGCTTTCCTCTTTAATTGCACGCCGGTGGGTCGGACTTCAGACTCTATGATGGTTCCGACTTAAAGACTTATCTATTGATGAGATGGTAGGGGCCTGATGCTTTGGCTGTTTGTCGGGCCCACCGGGGTTTACCTGTTGGATATCTTTTGCTCCGGTATTCAGTTTAATTTACTGTTGAGTCCTTATCCTTGCTTTATCTCCTTGTTATATCTTGATTTATATGTTTTAGGAGATGATGCATTGATAAGTTAGGGGTCTTTCATGCAAACCAAATATCTATGTGTCTTGATCCACATCTGAATTAAGGGTGAGGTTGGCGCCGTTAAACCGGTTTAAGCCCTCCAGTAAAATATTTTACTGACCGTTCCAAGGCGGTACTTCTTTTGTGGATCTTTTATGTTTTTGTTCTGTCTTGTGTTTGCTATGCTTTGTGCACGTCTGTTTATATGTGCTTTGTGGTCACCTGCTGGGAAAGGGCTGACCTCTTGGCTCTCGTTTGTGGTGTCTTCTGTGAGTTTGTCACTTTCCCATTGGTATCCTGGGTCAGGTGTGGTACTTGATTGTATCGATTCCTGATCTTTGCACCATTTCTTACTTTTATAGAACAGCTATGTTCTCACCGAGAACGCCTAATGTAAATAACAAGAAACGCAGAAACTATCCTATGGTAAGCTAATGCAACCTGGCTTAAAAGTCCTAGTTGTATAGTTTGATAACCTGGTTTCGAGCGAACAGTGTAAGCCTATATTACACGGCTCCTTCAGAAGCAGTCAAACCAGTACATTCAGGGAATTATTCTCCCCCTACCGTTTATTCAAGTGTGGAAATTGTCAGTTGCTGACAAAAGTATAGATACTCAAAGCACTGGTAAACCGCTTACTAGGTGAAGCCTCATTGAACGACCCTCTTGCTGCACATGTACCTTAAAACAATTGCAGCATATGCTGCTTCACAGTTAATGACATGAGCAATTTGTTACATGTAAAAGCAATTTGCACATGACATGGTAAAATTGGACCTTCAGCCAAATAATTTGAGCGTCAAAAGTTTGGAAGATATATTACCACCAAAATAAGCCAGTTCGCGGTATTTTGGTACTTATTCCACTGGCGATCGGCGAATGCTAAGATGGGCCTGCGGATCAATGTAGTCTGGCTATATGATATTCTTCACTACTAGCATTCACAAAGTGTGGAATTAGTAAATACATTTTTAAGCCAAAAATTGTCGATATTTTCTAATCCATCAGTTTAAACAAATGTTTTGGGTGCTGAAAGAGCCGTCTCATTGAGACGGTTCTTTTGAGTACCCAAAACATATGTTTTGGTTAAGAAATAAGAAATTTATTTTTTTGGTACGCACTCTTAACTAAAGGCCTGCAAGTTATGCGTAAAGATGTTCCAAGCAATTTTCTTGCATAATTAACCAATTTAAGCATATAGCTTTTCGGAGCCATTGTAGAAAGAAATAAAATTAAAGTTCAAATCATGGGGTTCACGTACTGTTTTGCATAAAACCTACAAGGTGTATGACGTTACACATGAAAGCGTTGCAGCCGGGTTGATCATTTCGCCGATGCTTTTGCTTCGCAGGCAATGACGTTGTGATGATGTTCGAAAGTTTGTAAACTGACGCCATTTTGTAAAGAGAAATCCAGACGAAGAAGAGTGATAGTTTAATGTCTTGGCGGTGTTTGAAAAGTGTGATTATGTTTGGATTCGGGTAAACTATACAAGAATATTGATCGCACATGTTTGTTTGATTGAATGAACACTTGCTGGATCCCCCGGGAGATGTTTGAATACTCGGCCAAGTGGCCTCATGTTCACACAGTTGCCTCGAGTCCCGCTTATTTAATGCATAAAAACACAATAAACCACACGTGTACGATCCTATGCGCATAGCTGTTTGAAGCCATTGTCAAATACGACCGAGTCCATAATCAAATCAAGTCCATGTGCTGATCGAATATGGGCTCTGATACAGATTCGTTGTGGCCTTTGGGTATTGACATGTATACAGATCGTTCCCTATTTCAATAGCAATCACACCAAAGGTTTTTATGTAACTATATTAGAGCTACAACAAACGCATACTTGCTCATTTAGGTACGATGATACAATAAACCATGTCTTAAGTGGCCAATCAAGAATAGACAAAGACAAATGGTAGTTTAATGAAGGTCTAAAGTATTGCAGAATGGTCTGCAATACTTTTTGACCTTTATTAAGCGATATTCGGTCTTGAAAACCAATTTTTGATATTCTTTTTGAGAAGGCAGGATTTAATGTATCACTAAAATATTTGAATAGGTATTCCTAGCACATAGTGCATTTTCGCAAGTATACTCTAAATCCATGAGTTATTGCATCCCTATATCCTAAAAGCCCTTTACTAAAAGTATTACATATCCCTTTAAGCCCCCAGAGCGTCAGCAGTACATATCGAAATGCCTATTTCTATCGCGCCAGGCATTTCCAGGTGAATAAATATAAGATAAAATGCAAGTATGCTTCCTGGTGAAAATATAAGAAATAATTCAGCTGGCGATCTACCGAGAATCAGTCAAATATTATCAACTTGGACAACGATGCAATGATCTCAAAGTCAACCCAAAAGTAAACGGCACTTTACATGAGTGAAAACCCAAAAATTTTAAAATCCTGAACTTAGAAATTAAAGTCTTAAAACTTGTTGTATGCATACAAAACATTAACAATTTCAAGTTTAAATACTGGAGAGAAATCACTTGCATGTTGAGAAGCCCCCGTGGTGTAGTGGATAAGCGCTATGCCTTGTAAACCAGGGGTCGCAGGTTCGATTCCCGGCTTCTCCATAAAACCATAAAACCACATAAAACCACTTTCGGTGAGCCTTCGGGTGCTCCCGTCATAGAATAAACACACAAATCATAAACCCTCCCGGCGGTACTGGTTTCTACCCAGGGAAAGCCACAAAAAGTTTTTTTTTTGTCTTCAGATAATCTGAAAACGAGTCAGAGAAACTATAATTATAATCTGCCTAATTCAGCATTTTTCTATGGAAAGTCAGCCTCAAAATTCTGAATCTAGGAATAATCCTGAAAACTTTCTTCCATGACTTTCATGAATATGTGAATACCATTACTTACCATGTAAGGCGTATCGTTTCCGTCTTGCACTATTCCCGGTTCCTATAGGATCCTTGACACCACAACGAGGCAAAGTCATAGTCTTCTCTGTTTCTGCGTCTATAATGCCTGTACAAATACAAAACATACTAAAGGTAATGACATGAAAAAATTGAAGAAAACAAAAACAAACAAACACAAAAAGATGTAGGCGTCCAGTGAACATTCAGATCAGCCTGAACACCAGTCCCAAGTCTGACCTGAGTCATCACTGTGCGCTAAATGGGTTGAAAGCTGGTTTAATGTAGACAGCGAAGATTCTGGTCAGCCTAGTCATAAGCCCAGGTTGTTCTTGGATAATTCTTCGCTGGTATCATATGCATTTCGTTGTGGCTAATATCAGATGATAAAGTGTAACAAACAGGTGCCTTGAATGCAGACTCAATGTCTAAATTCATTCGCGGATCCAGAGGGGGGGTGGGGGTAGAGGGTCCGCCCCCCCCCCCCCCCCCCCCCCCCGGAAAATCACAAAGCTACAGAGTTTCTTAGCAATACTGGTCCGGATCCCCTGAAAAATCAGACACAAATTACACAAAATTTTATGCCCGACCTACTAATTATATAGAAGTATAGAAAATAATGCTTTTTTGGTATAGCATGCATTTCTGCTTTTTTGGTATATAACAACATATGCTACAAGCGCATTTTCTTTAACAACATCTTGAAAAAGGTGGCTTGAAATGATGTAACAATGCTTAGGTACCTGTAATTGGAAGCCCTGCCATTCTTTGGAACTGTGAAACCGCCTGTTTTACATAATCGTCAGAGAGGAGGTTACCAGACTTTGCATCGCTCTGTTTGAGGTAGCCATATTTAGCAAGATAGTCCTAAAATAGTGGTATCAGATATAATTCAAGTGTATATACGTCTACAAACTCAACTCCTTCATCGCATACATTAATACCTGTGTAAAACGGCTACTCTCAAAAAGACCGAAAATTGGTTTTCTAGGGGAGCATTCTGCAATACTTTTGACCTTTATTAAGCGACCATTTTTCATTGAGATCTTTGTTTTGTCTTTGCCGTTTTACACAGGTTTTACTGTATGACAATGGGGAAACTTTCTGTTTCCTGTTCAGGAGAGCAAAATTAGAAATCGGGCAATGCTATTCAATGAGACTCTCAATGAACTTTTAGACGCAGGCATCGTGGAAAAATGGCATTTTTCAACTTCAACACAAATAATAGAGTCTGTCTTTGTTCCAGGGTACAATATTTAAGGTGTGTGTTTCCGGAATTCTATATTTTCTATTGACAAGAAAAATAATTTTATTGAATTTAAAGCCCATCTCATTCAAAACATATAATTGAGTTTAAGCTATGAATGAGGTGGATTGGTGGGCGTGGTATATTTTAACCCTTTGTAAACCGGAAACCCGGCCAAGGCAGGTTTGGATTCTTCCGCTCCACGAAAATAAGAGTCGAATGCTCAATCCGACCGCTTCTAAATTACACTCACATCCACATCTGAACTGAGGGTGATGTTGGCGCACCGTAAAACCGGTTTAAGCCCTCCAGTAAACTATCTTTACTGACCGTTCCAAGGCGGTACTTCTTTTGTGGATCATTTGTGCTACTTATGTCTTGTGTTTGCCATGCTTTCGCGCCTGTTCATTGCTGCCTTGTGGTCACCTGAAGGGCTGACCTCTTGGCTCTTGTTTGTGGTGTTTATTTTGATTTTGTCACTTTCCCATGTGGTATCCTGGGTCGGGTGTGGTACTTGATTGCATCGATTCCTGATCCTTGCTGTCTTTCTTACTTTGCAGCTATCAAACATATACATGAGCAGCTTTAAATATATCAGTTTTAATTTGTCATTTTTCTATCATGACTGATCGTCTCTATAAAGAAAAACACAATGGTGAGTAATTGAAACCGAAACCAGCAAGTAATATCAACTCTATGAATATTCATGAGCACTTTGAGTTAATGAGAAATGACATGAAAGAGAAAAAAAGACAAGTATATGTAAATAACAGGGTATGAAATTGCGTTTTCTTAGATTTTACAAAAAAGAGGGAAGAAGATGGAAATGCACTCAGTCTGTTATATTAAACGTTTTCTAGGCGTAATTTTCTGAACTGGGGTTTTCCTGACGATGCTCTTGCCTCGAGGTTATAAAACTTTTTAATGCTCGACTCAACTCAGCATGAAATTTCGATGGCACAGAAAAAACTTAATGAATGCTGAAATTATAGATAGTTCTTGCTTTAAACCTTCGGATGTTGTATTTATCATGCTAATAAATGTTTAAAATGCCAACAATTGTTGGCTTTTTAACATTTATGAGCAGGATAAATTTCATGCGATGAGTACCAAAATATTGGTTAAGAAACTCTTCGTGTGCTTGTATTCGTCATGTATAAACCTTTGTAACATTCCAAAACTTCAAGGCTGAAAACAACGATCTCAGAAATTTCGGAAAAGATCGAATTTTTCCAGAACGTTTAAGATACAAAACATTTTGTGACGTCATTGTATATCAGACACGACGTCAAACGCTATAAAATATCACTGGCAACAAAAGGTTCATAGAAAAAAAACATTTTGTTCATCATTTCTTTTCCTATGATTTGAAATTATACTATGACTTTCTTAATACGCTTTACATGTACATGTTGCTAGGATGGGTGAAACCAGACTTTTCTCTTGAATATTTTATTGTTAATGGGGACAGAACATTGAAGGCAAATCAAGGAAATGTAAGCCCTTATTCAACCATGCAATCTGCCACAAACCCAATCAAAATCGGATGAAAAATAGGAAAGTTACAGATGCTTGTATAATAGAGAATTAAAAGCTATGGAGTGTAGCCATTTTAGGCTGTGTGACGTAATACAGCCCTAATTAAATAAGCATAAACAGAATTACTAGTTTCCTGTCACTCATTTTAACTTTGTTTGCATTTTTATTGATTCTTCTGTTGAAAATAGTTGATTTTGAAAAAAAAAATACATGTACAGTTTGCGATGAAATTGGAGATTCTATTGGCATTTTAAAATTTACAGGAAGTTAATTAAATATTCAAAATTGCGGCCTCTATTGGCTTATAAGAAGTCAGAATTTTGATTTTGGGATCGCTATACATCAGATTTTGATCAGGTTTGTGGCAGGTTGCATTGTTTATTAAGGACTTGTATTTCAAAGACACTTGTTTTCTATGTTGCCGTTCCCTTTTAAGAGTTGCATGCTGGGTAATTTTTCATGCTTTAGTTGTCGTCTGCTAAAGTTTTATTTTCAAAATTAACTTTTCCAAAAAATCTTTCAGGAACACTATCAGAGTGTCAAACGGCTTTGATCCAGATCAGAACCGACCTGGGTCCAAACTGTTTGCAAAGGTAATCAAAAGTAAGTCACCCACAGCAAGGAAACAGTTCAGTCTCCTCAAAGATAAACTCAATGTGTGCTATCGACCTTTCCAGTACAAGATGTATCTGCAGCAAATGAAGGACGAAATAAGACTTCCTAAGCCTCATTTTCTTAAAAAAATACGAGATATGACAAATGTTGTCTAGTGCAGTCTGGAATTGACAATTTCAAGATTAATTACAATTGACATACAGCAGAAGCGCTCAGTCAGGTGAAGTAAGATAATTGAGGAAAATATCCTGAAGAATATTTACAGCAGATCATATGAAAACGGTGGCTTTCTTAAATGCAACCAGCGAATGCTCAGGCCGCGTCGGGTGAGACTGCACGGATTGCGTATCGGATAAACAGAAGTTAACAAAATTCTAGAATCTAGCTCCGAAACATACAAGACATACACTTATTCCGTAAAACTCCAACCAATGCTTCAGTACATTATTCAATGTTCAGTCCACATATGCAGGAATACTGGCTAACATATTGCTCTGAGGAAAGAAAAAATATTTACGTGACAAATCAGGTGTATAATTTCTAGTTTTCTGTGTATGTTCCAATATCCCCTACTTTTTGTGGACAGTTTATCAAGCATGGCCGTAGACTGGTATCAGACCAACAAGCAGAACGAATGAAAATCATGTGACCAACATTCACAGAAAAAAAGTACAGTAGGGATGTCTGATTATTATAGATTTAATAGACTTCGAGCTAAAAAAAGGTCCTGCTCCCCCCCCCCCCCCCTAGGGAATTTTGCAGACATATCCTATCTTGAAGAAAATTCCAAGCCGCATCTTTTAAGAGATGTTTGCACTCTGTGCTCCTGGGCGTTAGTCTCTGACAGCCTGTTACATATGTTACTGTAACAAACTAAGGAAAAAATCAAAATGAAAGTTTGAGCTACAGAAAGCAGACATTAAACCATCTAATTATTCAAATTTCATATGTAGTTTGCAAGCTGGATGCCTAAGCTATATAAAAGCAGCATTTTAAACAAAATTACAGCCTTCAATGGTGTTATATGCGTTACATAGACTAAATTTCCCTTTGAAAGTTGAAATCGTGACTAACATCATTCATTTTACAGACAATTTGTGCATTTTTACAAGTGTTTTAAATCTTAATTTACTAAAATACTCATTTGACAAATAGAAAAAACAAAGTTTTCTTTTCTATCTCAAATACCTTGTTTTATATGAGCCATTAAACAACCCTACCCCCAATTTTTTGTATCCAATTTTGGTATCTATCATCGAAGAAAAATATATAAAAATATTTGACGCTTGTGGATATCTTACATTTTTGGCACTGTCTTGCTAATGCAATAAAGAATCATACATTTGCAAGTTTGACATCAGGATCAGAGCACTTATTTAAGCATGTAACGTATGTTACATGGCATAATGAATGAGCTAGGAAATTTTCTTGGAAGTAAGAGATGATATTTCTGAAAAATACCGTTTTCCACATGTTTTCCTATTAATCTCTAGCCTCTGGTGCCTTAGTCTTAGTAATTACAGTCATTGCTTATAACAAGCCCATGGAATTGTGTTACCTATGTTATGTATAACCTTTTTAATCACATATTTCCTTATGCCTATAATATTAAAATATATAGACATATAGATAGAAAATAATAGTTCTCATTTAAATGACACAATTTAATAAATATTCCTATTAAATAAAATTATTCAAAAACAATCTTTATTCAAGTCACCCTCACAATGTCTATCATTGTGTCTGCTTCTATGGCAAAATAATCACCCATTTCATCACAACCAGTAGAATCATGGCACTGTATTAGGACTGCAAACTGAGTACAATCTTGTTCCTCTCCACCCCTTTGGGAATTGTGCAGACATATCCTACCTTAAAGAACAATTCAAGCTGCATCAAATAAGAGATGTTTGCACTCTATTAACTAGGGGTTTAGCCTGTAATGGTATGATATGTATGTTACCATATCAATTTAAGAATAAATGAAATGAAAGTCTGAGAAACAGAAAGAAGACATAAAACTATCTATTTATTTGAATTATTCATGTAGTTTGCATGCTGAATACCTTTGATACATAAGAAAAGATTTTTAAACAAATATACAGCTTCCTATGGTGTTATATGTGTTACATTATTTAAGATTACTTTAAAATTTTAAAATTGGTAATTGTGACAAACATCACTTATAAGCATTTCGTGTGATCCTCCTCTTTTGCCATCAAAAGACTTAATTTTCTTTGTATGTGTGGCCAGTGCCAGCGTCAAACAACTTGACCCAGCCAAACTTGAATCCTTAGCATTCTTCAAAAGCAGAAACAGCATGTCAGTGTCTGCAGCTGCCTCTGCATCCATGCTAGTCAAATGATAACTTTGCTCTGATTTTGCAAAATCTATGTCTCTACCGTGTACCTCTAAGAATACTTTACGATTTCTGACATTGGTCAAACAGAAATTTGATAGGCTGCTTTTTTGAATCATTTGCCATGGAACAGTCTTTTGGTGCTTGAGTCCTCAGGTCTTAGATCAATAGTATTTTGCTGCGCCCAAAGAACTTTATACGTTTTCTTTAGTTACAATGTTGACTCTTGATGGTTTTGGCAGACCATCTGAAACAATTTCTGTTACACCTTGAAAGTTATCTGGTATAAGAGAAAGAATATGAAGTTGGACATTGCCATCAATTATGTTTGCAGATGGTTGTTTTTTGTTGTCAGTAAATTGAAGCAAGCCTTAAAATAATGTAAAAACCTATGATTTCTCAGTTTTTACAGCCATATCATTAGCTGTTGCATTCAAAAGAAGGAAAGTGACTATGGGTAACAAGTAGTTCTACTCATTTATTAAGACGAGTTATATATGTTAACATCCTTTAATAAGCGCTCTTATCTTAGAAACTTAGTGAATCATTGAATTGAAGGGTCTAATTTGCGCTCTCTTCATCCTGCATTTCATTGTTTTACCTGCTGTGATACATCTAGTTTGTTTATCTGAAGGGAAATAGTTACCTCGGTTTCAGCACTTCAGAAGTACTAAGACTTCAAATAAGTTTTTGAATGCTTGGGGAAAGATAATAAGTGCAAAGACATTATTAGATGAAAACATTTTGTTGCATGTATGGAAGGCTACATTTATAAGAGTTAACCAGCTAAGATATGATTCTTTATCACAGAAATATCAAGGTACATCAATCTAGGTACTCATTGCTCTTAATGGCATAGTTTTCCTCCTTGTAAAGCTTTAGTCTTTCTCCTACTTGCAGAGTATCACTTGAAACACATACTCAAAGAGCCAACTATTAGGAATTCATATCAGTTTCCGAATATTCCAAGCCATAAATGCCAAAATTGGAAAGTTGATAATGGCTCATCAATTTTGAGTGGACTGGTGGTAAAATTGAATTACAGTAAATGATTGAAATATTGTGTGGTGATTCTACTAGTTGTGATATTTATAATAATGATTACCACAGAAGCAGACATAAATAATGATTACCACAGAAGCAGACAACGTCAAACGTTTAACATGAGTGTTAAATCGATGAGAAATAGTTTGGACCATTTCATTTATCGTATTTTCTTGTAAAAATGTAAATCTATCTTTTCTATTTGTGGCTCTATATTTAGCATTATATGCACAGTATTAGGAAATATGTCCAAAAGGTCATTGATAACATCTGTAAAAACAGTCCATGTGCTTTATAATCAGAAATGAATATAATTTCTAGTGTTTTGGCACCAAAGACTTATAAGTACACATTAAGTGTCCTGATCTTAAACATAATGACATCTTGCAGATATATGAGCAAGACAGACTAAGAAAATGAAAAATATCCACATGCTGTAATCGCTTTCATGTGTTTTACTTAAACGATAATAACAAAATTCGCTTCTCTGTAAAACTAGGAGTAGGGCTGTGTATTGGCTCCTATAAGACAATATATTTAAGATAGAAAAGCAAACTTGGTTTTTCCTATTCATCAATTGAGTATATGTTTGTAAAATCTAATAAAACAGTTTGAAACCAAGTCATAGAAGTTGTTTAACTAAATGACGATAGCCACAATTATAGCTTTTAAATTATAATTAGGTTCATGTAACGCATAGAACACCACAGTTAGCCGTATTAATGTTAAACAGCTTCCATATGTAGTAAAGGCATCCAGTATAAAGACTATAAGAATGTCAATTTATTAGATAATTTTAATGTCTTCTTTTAGTAGCTCAAACATTCAAATTTCTTATTCTCAAATTGATATAGTAACATATGTAACAAGCTGTTACAGGCTAACGCCCCGACTTACAGAGTGCAAACATTTTTTATTAAATGCACCTTGAATGGTTAAATAAGATGTAATTTGTCTGCAAACTTCCAAAGGGGATTAGGATGGAGCAGGCCCTTACTCAGCTTGATGTCAAAATATTGTTTGATGATTTGACTTATCACGCTAACATATGTAACGCTCTCTGATCTTTAAAACTTGATGACAACTAGCAGATCTATAAGTCTTTATCATAGGAGCCAGTTTAGAATCCCTAAACAATGTAAGATATCCAACAGGTGCAAGTTTTTTCACAATTTTAGCTCAAACTTTCAAACTACATTTCCTTTATTTGATATAGTAACGCATGTAACACGCTGTTTCAGACTAACGCCCCAACATAGAGAGTGCAAACATCCCTTATTCGATGCAGCTTGAGTTATACTATAAGAAGGAATATGTCTGCAAAATTCCCTCGAGGAGATAAAAACATTTTTAGGCATATCTTACGTAAAGACAATGAGCTTGCACACTTAATACATCAGGTAACATATGTAACAGCCTCTGATATTAAAAATTTTGCAACAAACTTGCAGATTTATGAGTCTTTTCATATAAGCAATTAAATCCCAAACAATGAAACACATTCATCAACTGCAAATATTTTTTAACTATTTTTACTTTAGTTTTAATACCAAACATTTCACCTTAAAACTGGGTAGGGGTAGGGTTGTTTAATTGCTTATTCCAGAAAAAATATTCAAGCTAGGGAAACAAACTTTAATTTTTCTGTTAGCCAATTGCATAAGCTAGTCAGACATGGTTAAAAACATTTTGCAAAACACACAGAGAGATTGTGAATGTAAATGATGTTAGCCACACTTGCAAATTTTAATGGGTTATCTGATTTATGTAACGCATATGACACCTTAGGAAGCCGCAATTTTGTTCAAATGACTGTCATGTGTAGTTAAGATATCCAGTATGCAGACTATATGAATAATTTATAAAAATAAATATTTTAATGTCTTTAATTTGTAGCCCAAACTTTCAATTTACTTTTTCTTAGTTTGATTAAGTAACGTATGTTACAGGCTCTTACAGACTAACGCCCCGGAGCACAGAGTGCAAATATCTCTTAAAAGACTCGGCTTTCAATTCTCTACAAGATAGGATATGTCTGCAAAATTCCCTAGGGGGGGGGAGCAAACCCATTCTCAGCCATCCGTCTATAACTCTAAAGGAGTGTATGCCTTTCTAAATGAATGCATTCAACGCTGATTTATGAGCTGCAAATGTTACCACTAAAATTTTAATCAAGACTTCAAGAGCAGTGGCGGATCCAGAGGGGGTTCGCTCGAACCCCCTCCATGTCCCCCGTTTTTTAATACATGTATCCTCACTGAGACCAAATTATTTCATTTTCATGGGATATTTAAGAAAAATGAGATAAATCGCAAAGCGAACCCCCACACCTTTATACACATGAAACCCTTTCCAGAAATCCTGGATCCGCCCCTGAAGAGGCTATGCTGGATAGTTTAATCTATGGGATTTTCTATAAAATTTTACTTCTTTACGTCAGCAGACAGACAAATGACATAAAATGCAAAGCATTGTTTTTGCTGAAAATGAAGGAAGGTGCAAACCAACCAACAAACCAACCAACCAACCAACAACTAATCAAAATATTTAATTCCCCGCTTCCATATATATATTTTTTTTAAATTAAATACGGTAAATGTTCTAAAATTTCGAACACTTTTTCTCTTTCTCTTCTTAAAGAAAATGTTGGTTTTAGGGCTGGATTTGTCAGAATATCAATCATGCTAGGGAAGAATTTGATCAGACTGCTCTGTTTGCCTAGGCTTTGTTTGGAAGGCAACTAGGATTCGACTTTTAGAAAATCTACCGACGCCCCCTTTTGAATAAAAAGAAAAAACATCAACAACAAAAAAATTCTATATTATACAGGCATTAATAAAAACACGTAGAGTAATTGAGGACTGTTAACATAAATGTTTAGATTTATTTCACGTTGCCTGGTTCTATTTTCACATGCAGAGTACGATGACATTTTAACCAAAGCAATATTTTCCCAATAACATGTAATCAGATTTGCTTTTTCATACAGGACATGGCCTTAAAGAATGTACATTAATTCGATCCTGGCATCAATGTGCCGAATCTCAGCGTAAGGTATTCTCGTAAATTCGAGCCACTTGTTGTCAGGAAGCTTTGTTGAACCGCAAATTTCACACTTCGTAAATTTCACACTGTGAAGAATTGGTACGAACTCCTCACAGCACGTGAAAAATTGGTACCAACTCATCGCATATTTCAAACCAACATCTCACACTTTGTGAAAAATAGGCACCAAGTCAAATTTCATATAGCATACATACGTAATCCTCACATTGATCAAATACCCCCCCCCCCAATCAGCTGCATTTTGCATTCGAATCATTCCAATCCTTCACAGTTTTGTCACTGACATCTGTGACGATTAAGTACCAGTTCTTCAAATTTGTGATAATTTGGTACCAATGTTTCACATGTATGAAGATTCGATACCAGTTCTTCACACGTGTCAGTTTTGATATTAATTTTTCACATGCGATGAATTGATATAAATTTTTCACAGATGTGAGGATTTGGTACCGATTCTTCACACATGTGAGGAGTGGTACCGATTCATCACATTTGTGAAAATTTGATGCCAATTCTTCACATCGCACAAGTTCTTCACATGTTAAAAGCTATAAAAATGTGAAATTTGAGCACAAACTTTTACACCCCCGAATCGATATTGACCTTACTTGCCAAAAGTGACTTATTAGTACCAATTCTTCACATGGTCGGTTGGTTTGTGATATGAGATTGCGGTATTTCTTGGGTCATACTAACTCGTTTAATGTGTAACCGGATAAAGGTTGTCTGAGCATTCGAATGGTCATCTATGAGATGAAAACCAAAATCACCTGAGATGGAACATACAAACAAACATCAATACCAATAACACAAAATTAACGAGGGAAACAAACTAACAAAAAGGATCACCTGGTCCCTGGCTAAATGATCATGATATGATACTCACAATATTTTTAAGGGATGCTGATTGAGAGAATGAGGTCTGTAGACTAATAAAAGACATCATACAGAGGACACATGCCCAGCCAGGAAGACAGATGCCATCCATGGTACCCTAAACTCTGAAAAAGAAGAAATAGTCTGTTATTAGATATCCTTTTTAAAGGCCCATGTCGGCGACCAGCTTGGGAGCCATCTTGACTGTTGACAATGTTGCAAATGACAGATATGACCAAAATTACTATGCACCCCCCCCACACACAAGCAACAACAACAACAACAACAACAACAATAGCAAGAAACAACAGAAACAAAAGCGTAAATGTACAATTTATCAATGTCTAAGATCGCAAGTAATACAAAGGCGAATCCAAAGGGGTTCAGGGAGTTTGTTTGAACCCCCTCTCCGTCACCCGTTTTAAATATCATATGAAAATGAAATAATTTGGTCTCAAATTAGAGACCAATTTATTTCATTTTCATGAGATATTTAAGAGAACTGAGATTAAATTAGCAAAGCGAACCCCCACACCTTTTTTTACATATGAACCCCTTCCCAGAAATCCTGGACCAGCCCAAGTGATGGAACACTTTCGGTTACATAGGTAAGTAACTGTTACATTGTACATCATTTGCAACCTGGTGTGAAAAATGTGTTTCATGTAAAAAATTGACCATTAACCAGATGTGGGTCAAATTGTAGTCACATGAAATTTGCGTCCTTTAATGCTTACTTGTTGGATTAGCTCATGCGATGGGAACCGTCTCAGTAGACCTCATGGTACTCTGACACGCATTCCTTGCGAATGCGATCTAAAATTTAATCATACATGGTTACGTGCCGCTTGGTAGACCCTGTTGTGTGACTACAATGTACTCTTTGATTAACGATTCCATACTGGAGACGCGAAAATTTGATCACGTTTAACAGTCCTGTCTTATGAAATTGGATTCTGGAAGGACAAAAATCATGAATAAACTTTGGAGATGTTTCAATTAGTGATAAGATACCGTTTTTGTACTTTACAGATGTAAAACTTACACGAAATTCCATGCAGACAGTACCATTGATTAAACGTTTACATCTACAACGCATGTTAACCGATTGCATTGATGTTTGTTATGCACTTGGAAGAAACATATACTTATCTACGTCATACTGAAGTTTTGGTAAGATTTATTCAGAAATGAGTGTTTTATGACAATTAGCATTTTCCCAACTGAAGGAGAAATTAGCAAGAAAATCCTTCTGTTGCATTTTTTAAAAAAAATGTTCAGGCAAACGCCATGTCCAGTGTGGACTCTCCAATAGGACACATAATGAAAATTGAAGCTTGTGGTCATATAAGGCGCCATTATAATGATCTCAAAACTCTCAATGACAAGTTTCATCAACTTCATAAGTTTAGCTAAACAAAAATTTTCAGAGTAAAATTGTAAACATTTTCTTACGCATAACTTTAGCACATGTTTTCGGTGCTCCGAAAACCGTCTCAATGAGACGGTTCTTTTGAGTACCCACAACATTATGCTTTGGTTGAGAAATAAGAAAAAAAATATTTTTTCTGTTACGCACTCTTAACTAAAGGTTCTTAAAAGGCAATTTCCCCATCCACAACACCATATGCAATTTCTAGGTCACTAATGTCAGAAATGTTGCTTAAAAGCTCTGAGATAGAAAGCAGAAAATGCAAAATACCTCTCTGTCCTTTATTGAGACTGAAGTATATCATTACCGGAAATTGCTTTATCCATGTTATGATATGATAAGTTATAATTTCTTCTAGCTATTCTAGCCTCTTGGGGCACCCATAAAGAGATAATATTCACCAAATAACTATATTAAAGTGTCAGAAAATTGCCGAGGGAGAGACTCACTAACTGTAATTGCTATTCTGCTTATTCCGCCATTTATTCTTTCTTAATCGATGTGACCTTTCTCCATCAAGTTTGATGATAAAGTTTCGGTGGTCTATCGTGCACTCAAGGACCAAAAGTAATTCCATAAAATTAATTCCCCATAGACTTTTATGAAATTCCTTGTTTACAAAAATGCAAAATCTGTGACATCAAGATTAAATTACCATTCTCTTGTACTTGTTGTAAAGTTGAATGATAGGTGCACAAAGTATGCACTAAGATGAAGTTTTGACTTTGTGATTCCCATATAAAATAGATTAAACTTTTACCAAACTTTAAAATGCTACTTTTACAATGATGTCAATAGTGACATTGCTCAAAAACTATACAGAACATCTTCCAAACTGATTAAAGCTCTGTAGCTATAAAAGGTCTGTATCAAATTTAATGAAAAAAGTAAAGGATATTGCCTTATTGATATTATTTTCAAATGGTGCAAAACACAGAATATGTTCGCCAGAGGAAACAAGCGAATTCAGAAAAATTATGCCCCTCGCCACTTAATGTTTGTCTTATAAGATATGAAATATCATGGAACGAATAAGTTAAAATGACTAAGTTCGCCAAACGGAAGAAGAACTTAATCTTAGAGTTTATCATAAGCACATTCATACATTCAGGCCGCCATGACATAAGTGCATGCAAAGTCTCAAAGAGAACGTTATAAAACTGTAGGAGCAGTTGCATACACAAGGTACCGCCTATACATGTATATATACATAGACATTGATAGCATTGAAGGTCGAAATCGTCTCCAAGTTTACATCCTGGAAAATAAGACAAAAATTTATCAAATTAAAATTAAAAACCACAAGTTTCAAAAGAGTCAGCATAAGATAGTAGGGGGAGTTGCGCAAACAAGGTAACCAGTATCAGAGCTGGTCACTTTGATAGTACTAAATGCCTAAAATAAAAAGCGACTAATATAATATGATTTTTCGCTAACTGTAAAGGCGGCACCTCATGAATGCGTAATTAGGACTGGTCAACCTTAGACATAGGTAAAAGCTGAACATGAGGCGTGGTTTTATTCAAAAGTAACTGTATCATCTTGCGCCATAACCTCAGTATAGACGCTTAACACATTATTAGTCCTTAAAACGCCAGCAAAATAACTGCATCTGAAAATGTCTATTTAACATAAGCACAGAGGCAGACATTGTGGACCCAGATCAGACTGCTCCTACAGGAGCAGTCTGTTCTTGGTCCACACTGTTTGTCTATGAGGCTTCAAATATTTTAGTGGACTACAAAAACAAACATTTTGTGATTATGCGCTTTAAGGGTTAATAAATGTGAGTTCAGTGTGTATACGGTTAGGATTTTCATGAAATGCACGCACCTTTGCGCGGCCCAAAGAACTTATTTATTCTTCACCAAATTATAAATACAACCTGGTTTCCCTTCTTTAGCAGATGAACTAGCCGAACCACGCCCAGATATGAATATTAAAGTTGCAGCCTTTACAGTAAGCGAAAAGTCTATTAATATCAACCTGTGGAAAAAATAATAAAACAATAATCTGAAAAAATATCCAAAACATATGCAGATCTTCAGGCCATGACCAAAACAGCTGTAATTTCTCAAAACAATCGGCATAAAACTATAGGAGTTGCGTACACACGGTACCTTCTATCTATTTACTTTGAATGTAATAGCGCCTGAAAAATGACTGTTCAACTTGTGAAAAAGTGACAAAAATAATCTAAGGATTATATACAACCAATATGCACATCTTCAGAACATGATCGAAAAGGAATCAGCATAAACTGTAGGAAAGATACTTAGTATCTATTCACATTGGTCGGAAAAATGTCAAACTCAACTTATGTAATAAGTGACAAAATAAACTGAGGATAATATCGAAATGACAATCTGAGAATTATATCTAAATGATATGCACATCTTCAGACCATGACCTAAACACCTACATGTATATGAAGAATGGGGATATTTTTGGGGGTTTGCTAAAAATTCAAATATTTTTTGGGTATGCCTGATATTCCAGATATATATATATATATTTTTTTTTTTTTTTTGGGGGGGGGGGGGGGGGTTAAACAGTAGATGCTGGGTCCAAGCCTACGTATGAAGACAAAATTAGAGTATCACCCCTTATCTATGGTCATTTAACTTCTATAATACTAGAAAAGAGCCCACGCAAGCGCGGAAATATTTCATGATTGTCAATTTACCTTTATTTTGCATTTAAAAAAGCTGAAACTTGTATCCCCCTTTCATGTGTGTTAATTTTTCACAGCTTTATGAAATCTGAAACTTGTATTGGCGATTCTAGTCGCCGAAATGACCATGGGCCCAAATAGGTATGGGCCGAAATGACCCGAAACCGGCGAGTTTTAATTTTTTTTACAAAAGCTGATACTTGTAAACATGATTATGCTTATATCTTCTCATCTTGAAAATCACTAAAAATCTTCAGCGAGGTGACTTTTACTATATTTGTTTTCCTCCAAACAATGCCAAAAATCGCTCAAATCCAGGTTCTTATTTCTGAACAATGCATTTTTTTAAACAGATTTTATTGATAGCGTCATTGCCTACTGCGTCAAGTGGTACGACCAAGCCTATCATAGACTGGTTCTCTCCCTTAATAGCTTGTCAGCATATTAAAGACATATGCGGCTATTTCCAATGCGCACCTTTCCCGCGTCTGCAAACGGGGAAAGTTGTCTGGGTCTTGTCTTTCGACCCTTAACGGATTCGGATCAACACAGCTTCCGATATTCTTATGTCATATCGGTGTTCCGACATTTTCTTCACAAAATAACTAATTAAAGTGTGTTCGAAATATCTATTGACATCTTTTCAGAACTGATCGTCTCAGCACTAAAGACAGATAAATGTAGCTCAGTCGAATTCAAACGACGTACATAATAACCCTGGTTACGAATACGATATTGGCCGAGACTATACTATTTGTATGGTTATTTAGAGCGGCGCACGACCTGACCTCGTGGCCTAGTCGTTAGCGTGTCTGGCTACAAAGCCAGAGGAACAGGATCGATTCCCGGATGCGCACATATTTTCAGTGTGTTTTTTCTTTCTTTTTTAACATTTTAATGCTAAATTACTTCATATACTAGTAAAATGGCATCACCAAAACGAACGAAATGGTCATCCCGAACTTTTTATATTGAATTACGCATGAAACCTATGGGGGTGGGGTTAAATTTGGCCCTCTAGAAAGAGAATTAGTTCGGTGACCCCAGATTTTTATTCTTTTTTCTGAAAGGTATTATAATAGTCCATGAATTAAAAATAAATTTTCTAGATTTTCAATATCAGATTTTTTAATACATGATTTATTCTAAAAACAAATTCCATTTTTTGACGAATTGCCAAAATATATCATGCATTATCTTGTCACAGCATGAGATAACAAGTAAACATGCACATTTTCTTAAAAGTTTGAGGTCATGGGCAGTGATTTATGTTAAAGGAAAGAAGCTGGCTGAAAATTACAACCGTTTTAGCTCGATAATTAGGACTAGTGTTATTATTTTATATTTCTAGAAAATTGGTCAAATGCTGTAAACTTCAATATGAGATTCTGAAAAAATAAGCACGGTGACATATCCTTTTTATTTCATTAATGGATAGCCCATGCATAAAACAAACTATATGCAAAGTATTGAAAATATTTCAATATGGGAAGTATTTAGTAGCATATGTCCTTAAGACAGGTAACTACTAGCCGCCATTGCGCCTACGTATCGCATACACACTGACGTCATGAGTGACGTGTATTGGAAAATACCCTTGACATAAAGTGCATTTTTTAAACAAGCCGTTTTATTAAGTTTATTTTGTTCTGGGAGTTTATATTTTTTTCTTTTACTTGATTATCAAATTATAGTAACTGAAAAAATACTGAAGTTTGTGTTGAGAAATCTTTTCTAGAGCATGCGCAGTCGGATGAGTAGGATTCTCTACTTGTAAAAAATTACTAGTTACCAAACGTTATATGCGTAGCGGAAGTGGAGCTTTATCAACGAGGGGAACCAATCTAAGCCTATCAATGTAAGCTGTTTAGCGACCTTGGGCAGACTTGATTTAGCTGTTCCCTTTACTCCTTTTACTCCGAACAGGCAGAACAGTAATCAAGTGGTGCTGGAACATCTGTACCGGCGTACTCCGGCTACTCCGTCTTCCAAGGTGGTGTAGACAGAACAGTCACATGACCTGTTCCAAAATAAGATGGCGGAACACTGCCTACACTGTACTGAGATATTTTTCTGTCGATTCCGATAAGTTCTGATAATTATTGATATTGAAAAAATATGGTAATTATTAAAAGGGATTGAAAGCACATGTATTTTGTCATTCTTTATTCTTCTTCTTAGCAATCGGATTGTGTTATTTTTTCACAATTCAAACAACAATCGCTTGATTTACTCTGGAGTACTCCAAAGTGCCCAGTTTTGCTTGTTTTAGATGGCTGTTCTGGGGTACGCCGAGTACTCTAAAATTCCCAAATCAAGTCCGCCCCTTGAAACTTAGGATTATTGAGCGTGAGTCAGAGAAAGGTGTCTTGAACTTTCATAACTCTAGTTGCCATCAATGGTAGTAATTAACTATTTTATAGAAGTTCTGTTTGTTTTGTTACTGTTTTGTGAGTCCCCCCCCAAAAAAGTCTGTACTTGTTTAAAGCTAGTGTCAATTTAAGTTTATACTAAGGTCTGCTGATTATTATAGTTTAGTGTTGTGTTGGTTACTGGTACTGTCCAAAAATAGGGACAATGTCGGAAAAATTAGTCTGCAATTTTTTAAGTGGTAGCTGCCCAAACCAATAAATGAGTGGTTTTCACACTCAAAATGCAAAGAAATACAATATTTAAGGAAATTTTTGTATACCAAATTATCTTCTTCAAAGGCAAACCTGGAAATGTGGTTACTTTTCGTGGTTAAAAAACAAACTTTTTCTCCTTATTTTTCTTCCAACTTCTGATTGGGAATTTTACTGTGCCAATTGGGAAAAAGGAGGTGTTTCGCCTTTGGGAGTGGGGCCGAATTTCGCCCCCCAAAATGGCCTGAAAAGGAACACTGATGCCGAAATGGTTTGGATTGATTGGTGTTTTACGTCCCGGTAAACAATTTTTCAGTCATGTTGAGACGGAGCCACTTCTTCCTGGGTATTATTAGTACTTTGGGAAGGTGAAAGTGCCTTTCTCAAGGACACTACACAGCGGTCGTGGGGTTAGAACTCGGGGCCTCTAGGTCCCGAGTCCGACGCTCTACCACTGAGCCACCGCGCCTCCATATGCCGAAATACACTTCCCTTTTTACGACCATTATAGGCGAAACGGAGCGGTCTGGGGCGAAGTATTTCGCCGATTTGCCCTCAAACTGGAACCCTGCTTGTACCTGAAAGCTAACATATAAAATTTGGGTTTGATTGGCCCATCAATTTCCGAGAAAAGCCAGTTTTAATTTTCATATACGTAAATGACCTTTAGCCAAGGTCAAGAAATGACCTCCGCCTTCAATACTCACAATTCTTCATTATTTCAGTTGGTTTCAGGTCAGAGGCTGAAATATTTGTGAAAAAATCAACAGCTTTCACTTTTTCCTGTAGAAAAGCCTAAGTTAACAAATTTGACCTTGTTGTAAAATTGGTCAAGGTCAACCGTAGGTCATCATTTGAACAAAGTATGATGGGCAGAGTCACCACTGCTACATACCAAGTTTCGTGGAAATTGGTTCACCGGTTCCGGGGAAGAAGATTTTTGAAGGGTTTTTACCATATATGGGCGTGGCGGCCATCTTGGTCATGTGACCCAGATGCAACAAACAAACTTTCGTTCCCCCTACCCAAAGAGGCTCCACATAAAATTTGTCTTTGATTGGTCAAATGGTTTCCAAGAAGAAGATGTTTGAAATTGTTGACGACAACGGACCATGGGCATCCTACCTATAAGCTGACATATGCTGCTAAGGTGAGCTAAAAACAAATTCAACCTCAAGCCCTCACCAGTAGCTTGCACCTGACCGTTCTAAGGTGGTGATTTTGGTGTAGTTCTTACTTCGTTATTTGCATACCTGTCAACTTTTTGAAATCTTAAAGAGTGAGATTGCGCGCGACGCCCTTAAAATGGTTATTTTCTGCTCGCATTTACCGCGCGGACCAATTTTACCAAATTTTTTAGGAGTGAGATTTATTTTTTTCTAAGAACCAAAAAGGGATTATTGGGCCGAAATGACCATGGGCCGAAATGACCCGGAACCGACGATTTTTTTTTTATTTTCTTTTTACAAAAGCTGATACTTGTAAATGCGGTTATGTTTATTTCTTCTCGTCAAGAAAATCACAGAAAAACTTCAGCGAGGCGCCTTTTACTAATAATATTTGATAGCGTCATTGCCTACCGTGATATAAGTGGTACGACCAAGCCAATCGATGTAAACAGTACATTATGCGCAGCGACCTTGACACTTAGGATTATTAAGCGCGTGTCGAAGAAAGGTGTGATGATTACCGCGACTAATAATCAGTTTTGATAAGGGATTATTTAAAATTACAGCCATATCTTTTTTTCTTTGGCGAGTTTGGCGGCGTTTTCCCCATTGTTGTTTATAATATGGCCGACTTGACACAGCATAATACACATATACATATGACATATACACAAAAATTCGGAACGCTTCGGTCATCTCCATTCAGTTTGTATTGGAAACCCAATCGATCTAAAAATAGTGACGGGTGACCATGAACGTGACATACACTAAATATAGAAACATTCGCCAGAGGGCGCAGTTCTTTTAGAAAACACACTTAATTCCAAAATTCTCTAAATCTATGCTAAATGAAAACTCATCCTAACCGAGATTATCAATGAAAGCAATATCTTAAAGTAACAGTAAAGAAATCAAGCATGAAAATGACCTCGATTTTTCAGTTTATGCGGTAATTCGTTTATTTAGTATTATAGATAGAATCTATAGGTCTATATGTTTATTTCTTTTGTGTATGCATACTAGGTATGTCAAAATCATTAGGTGATTGTTTGCCCTTTATGGGCCCTTATTAATTGGAATAAAGTAGTTGATTTGATTTGGTTTGATTCAAGTGTTAGGCTTATCCACGATCTGGCGATGGTTTATGTCTTTTGTGGGCAAGCTGTCTCAGTAGTGTATACATATTTTCGTCAGTGTGCTTAAAATTAGAGATATTATTTGGAGTAAAAAACCCTCTACGAATGATGAGACTGGACCTTGGTTCGAACCCAGGAGCCCACTACTGCGGTACATAGAAGTCTATTTCAGATAACAAATCCGATCGCTACCGTCTGTAGAGCGTTAGACTGGGGATCGAATGGTTTCTACAGTTAATGGCCCAGTTCCGAATCACTTTTACTTCAAGGCGTATTCCAAATAGTTGCTCTGAGTAAATAAGATTTCGGTTTTACTGTTTCAAAGCACTATCATTCCCCTAAATAATGAACCTCAATTTGTATCATTCGGACTGCTATGTGCCATACCACGGCTTTGAAGTAGGCCACCAATTTGCCTAGTTGCGGGTCATTTGCCCAGTTTCGAATCACTTCAGAAATTCTAAGAAATTACCTTCAGTAGTACAGTTGCATTAAGGTTTTGACATTGTTGGCTTAATCACTACTTCCAATGACGAGTTTGGCGCATCATTTTACCGTATTCATTGCAGTAAACTTGCATGGACATAGAAAGTTACCAAAAAGGGCAACCATCGGCCCGCCAGCGAAGCGTCATTTAAGTGGCGCCTCGCTAGCGGTCCGACGACGACCCGATGTCCATCGGTAGCTTTGTACTTTTTCCAACCAGTGATCGTAAGATAATCTACAGCTTTGTGCTTTTCCATGCGGGAGGGGGTGGTCCGGACCCCCAGTAGATACTCCTGTAGATCCGCGCATGAATAAGTAATAGTTATACCATGGGTTGTCCGCCAGTCCGTGGAGATAATCCACGAGCTTTAGCGAGTGGATTATCTTACTTACAGGTGGACAAACATGATATAACTATTTTATACCACCTACATCATTGTAGACCTTGCACATCAAGTGATATTCCATGCTAAAATTGGTAAAGGTGGTATAAATGTCCTAAGACTACGGTATGAACATTTTTACCACATGCAAGTAATACTCCCGATTATACACCCTGGCTAATGATCGAACGGTTTACAGGAAAACTTGGTCTATGAGACAGTGTGGAGTTGAATTAGATCAGATAGCAGCTAGAGGCGCGTTCAAATCAGGATCTGCACTGTATGTCATTTGATGCATCGCTTTGTGATAGAAACACTAACATCCACTTTTTCAGAGTAATTTTTTCGATTTTTGTGACATTTTTATTTAACGTCTGTGCTCATTTCCATTGGTATTTAGCGCACGCATATACTAACACACGTTGTGAGAGTGAAGTGCATTTGTAACCACTGCCCCACCCGCCAACACCGGTCGACACACGTGATGCTGTAGCCGAGAGCGGGGTCATGGTAGATGTTTGAATGGTTATAACGTCTTGACCCCCCTCCCCCCCCCCCCCCCCCCCCCACCACCACCAACACACACCACAGTACGGGGTAAAAGCCAGGTTTTTAACATTTAGAAAGACGATCGACGAAATCTGCGCCGGTAAAAAAACTGGAAAACTTCAACATGTTTAACGGTACCAACCTCACTCTTAATTCTGATTTGGCATTGGTCTCTACCCAAGTAAAAACTCTGTTATTATATAGTTGGGCAAAAAGCAAGGGAATCATCCGACACAAGTATGTCCACTTGTAATGGAGTGGGGCATATACCAGGGCACTGGAGTTAGTCCTACTTTTACTCACAGGAGAATGAAGTGCATGTGCGGATCCAGAGGGGCGACAGGGGGTCCGGACCTCCCCTCGAAAATCACAAAAATATAGGGTTTTTAGCAATGCTGGTCCAGATCCCCTTAAAATCGTAAAGCTACCAAGCCAACTTTCAATTTTTGGCCATAATCGGCACGCCAGCAAAACGCCATTTATATGGCGTTTCGCTGGCGGACCAAAGAGGGCCCACTAATAGTGGTATTTGGACAATTCCTCCCTCATCAAAATAAAAAAAAAACGTTGTCAAGGTTGGACCCTCTCTGACAAAACTTTCTGGATCCGCGAATGTAGTGGTTACGGATAAATGATACATAATTAATTTAGGATAATGGGCTTCTACCAGCTATAAGGTTAATCGGGAACGGGACTGATTTAGAGTCCCAACTAAAGACTTGAACTGCCCGGTATCGAGCTCGGGATCCCTGGTCTGCTAGGTCTACACCACATATTCTGAGAGAGAGAGAGAGGGGGAGAGAGAGGGGGAGAGAGAGGGGGAGAAAGAGAGACATGCAGACAGACAGGCATATGGAGAGACTTAGATAGACAGACAAACTGTTAGACAGACAGACAGAGAAATTCAACAGACACACACAAAGACATAATCCTCATGCATACGCGGATCCAAAAAAGCCAGCGAAGACTGGGGCAAAGAGCCCCCTCCCCCCCGCAAACCCCTGTAAAGTCCCATAGCTATACCCCTAAAATTCAGACTATTTTCACACTAAAGCTCTCTAGAGCTACCAAGGCCATCAAATGGAGTTTCGCTGGCGGGCCGATAACGGCCCGCTTTTGTGGTATCTGGATCCTCTTTCCCCTCATCAACTAAAACGACATGAAATATAAAAAAAAAAACGTTGTCAGAGTCAAAACTTTCTGGATCCGCGTCTGCTAAGAGAGAGAGAGAGAGAGAGAGAGAGAGAGGGAGAGCGTATGGTCAGGTGTCCGTGAATTTTGACTTCTATGTCGTACAAACAGCTGAGCGCGTGTACGTTATTGTTATGTGACGTGAAATAAAACTATGAGTCAGCTGATTCGAAACTGGGCAAATAAGTGACAATGATTACACGGCTATCACGAACCAAAATCAGAAAAAAGGTCCGTTTTTTTCTTGGATGTGTTTTAATAATTGTTGGAAAACATGCTGAAACCGAAAGTTTGATAAAAATGCATTTCAAACGAAACCATTTTTTCGGAAATATGCAGTGAACAGATACTGACACGTGTGAAAGTATACCTTCATAAAATGGGTCATGGGGAAAATTGTAATTATTTTCACCAAGTAGAAAACTTATAGATATTTGCTTTCACTCACATACAGAGGGATAATTATACAACAAAACAAAACCAAAGTATGTATTTTAAATTTTACCGCTGATGTGTAGTTTGCAACGAAACTATGACGTGATTCGGAACTGGGAAAGATTCGAAACTGGGCCATAAACTGTAGGTGCCACTGTGTTATGAAAGATCTCAACCCAAGAAGATCAGAAATCGTCCCCACTTGACTGAAAAAAATGTTGACTGGGACGTCGTAAAGGATCAACACAAAACGAACAATTGCCTGCAGAATCATAGGTAGTGCTTAATGAGAAAATATACCTGTATGCCTCCAATTATAGTTAGCATATATATTAGAAAAAGACAACTCTGTCGAATTAGAATATCTAGGTACAGTTACAACAGTAAATGGTCCAGTTACTCATCGCCTGTTTTAAACGTTCATACTGACGTATAATACTGACGTATACAATGTGGCTAAAGGTCTTAATTTGGTCAGAGTCTTTATCCACGTCCATACTTTGTATTTGCGAGCAGCAAATGATCTGGTGAGTTTGTGAGTCGCCCCCTTTTCAGTAAGAATCATGCAACCCCTTCTAACCTAGAAGCTGTAAATGTTTATCAAGTCACGTATCAGTTTAACCACAGGAGCTTGAAGTTCTGTTTTATATCACCTATATAGCCTCAAAACCAAAAGCGCACATGAGATTTTCGGTTTAAAGGGTTTAGAAGTGATATTACGATCAACTTCAAGCTCCTGTGGTTAAACCCAATTAAGCCGACTACAGGCTCAACCATTCAGTGTTATATATTTTTCATTTCGCCGGAATGGGTCTGTAATTCAGAAGAATTGTTTCAGGAACAAATACAGATAGTCAAACTATTTGGACCCAGGGCAGAATTCTTGATCTGGGTTATCAGAAAACGATAAATGTTGCCACTAAGAAGGAAATATCAGATCAGAAAAAAGTTTTCCAATTAAGAGGCTCAGTTACTTAAAGTGTCAGAAAGTAAACTATTAGAAAGTACTGACTTCCGCAGTCAGCAGGTGCGTTGTGTTTTAATGAATGAATATGGAATTACACCGAAAACGTTGGCTGCCGCATGCGCCTATACTTAATTAACCCATTTATGCCGAATAGAAACGCTAATCATTTTTTTCGTATTTGGATGGTATTTTACATGTACTAATTATATGCGGTGCTACACTGTAAGAGGCGGCAGCCTTTGAAGCCAATGTCATATTAGCGATTCGAAACCATTGATTGCATCAATATACCTTAGGTGATCAGTGAGCAAAATATGAACCGCATTCATCAAAACATGTATGAAATGTTCGCAACCAGAATTTAATTATCTTGACCTTTGACTCAAGCGCCATACCTGGACCACAAATAATTTCAAGTCATCAACATATCAAACATTGTTTCAAATATGAAGATCCTCTGTCAAAAAAGTAAGAGGGGTTGGCATTTGACGTCAAAGAGCCTGATTATATATATTTGACCTTGACATTTGACCCAAAGTCATATTTGCAATCATATACATGAGAAGTTCGTGTTATATGCTAAATATACTTGGCCTTGAACAATTGATATGTCGAATGTGTTCAGCCTTGGTCGAAAAATGAAAGAAGTCTTTCCGTTATGAGAACATTTTAAGTATATCTGGCCTTGATTTATGACTCAAAGGTCATAGCAGTAATCTGAAAGTTTTGTTGTAATCTACGCAACATAAGGATTCACTGTGCTAAACAGATCACCCTTCAGCTAAAAAGGAAAAGAGGAATTCGCGTAACGAGCCGTAAGACAGATTTTTGTATATTTGACAATGACTGGTCGTACCTGTATTCCAAGACTTTTGTTGTAATTTACACACGATGGACACACGATGGACAACCATTGTGCTAAATATGAACACCCTCGGTCAAAACATGAAATAGGAGTTTGCATTACGAGCCATAAACAGGTTTGAAATATATGCGACCTTGACAGTAACTAAAAGGTCAAATCCATGATCTGAAACCTTTGTTGTAATCTACACACCATAAGCAATCACTATGCTAAACACAAACAAACTATGAAATAAGCCGTAAGACAGATTTTTGTTATATTTGATCTTGCCCTTTACTCCAAGGTCGTAATTAATGAAAACAAAATCTCCTTCACGCATTCTTGCACCAGCTTAAGCGGTGTCTGCATCAAATTCAGCGACGTTTGTTGACAATTTATGATTATTTCTGGTGCAGCGGTTCTCTGCGAAAAAGCAAGTCCAAGTAGTGTTTTCTGTAGAAGAAAATCGTTACAGACTCAATTATTTATGGAAGATAAAGCCGAACATTGATTAAAGCAAAACTGTTACACTACACTGATGAGTGAGTTCACGTTCGCAATGGCTTTTGCTATAATTTATCACATAACGCCGCGTCTGGGAGTGGTATAACGCTATGCATTAAAAGCGATAAAACACTAGTGGTTTACAGATTTAGTAACGTTACGTAAAGACAGCGTAAAAGATGGCAAAATCTTGACGTTTTCACGCCAAAAATGCGATTTTTTTTCAATAATTTTAATGTCATTGGAAACATAGAATAATACATTCGTGCTACAGTATAGAATTTATAAAAACTCGTTGCGACAAAGTTTATCACTTTTCCCCAACTCGTTCAATAAATTCAATAAAACTCATGTTATCTATGTAAGGTCCTCTACATATCATAATGCTATATCCGCACTGTTGGAAAATCAAGTCGGATATACTTTAATCGTCCGTCGGTCTACATGTACTCGTAATGCGAACTCTTTCATTGTTTGGCCGAGGATGTTCATATTTTGCACAATTATTTTGCCTGTGATGTTAGGATGACAATGAACTATTCAGATCACTGATATGACCTTGGAGTCTTAGGTCAAGGTCATATCAAGGTCTCATATACTAAAATCTGTCTACAACACACTCTTCTTTCATTTTTTGACCGAGAATGTTCATATTTAGAACAATGATTGCCCATGCATGGTTTGTACATTATAACAAAGGTCTCGGAATACGGCGGATATGACCTTGAATTTAAAGACCAATGTCACATATACAAAAATATGTCTTTCTGATCTTAAAGCGACTTCCTCTATCGTTTTTTATAGAGAGTGTTCATATTTAGCACTCGTTCGCTGAATGTGTGTACATGTACATTACAACAAAGGTTTCAGATCACGGCTGTGTCCTTGAAGTCAAAGGTCAAGGTCACATATTCTTAAAATCTGTCTCTGGTTCGTAACGCGAACTCCTCTTAAATATTTTGAATTGGTGGTGTTAACATTTTGCACAATGATTGCCAATAATGTGTAAATTACAACAAATGTCTCGGAATACGGATATGACCTTGGATTCCAAGGCCAATGTCAAATATATTTAAACGGAGTGGCTGCTGCCAGTTAATTGGTTATAGCCATTTTAACGTGAAATCGCTGCTGCCAGTTCGCTTTAGTATTTTTATTGTAGTGTGTATAGAAAGTTATTTTGCATCGACTGAAGTAGCAAAATGTTAGTGAATGCCTTACTTAATGAGTTGTTTAACGTGTTTCCGAATTTGTTTCATGTTAAAGTGTGAGTATGGGCTATGTTGAGCTTCCAAAAACGTAAAAGAGTGACTATATAACAAACAAACAAACAATCAAATATGTTGTTGCTAGTTTTGATTGATTTTAAAAGCGCACATCTTATTATTACGGAAAATAATAGTTTTGCTGTTTGAATCCCATGGCCTTTTTAATGGACCCAACAATGCAAGAATTTAAACTAAAACATCTTCTGCTGAAATTATTTGAAATTACGATCTCCTATCATTCTTCGGGAGTTAATACTTTGCATAGTCACTTCATGTACAAAAACCTAAAGAGTTTCGTTAGTCGCTGTGAGTGCGTAAGCTGCTTCGATAACATCCTTAACTTAGGATAATGAAGGTAAAACGCTGTTCTTTTTGAAAAAAAAACTTATGAGTACGGAGATGTCACAAAAGGGCCTAATGTATTTGCTTACATTAGTCGTTAATTTTATTGTTGCTTTCTATACAATGTTTGTACGATATATATATATATGTTCTTCAAAAGCAAAATAAAATTAATAAAACTTAAAATCCCATTTGTTTCCAAACCCTCTGTGAATAATTACATGCGCGGATCCAATGGGGGAACTGCGGATCCGGACCTCAGACCCTCCATTTTAAATTGTGCAACTTTGTCTGAACCACCCTGGTCTCCAACTAGACACCCTCTCCCCTCCTGAGACACATTTCTGGATCCAGGTTTACATTATTGCATGTATAAACACTGGTTTGCACCATGCGTCACCGACTCAGACCTTCTTGTCAAAATAAAAATAAAAATTTAACTGGAAGCAGCAAATTTACGTTAAAATTCTGGTAGCAGCGATTTTAACGTAAATTCGCTGCTGCCAGTTAACTGGTAGCAGACCTTGCCTTATTTAAAACCTGTCGTACGGGTCGTTACACGAACTGCTCTTTCATTTTATGATGGAGCGTGTTCATATTTAGCAGTATAATGTCTTAAGGTGTGAATTAAAACGGTTTCATATCGCCGATATGACCTTGGAGTCAGAACTTGCTACGGTACCTGGCCAGACTTCTCCACTAGTAGCAATCTGATCGGGGACTATTTCGTTCCGCACATTATTTTCCTGTCTGAGCAATTTGGTTCTATAGCTTAAAGAGTAAACATGAGATTGTTTTTTGCAACGAGTGTATTTTTTCTCAATGTATCAATTCCTTGATATCTGAATGTTCAACAACGTGTTTGATCTTATAAATATTTATTATTTTGTTTTAATCTTAATTTTATTGTTTTCACATCTTGATTTTAATGGCTTTTCATTTTACATTAGGTCATCTGGCATCACAACTTAATAATTAGGGCCTCGTCGCGAGAACCTCTGGGTTATGTTGCATGCGAAAAACAAAGGTGTAGACACAAAATAATATATATATATAAATATCGATTGTCAGAACGTCTAATCCGATTGATTATACCGATAGTACATGTACATGGGAATAAACGACACTCGCTCGATTCCTATGGGCCTATACTACAGCTTCACGCGGTTTGATTTCTCATTGAAAGCGTCTCACTGAGACAAGTACCACAACAAGATCAAAATATTTTTAGTAAGAAGAAAGAATGACAATACCAAGCTTAAAATTTGTTGTTATATCAATTATTGTCCAGCTGAACAAGGATTGTCCTTCTTTATTCCATCAGAATCCACAGAAGTGTAGTACATAAAATATTCAAGGGTTGAAAGTTGGTCAAGTGTTTATACATTGGAAACTTATCGTCCAATTCCGTGGAATCTGATATTAATTGAGCATATGAGTTTCAACCGATATTTTTTGTTCAATTGGTTCCAGGGTTCAAGCTGGGTCCTGACAATAGGGAGAAGTGACAGTCACATGAAAATTAGGGAGAAGTGACAGTCAGATAGGGAGAAATTATAGCTCAAAATTACGACATTTTCTGTCAATTTAAAAGAAAATTAGCCATTATACATACTGTTTCCATTAAATGGAAGAGAATACAATGCAGCGGTAGTAGATTGTCACCACAGCTTTCGGAATGAAATTACCTTTTTAGGGAGACTCCTATTTCTCCCTGAGTCCCATTTAGAGGATTATTATTTCACCCTAGCCGCACCAGCTTATTCCCTGTGGTTCTATTTGATTTGATAAAAATTGCTTTTACCACATATGTACTCAACAAAAAAGTTAAGGAAATTGTGTTTGAGGGGCTATGACAAAATATCTAAATCATTTAAAGACTTTTGAATTTTACAAAAGTATAATGTGTCCCATTTGTCTTTATAATGACACGTTATTTGGGTTTGTATCGCCAACAGCAGCTTAGAAACTCAATGTCAAAGTTCACTGGTCTTCACGCCATTTTTTCGCAAAATTTCAATTTACGGAGCAAACATGGCTTTCCATGCATTAACGTTTGCCAGGTCCCTCGGGAGATGTTAAGACCTAGGCCGATAGATCCAGTGGTTATAGAGGGACACTTGATCAGTCAATATCACATGGATGAGGCGTTGAGGCCTGTTGTCCTATCTTTCTTATGCGAAAACCAATGACAGTATCAGGCCTAGGATGTGAATGCCAGACTACACCTCACACTAGAATCAGCAAACTTCCGTTCGTCAAAACAATGTTGTGTTCATTGACTGACCAGTGTGCTCATCAGACATGTTTACAATTTGAACATGCCTATGGCATTTTTGACAGAGGGTCCACAGCATAATAATGTCATCAAGAGACCCCCAGCCTCTCGATGCTGCGCCGCAGAAGATACTCAGCACCAAATCACAAGAATTACATGTATACAGAATATGCGAAGCCGTTGCTAGTCCTAATTTGCCGCTGACTGGGGACACACTGGTTACTGAAGGCATTATCTTCATCCAAATGTGAAGTTTAAGGCTATCACGTTATTTTCATGTTACATTTAAGGGAATTGCATTTAAAGTTCTGAAAACTTACATGTTATCATGTGTTTATGAGGTAATATTCTGCAGACATTTTTGCGAAACATGACTTTGACCCTAGGTTACTTGACATTCTGCCGCAAAAAAGGTAAACTAAAGAAAACATTTTTTTTTTCAACCGATGACATACATCTAAATAAATAAATTAAATTTGAGTAATTGTTTGTTTTGGTGTTCTTATGTTGCATGATTTTCTGAGATTTCCTTAACTTTCTTGTTGAGTATATAGATTTCCTTTTAAATGTTCTCAATTTGGGACGGATAGAAAGAAGATAGATAGAAATGCGTGGATGGCATGAGAAAGGAAGAAGGGATGCACAAATGGAAATAAGCTATACAGTAAGGATGAAGAAAAAAAGAAAAATTGAAAAGGGAGACTTGACATGAGCCATGACATGCCAAAACTAACACAATGAGTGTGCACTTAGCGAAGACTCAGATCAGCCTGGGCATGTGCGGATCCAGAGGGGAGGGGGGGGGGGGGCAGGAGGTCCGTACCCCCCCCCCCCCGAAAAATCACAAACATATAGGGATTTTTAGCCAAACTGGTCTGGATCCCCTGAAACATCACAAACCGGTGACTGCCAAGCCAACATTCAATGTAGGGCCATCATTGGCACGCCAGCGAAACGCCATTTGAATGGCGGGGATTCACTCGAACCCCCTCCCCGCCCCCTCAAGGTTTAAATATCTTATTAAAATGAAATAATTTGGTCTCAATGAGACCAAATTATTTCATTTTCATGGGATATTTAAGAAAAATGAGATAAAATCACAGCGAACAAAGCGAACCCCCCATATCTTTACATATACGAACCCCTTTTCAGAAATTCTGGATCCGTCCCTGCATACAATACTGTGTGTGAAAAATACATTGAATGAAGGAAGGAAGGAGGAAGTTAAGGGGAAGGAAGGCGAGAGTAAACTCTTTTATAAAGAAGGAAATATAGCTGAAAAAGGAGGAAAGGAAATGTAGCAGGAAAGAAAAATGGGAAGGAAACACATTGAATAAACCTAGTAGGCACACGACGTCAAAACAACTTTGTATAGACGTCGAGGCGACGTCATGTCATCACATCGACATTGATATGACGTTTTTTAAGGCTGTGTGCCTGTTGGGAAAGAACGAAAGAGACAAAAGTCCAATAAAATATAGAAAAGACAGAAGGAAGTGATAAGACAGACAGACAGACAGACAGACAGACAGACAGACAGACAGACAGACAGACGGACGGACGGACGGACGGACGGACGGATATACAGAAACATGGTGGCCGGGAGAGTGGGGGATGTTGTGTTGTGTACTGTAAAAAATAAGTGTGAATTCACACCAAATTTGGTGAAATCTGAACTGCCACTGGTATTGGTGTAACCTCTCAACCGCTTTAAAAGCTATGTTCTATTTGATTGTATTGATCTCGAGAATAACTACAATGATAATAGGTAGAAATGTTTTATCATTTAAGCCGTGGCGTGTGATTTCAAGCAATGTGGCGTTTTGACAAGTGTAGACTCAGACGAGCCTCTGTTGCCTCCTTTTAAGCTTAGAAACTCCAAATGGTGTTCAGTCAGTAGCCTAGAATAATCAAGCGACTAGCAAAGGCTCTGATCAGACTGCGCATATGCGCAGGCTGATCTGAGGCTTTGCTGGTCACACATAACACATTGTTTGAAATCTCATGCACTGACTCATTTATTACTGGAGAAATGTTTGCCTCAAGTTGTTTTAGTAAGAAAGTAAGTGTAAATTTACACCCAAAAGGGTTGCAGCTCAGCTGCCACCTCTTTTGGTGTTAACTTGCACTTATTTTTTTACAGTGCGGTGACTGACCGACAGAGTGACGTACCTGTTGACAACAGATCCACAGAAAATCAATTCATTAAAAGTATATCCAACGACCTTTGCTTCCTGCAAGTCATTCTTTAGATACTCCTAGAATTTGCTCCTAAGACGTAATTTAAAACCGAACAAAGACACGACCTAACCCATTGACACTGTCGCAGAAGCATATAATTCCGATTGCATACATATAATAACTCAATACCATTTACACTCAATACAGAATACGTAATACAAAACATATCCTAAGACTAGCGGGTTAATAGGAATGGTTTTCAATTGCAAAAATCAATGTGAGGCCCAGTGATGCTGGCTGCCAATGTTGCACGCAAGACATTTGTAAGGCCACAGAAAGCAATATTTGTGTTTCCTATAAAATTTGTGTAAAATTGGTGATACATATTGTAACAAAAAACCAAAAACTGGTAAAATTGGTGATACATATTGTAACAATTGTGACTGCTAATGTTGCACGCAAGACATATGTCACATATGTATTGCGTGCAACATTGGAAGTCACAATTGTTACAATACCTTAAAGGCCACAGAAAGCAATGTTTGTGTTTCCTATATTCTACTGTTTGACAATCATCGTACAATGTAAATTGATCCTTGATGAGTTTTGTTGCGATTTATTCACAACGCCATTGTAATATCCTGAAGCCGTCGATAAATAATCAAAATTTCTCAAATGGAATCTTGCTGTTCAATATCAGCATAGATCAATCCTAGTAAACAATAAACAATTAACAGGGCCCGGAATTACAATGCCTCCTTAAAGTTAAGGTAGACTTAAATTGACGAACTTACTTAAATTTCACGAAAAGTGCATTACAATCATTTTCCCTATCTTAAATGTCTCCTTATCTTGACAAAATACTTAAATATTTAAGGTAGCAGCGAGGCTACCTTAAATTTAAGATTTAACTTTTTGACGGGGTTGCGAGTTCGAACCCCGTCACAGTACCATGTTATTTTTTTTATTTTTTTATTTTTTTATCAATTATTTATTGAACCGTGGCATGTGATTTCAAACAATGTGGCATTTTGACATGTGTAGACTAAGACGAGCCTGTGAAGCCGCCTTTAAAGCCTAGACAGTCAAAATGCTGCTTGGGCAGTAGCTAAATATTCATAGAATATTCAAACGACTAGCAAAGGCTCTGATCAAACTGCGCGTATGCGCAGGCTGATCTGAGGCTCTGCTCGTCACACATACCACATTGTTAGGAATCTCATGTAGCGGCTCATTTAAAGATATAATTCATAAGCATTTCCAAACCATTTGGGTTGCTTAATATCACTTTACTTGATTGTATCGATTCCTGATCTTTGCACCCTTACTTACTTTAATGACAGCAAAAAATGCGTACCCTATTGAGTTGATGCATTCAGTGGCATCTCGCATATGCGTTTTCGTGTTTGATAATGTCCCATTTGATGGACACTTTGTATAAATGTTAAAACTGTTTTCCAATGATACTTAAAGGACTCATGTGAAAATATGATACAATAAAAATGAAGAAAAAGACATGAAAGCATTGATGGGATTCGAACCCGCGCATAATGGAAAAAATAAATGTATGTTCTGCTGCCAGCGACTCTATCTTCTGAGTTATACAAGATGATATCAAACAGTTTTCAAAACTACAACTGACTGCTGGATATGCCAGCCTATAAAAAATGCCTTCAATGTTAACCGTCGTGAGTTGGCTCCCGGTACCATTAGTTTAACAGGTGACAGGGCCCAGGGCGACGACAGTAAACATTGGGCTTACAGTACTGTTTTGATTTCAATGTTTACAAACAAGCAAATGTAAACATGGTCATTAGATCTTGGCAGCACTATAGATGGTTTTAAGGAGCGATATCGTTTCTATACCACCACGATAACGCATATCCACGCGCGGATCCAGGAATTTTTCGTCGGGTTTGGCGGTGGTAGGGGGGGGGGGGGTCCAAGCCCGACTGACTAAAAAAAGCTCTGACGTTGTTTTTTTCTCTTCTTTTTCTGTAAGTCCTCAGCTTATTTTGCAGAGGGAGTCCAGTGATCATGGCTTTTTTAAAGCAAACTATCATTAAACTATAAGTTTCCGATATATCCATGGAGAAGGGCGCTCTAACATTTCCAGGGGGGTCAAATTTTCCCAGGTGGAGGGGGTCCTATTGCATATTTCTATTTAAACCTATAGAATTTGTGATTTTCCAGGGGGCTGGGGTCCGGACCCCTGCCACCTCCTCTGGATCCGCGCGTGGCATCGTTAACTTGGTTCATTGACACATCGTCTTGGCCAAAAGACTTAGCATGACACTCACTCCATTGATGCAAGTTCTGTGCGGCTGTGGTAAACAACGACAGGGTCCTACTGTTTAGTAATTGGAGATACGATTGGGGTACAAATGTATCAAAAAATGCCATGAGTAGGGTAGTGCACCGTGTATCAAAGGCGTTTTGTGCTATGGGATATTGTATTATTCCCAACGTCGGATGTGAAGGGAGTCTCTACATATAAAAAACCGAATTACCCACATGCTTTGTCCCACACTGTATGCGGCGATCACAAATGAACTGAATTGCTAGAAACGCTGCTTTGTATTAAAAAAAATGCGTATCGCTGCCTATCAGGTACGATTTTTTAGTATTAAGGTTGAAGGGTTCACCACATCAAGAAGTCTGCGAGTATTCTATAACTACCCCCACACCGCCCCCTACCCCCCCTGCTAAGCATATGAACAAACTAGAGGATCTGAAGGTCATGTAGCGCTTACCTGATCTCATTGATTAAATTAAGATAGGTCAAGGTCAACTTAGGCTTTTTATTGAAACACATTTGTTTTACCAATATGGGAGTGGTTTTTTTTTTTCATTTGGAATTATCACGTATGCATTGTAGCGCGTTGTGGCTCAATTGGCGCCTTTAAATTAAAATAAACTAGCTAAGTATCAGATAGTCAGCCAATTTCTGGCTTGCCATTGGGAATTTATGTGTCCAAAATGAGTACATGTCCGCCATGTAAGTCATTAGTTCTGACTCGACAGGGCTCGCGAAAAAGATGGGTAACTGGGTGCCACTTTGGCAGAGATATTTGTAGCTTATAGCATGGCATCAGTGTTGTACAGCTCAAGTCGGATGAATATCCCGAATTTACGTAGACCTCGAAGACTCACAAATTACTGATATTGCTTGGGAGCGCAGTGCTTCAGTGGTAGAGTGCTTTACTCGAGACCGAGGAGCCGCGGATTCGATCATCACCGGCGTAACTGCGTTGTGTCACTGAGCAAGAACATTTATCCTAGCTTAGTATTAGTACTAGTTCAACCCAGGAGGCCCCGTCCCTTTATAACTGAAAGATTGTTGATGGGACGTAAATAATCAAATCAAACAAACAAACAAAACTGATATTGTACTGTTTACCTTAACTTTAAACATTCGTATGAGCAAACTGCAACCGAGCCAGCACGATATTATGGTACTTATCGCATAGGCGAGCAACCATGGATTGCTCAAGGATCCACATAACCTGCCAATCCACATCAACTTAAAATATGCACGCGTGTGATGGTTCAGAAAAAAAGATAAAAAAACTTAACCCCCACTGGATAGCTGATCATGCATCATTTATGACCCCCACTGGATAGCTGATCATGCATCATTTATGTTAGATAAGCAACACAGTATCATTGGTTAGCCCATAAATAGTCTACAACGAGCTAGATGCATGTTCACTGCTCCCACAAACACACAAAAACATGATCATCGCGAACGAGTTCGTGTGTACTCCCCCCTATCCCCCCCCCCCCCCGCCGCAGATCACCCCCACCTGCCCTCCCTCCCCGTCTCCTCTAAAATGACGCCTACACTCTTTTATGAAATGGAAAATATTAACACAAGTAATTCTGCGTCGTGGGGAGGGTTTTAATGAGCAGGAATTACTCTATTTTGTAGTATTTTTCGAGTCCGCTGATTAATTTACAGGACGCGCGAAACATTTGGGTCGCTTACAGTCATTAAAACTCTATATTTTTCGTATGTCCTCGTAAGCCTTTCCGTCAAATTAACGATTTTATCCGAGGATTTATACTTAAGTTAGGTTCACAAAAACGGTGCATTATAAATGCACATTTAAGATAGAATCTTAACTTTAAGAAATATTGGAGTTAAGTTCGTAAAAGTCTACTTAACTTAAGGAGGCATTGTAATTCCGGGCCCAGGTCTGTTACTCTTGGAGGGGACTAAGTTGGGGCAAGTTTGCACAATCTTTATCCCATTCTAGCATGGTTCAAGTTAAAGACCTAAATTTTGACATCCTTAAAGTGGTACCCATCACTTATTTGTATATGACTCTTCGTAGGTGATATACGGGGCAGGTCAAATGCCTATCATAATGTGGTTATAATAAACTCCTTGGGGTAATAAAGAGGTCATTGAAGGATTTAGATATCATTTGATAAAATATTGATATCTATCTTGGGGAAATAAATGGTGTTGTTAAAAAAAAGAATATAAAAGTTGAATATTTGAAAAAAGCTATTCTTAAAAATATATAATTTGTAAAAAAATAATAAAGTGTCTTTTGAATATTTTCTCTTGAAAAAAAAAATGAAATGAAAATAAAGGTACAAGAAAAAAGAAGAATATAAAATATTGATGCATCGAATTTCTTTCAAAGTAATACCATATTAATCAAAGATAAGCTTACCACATTTATTCTTCTAAAACTTGGGTAAACTGATTAGGAGTGTCAAATATAAAGCTAGGATGGCAGTGTAAACACTGATAATATTGTAGGTTGATCTGTGTTTACACTGTAAGAGGAATGCGACCAGAGTGTCCAAAAGTTTTGATCCATCTCAGGCCAGACATTTTGTCATGTTAAAGTGTATGCTGAGTTTAACAGCAGATGACAATAATAGCCAAAAGTTAAATTTCGATATGTGTCAAACAGTTTCGATCCTGCTGAGTACAAGTTAGTTCCCCCTTGGACACACCTTAATCCGGTACACTTAGACGTTATGCTACCTGTTCCTTATGAAATAATCCGCCAACTTCTCTGGGCGGAATTTTCTATACCAGCTCCCACTCTTGATAGATTCTTATAATATGCTGTCTCTCCTTTTTATGTCTTGATTTTCATGTACTAGGAGATGATGCATCGATAAGTTAGGGATCTTCTATGCGAACCAAACATCTATGTGTCTTGATCCATATCGGAATTAAGGGTGAGGTTGGTACCGTTAAATATGTTTAAGCCCTTCAGTAATTGTTTCTATTGACCGTTTCAATGATGTACTTCTTGTGGGGATCTTTTTTGTAATTTGTGTTTCACGTTTGCCAGTATTATACAGTCTTGTCTAAGATGTAGTATCCACTGATAATACTTCTATGCTTTACCCTTAAAGCTGCATACTCTGTAACTATGAACATTTTTCGAAAATTTTCTTTTCTTTTTAAATCATTTGTAAAAGTAGAATTAAGCTATGTTTTCACAATAAAAATGTTCAGTACAGCTAAAACTGCATGGAAAAGTGAATTATCTCATCAAATAGGTGTGTTTTCTCTTGTTGGTAATTATTTGCGTCCCTCCAATAATTCTAGACCGTTGAATTTTAACATAAATGCAGTTGTTTTGATAGTGATACCTTGTTCAGATTTACGAAAATGGTAAACTGTTTACCTGAATTTGAGTATTTTTACTGTGTTCTTGAAAAATAAAAACACTATTTTTAAAATTAGAAGATCAAAAGTTACAGACTATGCAGCTTTGAGCTTTATAATACACATGCTTCTAAGATAGCATTGTTCAGAGAGTGTCTGTTTGTCACTTTACTTGCTTGTAATGCTTGTTATTAAAGAGTATATAACCTTCAATGGTGTTGTTACCTTAAATGGTGTATTGGTTAAATCCGGGATACTCTTGACCCTACACTCGGACACTTGCAGCATTGTGATCACCTGCTTGGAAAGTGCTGACCTCTTGGCTCTTTTGTGTTTGTTAATTTTTGTGTTTTTGTCACTTTTCCATATGGTGTCTCGTGTAAGGTGTGGTACTTGATTGTATTGATTCCTGATCGTTGTCTTCTTTTTATACTATGAGGCAAAACATTCTGCACAGCTTTAAGCTCATTCACTTGATACGAAAAAGCCAAAATATTGACAGAACAACCCCTGGGCAGTATTTGTAGAGATGTAGAGGTGTGTGAAAAGACGTAAAGTTGGTGATACATATTGTAACGTCAGGTCATCCGATCCAAAGTGCAAACGTCTCTCACAACATTTCAGAAAGAAAGGACTGCTCTTTATGGCAGACTATGTCTGCAAAAATCTTTAAGGTGTGGGCTTAAGGGCAGGCTAATTAAGGGTTCGGAGTCTATACGGCTTTTTCAAGATACCAGTTAGTCTCTGTAACTGAGAAGGTAGGGTTGAGCTCTACCTTAAACTAACACTAACCAGTTCAAGTTACCGGAAGTGATGACCGAATTAACGCTGACGACATTTTCAAATATTTTGTTTCCTTGGTGTGAAACCAAATAAAACTTGATAACTCATGTGAATCGACTGCAGTCAGTTAAATGCTATTTTTGACTCATTTCATCTGTGCTCATATGTAACATTTGTTATCTGAGCCTAGAAATAAAGAGATTTTTTTTTGTTTTTTGTTTGTTTCTAAGTTGTTAAAATAAACCTAAGTTAACGCCAACAGTGGTGGCAGCTCAGTTGCCACCCGTTTAGGTATAAACGTACACTTTCTTTACTACTGAAAAAACTTTTAGCCAAGTGATAAATGCGTTAATGTTTCTTCCCAGTTAATCCACGGTTGAAACAGCCCAACAGGGCCATGACATCAAAACAACGTCGTATCGACGTCGATGCGACAGCATGACGTCGCATTGGCAATGATATTACGTTGTTTTAAGGGTGAGTGCCTGCAGGGAGTTGAAAGGTTACACCAAAATCCTGGCAGTTAAGCTGCCATCAAATTTGGTGTAAGTTACACTTATTTTTTTAAAAGTGTATGGCGTTATTTTCACGAGATAATGGCTCATAGCCTTATTAACCCTATAAATAAAGAAACATAAGTTGTCTTCTGCATTCGAGATTGTCATTTGTTTTATGGTTTATAGAATTATAATTCCAACTCAATGTTTTTATCGTTTTTTCGGCGATTTTGATTGGTCCGTTGGTAAAATGAAATGTTTTTTACACTTCAATAAAAACCCGCGTATGAATATTTGATATCTGCCTTGATTTCACAGTGCTAACGAACTGTACATACATAAAACTTCGAACACAAGTGACAAGTAGGGTACCATATTGTTGTGTCCGAGATAAAACATTCACCAGTTTAAATATAGTTAAACATGTTGAAATCTCATTTGAAAACCCTAACACCGTATGAGGCTGTATCTTCAAAGCAACAGGAGGAACTCTAATGCCCCAGTCACACACACACTTACGGACCCTGCGGATGGTACGTAAATCCCGTCCGCAACTATCCGTTCATTCCGTAACAATACGTATCACATCCGCAGAGAACGTAACAGTTCGTATCTTATCCGCAACTTACCGCAAGCCCATTTACATCCGCGCCCAAATTTTGAAAAATATCAAAAAAGTTCTGCGGATGAAAACAACGCAATGATGCGTAACGCTAGGCAAGAATACGTAATTATTCGTATCCTATCCGTATCTCATTCGCATCTAAACGTATCAAAACCTATCATTCCGCATTCAACCCAAAGGTGCGGACTAGTACGGTTTCATTCGTGTCGTTACCTTTAGTAACGCTTAGTTACTTATCCCATTCGGCGTATTTTACCTATACAGGCAGATCATTGCGGATAGTTGCGAATGGTTGATTTCATATGCGGATAAATACGTATTCTTACGACCCCTTAGGTGGATGATGAAGCCCCTTGCTACAGCGCCTCTGGAACAGGAGAGTGAGTATCCTGCTTGATTAAATCGATTCCTGATCTTTGCCCTCTTTCTTTCTTTCTCTTACCAGACGATGTGTTGAAAATGCCTTTGGCATACTAGCCATAGGGGCTAAAATAATATCGGGAGAAAGTGTAGGCAGAAAAGACTGAATGTTCTAAGATTTAAAACATGGATAGTTTTACATGAATGTTCATGTATTATTGCATTTATTAAATCAGATGAAGAAAATTGATAATGTGTGAGGCTCTGCCAGGGATGTTATCTTTTATCATTAATAAATGGAATAAAGTCCAATAATTTGTGATCGCAAATGCAATATTCTATTTATCATAAATACATATTTGCATTTGCCTTTATAGATAAAAGTCCTAACTGTCAAGAATCTTACCTAATATTGCTCAAAAACCGTCATACAGCGTATGTGTAACTTATTTGTATATTATTTAATCTACAAATGGATTATCATAATTATGAGCCAGTGCATGAATTTCCAACAATATGGTATGTGCGACCAGCAAAGGCTCAGACCAGCCTGCGCATACGCGTGGTGTAATCAGAGCATTTACTAGTCGCTTGAATATTCTGAGTGTAAGCTACTGACTGAACATCTTTTGGAGGTTCTAAGCTAAAAAGGATTTTGCACAGGCTCGTCTGAGTCTACACTTGTCAAAATGCCACAGTGTAGGAAATCACATATAGCGGCTCATACTATTTGCATGGCCTCTTCATCTTCGTCTACAGTACCCAAGGTCTCTTGCTGACTATGCCTGGCTAGACTAATAGTTGTCATCCTGTTGAGATTTTTGAGGTTGAGAATGTGACTTCTAGAGACATGCTAATTCTTCTTTCGATAGGGTCCAAAGTCTGCAAGTCACAATCAGATCAACTAAGTATACGCAACAGTCCGCATCTAAAGGTACCTAATCGCACTAACTCGTATCTAAATGTAAGGGAAGGCAATGAAAGGAATGTAGTCCGTATCTATTGGTGTCTGTCCGCATTGTGTCGGTTCAATGGAACGCATCAATCCGCTGACATTCGCATTTATCCGCAATGATCCGTTACTACCCGCAACCATAGGTAACTGCGTCTTGCAAACGCAAAAAGATATTAGGCCCCGCCCTCATTTTTCTGCGGACGACTGCGGTTTGATCCGAAACTCTCCGCATGAGTCCGTAAGTGTGTGTGTGACTGGGGCATAAGAAATGAACCTGATGACGTGGTAATGTGACGTCACTTAACACAAACAGTCACGTCATCGAAGAGAATAAACAATGGCTACATCAACACCGGAATGTTTCAATACAGTTTGACAGCGTCAAGACGAACTTTTTAGGTTAACGCTTAGGGCATACTAACGTGAGGATTTTAGGCTGGGACTTGTGAAGGTAAACTTGTGCTTTTTAAAACCCTGTCATTCCGTGGAAGGGCCTTAATCTAAATGCTCTTCAATGAGCCCAGCAAGCTAAAGAAAACAATTCCAAACTAAATGGAGTTGTTTTTTTAGCTCATACTCATATACTCGCTCCAAATAGAGTGCAATTTTAATCATTATTTAGCATAACAAAGTTTTGAACTGACATAATTTTCAAGATGGCTGCTCAATCTTTCATAGACAGCGGGTACGAACTATTTTCCTTCAGTGGGCTTTTTAATTTGAAGTATTGCCAACAAACCTTTAAAAATGTGCTGTTTTGTTCCAAAGTTGGAATTATGAGGAATGAAATTTAATTTTTTGGTTTTCATCGATGTGTAAACTCCGGCGAATCACTCACAAATTTAACATAAAGCCCTTCGGGCTTTATTAAATTTGTGAGTGATGTAAACTCCGGCGAATCACTCACAAATTTAACATAAAGCCCTTTGGGCTTTATTAAAGGACCAGTGTCTATAAGGCCTGTTTCACGGCCACTATAAATTTCCTTTAAACTTTGTGTAATAAAAATAGCATGTCTTAGCTGTAATATCATGAAATGCTGGATCAATAGACGAAGTTTTCTGAGTTGTATACTCATTTGAAATGGGTGGGGTAATTCCACCCCAAACAGGGTTACTCTACGAAAACGACTATATCTTTATAACCATATGTAGCTGGGAATCAGCCATTTCAAGATTATTTATGGGATAACAGATATAAAAACTGAGATTTATGATATTTTAAAATGTTTATAAATGATAAGTATATACTCACTTGAAAGTCATACCAAAATTTTAGTATTTTTTCTTCGCCAACTTTGCGAAAAAACCACAACATCTTTTCATGCTTGAAGCGATACAATTGATGGTTATAGGTTACATTGTATATAATATGGTGATTACAAAATTATGAGGAACTGTTTCCATGGCGATTATTTTAAGAGTTATCTGCCCACAAAACCAGGGATTCTTTATTGTTTTTCAAAATTTTAGAGTGGGTTTGCATGCATTAGAAATTTTAATACATCATTGATTCTAGGTTACACAATGATTGCTCATAGTGTGTAGAATGAAACATAGGTTTCACATCGCTGATATGATCTGGTAGTCAAAGGTCAAAGTCACTAATACTTAAAACCTTTCTGCGGCTCAAAAACGCGAGCACCTATTTCATTTTTTGACCTTGCATATTCATAATTGCTACAATATTTGCATATCATGTGAAGATTACAACACATGTCTCAGAATATGGATATGATCTTGAAATCAAGGGTCAAATATTCTTTAAATCTGTCACACTGCTCATAATACAAACTCCTCTTTTGTGCATTGATGAGGTATGTTTATATTAAGCACAATAATTGCTTATAATGTGTTGATTAAAATAAAGGTTTCAGATAGCTCATATGACCTTGTGGTCAAAGGTCAAGGCCAGAAATACTTAAAACCTGTCAATTGCTCTAAAAGCAAATATTTTGACCTTGACCTTTGAATCATATGTCATAGCAGCGACCTGAAACCATTGATGATATCTACATATTTTGGCAATTAGTGTGCAAAATATATATAATCTTAATCAAAACTACGAGTAGTAAAGGATACTCACTTTACAAGTTTAAATATTTTTGAGTTTTAAATATTTGACATTTGACTGGAAAACAGAGAGTTTCTTGTCATCTACATACCCCAGACAAACACTGTTGCTAATATGAATATCCTCCATCGAAAAAGTAAGAGCAGTGGCACTAGAAGCCAAACAACCTGATAATATACATATATTTATATAATTAATTTGCATTCATAGAACCTCTATCAAAGACTACAGAAGTTCATGTTGTGAGCCGTAGGACCGATTCTAAATACATTGACCTTTGATCCAAAGGTCATATTGGTTCTCTGAAAACTACATTTTAATGTACCCACCTTAAAGAAATCATTTAGCTTTATATGGACATCTTTTAACAAAAACGAAAAACAATACGTCAACATTTGTAAGATATATTTGACCTAGACCTTTTACTCCAAGGTCATAGCAGTAATCTGAAACTTTCATCATAATCACCACACAATATGCGAGTGCAATATCCAGTGGTAGAGTGTTTGAGACAAGATAGAGAGGTTGCGGGTTTGAGCCTCACAGGCGGAACTGTATATTGTCCTTGAGCAAAGTAAAGAAGAAGGCAAAGGTCAGGAATCGATACAATCAAGTTCCAAATATGACCCAGGACACAGTGTGGGAAGGTGATATAAACACAAGAAAACATCACATACAAGGGAGCCAAGAGGTCAGCTCTTGCCCAATAGGTGACCACAAGACTGCAAGAAAAAGACATGACAGGCAAGACACATTAAATCCTGCTTAGTGCCAGTTCAACCCAGTAAGAGCCATCCTGACATGACTTGACTGAAAAAATATTGAATGGGATAAAAAGGATCAAATCAAACAAACAGCATACCATAGGCAAACAATCTTCCAAATATGAACACTCTCGCTCAAGAAATGACAGAGGAGCTCGCAGTATGGGCTGTATATAGGTTTTCGCAAGTGCAACTTTGACGTTGACTTCAAGGTTACATCAGCGATATGAAACCTTCGTTTTAAACTACACTTCATAAGCAATTATTGTGCTAAATATGAAGGCGCTCCATCAATGCATGAATGAGGAGTTTGTGTTAAGAGCCGTAAGACAGATTTTAAGAAATATTTGAATTTTAACCTTAACTTCAAGGTCATTTATATATTCCGAGACGTTTGTTGCAATTAACACATGATATGCAAAAATTGGGGCGAATTTGAACACCCTCAGTCAAAATAAATGAAGAATATATTTGTGTTTTGAGCAATTTTACAGGTTTTAAGAATGTTTGTCCTTGCCCTTTGACACAAGGTCATATCAGCTATCTGAAATCTTCGTTTTAGTAGACACATCATACGCAATTGTTGTGCTAAATATGAACACATCCCACCAATACGCAAAAAAGGAGTTTGTATTATGAGCAGTGTGACAGTGTTAAGAATAATTGACTTTGATCCTTCATATCCATAGTATGAGACTTTTGTTGTAATCTACACATGATAGGCAATAATTATGGCGAATTTGAACACACTAGGTCAAAAAAATGAAAGAGGTATTCGCGTTTTGAACCAAAGACAAGTTCTAAGTATGTGCGAACTTGACGTTTGAGGTTATATCAGCTATCTGAAACCTCTGTATTAATCTACACAACATACGCAATTGTTGTGTTAAATATGAGCACATCCCATCAATACACCAAAGAGGAGTTTTGTATTATGAGCAGTGTGACAGTTTTATAAGAATATTTGACTTAATTTGACCCTTGATTTTAAGGCCATATGTATATTCTGATACTTTATATAATCTGCACATAATAGATAATCATTTTGGCGAATATGTACACACTAGATCCAAAAAAATGATAAGAGGTATTAGCGTTTTGAGCCATAGACAAGTTCTAATTATGTGTGACCTTGACCTATGACCACAAGGTCATATCAGCTATCTGAAGCCTTTGTTTTATTCTACACACCATGACAAATCAGTGTGTTACCAAGAAGTAATGATGTATCTAAAATCTCTAATGCATGTATACCCACTCTTAAAAAAATGGAAAAATAAAAACCGCTGGTTTTGCGGGCAGATAACTCTTTAAGTAATCACCATGGTAACAATTCCTCATAATTTTATAATTACCATCATATATACTATGCTACCTCTAAACTCAATTGAATCCATTTAAGCATGACAAGATGTTGTGGTTTTGCGTAAAGTTGGAGAAGAAAAAATACTAAAATATTGGTATGACTTTCAAGTGAGTATATACTTATCATTTATAAATATTTTAAAATATCATAAGTCTCAGTTTTTATATCTGTTATCCCATAAATAATCTTGAAATGGCTGATTCCCAGCTACATATGGTTATAAAAATATACTCCTTTTCGTAGCGTAATCCTGTTTGGGGTAAAATTACCCCACCCACTTCAAATGAGTATACAACTCAGAAAACTTCATCTATTGATCTAACATTTCATGATATTACAGCTAAGACATGCTACTTTTAGTACACAAAGTTTAAAGGAAATTCATAGTGGCCGTGAAACAGGCCCTATAGACACTGGTCCTTTGTGAGTGATTCGCCGGAGTTTACACATCGATAAAACCCAAAAAATATAATTTCATTCCTATAGTATTTACTATAAAATACCTGTGTACGGAGAAAATGATATTCCAAGAAATCCAAGAGAAACAGCTCAAAGATTGAAATATCACTGTTTTTTTATAGTTTATCCACACTTCCCAGCTAGTTTCCTCATTAGAGTCGAGGTGTTTCTCATTATACGTATAATGTATCTAGCTTTTGAAGCAAACGAATTATAGAATAATTCACTAAGGATAGTTGTAGGAGTATGTTTTATGATTACTCACGCTAAGGAGAAATCGACATTTATAGTTTATGCCTGTCAACAGCGAAGACCCAGATCAGCATGTTCATCGTAGATGGCATGTTACTTAATTTGAGATAATAGATTTAATGCATAAATGGAACACTGAATGCTCGTTTACCTTCTTCCGTGTTTTAGACTGACCAGGGTCTTTGACTGTTCAAGATTATGAACAGAGGTGCCGCTGTTTCGTATTCAGACAAAACGTATGTAATAATCATAACTTTATTTTTCGCTCAGGCGTATCCAGCTTGGGCTCAGTTGAAGTTTCTACGGTGACAATCGCCGTTTTCACCGCACATGCTCATTATAAGCGCCGAAGCCATAACACTGAAAAAGTTACGGAAATCAGAGGGAGACTACTATACCAAGCAATGATTCCCTACAATTACGTCCCTTTTCGAATTGGAACTTCTATCTATCTATCTATCTAACTTTAACTACATAAGGTTTACCTTTCTTGAATGTTACTATTTTTATTACGCACGTGCGAAGGCTGCGTAATTGGAGCTACGCCAATGCTTCACTGTAAAAATAAGTGTAAGTTAACACCAAAAGAGGTGGCGGCTGAGCTGCCATACCTTTTGGTGTGAACTTACAGTTAACTTATTCATACAAAACCCAGCAGACACTATAGGAATGAAATTTTATTTTTTGTTTTTTATCGATGTGTAAACTCCGGCGAATCACTCACAAATTGAATAAAGCCCGGAGGGCTTTATGTTAAATTTGTGAGTGATTCGCCGGAGTTTACACATCGATAAAAAACAAAAAATTAAATTTCATTCCTTATAATTCCAACTTTGGAACAAAACAGCATTTGTAAAAGGTTGTTGACAAAATTTCAAATTTTAAAGCCCACTGAAGAAAAATAGTTCATAACCGCTGTCTATGAACGATCGGGCAGCCATCTTGAAAATTCTGTCAGTTCAAACTTTGTTTTGCTAAATAATGATTGAAATTGCACCCTATTTGGGGCGAATGTGTGAGTATGGGCTGATTGGGCTCAAAACAACTCCATTTAGTAGCAATGCTACAGTCACTAGGTGGCGCTGCGCAGCAATATGCGCAGAACGACAAACAAACCTGACCTCGCAAGATCTAGAAATACACATGTTGGTTTTCCGTTTTTAGCAGAAAGATAACATTTGATTGGTCTGCAAAAATAACTGAATCTATTTTAAGATACATTCCCGGATGTGTAATCCTGAAAAAATTGTCGTCCAACCCGCAAATATAACATAATAAATAAATTTGAAATCTTCGATGGAAAAAATACATATAATTACAGTTTATTACAGTCTTTTAAACATAAAATGTTACTTAAAGAATATTTCGTCTAGCGATTGCAAAAGTGTTTTTACATGAATTGGTTGGACAAAGTACTTTTTTCGATCATTTTCAGACCTTGGTAAGTTTAACCGCTATGTTAAAAATCATTCGGATATGTTCTATTTTTTCGCTATGCAGACCGTCTACAGCAATAAAAACCGAAGCGTCCCGAGTGTAAAAATTCTGCGAAACACAGTCGAAAATCAACACAAAGTCAACATTTTGACCATTTTTAAGTGTTTTAACAGGTATATGAATGAAGTTTAGACGTCATATTGCTAGCACAAATACTATTTGACATTTCTGTAGAAGCCCATATGCGTGACATGTCGATTTGTGTATAAGAACGATTAGATTGTTAGAAATCAAGTGAGGTCAGTTTTCCACATTTTTTCCTTGAATATGCAAAATATACAATGTTCAGTGACCCCAGGCTTACAAAAAAATTCACCAAAATTACATTTCTGCATATTTCTTTTTCAAATAAAGTTTTCATGTATAAGTAAACCTTACATCATAACATTGTGATGCAAAATATGTAAAAATAACAATTTTAAAAAATCCGTAGCATTGCTACATTTAGTTTGGGAAATGTTTTCCTATGTCAAATATACGCACAGCTTGCTGGGCTCATTGAAAGGTCCTACCACGGCACGGATCGAAGCACTTACCTTCACAAGTCCTGCTTTAAATCTCCGAAGTAGATCTAAGATCTTAGCGTCAATTTTAAAAGTGCGATTTGACAATTTCAAACTGCGTTGAAACATAAGCCTTGCCATTGTTTTGATGACGATTCTCTTTAATGACGTGACCGTTTGTTAAGTGACGTCACATAACTCCCCATCCTGTTCATTTCTTAGAGTTCCCCCGTTGCTTTGAAGATGCACCACCATGTACAGCGTACGGGCTTTTAAATAAGCTTTAGAACACGCTTAACTATATTTAAACTGGTGAAAGTGTTATAGTTTAATGTACAGTTCGTTATTATTAACACAATCTACCACTGTGATATCAAGGCAGTTATCAAATATTCCTACGCATGGGCTTTTATCGAAGTGTAAAAACAATTTAATTTTGCCAACGGACCAATCAAAATCTCCGAAAAAAACGATAAAAGCATTGAGTTGGAATTATACAACCTTAAAATGACGTCAAATCAACGTCGATGCGGTCATGACGTCGCATCGACGTCGATAAGACGTTGTTTTGACGTCATGTGCCTGCCGGGAAACATCTTTAGGTTCACACTCCAGCAGTGAGAGATGTTAAAACATTTCTACCTGTTTTTCTTGTATTTATTATTGGGATCAATGCAATCTAACAGAACATTGTTTTTAAAGAAGTTAAAAGGTTACACCAATATCAGTGGCAGTTTAGCTGCCACCTAATTTGGAGTAAAGTTACACTTATTTTTACAGTGTAGCTACAGTAGTAATGGGTGACACTCTGGCACTTTTTTAAGCCTGAAAAGAGCTAAGTTCTTTTCAGGCTTAAAAATTGTGCCAGAGTGTCACCCATTACTGCCAGAGTGCTACCCATTACTGCCAGAGTGCCATCCCTTACTGCCAGAGTGTCACCCATTACTGCCAGAGTGCCACCCATTACTGCCAAAGTGCCACCCATTACTGCCAGAGTGTCACCCATTACTACGAACTACGTTTTCATAGATCAATTGAAGCCGTTAGTGTGCATGGCCTAGCGCAGCAGAAAGGATAGAACAAATGATACAGATCAGGCGGACAGGTTGTACAGTAATTGAAGCGCGCTGAACCTATTTATGCTGAATACGGTAACCATACATTCTGTTGGAATATCAGTAGCGGATGCTGGTTGAATTTTACAATCATGCTTTTATCCTCTTTTTTCTTCTCCTATTTACAATGCAGACCCTTATGACATAAAGCCTCAATAACGCTCTTTTTACTTGAGTGTTTAGAAAATATATTTTCCAAGGAAATGAAAAATCAAATAAATAGAAGTTTATATAAATAAATCAAAATGAACATGAGAGCAAGATAAGACACAGGTGCCCTGGAGACAGTGTCCAACGCTCGTGACACGTTTAGGAGACAGAAACCTAGCCATTATTCTAACATTATAAATTTAAAGTATAGTTAGTATCGAGCTTTGGTCTCATCACCTGCAACATTTTGTGTTATTTGAAAATTTTAACTTCTAACAGTCTCTAACTTCATCGGAACGGGTTGGTTAGTTAAGTAAAATGTATGACTAACATGTTTATTTTATCATGTTTAGATAGCTTCTTAAATTTTCAGGTGGAAGCTATATAGATAATCTACTGAAATTTCCGATTATAATGTAAAAAAAAATATAATATAAAAGATGTAATAAAATTGTCGTCTGTTTCAGTCGTGACTGATGCTTTCTGAGTTAAGTTGCTGTCAACACCACCCATCCCCTCTAAAGACATATATTTTTACTAATTGATAGTGGTACCAATCCCTAGTGGCTATACCAGGCAGGTCATAGGCCAATCTTTATGAGGTGATAATGAGCGCCTTGTAGAGGGTAATAAGAAGGTCACATGAAGGGTTTAGGGGTTTTATGATAAAATATTGATATTCATCTTGGGGTAAGAAATTTGGTTTTATACAGGTAAGTCCCCTCTTGGAATCTCTTTAGTCCAGTGAGATATTGAAATCGAATTAATCTCACCCTAATCAGTTAATATACTAATGGCATCTCATATACTGAAATATCGGCCTTTAAAACAAACAACAACCCAACAAAACAACAACATCAAAGCAAACAAAAAAACCCTAGTCAAAAATCCAGAAGACACGGCATCTCAATAACAGTAAAACCTGTGTATAACGGCCACTTTCAAATGACCGAAAATTGGTTTTCAAGATATATTATCGCTTTATGAAGGTCAAAAGTATTGCAGAATGCATTCGGTAATACATTTAACCTTCATTAAGCTACCATTTGTAATTTAGATATTTGGTTTGTCTATTTTTGAGTGGCCGTTACACAGGTTTTACTGTTTGTCGAATCAAAATCTAGTGTCTTTTGAAAAACTAACCAGCGAATGCTTACTAGGAAAGCCTAGTAGTATCCGTGCAGTTATTGTTGTACTGTTAAATCTATACTTCTATCATCTATGTGTGTTGGGAGATGTCTTAACCCAGTACTACTTCAAGTGCACAAGGTTGGTCTGAACCATATTCCGGGCCCATATTTCAGTCAATATTATCCGTCGTTGTACCTGATCTCTATGCTCATTGAGCATGACCTACAATGACAATGATTTATAAGGGAATACTCATCGAACTTCCCCATCAAAAACAGTATGAATCACAAATATTATTATGGGTTTTGTGTCACCTCAGGTGTGACTCCATGACACGATAGTCGTATTCACTGATTATTTACCTGAATCGAGCCATTTTAAGCTAGTGGGAGGACCGCCGTGGTGTAGTGGATAAGTCGAGTCCCGCGGTCAATTCCCGGCTTTCCAAATCCCGTTTTCTGAGACGCTTTAAAACCAGAACCACTGCCGGTTGAGCCTGCGGGTGCTCCCGGACATAAAAACAAACAAACAACAAATACATATACTCACTGGCCCAGCACTCGTTAGAGCCACAAAAAGGAGAAGAAAAGTGATCCAGCAGACCCACAACCTCAAAACAACGTCGTGTCAACGCCGATGCGACGTAAAGATGTCGCATCGACGTTGATACGACGTTGTTTCAACACCATGACGTCGATACGTTGTTTCGACGCCATGACGTCGCATAGCCGTTGATATGACGTTGTTCCGACACAATGACGCCGCATCTACGTTGATACGTTGTTGTTTCGACGCCATGTGCATGTTGGGAAGTAACTTCTTTTAAATGCGTATAACTATAGCTAACACACAAAATATGGAACATGTGCAAAGGGGTACTTGCATCTCTGCCCACGCATGGATTTTCTTTAAACTTTGCATATAAATGACTCATTATATACAAATTATGAAAATGTATTTATCGAATTAGATAGTTAAGATTAAGGCTTAGGAAGCAACCCGGACTTACTCCACCTTTGAGGTGATACCTGACTCTAAATGCCCATGTCCGAAATCTATAGTTTTGTTTATTTTAATGATTTGTCATCTAGATTGAATCCAAAATACCATAGGTATTATATTAATACCACGAAACCATTTGGATAAATTATGGTTTAAGTTTTCTGAAGATGTGATTATAAAATTTCAATATTTTTTTTTTCAAAAATTTACAAAACATTCATCATTGAATTCCTAAGATAGAAATGTTCTAGTCTTTGTCAAGATATCATATAATCACAAAAACATGCCATATATATCCTGCTGATCTGAGCCAAATTTCATGAAAATCCAAAACCGGTAACTTTGTCATTTCCTACCTTTAATGGGTAAAGGTCAGTTTTAGCAAAATTAATTATTTAGTTGAAATGAATCAATAACTCGACAGAAGGAGGTTGTTTTTAAATCTACTTCAACTTATCTTAAAGAAAGGCATGTTTAGCGAATTATAAATGATTCAATGGCCGAAAATGCCGAAGGTCATGGCCCTATATCATGGCACTATGGGGCAAAGACAATGTGTATCACTTCCTCAAGTCCTGCATGATATTGTTTAAGAAACATAATATTCTAAAAATAAACTTGTGAAAACAAGAAGACCAAACATCCTTTACATCCCAACTGAACAAGAGTAACAGCATTTTGGTGCCGTGACCAGGATAAAGTGTAACAGAGTTCATTTAAGGTATCATAGAACAGTGTTCTACATGAATAAATGAGGTCCAGAAACGATATTGTATGCCTGGAATAAACAGCCAGCTAAAGTATAAATATTGCTATTTGCTGGAAATCAGCATCAGTTTTACAAAACAGAATGAACAGAGAAGATTTAAGCATTAAGCTAGCAATACCTTTGAAGCCAAGAGTTCTCTGTGACCAAAGTGGTTAATTTTAACCAATAGGTTTGACAGGCGGTTGTTCTTATCTTATGAACCAAGTTTATTAATGAGGCTTACAATTATAAAACCATAGATATAAGGTTCTTCTCCTGGATGAACTGACTTGTCATAAGGTTTATCTTCTGTATGAATTAAAATTCTTCATAATGTTACATATTAAGTGTACCATTGGTTAGATGAAGTTTAAACGTTAGAGACTAGATGTGGTGAGTACAGGTGTCACCATATTGTATCATTTTGGGATATATTATTGTGTAAGCACTTCATTAAATAAGAATCGTGGCACTTAATATCAAAGAATATTGATTTTTTTCTTTTTCCAATCCATAATAGGGGAAAACACTGAAGATATCAACTTCTGCCAATAAGCGTAAAAGCATGGTGGTTCAAAATAAGCAAGTATTCAAGTATGTTTTACACTGAAACATAATTATTGATTTTTTTACATTTCAATGAATTAGGGCCATGTGTTTACATCAAGTTAAAAAAATACGTTACCTGTCCTCGAATTTCATGAAATTTGGTCTACATATTCTTAACATATATGGATAGTTTATATGTTGAAATGGTATCTTGACAATGACTGCAAGTTGTAAAAATTTTAATTCCAAATTTGACTGAATACAAAATATACAGTTGAAAATTGGGGTACCATGTCATAAAAATGAATGCCCACCCGTTATCCTTATACATACAAAGCCATTTATAGTATCAATGAACTTATCAATGATATAGTCATTTAATGAAACATTTCTCCGCCTGTTACATGATATGTCAATTACTTTAGAAATGATTATAACTGGGTACCCTAAGGTATTGTAGTGATATCATACATGACGTCATATATAAGCAATGGAATTGCATAAAAACTCAAATGCACCATAATTATAAAAGTCATGCCCCAGACAATTAATAAACATAATATTATCAAATTCAAAGCGTGGGCAGATTCCCATGTTAATTTCCTATACCATGTAAGAGCCCCTTTACACCAATTCACATTTTACACTTTTCCTGCAATTGAACTCCCACAAGACAGACAGACAGACAGACGGACAGACAACACCAAAAATAAGGCTATCTTAATCCATTAAAATGGAGGTTCCACTGAAATGAGTTATCTTACTAATAATTTAGGCTTTGATTTCTTTCAATATATTTTTGGTAAAATAAAGATAACTGGGTGCTTGTATCCTAACTCAGTTAACCCTTTATCTCATAGAGACGCCTTTTTGTCGTTGTAGCAAACACAGTCGATCCAGACCAGGTAGGTCTTGTAACAGCTGCCTGATCGTGACCTGCTCTATTTGCTAATAGTAATATGATATATTTGATCTTACACAAGTGGATCTGACAAGTAATTGCCAATATAAAAGTTTATTTATATAATTATTCATAGTGGGTGGAGTCTAGTATGAATATTCATAAAGGAAAGGGTTAAAAAGCTAACAAGAATTTGTTTAATTTATGAATACGTATTTGCATTGGAAATGAAGAACAAAAGTACCATTATCACAACTATTGTATTTTGATTTAAAAAATTAGTTCGATTTTTGGAACGTTCATAGAATCATGAATATTTCGGGTCTGAATTATTCATGATTCCATGCACAGATCAAAAATGAATTTATTGCTTAAATTCACATATTACTACAAGAAATTAAAAATAATTTAGGAAACAAAACAGTTTTTTGTATTTAATAAGTAATCGTATTGATTAGCTGTTTTGTTGGAATGTAAAACGGAAAAGCGTAACAGCCAGTGTGAACACGGACAACCTGTGGAGCAAAACAAGAGACAAGAGGCTTGTTTTGCACGTGCGAATCAGGTGTGGCTCGCTGTCAACCCTAACACCAGTGTCACTGTGGCGAATGAATTCGATGTTCGAAGCTTTTGAACGGGCAGGTGAGCTTGGCAGCTGTCAAACATATTTATGCCTTGCATGAGGATATGAACGGTTGTAAAAATCTAAAGATTCATTTAAAGGTTTTCTTTGAAAATGTAAATATAATATATTGTAATAATTTTGAAATAGACCAGACTAAACAAGTAAGTTTGCCTAGGTTTTATAAAGTAGGAGAAACAGGAATGCATTTTTCTAAAAGCGGGAAAACATGATTAGATCGTATTCTTAATGTCTACCACGGTCAATATGGCTCAGTCTAAAGCACACTTCCGAAAATCTTCAATAACAATTTCTATTCACGACGTGCATATAGATGTTGTACGAGGTAAAATCTTTCTCTTGTTATTTCAATGTAAAATCAATGATCTCAGTAAACACTGCATTAGTCATTTAGAAACAATGCCTTCAAAGTTGTTGGACTTGTACACGACTTGATATGCATGACACTCAAGTCCTGCTGCATGTATATATGCTTTGAGTAACTCTGCAGTATATTCACCAGGTAAGAGCCTTCATATACAATTGTCTTCTTTTACTGTTTTGGCTGATGTGTTGTACAGGCAATGTTTTTTTCGACATTTAAGCTCCTCAACTGACATCACCGCAAAACAATGGTACAACGAAGTTTATCAGTTACGCACATTATTCTTCTAGCCTTCTATAGCTATCGTGTCTTTTATAGCCTATTTTGAACATGCTGAAAAAGAATAAAAAAAATATTAATACATATATATTAAATCATCTTAATTAAGGATGCAACTCAAATGTCTGCTTTAATGGCAAAAGTTAATGTTATACCCAACATTTTCTATAACATTTGGTTATCTTTTTTATAACGTTTGATTAATTTACATGCTAAACAAGATTTTTCTTCAGATATGTGATGCTCTCCATTATCTTTTGGACATTATATTTATAAGATTTGGCTCGAAATGTTTTAATTGTAGGTATTCCAATTGTGCTGCACTTGTTGCAGATTTGTGTCTGTTTTGTTATGAGAGTGACTTCAGTTTGTCTCTTTCTGGCAACTATTTTTAATGAAGATAATGTTATTGAATCATTTTACTATACCTCAAGTTATCTAGATTACTTGTTTAATATTGATAATCATTATTCCAAACAAATGGTAGGTCAGATATATCCCACTAAGAACTGCAGCTAAATAAGGCTAAATCCTTTGACACGAAGTCCCCTTTTTGGAAATGGTCCATAACGATTGACATAGTTTTATCTAAAATTAATAATAAATGGGATGGTTTTAATTTTAAAATAGTTATTTTCCCATTGCTTGATGGAGATTTTCCTCGCTCCCCTTCCTATGGTGTAGATATTTCGCAGTAGATTCGTTTTGCGAGAATATTTTCTAATGTTAGTGACTTCAGCAAAAGAAACCAGTTTCGACTTCTAAGTTAATAACAAGGTTATCGAAATCATATTCGTTTAAATGTTTTTTTAAATTCTACCACAGGCACACAGAGTTTATTGTTAAATACACTATTGGTTTAAAAATATTCTAAAACAAGACGTATAGGAGCCAGTATTTTATGGTGATTTAGTTTATAAATTAAAAGAAATGTTGGAAAACCAAGAATTCAAAAAGATAATCAGTTGGATATGACATGGATATCATTGGCCAGTCTGAATGTCTGGTTATAAACCCAATAATGGTTTACAGCTATGGTTTCCTCATTAACTGCACGGCGGTTGTTCAAGCCTCAGACTCAATGACGGCCTTGGCGTAAAGCTTTAATCCCTTGGTTGGTGCCTGAAACTTGTCTTTGGCTGGCCCCATCGTGGCACAACTTGAGGTTTCTTTAGCTATGATTATCTGTGAGACGTGAGCTATTTTCTATGTTTCGTCATTTTGTTAATTTGATTAGATTGTTTCTCTGTGATGTTGCATTATATAAGTTAGCAAGCCTCCATGGGAGCTAACAAGTTTATGTTTTAACAACAACAGAATCTAGGGCGAAGATTTGGTGCCAGTAAAATGCATTTGGGCACCCAGTGGCTTAGGCTGCTGTCCTTTCGGTTGTTGTTGATTCATTGTTTATTCTTGCTCCCATTTTTGTGTGGGTTCTGTGTTTGGTCCTCGTTTTGTTGTTTAGGACTCTATTACATGCTACTAAGTCATCTGCGGACCCCTGGATAAATTCTACTAGACAATTGAGCCAGTTTCCAGTATACTACAGATACAGATGCTTAATGCTTGTATTCGGCGGAGCTTACCATCCCTGACTCAATTAGAAGTTTTCTTTTGCTCTGACAGTCTGTAAGTTAAGAGCATTTGCTGTTTCTTCGCAATGCGTTAATTTGATTTGGCTGTTCCCCTGTGACGATACATTGTATAAGCTAGGAAGCCCTACATGCGAGCTTACAAGTCAACGTGTGTTAACCACAGCAAAATCTAGGAGGATTGGGGGTGCAGTTTTGTCAGTTAAATATATAAAAGCTCCCTTAGTCCCGAGAAACTCAGCTGCTTTATGTTCTACAGCAATGATTCTGTTGTTGTTGATGCATTATTTGTTGTGACTTCTATTGTATGCGAGGGTTTTGTGTTTGGTTCTCGTTTAGTAATGTAGTTCTTTAGTGCCTTCTTTAGTTTTGTAAGTGTCTTGCTGAGAGAGAGAGAGAGAGAGAGAGAGAGAGAAGGTTGCTTTAATGTAATTTTGTCCTAGCTGTCATATGGTCGCCTGTGTTCTGTGTCTCTTCCTCGCTGTACCGTGGGTTGGTCTGTGGTCTGTGATTATAGCATTTTCTGGTCATACTGACTTGTGATTTATTACATTTTTTTTAAAAAAAAATAAGCTGTCATTAAAATAAAGCTGGCAAGTCAGCAAAATAATATAAAACTTATACATTTTTACGAGATGTATATGGGGTGTTAAAGGTATTAGCACGATCACAAATTGAGCTCCCTTTAGAATGAAATGGTTTGAAATAATCTAACCTTAACATTGAAAATATTAACACTTTTGACTGTTTAATCGCAGCAGGTATTAAGTTCCTAAATGCATTTATAAAAAATCATGGAAGAAAGAAAGGAGGTTAATGATAATCTAACAGGTAGACATAAAGTGATAACAAAGAAGAGACATATTACTAAAACTTTGTACTAGGACGGAGTCATAACCTTCCCTAATATCCTACACTTGAGAAATTGCCACTTGTAATAATACTAATAATTATGCTATCATACAAAGCTGACTCTTCATAAAGGAATATTTTCCATCCTACAATTTATCTCAGTAGTTGTCTCAGGAAATTTCATCTGCTTCAAGAAGGACGAATAAAGGAAACTATACCAAATATTCCTCCTCCACACAAGTTAATATTAAAGGCACATTAATCTCTGAATAAATCCAATACTTATACAATTTTGTATTGAATTCATGACCTGTCCCAATAATCAATATAATTCTGTGGAGCCTGAGAAATACGCAACAAAAGGGAAGCTACCACATGTGGTTTTATTCTTTAAGCTACCTGGTGATTAGGGCGCGAGTTAAATAGGAAATCCACACTAAAGAGCCAGTGCATGAGATTTCCAACAGTGTGGTATTTGACATGTGTAGACTCAGACGAGCCTCTGCAGCCTCTTTTTAAGCTTAGAAACTTTAAATGGTGTTCAGTCAGTAGCTTAACAATCATAGAATACTCAAGCAACTAGCAAAGGCTCTGATCAGACTGCGCATATGCGCAGGCTGATCTGAGGCTTTGCTGGTCACACATACCACATTGTTGGAAATCTCATGCACTGGCTTAAATTTAATTTTTGGACTGAAACCTTTTAAAGTGACGCGAGTATTTTGAGAATAATAAATGAGGAAACGTATACAGCTGTTGATGTATACTAACCTGTGAGGACACATAAAAAGTAAATGAGTGTGCCCAAGAAATGACACAATCGCAGACCACATACCAACCCCTCCTAAACAAATTCAACTGTTGCATTTCAAATTTCAGTAGTCTTGCAGGCATTCATCTTGCATTGTTAGATTCTACAGCTGCCACTAGATGTGGGCAAACCTGCTGGTCTTTCAGTCTGGGCATTTGAAAATTAATGGTGATTCTACAATTCGGTCTATTATCTGTAAAGGACTAAATAAGGTTTCCATTGCCAATAGACTTCAACAAATACTATGTGCCTTACAAGCATTTTGTAATCGGTGGTGCAAGCGAGAGCATGTTGAATCTGATGCTTGAAAACTTGGAAACTAAATGAAAATAGATTTCCTTTTATAGCAACAATTTGGATTTTACCCCGCCTGAACCTAAATTATCTTTTAGAAGTAGATAGAATGTTTTGTTCGCGCCTATAGATAAGGCTGCTACAATACTGTGGTTGTGTAAAGGATGTAGTACATCAACACCCTAAAGCAAGAACTTAGGAGTGCTAAACTTTATGAGCATAATTTGCTTTAGAAAAGTTCTATCGTTGATGGCCATTGGTGACATATGGCTGCTACGTTTGGTGGCTTTGATAATGAGGATCGTGATAAGCTCTCTACGTCATACTAGTTACCCTAATTTCATAAAAGATGACCACATAAAGTATGTATTTGTGCTAACTATTGCTTTTATCTTCTTGCCCCACTGCGATTAAATCCAACGTTATAAAATATTATGAAAAACTTTATGAGAGGAATGGTAAGAGTCTATTTTAATTTATTAAGAATTTAGCGTGGCTCAACAAGAAAATTTATTTTGCTCTGACTGCGTGTAAGTTAAGACAATTTTATTTATTTCGTCACAGTAAATTAATTTTATTTGCGTGTTGCTCTGTGATAATGCATTGCACCAGTTAGGAAGCCTCCATCCGAGGTAAATTTAACTCATTTTGATATCATATATTATTTTTACTTAAAGGCTTAGGACGAGAACATATTGACTGTGCGTCTACAACAACATGCATCTAGATGTTGTTCCAATTTTCTTTCTTGGTTCCTCGGTCTATTTTTATTCTATTTTATAAAGTTTAAATGATATAAAACATCGCCTAAAAGATATATCAAGTCGTTAAAGCGGGATATTTATTGATCTGATTTCCATTTGGACTTTCTTACTGAGGGATGAAGACGTGTCTCTGGGATTCAGTAGAAAAGAGGCTACCTTCCTTAATCGACTTACATCCAATCTGAACTGCCTCGGCCAATTCCGCGAAATTCTGTGGAATCAGACCACGGATGTACATCGAGGATCTACTTTGATAACGCGGGTGATAACGTGAGGCTGACGTCACAGAAACCACGTTAACACAATAACAAGTGTGATTGCCTCAAAACAAATGGCTGAAATGAAGTTTATGTTTTTTCAATAAAATATCGCTATAGCGATATTTTATTGAAAAAAACATTAACTTCATTTATTCTGCTGATTAAACTTTTTAAATAATCAGAATAAAACACGTTCCAATTTGATTTGACCATTTCCATGTGGTCAAGTTGTAAAATTTTGATACAAAAAAGACTGTACAGGTTTAATATTCTTGACTTAACAAACACTTGTTAAGCAGATATTAAGAATCATATCAAAGGTTTAGTCAGTTTAACAAATACTTGTTAAAATTCTATTATAAACACTTTTACACAACTCAATGCTTAACAACTCCTTGTTAAATCTAAATCACTTGTAGTAATCGCTAACAAGTACTTGTTAGGCACTGAAACCTATTTCAAAGCTGCTCTATTATTGACTTAATAAGCTTTTGTTAAAAGAGATTTAGAATTAAGTCACAAGACTGCTTTTATAATACAACACTTTTACCGAACCCAATGCTTGACAAACACTTGTTAACAGTTTCCACTAACAAATAATTGTTAGACACTAAAAACCTTAATTTCAAAGCTGTATATTATTGTCTTAACAAGCACGTGTTAAGAAGAGATTTAGAATATAATCCCTAGATTTGTCATGTTAACAAGTACTTGTTAAAGTTCTATAATACAAAACCTTTACAAAACTCGATGCTTAACAAATACTTGTTAACTCTATATTACTTGCAGTAATCGCTAACAATTACTTGTTAAATACTAAATTATTGTGTCTGGAGCATATCTCATACACTATTTGAGGTAGGAATCCAAATTATATTGTGTGGATGCATCAGGGGATGGGGATGTCCCGATGCATCCACATGTCACATTCCATTTTGGGGTCACTGTGACCATGACCTCATTTCTTGAATAATCATGTCTGTATCAAATCTCCTACATTATTTTATGAGATAGAAATCCAAAATTTGAAGTGTGGATGCATCTTGGGATGGTGGAGTGTCCGATATTATTTGGGTCACTGTGACATTGACCTCATTTCTAGAATAATCAGGTCCTTAACTCCTACATTATATGAGGTATGACGTTAGGGTGAATGCATCTTGGAATGACAATGTTTCTATACCATTTTGGGGTCACTGTGACCTTGACCTTTGATCTCCTTTCTAAAATAATCATTCCCAGAGCATATACTTTCCTAACCAAGCATTGTTTTTACTAATAAAAGTTAAATAAAATAAATCTTCCTCTTAACAAATTCTTTAGCTTTCCTAAATCAAGCACTCTTTTACAAACAAGAGTCTGTTTTAAAAACAAAATGACTCTCCCATTTAACAAATATTCTTTAAGCGTTTCTTTTTACTTACATGAGTTGATTAAAGAAAATTCTTTACCTCTAAAACATTCGTTAGGCTATCCCAAACCAATCATTCTTTTAGTAACAAGGATTTGTTAAATAAAATTTCGTTACCAGTTAAGGGGATATGTCTTTCAAAAGCTCTTACTTGCATGAAAATTTTCCTGTATAAACAAGAATTGCTTTTTTGTCGAGGAGACGGATACTTTTGGCCACATTGTTGTATGAACAACTTATACATCTCACAAAGATCACTTTACGCCCCAACGTACAGCTTTTGAGCAATCAGCAGCATGCTTATCAATCTTTTTAGAGTTACTTAATGGTTTGATACCATTAACAATGCTGTGATATGCTGGATGAACTTTAGAGAAAACCATTTGCATGATCATGACCTACAATTATTCGACTACAATATATAGAAGTATTTTCACCCAAAATGTATAAATTTCTGGTAGAAAAATATAAATTTTCAATTTTTGCTTATGAATTTTTCAAGGTCAAGTTGAAAAATTGTAAATAATACCAGAAATACATAAAATTTGGGTCAAAATACGTCTAAATATTGTAGTCGAATAATTGTAGGTCATGTTCATGCAAATGGTTTTCTCTAAAGTTCTTCCAGCATGTCAATTTGGCCAAAGGTATCGGTCTCCTTGAGATGTGCATCAGACTCAAGGTCAAGGTCACAAAGTCCCGCAAATGTTATGTGACACTCTCCCATTCCAAGATGCAGTCACACACCAAATTTGAAAATTCTACCTCAAAGAATCTAGGAGCTCAATGTCGATTCTAAAAACTATGTCAGAGGTCAAGATCACAGAGACCCAAGGTTGGTATGCTACACCTAGTTATCCAATATCCTAAGATGCATGCACATACCGAATTTGGGAATCCTACGTCAAAGAAAATAGGAGATATACGGCAGACACAAAGCGGGAAGGATGGACGAACAGGCAGTGTGATTACTATATGTCCCACAAAGTTCTTTGGGTCAAAAAATATATCTGCAGATGACAAAAATCATGAGAAATTACACAGCATGCAAACGAGTTAAGTATCATTCAGCGTTTCAGTTATCTTAACAAACATTTGTAAAAATAAGGAAGGGGAAAAAGATCAGGTTAAACATCTACCACCAGGCATTCTGGTTATCCCTTTCAAAAAGTCTTGATCCAGATCAGGTCTGAAAGAATGTTGGGCCTGAAATGGATTCAAACTATGACACCAACTTAATAGTATTCCTAAAAGAATTTTTTTGCAAAGTTAAATTTAAAATTTTGAAATAAATCAACAGACTACATATTTCATTATAAATTTCTTGCATACCAAGATTTAACAAATTTACTCAATACTGTGGGTTCAAAGATGCATGATAAGGGGTAACTGCTTTCAAAAGCTCTTACTTGTATGACATTTTTCAAATGGTTATTTTTTCAAGGAGTCGAATACCTTTGGCTATATTGTTGTATGAACAATTTATACATCTCACACAGATCACTTTACGCTACATCATACAGCTTGCATGCTTATCAGTCGTTTTGAAGTTACTTCCTGGTTTTATTCAGTTTGCAATATTGTGGCATACTGGGTGAAATATAGATAACAATGTACACATGAACTACAGTTATCCAACTACAATATATGAAAGTATTTTGACCCATATATGTATTTCTGGTATCATTTACAGTTTTTTTTTTTATTTTTACCATGAACAAATTATAAGCAAAATTGGAAATATATATTTTTCTACCAGAAATTTGTACATTTGGGCAAAAATACTTTCATATATTGTAGTGAGATAATTGTAATTCATGTTCATGCGTGTAACAAAATTGCAAACAGAATAAAACCAGGAAGTTAATAAAACACCTGATAAGCATGCTGCTGTGTGCTCAAAAAGTTGTATTTTGGGGCGTAAAGTGATCTGTGTGAGATGTGTAAATTGTTTATACAACAATAAAGCAAGGTATCCATCTCCTTGATATAATAGCAATTTTGTTTATACAGGAATAATTTTATACAACAATTTTTGAAAGTAGCATAACCATAAAAGAACTATTATTTTTCATAGAAAAGGGTAAACCATAATGAAAGCAGTATATGATAATAATATTATATACTTGTATAAAGTACCTATTGTGATCAGTTTATATTTTTTTGTTTAGAATGATTCTCATCTATCTTTGAATGTGTTTATACAACAACTGAGATTTGTTATTATTATGGTGTTCATCAACATTTAGCTTTTTAGAGAATGCTGTTTGTCCAAGGGTTTTTTCAGTCAGTTCAACAATGTATTTATGTAATATACCAATATGATTCAGGGTTCGAAAAATCCACTGGAAAACTCGTATTTACCAGTGTCTTAAGCTGCAGGGCAAGTGAAAAATGACTATTTTAAGATATTTGGAGGTTCCTATGCATGTAAAAATAGCTCAGTGGGTAAAATATCCAACTGCTAAGAATACTGTAGTTTTATCTCGTGACACCGCAGGTTTAAATATTGAGATAAATTAAGTTTTTTGACTGTTTCCTTTAATATTCATTTTTAAAAACAGTTTTAAAACAATATTATCTCATCTTTTTATTATTCTATTTATAACTTCAATTCCATTTTAATACACAAAATTTTAGCTCTTTGCCAACTAGTGTCCTCCCCTCATGACCTCTGCAAACACATTGTACTCAGATCAGACCTGATAAAAACAGTGGGTTTGACCTGGACCCAATATGTTTGAAACTCAGATAAAAGATCATTCCTGTGACATTAAGTGGAATTCCTACAACCAGTTTTAATAGGAGATCTGATGTTATTTAAAGAAAATTGTTGATAAACAAGGGATGATGACCTTGAGCCCATGTGAATTAAAAATGAGCTGACAACATGTTAAACATAAAACTTATAAATTGTTGTTGCTGTTACAGTCACATGAACTGTTCGAAACATATGACACATGCAAATGTGTTGTGGTTTTACATCTTTTGTTTATGCATAACATCCTAGTCAAAAACAAAATCTAGTCATTTCTGGACAATTTCTTATCTTCCTGGGTTGAAACAGTATTAAGCATCTGCTGGTAACATTTGCAAACAGTTTGCACCAAGATCAGGTTGGACAAAATGTTGGGCCTGAACTAGTTCCAATCTGTCTGACAGTCTGAAGATTTTTTGAAAAACTTGATTTTGAAAAAAATCAGCAGATTACAAACCAAAATATATGAAACCAACTATATTGATTACATAGGTGTGATAACATAATGCATGCTACTACAAAAAATCTGTTTGATAGTCAATGCATCATCAAAGCATGCAGTGGAGACAAATTTACTTAAAATTTCTTAGCATCACAACCTATGTCAAACAGTTTGGTTCCTATCAGGTCTTTCAATTTGTTGTGTCCATCCTGATCTAGGTATAAACTGTTTGCAAAAGGTTATCAACAGTTGACATTTGCAGTCAAGGAGTTAAATACCATCAAAGAGTTAAATGCTATAACATAATTTATGACAACATAAACAACCAGAAAGCCCTGTGTCCCTCACCTGAGAATGAATGTATATACATGTAAAAGTATAGGAAAGCATAGCTCCTCAAAGTCCAGTTATGAATTATGATGATCAGCACTCAGCAGTTTCACTTAAACTTTACGTGGGTTATGTTCATAAAGTTAACAGTATGAAGAACCTCAACTAGTAAAACATGTGACCTCCACAGCGGAGCCTTATGATTTTTAGCCCTTAGAGGCATAATTTGAACAAACTTGGTAAAGGTTCACTAGATGATGCTACAAACATAATATTAAGGCTCTAGGCCTAGTGGTTTCAGGCTATTTTTTATGTATTCCCTATATAATGCTACTCTTATATACATTTACGAATCTGCTTGCTAATGTATGGCCTATCTTGAATCAGTTAGAACGCACAGCAACGCCACACAGTGGACAGCTTACGTAGCTGTTATGCTGCACAATTGCATCACCCACGATCATGCAGCGTAAGAGCTATGATGCTGTGGCGTTACCGTAGCTTCTAAGCCATTCCAGATACCCTGTATGGTCGCAAGCCGATTTGTAAATTACCATAATAACAAAGGAACAATTGGCCTATCAAAGGGAATGTTGCTTAAAGGAAATTGTTGACATATATCAAACGGACAGACAGACTGATGGATAACGGACATCATAGGATCACAATAGCTCAGGTGAGCTAAAAATGCACCTTAGAATTCCAAATAGTTTTACCAAAGATGAGAAGATATTGCCAGTCTCTGCTAATGCTTTTGATATGTCATTCTCTTCAAGAATAAATGGCTTGGATTTTTATTCTCATATTTTACTCCCATTTGAAATTACTTCATTGTTAGAAGAATCTGTCACGAGTATCTAATAGGCGATTCAGTTGCTTAGTTCGTCTTTTCACAACTACAGATGTTAGTATATAAACATGTACAGAGACTGTCCAGTGAGCTGAAGTCAAAACAGATATTTACTTGTTGTTCAGTGGCAGCTGTTAAAATAACTAGCCATTTACAAAACACTCCCACTAAGTTCTTAATTTCTCTTGGCATATTTTGGTTAAGGATGCTTGTATATAACAATGCATTTAGCATTGTGGCATAGCAATGCATCTAACATTTTGGTCTCATCCTGCCCTTCCTGACTCCTGAAGATAGTTTTGCAGACTGACAATAAATAAATGTATGGATATATTTGATGTAAATGCTAATACTGAATGATGTTGAACAGGGTACAAGCCTTATAACTCCATCTGTGTCCCACTACAGTAATGATTTACAAAGGGACTGATTTATCTTTCATTTGTGGATAAATGGAAAACAGGAATACTTTCCATTTAAACAATATGTGGAGGTGTGAATTCTCTGACATGAGCATAACTGCAAGGCATGCACAATAATTTTTCACAGATCTCTTTAGCACCTTCTTTAAGCCAATTGTTACAATGATTTGATTGTTCAAATCCACAAATATGTTGTGCAAGCAACTGTAGACAGATCTTTGGTAGTCACTTCCAAGAGTATGCAGAGTAGCAATGACAATCTTCAGAATTCACTGAATACAAGGTCTCTTAGATATCTTCTAGCTGACCATAATATGGGTAATATGTTTTCATGTTTCAAGTGTTGTCTCCTTTCCCACTACAAAGAAAAAAACATCACATTAGTAATGAACAGGAGCTACAACATTTATAACATCCAAATATTTATAAAACTGGTATGACCAGACATACTGAATACAGCACCAATGTCTTGTAGAGCACTGTATAATAGACTAGAATTCAGAGAATAGGATGTGTCCCCTGACAAAACAGAAGTCAAACAAGGCAAATTTGTCTATGTTATATCCCTAGCCAAGGTTCATTTTAGAGAAACTTATAAATCACAAAACATAAATTTTTTTTCTCTAACCCCTAACTTCACCTTGGGTATCATACAGATCAAAGTTAAATGCCTACCAACTAGTTTTCAGTGGTTAGTTGAATAAAAATAAACTAACCTGTACAATTTCAACCATGTTGCTGCTTTTTGTGATTCCCTTTAAGTTGATAGGCAACAGGACAATGATCCCATCCCCAGGGTGGGTGGGTGGTATGGTGCGCAGCCAAAATATTTGCTACAATGTTGCTGCATTCGTGATTCCCTTTAATTTGATTATAGGCAACATGACCATAATCTGAAAAAGTTGAATTTAGACCTTTTGATCCCTAGGGTCAGGGGGGGGGGGGGTGTGCCTGAGGGCAAGATATTTGCTACCTTGCTGCTATATTTCGTGAATCCATTTAGTTCGATATGCAACATGACCATGTTCTGAAAAAGTTGAATTTTGACCTATTGACCGCATCTCCAGGTTGGGGGCAGGGGTTTAAAGGAATCTGCAGGCAAAGTATTTGCTACCTTGTGAGTGCATTTGTGATTCCCTTTAATTTGATATGCAACATGACCAGGTTCTGAAAAAGTTGACCTTTGACCTATTGACCCCATCCCCAGGGTCAAGGGGGGGGGGGGGGGGGGGTAAGGGGGTCAGCGGGCAAAATATTACCTACCATGTTGCTATACTTTGTGCTTCAATTTAAGTTGATATGCAACATGGCCATGTTCTGAAAAAGTTGAATTTTGACCTATTTACCGCATCTCAAGGGTGGTGGGGGGAGGTGGGAGTAGTGGAAAAACATGTTCAACCTTGTGGGTGCATTAGTGATTCCCTTTAATATGCTATGATACATGACCATGTTCTGAAAAGTTGGCGGGCTGCCTGCCAAGTATTTGCTACCATGATGCTGCATTCATGATTCCATTTAATTTGATATGCAACATGAACATGTTCTGAAACAGTTGAATTTCAACATTTTGACCCTACCCTAAGTCCACCCAGGGGGTCGAACCCAGGTTTTGGAACAATAATCAAGTTTGATATGTTTCATATTTATTGTACTTCTGCCTGCATGCCAAATTTTATTAAAACATATTGACAACTGAGGGAGTTAGTGTGAAACTTAAATATTTGACCTCTGTTCCCCACTAAGGGGTCAGGGGGGTGGGGTAAAATTTTAGTCACTGTCATGCTTATATACAGGCACTTGGTAATCCTGGTTTTGTTTGTTTTATTTGATTCTTTATGTCCCATCAACAATCTTTCAGTTATAAAGGGACGGGTCTTCCAGGGCTGAACCAGTACTAAGCTACGATTAATGTTCTTGCTCAAGGACACAACGCAGCGACACCAGTGAGGCTCAAACCCGCGGTCTCCAGTCGAGCACTCTACCACTAATCCTGGCCTATAGTGAGAAGTTGTCAGATATTATAGTTTTGGAGAATTCCACAAAAAAGCCAATATAGCTTTTGCATCAGCCTAAACCTATGTAAACTAGAGGAACTGAAGGTCATGAAGCGCTCACCTGATCTACTTAATAATGTTAAAATAGATCAAGGTCAACTACGGCTTATAATGAAACATATTTTGTTTAACATATATGGGGGATGCAGCCATTTTTGTCAAGTGACCAAAAACAATCTAATGAGTACTCCATCAAACAGCCCACTGATTTCTGAGAAAAAGATGTTTAGATAGGTATGTGACAATCCATATGAGTGGTCTTGGATAAAAGGTCATAGGTCAGCTTGACATTTGGTACTTGACCATTGTCTCATTAGGTTTAACATATTTTCTGGCAAGTATTATGGTTTTGGCTTAAACAGTTATAGAAAAATGAACATTTCAATATTTTCCCATGCAAATGCATTAGGAAACAAATTTGAGTTGCCATAAATTAATTCAAGGTCAACCTAGATTTACTATTTGAGCAAACCTGGTAGGGCCCACATGCCAAAGCTACATACCAAGTCCCAAGACCATTGGCCTTTTGGTTCCATAGAAGAAGATATTTAAAGGGTTTTTTACTATATATAGGCATGGTGGCCATCTTGGTCATGTGACCAGAACATTTTGTATAAATTTTGGCTAACCTATCATAAGGAATCTTCATATAATTTTAGTTCAATAGGCCTAGTGGTTTCTGAGAAAACTGTTTTAAGCTGTTGATGGGACTTCAATAGGAGACCTTGGCTGAAAAATCAAAAGTCAACATTGACCTTTGAAACTTATTCATAGCCATTGTCTCATTAGGTTTAACATGTCAAGTGAGAATAATGACTTTGGCTTCAACAGTATTCAAAAAATCAACTTTTAAAAAAAAATCCGATTTAAATGCATTAGGAAGCAAATTTGACCTTGATGTTAAGTAGGTCAAGGTTAACTTAGGATCATCATTTGAACAAATTTGGTAGGCCCCACATCCCAAATGCTACATACCACGTCCAAGGTCATTGGCCTTCTGGTTCTTGAGAATTAGATTTTTAAAGTTTTTACCATATATGGGCGTGGCAGCCATCTTGGTCATGTGACCATAACAATTTGTATAAATTTGGCCAACTTAGCATAAGGAGAAATTTGAGTTCAATTTGCCTAATGAAATTTGAGTTCAATTTGCCGAGTGGTTTCTCAGAAAACAGTTTTAATATGTCGATGAGACTCCAATATGCGTGACTTTGGCTGAAAGGTCAACGTTGACCTTTGGAACTCAATTTATAGCCATTGTCTCATTAGGTTTAAAATATCAAGTGAGAATAGTGACTTTGGGTTCAACAGTATTCAAAAAATCAACTTTTAAAAAATTCTCCTTTTAAATGGATTAGGAAACAAATTTGACCTTGATGTTAAGTAGGTCAAGGTCAACCTAGGATCATCATTTGAACAAATTTGGTGGACCCAACATCCCCAATGCTACATACCAAGTCCAAAGGTCATCAGCCTTCTGGTTCTGGAGAACATTTTAAAGGGTTTTTACCATATGTGGGCGTGGTGGCCATTTGAACAAACTTTCTTTCCCCCGTCCTAAGGAGTCTCCATATGACATTTGAGTTTAATTGGCCCAGTGGTTTCAGAGGAGAAGATGTTTGAAAATGTTGACGGGTGGACAACAGACAGACGGACAGACGCCCGAGTGACTGGTATACTATTAGCTCACCCAGGAGCCTTCGGCTCAGGTGAGCTAATTTACAGGAAACTGTTCTGTGACAGTTATGAGATAAATCAGTATGGCATCACAAGCAAAATTTTGAACACTTTTCCCTTTCCGTTCTCAAATAACATGTCGGCTATCAGGGCTAGAATTTACAAAATGCTTGTCAGAATAGCAAACAGGGAAGTCCTTGATCAGACTGCTTCTTATTCAGAAGCAGTCTGATCTTGATCTGCACTGGTAATCTATGCATTTTTTGCAGGTAACTAGTGTTCGAAATTAAGAACATTTACAGTAATACATACTTTCTATCTATTAGTTCTTTTTCATCTAATGGTCCTGGTAAATCTCTCTTGTTGCCTAAAACTAAGCCAGGGATTCCCTGTAACTGTGGTTTATCTAAGAGGTTGTGTAGTTCATTTCATGATGCTTCCACCTTGTCATGATCAGCTGCATCTACCATATATCTATCTATAAACGAGAAATTTGAGTAAATGGGTCTCGTCGCAAGAAAATCTGTCTTCTTCGTTTCAGACCAGGTTATGCTCAAAGCAGCCTGCTCAGCTACAGAGACTAGTTAGAAAATTGAAACTTGAAAGATATTTTGCTTTCCAGTTAGTGAATAATGAAGGCTCTGACCAGACGGAGCAGGCTGGTCTGCACCTTTGTTGTTTGCAAACCTAGAAAACAGTTTTTTTCGCATCATAGAGGCTCAAATGACAACCCAGTAAAAAAAAAGGCTAAAAAAGTGTAAAAATAAGCATGATTTTTTTTGCTGTTCATTTTCAGATAACCATGTAGACACTAGACAGTACAAAATCCGTCTCAAAGAGATGGTTCTTTTGAGACCCAAAACATATGGTAAAACTGATGGATAAGAAAACAATGTTTACCACTTTCCATGCTGGGTGATCTAACTGGTTCATTTTGTCTGCTGATGCCAATGAGACCAACCTTAACTCTGAATGCTGGGTAATTTTTCATGATCTTTTTATTGTCAAGTCTCAGGCCACAATTCTGATCTCTCACCCCACTAGATAGCTATGCATGCATGTTTAAAGAATGACTTATTTCATAATATTGCATAAATTATGTGCCACATAATAGGTCCAGATAGGCAAATAAATTCAGCATACAATTGTGAATATTTCCTTACCTATCAATTTTAACATGTGTTTTGGGTGCTCAAAAGAACCGTCTCATTGATACGTTTTTTGAATACCCACAACTTGTTTTGCTTCAGAAATAAGAAAAATAATTTTCACATAGGCACTCTTATCTGGAGGCCTGCGGCAAACTTTTAAAATGTTATTGATGCACAGCTTTGGTACCTTAAATATATTCGTTCCTGGCCACTCAATTTTACTTTTGCTGATCCTTTAAATGCTCTTATGTTATGATTGACCCTGGAAGATGACTAGTGACTGAAAGTATCCAGCACGTGTTGACTGAAATGTTGACAAAGTATAAGCCTATGTTTTCCCCAAATGTTGACGAATATTTCGTAAATTAATGAAACAACAGGGACATGATTTTCAATACATTAATGTTTGCCAGATGCCTCTGGAGAGGACAAAACCCTCGGGCTTAGCCCTTGGTTTATAACATGTCCCTTGGGACCTGGCAAGTGTTTGAACCCTATATACATGTATGTAATTTGTAAAGTACTAGAATCTCATGAACTGGCTCAAATGTAATAAATGGACATCACATAGGTCCAGTTAAAGTGAAAATTCACACTTTTTTCAAATGCATTTATTATAGAGCTTACAGTATGGTAGGAATTATCATTCGTTTAATGTGTGTGAAATCCCTTCAATTAGCCTGTAATTAATTACTTTGAGTGGGCACTGGGATCTGGCCATTTTCAGGTCAATGAGCTCCTAACAAGTGGACTGGAAGCACTATGACCTACTTACACACTACCAGACCAGAGTCTTAAATCCTCAATAGTGGAAAAAACCCACAATGTTTCAGAGTAATATTTTAAGCAGTGTGTACATTGATGACTATATTTTGATACATGGGCCGATGTTTGATAATTATTTCTAAAATTCAACCCTTAAAGCACTAATTAATAATATAGCAGACAACATATTTTGTAACAACTTTTTTTCATTTTGGGTACAATAAGACATAGCAAAATCAAAAGAAACTTATTGAAAAACGAAAAACTTTTCTATTAATAGCCCCGCCATTCTAGTTTGCATTTATCTGACTGTTGTTTGTTATTAAAACAAAATATCAATTATCCAATATTGAAATGAAGCAATGTATGGAACCACTAGCAAGGTGATTTCATGAGTCATTTCGCTGACCTGAAATAAAGGTTAATGTCCATCCATTACTGCAATATGGCAGCCCCCAGAGGTTTTAGATAAAGGCGATGATTACTGCTGTAATTAACTTAGCAGATGAAGGAATTATCTATGAAAATTAAATAAGAACAGAATGAAATATTTATTTTTGATTTAAGTAAAATGTTCAAAACCATGAACATACCCTTTAAGCAAAATGTTTTAGCGCAAAATTGTAATTAATTCTTACCCATCAATTTATACATATATTTTGGGTGCTCAAAAGAACCCTCTCAATACCATCTCATTGAGACGGTTCTTTTGAGTACCCACAACATATGTTTTGGTTGATAAAAAAGAAAACACACTCTTATCTGGAGGCCTGACATCAGACCCCACAGGATACATAGCATGTGCATAAAAATGTTACATAATGCTCTGTATGGGACATGTCAACAAAAACCTCAATTGGGCAAGCCCACTTTTCTATTATTTCTATGCAAATAAACAAACATACATGATGAAAATATTTGGGCAAGAACATGACATGTAATACAAGAATCTATCATGAGTGTGAGGGTGGGACCGAGGATCACCGATTGGCATCACGAGGCTTGCCGAGTGATGAAAAACAGTGATCATAAGGGACAGATTTTCCTATCGCATCCTCACACGAATAAGTTTGTTTGTTTGTTTGGTTTGATTCTTTACGTCCCATCAACAATCTTTCAGTTAAACAGGGACAGGTTCCTGGGTTGAACCAGTACTAAGCTAGGATAAATGTGTCTTGCTCAAGGACCACAATGCAGTGAAGCCGGTGAGGCTCGAACCCACAGCCTCTCAGTATCGAATCAAGCACTCTACCACTGAGCCACTGCGCTCCCTCACACACGAATAATGGATAATTTTTCTTGCTCACCACTTAATACCTCATTTATATTGGAAAAATCTTGAAAAAGCCTTCCAGAAAATCCTGAATATGCTGAGATGCGACATGGTGACATCACATTTTAACATTACAATGACGTCAGGGATCAATGTATAGCCAGCGTGCGGCTGTTCGTTTTTTATCTTTCCCTAGGGCTGGTATGGGTATGTGAGATAAATAGAATCCATCATTGGTGTCCAGTGGCGACAGAAAAATCCATACCTGAGGGCCCACCGTTCCAGTGGGAAACCAGGCTTGCGGAGTTTCCCACTGAACGGTGGACTTGAGGGTTGGGATTTTTCTGGAAACACTGAACACCAATGATCGATTCTTTTTCTCACATACCAGACCGTAGGGTACGGTACAGTATATCTGTTGGTGACGTCACTGAGGTCAATGTTTACAGTCAATGACGGGCGCTGTACAAATCAACTTGAAACAGCGAATAAACAGCGCATAAAACAATGAACAAATGGTTATTTTATCAAAATGGATTTACAAGAACTAGCTTATCAGCCACAGTAACACAACTAACTAATTTTGTTGAGGAAAATGAGTTTCTTTTTTTACATTGTCAAGGCTTCCCATCCCGGTGCATTCAGTCACTCAATGCCCAACATGTCAAATATGTCAATCCCAATGCACTCAGCATGTTCAAAGCATTGAATAAATGTTTTACATTTTGCTTTATACCATGCTGAAGGCAGACTTAAATTGCTGAAATTTCAGCATTGACATTTTTCCTGACTGTCAACAATTCAACTTTCGTTTTCGAAGGAATACAGTCTGGCGCCAAAAATGTCACGTTTGGGTTATCTTGCATTAATTAGGAACAGGCTCCGTATGGCTTATCTTGTATTAGTTACGCTTATCTCATATGGGTAGTGATGTGGGACAGATTTGTCCGACAGGGAGCTAACATAGGGATCACTCAACCTTGTATGCATTGGTATGTGAGAAAGTAATATCTCACATGGGTAAAAACAACAGATATCCCGATCTGGTGTGCGAGAAATGCATATACCCCAAAGTATCCTTTTAAAGCCCATGCTGATGCATCAAGTGGTCTTACTTTTGGTCTGATCATGAGTCATCATCTACACCCATAATGATAATTTTTGCAAAGAGAAGTAAACTCTCTAGCGAGTACATAGTTTGTGCAGGCCTGCATGTGCCTTCTTTTCTCAAAAATGGGATAAGTGCCAAAATCTCATTATTTGCCTAATGTTCATGTATTGTGGACTGGTGCTCATCGGGGACACATGCATCTTTGTTGGTTTTCTCATCAAATCAATCATTTAAATCTTTGCATGCTGGGTAATTTGTCATGCTTTGTTCTTAATGTTGCCTGCTGACTTTATTTTCAAATTAAATTAAAAAAAAATCCCCCAAAAATCATTAGGGAACACTTTCAAACAGTTTGGATCCAGATCAGGCAGACATTCTGTCGGTCCTGATCTTAGTCCAAACTGTTTGCAAAGGTTATCGGCAGACTACAAAGTCACAACTAGCAAGGAGAGTTAGAGATCAACTTAATGCATACATTTGTATATAATAAAAATATTATTTTAGCTGGCTCAAATATATCAACATATACCTACTTTTATGGTAACATTTCCTTTTGTTATTTTTCTCATATTAAAGCCTACAGTTGGTAACATGTCTTCACTAAATTGGCCCGGCTGAAAACAAACAAATAAATAAATAATTAAAAGTGTTTCATAGGATAACTACATCCCCAACAACCAAAAATTGGGTGAAGCATACTTACCAAGTGACCTGATACTTCTCTGTTTTAGCACTAAATTTTGAGTTACAGTGATAAGTCATTTTATAATAGCTGTAGTAAACTTGACAATGAAGTGCTGGTGGCTGGTGCAACCTTCATGAGAAAGCCAATGTCAGCAAAATCTAATGATTTCTTTTCCATACATGTACTATTGCTGTTTGTGTGCAAGTTTGATCATAATCCCCCTATTAGTTTAGTAGATAGAATGCACACAAAGGTGATTTTTTCAACTTTGTATGTATTGTATTGTATTGTATTGTATTAGAGGTATCCAGCCTTGTGGGAAAGAGGTATCCAGCCTTGTGGGAAAGGGCTGACCTACTGGCTCTTTTTATTGTGTTTTTGTCTCTTTCCCATGTGGTGTCCTGGGTCAGGTGTGGTGCTTGATTGTATCGATTCCTGATCTTTGCCTCCTTTCTTAATTTGAAAGGCTCAACTCCTAAGAACCACAAGGCAGAGAGAGAAACCACCACAGCATGGTAGCTGACACCCTGAGATTATTGTACAGTCAAAAAACAAGAGGGCCAAGAGGCCCTAAATTGCTCAACTGAGTTTTGTTTAAAGCTTACATATAGGTATCTGTTGAAAGCGGGCCATGTCCCTGGTGACACCTATAGTGGCGCCAATTTTGGCCCCAGGGGCATAATTGGAACAAACTTGGTAGAGGTCCACTAGGTCATGCTACATACCAAATATCAAGGCTCTGAGCCTTATGATTTCAGAAAAGAAGATTTAACCATGTTTTTCCCTCTATAAACCTATGTAAAACATATGACCCCTAGGGGCGGGGCAATTTTTGGCACAAGGGGTATAATTTGAACAAACTTGGTGGAGGACCACTAGGTGATGCTACATACCAATATAAAGGCACTAGGCCTTATGGTTTCAGACAAGAAGATTGTTTACTTTTTCCCCTATATAAGCCTATGTTAAACAAGTGACCCCCAGGGCGAAGCCATTTTTGGCCCCAGGGACATAATTTGAACAAACTTGGTAGAGTCTACTAGGTGATACTACATACCAAATATCAAGGCTCTAAGCCTTATGGTTTCAGACAAGAAGATTTTTTCATGTATTACCGCTATAAGCCTATGTAAACCATGTGACCCCTGGGGCCGGGCCATTATTGGCCTCAGGGGCATAATTTGAACAAACTTGGTAGAGGTCCACTAGCTGATTCTACATAGAAAATATCAATGGCTCTAGGCCTTATGGTTTCAGACAAGAAGATTTTTCCATGTTTTCCGTATATAAGCCTATGTGAAACATGTGACCCCCCGGGCGGGGCCATTTTATGCCCCAGGGGGATAATTTGTACAATCTTGGTAGAGGTCCACTAGGTGATGCTGCATACGGAATATCAAAGCTCTAGGCCTTGTGGTTTCAGAGAAGTAGATTTTTAAAGTTTTCATCCTAAAAATCTATTTTTAGCCTGGCCCTTCTCTCAGAATTACATGTAAAAATCAGTTTACATGTAAATTACATCTCATTTTACATGTTATTACGTGTAATTACATGTAATGTTACTGATTCGACATGTAAGTAACATGAAGCTACACGTAAAATGAGAATTACATGTAAAAACATGTAAAACTCAACAGGTTTTTACATGTAATTACATGTTATTACATGTAAAAGTGAGACTTAGAAAACTTTTATATGGCAAAATATGTAAAAAGTTGGACTTAGCCAAAAAAATAATCTGTAAAATGAACAACCTCAAGACTTAGAAAGTTTTTATCTGTAAAAATGTGTAAAAGTTCATACTTAGTTTTATATTTGAAAATATGAGAACTTAGATTTTCCACAACTCACCAATCTGCCTAATACAAATTAGACTGTTATAATATATTGTTGATTTTTTTTACGAACACCATTGCAAATGCTATTAAGCCATCAAAATACCATGATGTACATTTAATTGCTCAATTAAACAGTCTTAACCTACGAGGATGACCATTTTTACTGTTTGTACTATTCATGAGGTTATTTGTTTTAGATTTAAAATTTAATTAATGTTCAATATATTTAAATAATCTACCATGAAAATACCATTAAAAGTAGTTGAAAGTAATGGCTGACCATGAATGTGATGGCATCTGATATTCAATGGGTCCATAAACTCTTGTTTAATGCCCATTATTAAAATATTTCTATGTAAATCCATATTCAAGTCTGAACAGGAAAATAATGGCCAATGGAAACATGATCCTGAAAATTCATGGCCATAAAAATGCAAATTCCATTCTATATACATGTAACATTATATATAATTTGAGGCCATCAAACTAGCATAGGTAGACATTTCATAAGGCCATTGTTTCTGATTTTAAGCCATTAAAATGCCATGAAATCACATTGGATCGCTCATTAAAAAACTAAACTAATGAAAATGGTCATTTTTCATTGTTTATAAATTATTTATGGGGTTTATATATACATTGTAGCCATTAGTTCAAAAGATATAGTGCAGACACGGCTTTCTCACAGAGTTATATGACACTAGTGACCTTGAAAATTAAGTAAAGGTCACAAAAATTTAATCATGTCCTCTCAATGATGTGTCTGTGCGAGTTTAGTCAAAATTCTGGCCAATGGTTCAGAAGGTACAATGCAGACAAGACGTTTTCATAGTTATATGACCCTGGTGACCTTGAAAATTAGATCAAGGTCGCCAATTTCTAATTAATTCTTAAGATCCTCCCAGTGGTGTATCTGTGCCAGTTTGGTCAAAACCTGGCCATTAATTTAGAAGAAAGAGTGCAGACAAGGCTTTTTCCTAGTCATATTTGACCATGGTGACCATGAAAATTAGGTCAAAGTCACCAAAATCTAATCATTTCTAAAAGTCGTTCCAATGATGTTTCTGTGCCAGTTTGGTCAAAATCAGGCCATTGCTTCAGAAGATAGAGCATAGGCAATGTTTTCATAGATATATGACCCTAGTGACCTTGAAAACTAGATCAAGGTCACCAGTTTCTGATCATTTTTATCATTCTCCCAATGGTGTATCTGTGACAAGTTGGTCAAAACCTGGCCATGAGTATAGAAGAAAAGATGCAGCCAAGGCTTTTTCATAGACATAAATGACCATGTTAACCTTGAAAATTGAGTCATGCATGGTCACCAAAAGCTAATAGTTTTTTAAAGTCCTCCCATTGATCGATGTATACGTGGCAGTTTGGTCAAAATCTGGTAATTGCTTCAGTTCTGAGAGTGCAGACAATGTTTTTTCAAAGAGCTTTATATGACCCTGGTATCATTCAACATTAGGTCAAGGTCACCAAGATCTTATCATTTCCTTTAAGCCATCACAATGATGTATCTGTGTCAGCTTGGTCAAAATATGCCAAATATGGCCATTGGTTGAGGATATAAAATCCAAGTTTTTTTATGCTTGTATGACCTTGATAATGATCCTGGTGACCTTAAAAATCGGGATCACTTAACTAAAATTAGATCAACAGCTCCAGCTAATGTCTGAACTTTCATGGTCATAAAAAAAATCTTGAAAAGCAAGCATTTGCCAGGAGGTACATTTTTCGGAAGAATTTATGTATCAATGTTCTAGGGCTGGGGCCAGTCTAAATTTGAAAGTAAGGAATAGAGCCAAGATGCGCACAAATCATCCCTTTGTATGATACATAACTTTTATATAGTATCGTCTCAATGTTCCAAAAGTAAACAATCAGGGGCGTGCCTGAGGGCAAAATCAAAGTACGCAGGGGGTGGGTATGGGAGGGGGTAGGAGGGGGTATCCCCCTCCCATACGTTAGGAAAAAAATCAAAATATGAACTAAATGACTAAATGGTGGCTTCTCCTGCATTTTCTGAACCTAAACACCGACTTAATTGTTTCCAAAACAAAAGTGAAAAACAGTCAAAATCCTATTGGTTCAGGATTATTACAAAATCGGTATACTTGTAATGTAAAGACCTTACCCGGGTGAGGCATGTTTTTATTGCATTTTTCGCGATTTAAGACGTTTTTATTTTTAGGACATTCAAAAATTAAAGTACGCAACTGCGTACTTTGCGTATACGCAGGCACGCCCCTGACAATGCGTGTTTTACCAGTGCCATTTTTTTTTCAAAAAGAAATACTTGTTGATATTGCGTCCCTTGGCGGAAGTGAGGTCGCTTCAGCTTTTGTTTCAATTTTCGAAATTTTCTCAAAACATGTGCGCCAGGAAATAAGTTGCAACGATCATTCTGCACTTGCGAAGCCTCGTTAGTATAGCTGTCCATTGATGAACCTATTGTGTAAGTATTTTCCATTATTTACTTTTATGTACAATATCGAACGTTTGTGTATCAAACAAAAATATCGATCGTCATTCCAAGAAAGTTTGCTGCACTGTTTCCTAATGCCCAAAATTGTTATTTCCTTTCCACAATCTATTCCATTATGTATTTAATTTAGTTTGTAAAACGAGAGAACAATGTTTTTAAACTTAACTTTACTTTCCTCCATTAATTGTGATGTTTTTGTTCTGGAATTGAGGAAATCTCGACAGGTTCCCCACCCACTAGGCTTGCATAACGGAGAAAATAATTAGTTGTATTTTAGGAGCCTGAGTTTTAAAAATAATAAGCATGATATTTTGATTAAATAAAAGCAAGGTCTTACTACAAGAAAGCAGCAACCTAAATATTTTTGTAAGGCATTTAATTTTGGCAGATTGAAAGATTACCTGTAATTTCAATAACAAGTTGGGCTATGAAAAACATTCTGCAGGAGCAAAGGCATATGGAAGTATCTGTTTGAGTTTCAAAATAAAAGTTAAGCTTTATAAAGGCAAGAACAAGTATAAAAAACAGCATTGTGAGGTAAATGTGATCACTTAATTAATCAATTTAATAAAATGTTTTTAATATTGAGTGAGGATATTTCACTAGAAAGAGTCTGGAGAAAGCGTGATAGCTCAGTGGTTAGGCACTTGCCTCTGGTGCTAGAGGTCCCATGTTCGATCCCCGCTCGCGGCGAGGAAAATTTCGGTGTCCGAACATGCTTTCCCTAGTGTCATTTGCAGGGATGACACTTGATAAGTGCATCGTCCTTCGGATCGGGACGTTAACTGGATGTCCCCTGTGCAGGGAGAGTCACCCCTTGTGCAGGTTAAAGAACCCTACGGTAATTTCGATATGGTTACTTGTAGGCTTTTATCCTGCACCCGGAGTGTTTCAAAGTACACCTGCCGATAATACTCGAAAGAGGGTCTGGCAGTATATAGAGAAAGAAAAGAAAGAAAATATGATATGTCGAATATGGAAAATTTTGTATTGATACAAATATCATATCGAAAGATTTGACTGATACGCAGACCTAGGGAAAACCTATCGTATGATATAGCGAATATTAATAATTTTGTATCAATACAAATATCGTATCGAAAGATTTGACTGATAAGCAGCCCTAGTACGCTACAGTATTTTGGTGTATTTCAATCGAAACATGAAAAACAAACGATGTTGATCTAAATATAATCCCTTTTTCTTTCTAAATTTAAAATGCGCTTGCATGTTTCCTTCAGAAAAATGACACATGACATGTACACGAGAAAAAGCTGTGTAAACTGATTGAAGTATTGCCAACATGACGTTATGCATACAATATATATCTGTGACTTACGCTGTGAAATAAAAATCACATCTGGGTTGTAATTGTTTTGTTGAGCCTGCTCATGCATAATGTTAAGGTAACTTTTCATTCTGTAGACACAGTCAGTTCATTAAAACATTATTAAACATAAATCATGTTTTTGCTATATTCCGCATTTAAAAAGCAGTTATTTGAAAACATACGCCAATGGGCTTAGACAGTATTTATACGAGAACAAACATGACGAAAATACAAGTCTTTTTTACTGAAGTTTAAAATATTGGCCAGGTACATTGGTAAACTAAAATGCTTTAATAGGAAACAGGTTGTTATGGGGTTCAAAAGCTGAAAGCTGGTTTATTAGTTATTCATATTGTTGGGTCCTTCTCTTTTCAGTGAGAAAATATTAAATGATAATGAATATCAATCATTTTGTATAGATATTCATATTGTTACGAAAAATGATTGATACCCAGCACTAGTGTAGACCCAAATCTGACTTCTCCTGTAGGAACAATTTGAGCTGGGTCCATACTGTTGACCTCATTAGGTTACCTAAATAAGCCACAACATGAGATTTCCAACATTGTGGTATGTGCGACCAGTAAAGGCTCAGACCAGCCTGCACATATGTGCAGTCTGATCAAGAGCCTTTGCTAGTCAATTAAATATTCCATGACTGTTAAGCTACTGACCGAACATCATTTGGAATTTCTATAGGCTAAAAGGAGGCTGCACACGCTCACCTGAGTCTACACTTGTCAAAATGCCACATTGTTGGAAATCTCATGTCATGGCTCATTAGATTTAAATTATGATTGTCAATGATGTACAGCAGACAACTTATGCAGATGACATTTTGAGTTTTTGATGCAGTTTTTTGCTGGCGCTTTTAGGGTTGATAGACAAGGTCTTTAGACACACATGAAATATTTTTTTCAGGGCATGAAAATGGATATTGCTAGACTGACAGTGACACCATCCTTCCCAGCCTTAAACAATTTCCGAAACAAGCACAAATGCCTATAAAGTCGTCAGGTGAAGTGATACTAGAAGTGAACCGTCCTTGTTTGTGTAAACTAAACTTAACAATGTGAGTACAAAATAATTGTCATATTGTTTTACACTATTTGCCTGCGTACATCACACACCTATTAAATGCACAACGGTCTTTTGAGCCAAATCCGCAGGGAAGTCTTGCTTAGAACTCGGTGTAAGACACACATCAGTTTAAGAGCTTTAGGTTCGCCAGAAGATGCTCAACCCTTTTCATTCTGATTGATTTTCCAATCATGCACTTAATAGATTATAGAATTGCCCATTTTGTATTTGAAGGGTCACAGGTAGATTTTTCAAAATTACGAATATGGTGTATTTCTGCCATGAAGATTTGGTTTTGTCTTTGCAAAACAGTGCAGACCCTGATGAAATGTTAATTGTAGTTGCGGGGGAGTGCAGTGGTAGAGTACTTGACTCGAGACTGAGGGATTGCAGGTTCGGCTTCGCCGGCGGCTCTGTGTTGTATCCTTTAGCAAGACACAATAATCCCTGCTTAGTACTTGTTCAACCCAGGAAAAATTGTTGAGTGGGACATAAAGAATCAAGTCAAACAAATCAAATCATTGTAGTTGCATTTCATCATGGTCTTCACTGTTTACCAAAGAATCTGGATATATTGATAGTTTTAGATTTTTATGCCTGCTTTTTCTCTAATTTTGAACTCCATAGAAACCAAAGTCCATCCGTCGTCTGTTTCATTTCTGGTAAAGTTTTGTATCTGCTCCTAAACTGTTGGACGTACATGTAGCAGCTTCAACTTTACAGGTGCAAATAGGAATGGTGTATTTGACGGTTGCCTGGGCAACAATTTGTGTGACCTTGGCCTCAAGGTCAAAAGTTAAATAACAGCATGCCCACTCATATTTCTGTTTGGGGGTACATGTACCCCCTGGTGTTTCCATTTGGGGGTACATGTTCATTTTTGAGGGTACACATATTTTAGAGCTGTTTTTTCATAGTAAACGTATAGAGGCCATGAAATCAGATCATTTAGATGTGTATAACAGTGATATCATTATGCTGTGAAAATGCTAATAAATGAGCCCTGCAAGTAGCCACCCCACCCCCTGCAAAAAAAACTAAGTCCGAACCTGAGAAAAATTTGGGCATAGGTTCCCCTAGGGGCGTAAGCCCGGTTTCATTCACCCCAAACCACAATAACCCTAGCCTTTGAAAGTTTTGGGTAAAGACAGAATGAAGAAGAGTGGGAGGGGTGACGGAAAATGTAAACAAACGTATCCAGATCACCCTCTTCTTCAGAATGATAGATGATTTTTGAAAAATAGAATACAGTAAAATGTCACATACCTCTTAGATTGTGTTACTCCTATATTTAAATTAAAGCTCTGAAACGTGTCAAGCAATTTATCAAGTTTTCTTCTTCCACACATCTGTACTTTCAATTTTGCCTGTCCACTTAACATGGCATATGTAAGCGTAATGCTGATTGGTTCAGTAGTAATAGACAACCAATCAATATTGACTTTACTAGAAGCGTGGTTGACTGTGGCCCGAGATTTGCTATATTATACTGAACAGTTTACTATCAATGCAAGATACCAGTCAGCGGTAAATCTGAGCCGATAATTCTAAAAAAACTGGACTTGTTTTCTTGAAAATTTCATGAGATTCACACACAACGTTCACTGGTTATGCGTGCACAAAAATTACTCTACGTTTTTGCACGTAGGTACCAAATGATAAGTGCGTGCATGACCGTTTCTGTGCGTGAATTACGTACTGCAGTACGTGAATGGGCATGCTGAATTAAATAATGTATTTTCTTGTCAATGCAAAACACTTGGACCTAGCAACTTCAAACTTTGGAGGTGCATAGGTTACATGATGTACTGGACAACATTTCATGTGACCCTACAGCAGGTATTTGCAGTCAAGTCTTAGAAGCAATGTTTTCAAATTTTTTGTATGGAAGATTTATTTTGTCATGAATTAATTTCTGTTTTACTGAAAAATGGCTCAGTGCAATGTGAAAAGAGATTTAATGTCATGAGAACAACATTGTCTCAGATCAGATTATGCATCCACATAATTTTATCAGAGCCATTGTTTGCTGTCTGGATACTGCCTATTCATTTTTTTAAACTAGCCTTTGGCTAGCCAGGCCTATGTAGTAAAGTTAGTAAAGGCTTGTTTTTTATTTTTCAGCTTTTAACCATGTTCACAGATCCTATTAAATAGAAGAGTATACTACATGTACATTTATTTGTTGGTGCTTCCAAAGATCTATTCACAAGTTATAACCTATCAGTCTGGGAAAGGTACCATTCCTTAACATCTGCTAAATCCTAATGCTGGTTTGTACAAAGATGCAGCGCTTTTTGGCTAAATGGAACATCTTACATTCTGCTACAAGACCATAAACTCTGCTGTTAGACACCATCTCATGAACTGTGCACTACATCCAGGTACAAGAAAAGACCTTACAAGAGTTAGACAGTGTTAAGAAACTTCACAAGTTTGAATATTTGTGTTTCTGTAGATCTACCTAATGAAGCTGATTTGAATGCACCTTACAATTTGCATAATGTTGATTATAGAAGACTCTGACACTTACAGGCTGCTGTACAGAATCATTGTGCTTTCTACACATGGGTGAAAGTTTAAAATTTCCAAAATCCTACATTTTTGAAACTCCACCTCAAAATGTACAAACAGAGCTCGCACAGACCTGGAAAAGTTCTTGAATTTGACCTTGGTCCTGGAAAATTCCTGGAATTTTAAAAAAGTGCCTTTTGTCCTGGAATTGTCCTTGAATTTTGTAAAATCTTGAAAATATGAATTAGTCCTTGAAAAATATAAAATACGAGTCCTTTCGGATTTATGGGATGCGCAAAAAAACTTTCTGAAAATCGCCCAAAACTGAGTGAAAATCACTAGATACACCTCCAAGAGCAAGGTGTGACTCCTATTCTATTCAATTTGTGCGATAGTCCCGTTTTTATCACCGGAGTCAGGATCAAAGAAAACAAGCCTTTTCACTTCGATGTTTTCGGCTGAAAAAAGTGCATTTTTTGCGTTGTTTAATACAAAATTGGGAAGAAATTGAGTCCTTGAAAAAGGAAAAAAGCCCTGGAATTCTGTTTTCCCATTTCCGTACAAACCCTGTACAAACTATCAACATTTTTTTAAAATTCAAATTCAGAAAATTTGAAATCTAAGTAGGGAAACTATTACAATCTGTTGAATTCTGCATTTTAGGCTGACTTTCAAGATAAAGTCAGCCTCAAAATTCTGAATTCAGGAATAATCTTGAAAACTTTCACCCATGGATGTCTTCAAAGAAAACCCAGAAAGTGCTGTGTAATTGCATAGAGAAGAGCAATGACAATCTTTTTTTGTGTTTTAATGGGACAAAGACAAATTTTTAGTAGACTAAGTAGGCCTCTAAATCAAGCATGTAATGAAAAATTACTTGTTTTATTTTCAACCAAAACATATGGTGTGGGTATGCAAAAGAATCGTTTCAATCGACTGTTCTTATCAGCACCCAAAACAAATGTTAAAATTGATGGCAAAGAAAATATTTTCAAATATTACACTCCAACTTTTTGTTTATCAGAACCTAGCACTATTACATGTAGCTATTTAATAAATTATGATTAATGTTTAACCATGTTAAGTCTTTAAATACAGCCTCATTTTGCATCAGTATTAATTTAGTAACCCTTTGAATGCTAATTGCTCCTAAATGTGTACTTTGGCTTTACAGTGAAGACCCAGATGAAATGCTGCATTATGCAGTTTTTCATCAGGGTCCTATCTATACTATTTGCTAAAACAGAAACAATCTTCAGAGAAAGAAGTGTAGCTAAAATAATATTATACATTGCAGGGATAATGTTGGGATGGACCAGCTCAAACCATTTTGTGAAAAAAAAGTAAATGTTTAGCCAAGATGAACTTCTATTTTTGGCCCCATATATAAGTTATTCAAATATATCCATAGTTTTGCTCTAAGGTGCATATACCTGTAAAGGATTGTACATCCAGTTTTATAAAGGGCCCATTAAAATTTTAATGGGAAATGGATTATCAGCCCATTTAGGGCCTAGCTTTATCATTTTTGCCATTTATGGGCCAACAATATCCCTGCATTATATGTATAATATTCTAAAAACATATTTACGCGTAAAATTGAAATTGTATGTGTACTCTACATGTAAAATTTTGATTTTACATGTAAATTTTGATTTTACATGTAAAATCTGTGCTTTGAGCATTTTCTATTCTATGTGTAGAATTTTAATTTTACATGTAAAATGCTACATTCTTATTTTACGCGTAAAATTCTGTGGGTTAAGCTTTAATATTTACACGTAAAATTTCACATGTAGAATTTTAGCTTTACATGTAAAAACTCTACATGTAGAATTAAAATTTACGCGTAAAACCCAACATGTCAGTTCAAGAATTTGTTATAGCAGACATTTATTTACGTGTAAAAATCATGTTACTTTAGAGCTTACATGTAAAGACGCGTTATTACATGTAAATTTTTAAATGTTGAAGTCTTCTCTCCTTTTGTTTAAATTTTTGTTTAAATTTTTCTACACGTAAGAACCTGTAAACTTCAGTCCGAATACTCCACGTAAATATTATTACATGTAAAAACATGTAAATTACGCGTTATAACATGTAGTTCTGAGGGAAGGGGTGTGACCTATATATGCAATTGACCGGAGACATTTGATCAATTTTTAAAGAGGGCTATATAAGGATCATTCTTATCAAGTTTGGTCAAAATCCAGCCAGTAGTTTAGGAGATGTCATTTGAAGCAATTGTTGACGACGGACACACAAGGGACGAGGAACATTCAACGATCACATAGCTCACCATGAGCCAATGGCTCAGGTGAGCTAAAAAGGACTGTAACTCAAGTCAAAGTTTGTGAATGACCTCCAAATTGGAACTCGACTTGTATTTTTATGATGCTTTACTCTTCTGTAAAATTTGAATGAAATTGGTGCATTCCTTCAAAAGTTATTGATCAGAACCACAATTTAGCCAAAATATGTCAAAAAGAGCCATAACTCAGGTCAAAATTATGTGGATAACCCCCCTTTACTAACTTGACCCTTCTGTAAAGTTTGAATGAAATTGATGCATCCCTTCAAGTGCTACGGGCCGAAAATCAAAAGTGAGACAACACGGACAAAGCCAAGTTAGCCAACATGATCCCTATAAGTCGAAAATACTTCACAGGCAACACAAACACATCTGGGCCGGGATATGATAAAAGAAACCTTTAGGTTGTGATAATCAAAATATAGCTTAAATTGCCTCTGTAAAAAACAAACTCTTGAGCATTAATGGAAAATTTGACGCAATTAATTATCTTTAATTTTAATGAATATATATGAAGGTTATATATATAGAAGCGACATATGTAACCTGTTTTGAATGTGATGTGGGGCAAGTTGTTTACCCCAATATGATGTCGAGTACTCACTACAGTTGCTTTTTTGTCATTTATGTCTCAATATAAACATCTAACAAATATAATGTTTTTACATGCATTTGCTATGTTATAGTGCTGCATTGATAGAGTCAAGCCTCAGTTCGATATGTATTGTGATGCAGACCTTTCTGATAAAGATAAAGAAGCTTAACGTCGCTTATAATGTAACAGACAACATTAGCTCATGAGCTATTCTGCGACATAACAATTATATCGTTAACAGATACTTACCTGTATTTATCTCCCTAGCACAACCCCTTTTTATGCGAGCGTCAACAAGGGAGCTGCTAGTACCATTTTTTACACCTTTGGTATGGTGCGGCCGCGGGATTCGAACCCACAACCTCCCGCTCCGAAAGTGGACGCTCTACCAACTGAGGTCATTCTGTTCGATTATTTTAGGTTACATGTAGATTCAGACACACAGCATTTTTTAAAAGATTTAATTTCATAACAGGTTCAAAAACTCAAAGTCAGACTAGAGAATGAGGTGCACATTAAGCTCCTGACTTGGTTTTACCCAGGTGTTGGTTACTTATACAGGGCTTACCCTGCCATTAGCCATTGTAGCCATTTGCTACTAAAAGTTATGAGTGGCTACAATAATAAGTCATTGGCTTAAAGTACACTCTGGGTGGTTGATAAATAACATACAGTATTTGTGAAAAAGTGTATTTTGATCAGCCTTTGGATGCTCCAATATTGTTTTTATTATTTCTTGCCACTTTATTATTGTGCCATATTTAACTCTTTGGATGCTACTATCAGGGTGTCAAACAGTTTGGATCCAAATCGGGCCAAACATTTTGTTGGGGCTGATCTGGGTCCAAACTGTTCGCAGAGTTTATCAGCATTGCTAGTGGGCAAAGGGTTAGATACAGAACAACTTGTGATACTACTTTCTAGCTTATCCCCTGGCTAAAGTCAATTTAATTTGCCTCCAACTTTTACGATTTGACTAAAGTGTTGGCTGAGCCAGGGTAAGCACTGCTTATTGCGGTCGGCCATGGCCGGCCGCTTATATAAACATCATTCAAAACACACATCAAATTCAGGTTTTGACTAAACCTTTATGCCGTGCTCATGCCATATTTTATTCGCTGCCGAACAACGAGTGGGGTACCAAATATTGTGGGTTGACCTACAGCGCGAAGTAAACTGTCCGTGAAATCTGTAGGGCTACCTATAGCGCGAGGCAAGCTTGTTTACGAATTTAGTTTTCACAAAGAAGGCGTCAACTTGCCCTGCTTATATAAACGCAATAAGTATTAGCTTTTCAAAAAAGCTGGCTAAAGTCAAACGTCCCAAAGTCAAAACGTCCTTGATTGGCAAAGAGTGCGAGCGAACTTAACATCAGTAAACGTACTTATGTGATTGTCATCCACATCTGATCACATAGCATTACTATGAATTCAGGCACTGTCTTATGATGGTCATGACAAACAGGATTAATGCCCCCAGAGGGAGGTATATATTAATCAAACTGCCTGTCCGTAGTGTCCTAAGTGTTTGAGTGTTCATATCATATCAGGAGTATATCTCCTATATTATTTTAGCTAGGAATGCCAAATTTCGTGTCTTAATGCATTTAGGGTCATGGAGTGTCACACACCTTTACCACTGCCATCAGATCTAGAAAAATCTTGCCACAAGCATAAATTCTAGGAATCCCAAATTTGGTTTGTGAACAGTGACAAATCACAGTTCAGATGTTAATAATCAGAGCTTAGAATAAATCTACATGGACAAGCTCTAGAAGTTCAAAATGGAAGCATGCAGCGGGCAAGAATACATACAATGATAGGGCTAAACGACCGCCAGCTTTTTTGAAAAGCTAATACTTGTAAATCAGTAATAAGCTGTTGTTAGAATCAACCTCCTCCTTTTCAATGAATCATGTAATCTTTTATGTTCGAAAAAATGTACCACAAATAATGTCGCTTACTCTTTGTAAAAGCCAAAAGTTGTTTAATTTTCATTGGAAAAGTTGTTGTTGTTAATGTATTATGTTAACTGGGGTTAATTATCATTAAGATGTTTATTTTAAAGGAAAGAAAAAGAGAGTTGCTTGATTTTCCATGCATTTCTATGACTAATTCTTTTCAATACATTCTCGGGACTGCACTTCCGGTTTATTAAAACTTGGGACAGAAATAGAATGCACATGGTATCCAAGGTATAGATGATTGGCTGTGTATAAATAGCTTGCCCAGTAGAATACACAATGACTCAAAGTGGTTGTTTATTTTTTTCAGTACAGAAATTGAAAACAATAAGTCAAAGGTGCAGCCTAGAATGAACACTGGATAAAAAGAAAAAGCCGACATCGAATCCAATCGAAAATGCATAAGACATGGAACATTGAATCAAGGCTTAAAACCTTGGTGCACTGTGCACCGCAGTGAATCTTTGCACCACTATTTATTTATACTTTCCAAGAATTATAAAAAGACCTGCTCTTCATTATAGGGGCCCCCAGGGGTTTTGGGGATCTGGGGGGGGAAATGGCTATTTATTTTCAGGGAGCTAGGGAGCACTGGTACTTATTTACAGGGATTTGGGGAGCAAGCTCTTAGTTTTGGGGATTTAGGGAGCACAAAAAAAAAGTTAAAAAATCTCACCTTAAAGGACAAGCCTTCATTTTGTTTGATTTTTTTTTTAAAAATTCATCAGCTTCTGTGGAAAGCCCCCAGACCCCCCCCCCCCCCCTTGATAATCTAAATGTATTTTCCTCGTCCTAACATGCTAATCTAGACTGATATGGAAAATAATTTTTACTATTGTGGAAAATTAGGTTGAAAATAACATATTCCGGAACACTCAGAATACCCCCACTGGGCCAGATTGCACCATTTTAATACAAAATTTCAGGGGGGCCATACCCCCGGACCCCACTAGCACAAATCTAAATCCACATCATGACGGGGCTATCTGCGCGCCTGGTATGTAATCTTTGTAATCTTTGATGAAAAATGAAAAGCCTCCATTGTTTTTGACATTTCTTTGGCTCCTGGGGGCTATTGCCCCCCAGACCCCCTTGCAAACAGTGAATGTATTTATTTTTGTGCTAACATGAGCATCTGGATTGATCTTGGAGAAAAATATGGCACAAAATTTGGGTTGTTGATTTATTGTTGATTATTAGGTTGATAGTAACATAATTAGGAACACTCAGAATGCACCAGATTGCACCATTTTTATCCAAAAAAAAATCCAGGGGGGGCACTTCCCCTAGCACAAGTGTAAATCAACATCATCAAAGGCTGGTATGTCATTTTCTATCTGGGTAATTAGATGTGTTAATTTTTATTAAATTTTGATAAATGTTGATCAGATATATAAATGAAGTTAAAATTATGTATTATGGCCTAATAACAATCATACACACTTTCTATGTATGCAAAAGTAATTGTTTTCACTTTGTCTAAGAAAATCTAGTTTCATCTATTGGAAAAAAAACAGCCCCTCCCTCCTCCAGAAAAACAAATGGTCTAGCTGCCCCAAATAATAAATTCAAATCTAGAGAGCATTCCTCCATACCTACTCTACCAGGTCCAGCAACAGATTTTAAGGATGGCCACATACTTTGAGCTATATAATATCATGCATTTCATTAAAATTATCATATATCATCTAATCCGTGGCTAAGCACTCTCTTAACATGTATAAGGTAAAATATTAAGTGAATATTAATTTAATTTATCCGCTCGTGTATAGCTTCATTGTTTTTAAGCATCTGGAAAGAAAAATACATTTTAGGGAAAATTGGCTTATATTTTGGGGGATTTGTGGAGAAGTTGAATTAGTTTTAAGGATTTGGGGAGCAAAGGAAAAATACTTTCAGGGAGCTGAGGAATTTTCTTCAAGGATTTGGGGAGATCAATGCATTATTTTCAGGGATCAAGGGAGCACCGACCCCCCTGGGGGGCCTCATTATACGCAGCTGTAGGTGTTATGGTTAGCCTGTCTTCAGGCCCTTTAAGACATCTAGCTGAAAGTTCTATAACTACTACAGAGATAAATTTATGATACTTTATTACTTCCCCATTGCTCAGAATACAGGGCCTGTTGAATTATGTTTTGTAAGCAACCTATCTTCAGACCATCTATTATGTGTGATTATTACCTGACCTCTCTAGCAGAGGGTCACAAACAGTTATAATGTGTACTGTCTCAGAGATTAATTATTTTACAACTGGCTCTGCTGATTCCTATTTTATTGCAGAAGCATAACTAATGTTGTGGTCAGACTTTATTTTGGGCAGTAAAGCACCAATCATGACTGCAGCAGACGACAAATTTTGTGACACCTTTCTTAATTTTCAAAAAAAAAACAACAACAACAAATGATATTTCATGAGAATCGTCTGCCGGCAAAGATTCTCATGAAATATACCTTAATTGTTATTTTTGAAAAAGCTACAAAATTTGAAACTGTCGTCTGCTGCAAATTATAGGTGGCATTTTATGGGTTAACTCTTTGCTTGCTGGGTAATTTCTCATGCTTTTGATAAAGTCTGCTGACATTTTTTTTCAAAAATCATCCAGAAACATGCCTTCCAGAAACACTAACAAAGTGTCAAATAGTTTAGATCAAGGCTTATGTTCTGTCGGTTCTGATATGGATCAAAACTGTTTGCAAAGGTTATCAGCAGACAAATAGTTTTGATCCACATCAGGAGTCTCAGGACCAATGTTCTGTCAGTTCTGATCTGGATCCAAACTATTTGCAAAGGTTATCAGCAGACAAATGGTTTTGATCCACAATAGGAGTCTCAGGACCAATGTTCTGTCTGTTCTGATCTGGATCCGAACTGTTTGCAAGGTTATCAGCAGACAACAAAGTATATCTATAGCCACTAGAACAATATCTTGAGTTAAATAGGCAAATGCCTTGTTTATTTAAATAAATGCCAATCTCCAGTCATTGCATCCCCTATATCTTAGTGATGTAAATATATTTACATTTTCAAAACAAGCCTTTAATGAATCTATCAAGCCTTTAATGAATCTATCGATTTTTGCAACCGTTCATAGCCTCCTGAACGACATAAAATTTGACTCATGAACGACACAAAATTTGCATGCGGTATCCAAGGTATAGATTAGCCCCCATCCTGATTGGCTGTGTATAAATAGCTTGCCCAGTAGAATACACAATGACTCAAAGTGGTTGTTTTATTTTTTCAGTACCGAAATTGAAAACAATAAGTCAAAGGTGCAGCCTAGAATGAACACTGGATAAAAAGAAAAAGCCGACATCGAATCCAACCGAAAATGCATGATTAGACATGGAACATCGAATCAAGGCTTAAAACCTTGGTGCACTGTGCACCGCGGTGAATCTTTGCACCACTATTAATTTTAACTTTCCAAGAATTTAAGTGACCTGCTCTTCATTATAGGGGCCCCCAGAGGCTTTGGGGATCTGGGGGGAATGGCTATTTATTTTCAGGGAGCTAGGGAGCACTGGTACTTATTTACACGGATTTGGGGAGCGAGCTCTTAGTTTTGGGGATTTAGGGAGCACAAAAAAAAAGATAAAAAAATCTCACCTTAAAGGACAAGCCTTCATTTGGTTTGATTTTTTTTTAAAAATTCATAAGCTTCTGTGGAAAGCCTCCAGACCCCCTTTGATAATCTAAATGTATTATCCTGGTCCTAACATGCTAATCTAGACTGATATGGCAAATAATTTTTACTATCGTGGAAAATTAAATCAATGTTCTGTTGGTTCTGATCTGGATCATGAATACTTCGGGTCTCTTGCAAAGTTAACATGAAGCCCTTCCAGTTTCCCTTACTTTGCAAGAGACGCGAAGTATTCATGATTCCACAAACCTTCCAAAAATCGAATTTGTTTCTTAAATGCATTTGGACAATAAAATGAGATTTAAACTGACCTGGCCGAACCAAATTCTTTGTGCAGACCCACAATTTTTATTTCCATGTAAAAAGAAAAATATCATACTTATCCATGCTTCTTTTTACATTGTTCCAATGAATATAGTCAAATTATGGAAAAACATGCTTATTTTATGTTTCTGTTCCTAAACGTCCTAAATACCATTATTCAAAATTAACCGACCAGTATTGTGCGAAAAAGATGTGAAATAGTTTTGACTGTTTTGCATAAACAGTACAAACTCTGATCAAATGCCGCGTTATCTGGGTTTTCACTGTTTGCCGATTACCTATTAAAAAGGACACTAGGCTTAAAAATGTTAAATCAAGTATCTCATACTGCACAAAGTGCAAATGCATGCTGGTGCAATAAGAAAGTTATTGTATGTTTTTTACGTCTGTGCGGGAGATAATCCACTGGCTAAAGCTTGTGGATTATCGTCCTGTATAGACGCACAAACATATTATCATGACTTTGGCGCATTTCCTTTGATCTATGTTGTTCATTAATTTCGACAAGACCCTGTATTTTTAAGCGGGGAAGCTTCAAACTGTATTCTTTTTTTTCTAGGTTTGGAAGTTATTGAAGATTTACAATAATACCCCCCCCCCCCCCCCCCCCCCCAAAAAAAAACAAACTCAGTTTCGAAATTTCTTTCCACGGCAGGTGGTGATCACAAATGCACTTTTAATATTTATATCAAAATTTGATTGGATTGCTAAAATCAAGTTTTAAGATGCTTGCAGAATATAGATATATTGTCATAGCCATCATGTGTAATTTTAGATCGAAAATATAGTTTTTGGAGATTGTAAATGCAAAATTGCAATCTGTCTAATCTCACTGTGGCCTCATCCATGATTGAATGGAACTTTCTAGACTATAATCCAGTCTAAAACATTGCTATATCAGTTGAAAACATACAGAAAGGACATTTATCCCTTGTCTTCCTTTATATATTGAAATCACATGTTCACTTCTATTTTTCAATTAAAACATTGGAATCTGAGGCCACATGGAGAACTGTAGATTCTGATCAAATGACAATGTCAAAAAGCCAGCTGATCTGAATCTACACTATTTAGTAGTAGTAGTAGTAGCTTAATCACAACTTAAGTATAAAGAGGGTATTATATTGGTTCAGGAGGGCAAGAGTTAATTAAAAGAGCTAAATTCAGATACATTTTCGAAGATTTTTTCTGGAATATCAATGTTTCAGACTGGAGCCAGTCTAGAGCATTTCTAACAATATCTGTTCAAATACATATACGAAGATTTTTTCTGGCATATCAATGTTTCAGACTGGAGCCAGTCTAGAGCATGTTCAAGAAATTTCAAAACCCTAAAAGACTAGAAAATCTTGACTGATAGTCAACAAATCAACTGACCACAAAGATATAAACCTTGAAACATTCTGCTGCTTCTGTATATTTCTGATTAGTCAAGGACTATTAGCAATGACCTCACTGGATGAAATGAAATTTCCCAGCTTTAGGCCAAAAATAAAAAGATGTTTGTTTGATCTCGGCCCACCGACTGGCAAAAATCGGGCCGACTCAGAAAATTTTATTGCCGTTTTTCGTCCATTTTTTTTTTTGCACTCGAAATTTTTTTCGTTTCGTCCGAAAAATAAAAAATCCAATCCATAATTTCAATTAAACCATAGCGCATGGCTCCCGGTTTTTTAACATCACTGCATCGAAAAAATCAATATGACAATGTGAAGCCGACAACTGCAGTTTAAAAATGGCGGCGCTGTACGATGTGTGAAAACTGATTGCCAAAAGTAAAGAAATTTGTGACAAATTAAGCGTTCTTTTAACGTTTACATGCAATAGGGCACGATGGATTTTCATTTCAATAAAATTCAGTCCAACGTCGGCCGATGGTGTGAGAAGACTAATTACAAATGACTGTTTTTCTTGCTGACATCGAGACTCGAGCCAACCAACAGCATAAAAATTACGGAAATTCGGAATGATTAAAGCAACTTCGACTTCGTTTGACTCTGTTGAATTATTGGTTATTTATAACCATAATAGTCTGTCCCATTAACATTCTACCTGGTTCTGCAAGTTTAAAGTTGTTGTTTAATTTATAATTTCTTAATGAAAGACAATGCAAGCCTGTTTGCATATGTGAATATGAGTCTCCTGAGCAGTTGAATGAGCTGGATATATCTGGTTCTGTGCTGGTGCTGGCCCGCGTTGAATATGATATATCTCATCTCTGCTACCTTAATGCACCAATATCAATAAGGCAAAAATGGACAACCAGTCAAAATTCAAGAGTAGTCAACTTGCCAGGCTGAGCGCCATCACCATGCCCTGCCTTTCATTGAACTATTTATGGTCTAAGAAGACCCCAGTTCAGTCTACAGAAGAAGAAGAAGTTTGAAAATTTAGAAAGCCAATAAAAATGTCAACTCGATGCCATGCTCAGGACAGGCTCTGGGCATAAATAGATGACTATTTCAGGCCCGATTTCCCTGGTGATGATGCAGGTATTTTCTTTCTAAAGTTTCAAATTAAATCTATCCATATAGCAGTACAAGAAAGATTTCTTTAATATAGTAGGGGAAATCTATCCAAACTGACCAGTTTTTCTGTACACATCACTTTTTACAGGCCCTCAAAAATCTGAAAGTGCTCTGGCTAGGGAAACCTATGCACATTTTTTTTAAATCAAGAAACTGCCCACCACTAAACCAGCCTTCTCCTCCCCATGAAGAAAGCAATAGTGACGGGATGTAGACCTTCAGCTTTGGCGTTGCTGAGATTTTTGCAATAGAGTTAGATTTTCAACATCTGTTTTTATCCCACATCAAAATGAGCCACAGAACAATAACAGAAAACAAGACATCAAGAGGACAAATAAAGTAAAGCAACCAGCTCTCTCTTCCCCATCAAGATGAATGCAAATTCTGTTAGAATGCTGCTTTGTCAGTTTGATCAGATTAAACAAATGTTTTGCATGATCAAAAGGATTGTCTTAATAAGACTGTTCAGCATATGTTTTGGGTATCAAAAGGACCATCTCATTGAGACGGCTCTTTTGAGTACCTACAGCAGTGAACCTGTTTTAGCAGAAAAATATTAAAGATAACTCTTAATTATGTATTCTCATCTAGAGGCCTGGATGTGGCTATTTAAGTTTTAATAATATAAAGGTAAACAAAGTTTATTCCATTTCTTTTACATTTGTTGAACTAAAATAGTTTTAATGATGTTTAAGATACATTAGATTGGTTTTGATATTATATTCTTATTTACTGGCTTCAATCTTCTCTAGGTGTCATCAATCATGATCAGATAAAGACATGTATAGTTCTACCTCTATAACAGAGCATTTAGAATTATTTCGTTTTACACTAAGTTTCTGTAAAAAAAAAAAAAAAAAAAGCCTACCTACCTCACCAAAGTTTCTAGACTGGGTAGGAAGAGGTCAAACTAACATTTTTTTAAATGCGGCTTTAGAGGCCATTAGGCAATTTCATGCTCCAAGCGTAATTCCGCAGACAAGTAAATAAGACAGTCAGTGATTTTTTTTCAGGGATGTAAATGCTTGTTTATGAATGTGCACATATTTTGCTATTTTTCTATTTACTGGTCTGATACCGGTCTAGTGTTATGGCCTAATCATTGCCATGGCAACAGCACCCATACAAAACATTAAATATAATCAGAAACATTTGCTACTTTGATGACATCAAGCTACAGCAACATTTTTGTGGTAATACATGTTTAAAAGCAAGCGCAAGTTTGTCATTTTAGGTGTTTTTCAAATGTTGTTTATGTAATAATAGCTGGAATGCCTTAAGGACCCTTTTCTCAGATCCATGCCCATCTATATTTCAAAAAATCATATCTCATCAGACTTTTTAAAGTAAGTAAGGTTGCAAAGATCAGGAATCGATACAATCAAGTACCACACCTGACCGAGGATACCAATGGGAAAGTGACAAACTCACAGAAGACACCACAAACGAGAGCCAAGAGGTCAGCCCTTTCCCAGCAGGTGACCACGAAGCACATATAAACAGACGCGCACAAAACATAGCAAACACAAGACAGAACAAAAACATAAAAGATCCACAAAAGAAGTACCGCCTTGGAACGGTCATTAAAATATTTTACTGGAGGGCTTAAACCGGTTTAACGGCGCCAACCTCACCCTTAATTCAGATGTGGATCAAGACACATAGATATTTGGTTTGCATGAAAGACCCCTAACTTATCAATGCATCATCTCCTAAAACATATAAATCAAGATATAACAAGGAGATAAAGCAAGTCCAATTAAGTCCAATTTGGGCTGATCTGGATTAAAACTGTGTGAAAATCAAGGAGTTATGAGAATTTGAAGTTGAACTGTAGTGTTGTGTTGTACGGTATATAACATTTGCCTGACATCTGCCATAACCTTTACAAATAGTTTAGACCAAGATCAGGCCTGACCGAATGTGGGCCTGATCTGGACCCAAACTGTTTGACACTTATGGGGTTACTGTATAAAAAGGATCATTGACACTTGCTATGGGTAAATGCCTATGGTTTTCAGTAAAAATAAAAGTTTGTCAATCATCCCTTTCTTCACCTTGAAGCTACCCTGACCTGAGTACTTTATGGCTGTGAAATCCGTTTTCGATATAAAATGCTCCAAAGATGTAAAATTTGGGGTAGAACAATCAGTTTTAGATTAAGATATATAGAAATCTGAAAACATTTTTTAAAATATCATTCCCCCCCGTGTGCCAGCAAAAGCTTTTGCATGTATATGTGTTACAATATTTTACACATTGTATGGAAGTGGCTTGCTGGCACAAGGGGGGGAAAGATGTTCAGCAGCCCAAAAACCCTGGGCCTAAGCCCATAAAATGCCTTTTCTACCAAATAAGAAATTAATTACAGTAATGAAGTTCTCTAGAACCAACCTCCTAAATTGCTTTGTATTCTGTGCTAGTTCAATATAAAGTATTTAAAGATTAAAAGTAGAATTAGCAAGGTTTGATGCATTTTTTCATAAGAAAAATCTCACTGTTATTAAATGACACATTGTTTTGCAAACGTCCTGTACTTATCTATTTGCATGCTAGGGAATTGTTCATGTTTTTATTTTCGTCCGCTGACTTTCTTCAAAATTAAGTTTTTAAAAATAAACCACCCAGGACCACCATCAGAGTGTCAAACAGTTTGGATCCAGATCAAGACCGACATTCTGTTGGTCTTCATCTGGGTTCAAACTGTTTGCAAAAGGCTATTGGCAGATGACAAAATTGTCCACTGGCATGCAAAGAGTTTTAACAGGTAAATACTTTAGTGTTCAATATATTGGCTCATATAGGGATATACATGCATATGTATGTATACCATAAATATTCGGACACTTTAAATACATTCAACACGCTATGCGCTTTAAACAAAGCAAAAGTAATACTCAAAGGATCTAGTTAGAATCAGTTTTACTTTCCAATGCTAAATGGGACACTTTCATTCCTTCAAAAATATTTACTTCTTTTGTTGAGCTTTCAGTTTTGCATTACGGTACATGTAGTCAAAAATGTACAGGTAACTTCTAAATTATCTCCCCAAAAACATTTTATTACAAAACATATTTTGTTTTTAAAACAATTTCATCAATTATCGTGATTCTTTGATACTCTGCATATGGTATGTTTATTAGATATCACCATGCCTACCAAATAAATCAAGAAATCGTGCAGAAATTACTTTTAAAGCACTTTCTATTTTCAAGAAATTTCAGACCCCCTCCCCTTTCTACCCGCCATAGCTCTCGAATGCGTAGAAATTTTGAAAATATTTTGCTAACTGGCACTTGCCATTAGATGAACCATTTGCACTGATATTACTTACACCACACTAGAAGCTCAAAAGCAGCGTTCTGGGAATCAGAAAAATGGGCGTATAAGGCCCAAACCGTCAACGATCCTTTGAGGTTGAACCATAGTATTTTGTTTGTTGTATATAATCTTTGCTAGGCCCAACAGAATGTGGTCACTGGCCAGGCCACTGGATCAGGCCGGCCAGAATGTGGGCCTAATTGTTTGACACACATGAGGTCAAAATTCATGTTGAACTGTAGTATTTTGTTTGTTGTATATAATCTTTGTTTGTTTGTTTGTTTGTTTGATTTGATTCTTTACGTCCCATCAACAATCTTTCAGTTAAACAGGGACGGGTCTTCCTGGGTTGAACCAGTACTAAGCTAGGATAAATGTGTCTTGCTCAAGGTCGACAACGCAGTGACGCCGGTGAGGCTCGAACCCGCTGCCTCTCAGTCTCGAGTCAAGCACTCTACCACTTAGCCAATATATATATATATAATCTTTGCTTGACAATGCCATCTGCTGACTACCTTTTAAAACAGTTGCGTCCCAGATCAGGCTCGACAGAATGTGGACCAACTGTTTGACCCATTTGAAGTCTCTATAGTTTGGGGTAAAACTGTTGTATTTTACGAACAATTAAGACCCAAATCAGCCCCGCCAGAGTGTGAGCCTAATCTAGATCCAAACTGTTTGACACACATGAGGTCAAGATAATTTGAGGTTTAACTGTTGTATTTTGTTTGATGTATATGTAACCTTTGCTAGTGTCATCTGCTAATAACCTTTACAGTCAGTTTAGACCCAGATCAGGACCGACAGAATGTGGACCTGACCTGGAACCAAACAGTGTAACTGTTAGACATTTGCTAATGGTTACTTCTAAAAGAATTTTAAGGGTAACATACAGTTATGAAAATATTTTTCCCCACTTAATCCTTTGCCTACTATTTTTTGATCGATGTCAGTTGTAAATAGTTTGGTCCCAGATCAGGCCGGCTAAACCATTGATCTTGATCCTGATCTAGACCCATACCTTTTTACACTCTGATAGCATTTTTGAAAGAAATTTAAATTGCAAAAAGTTTGGACTCAGATCCGGCTGGACCCAGATCAGGCCCTATAATTTGTTCTGTTTCCCAACCAAACCTTTTGACACCTTGATGGCATTCCTGTACGGAACCTTTGCAAACAGTTTTGACTCAGATCAGGCCAATAAAATGCTGAGCATGATCTGTATCCTGTTGGACAATTTCTGATGGTAGTCCAGATAGAAGCTTTTGAAAATATTTTATAAAAAATCAGCAACCAATTAAAAAGCATGCAAAATTTCACAGCTGGCAAAGAGCATATTCTATATGTATATTTTTTTTCATTCAACTTTAAAAGACAAAATTGACATTTTATAGATCTACCTACCTAAATATCTATTCCTTGTTTTTATTACACAAAACATTCAACTTTAAAAGACAAAATTGACATTTTATAGATCTACCTACCTAAATATCTATTCCTTGTTTTTATTACACAAAACATGGAAACAAAGTAAAATATGTGTACCTTTGTGAACTAGCATCCACTACACAAGTAATAAATTAATGATTTCCCTGGTCAGTTTCTCTCAAAATTTAGCCCAATTACTGTCAGTGTCAGATAAGATAAATGATCCAGTGCCAATTAAAGTTCACATATTTAGAGAATCCTTAGACTGGCCCCAGTCTATAATGTCATGTTTTTGTAGCAAAACTGATAATCTTCTGAGATAGCATATTTATAAACTTTACTTGGAGTAGTTCTTGGCTTGGACATCAAAGTCCACTAAATTGACTATCAGAGAGGATATAATTTTTATAAGATGATTTTTTTCATAGTTAAATATAAAATTTATAAATGTAATTATATACATTTAGTGGACTGATGCCAGTAAAACTTTTTCTATTTTCTATATGTTGAATACCCATATTTTTTAATAGGTACTTGTCCAATGAGAAAATCACTTTTGCGGATAATTTGAGAGTTTGAGCCTACTATCTTTTTGATGGAAAAACTATGAATTTCTTTGAAACATACTTTTTTCTGGCCATTTTTTATGGGCAATCCTTCATTTAGACTGTCCGAGATCCTTTTGCTTGTGGCAAAAATACTTCAGTTGGACCCTGGCTCTGAATAGAAGTTGGACATAACAAAGCCACATTATTTAAGGACAAAGCACTAAATTATCGACTCACCTTAATATGTTTTCTAACTGCTTTAGAAGGGTTTTTTTCAATCTGCAGTTTTCTAGACCAAGTAGGCTTGGTCAGCTGATTGATAATTATTTGTCTGGAATTGGAACAGAAAACACATGGATCCACTAGTGATCAAACGCCCAAAAGCTTTTTCCATAATGCTGGTGATAAAATAAGTGAAGAATGACAAATTAAATATGTAAAGCTTACTAATTAATGCAACATTTTGGCATTGGCCTGCAGATAAATCCCTATTCAGATCCAACATCCTATCTTGAAAATTGTAGCCAACCTAAAGGAGGTTAAATTGAAGTCTGCCATGTTGACATCACCTACTTCTTTTGCCCAGTGAGTGCCGGGGGGGGGGGGGGGGGGGTTCTCTTATTTATTCTTCATACGCAGGCTCGGGCCCAGCATCTACCGTTCACCCAAAAAAAATTCTGGAATTTCAAGCACCCCCAAAAATATTTGAAATTTTAGCAACCCCCAAAAATATCCCCACTTCTGTACCTTGACCTTAAGAAAAGACCCTAAAATGCATAGAAATGAACCCTAAATATAGTCCGATTTTGTGATGACCACAAAAAATATCCACAAAATCTTCATACCCAAAAAAATATTAATTTTCTGAAAACCCCCCAAAATATTAAAATTTTAAATTTTAAACCCCAAAAAATGACAGAAGCCAGCAGATGTATGAAAACATCAGAGTACCCCCCCTGGGAGTGAGTGATGTCACACTGATCCCGAAAAAAAATATCAAAAAAGGAACCATATGACGGTCATTCATGAAATGTTTACAATACAGACGACCAGCTTTAGCTTTTTCCAGTCTTCAGAAATTTAGTAAATCGCATGAATTATGAAGGGAATTTTCAGAAATATTGTCGGAGTGTGTCAACTCGGATTCATATCAGACCAAAAATTCTGTCAGACATGATCTAGGTCCAAACTTTTTGCAAAATACAACAGTTTAACCTCAAATTTAAGAAAAAGTGGGAACAATAAGATGTCTGACGTAAAGCGTGTTGCATTTACATATTTATACCTATAGTTTTGACCGGACAAATTTCTCTGCACAATCTAAATGCTTCAATATAGGGATCAAACATGTTTTTCTATTCATTAACATCTGCTGGACCCCGAGGGTGGTGTTAAAACCCCAGCCTGAAAGGGAAGGGTTTTAACGACCTCAAGGGGTCTAGCATTTTGTTTGTTTGTTTTGTTGCTTTACGTCCCAAGTCAACAGCTATGGTCATGGCGGGACGGTCAGTTCACCTAACCACACTTTTTCCTTGGCAAGCTTGAACATGCAGTTAACCAGTACTTCGTGTACATACTTTCGCTTATAACTGACAACTACCCTTCTTGAAGGATTCAGCGGAAGGGAGGAGAATGACCGTAGAAATTATTTCATGATCAATCTCCACGAAAGTATGGGACCGGGCCGGGATCGAACTCGCGACCCCTCGATCTGCAGTCAGACTCGCATCTGTTGCCAGACACATTACCGACTGAGCTATGCGGCCCGGTAAGGTTTTTTTTAATAACGATCAAACATGGTTTCCTGATACACTACGAAGGGGTCTAGCAGATCTTAGTGTATCAGGAAACCATGTTTGATCGTTATTATTGCATAAAATCATTTTGTCACTTGAAAACATTGGAAAATGCTTCGAAAAAGTCATTTACATATTACTGTAATGGCGCACAGAAGCATGAAAGATTCGTAGGTTTTGAAACGCCTCTTCCAGAGCACAGGGATTTTGTTTTGCGTCGGCCCTCGGACTTAGTCCGAAAATAGTTCCAGATGTCTGAGAGCTTGCTGTCCAGTTTGGACAGTTTGTCCAAGACGATTTTCGGAAGTGCACACGATACGGTAATGCACAGTGATGCAATAGTATTTTTGTCTAATGATACGATCGCTGTAACTTCTGTAAGCGTCAGACTGGTTTGCATAATTTTACCCCTAAAATACTTATTCACTAAAGCAAACCAATCATAGTGTTTTGTTATGAGTGTCTGAAAAATTGTCCTAATAAATTCCAAATGTCCCAGTGGACAAAAATTCCACTCTTCCGCTCGTATTGACAAGTGGATTTTAGAACAGACGAGTGATTCTTCCCAAAGCGCTCATCCTACAGGACGAGTGCTAAAATCTGCGGGTTAAACTAGCATTTTCTGAATGGCAGGAAGCGTTTCCATCGAGCCAAATACCTTTTCAATTTCGAAATTAGAAACCGAATGTTGTGACTGCAAATAGCTAATAAAAGCTGCGCGCAGTATAATGCAGGGTGGTAGACTGTATCGAAGTAAATATTGATTTTTTCGGAGCTCATTTTCATAAATGAAATAGGTTTGAAAAGTGACAGACTGTAATTATTGATTTTTTTTCTTTACAACTGAATGTTGACGGGCGTAATATATTTATAAACCAGTCAAACAGGGGTTCTGCTAAAATGTTTGACATACGAAAGTTTCTGCAGAAAAAGTGGAAAGTAAATGCGATTTTGAGAAAAGAAAGTCGCAACAAGAGTATTGATTGTAAAACTCTTTTTTGTCAGTGTATGGGGTGCAGTTATGAAACTGACTGCAGTGGGTAAATATCATTTTAGCAGTGATATAAGGAACTTCAAAAACATCAAATTGCCCACCCCTCCCCCATTTTCTTTATTGCATACAATTTTTAAGGATGAGTGCATGTGTTTGCAGGACGAGTGAAAATTGTAAGTCGCTCGTCCTGCAGGGCAAGTGCAAAATTGAAATATTTTTGTCCCCTGTGTCCGAACAATATTTGGACTGCTTGGACAAAATGTCCGAAGTAAATTTCAGTCCAGCTGAAACTCTGGAGTAACGAATTACGTCATTCTAACGTCACTAAAGTACGGTCATTTCTATGCACTTTACTGTTGATGACCTCAATTTTTGTTACTTCCTAGAATGCGTATAAAGTATCCTTGGGTGACCAAACTGCGCCACGCTAAGCTTTGTCGGTAATTCATATTATAAAATAAATGAAGCATGCACAATTAAATATGCTTACCTTATTTATACATCATTTTTGCATTCGACCGCGATAAATCCTTACTCCAATCCAACATTGTACTATGACACGAGAAGCTTATGTAAACATGGTAAATTGAAGTCCACCATTTCGGGTGTGACCTACTTCTGCCAGGTGAGTGACGTCACACTATTTCCGCGGAAAAACTCAAAATTAAGGCCAAGCATAATTTTAATATGGGTTTTAACAACATTCAACTTTCATGAAATACAAAATTGGGGAAAAAAGAACCGTTTCAATGTGTAAAAGCAAAGTATCTATATGCACTCTACCGGACAGCCTGTCTCTCAAAGTGGTGTGGGGTATGTTGTACAGTTTTGCAGCTTTTCTCACTGACATCTTATTTTCTACACACTGAAAGAAGGCACTTCTCAGTGCATCATGGGTGTAGACCTTTTTGGGGTTCTGAAATCTGTTCTGCCTCTGGTGCAGAATTTGTTGAGGTTTTGTCTCAAAAAACAGGCAAGAAACACACACAAAAAAACGTCATAAAAATGTGTTCTATTCTAAGACCCCAAGCTACAAAAAATCAACATTAAAATAGCTTGTAATAATTGTGACTTCCATTCGTAAAATGTCAACATTGCAGACGACCGGCTTCAATTTTGCCCAAACTTCGGAATTTTAGAAAATCACGTGAGTTATGAAGGGGCATTTTTGGACACAAGTAAAAATGAGTAAAGTTAAATATGCTGTACTTTAACTGTTTGTGCCTCATTTTGACAGGATCAACTTTTCCTAGCATTGTTTACACTTCCGTTAAAAAATTCCCACGGTCACTCACGCACACACTCGAGATTTCGCGATATTTCAGAGTAAACAACAAACATGGCGGACGTATGGAGCTGGCGATTGTAGGGTATTTGACGATATACAAAAGCCGTGCATCAACAGCACATGAATTACCGGATTAATACATAGATTTTTGCCAGTTAAAACATGGCTCTTAATAGGGTGTGACACGGCTTTTATGCAATAATGTGTATTTCTAGTCGCAACTATTTAAATTAGAAGATATTAACCAACGAAGCTCTTTCATGTGCGAAAATATTTACAACCGCGAAAATACATGACTCATTCTTTCGATTGCGATTTTCTGTGTCAATAAAGCATTGTCAGCAGATCTTATGAAAGATGCATGATCAAATAACCGAGGAAAATTTGTTGTTGCATATGAGAAGGGGTAATTATCATTTAATTTTCGTGAAATCTTACTTTTATAACCTCTGCACAATTCCTCGCCATTTTCGATGCTACAGTCAAAACGTCCCCAAGTCAAAACGCCCCATAGTCAAAACGTCCCTGAATTGGTCAAAACGTCCCGAAAAAAGGTCAAAACGTCCCCGTGGTAAAAATGTTGGTCAAAACGTCCCTAAAATGATTTTTTCTATATCTACATATATCTACACATATGGTGTACGGGCTGTCCATCAATCCTGAGAGAGTTAAAAAAAAAAGAAAAAAAGGAAAGGGTTTGGCCAGATGTATTTCAAACATTCTTTCCCGTCCACTCTAGCTTCTGTGGCAGTACCAAGTCACACATGGTCCCCGCTAGCATAGCGCAAGGAAATCATCAGGAATTTACTTACATCTGACCAGTCCTAACAGTAATTAGAAGGTGAGGGTTGAAAGCTCCCTCTTGAAGGATACCTGCAAGGAGGGAGCATCAACAGCAGATGTCAACAGGGAATTCCAATGACGGACAGTTGCGGAAAAAAGCTATGCTTGTAGTAATCAGTTGAGGCCTGGATCTGTCTGAATTTCTGTCCATGGTGAGAACGCATTCTTGTGCTGGCTGGTGTTAGGTACTTGTCAGTAGGAATGTTTATTAGGCCATGCAAGATCTTAAACATCATAGCTAGTCGGTGCTTGATTCTTCTTGAGTCAAGGGGCTCCCACTGGAGATGATCTAGCATAGAGGTCACACTGATTGTGTTTCTGTATCTATTGATAACATATCTTGCTGCTTTAGGCTGTATCATATCCAGTTTCTGTGTGGCTTCCTGAATGTGCGGGCTCCAAACAGTATACAGCAATACTCCACACCTGGTCTTACAAGTGAAAGGTAGGCAGCTGTCTTTGTAGCCTCGTTGTTTACTTTGACGTTTCTCTGTAGAAAGACGAGCATGCTGTTCCCGTTCCTGGCAATCTGGTCAATGTGCCGGTTCCATGAGAGATTGGGCTGTTGTACCACTCCCAGCTATTTAGTTGCGTCCTCTGTAACCAAAGCATGACCTTTCAAAGGCTAGCTGGTAGTAATTGAGATGCATGACCTAGAGATGTGTAGTGTGCTACATTTGTCCGTATGGAAATCCATGCCCCACTTCCTCACGGTTAAGGTCTTCTTGTAGTATCTGACAGTCTTCCTGGCTCTTTATCCATCGGTACAGGATGCAATCATCCGCAAACAGCCTGGTACTTGATTGGACACGGTCCCGGAGGTCATTGATAAATATCAAGAATAATAGAGGACCTAGGACTGTTCCTTGTGGCACTCAGCTGAGGACTTTGATACTGTCAGATGTGGAGCCTTCAACCAAAACCTGCTGTGTCATGTCTGTCAGTAAAACCTGTATCCAGCTGTGGGTAGAACCTTGAACGCCATAATGTTCCAGTTTCTTCAACAGGCGTTGGTGGGGTACACGGTCAAAGGCTTTTGAAAATTCTAATATGATTAGATCATGTTGTTGTTTCTTGTCCAAAGCCTGAGATCAGTTCTTCTGCTAGTGTGAGCAGTTGAGTCTCACAACTCCTTTTGGCCCTGAAGCCGTGTTGGGAGTCTGTAAGGATCTGGTGGTTGCAAGGTGCTTGAGGACATTGCTTGTTATGATGTGCTCCTGGATCTTGCAGCAAATACATGTAAGGGAGATGGGCCTGTAGTTGCTGGCTTTGTACTTTTCTCCCTTCTTGAAGATTGCAGTCACATTGGCGGTCTTCCAGTTTTTGGGGATGGTTCCGGTGTTCAAGCTCTTCTGGTAGATGATGGCCAAGAGTGGTGAAATCTCTGCTGCAAGCTCTTTCATGATACTAGCTGGTAGCATATCAGGCCCTGTGGCCTTGTTGGGGTTTAGTTTCTGCAACAACTTCAGAACTCCCTCGGCTGTGACCTTGATGTCTGGCATCGCTGGATATGTTGTTCTTTTAGGTGTTGGGATGTTGTTGCAGTCCTCTCTAGTCCATGTTGACTCATACTGTCTATTTAGGATGTCAGCTTTATCCTTTGCGTCCGCATGGAGTCTTCCATTTTCTTTCAAGGGTGCTATACCACTCGTGTCTTTGCGAAGGGATTTGAAGAATGACCAAAACCTCTTCTGCTTGGGTTAATATTCCTGATCTGGTGATCCAATGTCAATGATTTGATCAACGAAGCTCCAGCACGACTTTCTTTCTGCCTGCTGTATTTTGGCCTTGGTCTGTTTGTATAGCCTGATGTCTCTGGCATTTCGAGTCTTACACTGTCTGTTGAAGAGTTTCTTTCTTTTCCATATTAGGCTCTTCACTTCTCTGGAAATCCATGGTTTCTGTATTTTATTGCAACGGAGGGTCTTAGATGGAATGTAGGTGTCCATGAAGGTTTGAGATATGAAGATGGTCCATAAGGATTCGACGCCTTCAGTGTCTGCTCTTGTTCTGAATTCTTCATGGAAGGAGATCAGCTCTTCTTTCATGACATCATAGTCCACCTTGATGTACTTGTAAACCTTTCTATATTTTATGAAATTTTAGGCATAATCTGGGATGTTTGAATGATTTTTTTAGATAAAGTGCATTTATCCAAAGTCATGGTGGAGACAGACAAATCAATAAATATGGTTCCAACATAGCTATGATTGTCCAATTTCCTCTTCCATTATTACAGTAGCTTCAGCAGCGTATTTTAGCAGCTATAACCCTTTCATAAAGCAGCTAAATATCATATGTATTACAAATACAGCCAAATGATTAAATACATTTTGAGCTAATCTATGGATTTTCATAGTTTTTTTATTCTCTGTATATTTTTTTACTGGGTGCCTTTGATCTAGTTGGATTTGGTATGTAAAAATGTATGCAATCTGGTATATCATTCAGCTTGTTTATGAACAGTATTGAGTTTTAGAGATAATTACATTGTTCTGATTCCCAATTGTACTCAACACATTCATTGACAAGATAATTTTGAGAGCTTTTCTGGCCCAAGTAGAATACATTTGAAGCCCACTGGTAGCTTAGGCAGGCTGCTGTGCCTTCTAAGAGTGGTCTATTGTTTAATGTACTTCCAATTGTTTGTGGGGGCTCTGTGTTTGTTTCGGCATGCATTATTTTGTGTCCTTTCTAGTTTTGCAATCAACTTTAAGAGAGAGAGAGAGAGAGAGAGAGAGAGAGAGAAAGAGAGAGCTATTTGTTTTGCTTTTATTGTCTTACAGATGTCTTGTTTCTGTAAATGTTCTGTCCCTCTTCATCAATGTGCCTTTTGGTTGGTCTGCAGTGTGTGATTGTGGTATTTCCTAATCACACACACTTACATTTTAGCTGTAATTCTATAATTACAAAGAATATTTTAAGTGATGCAATCTAAGTGTGAAAGACTTATCCTTTTTGAGGAAAACGATAATATATGTTAATATCAAACTTAAATACATTTAATGGTACTGGTAATAATAAATTGCATTTTTTGCTTCAAGAAATACATGTATATGGCAATTCGTTGGTAACATAATTCACATTTTAGGTCATCTTGATTTAACTCAGTAAACAAATATTTCTCTTCAAACTATCAGACTCAAGTGTTTAGCTTTGCATTAACATTACTATTGCATATTATTGGTGAGCCAATGTTTTGGATTTATTTGTTTTGCATACAGAATGCATCAAAAAATAGGAATAGGCAAACAAGTTTAATTTTTATATTCCCGAAAACTAGTGACACAAGAAATGAAAGTGAATACTCAGATTCACCAAACACAAATTCAGTTATCATTTTAATTAAAATTAAAGTTTGAAATATACACAAAATACACATCTATCAGAAAAGCACCAACATGTTCTATGTAACGTAATTCATATTGAAAATGTAATCAGTTATGGTGAAAGTATTACATTGTTTTAAAATTTGTTTTATTAATTGTAGACACTTAAAGAGCTATCAGTATAGTAAGTCCAGAGAAAATTTGAGTTCACTATCAGGGACAGGAATCCTTTTGGACAGTTTTTTAAAAGGAGAATTCTATTTCAAATTTTTCAAAGAATGTTGTCAATATACTACCAACGGTAGACGAAACTTTTTGAATTTGATAAATAGTAGAAATGATAATACATTAACGAGAATACAAATAAAATCGCTGATATTTTGTTTCATTTGACCTTTCAGTTGAACTTATTACTTTTTGTAGTATCAGTCACGTTTGTATAATATAGGTCACTGTTATTATGCTTGAAGTTTAATAAATGTCAAATGAAGAAATGGAATGTTACCCTGAATGGAATGTTACCCTGATTAGGGTGCTCCCTCCAGAGCGAAAATACATAATTGAAACATGTTTGAACATGTTGAAAACATGTTTAAACATGATATATGGACATGGTTGAACATAATTTGAAAATGTTATGAACATGTTCAAAATTATTTAACATATGCGGTAAATGGCACCATGGTCCACATGAAACATATTAAAAATCATCAACTATGTTTGATGGTCATTTTGATAAAAAGATCAAACATGTTATAACATTTTGTTTTAAAAAAATAAGTCAAACTAAATCAGATATATGTTGAGATATTAAGACATGTTTAAATATTTTCGAATTGTAATTTGTATAGCCATGTTCAAACATAAAACCAAGCAGACATTTCTTCATGTGGTATCACCCGCTAACTCAATGTTGTGCAATGTCCATTCCTTAACTTTAAAAGAAGTCAGCCAACTACAACCAATATGTACATCACAGAGGCTAGTACGTACAGAAGTGCTGTATTAAAGCTCTTTTTTCTATTTTTTTATTCTATGGGCTTTTACAGTTATTTTCTGAATTTATCAATGGGACTTTCTTTTCTTTCTTGTAGAAATTCTATTTCGTCACACCCTTTGTATTAAAATGACCATGGAATAATGTTGGCCCAAGAATGGTGGGTGCTTTAATGTCCAGTCATGTTTGAACATGTTTAAATTTTTAAGCATATTTGATAAACAAAAACATGCACATTTCATAACTGATATATTTTTATTGTTCGATTAGTTTTTACAGCCATTTCAGAATGTATTAAAAATGGGCTTCTCTGCCCCTTCCCCTTCTATTCTTCTTTATCATCACACCCTTCTATTTGAACAAACAACACACATGGGGTTGTTGGTGATACAAGTACATTTCAGACATAACTGAACATGATTAAGTACTTTTCACTGCAGAACTGCTAAGCATAAAGCATTATATTCTAGCATGTTTGAATGTGTAACTGAAATCTATTTATTCCCCTCTTTTTGAAAACTTTTACCATGTTTACGGTGAATTTCAGAATTAATCAATACTTTTACTGAGCACAAAGTTAATTTCAACCTGGAATCTTGTGCGATGATCAAACATGTTCTTAAAACATGATCAACTAACATGATCTTAGTTTTAGAAAACATGATGGTACACGTTCTAAAATCTAATCATGAAACATGAGAATGACAGCAAATAACAATTGTCACATTGGTGGCAATATATAGAGGAAATTCAAAGGGGTGTGTGCATTAAGGGGCTAATTTGGCCCCCTTTAGAGCCAAAAAACTGAAAATTGCTTTTCACCATTTGTTCGATCTGTTTACTAGAAGAATAATTGATTTTTTTTTAATTTTACCATTGCCATGGTAACAAAAATGGCCGACAAAATAGGCTTAAAATAGAAAAATTGTCATTTTGGACCAAATTTAAGGCTTTTGGGGTCCGATTTTTTAAAAATTAGATATCAGCCGAGCTAAATACCAAAACTCCTTTTCATATGTTGTGTGTCGTCGTTATTCAAACCTCTCAAATTTGTTCCGAAATGACTAATTCATATTTTCAGCCTATTTTGGTGGCCATTTTGTTACCATAGCAATGGTAAAAGTCAAAGTAATTTGAGGCTTTTACACTTTGGTTATTGTTCTAATAAACAAAATAAGAACAAATTGGTGAAAAACATTTTTTTTTTATATTTAAGCCTCATGGGGGGGGGGGCAAAAAGCCCCTTAATGCACGTAGCTCAAATTTTGGAATAATAATGACAGTTATTTAATCAAGTGAAATAAAACAAACTGCCTTCTGCACCCTCTTTCCATGTCTTGCCTTTTCCCGAATCCCCTGTTACGAATTTAGAGAACCTACGAATGCCAAATTGATTTTTCACTTATATCGAGATGGGCTTAACTAAACAGGGATTAATGAGTCTTGCTCAAGGACACAACACAGTGCCGCCGATAAGGCTAAAACAGCCAAAACGAGTTAAGTTCATCAATTGCAGCCAATTTTTGTCCCACAATTTTTTTGGCTAGATTTTCATTTTTATGTTATTTTTTTTACTTATTGGCATAGGTCAATTAGATAATGATATCTAAAAAAGTGCGCATCCAAAAATTTTAATGCATTCAGCCTCACAAAGAGCACCACAGAATTTGAATGTGAATTACGTTACTGTGATGAATTATACTTGTACATACCAAATTTCTTACAAGACTGAAATATTTAAGAGCTTTTATAGCATGCACTTCTACTTGGATCTCTTGTTGATCAAATAAGCCTATTATGTAGAGTTTATATAATGTTTTTGCTTCTCAGCATGGTCTCAGCAGGTTTGTTATGAATTGACAGTGGAATTCAATTGTAATTCTATGCTTGTTTTAATTGTATCCATCAAATTTGAAGAGTTGACCAGAAAAAAAATATATTGGTTTTGAAACAGTAGAGGATGAATATTAAAAAGTTCGTACTTCTTTGGTATTGGCAATAATAAATTTTATTCTTGTATAAGGAACATTGTGCCAATAGGTCGGTAACGTAATTCACATACCTTACACTCTGGTCTTATTTCCTGCATAGAAACATATATTTTTCTGCAAAATATCAGGTTCTAGTGTGTTGCTCAACACTTTTTACACCATCCTTTGTACACTGGAAGTAAGCTGTTGCATCTAGTTTCATTAATCTTGATGGAATGACACTTTAAAATATGAATATAGAATAAGGATTTAAAATATTTCATATATTTGAAAACTTTTTGTGGCTCACTACAAAGTAAGACAGTGCAGAATAAATAATCTAACTTCAATAAATGCATTATCATGTACATATATTACAAAAAAGCAAAGTTTGCATCATTCACAAAAATACGCCCTTCTCAGAAAAATGGCAAAATATCCATGGTAACGTAATTCACATAGCCAATTTGCTCAATTCAATTGAAGATAAGAAGTTATAAATTCAAGTTAACTATTTTATCTATCATATCAACCATAGAAGTTATCCGCAAAGTAAGTCATGAGAACATTTGAGGTCACTGTGATCAACTGGAATGGACCAGGATGCAAAAGCGAGAGTGCCAATTTCAAAGTATACACATAAACTCACCAATAAACCTCCAGTGGTAGCAGCAACTAGATAAAATGGTTTGAAAAGGGAAAATAATAATTGAACAAGTAGTCAGAAACTTATAATCACCTCCGATTTGTTGCCTTTGGCCCTTTGATTGAACTGATCTGTTTTTTTGTAGAATGTGAATTACGTTACCTGCTTGTGAATTACGTTACTTATGTTTAATCCAGCTTATTTCAAAAACCATACGCACAATCCCTTAGAGATTTCCACTATTCGATTTTGTTTTTCAAACAGATTACTTTGCATATGTCGTGCTGATATAATGAGTATCTTTTTAAGTTACATGAACAGGGAAGTTGATGTACCCAAAGCATATAGGTCAATTCTTGTTAAAGTAAATTGACAACTGTAATATGGTTTCAATTGATCTTTATTAGCTGGGACAGATTTGCTTTGATTAAAAACATACATTTTGTCTCAGCTAGTGTATGCATTTAGAGAGGTATTTGGATTTTAGTAAAATTGCAGTAACGTAATTCACAGTAACGTAATTCACGAATCTATGTTTCCACTTATTTTTTTCTATGCAAACAACTTCTTGTAAAGTTCTTGTATGGTTCGTTAAATAGTAAGATTATAGTTCTTGCACTGGCTTCTATTGCAATATTTGTACCTCTTCTTATACAAATAATACACATAGGGTAACGTAATTCACAAAACTGCAGATTTTTTTAGACCACCTCAGATATATTTTCATCTGCGAAAAAAACAAATGTTTCCCAAAATTCGTTTTTTGTCTATGCACATATTAATCCTCTTGACATAGAGATGTTTGATGTGAGCTTAACATGAATGGTTTGTAATTAGTGAAATGGTTCAATTGGTAACGTAATTCACATTAAATTGTGGGACATTAAGTATCAGTACAACAAAATATTTGAATTTCACTTTTCAATCAAATGAGGGACATTAAATGAAAGGCATATATGTGCGTCATTAAAATAAAGTTGAAAATTGCTTATAAAAACAACCATTTGAGTATAATACATTCTTAAAATTACATACTATGGCGATGGGACAGCATTTTTTTTGGCAATTTCGGGGGCACTTGCTGTTGATAACCGTCGTAAGGAATGACTATTGACCATTTTCAATGCTTTTCTGGGTCGTTAAGACATAAACCTAAACTAAACTTGTAAACCTTAAAGCGTTAGAAAATACACTGTTTACATGCTAAAATGGGGATGGGGCACAAAAAAGACCGAATTGGTGAAGTTAACTCGTTTTGGCTGAGAAAACAGAACGCCTTGATCTTGGGTCAAGCACTTTACCAATGAGGAGCAGTCTTATCTGAGGATACACTAATCGCTAAGCCCTAGCCATCCGTATTTAGTAAGTTTAACACTTTCTTTCATGATGTATACCATTTGCAAACAGTCATCGTTTTTTATGCTCGCTGTTGTACTTTAGAAAACATTGAAAATAGACTGCTCTTAAGACCAACTGATCTAAGTCTATTATGTTTGCACGCAAGCTAAATAGCTCTGTGCATGCTAGGTAAATGTTCATGCTTGTGTTGTCGTATGCTGACTTTTTTTCAAATATAGTTTCAAGAACATGTTTATAACTGTGTCAAACGGGTTGGATCTAGATCAAGACCAACGTGAACAAAATGCAACAGACTACATTTTCTGTTGTTTTTTTGCGACATTTTTTGCCCCATCAACTATGTAAACAAGAACATGAGACTAAATTTGGTAGATATCACAGTTTCAATCCGCAAACGCTGGTGCCAATGCGCAGACTAGCCAGAACCTTCATTGCTCGTTTGCACAGCTGAAGGCTAACCAAAATATTCGAAAATTTTTTTTGAAAAACCTGGCCGCTGCTTTGTCATCTGTTAATAATCTTTGCAAACACTGGACCTTCTGGTGAGGCGGAACCAGTCACCCCTCATTCTAAAGTTGAGCATCCTATCATTGTGCCTACCTTTGGCAAACAGTTAAAAATTGCCTGTTGACATGCCGCATATAACGTGGCATTTCATCAGGGTCTATGCTGTTTGCTAAATAGATAATGATATATAAACTTAAAGCTATACTATTTTATTTAGAAACTATAGTCTGTGACCCCTTGATATACAATGGACCATCTCAAGTTATTTTATCAAACCAGACCATTTCCCTGGGACGTGTTTATTCTACTGATAAGCCAGGCCATAATAAATTATATTCTATCCAGTCTTGAACTGCACATTATTCTGACCCAGTGCGAAAGATTTCGAATTAATCAGGGAACAGAGTAGTAGGAACAGAGTGTATGAAAGGAAATGATGTTTTATTTTGCACACTGCCTAAAAATCGTAAGTAAATTATGATGTGCATGCTGAGTAATTTTGCATGTTTTTGTTTGGTTGTAGACAGTTGATTTCTTTAAGAAACGCAATTGGAGTATCAAATGCAGAATTTGGGCATATAGAATAATGCTTCATATTTAATTTCTAAGCTATGAAGTCGCAAGCTTAAAGGTTAAAAGTAGCTAACAGTTTCGACCCCAGATAAGTCCCGGAATTTTCGTCCGCGGGAAGGGGGGGGGGTCCATGAGCCCGACTGACATTTAGAAGTTTGACAATGTTTTTTAGCTTTCAACTTATTATTTTAAAGAGGGTTCCACTGGTGTTTTTCAAGGACAATAATTTTCTAAGGTTTTAGGGGGGTCAAACATATTCCAGGGGAGGGTCTAATTTTTTTTCCAGAAGCGAGGACGGGTACCAGTTGCTAATTCCTTTTGGAAATATATAGAATTAGTGATTTTCCAGTGTGTGTTGAGGGCGGGGGCTCAGGACCCACTGCCCCTCCCCTCTGGATCTGCGCATGGGGCCTAACCTGGAACCAAATTGTTTTGCGCTGTTGAACTTTTTTTCAAGGTTGATTATTTCAAAATCAACAGAGCAATGCGCAGCATACAATTTGATATACTCGTATAAAATTTAAATCTTTGCAGTTTTCTGTCCCCTGATAAATTTTGCAAACAGTTTTGGACCAGGGCGTCGGTCTTGATCTAGTTCTGGTCCAACCAATGAAGACAGTTAATCTTCCGACATGACTAAAAAGTGTTGACTGGGATGTAGAGGAATAAAGCAATCATTGAACAAAGGCTAACCCCTCATCAGACGCTTTTAATATTCTGTAGATGCTTGGTCCGAAATACGTGTTATTTTGGTATCCTGGCATCAACAAGCTAGAAAACGCTAAATTATTTTAGAATTGTAGCTGTCATTGTATGGATCATTGAACACAAAGTGTGCTGATCATTGAACAATACACGACAGGCTGCATCCGGGGGGGGGGGGGGGGGGTCGTGAGTTTGACCCCAGCCCGCTCCCATAATTTAACCGAAAGTATCCTCTTCAAGTACTGGTAAACCACTAAATCAAACTTGCTGCTAGAATGACTGACCATCTTGACATGACCATTGTTGCTGAATGGTATATGGAATTTTGTATGCATAATGTCACCCTTTAATATGAGCATGTGTAGTTATCTGGAGGGGCCTTTATATGTCCCTTTTCAAATGACTGGCTCCCTAGTAGTGTAAGCTCTAGCTAGACTATGCTCGTCTGAGTCTCCCCTAGACTGCTTCACTGCCCCAACATATGAAACAAGGCCAGTGTAGCAGTCATGAATACCAAAATCTCCTAAACTGACTCAAATAGACAAAATGTTGCTATTATAGCCGATTATTTCTAACTTTAAAGAAAATATTAGCTCTGAGCTTCTAATAAAAGTAAGTAATGGTGCAAAGATCAGGAATCGATACAATCAAGTACCACACCTGACCCAAGATACCAAATAATAATAATAATAAACCAAATTAGCTGTCGTCTGCTGATAACATTTTTAAACAGATTGGACCCAGATCACACCCAACAAATTTTGGGCCTGACCTGGATCCAAACTATTTGTCACTCTGATTGTATTTCTGAAAGTTTCTTTTAAAGTTTATTTAAATATCAGCAGACGACAAAATAGCATGAAAAATTACGGGAATAAATAAATAACTGGAAATGAAAATGGCATACAATTTGCACATTGAAAGTGTGATGAGCTCGCGCTCTTAGACTACTGCTAGACAGACTTAATGGCTATTTTATGGCGCTTTTTAGATGTGCTTGACCTGTAGAGAACATTTGATCTTTGAACCATCAAGGTAATAACATTCTCTGGCTATTAAATTGCAGAGTTTCAGAGGCGTCACTAAAGGGTCTGTCTCTTAATATTTGTAACAAAAGATTAGAAAGTTCTTATAATTTATGATCTTTGCCTACTTGTAGCATCTGCTGGGTACCGTGTAATCTATTGAGTAGTGTCTTGGAGCGGAGCGTTGGAGTGGAGTATTGGAGTGGAGTCAAATTTTGGAGTGGCAAGAGATCTTGCTCATGGATAAAAAATTCAGAGCACCCCAACCACTGCCCATTTCCTTCACCGCACTTCCCAGAGCAGTTTTAAAAAGTTGATTAGGTAATATCATATCTATTGAGTTAAAGGAAGGGGGAGCCTGGTTAAATATCTGAGCATCCTGTGAACGAATATGGTTTTACACAGAATTAGGTGGCAGCTAGGCTGCACTTGTCTTATTGATTTGATAATATTAAATTCGTTGAGTTACAGAAAGGGGTGGCAGCCTGGTAAGGTTATAATATGAGCAGCCTGGGAAAATCGTGGTTTTACACCATATTTGGTGGCGTCTAGGTAGCCATGGCCCTGGTTTTTGTGATTTGATAATATTGTTTTCATTGAGTTACAGAAAGAGGTGACAGCCTGGTTAAATATCTAAGCTGTCTGGAAGGGATGTTGTTTTACACCATATTTGGTGGCAGCTGGGATGAACTGGTCTTATTGATTTGATATAATATTTATTGAGTTACAGAAAGGGGTGGCAGCCTGGTTAAATATTCGAGCAGCATGAGAAGATTGTTTCACACCACATTTTGCTGCAGCTAGGCTGCACTTTTCTTACTGACTTGATATTATAATTATGTAGCTACAGAAAGGGGTGGCAGCCTGGTTAAATATCTGAGCTGCCTTTGGAAAATTGTGGTTTAACAGGGCATTTGGTTGCAGCTGGATGGCACTGGTCTAATGGATTTATACATATTATATTCATTGAGTAACAGTAAAGGAGGACAGCCTGATTACACATCTGAGCAGCCTCTGAAGGATGTGGTTTCACACTAAATTTGGTGGCAGCTGGGTTGCACTGGTCCTATTGATTTGATAATATTATATATATTGAGTTACAACAAGGGATGGCAGCCTGGCTAAATATCTGAGCAGCCTGTAAAGATTGTGGTTTAACAGGGTTTTCGGTGGCAGCTGGGCGGCACAGGTATTATTTATATGTTAATATTATATTCATATAGTTACAAAAAGGTATGTTAGCCTGGTTAAATATCTGAGCAACCCGGGGAGAGTGTGGCTTTACACTATATTTGGTGGCAGCTGGGTGGCACTGGTCTAACTGATTTGATAATATATTGATTGAGTCACAGAAAGGGGTGGCAGCCTGGTTGAATATCTGATAGCCTATGAGATTGTGGCTTTACACAGTACTGGGTGGCAGAGGGCGGCACTGGTCTTATTGATTTGATAATATAAAATTCATTGATTTACAGAAAGGGGTGGCAGCTAGGTTAGAAATATGAGCAGCCTGGGAAGATTTTGGTTTTACACAATATTTTGTGGCCCCTGGGCGGCCCTGACCTTAGTGATTTGATAATATTATATTCATTGAGTTACAGAAATAGGTGGCAGCCTGATTACACATCTGAGCAGCCTCTGAAGGATGTGGTTTCACACTAAATTTGGTGGCAGCTGGGTTGCACTGGTCCTATTGATTTGATAATATTATATATATTGAGTTACAACAAGGGATGGCAGCCTGGCTAAATATCTGAGCAGCCTGTAAAGATTGTGGTTTAACAGGGTTTTCGGTGGCAGTTGGGCGGCACAGGTATTATTTATATGTTAATATTATATTCATATAGTTACAAAAAGGTATGTTAGCCTGGTTAAATATCTGAGCAACCCGGGGAGAGTGTGGCTTTACACTATATTTGGTGGCAGCTGGGTGGCACTGGTCTAACTGATTTGATAATATATTGATTGAGTCACAGAAAGGGGTGGCAGCCTGGTTAAATATCTGATAGCCTATGAGATTGTGGCTTTACAGAGTACTGGGTGGCAGAGGGCGGCACTGGTCTTATTGATTTGATAATATAAAATTCATTGATTTACAGAAAGGGGTGGCAGCTAGGTTAGAAATATGAGCAGCCTGGGAAGATTTTGGTTTTACACAATATTTTGTGGCCCCTGGGCGGCCCTGACCTTAGTGATTTGATAATATTATATTCATTGAGTTACAGAAATAGGTGGCAGCCTGATTTAATATCTAAGCTGTCTGGAAGGGATATTGTTTTACACCATATTTGGTGGCAGCTGGGCTGAACTGGTCTTACTGATTTGATATTATATTTTAGTTAGTTACAGAAAGGGGTGGCAGCCTTGTTAAATATTTGAGCTGCCTGAGAAGATTGTGGTTTTACACCATTTATGGTGGCAGCTGGGCTGCACTTTTCTTACTGACTTGATATTATAATTATGTAGCTACAGAAAGGGGTGGGAGCCTAGTGAAATATCTTAGCAGCCTGAGAAGCTTGTGGTTCAACAGGGTATTTGGTGGCAGCTGGGCGGCACTGGTCTTATTTAGTTGATTTATATTTGTTTAGTTACAGAAAGAGGTGGCAGCCTTGTTAAATATTCGAGCAGCCTGAGAAGATTGTGGTTTCACAACATATTTGGTGGCAGCTGGGCTGTGCTTTTCTTACTGACTTGATATTATAATTATGTAGCTACATAACAGGATGGCAGCCTGGTTTAATATCTGAGCAGCTGTGAATGATATGGTTTTAAAACTATACTTGGTGGCAGCTCGACTGCACTGGTCTTTTTGATTTGATAATATTATATTTATTGAGTTACAACAAGGGATGACAGCTTGGCTTAATATCTGAGCAGCCTGGAAAGATTATGGTTTAACAGGATTTTTGGTGGCAGCTGGGTGGCACGGGTATTATTGATATGATAATATTATATTTATTGAGTTACAAAAAGGTATGTCAGCCTGGTTAAATATCTGAGCAACCCGGGGAGAGTGTGGTTATACACTATATTTGGTGGCAGCTGGGTGGCACTGGTCTTATTGATTTGATATATTCATTGAGTTGGACTGTCCAGAAAGGGGTGGCAGCCTGGTTGAATATCTGAGCAGCCTAGGAAGATTGTGGTTTTATATTGTATTTGGTGGCAGCTGGGATACACTGGTCTTATTGATTTGATAGTATTAAATTTATTTATTTACAGAAAACAGGTGGCAGCCTGGTTAAATGTCTGAGCAGCCTAGGAAGATTGTGGATTTACACAATATTTGATGGCAGTATGGTGGCTCAGATCTTATTGATTTGATATTATATTCATTGAGTTAAAGAAAGGGGTGGTAGCCTGGTTAAATATCTGAGCAGCTTGGGAAGATTGTGGTCTACAGTTTACACTGTATTTGGTAGCAGCTAGGGGCACTGGTCTCACAGCTTTGGTAGATTTTGTTGGTATGGGATATTGTGTGCAGTGATGGCAGGTGGAGACAATTAAGATTCATCACTTGAAGGCTCGTCATACTTGGCCATATACACATCATAACTGCACTTGAGTCTTTTTTGCCACTCCAAAATCTGACTCCACTCAACTTCAATACTCCGCTCCAATACTCTTCTCCAAGACTACTCCATAGAATACACGGATAATGTGGGACAAAATGTCGTCTGCTGATTCCAATTGAAACAGTTCAAACCCAGATCAAGCCATACCAAATAACGTCTGTTTATTACATTGAAAAACAGTCCCAGAAGAAACGTTGTCTGTTGATTAAATTTGTAAATATTTTGGACCCAAATCAGGCCCGGCAAAATGTCATCTGCTGATTGCATTTGCAAGCAGTTTGAACCCAAATCAGGTAAGATGAAATGCAAAAATGTCATCTGCTCATTGTAGTTGCAAACAGTTTGAGCTCCAATCAGGCCCTACAAAATGGTGTTTGCATGCACAGATCTAGACCGGACCCCCCTTCCCCCGTCTAACTGATAATTTTATCATGTTACAAAAATCTGCAACTTATTACATTTTTTATTGTTATAGTGTCTACCTCTCTGATAGGGCTATCAGTTAGACTGGTAGTCTAAGTGATGTATTGTTACCCGATTAGCCAGGTATCATTTGCAGACATTTGCAGAAACACTAACTCTCAAATACTTGTTAGATTCTTATCCACTGCTGGTCAAATTTGTTTTGGCTAATCTCTTGAGAATTACTGGGGTAAACTTAGATCAAGTACATATCATAAAATGTTGATTCCAACACAATTCATTGGTCAGCATTCACCCTTTGCATGTTAGTGCTATCTTCTGATAACATTTGCAGCCTGTTTAGACTGCTTCACCGACCTCGTATACAGGTATTACAAGCAGCAGTCTACCGCCTAGTATATACGAGGGGGCAGTGAAAGAGGTCTACAGCCTGTTTAGACCCATTGATAATTGGACTACATCCTGCCTGATCTGAATTCAAATTGTATGACACTAAAGCTGCTCCTAAAAGTTGATTTGGAAGGAAAAAAATGGCAGAGGACACAATAGCAAGAAAACGTGCATGCAAAAAGTTTAGGTACTGAAATTTCTTTTCTTTCACAAAAACTATGTAGTGAGACTAGAATAGACTGGCCCCAGTCTCTAATGTCATTATCTTTAGTAAAACTGATAATCTTTCTAAGATAGCAATTTATAAACTTTACTTGGAAGTAGAAATTCTCGGCTTGGACATCAGAGACTGGTGAGTTAGAGTATTCATCAACCAACTCACACGTCTATGCTGACAAGGTTTTTATCACTTTTATTACCCTGACCTTTTTCAAGGGGTCAGTGTACTTTGGAACAACAACACCACCAGCAGAAATTTATGACTGCACAAATCTTCAAGCCTCTGTATCTTTCTTCAGTACCTGTCTGGGTAATTATCATGCTTTTTTGGCGTCTGTTGAATTTCTCAAAATATCCTTTTTTTAAAAAAAAGTTCTTCCAAAAATAAAATCGAACAGTTTGGATCATGACCAGGCTCGATGATTTGTCGGTCCTGATCTTTCCAAGGTTTCAGCAGACTGATCTGATAGACACATTGCACACAAAACCTCCAAATTCAAAAATGCAGCTGTTGTGCATAATTTTGCGCAAATATTACTTTATATATACCTGTTTTCTTGGTAATTTCGTCTGCTGATTTTTCCTCAAAATATTTTTTTTGAAATAATACTTTCAAACTAAAAACTATGTATCCAAATGTCAAACAGTTTGTATCCTGATCAGGCTCGAATATTTGTCAAACCTGATCTAGGTCCAAACTGTTAACCAAGGTTATTAGAAGACAACACTCATCTGGTAGATAGAGAGTTAACCCTTAAACGCCAAGAAAAAAATGCATCTGAAAATATCGTCTGCTGAAGTCGTCTGCAGCAAATAACTGCCTAACATTACTGACGAATTAAGTATAGAATCAAACAGCGTGACCCAGATCACACTGCTCCTATAGTAGCAGTCTGATCTGGGTCCACACTGTTTGTCAGCAGACGAGAAAAGCAGACGACGACTTTTGTAGCGATTGGCACATTAAGGGTAATATTAAACGCACACAAAAACTGTAACTCTAAATTCAAAAGATATGCTACACGTTGTAGCTGTTGTGCATTATATTTTTTGTGCAAGCATTACTAGATATAATTATGTTTATGACAAATTGATATGTAATTAACTTTTCATGCTTTTTTTGTGTCGTCCGCTGATTTTCTCAAAATATTTTTTTTATATTATTTCAAACATAATGTCAGAATGTCAAACAGTTTAGATCCTGATAGGGCCCGACCATTTTTTCGGACCTGATCTGGGTCCAAACTGTTTGCCACCGTTTACCCGCGCCTGGTTGAATTTCTTCACTTTGACATTCACTGGGCAGAAATCACATTGCGTCAACACCGCGGTAACGGGCATCGCAATGCTTTGTTTTTATTCTTTGAATCAGAAAAAAATATTCAAAGATCAGATGTGTGTGCTGATTTTTCCTCAAAATATGATGTTTTTACATCTTTGTTTAACAATTTAAGTCTATATTGAGCATTTTCTATTTTCTCACCACAAACAATGCACAAGAACTCTTTTGTTGATGGAGTTAAATGTATTCTTGTGAAAGTTTTAACATGTGTCACTGTCTTATCCATTTTTATATTGACACACCCAATCAACTGAAATTATTTTTGAGCCCCCATCATGTAAAAATCTATATAAATTGTGCTATCGCACAGGCTGATCATTGCCTTTGATTTGCACTACATACATACTATAATGTCCATAGTACCGTAGTTGTTATAAGCCGAAATATCAAGTATCTTGCCAGTTCCCAGCAAGGGTTTTCTTGTGGCAAGGCGCTATTTATATGATCAGAAAAAATCCATTTATTACATTAATTAACCCTTTGTATTCCGGAAACCCTGAATGAAAACTTTTGCAAACAGTGAAAACCAAGATGAAATGCAGCATAACACTGCATTCTCGAGACTGCATTTCATCAGGGTCTACACTGTTTGTAAGGTAAATAAGGATACAATGTTTTTTGAAAAATATAACCTGGCTCCCCTAAAACTGTACAATGGACTATCCCAAGTTTATTGTATCAAACCAGACGGACTAATCCATTAGTATACACAGGGTTAAAATTCAGTAAAGCAAATTACACTAGTAATACTCAGGGTCTGTAACTAATTGAGATTCAGCTAAAACAGAAAAGAAGAATCCTTCAGAATCATGGAATCATATCAGTTTGTAAAATTTTTCTTTCTCAGCAAACAAAATACCCACAGATCAAACTGACCACAAGGTAATAAATCTAATTATTCACAGGCCATAAGATGCTGATGCTGAGACACTTCCAGCAGAGTTTACTGCTAAACCATCGAGCCAAGGATCATTGACACTTGCTATGGGTAAATGCCTATGGTTTTCAGTAAAATTAAAAGTTTGTCAATCGTCCCTTACTTCACCTTGGAGCTACCCTGGCCTGAGTACTTTATGGCTGTGATATCCGTTTTTGATATTAAATGCTTCAAAGATGTAAAATTTGGGGTAGAACTATCAGTTTTACATTAAGATATATAGAAATCCGAAAACATTTTTTAAAATATCATCCCCGTGTGCCAGCAAAAGCTTTTGTATGATTATGTGTTACCATATTTTACACATTGTATGGAAGTGGCTTGCTGGCACAAGGGGGGAAAGATGTTCAGCAGCCCAAAAACCCAGGGCCTACGCCCTTAAATGCCTTTTCTACCAAGTAAAAATTAATGACAGTAATGAAGTTCTCTAGAACAAACCTCCTAAATTGCTTTGAATTCTGTGCTAGTTTAATATAAAGTACTTAAAGATTAAAAGTAGAATTATCAAGGTTTTTTGCATTTTGTCATAAGAAAAAAATCTCACTGTTATTAAAAAACACATTATTTTGCAAACGTCCTTTACTTATCTATTTGCAAGCTAGGGAATTGTTCATGTTTTTATTTTCGTCCGCTGACTTTCTTCAAAATTAAGTTTTTAAAAATAAACCACCCAGGACCACCATCAGAGTGTCAATCAGTTTGGATCCAGATCAAGACCGACATTCTGTTGGTCTTCATTTGGGTTCAAACTGTTTACAAAAGGCTATTGACAGATGACAAAATTATCCACTTGCATGCAAAGAGTTATAACAGGTAAATACTTTAGTGTTCAGTATATTGTCTCATATAGGGATATACATGCATATGTATACCATAATTATTCGACACTTAAAATACATTCAACATGCTATGCCCTTTAAAAAAACAAAGCAAAAGTAATATTCAAAGGATCTAGTTAGAATCAGTTTTACTTTCCAATGCTAAATGGGACACTTTCATTCATTCAAAAATATTTATTTCTTTTGTTGAGCTTTCAGTTTTGCATTATTTACGGTACATGTAGTCAAAAATGTACAGGTAACTACTAAATTATCTCCCCAAAAACATTTTATTTCAAAACATATTTTGTTTTTAAAACAATTTCATCAATTATCGTGATTCGTTAATACTCTGCATATGATATGTTTAGTAGATATCACCATGCCTACCAAATAAATCAAGGAAACGTGCAGAAATCACTTTTTAAAGCACTTTTGATGTTCATGAAATTTCAGACCCCCTCCCCTCTCTACCCACCATAACTCTCAAATGCATAGACATTTTGAAAATATTTTGCTAGCTGGCACTTGCCATTAGATGCACCTATTGCACTGATACTACATGCACCACACTAGAAGCTGAAAAGCAGCATTTCGGGAATCAGAAAAATAGGCGTATAAGGCAAAAACCGTCAATGATCCTTTATTGCAATAGATAACAGCTCAGGCTAACTCTCCAGTCCACTAAATTTGACTATCAGATAGGATAGAATTTTTAGAAGATGATTTTTTCCATAGCTAAATACAATTATAAATGTAATTATATATATTTAGTGGACTGATGCCAGTCTAAGAGTAGAACTGCTTTTCATGTATGTTTGTTTTGATGCTTTATGTCTAAGTCAAAATTTTTCAGTCATAATTTTGAAAAAAAATCCAAAAAATGAAAACATCAGCACACAGCTCAGAAGGGAGATTATATCAGAGAAAAGTTTAGTTCAGTATGAGTAATTTACCTTGAACTCAGGGCCTGAAAGCAGGGACGAAATGCAAAATGTCATCTGCTTATTACAGTTGCAAACAGTTTGGACTCTGATTAGGCCCTACAAAATGTTGTCTGCATGCGCGGATCCAGAAAGTTTTGTCAGAGTGGGTCCAACTCTGTCAATGTTATTTGTTTTCCCTTTTTTGATGGAGAGATTATCTTAATACCATTAAAAGCAGGCCAATATCGGCTGGGTAGGGAAACGCTATTTAAATGTCGCTTCGATTGTGGGCCGATGGTGGCCCAACATAATACATTGTATGCTCGCTTGAAGGATTTATTATTTTTCAAGGGATCTGGGCCAATATTGCTAAGAAACCCTATATCTTTGTCTTTTTCCAGAGGGTTCAGGACCCCCTGTCCCCCCTCTGGATCGGCACATGGTCTGCTGATTACATTTGCAAACAGTTTGGACCCAGATCAGGCCTGACAAATGTCGTCTGCTGATCAGGCCTGACAAAAAGCAAAACGCCATCTGCTGATTACATTTGCAAACAGTTTTGACACAGTCCAGACCCTATAAATTATCACCTGCTGATTATATTTGCAAACAGTTTGGTCCCAGATCAGGCCCAACAAAATGTCCTCTGCTGATTATATTTGCCAACAGTTTGAACCCAGATCAGGCCCAACAAAATGTCCTCTGCTTTGCAAACAGTTTGAACCCATATCAGGTAAGACGAAATGCAAAATGTTCTCTGCTCATTACAGTTTGGACTCTGATCAGGCTGAACAAAATAATGTCTGCTGATTACATTTGCCAACAGTTTGGACACAGATCAGGTCCGACAAATGTGGTCTGCTGATCAGGCCTTATAAAATGCAAAATGTCATCTGCTGATTACATTTGCGAACAGTTTTGACACAGTCAAGGCCCTACAATATATCACCTGGGAGTAATTACACTTGATATATTTTTAAGGTCTTTTCAACACATCAGTGAAAAATAGACACTTACCTGTATCTACCCACCCTACAAAGTATCACTGCTGATTATATTTGCAAACAGTTTGGACCCAGATCAGGCCCAACAAAATGTCCTCTGCTGATTATATTTGCAAACAGTTTGGACCCAGATCAGGCCCAACAAAAAGTCCTCTGCTGATTATATTTGCAAACAGTTTGGACCCAGATCTGTAAATATCTGACCTAAACTGGACCCAAGCTGTTGATTTTCCTGAAGAACTTTTCAAAAAAGGTGATTTTGAAAAAATATGAGCAAGATGAAAAAAGTTTTCCTGACGGTTGTGATGGGCGAATGCCAAGTACTGAAAAGTAGGCTGCGTGCGTGGTGGGGAAAGGTGGTGGGGAAAGGGGTGGGCGAGGTTACTTGGACAAACAAGTAACTTATAGGTACAAAGGAAAGCAGGTCTAAGCATTCTCATTTTGTCCAACCATTTAGTAAGTTCAGGGTGGTTCTCTTGTTTGTCAATGTTTTTTTATAACTTCAGCATATATATATTCATGTTAAATGTGGCAGTCTTGGTCTGTAAATTAAAAACATGAGACAGAAATGTCTGCTTTAACACATATATGACATAAGTATGTGACAAAAAGTAAGAACTTTGCAAAGCTCAAAAGTATAATGATATTCGATTTTTAAAGTATAAACTTCATACAATGTTTTAAGACAAAAATAAGCCGTAAATGCCTTGATGAAATCTGGCCCCAGTTTGTAAGGTTTTATTTTAAATATAATTCAGAAATGGTGAAATGATTATTTACTCTGCAAATGGCAACCTTTGAATTTTGTCTTCTGCTGATGATTTTTGCAAACATATTGGATAGAGAACAGGTCACAGACAGAACGATGAGCCTGATCTGAACATTGATGTTAGTCCCAAAAGAAAATTTAGAAAAAAATGTAAGGTAGAAAAATAGTCTGTTTAGCCTGATCTGGGGCCAAGGCCAAACCCTTTGCAAAAAATAGCAACAGACGACAAAAGTCGATGCTACAAAAAAGTTGCAAAGGTTGAATATGGAGGTCCTGGAAGTTTTTTTTAGGGATACAGGGATATTGGTCAAAACTTAGTGATACAGGATATTTTTGTAAATATTGAAAGGGATACCGGATACTTGGATCAATTTTAGGGTTATGGGGATAAAATGCTTTCTGAATTTGGGGGATATTTGCCATATTTATTTTAGGGATATGGGATATTTTTCAAAATAATTAAAGGGATATGGGATACTGGGACCCCCTTCCACGGCCTCAATATCGAACAATTATTATAGTCATGCTAGTAGGTTGGATTACATATTGTGGAACTTTTGAATAAAGCAAATACTTCATCAAAAAGTTTGTATCCAGTTCAGGTCCACATTCTGCAAAATACATACAACAAAATACTACAGTTCAACCTCAAATTATTGTAACCCCATGATTGTCAAACAGTTTGAATCCAGATCAGGCCAGAATTATGCCAGGCCATACTTGGGTCTTACTTGTTTGTAATATACAACAGTTTAGCCCCAAACTGACATATAAAACTGTCCTAACCCAATGAGTTTAATACAGTTTGGCTCCAGATCAAGCTCACATTCGGTAAGACCTGATCTCGGTCTAAACTGTTTGTAAAGGTTATCAGCAGATGACTCTGTAAAATAGGAAAATCTTATATATACAACAAAATACTCCGTTTAATCTCAAATCATCATAACCCCATGAGTGTCAAACGATTTGGATTATGATCGAGCCCACATTCGGGCCGCATAGCGCAGTAGGTAACGTGCCTGGCAACAGATTCCAGTCTGACTGCAGATCCAGGGGTCGCGAGTGTGATCCCAGCCCAGTCCCATACTTTCGTGGAGATTGATCAAGAAATAATTGCTACAGTCATTCTCCTCACTTCCGCTGAATCATTCAAGAAGGGTTGTTGTCAGTTACAAGCGAAAGTCTAGGTCTAAGCTGTTTTGTAAAGGCTATCAGTAGATGACACTGTCAGGCAAATATATACTTGATAAAATACTACAGTTCAACCTCAAATTCTCATAACTCCATAAGTGCAAAACAGTTTGGATCCAGATCAAGCTATGTCCTGTTGGGCCTGATCTGGGTCTAAACTGTTTGTTAAATTATCTGAAGATAACACTGTCAGACAAAGATTTTATATACAACTAACAAAACCTGAAATTATCATAACCCCATGTGTGTCAAACAGTTTGAACTCAGATCAGGCCCAATCTGGGTCAAATGGTTCTCCTACAATAAACAAGATAGCTGTGATAGCTCTAAATAAGAAATATCTTCCTTCTAACAAGATCTCCTGAGCCAATGGTCTAAATTCAAAATAATTTCACAGAAATGTCCATCGTAAATTGCCTTAATGGTTCCATTTAGCTACACGAGATGGCACAGAGCTCAAAATTAGAAATATCTGCAAATGACATCTTGTCCTGAACCACTGATCCAAATTGGAAATAATTACACTTTATATATTTTAAGGTCTTTTTAATACTTCAGTGAAAAAATAGACACTTACCTGTACCTACCAACCTGGAAGGTGACAGCAAACAAAAATTGTTTTAAGGGTGGCCTGAAGAAAATTGCCACAATAGCATAAATATTTATCTCCTGATTTGCTTGCTTGCCCTGAAAGTTAAAAGTAATTTCACAGAATTTTTATTTTAGACCGACTACCAATTTTCCAAACTAGCATAACCGAACTCACACTTTATCACTTTAATCATTGGGTATCTGAAATATTAATTTGAATATAGGTCTTATTGTTGGGATGTTTTTAGCTCACATGAGCCGTTGGTGATATATTGTTATTTTTGGATGCCTGCCGTCCATCGTACGATGTGCGTCACCCATCATACGATGTGCGTCGTCCATCAACAATTGCTTCAAAGGACATCTCTTAAATAACTGGCTGGATTATTACTTAACTTGGCAGGAATGCTCCTTATATAGCCCTCTAATGATTCTGGTCTGTTGCATATCTAGGTCAAGCAGGCTAAAATTGATTTTCGAGATAACATCTTTAAAATTCTTCTTGACAGAAACCACAAGTTATACAGCCTTGATATTTGGTATGTAAAATAGTCTAGTGAACCTCTGCCAGGCATGTCTAAATTAATACTACTGATGCCAAAACTTGGGTCCGGCGCCCAAGGGGTCAATTTTTTTACATAGGGTTATATTTGCCCTGATATTTAGTATGTAGTTTCCCCTATTAGACCTCTATCTAGTTTCCTTAAATTATGCCACTGGAATTAAAAATGGCCCTGTCTCGAGGGTCGCATCTTTACATTGGCTTACATTAGGAAACCATGAAAAAATCATCTTGTCTGAAACCACAAGGCCTAGAGCATCATGCAGGCCCCAACTTTTCCATCTATAGATGAGTCATTCATGTTATTTCTGTCTTGTGTTTGTTATGCTTTCGTGCACATCTGTTTATTGGTCACCTGCTGGGAAAGGGCTGACCTCTTGGCTCTAGTTTGTGATGTCTAATTGTGAGTTTGTTTTTTCTCATTGGTGTCCTGGGTCAGGTGTGGTACTTGATTGTATCGGTTCCTGACCTTTTGCCCTCTTTCTTACTTTAAAAGCCTTAAAGTCTTTAGGCCCAAATGTTCTTGTCTGAAACCACAAGCCCTAGAGCCTTGATATCTGGTATGTAACATCATCTAGTGAACCTCTACCAGGCTTGTTCAAATTATGCCAATGGGACCAAAAAATGGGCCCACAGGGTTGACACATGCTTTACATAGGTTTATGGGAACACATGAAAAAATCTTCTTGTCTGAAGCCACAAGACCTAGAACCTTGATATTTTGTGTGTAGCATCAACTAGTGAACCTCAACCAGGTTTGTTCAAATTATGCCCCTAGGACCAAAAATTGGCCCGCTCCAGGGGTCAAATGTTTTACATTTGCTTATATAAGGAAAATAATTAAAAATCGTCTTGACTGAAACCACAAGGCCCAGAGTGTTGATATTTGATATATAGCATCATCTAATTGACCTCTACCAAGTTTGTTCAAATAATACCCCTGGGGCTAAGAATGGACCTGCCATGGGGTTACATGATTAAAATAGGCCTATATAGGGGAAACAATTAAAAATCTTCTTGTCTGAAACCACAAGTCATAGAGCCTTGATACTTGGTATGTAGCATTACCAAGTAGACCTCTACCAAGTTCGCTCTAATTATGCCCATGGGGCCAAAACTGGGCCCACACCAGACGACACATGTTTTACATAGGCTTATAAAAGGGAAAACAAGAAAACATCTTTTTGTCTGAAACCACAAGGCCTAGAGCGTTGATATTTGGTATGTAGCATCATCTAGTGGACCTCTACAGAGTGTTTCAAATTATGCCACTGGGGCCACAAATGGGCCCCAGGGTCACATGTTTTACAAACCAAGCATCTATGTGTCTCAATCCACATCTTAACGTAGTGTAATATTGTCCCAGTGAAATCTGTTTAAGCCCTCCAGTAAAATATTTTACTGACTATTCCTAGGCAGTACTTCTTTTGTTTATCATTTGTGTCATTTATGTCTTGTGTTTGTCATGTTTTCGCGTCTGTTCATTGCTGCCTTGTGGTCACCTGCTGGGAAAGGGCTGACCTCTTGGCCCTTGTTTGTGATGTTTAATTGTGATTTTGTCACATGCCCATGTGGTATCCTTGGTCAGTTGTGATACTTAATTGTATCAATTCCTGACCTTTGCTGTCTTTCCTACTTATATTGGAACGCATGAAAAATCTTCTTGTTTAATATCAAAGTTTTGTCAGATCCATCATCAAAGCTGTTTGGTAGTCTGGATGATGTTTTCCCATAACCTTATGAGCAGACATTCTCAGGTGAGCAACCCAGGGCCATTGGGCACTCTTGTACAAAAGGTTGGCCCAATTTTGGTTCCAGGGGCATTATTTGAACAGACTTGGTAGAGAAATTAGATGATGCTACATTCCAAGTATCAATGCTATAGGCCTTTTGGATTCAGACAAGAAGATTTTTCATGTTCCCCATATATAAGTATTTGCAAAGCATGTGACCATGGGGCTGGTCCATCTTTGGCCCAAGGGGTATAATTTAAACAAACTTGGTAAAGGTCCATTAGATGATGCTACATACCAAGCATCAAGGCTCTAGGCAATGGGATTTCAGAAAAGAAGATTTTTCATGTTTTTCCATTAGAAATCTATGTCAAACATGTGACCCACAGGGCTGGCCCATTCTTGGCCCCAGGGGTATAGTTTGAACAAACTTGGTAGAGGTTTAGGTCTCACAGTACTATTGTATTTTCCTATATAGTTTAATGCTCAAAATACACACGTTATTTCTACAGGACATCTCCCTGATCATTAATCAACACTCATTCCTGTTCAAAAACTCGGGAGAAACAAAATAAACAGTGAAAGCCCAGGTTTCGCCAGATTGATTTTCTAAAATATCTCAGAGTTTGTTGAGACCATACTTTTTTTCAAATTTCCTGCCGCTCCGGCTCAAGAATACACTGACCTGGAAAAATACTTTTCCCAAAGTGGAAACAATACAGAATTAACTGAAACTTACAGGAGCTGACTGGCTAAAGGAGAGCTTCTATTTTGTAAAATAAATCATGACTAGGTATCAGCAGAGCAAAAATTGGGGTTGACCAAAATACACCCGTACTTGTTCCTAATGCTCATAAATCTTATTGCACCCACACCCACGGTGCCTAATCGTACAGTGATACCTTGAAGATTACATTTAACATTCTTAATTGAAAACCTACCTTTCTGCATATAAAGCTTTCTATAATAAAACAAAATAGCAAACAAAAGGTCACTTTGAGGAACTCCAGATACAGAACATGCCTCAAAGATATTCCTACAGGGACAGCCGTTTTCGGTTATTTTTTTAGGAAAAAGTTATTGTTTTACAGAAAGATTTAAATGTCAAATATCTGACTTTAAAAGAAGGTTTGAACAACTTTTAAACAAATTGACGTGGATATGCCATAGAAATATTAAAAAAGTAGGGAATCTAGCTCAATACAAATATTTATCTAGCTCCAGATAAGTAAAAATGCACAGCCGATGCGATTTATTTGACTAAATCAATGCAGAATAAGCTGAAGAAAAAAGAGTTTTGGCCAACGAACGTTTAACATGCCTAATCAAAAGGCGCATAGATATCTACAGGTGGATTTGCTAATAGTTTACAATGTATATCACATCACATATCAGTGTAATATAGAACTTAAGCCAGCAGCAGTGTGACTAAATATAGAATTTAAGCCGACAGCAATGAGACTACAGATGAACAGCTCGCACTGCTAATCGACAGCAGCAAAAATATCAAATCAGCCATAATCAGCTGCTTAAAGCTGGCAAAAGTGGCCAGTCCTGTAGGATGTGCTTGAAAAATGATTCAAATCTTTGGTTCAAGATAGATACAAACGAAAGTGTTTTTTTTTCTTTCTTTTCTATAACTATGTGCCGGCTTGCTCTGTTCGAGACACTATGTCAGGTACAGTGTAAATGTGTGGGTGGGGTATGGTTTTCCAACAATAACAGGACAAGACGCTAATAAGTGTAAAAAGTGCTTTCCTTAATTATTCAATCCAGATATATAGTCCACAGACATAACAAGATTTTGGTACTCTATGTGTGCACAAAAAGCCTCTCAATGTTGATACCGTACGGTTCAGTAGTGTGAACATCTGGTTGCATACATCGGCTGTTGTGACTAACCTTGCAGGTCCTCGGTAAAGAAGAAAATCGTTTTATTCACATTAACAATGCACTGGGCTGTTAGGAATAATCTATTTCTATTTTTAAATGCAAGTTCCTGACTTCCCTAGTCAACTGTGCGATAGCTTGTCTTCAATGTCAATAAACTGCATTTCCTACAGTCTGTTTCCCTCGAGCAATATTCAATCTTTGCCCGCAAAATCATCAATAAATTATCAAATTCAGCACCTTTCATTTCTATTTTTATCATAATTTACATATTCATCAAAAAATCAAAACAAACCCAGCCTGCGTCATTCAGACCATAACAACAAGCGTTCAGAAGATATGATCAGGTTATTTCTTCAAGGTCTCACAGTACTATTGTATTTTCCTATATAGTTTAATGCTCAAAATACACACGTTATTTCTACAGGACATCTCCCTGATCATTAATCAACACTCATTCCTGTTCAAAAACTCGGGAGAAACAAAATAAACAGTGAAAGCCCAGGTTTCGCCAGATTGATTTTCTAAAATATCTCAGAGTTTGTTGAGACCGTACTTTTTTTCAAATTTCCTGCCACTCCGGCTCAAGAATACACTGACCTGGAAAAATACTTTTCCCAAAGTGGAAACAATACAGAATTAACTGAAACTTACAGGAGCTGACTGGCTAAAGGAGAGCTTCTAGTATGTAAAATAAATCATGACTAGGTATCAGCAGAGCAAAAATTGGGGTTGACCAAAATACACCCGTACTTGTTCCTAATGCTCATAAATCTTATTGCACCCACACTCACGGTGCCTAATCGTACAGTGATACCTTTACTAGATGAGGCTACATACCAAATATCAAGTCTAGAGGCCTTGTCGTTTCTCACAAGAAGATTTTTATCTCAAAAATCTATTTTTAGCCTTTTTGACCTGGATATGAAACGGACCAGAACTAGTTAAACATTAATTTAAGAGAGTCATCTGAAAATCATTCCTGCAGAGTTTGATAAAAACGGATGGACGTATGGCAGACGACAGATATCATACCATCACAATATCTCACCGTGAGCCTATGGCTCAGGTGAGCTAAAAGGGTTACAATATACCAAAATGTATTCCCTTGTCAACACAAAACACATTTTGTTATGGGGCAACACAATGCTTTAGAGTAACAATATGTTTGTCTTTTCTTCAGTGCCCTACAATACATTGGTGCTGTATCCATCGTGTCTGCTCATACCAGTTTGGTGGTCAACCCAATCACAGTTGGCAACTTTGCTTTCCTCTTTAAGTGCACGCCGGTGGGTCCGACTTCAGACTTTATCATGGTTCCAACTTAAAGACTTATCTATTGATGTGATTGTAGGAGCCTAATGCTTTGGCTGTTTGTCAGGCCCATGGGGGTATACCTGTCGGGTTTCTTTTACTCCGGTATTCAGTTTTATTTACTGTTGAGTCCTTAACCTTGCTTTATCTCCTTGTTACTTCTTGATTTATATGTTCTAGGAGATGATGCATTGATAAGTTAGGGGTCTTTCATGCAAACCAAACATCTATGTGTCTTGATCCACATCTGAATTAAGGGTGAGGCTGGCGCCGTTAAACTGGTTTAAGCCCTCCAGTAAATTATTTTACTGACCGTTCCAAGGCGGTACTTCTTTTGTGGATCTTTTATGTTTTTGTTCTGTCTCGTGTTTGCTATGTCTTTGTGCGCGTCTGTTTACAGTATATATGCTTTGTGGTCACCTGCTGGGAAAGGGCTGACCTCTTGGCTCTCGTTTGTGTTGTCTAACTGTGAGTTTATAACTTTCCCTTTGGTATCCTGGGTCAGGTGTGGTACTTGATTGTATCGATTCCTGATCTTTGCACCCTTACTTACTTTTAAAAATATTAATGTTATGAATTTTGTTTCTCCTGTTTAATACTTATTTGTTGTTGTTTTCTTTCTTTGTAGTGGGGAAGGAGACATAACTGGAACAGTGAAAACATATCACACATATTATGGACAGCTAGGAGATATCTAAGATCTCTTGTACCCAGAGGAGAATTCTGAAGATTGCCACTGCTACTCAGCATACTCTTGGAAATGACAAAGATCTGTCTATGAATGCTTGCACACACATATTTGTGGATTGAAATAAAATCATTGTAAAAAGATGGCTTGAAAATGACGCAAAAGAGATCTGTGAAAATTTAAGTGCGTACCTTGCAATTATGCTCATGTCAGAGAAACCACAGTGTCCACATATTGTTCTATTCATTCGTCAATTTGAAAACATTGGGAAAGTATTTTGGTATCAGTAGAACTGTCTCAGTGACACACGATATCTGGGTGAAGAGAAACGTAACACCAATAGCCACTGGAACAGGCTACTTGCTGTGTTCCATCTATCCACAAATGAATATAAAACAAACAGTATGTAAATCTTTACTGTAGATGGACAGGTGGAATTAAAAGGGTTGTACTCAGTTCAACATCATTCAGTATGGGTTTTTACATCAAATGTATCCATACATATAGTTATTGTCAGTCTGCAAAACTATCTTCCGGAGTCAGGAAGGGCAGGAAGAGACCACAGTGTTAGATGCATTGCTATACCACAATGTTAAATGCAATGTAATGCTATATACAAGCATCCTCAACCAAAACATGCCAAAAGAGATGACAAACTATTCTTGGGAGTATTTTGTAGATTTCTTGTTATTTTAAGCCTTTCTCGTTGACAGCTGGATCTAAAATACATGTACATGACTGATTACTTTTGCACTCTTGACTGTCTCAGTTGGTGTTTTACACTAACATCGGTAGATCTAGCTGTGAAAATGTTAACTCAGTAATTAAATCGCCTAAGACACTGTGTCCCAGATTCTGCCAACAACTAAGTATGTGTATCTTTAAATGGGGGTATAAATGATGAGACTATGAGAAGACAACCTTCAGCTATTTATTCTTGAAGAGAATGACTTATAAAAAACATTACTAGAGACTGGCACTATTTTTTTTGTCTCTGGTAAAACTTTTTGAAATTTTTAAGATGCCTTTTACCTCAACTGAGCTATTGTGATCCTATGATGTCCGTCATCCATCAGTCTGTCTGTCTGTTCGATGTCTGTCAACAGCTTCCTTTACACAACATCTATTCCTAAACCACCTGGCGATTTTCGATCACATACAGTTATTGAAAGCTATAACGGTTTAGGCGTTTCCCTTATGTGATTGCCATAAATTGTTTGTGGAATAGTACACTAATGGTATATAATACTATTTTAATCAAGTGGTTTTGTAAATATTATTGTTCGAAGAGCGGGGTGCCTCAGTAGTAGAGTGCTGAACTTGAGATTGGAGGTGTTGCCTGTTTGAGATTCACAGGAGGCTCTGCGTTCAACCAAGGAAGACCCTTCCTGACATAACTGAAAAATCAAATCAAACAAAACATTATTGTCATTGTCTTAAATTACCTAAACAGAAATCTGTTGATAGTTTTAGAGGACATTGTTTGAGGTATCCAAACCAGGTATATTGCAAATCGTACAAATATCCGTAAAATCCCCCTGAATGGGCTTACATAAGTAGTATGTCATTGGGCACTGAAGCAGAAAGTTATGGGTTCGAGTACACTAGGTGATCTTTTGTGATAACTTTTTGTCTGTGTCAATGTCTGAATATATATGTAGCTTGAAAGATCAAGAATTTCACATTTTTCATGCTGTTGCATTAAAGTGAATCTGCCAGCTTGATGTGTGCCACTTTACAAAAAGATCAGTGACGCATACAAAAACATTCACAAAAGATCCCCTTGTGTTTTAAATGAAGGCATTTTCACTTATACGAGCTGACGAGTTGATTTTTTGAGCCCTCAATCATTTAAGAAATGAATTAAATTTTTGGAATGTTCATGGAATCATGAATACTTTGGGTCTCTTGAAAAGTAAGTGAAGCCCTTTGGGCTTCACGTTAACTTTGCAAGAGACCCAAAGTATTCATGATTCCATGAACAGACCAAATATTCAATTTGTTGCTTATATTTACATTTTATTAAAAATATCTAAAATACAAAAATTATTTATAATTTAGTAACAAAACAGTTTTGTATTTAATATGTAATTGTATTAACGGTTTTGTCGGAGTGTAAAACGAAACAGAGGAACAGCTAGCGTGAACATGGACAGCCAATAGAGCAAATAAGAGGCTTGTTTTGCATGTGGTACTTGGTAGTGGTTCGCTGTCAATCACAACACCAGTTTCACTTCTGGCCAATGAGTTTGGAGTTCTAAGCGTTTTGCATGGACAAGTGAGCTTAGCAGCTGTCAATCAAATTTGTGTCATTCATGAGGCTATGAAGGGTTGCAAAAAAAAAAGATTCATTAAAGGCTTGTTTCGAAAATGTAAATATACTGGTATATGTGCTTAAATGCTTTGTTGAGCTGAAATGTAGATAAACACCATAATAATAACAAGTCTCACTTTATTGTAGCATAAACACGCTCAAATATATAGATGCTAATCATTCGCAACAAAAAATATAAATTGATCCAGGTAATGGGTACTTTATAGAAGTATATAATTATCACATACTGCTTTCACCATTGTTTCATGTTTTTATGAAAACTAGTATAGTCCTTTTTCATGCAATTTGTGAACACAAAGTATTGAGTAAACTTGTTTACTTTTTCTATGCAAGAAATTTAAAATGAAATCATGTAGTATGTTGATTTTTTTCAATATTTTAAAATTAACTTTTCAAAAATTTTTTTAGGGATACTATCAAGTTGGTCTCACAGTTTGAATCCATTTCAGGCCCAGCATTCTGTCAGCTGATCTTGGTTAAAGAGTAAATTAGTATGTTCAGAAAACTGTTTTCAAAGGGATGTCTGGCATTAGATGTTTCAATCGTATATTTTCCTCCTTCCTTACTTTAACAAATATTTGTTAAGAGAACTGAAACGCTGACTGATACTTAACTCTTTGAATACTGGGTATTTTTTCATGATTTTGTCATCTTTAGATTTTTTACAATATTATTTCTTTTCTTCAAAATATTTTTTCAGGAATAAAATGTCAAACAGTTTGGATCTAAATAGGGCCTGATGTTCCGTTTGGCCTGATCTGGGTTCAAAATGTTTGCAAAGATCCCCAGCAGACAACAAAAATTGGCCAGCTGGCAGAGTTAAACTGTGATTAACAAATATGTGTTAAGATGTGGACATTTCTTTGTGAAATAATGCTTGGGTTTTGAAGGCTTAACAGTAGTGGTAAGATCATGCTGTTGGAGTTTGCTCGTTAACCATATCTACTGTAGTTACTCTCCAGACAGTCAGCATTGCTCCCCAGAAAAACAGTCCAACAATCACAGCCATTGATACAAAACACATAGAATTCTGGCAATTCTTAGTTCGCATTGGAAGACAAAAACCAATCAACTACAGATTTGGTTTGATTTGTCTAGTGAAAACAGACATGCTCAGTACCTAAAACCAGAGAGAAGTTTATTGCTTCTATGGTCAAACTAAAGAGACTAGACTATAGTATAACCAATGCATGAACTAGGCCTCTATTAAGCTTCTTTTTGGTGAGTGAAATAATTTTTGTTTGAGAAAGATTATCAACTGTTTGTTAAGATGCTTGTACTTTAATTTCATTTTTATATTGTTTTGGTTTAAGATAGCCTAACCAATGTTTATGAGATAAAGAACTTCCTTTCACGAACACTTGTTAGTAAAAGAAAAACTTTACAAATATTTGTTAAGAGGAAGAGTGATTTTATTTTTAAAACAAACTCTTGTTTATAAAAGAGTGCTTGATTTAGGAAAGCCTGGTCTTTCTTGTCCCCAGGGAAAAGACAGACCACAGAGTAAAATGTTTACGCTACAACAGGTTATTTGCATGACTTTTATAATGGTTTTGTAATTTTATTATGTGTTTTATATTAATTAGAATAAATAAGATTGTACAAAGTTTCATTGAAGTTGAAAGGGGTTCAAATCAATTATTTTAGGTTTACGTTATAACATATTGTGAAGGGGGGACACTTTACCCTGGGATAAAGTGCCCCTCCTTCTTCATGTTATCAGCATTGTTATAAGTTTTTTTTTCTTTTTTTTAAAGGGGACAGCAACCCTGATGATTACAATGTTTTATATGAAATATGTTAATAAACCATTAATTTTGATGCCAGTTTCGTCTAAATCGGTTGAAAAATGTGGAAGTTATGGGCGTTTTAATATTTGCAAATGGACTGTAATGATTGCGGCCATATTGTAGGCTTAGTGACGTCACTCAGCCTAATTAAATATGCGTAATCAAAATGAAAGACAAACGAATGGATTAGTTGCATTAATCTTTAATGAAACATTTTCCTTGTGTATAAAGCTACACATCTGCTGAAACACAGATGATGTGGTAATAGTGATAGCTAAAAATGAAGCAGTTGAAAAAATTCTGTAAACTTATTAAATATTCAAAATGGCGGCTACATGTTGGCCATATTGAATTTTTTTAAATGCCCATAACTTGCCCATTTCTCAACCGATTTTGATGATACTTGTATCAAAAATCATGGTTCATAGAGCTCTTTCTGATAAAACATACTTATCATTAGTGTTGCTGTCCCCTTTAATTGAGTATGATAAGACTTTTATAAAAGCTTCAATGAAAAGGACTAAAATCGAATGTAAAGTATATAACTCTGGTCTGTCTATCCCCTGGGACAATCTTGGTCTGTCTATCCCTGGGAACACTTTTGAAATCTAAACTTGGGGTAAAATGTCCTCCGCCATCCATAAAACATATTATATGCATGTCTTATATGTGCTTTATTATTAAATTGTATGTTTTATATTTGTAAGAGTAAGATTCTTAAAAATCAATGAATGGGTCTTGAATCTATTGTTAAAGTGTTTAAGATATAAAGCAATGAAGAAGGGACACTTTACCCCCAGGGTAAATTGTCTATCCACCCCCTTCAACATATTATCACAATATTATATAGTTTTTTTATATTTAGATAAACACTTTACCTTGGAGGGTGAAGTGCCCTTCCCCACCTACCTCTCCATAAAAATAATCGTTTGCATGTGTTATAAGTGCTATGTTGTTTATTGTATGCTTTATATATTTAAAAAAATCCTATAAAGGTTCAGTGAAATGAAAGGGACCGGAGTCCAACTTTTAAGTATGTGAATGATAACATGTTGTAGTGGAAGGGGGCAGTGGGCACTTTACCCCAGGGTTAAGTGCACCAACCATACAATATGTTATCTGCATTAGTTATAATAAGTGTTTTTATATTAAGTAAAAAAAGATTTGCAAAATGTTCTATCGATTTAACCAGAATCCATTGTTTAATGTCTAATTCTGGTCTATCTGTCGCTGGGGACACTTTACTTTAGGGGTAAAATGCCCTTCCCCAGCCCCTCTCCATCAAAATTTTTACTTGCATGCTTATAAGTGCTTTATTATTTAATTGTATGTTTTAGATAAGTTGAATAAGATACTTATAAAGTTTCAGTGAAAGGGACCTGAGACCATTGTTTAAGTATGTAAGTATGTAGTAGAGGGTGACCCTTTCCCCGTAGTAAAGTGCCCCCCCCCCCCCACCGCGCGCCCCACCAAACACACTGACAAAGTGTTATTATTTTAACACTAGGTGTTTTCTGGTCCCTTTAACCCTTTAATGATACAATATAAAAATCTAATCCTTACACACAATTAGATAACTTAACACTTAAAAGACATACAAATAGTATGTTTTAAGGAGAGGAGTATTCTCTGGAGACAGATGAATTAGAGTAAGACACTGTACAATGGTACAATGGATTCAGGTCCTTTACTTTGAAACTTTACACAAATTACATCCTACTTAATATATAAAACACTAATAATAATGCAGATAGCATGTTGCAGAGGATAAATCCAGGTTAAAGTGTCCCACTCACACCATGTTATTACTTAACACTTGTATTAATGGATTCGGATCTCTTTCGTTGAAACTTTACACAAATCTTATGCCAATTGATAATAAAACATACACTTAAATAACAAACACTTATAAAATACATGCAAATAACTAGTTGTGGGATGGACACTTTATTTGGGGGTAAATTGCCCCCTCCCCCAGCAATGTGTCATTACTTTAATGCTTAAACGATGGATTCTGGTCCATTTCATTGAAATTTTATACGAATCTTAGTCTTACAAATATGAAACATGCATTTTAATGACAAAACATGTATAAGACATGCAAATAATATGCTTTATGGTCGGAGGAGAGCATTTTAAACAATTTTACCCAAAGTAAAGTGTCCCTGGGGTAGACAGACCAAAGGTAGACACTCTAAATGGATTTGGTCCTTTTTGAACCTTTATACAAATCTTATCCTAGCTTATATTAAAAACACTTATGATAATTAATATAACATGTCATAAGGAGGGCACTTCGCCCTGGTGTAAAGTGTTTCCTCTCACAACATTTTATTACATAATAAGTATATACTGGATTTGGATACCTTTCATCGACACTTTGCACAGATCATGTTGTTGGGGGGAGCGCAGTGGCTTAATGGTAGAGTGCTTGACTCGAGACCAAAGGGCCGCAGGTTCGAGCCTCACCGGCGTCACTGCATTGTATAACTGAAAGATTGTTGATGGGACGTAAAGAATCAAATCAAACAAACAAAATGTTGATAGGGGACACTTCCCGGGGACAAGATAGACTACAGTAGGACACTATAACCGGGATTAAAGTGTCCCCCAGGACATGATACCATGGGGCAAAGAGTCACCAGGGATCAGTTGAATACACCAGGTCAAGACCAAGGTCAAAATGACCATAAATGGTACATGGCACTCCACCATCTCCAGATGCATTTACTCATCAAATTTGAGATTCATATCTCAATCAAAATAGGAGATTTACTCTGGACATGATTGTTCTTGAAACGAGGTCAGATATCAAGGTTAACAAGGACACTGGCCCCAAACTGGTACAGACACATTACTATCCCAAGATGCATCCATCCAAAAACCAAATTTGGGATTAATTAATATGTCAATAGTGTAGGAGATATGCTCCTGACATGATTATTCTATAAATTAGGTCAACGTCAAGGTCTTAGTGACCTACAAATAATATGGGACACTCTGCCATTCCAAGATGCATCCACACAACAAACGATTTGGGATTCCTGCCTAAAAAATGTAGGAAATGTGCTCTGGACACTATTATTCTAGAAGCGATGTAATAAGTCAAGGTCAGCAAGGCCACAGTGACCCCAAAATGGTATGTGACACATCGCCACCCAAATCATGCATCCACACACCATAATATTATAGGGAATATGGCCCGGACATGAAAGTATAAATGACGGACAGACAGACGGATTGGCGTAATCAAGCAAACCTTTAGCCCCTCCCCCCAAACCAGGAGACTAACTCTATTTGTTTTATTTGTTTGTTTGATTCGATTCTTTACGTCCCATCAATAATCTTTCAGTTAAACAGGGACGAGTATTCTTGGGTTAAAACAGTACTAAGCTACTATAAATGTGTCTTGCTCAAGGACCACAACCCAGTGACGCCGGTGAGGCTCGAACACGCGGCCTCTTGGTCTCCAGTCAAGCTTTCTACCACCGAGCCACTGCGCTCCCAAACTGTATTTGTAAAATTGGCCACACTTGTTTAATATTTTTTTCAGTCTCTAACAAGTATTTGTTAGCGGAAACTGTTAACAAGTATTTTTTATCATTGAGCTGTGCAAAGGTGTTGTATTATAGAACCTTAGCAAATCTTGTAAAACTGATCAATAGTGTGACTTAATTCTAAAGTGCTTATTAACACAATATTAGAGCAGCGTTCATACAAGTGTTTAGTATTTAACAAGTATTTGTTAGCGATTACTTCAAGTAATATAGAGATAACAAGTATTTGTTAAGCATCAAGTTTTGAAAAAATGTTGTATTAAAGAACTTTAACAAGTACTTGTTAACATGAAAGATCTTGGGATTTTATTCTAAATCTCTTCTTAACAAGTGCTTGTTAAGTCAATAACATACAGCTTTGAAAGTAAGGTTTTTAGCCGCTAACAATTATTTGTTAGTTGAAACTGTTAACAAGTGTTTGTCAAGCATTGGGTTCGGTAAAAGTGTTGTATAAATAAAGCAGTCTTGTGACTTAATTCTAACTCTCTTTTTAACAAGTGCTTGTTAAGTCAATAATAGAACAGCTTTGAAATAGGTTTCAGTGCCTAACAAGTATTTGTTAGCGATTACTTCAAGTGATTTAGAGTTAACAAGGAGTTGTTAAGCATAGAGTTGTGTAAAGGTGTTTATTATAGAATTTTAACAAGTTTTTGTTAAACTGACTAGACCTTTGATTTGATTTTTAATATCTGCTTAACAAGTGTTTGTTAAGTCAAGAATAATAAACCTGTACAGTCTTTTTTGTGTTCATTTTGTATCAAAATTTTACAACTTGACCATATGGAAATGGTCAAATCAAATTGGAACGTGTTATAATCGATTTTAATAGAGCTGAACCCACATGCCACAGAACTAATTTTCCATACACGAGTTCCCGCTAACAAAATGGAGTTTTTTGGTACATAGTACTACGCTTAATGCTCCTTACATACACCCGAGCCATGATTCGATTCTCGAATTGTGGCGGACTTTCCCGAATGGACTTACATCATGAGGAGTAAACTGATACAGTTGTACAGCACAAAGACAAGGAAGAAGAAACCCTTGAAGAACCCCACTGTCTTTTCATAGATCATATTGGTGATCACATCTCCTACTGCACTGGTCAGTGTCTCAATACTTGCCATACTAGCAAATATAGCTCCTGTAAAAATAACAAAAATAGAAATAATTTAAACAAAATATAAAAAGGAAGAACCCTTTAATGACTCCCACTGTGCTTTCATAAATCATATTGGTGATCAGATCTCCCAGTGCACTGGTCAGTGTCTCAATTCTCGCAATATTCGCAAATATTTCTTCTGCAAAATAAATAAATGAAAACAGAAAATAATAAAAAAAAACAGTCAAAGATCTACAATAACACTTATAATCATTTTAGTTCATTGCTTCTCACAGAATATTAAAAAAAGTTTGTTAATGAGAAATTGCAATTGTTCGTATCCAGTTACTACAATCAATTTTCCGATTGTACTAATGATAACCAATTAGATAAGGTTCTCCGATAATTGATAATTGACATTGATTATTGATTCTGATAACAAACACTAGTGTTAGCTCTTTCAACACTACAGATGGGATGGTTTGTTAGAAATAGCTTAGATCCTGTTGAGATGGCATGAGCCATCTCAACGTTAACAGGGTCTAAACGATTAATTTATATCATTTTTCTATAGCTTTTGTCGTTTCCATTGTCTAACTTTGTGTCTGTATCACCATGCATATGCCATCTCAACAGAAATCAAACCATTACTTTATTTTATTTTTCTATAGCTTAAATCATTTCCATTGTTTAACTTTGCGTCGGTATCCCCATGCATGATCCATCTCAACAGAATCAAAACCATTATTTTATTTTTTCTATAGCTTTTATCATTTCCATTGTCTACCTTTGTGTCGGTATTCCAATACATGAGCCATCTTAATAAGATCTAAACTATTTCTTAGTTTTTTTTATTCTATAATAGCTTTAGTCGTTACCATTGTCTACCTTTGTGTCGGTATCCCCATGCATGAGCCATCATATTAAAAGTTGGATATAACTTGGATACCATGCGACAGTCTGCATGCCTGGTTGTAAACCCAATCACGAATTATAGCTATGGTTTCCTATTTAATTGCACCACGGTTGGTCAGGCCTCAGACTCAATGATAGCTCTGACGTAAAGCTTTGATCGGTGGGTTGTTGCCTGATGCTTGGCTGTAACTGTGGCTCAACTTGCTTAACTTGAGGTTTTCTTTAGCTCTGACTATCTGAGAGTCATGAGCCCTTTTCTCCGTTTCATCATAGTGTGTTAATTTGATTAAATTGTTTCTCTATGATGATACATTGCAATAGTTAGGAATCCTCCATTTTTGTGCTTCTACAACAGCAGAATCTGGGGCGATGATTTGGTACCAGTAAAATTCATTTAAGTCCCCCAGTGAAGTTGGCTGCTGCCCGTTCTTAGGCGATGGTTCTGTTGTTGTTGGCTCGTTGTTGATTGTTACTCCCATTGTGAGATTCTGAAATTGTTCTATGTAATTGTGTGCGTTACTTTGTGTCCATTCTAGTTTTGCATCATCTTGATGGGGAAGAAAGAGCTGGTTGCTTTGCTTTGTTTGTCTATCTGGTGTCTCGTGATTGTTGTGTGGCTATTCCTTACGATGCAACGGGTTTGTCTGCAGTTTGTGATTCTGGTATTTCCTGATCATACGCACTTTTTTTAATAGGATATAAATTATTTCCTAGTTTTTATTCTTTAATAGCTTTTATCGTTTCATTGTCTAACTTTGTGTCAGCACCCCGTTTTAAGGAAATGAACACTTCCAAAATATACTTCTCGATGTTTAAGATTGGTAAAAACAATTTCATACCTTGTTTGTCTGATGGAGAAATTTTTGACATCAGTCCTCTTACCATCGGCGTTACAAAGGTAGCAAGGAACCCAGCAGCATTTCCTGAATAATGTTAGAGATTCTTACATGGGTGCTTGTGTATTATTGAATTTATTAAACGAGTTGAGGAAAAGCGATGGGATGCGAGGCTTACTTAATAAACTTTTTGTGGCCGTGTTCCTTGGCTGTACCAGTACTAGCCGGGTGGGTCTATGCTTTTTTTGTGGTACTGTGTCCAGGAACTCCCGAAGGCTCAACCGGCAGTGGTTCTGGTTTTAAAGCGTCTCAGAAGACGGGGCAACGGCTTAAAGTCTCATCCGACAGACTGGGAGAAGCCGGGAATCGAACCTGCGACCCCTGGTTTACAAGACATAGGTTTATCCCCTACACCACGGCGGCTTCTTAATACGCTAAGGGTTTAAAAGTAATTTATCACATAACGTAGTGTCTGGGAGTGATATAACGTCAGATATTAAATCACTGGTGGTTTACCTATTTTGTAACGTTATGTTATGACATCCAAAACAACATTGCGTACATTATGCCAAAAATGAGAATTTCAAAGTTATATGATAAATGGAATTTAACATTGGTGCACCTGTATCATTGAATTTATTAAAATTTCTGCAAAAAAGCGAGCCTCGCATTTTATCTCTTTTCCACATCTTGTGTATTTAATTCAATAATATATGAACAATGATGTAAGATCCTGTCTATAAATAAATACCTGAAGCAATTTACTAGCAAGCCAATTAAACTAAGATAATTAACACACTCTATCTCCAATATGTCCTGTCCTGGACATACATTAAAAGCGATAATAAGAGCAAGTGAATCTAATATAGAAGTCCTTGTTTAACCATCGAAATCGAATGGAAAATAAATCAGATGTAGAGAGTTGCTTTTTATTAGAAATCAGCGAATTTCGGACTACAAAAGACTTCATATTTTACATCTGATTTTGATCAAATTTGCGTTAAAACCTGCGTTCTGATAAGTCTTTTATCTTATGTCATTGGTATAGCGTTGTTCTTTTAACGCTTTGACACTGATGGATATACCGATATAGCATTTGTCAAGTTGATTCATTATAAAATATCCGCAGAAAATAAAACCCCTATACATTGCTAGAGAGCAAACAACTACCTTGACACTAAAAGGAAGGCCGGTCTGCGGTCAGATATAGTGGCATTTTATTGTCATACTCACTTACTTTTTGTAGGCTTCGAAGTGGGATTTCAGTGAACCAGGTGCCTATCCTTGCAAACATTATTAATACATATGAGGTTAATTGGTTGCTAAAGTGACGATTAAACCAGGTAACTCACTTTTGCCAAGCGAGCAGTTCACGCAGCAACTTTTCCAACAACTTTTCCACGGGCTCATCACCCGCACATTTTGTGTTATCTGACAGTCTCTATAACATCATCGTAACAGTTTAGTTTGTTATGTTCAAAGTACACGTTTATTTTATCATGTTGATATATCTTCTTTCTCTTTTCAGGTGGAAGCTATATAGATCAAAACTGAATTTTTCCGATTATAATGTATGAAAAAGCCTCTGAAAGGGCAAAAATCAGAAAAACAAAGCAAAAAAAAACAAAAAAAACACTTTTCCTCTTGCAACTAGCTTGAATGTCACTTATTGATATTACCCGTTGGGCATTAGGGTATACTTTTACATTTAACTCTCTTGAATTGTTTGGAGTCTTACAAAGAACCTAACAATGTCACTGACGATGTTTCTGAGAGAGAGAGAGAGAGAGAGAGAGAGAGAGAGAGAGAGAGAGAGAGAGAGAGAGAGTAATATTTACCGACATATAGCATTCCGCTGCTCTGTGCAACACACTTTATCACATAACTTGCTATGGCTGAGCAACACCCAAGAATGACTATAGTCTCATCTGAGAACATCTGCTGCAGTGGCTTAACAATGATCAGTCCAACAATTAGTAACGCCGAGCTGGAACCAAAATACCAGCTGATTTGTTCAGGATCCCAACAAAATGGATTATTCAGCAGATACAAAGTCTCTACATTGGAACTGGTGACATGGGAAAACAGGAATGTGAGAATCAGCACGTTAAATAGCCAACGTTTACCAGCGTTAGAACGTCCGAAGAAAAACGTTAACGCTGTTAACATATTCGAACATTTCGTCGATGATGCTCGTTTTGTTTTTGGGAAAGATTCTGGTAAGAGAATGATCAGAACAATTGTTAGTGCAATTATCAGAGCAGCTGTCACCATTGCCCAAAAGAAAGAAACATTCTCGACTAGATATCCCGCCAACACGCCAAATACCGCTGATCCCAACCCAATAGAAAACTCAACTATTGTAATTCGGAATGTTCTGCTGGGTCCCGCTTGTGTTATATCAGCAATATAGCTGAAGGATACAGATACAATGACATAGGCACTCCCTGTTAAACCATCTAGTATACACGATGGAATAAACCCGTACAACGAAACGTCAAAGTAAATAGCAATGGCGTTGATCGCTAGACGTGTTAATGATCCAGCACTCGCAAGGAACAATAAATATTTTCGGCCAAATCTGTCGGTTAATGAACCCAGTATGAGGTTTGAAAATATTGCTGGAATACTGGAAGCAAGTCCAAGATAGAGTATCCACATGGCTGACTTCTGTTGTACCTCGGTCTGACGAATATAGTTTGGGTCACTTTCATTTACGTCACAGACAGGTATACTACTGTTGAACGTAATGTTAGGGTACTCGTCCTGTTGTATCTTCCTATAAACGAACTGCTGCATCGTAATGAAGGATACCAGGAAACCACCAAAGTACAGAAGACATATCGGAACAATTAACCAGTGTCGAAGAGATCTTGGAGAAGAAGAGTTTGCTATGGAGGCTGTATCAGCATCATCAGCATTGATAGAATACTCTGGTGTTGCCAAAATACAAGCATCATCATCAAACCGTCTTAGATCACCCATGTCTTGGTTTATAGAGAAGGCAAAGTTATGGTCATTTCGTGTAACTCCGAGAGATTCGTAAATTTCTAGGTCGGGATCTAGTAAGTGATTGTTGTTCATCCATCCTCGATTGTCTGCAGTGTCATACATGTAAGCCTGATTAATATCCCAAGGCGTTTCATAAAGTGTTTCATCGAGATCAGGCCCGCCATAGTTGACACTATCCATTGCAATATTAAGCTGTAGTTCCTACAAGAGGAAGAAATAAAGGATCTAATACGAGTGCGTTTTACTATTGGACTTTAAGAATCTATCATGAGTGTGAGGGTAGGATAGAAAAATCCGTCCCGAGGATCGTCGATTGGCATCACGAGGCTTGCCGAGTGATGACAAATGGTTATCCCGAGGGACAGATTTTTTTCTATCCTACCCTCACACGAATACTGGATTATTTTCTTGCTCAGAGCTGTTTTTATTTTTTTTATTTATGTGTTTTAAAATAACTTCCAGAATTTCCTTGAATACGCTAAGATCTAATTTCACATGATGAAGTTTCTAGACGTCCTGGGTAAGATAGCATGGGTAAGATAAGATTTTCTATCCCAGGGTCCTTATCCGGTGTGCAAGAATTATTATTGTGACACCAACATCTAAACAAATCTGAACCTACCATATGACTTGGATGAGCACACACTTTTTCAGCCAAATCTGTAAAAAATATTTCCCGGATGGCAAAATCGGTTGCCACATTGGATGTCGAAATTCCATCATTTGTACATATCTGAACTATTAGATTCTTAGTTGCTCTAAGGCCAGAATTTTTATATTAATTGATTTACGAGCCCTCCTACTGTAATTTTCTGGAAAGCAGAAAAAAATTAATACCTAAATTATTTTTTGAATTGTTATCCTCCGACAAAAATATTATTTGCTTCATTGAAAAAAATAATATATTTTTGAGGTTCTGTCTGTGTATTTTTGAGAGTAACACTGTTATAAATGATTGTCCTATCCAGATATTTGTGAAAATGATAGAATATTTAAAGATTTAATACAGACTTTTGGTTAACCTTTCCAGTTTCACTTTCGGTTATGATGATATTAAAAAAAAAAAACAGCTCTGAAAATGACCAGTCAAGTGGTCATTTTCAGAGCTTTTTTTGTCCCCTCGATACTGGATCTAAAAAAATCCCCTAAATCAACTAATAAAAAAAAAATCTGATCTAATCGATTCAATTTAATTTGGAATGGCAGAAGATGAAGTCAAATACAGCTTTTAGTCACCTTTATTCTGAAGCTATATGATGCCCTATGATATAAACTGAAACCAAGTTCTAATTGGCCACTTTACAAAATCATTATTTCTGACCAAGCGCTTATAAAATTGAATGATTTTTTGCCTAAATATGTGCATTCCACTGTGGGCAAAAGTTAAGCAGTGTTTCGGAACAGTTGTCTTTCATTCCAAAGTTTTTTGGTTAAAATGAACAAAAACACACACTCCACTGGTTTGAAGCAAAAAGGGTTTTGTGAGTAGTTTTTTTTTATTGAATTGAAGTGTAGGTGGATACAAACTGGTCTAGCTGACTCGAAAATCACCAACCACTTGAAAATTTACTTAGGGTAGATATTTACGCATTTTTAAAAAAAATATCACAATTTTTTAGCTTCTTGAAATTCATAGTAGCTCATGCTAGAATGGTTAAATGCACTTTATTTTATCTGAACACTGTAGGCCAAAGCAATAAAACTTGATTAGTTGATTTCTTTACAATACGATATACAGGACTGCTGCACACTTCGGTTTAAATAAGAAAGTTAAAAAAATTGAATTTCCAAATGAGAATGGTGACGTCTAGTGATAAATAATTATTGCTGAAAATTTCAATGTTGTATCGTTGATAATAAAGCGTACAGAGCAGTGCAAATTTCATATGAATTTCTATGATTAAGCTGCTGATGGTGTTTGTCTTTATGTTATTGTGTAGAAAAAACAAAAAGTCCTATTTAGATTTAATTCTTTTGAGGTTTGTTCTTAAATCAGGACAGTCAGTAACATCTTCAAACAAACAAATATTAAGTAAAATGATAACGTCTGTGTGAAATATCTTATATCGTAGAAAAAGTGTGACTTTTTGAAATGAGGGTACCGTAACTCTAACTGCGTCTGTGCAAGAAGTACGTCATTCTTAAATGAAATAACTTGCAGAATCTCGGTAAAGTCTTAGTTTATTTATAAAAGCTTGCATTTAGTATGTTAATTTTTTACTTTCTGACCTAGCCTAAAATGTAAGGTGATGGATTAGAACTTGGTTTCAGTATACCCATTATTCAAGCGATTTATGAGAGATCTATTTTCAAGTAGCCATAATGAGAATGAGAATCGTGGCGTCATAATGTTAAAGAATCTGAATCTATCTGATAACCGAATGGTTTCCAATCAGGCCAGGAATTTGGAAATAGAAACTTAAATATTTTATCATATGGCGTCGCTTCTGGGAGTGATATAACGCCATGTTTTTAAATTCGTTAAACCAGAGAGAGAGAGAGAGAGAGAGAGAGAGAGAGAGAGAGAGAGAGAGTTACCTCGGCGTTTCTGCGACATCACTGGAGGGTGAGTTTGAGCGCAATAAAACTACAATAAAATTATAATGCAATGACAATCCATATCCGATATGAACATTAATGATATGGATGACACTAGAGAAGTTGATTTGGTAATACAATATTGTCACCTTAAAACACTTTGCATACTGGGTAATTTTGCATGCTTAATTGTCGTCTGCTGATTTTTTTCAAAATCATCTTTTTCGAAAAATTCGTTTTGGAATACCACCAGAGTGCCAAACAATTTGGATCCAGATCAGACCCGACATTAAGTCGGGCCTGATCTGGGTCCAAACTGTTTGCAAAGGCTATCAACAAATTTCACTACAGTAGTAGTTGGAAAAGAGTTCAACTAATGTTGGAATATAAAAGCGGTTTATATTTCAAAGGGGATATTATTCATCTCATAATAATGTAAGTAGTACATAGCGGAAACGTTTTCGTTAAGACGATGAAGTACAAGCTTTTTCTGTTTTCTCAAATTGTTTGTGGGGGTTTGTGTTTCACCTTTAGGCCTTGAGCTGGTTATATAGACCCCCCTCCCCCCGGGGGAATTTTGTCCACTGTGATTTTCTAAAACTACATTATATAAGACACAAAATAAAAGATGTAAGCCCTCTGAGAGTGGCAGCGTTAACGTGTAACATCACGTTATATACGTTACCCCCCAAAATAGCATTAAACGTCCCTGATAATGTCTCAACAATGACATGTTCGTGCATATTTGCATGCTGACACAGGTTTATGAACTTCTTATAACACAGTTACATATTTTAAGCATTCAATTTATAAATATCTTGAGTTATTACTGTTGTATACGTTACTTAGTGTTTCCTGCGTTATTTATGAGTATCAGTATGGTATTTATTGACTTTACGTGTATTACATCTGTCACAGAATATAGTAAATCTATAAGGCTGCTACTTAACTGATTTATAGTTTTTTTTATTGTCGCTTACACTATTTTTCAGGCCCATGTTATGTATGTTACCTTCAAAATAGCATTAAACATTCAAGTTAATGTCTCTAACAAGCCCTGTTCATACTTATTTGCATGCTTGCACAGGTTTATGTACTTCTTCTGACAAGGTTTACCTATTTTAAGTATTCATTTAATAAATGCCTTGGTCTTTAACTGTTATGTGCGTTACCAAATGATACTTAAGTTATTCTGAGTATCTGTATAGCAGTTGTTGACTATACATGTATTAAGTCTGTCAGAGAATTAAGAAAATTTATAAGGCTGAAATAAATTGAAGTTCCTTATTAAATTAATTTATGGTGAATTTAATATTATAATGTGATCTATCAACCTTTGTTGTTTGCTCACGTAAACAGAAGATACAATGCTTTCAAACCGGAAGTTCTGAAAGACAGTCACTGTGAAACAGTTCAGTTCTGGACAAGGTATATGGATATAATTCAGATGGTGTTGACACTGATTAGGGCTACAAGGTAAACAACTTTGAATTGATGTCAGCTCTATCTGTATGCCTTGTTCCTAATGTTCATTGGAAACAATCATAACAACTACGCACAATATGTACCTGTGTTACTGATTACACTCATAAATTTGTCTGATACACATCGCAGATGCAAAGAACTTCTCGAACAAAATGAGTTTAGTTTGTCACAACCATTGGAGAAAAGCTTTTGACATAACTATCAGGCAAACAATAAAGAGGTATTATAGGCTTCTGCAGCTATAGAACTACACTTCGTACTACAGATGGAATGGTGTATTACTTATCACATCAGAGCTCCATATATTGAACAACTCTTCAATGCACTGAAATGAAATAGAAATGTATTCAATCTGCTCAGATGCAAAGTAGAACAAGTGCTAGAGGCAGTTTCAGGCTTCACCAATCCTTTTAGTTATAATTTTTAAGACAATGAACTGTTCTTTTTGTCTTTCTGTGTTCCTGCTAAGCCTGGCATAGCTAAGGAGCTTATTGAGGCTGATGAAATTGGCAGGAAGGCTGTTGCAGACTTCATTGACTCACTTTTAGTTAAAAATCTGTCTCTCACAACCCTATAAAATGCTAGAAGCTAATAAAGTTTTGAGGCTTGCGAGGCCAAGCAAGAAGAAGTTGTCCAATTTACAAAATGCAAACAGCCAGGTGAGAGCTTAAAGGAGCATATTTGGTCAGCATGACCTTCTTTCTATTGGGCATAATATAGTTGACACTACCATTCCTTCTGGGAACTGTACCATGGTCTCAGTCAACTCCTGATAGAATTTCTACCAAAACTGACAAGTCAAACTTCTGCATGGCTTGTAATCACACATTGAACCAACATTAGATTGGCCATGTAGTGCTACACATGACTTTGATGGTAATGCCGTAACTAAGGAGCATAATAGCTTTTCCTGTCACATTCAAGGATCCGATGGCCCCAGTATTCAACCAGGCACTAAAGGCAGGGCATGTTGGTTTTGTCACTGATACATATATACAATGTATAAGAGCAGTCTATAAAGTCATACAAACGTTCTCGCAGAGGATAACCTGGGTGTTTTGATCAACAATGGTGTATGCAACAAAAGGTGCTCCTTCTAAATGTCAACAACATTGGCCAGATAATGGGGGAAGAAATCTACAGTAATACACTGTTTAACAGATTGTGACACTACCAATGTGCCGATGTGTAAGTACCACCGAAAGGTTGTTTCTATCAAACTGATAGAAAACCCCTCCCCACTAGTTCATCAAGATTCTAAGCAGGGTAGGTTAAGAAAGAATTGCTCTAGGCACTCATCAGTGACATGAAGCCCTAACATGTACGTGTTATTTATGTAAATGTAATTAAGCTGCAGTACGACATGTTTCTGAAAAAAGTACCAAAGCCAAATGTCACAGAGGTGAACTTTGTGATTATTTTGCTTAACGTAAAAAGTACCTTTTCTCCTTCAGTGCCACCGTGAGTAGTGTTGAGATTTACTTAAATCATACCAAGCGTGGGAAAAACTGGTTCAACCTGTCTTGCATTGTTTTTTTAATGGGGTATCTTGAAACTGAGCTGTTCTATTTTATCGTCCAATCAGTAGCCGTTTTAGTTAGACATAAGGATGTAAGATGATGGGTGATTGGTTGCTAACGAACACACCTCTTTTAACTTACTTAGCGCATGCGCCTAACCTCACAAATACATATGCGCGCGACATTTGGAAAAGGCATTCTCATTTTTGCAGTTAGATCGACTCAATCGATCTACAGGCTGTAGAAAATATATTTATATATTATTATTTATATTATTCCTTCACGGAAATGATATGGAAACATTATTATTAGCAGGTATGTGAATTTATATTCTTTTTATCATACAGATCACAAATTGTCGTTTCTGATGAAAACACCAAAGGGAGGTTTTCGCCAGGAACTACATTCTGTACATTTCCTGTGACGTAGTTCACAATATTTCTGTATGACGTATTAACGCAAATTACATTGCTTCCGATTTGTTTTGTCTTTCTGAAATAGGCATGGCTATCGTTTGGATCTTTATGGACAGTGCAAATGGAGGAATTAGTAAATTGAGCTAACGCATAAAATGTAAGTTAAATGCAAAAGGTGTGGTTTTAATATTTTAATCTCTTTGTATATAATTTTATCACTGCAAAATACCCATGTCTAAAAATAGACATGACATGCTCAGCATGACATGCTCAGGTACCAAACGAATTACAATATCGTACTCGCAGTCAGTTGCAAGTATATCCGTTGTCCGTGTCCGATTGTCTGTCTGTCTGTCTGTGTTGTAAATATGTATTGCATACGGGTGCAATGTATTCCGTTGTCCGTGTCTGTTCATTTGTCTGTCTGTGTTGTCTGTACTGTTTCATTGTTTGTTTTGTATTTTAGGACACCCTTTTTATTTACATATGTAAAATAAACCTATAACAACATCTGTCGTTGAGATCCCTGGCGAACCGAATCCATACCCTGCGACAAATTGGCGCCCAACGTGGTTTTATCATCTCATTGACAAGGGTGTTCTGCTGACTGAACTTCATCTACAACCATGCTTCATCATATTATATAGATCATCAAACCTCCAGCCATGTTCCGTTATGTCTTCATGTATTCATCTACGTATCAGCTGCTGTGTTTGTGATTTTATAATTTAATATATAAAAATGGCCATATTTTGTGTTGCAAGCTTGCATATTCATTTTTTTTTAAAATCTGATCAGTAATTATTATGTCGATAACTACCTATACATATTCAAAGATGGAGCAAACCGCAAGAATGAGAATCGTTGGATAGCCTCCAGCTGATCCGGATCCCTCCACTATTTGGTACCCTATATGTGACACTGGTCTTGCAGTGAAGTTACTGTGATAATTTTTTTTTCGTGTATTTTACATTGTGTGGATCCTATATTTGCTAGGTGCACCTGTACTCTGCTTGCTATGAAAAATTAATTTATTTCTCGCAGCAAGCCAGAGTAAACTTTATATGTGAATATTGTTTGATTCGAAAAGATTAATTTGATTTTCGGACCATACCATTTCATATATTTGCATATATATATATATAAACTCTCATTTGAGAATAGTCTGTGATATTTCATATTTAGTGATCGGTAAATGTTGTCATTCTTGCATCTATAATGAAATTGCATATTTATTAATATTGGCAATCTGTTTGGCTTGATTTGTGAATTTTGCCAAATTATTTCTGTGTATTTATTGTCTATTTGACTGGCAAAATCAGTGAACTTTGCCAAAATAATATTGACAATGCTATAGCAAGAGTGAAAACATTTTTACTGATATTCATAGTGGTTATATGTTGTCATCTGTGATAGCTTTGTGAATCATGTGCACTAGAACTAACCACTAATACTTGTTTACAGGTTCCAGAATGGGTGCAGATGAATATATGTGTTTCTTTTAATTATGTATGTAGCATAGGGGTCAGTTTCTAATTTCAAATTTTTGTTATTCAGGGAATTAATAAGGTGAGAAATTTAAAAGACCTTACTGGTGCAATGACAGATACCTTAAGTTACAGTAAGAAGATGAGATAAGGTAGGAGAGTTGATTTTTCCCCCCCATCATTTGATTTATTTCTCCCTCATTTTTTTTTCCCCTCATTCAATTTTTCCCCCAATTTTTCCCCTCATTTCTCCTTCTGATTGTTTTGGACCATCAACAATTTAATTTGATCAGTTATTTTGTGCATATGAGTCTTTCCCAGTTAGAAAAATATTTAAGGGAGAACCCTGTTATTGCCCCTACAACTCCACAAAAACGGACAGTTATTTTAGTTAGTGGTAGTAAGGGGAATTATTTGAAACGTCACATTAGCCGTATTCACCCAGAGAAAAATATCATTTTTGAATCAAAGGGTGGCCGTAATTCTAAGCAAGCCGTAGATTTAATAGCTGCTAATGTTCAGAATTATAGGCGGAAATACGGCAACATTTTGTTAATTTTGTGGACTGGCACATGTGACTTGACTTCGAAAGTTGGCCAAAATAGATATGGCAGAAAAATTATTGTTGATTTAAATACTGTTCAAGTTGAGGATATTGTTCACCAATACAATAAATTTTTTGAGATTTGCTCTTCTTATGGTGACAGTGTTAAAGGCCTAATTTTAGAGTGTCCTTATTACTCAATTTCAATTTGGAATAGTGTACAAGGTCACCCTAACCCCAGTATTTTTGACAAGAACAATTTGATTTTACACCATAAGATCAATGAATTAAATCAAAATATTAAAGAGCTTAACTCAACATATGGTGTACAGGCCCCTAGATTTAGTTGTGACATGATCAAAACTAGAAAATTGAAAAAGAGTTACCCCACCAAAACTGTCTCTTATAGCCTTTTAAAAGATGGTATCCACCCTGGTGTGACTCTGTCACAGTATTGGATCCGGCGCATAGTTATAGCCGTTATTTTTAAATACTGTTACTAGTTTTATAATATGTTTTCAGGTACAGTACTTGTGCATTTTCATTGACAGAGAGACTTGTGAATATTTTTTTTTGGTGTCTGCATACTAAGTGTTTTGTGTTATATAATTGTTTGAAATTGTAATTTATGAGGAGTTGTCAATTTTTAGGTGCATGTTTTTAGCAATTGAGCTGCCACATGTACTTGAACTTGATTTCTCTTCAATAAAGGATAGGTTCATTGTGTTGCAGTGTGGTTTGTCTGGAACAATTGTTTTTAGCAATTGAGCTGCCACTTTTGTCCAGATAAGAATTACTCTGCAGCACTGGAACTTTTCAAACTTAGTAATATTGATTGCAGTGATCAGATAGTGTTTTTTTTTGTATATGTGAATGGAATGCTACAGGGTGATATGATTTAAGTATATGTTTTTAGTAATTGAGCTGCCACATATACTTAGTCATTTTTTGTTACTTTGTAGTACTTCCATGAAACATATGTACTTTTTGTGAATAGTATAGTGGTATTCATATAGTGAAATCTCTCTGTTTGTGAGTGGTGCTATATATTATATATTAGTGTTTGACAATTGGTCAATTAGCTTGTCCTTTTCTAAGCCCCAATCATTAAGTATGGCTTCCAAGGATAGCTCTATGGATGATATGGTGAAAGCTGTGTCATCCAACCCAGCTTACAAGGTCCTCACTAAAGAGGAATATGACATTTTAATGTCAAAACATGCTGGGGGAAGTCCCAAAAAGGCTGACCCCAAAGTGTTGACTAGCACACCAGATGCTAAAAAGGTTCAGTTTGAGGGTGCTGGGTCCAAATTATTATCTTTTATAAATAAAGGCCAAGCACCATCACCTGTCCCTAGATTTAATTTTAACAATACTTTGCCTCATAACACTTCATATGTCCCCAGTCCCTATGTCCCCAAATTGCCCACATTTAGTGGTTCTGAAGAACCCCAAAAAGGGGAGACAACATATGAAGTGTGGAGTCTTGAGGTTAAATGCCTCCAGAGTTCTAGTGTACTGCCAGAACCAATTCTGTTGCAGTCCATTAGGAATTCACTAAAGGGTAGTGCTAGAAGCCTTTTAGTGCCTTTAGGGCAGAATGCCACAGTGGCCGACATTTTAGCAAAGTTAGATGGTTTTTATGCTAATGTCAGCTCAAGTGAAACCCTGATTCAGTCATTTTACAGTGACTATCAGAAAGAGGCTGAATCAGTGGTTTCTTTTGCTTCAAGAATTGAGCAGACCCTATCAAGGGCAGTTAAGTCTGGCCATATTGATGGCATTGCTAAAGATGCAATGCTGAGGAGTAAATTCTGGACTGGTTTAAAAAGCCAGTCTTTGAAAAACTCAACAAGGCATCTTTACGATACCATTAAAGACTTCCCGTCACTTTTACGTGAAATACGTAAAGTTGATCAGGAAGAAAATAGTTTAAAACAAACTAAAAAACCAACTGCCCAGCAGCAACAATGTAATCAGGTTACTTCTGATTCAGAAAATAATACAGATGTATTATTAAAGAGCATGAAAGAGCTCATGAGTAGGATGGAGAAAATGGAAGAAAGGCTTGACCAGCAGACAAAGCAGAGTTCTGAGTCTGTTGGACAGTCCAATTTTCCTGACTCCTACTCCTATTCTAATCAGTATGTTCCACGAGGCCGTGGACGTGCTCGTTATAGAAGTAACTTTCAGAGGGGTGGTTATGGTAGGGGCTATCAAGGTAGCTCAAACCATAACAACCACAACTCTAACAGTTACAATAATGCTCACCAGAATAATTATTCTCAAAGAGGCAATAGAGGTGGTGGTGGTTCTTGGCGTGGTCACCGTGGTGGTTCCAACGGCCGTGGTACTAACCATGGTGAAAATGCTGGGAACCATTTAAACTTCTAACTTCTCCAGTTGATGGGCAAACTGGGGAAGTATCATCAAAGGACTTTGAGAAAAGCCCAATTCATAATTGTACAAATGTTAAGCAATCAAGTTTGCTTGAACGGATGATTGGTTCTTCCAATGAGGACAATATTTTGATATGTGGTGTTAATACACTTGGTTTGTTGGACTCAGGTTCTACAATAACCTCAATTTCAGAGGCCTTCTATGAAACCTTAGACCCCAAACCTACTTTACATAGTATAACTGAATTTGGATTGTCAGTTACTTGTGCTAATGGCACAGAATTGCCCTATAAAGGTTATATAGAGGCAGATATTGTAGTTCCTTCCTTAGGAAATACATTGTATAAAGCCCCTGTTTTAGTAGTTGAAAATACTGACTACAATCGTCGTGTCCCTGTGATCATTGGAACCAATGTCATTCGTTTGTGCAAGCAAGCTTCAAATGATTCAAGTGAATCAAACATTCCTGCTGAGTGGCAAGTTGCTTTTGACAGCATGTGTAATGAAATTTTACCGGTGAAAACCACCAACAATTTTAGTATTAAAGTTGCACCTGGTGAGGTTAAAACTTTATCAGGTTTTGTCAGAAATACAAAATCATTTCAAACTGCTGTCACTGAGCCTATAGATACATCTTTGTCTGCGGGTTTAACAATCTGCCCCAGAGTTGTATCTTTGGGATCGTCCGGTTCTACCGCACGCATTCCAGTCCGTGTGTGTAATTTATCTACACGAGTAATAGAGATTCCTCCAAGATCTCTATTATGTTCAATAAATGGTGTAGATGTTGTTGATTCATGGACTCCTGATTCTTCAGTGAAGAAGCAGGAGCCCAAGGTCTCAAAATTAAAGGATCTTGGCGTGAAGGTAGAAACGGACAATCTTACACAAGATCAAGTGAGAAAAGCTAAAGACGTCCTTGGCAGTTGGTCTCATATATTTTCTACCGGTCCTACTGACTTAGGTAGAACTGATTTAGTTGAGCATGAAATCAAGCTCACTGATGACACTCCATTTAAGGAGCCTTATAGACGTATTCCGCCAGGCCTTTATGAGGAAGTCAGACAGCATTTGAAGGAAATGATTGAGGCTGGAGCAATTCAGCCATCAAAAAGTCCTTTTTCTTCGAATGTTGTACTGGTCCGAAAAAAGGATGGCAGTTTGCGTTTCTGCATAGACTTCAGAAAACTAAATGGCCGAACTGTCAAGGATGCCTATACATTACCTCGCATCGATGACACTATGGATACTCTCCTCGGTGCGAAGTATTTCTCAAAATTAGACTTGCGCAGTGGTTACTGGCAAGTGGAGATGAAAGAGGAGGACAAAGAGAAGACTGCTTTTACCGTAGGTAATTTAGGCTTCTACGAATGTAACAGGATGGCTTTTGGCTTGACCAATGCTCCTGCTACATTCCAGCGCCTAATGGAACGGTGTATGGGTGAGCTCAATTTAAAAGAGTGCCTCATTTTTTTAGATGATATTTTAATTTTCTCTGAGTCCTTCGATGAGCATTTATCACGCTTGGATGCTGTTTTCAGCCGCCTGCATAAACATGGCTTAAAATTGAAAGCATCCAAGTGTGAATTTTTTAAGTCCAGCGTGACCTACTTAGGCCACGTAGTGTCCGAAAAAGGAATTGAAACGGACCCTGAAAAAATTGCTGCTCTTACAACTTGGCCAGAACCTCAGACGGTGAAAGACCTGCGATCATTTTTGGGTTTTACAGGCTATTATAGGCGTTTTGTCAAAGACTACGCAAAGATAGCCAAACCTTTGAATGATCTGTTGGTTGGACATCATGCTGGTGTTTCTGTCCAAGGTAAAAAGAAGAAAAAGAAGAGAAGTTCAATTCCTTGGATATGGGGTCCTGCTCAACAAAGTGCATTTGATACACTGAAGGAGAAATTGTCCTCTCCTCCAGTGCTAGCATATGCAG